>OZ020480.1:1608910-4008910 GCA_963971345.1 Andrena flavipes
AAAGAGAGAATGGGAGAGAGAGACAGAGAGAGACAGAGAGAGAGAGAGACAGAGAGAGAGAGAGAGAGAGTTAGAGAGTCAGAGAGAGACAGAGAGAGAGAAAAAGAGAGAGAGTCAGAGAGAGAGAGAGAGATAGAGAGGAAAGACAGAGAGGTAGATAGATAGATGGAGATGGAAAAGAGCGCAACACATCCAGCCAGCCGCACATCGCACGCATGTACGTATAAATATTTATATGTATATATATATATATATATGTCTCTCTTTATATATATATATATGTTTATGTATGTATTGTATGTATACTCATATCTCTATGTATATACGGCTTTGCCTCAACGATCGATGATCGCCCCATCGGTCGATCGTGTCGCCCAGACATCGCTCGAGAACCCCTCCCCGCCGTTCGATATCCTCGATACTCGATCGTTTTTCGACCCACAATGTACGCCGAGCGTTTACACGCTGCTAACTGCATGCCAAACGTACTCTATTGCGTGTTTCTATGTATACGTATGTATATGTATTGGTCTCTGTATTACACGGATATGTATAATGCACCGGTGGTCTCTCTCGTTGCGGTATGCATGTAACACGATACATCGAGATCGTTGGCTCGAGAGTGGCTGTGGGGGATCGAAACTGTTCCGTGGCTGGCTGTTCTTGCAGGCGCAGACTGTCGCCAAGCGACACGCGCGCTTTTTAAGCGCTCTCAATGGATTACAAGGGGGACGCTTCGTACTACCCCCACTTCCAGTCCGCGGCCAACTCGATTCTACGGACTCTTACGTACTCTAGTCGCGGCTTACGCGTGCGATCGATACCAAAATCTAGAGGTGTAAGCGATTCATCGTGTTCACTCACCCGGCCATTGTCGAAATCTCGGCCACCGCCGATCGTCAGTCGGGCTTTCGCCTTCATCGCGTCTGACAGCGGTATCTGGAAGAGGTAAATGGCCCGTGACGCTTGTTACTGTGGAAAATGATAGCGAGATGAATATTTGTGCGTGGGTGCGGGCTATTTGGTGGAATGACAGCTGAATCGATTCGGTAATGACAGTAACGGTGTACTGCAGTGAATTCCTCAGTGTAGCTTCTTCCTTTATAGGGTAAGTCCGGGACAGTCGGTCCATCTAACATAAAATGGCTATTGAAACTAATATTGATATTATTTATTCCAATAGGGTAAACCTAATATGTTCAGAGTTTTACTTTGAGACAAGCTTTTCTGAGAATCGGAATGGAAACTGAAGTCGTGGCATCTGACCATCTCTCCCGAGGTGCCGAGAGGGCGCTAAGATCACTCGCATAATTATTCATGAAAAAATAACGAAGAAAAAAGCAAATTATTTATGAGTGAATGAATACAGATTTATTGCTATTTAACTTGTTTAAGCTAAACAAGTAAAGAACACGTCGAACAAAAAGTGAACTACCTACTGGCGATTAGCAAAGCAAATTAATACAAAAGTGAATAAATAAAGTAAATAAGCTAGAGTAAAAAAATAGAAAATAATAAAAAACATTCAGAAACAGTTTAGAAAGTAATCTTTCATCCACCATATGAAAGTGAATCATCTATCTCAATTATAACTGGGATCATTTCTTCTTTCTGCAGGAAGAAATGGTCCTCTCGTTAGCTTTGAGAGAAAGGGGGACTTTTAATATAGTCAAATACTTTGGCTGCATTGTCCCCCAATACATCTACGATCTTATTACCCAAAACATTAAATGAAAATTACACTACTGTTCCATAAAAGAGGTTAAATGTAACCTCAACTTACCTCCGATATCCTATAACTCCAGAAAAACAGAGAAGAATGCGAAATAAAGCTATTCATTCAACTGTTTGGCTCCTAGAGGATTCGTTGTTCTGTACATTAACGCGATCTTACGTATAGAGTCTGCGATACAGAGGGCACTCGTTATAAGCCTGCTTCTACCATTCGTTGTACGCCCGGCGACTATCCCCACCATTTCTTGGAATCCTTCGAACGAGAGTGAGAGAACCCGAGAACGAGCGAGAGTCTACTTGGATTCTCTCATTCGCACATTTGGCCGCGCAGAATAGTGTCCACAACGCGTCGTACGCTCGCCGCCAGCTCCATTCGTCCGGCTTATAACGAATGCATACTGTATAGCGGTTCGACCAACTCTCCTGCTCGACCTACTCGCCCGGATTTACCCTAGATGTTGTACGTAGTGGTATGTTTTGGGATGGTGGCGATTCTACGGAGTGTTTGAATGTTCCACAAACTCGATCACGTTAAAGGATCGCTCATTACTTTCGCTCTGGTGGCTTCTGTGTGAGATTTGTAGCAGAATTCCAGTAGGGCGACGGCCAACGCTAAAAGAAGGCCGCCGATGAGGATGTAGAATATCCCTGCTACGTTGCTCAGGGACAATTCGTTTCTGGATGCGTCCTGTTTGTCGCCGTGCCTGCATTCTGTCCTGTCGTACCACCATCGATTCATCAATTTCGCTAGTTCCCCGTTCTCCTTCAGCGACAGCACCGCTAGGTTTATCGGATCCCTGCAACGTTTCAAATTGAGGCACAGTCAGATTTACTTGGCTAAGTTTTACACATTCATAAACGACGAAACAATATCGCAACATTAATTCAATATCGGGATTACTATCTCTCGAAGAGAGAGTTTCAATTCAGGTCCAAAAGTCACCGAGAGTTGTCAGCATAAAGATTCACAAATCTCTCGCTGGTTGTGTTATATCCAGATTTAATAAAACTGAGGTATTTGGTGGCTTTGCAATGATAAATTAGAAGCTGTTCCGCGAAGGGAAAAGGGTTGCGAAGCTCGAGGGTCGCGAGTTTGAAATGGTAGTCGAACCGACAAGTAGAATGGGTCAACGACAAGCCCGTTCCTTAAGCGCGGTAACGATACGGAATACTGGGTATACGAGTTTTTCTATGGTAATTGTGTGTAATGACGTGCTGCGTTTCAACAGGCGAAGGAGGGAGGGGGCACGGAGCAGTGGAATTTTAAAGAGTCGCAGCGACGGAGAGGGAAAGATGCTTCGCCTCTTCTTGATGACTACAAAACCTCGGTAATTACCCTTTCGTATGGAAGAAATAGGTTGAATGCGTCTGCTCTCCCGTCGGTTCGATTCCTGTGCTGCATTTATGGAAACTTATTCGAATGAGCGGTAAAAGTTTTAAATTTATGATATCACTGGTTACGTAAATTCATTGAGAAATGAAATGGCAGATCATATCTGCTAGAAAAATTTTGTTAGATTTGGTGACACGGCGGTGATCGAAAGATTCGTTCGAGGAAGCTACCGTACGTACGAGTTAAATAATTGAAATTTACCTAAGCGGAGAGCCCAGGGGCGTCGCGACGCCGAAGCCCTTGGCGTCAAGATTCCTGCCCACTTTCATCGTGTCGCAGGGCTCCCTCTCGTTGATGTACTCGTTCTTCGGGCTCTCTATCAGAAGAGCGTATTTACCTTTGCTCGCTCTTACCCTTCGTATACCTTCGTCGTATGTTTTGACGAACACGTGCTTCCGAGAATTCATGAACTCCCACATCTTGCTGTAGAGATTGATTTGCGATTTCTGCGACCCCCAAGAAGAAAGATTTAGCTGTGAAAGAGTCTGGAACGTTTCCATTTATTTTCAAGCGTATCCCTTTTCTGTTAGCTTGTACTTACGCGAAAAAAATCCCATGTCGACCCGTGGGAGAGGGTGCCGTACTGCACTTCCGTTTGCGAGGCCAGGTCTTCTGGCGAGTTAATCGGCGCCACCATTCTCTCGACGGTGAGAAATGCAGCCAGGTTCGCGGTGTAGGAGGAAATTAGGATCAGGGTGAAGAACCACCAGACACTGCCAACTATTCGCCCTGATATCGACCTGTCGCATGGAATTTCAATTTTGGAGTGATTTGATGGGAGAGAACCCTTAATGTAAAAGTACTTATTATTAGTACTACCTCAAAATTCTAAACACAGGACTTCTATTAGACTTTCCCTTAAGTCTGACCGAATACTTTATTTCTCTGACTGGAAAAAAGTCTGCGACGTGGTATCCGTTCATCAAATGAATCTGGTTTATGTACATTGTACATGTGACCCTTTAGCCAACATCTCAATCGCAGTTGATTTCTCCGAAACATAAAAACTCTCGGCCGTAACCATTACCAGAAGCATATTACAGCAAACTACCCGCAATTACGTAATATTAGCATCACGGTCGTACATAAATTTTGAACTCTTTACTCGCATTCAGTAGCGCACCTAGAGGAGGGTCAAAGGGCCCTGGCATCCCCAAAGAAAAAGAGGCTTTGTAAAAAGAAAAGAGAAGTCGATGTTATTCTTTAAATAAATTTTGATAATCACCTAATGAATTTTATCGAATTTGCATTGAAAATATTTTTATCCGTTGAACTCGGCTCCCCTAAGTTTAAAATCTGAGTGCTCTACAGCTCGCATAACACAAACACCACGCTCGCAATTTCGAAGAGTGGAAAATTACTCGTAAATTCCTCTCTTCTTTTCCCTCGACCTCGCGCATTCGTTACTCTATCCAGTTTCATCAGAAAAAATCGTTCGACCTCTCTACGCTCTCCCATTCTCCCTCTCCTTCCATCGTTCTTTCTCGCGGAGAAGCTTGTAATCGCATTACACGGCACGTCCGACAGATATGACGGTATTTAATAACGAAACTTTACGCTCTGCCCGCGCGGAATCGCGGGACCGGCTGACTTGTGCAAGAAGGAAACGGCGCGCGGAGGGCGTCCGGTGGACACAGGGGACAGAAGGTTCCACAAAATTTACAATTCATATCGCCGCCGCGCGAATATTTAAACCATTAATCAGGGAGGCTACCGCGATGAGGTGGCACGGCGGATACGGCGAAATGTAAATTAATTGAGACCCAGTTTGGCGGCGGCCGAGACGGCGAAACGAATCTGTCGCGATCGTGTCTTGAAGATTCGCGAAACCGCGAGTAAATATGCTTCGCTTCGCGTCTAATTTATGAGACTAACACTGAATATAAAATACAACACGCCTACTGTGTAAGGCGTGACAATCATCTAGCACCGAATGCCCCACGTCCGAGCTACCCGCCCGCTAAATGTATCCATCGAGAGGGCCATCAACAACCATCATTTAGTCACCATTGCTCGTTAAAGTGTTCGTGTCCAAGAACATTGCAAAATACATATGCAATTCCACCGCACCTTCTCGGCAAAAACAATTCCACCATCAGGGCGTAAAACCTTCTCGTAAAACATTCGTCCATATTTCATCGTGCTCCTTTAATCCTCGCGATCCGAGATAGTTTCGAGCGCGGGAAACGCTGCCCGCCGACCGAAGGCGTTCTGCTAACCCGAGAAACGTGTAAAAAAGGAAGGAGAACCGCGAGTGGGATCGACGTTTATGCAAAGGGGGCCAGCAGCTCGCGTTACGACCGTCATGAAACGTATCGTTCGTGATCCATGGCCGGTGATCGATGCCCGATGCGTGGGAAGACGGATATAAAAGTAGGGAAAAAGGGTGGCGGAGAGGGGTGGCGGGCGGTCTCGGAAACGTACGGCCTCGGCGTGTTGGCCGCGTGTCGCTAATGGAATTTTCGCTGGAGCCCGAACGACACGCTCATTCAAATGAGCCGCCCTCGAATAGCCAGTTCGCCTAATCGCGGCGCCGATTACGTGGCCCGCTCTAAATTACATCCAGCACGAGACTGCCCTACGTAATCCGATTATATTGTGATAATTCTGGCCGCGCGGTTATAATCGTCGTTTAACCGGCAGACGGTTGTAATTTAAACGAAGGAATTTGCAATAGTAATTATTGCGTACCTTAAAGCCCCCCCTTTCTCCTCTGGGCGGGCCTCGTAAATCACACTCTTAAAGGTTATCATCGTCGGTGTATCTACCGGGTGGCGATATGGAGATCGTGCGTTGAAGGACACTCGGAATGGCAGCGTGGTAAGTTTTCTCCTGCCAAGGTAGCGCTTTGGAAACGCTACGCTTTTACTTCGTACTTTTACTTTTATGTTCGATGAAGTGGGTTAAAGAAGAAGTTTATTTTTATAGTAAAAAATATTGAGATTTCATTACAAACACCAACAGAGGTGCTATACGATATTACAAGGAAAGTTCTCGCGTGTCCTCGAACCTCTATCTGTATTCCAATTTCAACCCCGACGAATGAAAGGACTGATATTAACCCTTTACCGCCGGTATCTAGATTCCGTTGAAAGAAAAATATTCCATTTTCTTTTCATAATTAAAAATGGTCTGAATTTCTCTATTTTTATATAATTTTTTTTAAGAGTTTGAAATGCATAAAACAAATAAATACAGGGTTCAGCTTGATCTAGTTTTCTTCAATGAATAAAACTACTCTAATTATGTACTACTTAATCTGATGCAAACAGCGAATCGCGAACCGCGAAGGGTTCGGCGCTAAAGGGTTAAAGTAGATTCAGACGCCACTAGAATGCCTCAGCCATCGACAGGACCGCTGCATACGAAAAGGTGCTCGAACAGAGACATCATCGAGCCCCACATGGAACTCTGCGAACCTCGGCGCGAGGAGCCTGATAATGGAGACGAAGCTTGTAACCCCCGTGCGAAAGGGGAATCATAATGCATTGTTCAACGCAATTAGCTACGTCTGTGCTCCGAGCGAAGAGCAGAGGCATGGTTTGGAAGGACGCTTATTACTTTCGCTACGCTCTACCGCTTCTTGAATCGAACCCTTCCCTCCCAACCGCCCCCCGCCAACCCTTGTCGCTAATTACACAGAAGTAGCCTTTTCAGAACGGCGCGCGACGCGATACACCGACGGGGCCAAAGAACTACCAGACGTTTACACAGGAGACTTTAAACGTCGACAGCGACGAACCTTTTGAATCTTACCCAATTCATCCTATTAGCAGACTGATACGGTTGACCTGGTCCGAGTAAAGGGAGCTATTCTCCCACGGAGCCTTTATGTATTTTACTCCCTTCGCTTATACCGCGGCAACTGGGAGGGGTGGAAGAAGCGAGTGGCTATAATTAGCGCAAAGAAAGGTGGTCGAGGACACTGTCCTTTTCGTCACACGCAACTAAGTGTCGTTCCGAACGGTTAACGAAGAATTTTTTCCAACTTCTTGTTCGCCTGTACTTTGATCACAGCCGGTGTTCCGATCGGAGATCTTCGGCGTCAGTGCTTCACCACTGTTTCGCGAAGTTCTCGTGATGCGAACAGATTTAGCGCACTGTGTAGTAGTTGTGTGTCACGTGACTGATAAGGAAAGTTAGACGCAGTTGTGGAAGAAAGCACGATAGTCGAGCGAGATTGGCGAGCAGTTAATTTTTACGGAGTTCCTTGTTCGGGACAGCCATCCACGGCTTATCAGGGCCGAATTTTACAAGAGAATTAACGATTACCTGGGCGATATGTCGCAGCCCTGCTGCATGAACGCGGCCAACGCGAACCACAGACTGTTGATGATGCTGAAGTCGTTGGCCATGCTCGAGGTTGGCATGTGAGGCGATCCTTGGGAGCCGTGGGGATGCTGCAACGTGGGATCGTTCCTCGACGCCATCGAAGGATCTCCACCGCTGCTAAGCGTCAGCACCCTCCATTCGTACGGTGAAAATCTGTGAATGGAGATGTAATTAATACGCGGTGACGTGGAACGAGATGCTGGCAACGGTGGGAATAAGAAGAATTTCATGTCAGAAGTTAAAATTCCAAGTCAAGTATTCAAATAGTTTCAGAGCCAGAATTTACTTATTTTACGAAGGAGGAAAGAGTCGAATGTATTTTGAGTGCTCGGCATCCGGGCTCTCCTTCGTGATCCCCAGCATTTTCCAACCCTTGAACGGTAGATCGTTTGCTCGAGTCTACTTTTTATAACCAGAGTGAAACATGGAGGGTTTAGCCTTCAAGTTGTATTTAACTAAAGCAGGCACGACACACGTTACAGGGAAATCGATGTAAACATCGAATCAGCGATCACGTGACAACGTACTTGGGCTTATCGCCCCTATCAAGATCTCGACTGTTCCCTGATTGAAGCGATCGGTAGGAAACGACATTCGGGGGAATCACGCGAGACAGGGAACGGTAAATAGCCTGATCGGGCTGAAATGGAAGCAACGACGATTTGTCGTGGCAGCTGGACATAATACACCCATAGAGTCGCGATAACGGCGTGCCTAATTGAGGTGAGTGAACGCGTAACTGTGTTCCCTCATGCGGAAAAACAAGGGTGGTTGTTGCGTAATTTTCTATGGAGAAAATAGAACAAGCAGGCCTGATAGGAAATTAATGCTATGTTCCGAGAGGGTGAATTTACAGATCCTAGAAATACACTTCTGTTTCCTGCGATGAGCTCCACTTTTGTTTCTATGATTTATCGCTTGCCGTTTGAAGTGTAGAGCATGATGTGGATACATAAAAGATTCAGTAGCCTTTTTAGAACAATTATCATGTGTTCTTGGTGTTGCCTGACATCATTTCTGTGTAGTATATTGTGGAGAAAGATTAGAATTCCTAGCACTCGATACTACTTGATTCTAATTTAATATAACAATCCATATTAGCAATTTCAAAACAAAATTCTACTTTCGAATAACGAAACCGAATAGTACCGAAACGTTACACTCTGAAAAGGCTGCTGTGCCGTCGCCTGACCACGTACCGACCGAATCTACTTGGCCGCGTCTCCAGTGAAAATATCGAGGTACCTTTAGAAATATGTTTACCTGGATACGGTAAATAGCACGATGGACACGCCGATGTACGAGAATATCACGCACACCCAGATCTCTTTGCTCAACGGGTTCAAAAAGCTGAACACTCCAGGTTTCTGTTTGATGGGCTTCTTTATCATGATACTGATACCCAGGGACATGAAGGGTTTGCTGAAGTCTATCACTCGTTCTCGTTCCGACGTGATTGTCATAGGGGCGATTGCGATATCGGCTTCCTGTAAAAGCATCGCAACTGTTAATGAAACAATTCGCTCCGAGCTGAGAAATATTAACATCGGTATTACCGTTGTTAGCTTCCTTTACAACCTCGCCATTTCTATTTATCACGATTCAATTGTACGAGTTGCATGCGCGTAATTGTAATTTCATCGTATGCAATTAAGAAGGTATCCCTTCTCTTTGCATCCCTTCGAAACTCGTCCACCAGATGTAGTTTTAAGTTCAGCAAACGATGCCGAAGAGCTCGCAAGCTCGCGGCATCTGGCGGAGGAGCTTCGTATTTCCCAACGAAGGATAAAACAGCTTGTTGGAGTTGAAGCCCGGCGATCAATAGCAGAATCTTTGGTGTAACTGGGCGAGATCGCCCTGGCGGGTGCGGCGTGCTAACTTCCGGGGAGTTCCGCTTTGGGAAAAACTTGGAAATCGCGATAGGCCGTTTGAGCGGTTGGGCCCAATGAGGTGGACTTACTTTGCGGATTAATTCGCCGACCATTCCATCCCAGCCACCAGGAACATCCGGGTTCTCCATACCGTACTTGCCGTCTTTTACGATCCGCAGCTCGTCTAAAAAACCAGGGAACAGACGTCCGATCAGATCGATCGTTAGCGATGAGTTAATAGACGAGATCGCTTTGATTGGTCGTGTAACAGTAGTGGAGTTGTTGAACCGAAGGTTCTCGAGTTTTGTAAATTATTTAGGGTGGGGTAGCTGTCAGCAGGTCCACTTAGCATAAATGCTGGGACTGTGGATTACTCGGGAGGCATTAATACTGCATCGCAGCTTAGTTGAGATGTCTGAGATGTTTTAGAGGAGATCTGCCCTCGATGCAACGTAATTTTACGTAGACAATCTTCGAAGAATCCAGGGGATGACAAGATTAATAGAATGTGGGGTCTTTGAAAGAGTGTTACTATTGTTGAAGTTAGTGGAAGGATTTTTTAACAAATTGATGCTGATACTTACACGTTATCCCCAGTTTCTTCGCTATAAGCTCAGCGAGATCCTTGCAGTAACCTTCGTAGCTATCGTTGCCAACCAGGACCTCGCCAGCGTCTGACTTTTTCTTCATGATGTACGGCTCTTCCTGCGTTGCAGAACGAAGACACAGATTAATTTCGTTCGCCATAAATACACAGTTTCATTCTATTAATCACCAAGACAAATCGTGGAACAACTTCTTACCACGATCGTGGTGACGATGTAGGTCTTGTTCTTCTCGATTTCCGCGTGTGGTCGAAGCCGAATGTATTTCGCCGCGATCGACTGGAATCCAGCTTCGTCTGTCCATTCTGCAACCTTGAAGAATAAATTATAAATTACCGACGGGCTGGTAAGCACTCAAACGCCAATGGAACTTGATTGTGAGTTCGCGAGATTGTCAGAGTAGAATTAGATTTTCTTTTGAATAAATTTTCTGTGATGCGTTTTTGTGGATGCTGTAAAATTTCAAAAGGCGTGAGATATATGTTCAAGGACGATGGGAGGGTGAAGATTAGAAATCTCGTGGCGAGCTGATACGACGAAAAATATTTACTTTGACCATGGCGCTGTTGACCGTCATCTCGACGACGTGGAGGGTGTAATTGTGTCGACGACCGTCATCGTTGAAACGGATCTCCCCCGTTAACCCCTCGATTTCGACCTGAGGGTAAAATAGAAACTAATATCAGTAGGCAATAACTGGCCGGAGCAAAAGTTCCTTCGCTCACTGTTAGGTGATGTTAGGTGTACGGAAATGTTTTTTTTTTCTACACCTACTTGTACTTTTACCAGAAAAGTGGCAAAAGATCATAGCTAGCCACTTTGATTAATAAAGTCGTGTAATATATTTCTACTTTTAACCCTTAACTGGTTTTGAACAAAACATGCAAAAGTATATTTTCAAATACCTATGTAATAAAGTCACTAATAACTCCAGTATGTTTTAAAAATAAATTTAGGCTTGACAATATCAAATTATTAAAAGGAAGTTTGCCAGACTCAACGTCACCGCTTATGTCACAAAATGAAACATCACCGGTTAAGGGTTAATAAAGACTTTAGTTCGCTAAACTAATATTATATGTCAACATATATATCAATTGGTAAATCGCTGGGGCAGCAGTGGACACATAAATGTCATCAATTAGAATGCTATACATTCGTCTGGGCATCGATCGTTGGCTAAAGAAAATCAGATTCCTTCTACAATTCAAACCACAATTCTGAGCGAAGCTTCCCTCGAGAATAGTTCTTGAAAAGAAAGTGCTTATATTTCAGAAACCTCGTTTCGCTTTCTTGTAAGGCTTTCTGTGACACCCTTTCCGAGGACCGCCCTCCCAGAAACTCCTTTAGTTATCTGCGTCCCTTCCCTCCATTCAAAAAGAATTCGCATCTCTCAATGGTAACGATTTCCCTGATATCGACAGACTGTCGCGTTTGACTTCATCGACCGCCGAACCGTCAAATAGTAGAAAAGGGGTGGGCGACTTGCAGTGTTGCCCTAACTATACGTATACGTGCGTCATGGACCGGCGAATAGAAGGTAGGGGGGGAGGGCGATCTGACGTAGACGCAGGAATTCCGTTAGAGTCGGAATAACCGCCAATTACTGTCAGCAACAGAGTGGCGACGGGAAGGGTCGCCGGCAATTTCGGTTTCCACGGTATTCGTAACATATCGAGTATTTCTGCCTTTCTGTCCGCGCTTCAAGAATTTCGGGACGAATCACACCGCGCGACCACGTCACCCTCGCGGTGTCGACAATGTCAGAAACGAGTCGAGAATGATTAATCCTAAAGAGTGTGAAATTTGAAAGGTACATTGTTTTCATGACGTAGGCACCCGCTAAGGAAGGATTTTTGGAAATTTCATCCCCTAAGAGGTGAAAAGGGGTAAAATGTATATTCTCGGATTCCTCGATATCTCTTAGGCCCGATTGAATATCAACTTGGTTTCTACTTCGAAAGGTACCCACATCAATGCCTACAAACAAATTTCAGAATTTACCCCTAATCAACCCCTAAGGGGGTGGTGAAAACGGATGAAATGTGTTTCCATGGAGTCCTTAGTATCTCTTAGGCCCGAAGTGAAACACCGGGGTATTTTACTAGTGTCTTATATAATTTCTGTTTCATCCTACCTCCTAAAATCCCCGCGTCTAATTCTAAGGCGAGGTCCGCTAGATAAAGTTTACTGACACAAACAAAACACATATTTCCTTCTTTTCCTACTTTGCGGTTCTACCTTCCACTCGCATCTCCTACCTTACTTTCTCAAGAAGAAATCGAAGATATACGCTATCTTGATCTAAGCCGACGCGGTCGGATTCGAAACGTCACCTTATACAAAGACAAATCTATTTGCTTTTCAAAGAATCCACCATATTCAACCAAAGGCAAACACTCATTGTCAGTAGGTAGGAACCAGTGTGATGCATTCATTGAAAGATTCCACTCACCTTTCTCAGCAGCCTCGAGATTTTGTCACCGTACTCGAACGGCGTCACCCAACCGCGACTGTTATTGCAATCCAACGCCCTGGTGCCGTTGGTAATCTGGCTGGTGCCAGGGGTCCCAGTTCGCCTCACGTTGCTCCTGTCCGACTTTTTTCTCAGGAACTTGTTGAACGCCTCGACGAGAACAAATACCGCGTCGTACATCAGCGCTGCTTGTGCCTAAGGAAGATTGCGTGGATGAGTGTTCGAGTATCGTCGAACGTGGGAAAAGAAATGTTTCGGATAACATTATTTCGAAGGTCTAGCCTCACTTCTTTGTATTGTGCGTGATTCGCATACAAACCTTCTCTTCAACGCCATAACAAGAAAGAAGAATGACTTCGGTGACAGATACCAAAGAATATTTATTACCGTTTGGAAAATGTTATTGGACGGCTAAAATAATTTTGAATGGTAATTCTATTTTCCTTCTCTTTTCTCTAGTTTCTATGAAAAACACTTTCCTCGTAAATATCGAGAGCGTTAACGCTAGAAGCCCCACTTTGGTAGATCGTACAACGATCAAATAATTACGATTTAACGTGGAACTTAATTGATTACCGCGTTGAATGCACCGGTTCCCATAATCGAAGCGAATTCCCGAGCGTGGAGTGACATTGAATTGGGCAAGGACG
Organism: Andrena flavipes; assembly: GCA_963971345.1. Classification (NCBI taxonomy): domain Eukaryota; kingdom Metazoa; phylum Arthropoda; class Insecta; order Hymenoptera; family Andrenidae; genus Andrena; species Andrena flavipes. The sequence continues at coordinate 1,621,972 of OZ020480.1, forward strand.
CGAAGCTGCGATTCGTAACCGACCCTTGTCCCCGCAAGGGAATCAGGACGAAAATCAAACTTGTGAAAAATTGCTCGACCTCTAACTATCCGTGACATTGAAGTTTTAAAGCTTCGTTAGGAAACTCAAGATTGTTGAGAACAAACGATTTGTGAGAATGCGTAACGATCACCTTTTGTTTCACAGAACATGTTAGTTTTTATGCCTCTCTGGGTGTATGTCCCTCCTTAAGAAAATATCGAGATTCTACAAAAACCTGCGATATCCGCGTAAGATATATGCTTATTTTTCATCCGTTCAATCGCCTTCCTCTCGGGATTTTCGGTAACGAATGGGCGTGCACCATTGTTCGTAATCGTCGTGACAATTGAAATTACGTGGCTACGCAGAGTTGCGAGGAAAACGCGAAGTTTTCGCGACGTCGCTTCCGGGCAGTGTGGTTGAGCTGAACTCGCTCGGGGAAACCGAGAAAACCGTTTATCCGTTGGGGACGCACGCAGATTCACGGGGACGTGGTACGTCGGGCACGCGGCCAAAGTTGGGGAACCGCGCACCGAAATTGTGTGACGATCGATCACGATAATCGGTGAGTTAGACGGCGCGCAGTTTGGTCTTTGAATATTCTCGAAGGCTCCGTTTCTCTGCATTGAGCCGGGTGGCTCAGGTCTGTATTATCCGCGATGAAGATAATGGTTAATTTACTTTGATAAGTGCACGTTCGAGTGTGATTTTCAGTGGGGCATTGTGGTTGATTGGGAAATAATCCAACTATTCAACGAGCCAAGCCACGTTTACAACATAACAGTTATGTTATTCAATTAAAAAAGAAAGAAAAGAAACTATGGATCATAATACATTATCTCCACGAAGAAACTGAAATTCTGGCACAGTGTACTATTTCTATTTGAGCAAATACAGTTTAATATAAAAAAAGTGATTGTTCTATTATCCGAAAATTTTCTTATCCGGCCACTTTTGCCTATACGGGAGGCTCTACTGTATTTGCAATCCTTGCGGATGACTAACAACGGCGAGGGTGCCATACACTTGTGTAGGTGCTCGTTGAGGAAGCTTTTGGAGAAAACGAGGACTCAGGAAGATCAAGTTTACAGAGTTTTCAGCGAGTTGTGACAGAGAGGGTGTCAGGGGGTACTTCATAGCGAGTTTTTGGTAATTTAAGTTTACATACTTATCGCGAGGTTATTTAACAATTGCCAAGGGAAAAGAGGAGAGTAAACGTTTCTACGTACAGAAATAGACTCTCGTCCAGCTCCTTGAGACGTCACTGGGTCGAGGCGATGCCAGCCAGCTAGGAAATCCTTGACGTAGGGTCGAGTGGAGTCCACGATGCGAAAACCGGTGATGTTGATGGCACCGTACTCGATCACCTCGCTCTCCCATCGGTCGTCCATTATCTGATTACACACGAAAACAGCGTGCTTGTACTGCCGTATAAAAGACGCGAAGCACGGATGGCCGGGTTCCCGCGGATTCGAGGCACTTCCACTTGGACGTTCCCGGTAGTTTATGAGTACGAGGAGCTCTACGCGTGCCAAAAGATTCCGTTCATCTAGGATTACTCGATCCACGGTCGATCTCGAGCCGCGAGGTCAGCAGTTCGTCACTCTTTTACAGGCAACTTCTGTTTCAGAGTGATTGTTATGGCGAGGCCAATGAACAGGAGAAAATTACACTGCCGATATTAACGATACATACGTGTATGTCTTTGGGAAAGCACTGGTAACTATCGAGTCGAGCCATGAAGAAGTGTCCACGACACGTATTAAGGGGGTAGGTTACCCTCGATAGCCCTAAAACAGTTTTTTTCAAACGCAAATTGTAAAGTGATAAATAACAGCAGAGAGAATTAATTTTTTCTAGTTTTAATTGTTATTCTATGAGTTTTAACACAAGAAAATAAAAGTCTAAATATCTCTATGTACATAAAAGTTGTGAATAAAAACGTAAACGCGTGTATGCGGTGTAGGTACCGTTTGATGGTGAAACATAAAATCTCGAAAACCGCTCCAACGATTTGGATGAAAATTTAATGAGAGATACAGAAAAACATTCCCTGCAACGTGTCGGGAACAGAGTTTCGAAAAAAATATAATACAATTTTTATGTTGAAAAATGCGATTTTATCGATTTCTTGTATGAAAAAAATATTTTTTATGTTTTTAAAAAAATTTATCTCGAATATCTGCTCCCGATACATTGTAGGGAATGTTTTTCTGCATCTCTCATTAAATTTTCATCCAAATCGTTGGAGTGGTTTTCGAAATTTTATGTTCATCATTAAACAGTGCATCGCGTATACACCTTTACGTTTTTACTCACAACTTTTATGCTCGTAGAGATATTTAGACTTTTATTTTTTGTGTTAAAGCTCATAGAATAACGATTACAACTAGAAAAAACGTTCTCTCTACTGTTATTTATCACTGTACAATTTGCGTTTGAAAAAAGGCCTGTTTTAGGGCTATCGAGGGCAACCTACCCGCTTAAAGTGAAAAATTGAAAATATAGAGAGACCGAGGAGTTGGACGTGAGTGTTCGTGTGGTAGTGACTGATTTCGAGACCGATATGTTGAACGATGACGGCGTTTCCCATCGAGGTTGCAGGGAACTCACACATACGTATGTATGTGTTTTGCATCCCGACAGGACACACCCCTGTTCGTTGGCACTCGCCCGAAACCACTGAACATAAGCTGTCTTGTCTCGTGTATTCCAGAGTACGCGGGTCAGCTAACATTTCGCTGTTCTGCGGTGTTTTGATTGAATTCAAGGGTCTCTAATCGTCTCGATGGATCGCAAGCGGTGGAATTGAACGTGGACTAAGATATTTGCGTTGTCGATATTTTACGTATGTAGGTCGATTGTATATTGCACGACTTTCAGAGGCTTACATATTGCTTGACAACTTACCAGACCGCTTAGCAGATAGTGATACGTTCTTTTGCCTAATGCCACGTCCCTCACATGGCTAACCACGATATCCTTCGCCATATCTGTGGGGCAGTCCAGTACCACGTATTTGTTGCTCCACCTGCGAGAAATTACAGTTCATTTATCAAACTACCAAGGATCTTTATTTTGCAAAATAATACCAACCCATTAGAACAGCTCTTACATTATACAATTATTAAAAGTACCAAACCATGGCACCTATAAAACGCGACCACCGCAAGACTACTTGTTTACGTGCCAAAGTAAACTTAAAAGTTAGTAAACTTAGAAAACCAAAGTAAACTTAAAGTTAAGACTTCAATGAATCGTAGGCCTAACAGAAGACTACCTTACACTTAACGTAGTTCCGTTCAAGTCCAATCGGTTTCAATGAAATTTAGACCCAAAGGAATTAATTTATCATTCGAAATATTAGTATGCATCTTTACCACCCCCCAAGCTTCCATTATCCCAGAGCAGTCAACCTAAACGATCCAAGGAGGAAAAGTCTGAAACCATCAACAACAAACTTAACCACTTTACCCGTTCCAATTTAACTCTTTCCAAGGGTTCCGCTACTGAAATATCTCCGCGCTTGCTACGGTGAAGATTTCAACGACCCTCCTCCTAATGAATTTATGTAATTCCAGTCGCGTCGCGCCTCCGCCAGACGATAAAGTCACGGCGCAACGAGCCGTCGTTCGGCGACAATTTGCAATAGTTACGTTTTGTTTTCGGTAACTACAACGCTCATTCGATTGGGGCCCATTGTCGGCCGGCTGGTTGTTGATTACCCCTCTGGTGCAAATGCGTAGCCGGCGGTAAATTGCGGCCGAGATACGCGGTGACCACTCGTATACTCGCAGAAGCGTGATCCATCAGACTATGCGAACGAGTACAGAGTTCACTGGCACAAAAATAATAGCTATACTAGCGCGAGAACAAACGCGGGGGCGTATTCCTTTAGCATCTCCAGCAGACGTAACTCTTCCTTTTACACAAACGTAGTGATAGAAAGCGGAAATAGTTTTTAATTGAAAATATATCCATTTTTAAGTGGCAGGAGGGGAGAGGTGCTGTAAAAGGGACACGTTTGCCAAAATCCTAAATGAATTACACGTGCAAGTTATTTTCCTGTTTATGGCAACACTAATGTTTAGTCATTTGACGCGAAGTTCATCGCAGTCTCACTCGCAATAGAATAGTACTCCGCCGTTGATGTTTTTTAGGATGTAAAGGGAAAATTTTCTTTGTTTTTCTGTGTCGTTTTATGAGGTAAAGTTATTATATACTAATAATGTCTATATTCAAGTGAAACGAAAATATTTAACAGGGAAGCTTGATTGATTATTTTCTTTGCTGTTTTATTAGTTAAATATTTTGCAGATTTCGTATATGTATATGTACGTATTTATTTTTATCACTCGTGGGTATTCCTGTGTTGAACTTAGTTTGTAAATCACAAATTTTATAAAAAAATTTACTTTACAATTAAAGAAGCTGGTAAGGCATTAAGGATAAATCACACACTATAAAGACAGTGAAAACTATTGAAGATTTTGCAGTATTAAGGTTTAGAATTATAATTGTAGTACTTGATAAGTATATTTTCATTAACGCGTCCCTCTTATGACGAATAATGTGATCGTAATATGTGACTTATAATATAATCTCAGTTAAAACCACCTAGTCGTGAAAGGGACATTTTCCACTTACTTAGAAATCTACAACTTTATTACTTTCTGTTACTATTGACGAGGTAGAATATATTTTTATCGACGATCAATAAACGTACTTCTTATTAATGGACTTGTACTTTAAATACCTATCACGATATTATCAGAAATGGACGTTAAATAAAATTGTCCTTTTTATAGCACCCCTCCTCTATACGTTGTCCTGAGTCACGGTTCACGCAATTTCCATCAATCACACCCCCGTGCAAAATACTTTGCTTTCGCTACTGATTTTCGGTAATAACGTTTATTGAGTAAAGCTCTGGTTATTACACCCGAGGCAGTTACTGTGATTATACTAGCCTATTATACTTCATCCTGCTACCCCCCAAGAGCCATTATACTTCGTTTCACCGGCTTCCCCAAGCTTCCAATAGGGATGGAATTCAATTAAATCAACAAACCAATCGAAAGAACTGTCGTAAAGGGAACGAGCCCCGCGATTAGACCCACCGATTGAGCTCCTCCAAGCTGCGCAGGAAGTCGATCGCCTCGGACATATTTTGTATCCGTTTGACCGTTTCCACCTGAAACGACTCATTCCCCGGCTTCAGGCCCTGGTAGATCTGCTGCAGCCTGAGTAATCCTGGAACAGGCAAGAAATTTATCGCTCAGCTGGAGCCGCCGTTCCCATGGAAATTTCGAAAATCCTCGTCGCCCGTGAACGCGATCGCTGCGGTTCCCCGCTCGTCATTACGCATTATAGTGTGCGCGTCTTCTGAAAATTATGCACGCGCGATTGCGCATAACGTCCCGGCCGTAATTCATTGGCAGACACTGTGTGGTCTGCGGTCATCACGGCGACCAAAACATTGACCAGTGATTATTGCGCTAGTACCTCTGATTTTCTAACGCGTATCAAATGACAAATGCGACTTAGGATACGTTTATATCGGAGCTAAGGTAGGAACTATAAGAGCGTTGATCAGACGGCGATAAAGGATGCTCAAAAATATCTTTTTTGGTGTGTTCAAAGTGGAGCTGTGATAGTAGTACAGTTTCAGTCGTTTAGGATTTAGCAAAGATGTACTTCAAGATCAATTTCAAGTTCCGTAAAAATCTATGCGGTAAACATAAGTAATTATTGTGTTGTATTTAATTTAATATTTACTTCATCTCATAACTTATCCGAAATAAATCTACTATGGTGATTATGTATGAACAACGAAAATGGCGATAGGTAGTAGCGAAGGAAAAGTTTCGAACAACGCAACACAACGGTACCAAACAACTTGCCTGTCTGTCGATCGAGTCGCTCTGGCCAGTGTCACAATCGGGCATTCGCGATGGGGGGATTGACTGGCTTACACCGGCGGCGGGGTAGCGTAATGCAAAGGGTGGAAATCGAAAAATCAGAAATAAAAGGACGGGAGGGAGGGGCGGCGCGGGGAACGATGGCTGTCGGTGGGAGAAAGGGGGCAGCGTGGAAAAGTCAACAGCGCAGAGTCAGGGGGTACGTTTGGCGCTGTCGTCATGCTTTTTTGCAGCGCCATGCGTGAAACTGATGGCCGGGTTAACGAGCGCCGTGCGCGTGTAAGCCCAGTGGCGCGTTATAAAAGAGCTTGCATTTCAACGAGCACCGCCGCGGCTTTTCGTGAACGTCCCCCTCCGCGCCACCGGCGTTTTCTTTCTGGCCGTTTCTTCTGGCGCCAACGCTTCAAAATCCACTCGAGTGACCTGTGGAACGAGCCACCCTTCGCGGCTACTTCGCCTCGTGTCTGGGATCGTTAGGGCGGGCTTGGTCGAACGTTACTAAACACTGGGAAACGTTAATGGATGTAACATTGTCAGGAGCTAATGCTTCCCCACTTATACTAATCATTTAACATATCGTAACATTCTTAATTTCATACTCTGTACGTGTACCTGTGTTTGCGGGGGCGGATTGGGAGATTTGGCGCCCCTAGGCTGGTAAGTGTCTGCTATAAAATATTTTAATTCAAAAGAGTCAAGACGATTTCAAAATTAGTTCAATATGACAGCTCGCACATGAGTTATTGCTAATTCGTTGTATGAAAAATAAAAATATAAAACACAATTTTCATGTTAAACGATGTTATTAAAATTGCACTAAAACTAAAAAGTGATTCTTTTCTTGTACTACAATTTTGATGGTGTTTTTTCACTTCAAATAAAATCGTTGAGCAGCGTATCTCAAAACAAATTCATTTCGACGTTTGATGCTGTATTAAATTGATTCATGTTCTGTTATGAAAAGTCCTGCTCTACTATTTTATTTAGAGTGAAAAAACACCATCGATATTACAGTACAAGAAATGAATTATTCTTTAGCTTTTAGTACATTTCTAATAAAATCGGTTAACATAAAAATTGTTTTTTATATATTTCTTATTTTCTAGTGTTCATCAATTTACATTTCGCAGCTCAGACTTCTTTAGAAATCAATCAATTTTTTTTTAAATATTGTATTGTCATCCAAACTACGCATGCCCGCAGAGTTTCAAGACAATTGGATAGTTGGAGTGGGTTAAATTTGAGTTCCCAGATTTGAGCCATTCAAACAGAGTTTGTTAAATCTATCTTTTAAAAAGAAGCGAATTGTTTTCAAAGTTGCTTCAAGCCCGTTGTTTCCCAGTTTCCCAATTTCTTTTGCTAAAAAATTGTCCATTCCCCAAAATTAACCGCCCCAAATTTGCCGCCCTAAGTAGACTGCGGGCTACTTAGCCTATACACAAATTCGTCCCTGTAATCTTGTTAAATCGCTGCCCGCGATTTCCTTTGAACTCTCAGCCAAGTTGCCTCCCTTTTGTCGAATCGTTGCTGGGAAATTCAAACGGGGATTCGTCACGTCGAATGGAAGTTCCCCGAGCGCGATTCGACGGCAAATTCCCAGGCTGACGGGCTGAAAAATGGCGCGCGCGTCGCCGCAACGTCGCGACACGTCGCGTTGCGTCGCGTCGGTTGCATGGTGAACACGTATTAACTCGGCTCGTTACGACTCGGCACGGCCGCGGTTCGCGTACAGTTCTGTACACGAGCCCCCTTCGGTTGGCTTGTATCAAGCAGCCAGCGCGATCGCGAGGCAGCCTTTGAAGCGTTCGTTTGCGTAACAACGCGAGCGTGCGAGCTGACGCGCGCACACGGTGCCTTGGTTAATCAATCTGACGACGCTTTTATTTAATCGTCGACAGCTGCGCGAGCGAGTCGGTAGAACGGTGCCGTTTCACGAGGAACTAAACGGACAGCGTCATTCGGTAGCTTAATCCCTTATGATCGCGCTTCGAACGCGCCGCCCCGCGATTTTGGATCGCGACACCGTGCTTTATCCCAGCAATGCTCGCGGCCGCGATCGAAGCTGCATTACACGTGGATCGTTGGAGAAAATAAAAGAGAGACCGGCGACGTTAATTTCGTTCGATCGGATGCGAATGAAACGGCGTAGGCTGTTGGAGATTCGATAGCGAGTGGTCGATCCCATTCTCGAAACAGGCTTTTGTGAATAGTCTCACGCGAGAGGGTAAATCTAGCGAGCTTTTTTTCTGCGGGGGAATGTGCACCGTGCGGATAATACAGCAACGATTCGCTGAGAGTCTGGAATCACTGATGAGGATGATAGGCGGTTCGAGTATTTGATTGATAGGTAGTTTTGTAGTTTGGTAGTTGCTCGGGTAATTGGTCAGGGTTTCGAACTAATCTGAAGCCCTGAAAGCACCGCGTTTATTCGTTTTAATAGTATTCTGCGAGAGAACAGAGTTAACTCGATAAAAACATAGCACAGAAGCGTAGCTTTTGGTGGAAAATGATTTATTGCAGCTGTTTTTTTTTTTTTAAATATAAGATAGCATGGCGCAGCTTAGCTTAGGTTTTGGTAGAAACCACCTAATGGATTTTACTGAATTTACATTAAAAATACTTTTATCCGTTCAACTCAGCTCCTCCCAAGATTAAATTTTGATTAGTTAAGTACTCTAATAGGTCTACTAAATCTATTTTTATTACAATCTCTTATTGCACCTCGCATAAAATCTGTATACCTGTTGGGAAAAGACTCGGCATTGATTCCAAAAAACACGGGAACTTGGACCGAGCGTTGTAATGATTACAAGCCAGCTAATTAGCCGCGAGTTATCAGCGTGGAAGTTGACGATGGGGACTGAAATCCGAGCGACACGTCAGCTCTGAATACTCCCAGGTTATACTGACACGAGCAACTATACTTGCAATGTCCACGCGATGATACGCACTCGGTTCATGGTTTTCGTCCAATTTCAGATAGCGAGCGGATGTCTTCTGGCAGGAAACGTCGATATAATGTCACGATTCGCGTTCTGCTCGCCTCTAGGGAGAGGTACACCCTTCGTGAGTTCTTTTGCGAATCAACAGACGGGAATTCATTCGTTGATGCCCATGTTTAGTGATATGACACGCAGCCCAGTGGCTTTTTAATCTTTTGCTGTAATGGTACCGTGGCATTTTTTTCCAACCGTTGTTGGCAAAAGGAACGAGAGCTAAATCTTCCGTCAGAGTTCACAATAGGACACGGTATCGATCGAAAAAATTACAATACGTACAATGCAGAATTCACTAAAAAGGCAAATAAGAATTTCACTAATTGGCCAAATAATTTTGTGAAATGTAATCTGAATGCATTTCAACAAGAGCCAGTTGACGAGAATGGGGTAATTTGAAATTTTTGAGGTTTGCCGTCGGTGAAGCATCTCAGTTTTGAAAAAGAATATGGGCAACGGAACTGCGTACTAATTACTCGAATCTGTTCAATGCCGACCAAGGGCTGAATAAAACAACACGGCTTTAGCGATGTAATGAAAAGAGCTGCTCGTTCACTACTGTGCCACTGCACGGCCGGGAACGTAGCAACGAAAACAAGGCGCCGGAATTGAATTATCACATTCGAGGACCTGATTATCCGATTATCGAGCAACAGCAATCTCGAAGCGCCGAGGAAATCCTCGGAGACACTCTTTAGCCCAGGCTCGAGCACGCGAAACGATAAACCTTTGCAGGACTCGTTCACCTTCTTTACTATACATTTCCCTTCATTAAATTACCAATTATTAAATGCCTTTTCTCATTAAATAAGACTTTACGTGCACAAGGAATTCCACTTTGTCCCGGCAAATCTTCACCTTATCGTACAATAAAATAGAAAGGTGAAAAATCGACATTTCGAATAATCATCATCCACTATTATTAATCTCAAGTTACTCTTCCATCCATCGTTAATTACACAATATTTCTTCCCATCGGTAGAAATTTTATTCATATGCACGAGGAGTTCCATTTTATCTTACCCCGGAAATTTATAAAATTATGCAACTTTATGTGCAAGTAGAGTAGTTGATGCGTAAGACAAACCCATTTTTTGTCGATGCCGTAGTGCAGTTTTAGAGGGTGAAATCACGCGTTGAAAAAAAATGCAGAAATTTCTTTTTCGTGGAACATCTCGGGAACGGTGTGGAATATTGGAAAGAAGATTAAACAAAAGTTGCAATCTTTTTTTAATACCTACAAAACTGTGCATCAGCTACTCTACTTGCGCACAAAGTTGCATAATTTCCTGAATGTCCAGGTTGCTTATCTTCCCTCGCCAGTATCTTCGCCATACCGTAGAATTAGAATCCGAAATGGAGAAAGGAAACTTTAAAAGCTCGCCACACCGTATTAGTACTAAAACGTTAAATTCTCGATTCACCTCGTGTCCTATCGATCCGTTCGTAATCCGCGTTACTCGTGGCTGGCCGAGCGTCGTTTCGTACGAGCCGGTTGCAAAAAGCCCTGTTTCCTAATCAGCTTCCGCCACTTCGAGCGTACACAAAGACCGATAGGGGGATGATTAACGGGAACAGAGACGCAACAAAGCGCGCGAATTGCCGTATCCGTGGCCGAAGCTTCGTTCGGGCGTTCGGTCGGCGAGCAGTTCGCGCGATTTTCCCGAGCTCCCCGCCGCGCTCGCTAGCGGCACGAAGGCGGAAGCAGTCGCGCCCGTTCGTCCGTTAGAGACGCCCGTTTTCATCATGCCAATCTGGTAATTGAAATCGAACGACCAGCCCCCCGAGGGACCGGGAGCGAAATCACCTGGAGAAGGTGCAGCGGCAAAGGGGTGACTTCACTTTAGAGAAATAACTTTCCGAAGGCAGAGCGGAGGCAGGGGAGAGACAAAGGGGAAGCAGGTGATGGAGGAAGAGGCGGATAGAGGAAGGAACGCGTGTAGTCGGACGGGATCCAGTGAGTATTTTCAAACTGGGACCGCGGAGGGTTTTCAAAGGCAACCTCTAAATGAAATTCCGCGGGAGCTACTTCCTTTAACTAATTTGTCTATTATTACGTCGCCGCTGGTTCGACCGGGTCCGATCGCTTTGACAAACATGAGCTTTTAACGTAATGCGTCCTCCCCGCGGTTGACGGGCTTCTAATAATTGAACAAAGAGCGAGGGGGAAGCGTCTTTCTTATATCGAGTAAATAGGAGAGCATCGTCGGTAACGGCGCGCAGCAACCGTCGGCGAGAAAACACTTTACTAAATAAATAACTGTCAGCTTGATTCCTCAGCGACAGGTTTCTTGGCTGCTGGAAAGGGAATTGGAGTAGCCTTCTTCGAGCTCTAAAATTCGTCTACTATTAATAACGAAGACTACCAATGGGAACATTGACGTTGATCGAGAATGAAATAAGTAGGGGAAAGCGGGATGATTTTTTTACTGCCACTTGTTAGGAGTGATGCGGTCGTTTTTATAACTATAGAAGCCTTTTGTTGCAAACAAATTCGTGAGAGTTCATTTCGCATTATTAATATTAATCTGATTAAATAGAGAAATTGTTCTACTTTAAAACTCACATTTGGGTTTTCATGATATTTTGGTTTTCGGAATTACCCCACTCTTTAAGTCAAATAGCCTTTTTTGTAATAACATTTCCAACTTTGTTACAACCTAAATTTATGCTCTCCCTGCCATATAGATACAAATTAAACACTCAAACCTACCAATTAATATAAAAAATCTAACAAATCTGTAACTTGCTAAATTTTTATAGCATCTCTTGCTTATGTATTATAGCCGCAATGACCCCGCCTCAATTTCTAAAATATCCCTGTTTACGATAAGTTCGCCCCATAAGTGCCACCACAGACCTTTTTCCGAGCGGACCAGACGGTTCTCCTCGGCGCTGACATATTTTTTGCGCCGAGGAGACAATCGCGCGTAACAAGTACGCCCGAGTGTCTTCAGGCGCGCGAATGCAGCGATCAACGATCCAGCGGGGATGGCCTAGGGGATGAACGTACACGGGACGTCAGCCCTGGTACGCGAACAATCCTGTCTGCCGCCTCGCACGGTAGGCCTGCGGTTTCTCGTGGCGTGTACTTCGAGACGGAAATGCCATCGCGACTGCCGGAAACTAACGTCGAAATAGACGACGGAGGCGAGCAACGGCCGCGATACGTACGCCTGCCATCGGCTGCCGTCTGATTCCATCTGCGGTGAGGCTTGTTGCCGCGGCTTAAAGGGGAAGACGTCTTGTTAAGGCAGACAATGGCCCGGGCAAAAATGTCTGCGCGGGGGAAACTCTCCACGCGATATGGGAATTCTTCGCGAAGATGTAGTCGGGATGAATTTTTCCGCTGCTGGATAGAATTCCATCGGCACGGACCGCGTTAAATGGCATTTTCACGCGATGACCCGCGTTAAGTGAACTTTCAAGTCCCGAGCAGTAGAATTTGAAGACAGGTGTCCAGCTTCTGCACGATTTACACGCGAACGTTCGCCTTTAAGCGTGACTTTCTCGAGGAAGTTTCACGCAGAATTTGCGCGCGAAGGTTCACCTCAAGCATAATTTCCTCCGAAAAGTTCGGCCCGAGTAAAAGTTCCTTTTAACGGGCACGCTCGGAGCAAACGTTTCGCGCAAACATTGGCGAGAAACAAAATTTTCCCGGCGAACGCCCGCGCGAGGCGATCTTCCCTGGCCGTACTTTTTATTCAACGCGCCGCTCGCGCCATAGCTCGGGGCCAACAACGAAGCAGACTGTTTTCCTCGCGGTTCGATTCCAAAATATTCCGACCCTTTATCGCCGGCCGCCGAGCGTTTTCTTTTTTTAAACACTGTTATTTATTCTGCTCGGCGCGCACAACATTTTTCCTTCCAGTATGATGCATATTTATGTACGTGGAAGTTTATGTACGTTTCATGCAATACCCTGTTTGCGCGTGTTGCTAGATAAACAACGATAAATGTCGAAATCATTGTTGTCTTTATATTATTATCGAGTGACGCACGGTCGTGAAATAGTAACGAATAAAATCTAGCTCTAGGGTGTTTTAAAATTCAACGAGATTAACTTGATTGTTTTCTGAATTTAAGACTCGAGTGAAAAAAATAGAAGTACCTACCGTGAACCTTGGAACATTTTATTTTTAAACGAAACTGAACCGTTGATTGGGCTGTACTTGCGTGCGGACGAAAACCAATTGCAAATTGCAACGCGAGAGGCAATACGAACGCGAGCAACGCAGAATTACGCGTGTGACTGTATCGATGATCATAACGTTCGCGAAACCAACTGTTTTTATTACCACGAATTTGTCGATCGACGAATTCCGCGAACCGTTTGCCTGGTCAGCGTAAACTTTCCATCGACTATCGGTTTTCACCGCTACTTTTGCCTACACCCCGGGTCCCGTTGATATTTGCAGCTCGAAAACTTCGACAACGCGTTTTCGGGTCGATATTGGGTTTAGATGGTGTTCTCTGTTTATTAAACGGTAGAACGTAGCAAATTTTAATCAGCCCGAGTGTCTTGTTTATTAAAACTCACGGTGTACTCTGAACTTCGACATTGCATCGCCGCTACTTCGCGCAGAGCTTCGACGTTGTGTTCGCGCAAAATGAGATTAATCCCGTGTTTGAAGTGTTCGGTGAGCCAGGTCCTCTCGGGATTACAATTCACGTAATATTCGCGTGATGCTGTTACGAGGTTATTTGTTGCGCGATGCTCGGTGGAGTTTCAATCGTTAGATTCTTCAAATGTTGTGGCGCAAATTACATGCCCCTATTGTGTTGATTGAGGATGATGTGTTGGAACTGACACTGGGGATATCGATTTAGTGGTGTAATAGGTAAATAGAATGTTCGCTGTTATCTGTTGAAAGAGGAAATTGAACACTCTTACTTACACCGAACTTTTAGTAAATAGTTCGTTAAAAGTGAATTCACAGATATCAGCTCCGTTTGGCTATTATAGTGGCAATTTTTAATATTTATTTAGTTAAGTGTAATAAGTGTTTATATAGTAATAAGTGTCATTCTTGAGTGAAATCACACCTCCATCTTTCATCATCATCCATTTCAGTGGACGCTTGTGATTTTAAGAACACCACAAAGAGAGTAACGGTTTGTCATGGAGATTTACGACCTTCTAAAAAGTAATTGCTCACAAAAAGCTGCTACGTTTCAAAACAGGGAAACCATATTTTTGACCACTCACACTAACGCCTCTAAAAACCGTAAGTGATATGTACGAATTCGCCTTCAGCCTCCCAAACGGAGACTAAACAGAGTACCTACCCTGTATCTTCCAGTGAAACTCAACTTTAACACTCGACGAATCACATCGAATCAAATCGCAATACAACCAGCTCGATACCTATCACCCAATATCACTTTCCTCCCTCTATTTCAAGCTCCCCTTTCCTCAAACACACTCACCGATCGTCGTGCAAACATTCTTTCCGCGACACTCCTGATCGAGTCGTCCGCGGCTCATCACGTCCGATCGCCTATCTCGCGGCATTAAATTACCTGTTAATTCGTAACACCGGTTATTGATTATACTGCCAAGGGGTTTGACGACATTGTCGCCGAGCTGATTCGAGCACAGGGTCGCGACCCGCCGAGAACTTGTCCTCGGAGGACGCTCGATGAGCTAAGAGGCCAATAATAGCATTAGCAACGGTGTCGATAATCGACATTGCCCGCTAACGACGACGCTGTTCATCGGATTAATGCCGTCAGATAACTATAGCGGCGATAATTTCCAGCTCCGACTTAAGCAGCTGTGTCACGGCGCACCGCCAGAGAATCGGCGGCCCCGAAAACGACTGGAGGATCCGGGATGAGCCGGAATAACACAGAGGGAGGACTGATTAACGCGTCCTGGCTGGTAATCGTCCTCCAGGCAATCACAGTCGCCTCCTTCGCCGCGTAATCCATGGAGAAGTCCGCGTTACAAGCGTCTTAAGGCTGGAATATTAGACGAGGAACAGCGTCTAAGGGAACGGGCCGGGGGTTCTTCAGAATTTTTTTCAATCTTTGTTCCGTCGCGTTCGTTGTCGTATAGCCTCCTCTCAGACGAGTGGAAGGACGCCGGTAAAAAAGGAATCGGGGCTGGTTTCTGCAAATTTTCGCGGCGGATTAGAGGTGTCTTTTTGTTTCCCACTCGGGCAAGATGAATCTTGCTACTTCGGGGGCGAGCTTCGAGGTAGATTAGACAGAATTTTCGGTGGACTCGGGGCTGCCTGTGAATGCAAATTAAGTAGTCAGAGGTTTTCTACTTGCTGTGGCTAGGTGAGAGAGACTCGATGGTTTTGGCAAATTTTATTTACCTAATTGCTATTAGTTAGATTGGTTACTTTTTGTGGCACTGTTATTATCAACTGCTAATTGCCATTGTTCACTGTTTCGAGTGGTAGAGGAGGAATTAGTGAGTACAGAGTGTCTGACCAACGAGGAGTTATTCTACTTCTTGCTCCACTTCTACTCAAGGGACATCGCTCTACTAACTACTTCATCGAATCATTGAAATGAATATGTTTTGATATTGTTTGTGGGCATTTCCTCGATAGAACACACACGCAGGAATCCCTTGATACCACACGATCAAATAAAAAGTGTGAATGAACAGTAACATCATTGTTACGGACATTGGAGCACTAATTTCGATTTGTTCTACTTGTAGCCTCGCGAAGTCTTCGCGATCTTCCCACCGTAGGAAAAGCGCGGCATGCTTTTTGTATTTAATTTCTCCTTGATAGTTGACGGATATTATAAGAGCTGTCCTCACTTTTCGCGATAGATCGCATTCCATTTGAAAGGAATAATTATTACCCGCCGCCGAACAAGAAGGGTCCCGCCAGCGGTCTCCAGCGACGGTAAAACGAAAAGCCGTCCGTATGTTTTTCCCTACGGTGAGGCAAGATTAGACAGGCCATCCTTGAAAAGCAGTACTTTTTCAGCGTGGGAGGAAGCGCGAGTCACGTAATGAAAATACGTTTCGCAGCGAAGCCAGCCGCGGGGACGTATAAATCTAATCCCTCGCAGCACGCTGCCCGCTTAAGACAATGTTCCCCGCTTTTCCTACGTTAATTCTCCTCGTCCTATTTACGGCGGAAGCCCCAGCGAATCCATGTCACAAATAATCCGTGATTTCATAAAAAGCAAATGTAACGAAGTAACTAACTCGAGGCGATATTTATGGTCACTCCGTGCCTTAAAAAGCTCGCGCAGAATTTTACAAATCGATAGAACATAAAATGCCTCTCTGGATACTAGAATCGCGATGTTACATCACAGTTAGGGGTCGTCCTTAAATTGCGCAAGTCTTTTTGGGTGGGATCGCGTATTTCTGACGTTTTCTTAAAAAGGGAGTTAGATAGCGTCTTAGGTAATATTTTTTAAACCTAGTTTACAATATGAATAGCCTTAAAAACGATATTTCGTCGCACACATAGAAAGGAGTTAAATGAATTACATAAGGAGGAAGGAGTCTATTTGTCACTGTGGAACTACTTAATTGTTTTGCCGCAAACTCCTCCACCGTATGGGAAACGTAATCGATCTGCCTCTGCCAGTCGACTCACGATAAAGATGAGCAGAGGTAGCAGGTGTCGAGAGCCGTTCACCTGTACACTGTAGAACAACAACCGCGCGGATACCCGGGATTATTACGGCTACGCTTCTGTTATTACACGCTTTAAAACCGAGAGACTGGCGTAAATAGTAAAAAAGTAAATAGTAAAAGTATGAATTCTTACGAAGGATGCAAGGCAATAAGATGAATTTATTAATTAAATGTCTATAAGTTTCATTATGTGGGCAGAGTAATTATCTAATAGTGTTGCTGTCGCTATTTGTACGAGATTTTTGCTGACAAGGCAACATAGCGAATCCACACAAGCCGAATTTAATGGGATTTTTGTAAAAACTAGTTCGCAGAAAAATAGGGGTTGAAAGGGTGAAAACAGCCCCTGCGGTGGGGAGTCGAAAACATATTTTTCGGAATATCACGTAGAACAATCTATTTTTTTCAAAATGTGTGCGATATTATAGACAGATCGATCTTCCTGCGCAGGTTTTAGAAGATTTCTTTTGTTTAAATATTAACTGTGGTTCAAAATATAAAATAAGGATATTTTGAATTTTTTATTTCTGGTCTTACGATAATAATTATTGTCTATTTACTTTACTCTCACTTTTCGAGAGAGGGAGTTCTCGAGTTCTCTGTAAATTACTTCTCACAAAAGCCAGGTTAAAATACAGTTCTGTTAAAGTGCAGAGTAATTAAAGAATATTGTGCGAACTTAATATTGTACCGTGTCGTTGAGTGCTTTTTATGGTTAGGAGAGGCTTCTAATTGTATAAACCGAGCTGTGACACTTACCAGACCCAACGACCGCCTGCGAAAACTTAGCTCGAGGAGGCCCACCCTCGCACAATCGGGGCACTGTCTCGCACCGCTACCAGAGAATGCGCGTTTAGGTCGCGGATAGCGAGAGACAGTGCCAAGAAATTAAAATTTCAGACCAGAAGACAGCGAACCTTCGCTAGAGGCAGTGAGAGTTACAGAAATAGTAAAACTTGGTCAATGTTCCGGGCACGGTAAGGAACAGTCACTTGTAGCTTCATCAGTTAACTGAGAGTAACTATACTGTTATAATTTAATAATCCAGTGCTGAGTTCAGTTCTGGGGTTCTGGGTAACCCTTACATCTACAAGACGGCACATCCTGTGCAATATTCCGTGGCCTCAACAGTGTAGAATTTGTCCTGCCGCCAGCATCATAAATACATCGACTCGTACTACTTAGAATACACGATGCGCCGTAGTGACTTACACAAGACTCAATCGCAAAATCAGGGATCCAAAATGACAGTTATTTTAACATTTTTGTTGGAAATATAATTTTCATCGAGTAAAAATTATTTTATATTTAAGTGGAAATCAGTTATCATTAAATCTCAAAGAAAATTCTAGAAAAATGAAATGATTAACAAATATCAATTTTTAATTGTTCTGATTACAACCATTATGAATGATTAAATTTTTTTGGCTGCCAGTATCCATTTGCAATGACCCGAATTTTATTTTGTTTACCGGTATACATTATCGACGGCAAAAATTGTTTCTGGTTATGTTCGATCATCGTCAATTATAGTTATTAACATTACTGATAATTAGTATTCATTGATAACACGAAAATAATGAATTACAAAACTTATATATTTTATTCAGAAAAAAAAACGGTAAGAAAATATATGAAACGAAGAATAGGATAAAAGATATTGTACTACAATTTACCATTTTTGTCTTAATAAAATATATAAGTTTTGTAATTAATTTTTCTCATGTTGCCCATGAATGCTAATTATCAGTAATATTAATAAGAATAATTGACAATGATTGGATGTAACCAGAAAAATTTGTTGCCGTCGATATTGGTTCGCGGTAATAAGTAACGAAACTAAAATTCAGGTCATTGATAATAAATACTATTACCCCAAACAAATTCCGGTCATTTATATTGATTACCTGTAACCAAAATTAAATTTCCCTCATCGATGATAGTTATTGGTAGCCAAGAAATTTTTTTATCATTCATAACGGTTATTCGTAACCAAAATCATTTCATTAAACATCTGTTCAAAGAACTCTTATACCATAACTTTTAAATTTTGTCTTATAACAGTCATGATGTCTGCGCGAAATATATTAAAAGGTAAATCTACAGCCCGAAGCGATTTCCAATAAAAATGTTTAACAACGAAATCGAGCAGCTGTTCATCGGGCTGCTGATAGTTAAAAGCTCCAATTTCAATCGTTACATTATTCAACGGACACAGGAACCGTTAGTAACTATTCGTCACGGTTATTTATACAGAGTACCTATCATTTCGCTGTTATTTCTCGTTTCACGATTCTCCCGAGCCGAGTCCACTGTTTCAGCTGATGGTGGGCGAGACCTCGCGAGTCTTTGAGTTCAGGGCCGAGGACCACGTCGGAGTGCCCCTTTCCGTGGATCGACCAAGGATTTCCAATGGCAGCCCGCGAATATCGGTAATCAGTTTTCCCGTGTACGCTTTAACGCGAGGACAATGGGTGTTTAGGTGAATGGCAGGTTCGAATTACACAGTCCGTAATCAGGGCCGTTGAAAGCGCCGACCTCTAATCAGAATGTGTATAGCTGCTTCTGCCCGGTCGCAGGGAGACACGTTTGCGGAAAAATATCGACGCTGGCGGTCCGAGATTTGCGGTGAATAATTTTGAAGCACGGGCCGCCATCGTGGTCGTGCGAATCCCGGAAGCGGGATTCGAAATCGTCGGAAACGGGCCACCCGGCAACCGGATGGCTCGAATGTGAATTTTATCGATAATCGCGTTGCCGAACACGCTCGCGAGATTATTGAATTAAACTTGCTACCTGGAAATATTACGGCGCGTAGCGATCGTGTTTCAAAAGGGGCTGGTTGGCAAGTAATTAGCTACTCGGTGTAGTTTCCTGATTTTCCACCTTCAAACTATCTGTTCTGGTTATTGGAGAGCTTTTTCGAAGCACGAAAGACTCGGTACGTTTCTCAAACTATTATCAAGATTATCTCTTTCTCATTTATGTTTCAATGTCAGTGAAGCTTTTAATGAATCTCGGTATGTTGACGCAGCATATGAATATTATTAAAATTTCTTCGTTAAATTAGCAATTCTGCTCCGCCAGAAACCTATTTTAGTCATAAATTTACTTTCGTAGACTTTCCACAAATAGATCCACATCTACTAGAAGTTTAATATTCATAAACTCTCTACCGAGGAACCTTTAAAGCAACTCCAATATGTTTTCATTCCTTCTCGAAATCATCGCTAGAAACGCAGCCATGAAATCTCGTAGTAAAGGAAGCGTGCTTGAGCCGGTTCGCGAGGTAAACTGTTTCACGAAGTATTTATGGAACACACGCGCGCGTTCAAGTTTCACGATGAGAAATTCTAACTGGACCCGTTCGCGGATCAGCGAACCAGGTGGATTTCACGTCGAAGCCGTCTCTGCTCCCCGTTGCATTGTTACCCTTTGAAGGAGCAACGGTGCGAGCCGAGGAGACGGCGGGGCATGGCTTAATGGTCACGTGCGAATGAATTGAAACAGTGGATCGACTTGGATACCTGTGCCAACCATTTTCAGGGCCCGCGGGCAAAGGGGGTGCAGGGTTAAACCCCGTTAAGCCTGAGTTAAACGCCGTCATAGCGTGCTGGTATTGTCTCCCGCTTAGTGTCGCTCATGAAGGTAAATAGAATATTCCCGTGCGCCGACTGGGATCATTTGCCCCGAGAAATTAATTCTACTTCCGGCGGAGCTCGGAGGACCGCGAAGTCGTCGCACTGGATACGAACTCCGTAGAAAGAATATTAATTTCGGTTTTAAAGTTTGTTCTGCGGTACCTACTTTGGATTAGAAGTCGAGTAGTATAGCGGTTGAAAGTAGGGGTGGGATCAAGTTCAATATGTACTCACGATACCAAGTCGAATCCAATAGAAAAAATTCATTTTATGAGATTCGATTGCTACTCATGAAAGATGTTCAATTCTACGTACTTGTAAAGTATTTCAGATCGTACAAGCTGGCTTCGAACTATGTGTAATCGAATCTGGTAAAAGTGGTAATCGAACCATCCGTGACAAAGATGATGGGGAAAGATCGAGAAGTTGCGAGTTTGGAGTAAAATGTTCTTTGCGAATGAAGATTGAAACCTATTATTTATTCGTCTTTATTCCATAAGCGGTTGAATTGGATTTAGATTATCTCAGATTATTCTGCTGGTCATTAGTAGATCCTTGGTACAATTCGTTACTGGATCCTTGACATGTTCCGTTCTCAGAATCCTCTCGAAATTCTTTCCCTTCAAGGAAGGCATCTCGAAGAAAACAAGCTATGCGAAGATCTTCGGAATCCAGATAGAAAAGCGGGTATAACTCTGGGAGAGTTATTTTATGATAATTTCCATTTATTATATTGACGAATAACAATCCTCCTAAAAGAATTGCTAAACATATTCCTTCGATCGTAGTTTCATTTAATAACAAAGATCCCAATTCAGGTACCTTCCTCCTTAAAATAGCATAACGATATGTAATGACTAAATATAAGAAATGCTTATAGCAACTTCCCCTATACCATTCTCCTTCGTCTACTGACGAGCACGATCCCTGCAAATTATCCCCTTCCACCAGCAAAATTACTTTCATTAACGACCAATTAATATAATCAATTACAGAGCATCGCTAATTGCTCCAAAAACAAAGGCATTCGTTATTGAATTGCCCGTTTCAGTTACGTCCCTTCCCCAAACGACTACCCTCATGTAAAATTCAAATCAAATAAAACATGCAGAAAACATATTCCGCCGAAAGCACTCGCCCCGAGATCGAATGGCGGAGCGATTAATCGCTAAAAACACGCGACCGACCATATTTATCGGTAAGGGCGCAAGCATCACGGCTCGTGCGCATCCATAATTCGACGCGTGACAGGATGGTGCAGGCATCGGGGGCTCGACGAGCGTTTTCCCGTCGAGATGTGGTCCGCGGGGAGCCGGAAAGGTCACGTAGAAGCGAGTGAAATCTCTTGTGCGAAATGGGAGTCTCTCTGACGAACAGTGAGAAAAACGGACGTATGGCGATTATTCTCGAGCGACTGTTCGCGTTTCCACCCGATTACCGTGGACCCTGCGATCAGAAGGGCTACTGCCCCTCGCATACCACCCTGTGCATGCCTCTTGGCCGAACCCTCCACTCGTCAACGCCACGTTCGGTCGAATTTCCGCGGAGAAATCGTCGGGAAGGAGACTAATTCCTCACGCGCGCGCTGACGCTTTATCTTCGTTTCAACCGGTGGCCAGGAAGCTCGAGAGCGTTGCTCGCGGATTTAGGACGTTAAAAAGCACCCTCGATCGTGGCTGGTTGAAAGAGTTCTGAATTAATTAGCCGTCATTAATATCCTTTTAATATCGTCCGCCTTAAATTATCCGTCGCGAGGCGAGACTGATACCGTCCCGAGTCGCTACGTGCTCCGCGGACTCGGCAGACGGAACGCTGCGGATGAATTTTTCACGCGTACAGCCACTTACACTCTTGCCTTCGCCCGCTTCGTTCATCCTGGATGGTTCCGACAATCCGGGGAATGCTGTTTTAAATTTAAATTTAGTAATTTGCCATCCCGATTGTTGCGTGGATGCTTACCGATGATAAAGAATTTCGAATTACAATAATGCTTCTTAAGCCGAACCACCGGGAACGGAGTATACACTTGCCGCGCGCAATTTCGTTTCAGAAATTGTCTTGGATGTTCGATAAGAAATCCATCGGGAGAACCGCTATCCCAATGTATTCCCGATTGCGAGCGACCGTTCCGAGGCAGAAAAACGCCGAGCAATTTCGGTGGTCGGCGGTAATTTACGACGTGGACTGCAGCCTGCATCTAGAGGTGTTCGACCTCTTCGATCGGTGCATCTTGCTGGCACTGACCGCGCTCGCGAGATGTTTATGTCCATTTGAATTCCAATTAATGGCACGTCGAGGACACTTTGGAACGCGTGACATATCGCGGCGCATTGTTCCGCCGGCGGCGTCGCCGACCGGATATGCTGCTCGACTCTGCACTGTTCGAAGGGCCCCCCTGGGATCGATCGCCACCACCGCCTACCCCTGAGCCCCTGGTCCCAACGACTTTTCCTCTCTCCCGCGCCATTATTTCGCGATTTCACGGTGCCTCTCGTCAAAGAGGAGCCAGCGGGATGCAATATTTCATGGATACTTTCATTGAACACCACCATGACAACCGATATTTGAATCTTCCAGCTACGATAAACCACCCTATGTATGGAAAGCTTTGTAATTACAACACTTGCTAATGCTCCGCGCTCTTCGCTCAGCGGCTAACGATAGCGCGGATATTCTAGAATATCGTGTCGGTGGCGGGGAACGATTATTGTAGATCTGCTAGAAGTTTAGTTATTGAGACAGAAACGATCTCCTTTTATTGTCCTCCAATTACCTGCGACCTTCCGCTTTCCTATAACATAAGGTAAAGTTAATAAGCTGAAGCTTTTCCTTTTTTCACTTATGAAATTCATTAATAGAATATAGCAATGTAACCATATTAAAATAAATAAATTGGTAAGAAACGTCCAGTAAAAATAACCGCGGCGACTGCGCAGAAAACTCTTCGAGACCCCCTTGGGTTGGGAATCACTGCAATAATTAGATTAAGAAAGTTAATATTCGCACTCTGCCTGTCACGGTTGGTTGCTTCGTGAACCTTCAGGGAAGCGAGTTATTTAGCCTGAACTCGATGAACACCCACGCCCAATTTCCAAGGCGATCTTACAATTTCGTCGCGACGGAACGCTATCGTGTGCACATTTTTCCAAATGGCCTTCCCGAAGCAACAACACCCCAGTGGCAGGCGAGTGCATGGGCAGAAATTTGTCGAGCTGGCGATTCGATATATCGACCGGCACACCCTCGATCATCGCGCGAGTTATGAAAACAGGTGGGAGGCGTTTGGAGGAAGTGGAACGCGGGGTATTGCCCGAGTATTCGAGCTTATAAGACGCTGGGAACGCCGGAAGTCGGTGTTCCCTGCAGGCCAGTGGAGTCGGAGGGCTGGTCGGTCAGGGGTGGAGAGGACAGCCCGGAATTTTTCGTCACTCGGCATGCCTGCCACGTACATGACGCAAATTGAAATTCTTGTTTCGCTCACGGGTATTTGTCGTCTCGGCCGATCTGCGGACGCTCCCGATATCGATCTCGTCTTGCCGTGCCGGCCCTCCTCCGCCAGACGATCGTAATGATTTTATTGTACAGTCGAATTCTCGTTACATCTTCTCGGGCTCGGCATACGAGTCTAATTCTGTTCTGTCGAAAGCGGGGCTGTCTTCGGCAAAAGAGGGAGAAAGCAAGCAAATTGTTCCGTGCTTGGGGAGTAAATTCTTGTCTCTCGCTGAAGTGGGATGTACGACTAGTGGGGGGTTGATTTTAGATTTCGAAATTAAAGGTCGCCCAGTTGAGAACTTAAGCAAGTTATACGAGCGGAAGTTTCACCGACAGGAGCTTGAAATTTATTATAAAACAATAGCATTCTTGGGGTCCAAGTAGGTTTGGATTTTAGTTCTTCTTCTAGAACGAACGAATATTTATCTGCACCGAATGAAATCCCTCGTGGTTACGCAGTTGCGCGAGGTTCGAAGGGAACTCGGCGCTTCCCAACAGTTCGTAGACACTCGTTCGCGATTCCATCGTCGTGATTGCACTCTGTACATCCGGGGAAATTAAATCGACCCTCTTCTCGATTGGGTGCGAGAAAGGTGGCGGCCAGTTAAATGGCTCGCCACGTGAAACTTGTTTTTGCATTCCATTATCAGAAAGGGCGGCACCGTTGCAGTGAGAAATTTCCTCGAACACGTACGTACGTGCACGCTCGCCCAGTTATCTATACGTTTTATGCGTGCACGTGTAACGTGCACGTGCCTATTACACGCTGACCGAACTACGGTTGGCCAGATACCGCATCGATCGCATCCCGCGGGAACGGAGTTCGTCCCAGAGACCTGTGCTGGCGATTATTAAATTGCTTTGATTATTAATTTCGCGATAGGGGTAGTGTATCCGTGTAGAATAATTGGACTTCGCCGAGGGATTTTGAGGAAAGGGGAGGGATACGGTGCTTGAGACGTGTCGCGTTAATAAAAAGTTAAGTCGATTACATATCTCATTGTCAGTTAACTATAAAAGTGCTTTTAGTACCTTCCTAAGGGTTTATTAGGTTTAAACTTTATCACCATCACGCATCATTTTAATTCCACGTAATGTACATTTCTGACTAAACAAGCATGCTATTTTAAAGCTTATGATGTTAATGGAATTTTGTAAAATTAATTGAAAAAGAAGTATTTCATTTTCGACAAAATCGACTGCCTGTAATAAGAAATCCAAATGCACATTATTTAGGCTAAATTTAGCTACCTGATAATAAATAAATTAATGCATGGAATCATGTAACAAGCACAAAAAATTGAGATCAGATCATTTTACCCTGCTAGAGAGGGATCATATTACCACAAACACCCCTCTCATATTCAGTGGTTGAATATAACGTCAAATTATTACACGCGGTAACGAAACATATCTACATTAAATTATTGTTGAATTATTATTAAATACGCGAAAAAGCAGCTGTCATATTAAACCGTTTAGGACAAAAGTTACACAATATTGAGAAATATCTTACTTTGGATAGAAAACAAAAATTTTGATATTTTCTTGTTTACGACACTAGCGCTGATATTCACCTGGGCACAAAATTAACAACTTTTTACTCCAAAACGGTGCGTCTGCAGTATATGGTTCCTTTTTAAATTTTTGTCTCCTCATTGAACAGAACACGTTGTTGTAAAAAATCTTTAACATTAATTTTCAATGTTATACCCAATTTTGCAGTTATTTCTTTTACAATAATTGTCCATCGATCCACAGGTGTAGATTCACCCCCGAAAGCGGTGTCCATCACTTTTTATACACCCTGTACATCGATATTACGAGATAGCACCCCTAATAGCCGTAGAACAGCTAGTAATCAGACAGAAATCGCACGTCATTATTCTACGTTCTACCGATGGATACACTTTAAATCTTTGAAATGTTATTTACGGATTTCAGTGGACCACGACGCGTCGTTTTCTCGCGGTTCGCAACCAATTTCTCGCCGACGAGAGAAGTTATCGCGCTAGATGGAAAATATTATTTCTCTTTTCCTCCCTTCTCATTCCATTTTTTCCCACATTTATTCACACGTGCAGCGGTCCCACCTCTGTCATTTTTTATTTACTCAATGCATTTTCGTCTCGAAACAATTTGTCGCGCGTCACAGTGAAATATGTTCGTTTTATTTATTTGCCGATCGGGTAAGTTAACAGCACGGTACTTCAATTTCCCTGCAGCAATTTGCAAAAATTTTAAGTGCTTCTAAGGCTCGTACCTTTAATCGATTAGGAGTCGATAAAACGTTCGACCAAATGGGAATAGAATTTTCGAATTTTAGCGAGAATAATTTTTAGGAGAATATTTTGCTGTATCGTTCTTTCTCCCATATTAGCAATTTTATTTCGCGTGAATGTTAATGAGTGTTTACGTATTAACACGTTCCGCGTCAAACTTGAAATCCTCCGATCTTCGTTACAAGCTAAACGAATACTTTCACCGCTCCCCTTTTATCTTTCGTTATTGGGGGGTAAGATTAAACGAGTTTTTAAACATAAGTTTATTTTAGTGGGTCAGCCGCTTTCGTAAACGGGTGGGGAAAATGGGAAGAGATCTTGCAAGGTACGGAAACGTTGAGGAAGATGGGATGAGGCGTTCCAACACTCAAGAATTATCTTAATACTCCCTCTGCTGCTCTCTGTCTACCTCGAGCCTTCTTCATTGGCGCTTTCTCTTACCCTCCAGAGAGTAGACACTTTCATTGGCTTCGTATCCGCTGACAGACGATTAGCCTTGCTCAAAAGGACAAGTAAAACTGGCCTCGATTGATTCAACATTGTTTTATCAGGTCTACTAGCCACAAAAAGAATTTAATTTGTGTGTTAATCGAAGCGAAAATCTTCGATCCTTGACACGAAGGTTCTTGAAGTAAAAAGAAGAATAACCGTTTCTTGGATGAGAACGAAGAAGAACAGTGGACCACGAAATTACTTAGACTATACATTCAAATTACTTTCCTTTCAAAGGTTTCAACGACACGGAAGGGGAAAGGAAATTGAGAAATACTGAAATATTTGAATATGTGTTAAAAAACCTGTGATTAGATTTGAGATATAAAATTGATAGAAAAGATTTTTGAAAATGAAAATCGATGGTCCTCCAAACTTTGGCTTTGAGAGCAAAAACGGACTAACCCACATTTTTTTTTTTGCAAAATCGAGTTGGTAGCAATGATATATTCCAATAGGCTGTATTAATCATATAAAATAGGAAAAATTACTTTTTTTCAATGTGGATTATCTAGTCCGTTTTTGCTTTGAATGTCTCAACTTTAAGTTGTGGTATTCGATATCAATGACCCTTGGATATCCCCCAGAATAATGAATCCCACGTCATAAAGCTCGATGCAAGTTCCCTCCGAATTGTAAAATTCCGCTGCTACTATACAGAACATTACGCTGATGGGGATCTGGCCGTAAGACATCGCACTATTTCACCAATCAGAAGTCTTTATCAGCTCCGGCGATACTACTATGCTTCCACTATATCCCAGGAATCGATGGTCGGCAGAACCGTTACATCTTCTAGAGTTATCGATATTAGATTCCACGACTCTGTATCGCCGATAATGGTATCCGTATCCCCAGGGTCGTCGACGTCGAGTTCCGTCGATATTGGTAGCTACGTCTCCAGGGTTGTGGATATCGAGTCTTACGACTCGAGAGAGAGTTTGACATCCAGTCACTATCGACTCGCATGACCCTGCGGTTTTCGGTATCGGTTCTCACGACCACGCTGGTTATCTACACGGTGTCCCGTGACCGCTGTCACTGCTTTTGACTGCCATGACTGAAGCGATTTAGGCAGCGATCTAACTGGTCCACAAGCATCGATTTAACATCTAAAGAATTTTAAAAATCCATAACTGCGATAGAAGACCTCGTTGAGTAGCGCGAGCCTTCGCATAAACTCCGAGGATGCATAAGGGTGTCCTGTATTCTGAAACCTCATCTGGCAGACACTTGGTCTGTCGGTCCAATTCACAGTTCCACGTATCGGAAATGAAAGCTATTAGCTGTAATCAGGGCCGAGGATCTCTGGATAGCAGGGACAATAAACAGACGGCCTCGCGACACCAGCTGACGATTCGCTAACACTTTTATCAAAATCTCCCTTTCCTGCAGTTTTCCATCATTATCAAACTATTTCCCGCCAATAGACAACGTTTCCTACTACTGCTCTAATGAAATTCCACCCCTAAAGCCTCGTTCGCATTAGTCCAGTTCGCTGGCTTCAAGCGACTAATGTGAACGAGGCTTTAAGGGAATCTTGTCCCTAGACCAACCATACACGAGTCTCATTGAGCATTTATACCTCAGTCATACCTTGTTAAAGTTCATAGTCAAATACATAGTGCAGTGTTATTGTTACAAACGCAGTGTCTCCATCATTCAACGCAAACCTCCACCTTCGTGATCCTCCAACCCGGCGAATTCCTGTGGTTTGAAACCATCAAAGAGAAAGTGACGTTACGTCGTCGGAAATTTAATCCCTGCTGAAAAAGGCGACGCTTTGGTCGCAACAAACCTTCCTTTCGCAAGCACTTCGTTTGCAGCCATTTCCAATTAGCAGATCAGGGGTCTGGCCTCGTTCAGATACAATTAGATTTCATGTTCACGTGAAAGCAAAGTTTCCTGCTAAAATTCCTCGCAATCCTGTTACCAGGCTAACTAACACGGCATTAAAACAATTTTCTTTGAAAGCTGGTCGCGATCGTTCGCGCGATAAACGAAGTGACACTTAAGTGGTGAGTCTCAGCTACGAAATTCCTAGTTCCGCGAAGCGCAGCCACGGTTCCGTTACTCCTCTGTTTCCCGTCGCGCTCATCTTTTCCATCGGTTGAAAATTTCGCAGTCCGTTTCTCCTCCTCCCATTCTGTCTCTGTTCTTTTTGTCCCGCGACCGACGAGCACCCTTGAGCGATAATGCGGACAAAGCTGGACTCGATCGATTTAACATCGTTCCGGCGGCGATACACGCTCGCGAGTGTGGAAGGAACAGACGCCTTTTTGGTCCCCCAGACACGCCGGGGGAGGGGGGAGGCGATGGGGAAAAGGGGGGTAGCAGGAGGGCGTGAAACGCTCTAGCAAGAACTATGTTTGATCCGCCACAGTGGGTAATTCGCCATCGACATGTCCCGCCTAGCGCGAACCACGCTTCATTCCCTCGGCTTTCTGTCCTTTTATTACTTCCACGTGTGTTTACCGACCGTATCCCGCGATCGTATCGCGTTTGACACATCACTGTCATCCAGCGAAACCTGTATAGAGGGAAATGATAAAGGGGAGTAGTGAAGAGAGACAGAAATGTGCAAGGTACTCGTTAGTGGGAGATAAAAAGCTCTATTGTGTTGCCGCAATAATCCTTTGCATCGCACTTTACATATTAATACTACCCTTTCGTTGTGCATTAATTTTGAGGAAGAGACTGCGATTGGATGTAAAGAAATATACGCAAAGTGGTCTGCAGCCACCGTGCTATCAATTTTAATTCGTCGTGGTCACACCTTGTTATAATTACAAGTTCATTTTCAACACTGTAACGTAAATTTCGATGTGATGAAATTTGTAGTTTAAAAAGTAGTTGAGGTGAAAAGCAATTTTTCTTGTTAAAATTCGCCAAATTTTTAAAGTTCAATATTATGATCTGAGATTTTACAGATATATTAGCAAAGATGCACCCCGCGTGACCACGGAGGGTTAACTTACAAACTTAGGATGTTGAGGAGGATGGTAGAAGAAGAGAATTAGGAGATACGTTATTAAGCATGCTAATATGTTTATCACAGAATATGTATGTAATAATTCACGTTATTATGAACGGAGGTATTTTTCTTTTCACGCGTTCGACAATTTCAGGAAGCGAGAGTCGGTCGTGATCGAAGCGGAGCGGTTCGCATCATTGGAACTCTCGCGGGACAATTTCGTTGATAATGAAGAACGATTACCGTGATGAATCAACCGCAATTACGGGTCTGTGCTCGACACGCGGAAATGGCTGAGACTGATCGGTCTGTTCACTCGTCAGGACGACTCAAGGACAGGAGGAGTCATCGGTAAGTTATTTTCCAGCGTTGCGTTATGCAGTAGGATATTATCGCGTTGACATTTAACAATAACTCGATGTTTCTTCTGGTTAGAAATGCAATCTATGATCATTAAAACATTACTTGCACTGCTTGGCGATGTCACCGAAGCGTTGCTGTGGGAATTTCGAAATGTATGATGTATCGTTGACATTATATGGGTAGCGAAATGTTGAGGAAAATTTCACTGGTAATATGCATGACGTGATTATGAAGAAGATGGACATGGTAGTCGCGTTGAATGACAAGTTAACATCCGATTAAACGAAGTGTTGCTAATTTCAATATTATATTCATCGTGCATTGCGTCAGTATTTGAGAGGTAAACAAACGCGTGTAACATTGTCGAGTTCTAAGAAATGAATTTTCATTATTCAGAAGGACCGAGATGCCGAATGTTGATAGAAGTTCCGATGCCACAACGAATTGGAAATATAATTCGTATCGTTTTATTTTCAATGCACTCTGAGCAATTACACACTCTTTAAAAAAAAGAATTGCTGAGCAACAATTGTTTCAGAGTCTACCAAAAAGCGTTCTGATATTCGTAGGTCCGCCAGCTTTTATAGTAATGGCATTGTACAGGGAACGCTCCCGCTCGATGGAATAAATTTCCCAGCCGCTTTTGTTCCACGGCGCTTTTTATTGTCTCTTTTTAATAAACACTGCATGCGTATTTCATTGAACACGCGAACGAACGCGGCCAACAATCGAGTTCGCCGTGCTAACATACTTCGTTTGGTCCCTCGAATCGTATGTATTTCTCTCCCCTCTGAATATTTGCAAAAGCAGGCAGGAAACAAAACTATGTATTCACGTTCTCCGAGATATATATTTTCGCGTGCGGTACGATTAATATGTCCCGATTCTAATAAATTGGGACGAAGAAAGTCTTTTAGAAAATATTTAAATGGGAAACAAAAATAGGAACGAATTCCTTCCCTAACGCATCGATCCTTTTATACAGAATACAATAGATTCTAAAATATTCTTGTCAATATTTACTACTTACCGTAATCCACTCGTTCCTTCTAAATTAAGAAGTATCATACAAATAAAAAATTAAAGGGTACAGAAACTTGTTATGAAAATTCATTTCACGTATGCATCTCACGTTAGACGAGTGCGTCTGACCTAACACTGATACTCTTCCCTGCGTCAGGGGTCTAGTTTCTGCTACGTAACGCTCATTCTCCCCTCTACTGAAGATCTAAAATACCATGCAATACAAGTTTACTTGCGTTCAAGGGAGGGGAAAACATCACAGGTTTTTTTTAAGATTTTTTTATAACCATCACCTAAGATTCCTTTCCTATATATTCTAGAATCCAATACCGATTTACCGAGCAGGGACGGCCAGTGCTGGATTTACCCTTAGTCAAACAAGGCTGAAGCCTAGGGTTCCTTCATTCTAAATATTTTCTTCGAAAAATTAGCAGTTTTTATATCATCTTTATTAACTTGTATCTTTAATGTCTATTTACGTTAATGTTATGTTTAGTTTCGATATGCAATGTTAATTTTGAAATTAAATTCGTATTTAGATTATACGAGTATTATAATAAAAAAAAAATCCCACCAAATATTCAGCCTAGGGGACAAGGACGAGGTAGAAGCGCGATAGAAAACGATCCAATATATACGAATACGTTTAAAATAGTCGACCCCAAATTCCAACAGTGTATCGCGAGAAGTGACCCTAATACGTCACGAGAAATACTGTCTGACAGAGGACGGGCGCTTTCCTCCGCGCCACACCACTGCCGTCTGACAGAATACGTACACTTTCCACTGCACTCCGAGGATCGACAACGCCACAGACGTTCCAGACGTTCCCCCCTCGAGATTCCTTGGACGCGATCAAGTGACCACGCCACTCGGTCACCATCGTCCCCGACGATCGGTCTCCCGAAAGAATGTCCTCGGCGGTCGGCTCGGAATTGCCGATTAGCCTGAGCCTCGCGTCTGCTCTTTCGCGGACAAGTGGCTGCCATTATCAGGATTGCAGCCGCTGCATTAGGTAAGATCCAGCCTGTACACATTCTCATCGGGATAATGCACCGCTAAGTGGATGCTCCGTACGTGTTGCGACTCCGTAGCCTATCAATCTTGATCTGGAGGGCGCGCGCGCGCGCACCCAGCCTCTCGGGCGGCCGCGTATTCGAGGCACGTGTAGCGCGCCTGTGCCTGTGTGCGCGGCGATTCACGAGCACGGAAACGCATTAACACCCGCATACGTAACACGACGGGGGACGTATGACATGCACGTAGGCGTAAGTGTCCAGGAATACGTAAGACGTACAGACAGGGCGCGCTTTCGTTGGGCTTGCCAGCGACGTGGAGCGTACTCGGGAACGCCCCGGCAACGTACACGGGCTGATTCGCCATGTATTAGCACTTTACCTCCCTGTATCCCTGCGCTCGGGCTAATATCGCGCCGTGTCTGAGCGATCCTAGTGTTCTTCTTGCGCTGGCATTAAGTGCGAGGGTGGATTGAAATTTCCGCGGCCTCCACGGCCATTTTGCAGGCAAGTACGAGAAATTTTACTAGACCGGGATCGTGGAATTACGATCAGCGACAGGCTAAGTGTGGAAAAGTTCTTAACGTGTAGTTTTTTAATTCTTTAACGCGCAGACACTTTGCTCGGCGGAAAAAAATGATTTCTTGCGATTAGTTAACTGGAAAATGGTCTCGATATATACAATTAATCGTTGTTTCCCCAAAAAAGCCAAACTGGGCGTGTACGGATTAAAGGACCGATTTTTTATTCACAAATCAAACTTTACAAGCATTATTCTTTGGGTATAACAATTAATTTACACGTATCTACCAAATAAAATGTAAAAAAATAATTTTACTCTCAACTGTTTAAGGAATACAAGAGCAACGTTTCAGGTTTCCATGGTTACTGTAAACATTAATTTGGGACCCAAAATTATCGACTAATGATTTTTTTTATACGTCTGAAATTTAAAGAGCAAACGGCACTTCTGTGTTATTTCTCGAAGTTTTCGAAATCGCCTGTGAGAAGTATTATATTTTAAGATAGTAATAGTGTTTTTCTGCAACTGTTTAATAGTTTCTTCTTTGGAGTACTTAATATTTCCTAGATTCTAGTTGAATCTTTGCTTGATCTTTATTTTATGGTTCAATCAACCCGTCGGGAGGTCACGTGCCGAAACATGGCGCTACCATTTAGTTACCTATTTGAAAGTAAGCCTGCATACTCCATTCGCGTTTAGCGTGCTTCTGGCTGCTGACATCGAGGACCTAAAGCGACGTTGACGCGGCGGATGCTTATGAAATTGAGAATATTCAAGCTGCCCTTTGTTATTGCGTTTAGGGGGAGGGCATCGGGGTAAGTGGGAGCTTTGATTGCACGGAGCATTGTCTGCCGTGAAGCGGAATTTCGGGGAACGCGGTGGTGGGTGCCAGTGATGTTGGATATAATATAACCGTGGAATTTTTATTGAATGAACATGCGTGGGAGAGAACACGGAATTTTAATAAAGTTCTTTGCTACCGTTTCGCTTACCACATTTTTTGTCCCGGTACTTTCAATCGAAATGAAAAATGGTATTAATAAGAACGATATTTGAATTTTGTATTCAGTAAAAAGAAAGAGGCTACGTTAAGGAATTCTTGCCTCCAATTATTAAAACCCTGAAAAGAGAGCAGTGTCGTATCAAAGTTAGTGGACATTTAAGAAATTTCGTGATTCGTATTCTGGAAAATATAGAAATAATTAAGCGAGAATACAAGGAGAGCTGTACAGCTTTTCCACATGGCTTTGTTTCAACATTTGTGCGGGAATATTTACCCAAATGCGATACACGGTAATTTATGAGGGAAAATAATGTATGAACAAGGCAGCGGTAATTTTCAAGAGGAATAACGCATAAGTTTTAATATTCGCGAGCAATTTCAGCTTCGGTATGCGCCACTGCACAGACGCGAGAAAGCAAGACATAAAACGGTTTTATTTATATTTGCGGAAGCATATTGTATTTCTACCGAAGTATGTATCACCTCTTTTGGCATACTCGGCAAAATATGCAGACAAACTGCAGCACAAAAGAGCGCGGTCCACTGTTGCAAACATTCACTTTAGCGCTTACCCTGCACCTAATTAAAGATTTATATTGTTCGGAGTTTTCATTTCACGATCAATCCGATATTTATTACGGAAATTATGCCGCGCTTATTGAAATCCCAACCTTTGCGTGTACCTGGAATCTTGCGGTATGCTGATTAAAAATATCATTTACTCAGACTCCATTTTTACCACCTACTGGCTACAGAGGTGGGATTTGTATATAGGCTAATTATAAGTATACTGTACTCTAGGGCGGCAAATTTAGTGGGTCGTCAAATTTGGGGCGAAAGAAATTGAATAAGATTTAAATATAATTTGATACAACTGTAAAAACATTTCACTTATTTTCATGTCAAATTGTCAATCGAATTGTCTTAACTTTTTAAATTAAAATATTTCATGATATTTCGTGGAAAAGTCACAGACGTGTGTTAGTCCATCAGCACCAAATCTCTAAATCCGCCCCTGTAGCTAAAACTACGTAAGTCTTGAATTTCGTAAGATAAACAGATCCAACTGAATATCTATTAATCTTAAAATCCTGCTCCCCACAGAATCAAGAAACGCGGCTATAAATTGCAACGCAATTTGCGAGCTGCGCGAATCACGACAGGAGAAAAACGAAAGCGTCCCCAATTTGGGGGGCGCGTAACGTATGTACTTTGCTCGACGAGATTTCGTATAATTCGAGGAGGGCGAGCAAATCAGCAGAGACGCGCATTTAAAATAAATAGAACGGCAAAGTTAAGATGTAGGAGCACAGGTCGGTTACGCGGCGCGCGCGCGTTTTTAATCGAAACTCAAATAGTTGCTAAAGGAACGCGACTAGGAGAACGCTGGTATCGCGAACGATAGGATGTCGCTATTTCGCGATTCTCTTTGCAGACAGCGAACTTCACGATCAAACGAGTCCCACGACTCTCGTCCCCCTACCTTAACTTGTTTCGAGTGTAATTTGTCGAAATTGCAGTTTCCCTCTCCGCCGTGTCTGGTTTCAGGGGATCAAGAGCTCGTCGGTATTGATCAACAACTCTTCGTCCCTTTTTCCTCTGGTTCTGACGTCTCTCAGCCACGTGCGACACTGTTTATGCAAATACCTCGGATTTCATGTGCTACCAGCTACCTGTTCGCTGAACGACGTTAATCCGCGCGTAATATTAATTAGTGAAATTGATATATCCGTGAATTATTTCTCTATATTAAATGGAATGAAAATGAATAAAATACGAGCGCTGAAATATGAAAGATATGTAGGGAGCAGACATCGACATGCAGTTGAGAAGTGTATTATCGTGCGTGTGGATGTTAAATATAGCGCGTAATATATAAAAAAATAATGTAACAAGCTCCTCGGATCAACTCCTGTATACGAAAAAATCTGACCGACCAAAGGAAGATAAAACAGTTGCTGAGAACAGCTTCCTTAAAAACACGAATCTTCTTCAAGAGTTGTGAATATTGTTACTACAAATCGAGTTACTAATAACCCAACTTAGAGGTTAATGCGACTGAAAATAATTAAATTAAAAAAAATAGCACCTCGCAGGGGATTTATTTTTATATTGAGATCTACACAAAGGTAAACGGACATTACTTTTCACTCTCAAGTTGGATCGAAGTAAATTCACTAAGGCAAACAATTTCATCTGTAACATCAAGAATGACATTAATTCCTGCTTCGCGTTACTAATATTTTAAAAATGGACGGAGTAATGCTGCAAACTTGAGCGAAAAAGGAACTATAGCTTGATTCAGTTCGAAGCTGTATTCCGTTAGTCAAATACTTTATAACACTGTGTCGGGCGCACGGATCTTCTCAGCTTTTCCCTCGCAGCTCAATCTGTATCTCCTCCAACGTCTTCCCTTCGGTTTCCGGCACGTATCGATAGATCAGAATCCATATGAGGAAGGTGATCCCGGTGAACACTGTAATGGGCATGTACGTCCCCTGCGACTCTTTCAAAACCTACGAATAATGCGAGACTATCACTCTATTGTGCGAGTAGTTTATGCCAGCTGCGTCAGACACTGGGCATCGATGTTTCCTGCTCCTTTATAACAGGGAACAGAATTTAGGTCGCGTTGGGAAAATATTTTTTAACCTCTCCACTGCCTAACTCAGGCGTGGCCATGCGTTACGAAAGCGTTTTAAAAATCGTTTGCTTAT
The DNA here is from genome assembly GCA_963971345.1 of Andrena flavipes. Lineage (NCBI taxonomy): Eukaryota > Metazoa > Arthropoda > Insecta > Hymenoptera > Andrenidae > Andrena > Andrena flavipes. The sequence goes on from OZ020480.1 coordinate 1,658,057, forward strand.
CTCTCGAGCGATCGGCATTGCTGGTCCACTCAACACCATTTGGTAACCTGAGAGCGTAAAATTGTTACTATTCGGGGTGGAAAATTATTTTCTGCAATCCTTACAATTCGCCGTTCACGAAGTGTATAGTAAAATCAGCAACTGATAGTATTTTAAAACTTTGTGGCCATAGGGGGGGTATCGCGGATCAGGCAATTATTTTTTCTTCGCCAATATCTCTGTAAATTCTTAGAACTTAATATTGAAATTTAACAATTTGGTAAAAATCGTTTTTTTCCACAATTACTTTTTACTACAAATTTAACGGTATGAGTATTACGAGTGTGCAAGTGACACTCAAAAGTTAAAAGATTGAAAAATACGTAAATGGTAATTCAAGAATTGCGCTGGAGGGCAGTGAACCCCGTGTGACCTATTTGTGATTGTAAAAAAGTATGGCCACGAAGAGTTAATGCATCGAGAGATTGTCAAAGGAGTATAAACGTAAGTAACTTCCAGACATGGTTACAAGTCGAGATTAAGGGGGCAGGTTACCCTCAAAATTTCCGAAAATTGGTTTTCAGGATGTTCGTATATTCCGCTAGCTACATCTTTTCTACGTATTTTAAGCGCACCCGGGTCCCGAAATTCCCAAAATTGAAGGAATTACAGTAAAAAATGTACGAGCTTGCACGTGAGATCGGATAACGATGTCCAACTTTAACCGCGATTTCCCAGAAACTACGATTCCCAAAACGGCGAACATAAAATCTCGAAAACCAGGTCCAACGATTTGAAAGAAAATTTACAGGGTGCTGCAGGAAACTTTTCCCCTACATGTATTGGAAGCACACTTTCAATATAAATTCTTAAAAAAAAGACAGAAAATATTTTTCCTACAGAAAATAGATAAACTCAGGAACATCGACATAAAAATTCTATTAATTTGTTTATCAAAATTGTGCTTCCTGCGCAAGATGGAGACTGTCTTACAGATTATAAAAATGCCTTTACTTTGTCTTTTAAACGGTGCATCGCATACACGCTGTCACATTTATACTTATAACTTTTTTCGCTATAAGTATATTTAAGATTTTCTTATTGCGCCTTAAATTACGCTTCAAAATTACATAAAAAATGGTTTCTATATTCATATTAGTACTTCGGAATATGAGTTTGAAGAACTCTCTGATTTTGGGCTGTTCAGAGTAACCTACCCCCTTAAGAAATTTCGTTTCCCCAGCAGCGCGACCTAAATCCCACCAAGACTGGCGCGGACTGTTCGCCGATCGTCGCGAATACGTCATTAGCAGCGGTGGGAGTGCCTACCTGATAGAATTTCACGATGGCGGTGGTGGAGAGGGCGTAATAAAGGGAGCAGAATATAGCAGCGGGCACCTTGACGTCTACGTGGAAGATCTCGCCGACGTAGGCGAGAGGCACCGGGTTGAGTGCGAGGCCGTAGCCGAGCACATAAATCACCAGGAAGACAGTGGGCATCCATCTGATTTTGGAGACGTCGTGGCCGTTGGAGAGGAGGCCGAAGAACGCGGCCAGCGTTGCCAGCGACACCACGCAGATCGGCGCCGCGAACAATAACAGCAGCCTCTTGCCTATGATCCTTACCAGCAACACGCAGACCGTGCCAGAGATCACTAACGCGCAGCCCGTCATCACGATGCTGACGTTTGTCGAGATATCGAAGCCGGCCTCCTCGAATATGAACGACTGATAAGCGAGCAACGGCGCCGCGCCCGTTAAAGTCAACGCGCTCAGGACGATCATCGCGATACGAAAAGCTTTCCGATTCTCCCTCCTGGCCATCGTCTCCCTCAACGACCTCGCGAACGTCATATCGCCGTGCAGATCCTCGGTGGCCACGATCCGTTTGATCTCCTCGAGCTCCTCCACCACGTCGTCCTTTCCCAATGCCCATTTCAGCGTCCTCTCCGCGGACGTCAGCTTGTTCTTCTTCGTGAGGAACACGGAGCTCTCTGGCATCCAGATGAACGTTAGGAGGAATATTACGGGGATCGAGACGGAGATCATGGACATCGTGAAGCGTGTCACCGACAGCCCGATCGCGTACGCCATCATCATTCCTGTGTTCAGGAGCACCGCCATCAGGGTACCTGGACAACTCGATCCAATTATTTCTGGCTTCTCTAAGCGCCTCTTCTAGTAACTCTCGAGTTACACGTTCGCGTTGAAGATCGTAGATTTAATCGAGTCTAATGTAAGAGCTCGTAGAAACGAGAAGAAAAGGAATGCAATGAAACGGAAGATAAAATTTTACCTAATGGACCCCGCGACCTTTTGCTGCTAACTTCGCCGAGATACATCGGCATCACAGCGTACGTAACACCGCACCCGATTCCAGCCAGAATTCGTCCGATGTAAAGCTGTGGAATGGTGGCTGCTAGACCGATCAGGATCCAGCTGGAAATCTTTGGTATCGTGGCGAACAGCAACGTTCCTTTACGCCCGATTCTGTCCATCAGGAGATACGGCACAATCGAGCCAAGACCGACTCCTACGTACAAAAGATTCACCACCCAGACCACTTTGTCGGTCGGCACTCTCAAAGGATCGTCCTGCTCGAATTTCGGTAAAACCGGGGTGCTCCATCCTTCGTGCAATCCGCTGTCGATGATCAGGAGGTTGCCTAGGCACGGTGATCGAGCGACGTGCAAATGTTCTTATTAAGGGGTTCTTATCTAGTGCGACGACTGAGAAAAACTTAATTTTTCGGAAATTATAAAAAGAGAGAAGTGTTGCTTGATCGTAGATTTATTCTATCAGCTTTGAAGACTATAAAACAAATTTGTATATAAAAATATCCAGTTACGGCCGAAAGACGCTGATGTTTCCGGAGTGGGCGGTACTTACAGACGATACCAATTAGTATTTGTCGCAATATTTCGAGATCCATCGTTTCTATTGCTTCGCTCGTTACGTTTCGAAGTCACGCGGCTCGGATGCGAGAAGGTGGAGGGATTCCTGTGACGAGCGGTGGCTTTACTTAATTCTGAGTATGCGTATAGTTATAATGTGATCGACTAATTGAAACAATAGAGGAACATACACTTTTAGTTGATTAAATATATGACCGTATTCTGCCACTAATTGTAAATAGTGCATTCAATTTTAAAGTATTTTAAGAGAACACTGTAGATCTATCTGACTTCATCTTACCAATCAAGGATCACTTTCGTATGATGCTGCTCCTTGACATCTGAATAAATATCGATGGTTTACAAGAGAAGCTCAGTTTCTTGAACATTCTAATTTTTTTTTAAACTGTGCAGGAATATAGAGAACCTCGATAGAAGTATCAGGCAATTTTTCGTTTCTGTTATTTTCGTTTATTTAAAATAAAAACACCCTGTAAAGGTTAATGAGTGCTTTCTATTCTGATCTAACAAAATGGTTATAAAGAAAATTTACTGTTTTTTATACCGTATAAAACTATGTAATCGAATTGTTTAAAAAATGTAGTGGCGAACGTTTCCCTGTTTAAGCTACAAATTATAGAAAATTTGATTACACAGTTGTACAGACCACAAATAGCCGATCAAGTTGTCATTATAATTTTTTTATATCTACTACAGTTTTTAAGATATGTTTTTACCCCGAACAACGGAAAATGTGCACAAACAAAAATTGCCTGATACTTCTATCGGGATCCCCTACAAACCTGCACAGTTTCAAACAAATCGAAATGTTCGGGTAACTAAACTTCCCTTGTTAATGCACAAATATTATATGTCGACTTTTATTGTATGTCCAGTGAATATGCCAATACGTACTGCCGCAAAATAAACATATATTTTATATAACTCTGTATACCAGAATAGCAAGAACACAATGTTATATCGACGCGGCAGCAGAATGATGCATGCCGCTCGACCGGGGCTTAGCGTTTTCCAGAAAAACAGGTTTAAATATGCAATGGTATATAAAATTCAGGGACACGCAATGAACAAAAATATAATTTTGGACGAATTTACGAAGTAGATATAAATGCGATAATTATACCGTATAAAGATACAGTCAAGAACTATTTGTTGCATATAAAAACTCAAATGTCACAGAAAGTAGACTCCACTAATCCTTATATCACAAAAATTATATCAATCAAAACATACGCTTCTTCTCAACAAACTCGCGTAACATTCGTTGACTACAGTAGCCTGTAGCGCAACCAATTAGCAAACGATCAAGTTCAATGGAACTTAATGGTCGTTTATCAGCAGAAGGTAGGGCTGCGAAATCATAGCCAGTACAATAGGAGGTATCGTAAACAGTATAGTATGTGCCGGAACGATGATTCCGGTTTAGTCTGGGGCTGAGATAACGGAAATAAAGCCAACTAAGATACTAACAGGATTCCGTGATAGGTTTCCAGCGTTAGCCAGGGGTTGGAACAAGAACGCGCCCGGGTACGAGCACGAGGAACGGCTTTGCAGGCTTGTTCCGCGCTTCGAGTAGTTGGTTTCGCTTTGTGACGTTCGATCCTCCGTTACGATGGTTACGACGGTTTATGGCCGACGGTGCAACGCACGCGTTATTAGGAGGCAGGAGGCGAACCTTGTGCTCCTGCGAGGATTTAGCTCTCGAATCTTCGGGCCTCTGTTTTCACAATTCTCTATCTGCCTTCCGTTTACTTTTGTTCCCCACGCGCTTTTGTCATCCGGAACTGATCGAAAAGGGGGTATCGTGGAGGTGCCACGAACACCGTATTAAAACAGCGAATACGTTCCTTACCTTCCCTTTTAATGCTAATTATTTACGTTTAGAGTTTAAGTAAAACGTTTAGAATATTACGGTAATTTATTTATGATCTAAAGAATCTAGCAAAACATAAAAAAAAGTTAAAAACTATGCAAGAGCAGCTAGATAAACTAAAACAAGGTTGGATGGAATTTATGCAAAGTCAAAATTCTTAAAAAAATATTGATTCGACTTTTATAACGAGGAGCTAATTATGGCTCTAGCAATATGCCGAGTTTAACTCGGGTCAATTTGAATTAATGAATTTTTCAGAAGCGATACAGGTTCCACACGCCCTCGCGTAACGATATCCTCCCGTCAAACTATAATATACAGTATTTAATCATCCCGCTCTGAAATTTCGTTTGTGATAACGAGTACGCTATACCCAGCGTGTTCGCGTTTCATAAATATCTGAATTGCTAAATCAAATTACTAAAAGCTGAGACAGTTTTTATACAGCATTCTCCGTGCTGAAAGCGTAGCACCGGCGCACCGCTGACAAAATACACATGGTATCACCGCGAGCTTTCTTTGGCTGTCTAATCCTTTAATCTGGCGGGACAGGATTATCTAGGCACAACGGGGCCGTTTTGCGTAAAATTCACTTATGCCCTTTCGGGCGCGGACACATCTCCAGCCCCATCCCCCGTTGCGAGGCGACAGTTTACGGTCGCCGTTATGGCGCACGCGTTATTAAGAGACAGAAGCTGAACCGTACGAGTCCTTTAACCTGGATTTACAACCACCCCGACCGTACGTTTTCATCCTGGCCAATTTACCCATCCCCGTTGTCAAGGCAGAAGCGATCGCGTTCCTCAGAATTGAACAGGAGGAAATGACGTCACGTTCTCGACGCTTGATCTCGATTATTCCCTTGTCGGGAAGCCGTGGATGAACAAATCCATACACTTCCGTATAAATGTGTTTTATTTTAAGGGAGTTTCTAGCAAGTCTCTGGTACCTTAGTACGAGAGATTTCTGGCTAGTCAATCGTACGCAGAGTGAAACGTGGACAAGTTGGAGAATGGTATTGCTGATTTCTATTGTGAGAATAGAAGCTATAAGGGTGGAAGTGGCGTTTTTGGAGAGATTTCGGATGTAGGTAAGAAGTAATTTATGCTTTGGAAGGGGGCCTTGGGACCCACGGCCTAATCCGCTTGTTTACGGCGAAGACACGAACGCAAGGAAGGGACTAATGGTCTAAGTAGATGAAAATGACCAAGTACTCTAAAAAGGGAAAGTCGCGAAGTAGGTATCTAACAACCTTCTCGATATGCACCAGATCTCGCGGAGTGTGTAAGCTCCTCGCATTCGTAAATCTCTCGCGTGTATGTTTTACTCCAGTGTACCTACAAAATGGTTGCAGGTAACTAGCCAAGCGAGCTACGTAACTAGATTTGTAACAGAATTTTGACCAAGCTCTGCGAGACACACGGCATGGTAAAGGCAAGGACGTTGTTACCATTATTTATTGACGTCTGGTAGGAAGTGAAGCTTGAAACGAGTTTCCCGCTTTAATTATTCATCGCCGCATCGATCAGCCTTCTCCGGCGCTCCGGCGCGAGATTTCTCTTAATAATCTATGCTTTCCTCGGTTCCTCTTGTCGGCCGTGTGCGATGCGATATAATACGAGGTCTGCGCGATACCCTTTTTCAGTGACTCCCCCATTAGAATTCTGGTTCATAATTTATCGAGCGTGAATCTTGAGTAGCCGTCGAGGAATGTAAACATCCAGGGATATTCAAAAGCTACTTTCGAAAGCGTTACCAAGCTCGCGTTCTAATTAGATCCCGATGCTACCGTAGAACTGGAAAGCTCTGTGCCGTTATCGTCTGCTTTATAGGCAGCGCGCGCGTGTTCCGCGGGCTTAGTTTAGTGCTTCATATTTTGTTATCAGTTGTTTAACAATGCACCGATCGATTTGTTTCGGTATCGTTTTCGACGGGGGGAACGTTTCACTCTTAGATTTCGATGTATATAACTTTTCCTGCTGAACAAGCTGGCGATAGAAATATAGGGTTCGTTGTTAGCACACGAGTTTGTGTGTTCTGCATCGTGTACCAACGTACTCTTGTAAGCTTAATCTCCGATCTGACTCACCCCTGACGGCTGACGTCCGATAATACAGCTGCGAGAATTTATTACATTTTGTCACTTGTTATTATTAGCATCGCGGATTGCTTCAGTTAGCATTGTCGCATAATTAGTCGGTAATTGCTGATAATATAATATGACTCGCTCGATTCGCTTATCGGTTAATTCCATGCTGAAAATATCACTGCACTCTTCGCGACCGCGTTAAACGTGGGAACAGCCTTCGGTTCTCAATATTCTCAATAAATTCTCACTTCTTTTTTTTTGTTTCTCCCATTTTCCCCTTTTTGCGCTTTCATTTCTCTCTCTCTCTTTCTCTCTCTCTCTCTCTCTCTGCTCTGAATTAGAACATGTCGAATTTGTGTTGCTCATTAATTTTACGACAAAATTGAAGAGGGCAAAGGAAGTTGGTCTAGTAGTCGACACGAGATCGAGATGTATCGAGTTTCGACTCGGTCCAACATATTTTAACGAGGTACGTCTCTTAGCTTCTGGTGAACATGTAATTGCTGCTACCGCGTCATCATTGCGCAAGACTCGGTATACGCGTAACGTGTTGTAATTACGGCGATTTCTAGTACTGATAGTGCATCTCTCGTAATTGAATAACGATACGGCGCGAAGCGAGACTAGAACGATCTTTTAGAACTAGTCTTTCCAAAATCAAAGGTGCGTATCTTGTTGTCCCCACATACAATACTAATCTCCAATCTTCCCTTAAGGGGACTAGGCAGTAGAAAAATCGATTTTTGATTTGGCAGCTAAAAACGTCAACCGGTAACCTATAGTGTCGCCTTTGCCCACAAACTTGAAACGCGTTTTTCTCGAAACATTTTTCTCTTAGTTTTGCTCTAATTGCGAATGAACAGAGGTTCAGATCGACCTGATAAAATTACAGCATGTGTAAAACATGTGCCGTTCCCCGCGAAACCTCTGATATGGTCTGTAAAAATTCCAGATTTTCATCAAAATATTACAAAGTCGGGGAATTTTAGTAGCGCACGGATTTTTCTTGAAAAAATCGCCGTTTTTCGGCCACCACTTTAATAATTCTGTTATAATTAATTTCGCGAGAAACTACGGATGTAAAAAGCAAGAATCACAGCTTGAAATTAAATTACATTACATTTTTAATCCAATATTACAGCAAAACAACAGAAGAACGTTAAAACGATTACCAGTCAGCATCGCCATTTTCATAGCACATGTATATTTCATGCCAACTTTTTTTCAATCTCTATAATAATAATAAGCGTTAATTAAAATGATACATCTGTATATGCTTTAATTTTTTCACAAATAAAGAAAATGTTTCTTTTCCCTAGTGCCTTTAATACGTGAAAATATCAAAGTAGACAGCATCCAGTATTTTCAAACAGAGCATTTTTCTCGTAGCTGCATCACATCTTGCCACATCCTCTAGTCGCGGTACTCCACGAAGGGAAAAATAAATGACTTTAAACCTGCGCGAAACTTCAATCATTCCTATTCCCATGAAGATGCTCCTCGCGTCTCCCTGTCACTTCCATTATAATAACACACAAGTTACTTTATACATAACTTACCCAGGCAAACCCCGTATGAAAACGAGTATAACTGGAAACGCAACCAGAGTTCACGCGAGACACCTTTTTTTCTCCTCATACGCTGAACTCAACCTCGGAATTACGTTCACGTTTTATGCAATACTCTGTACCTGTTGTTACCGTGCGTGAATCGTCGCGGCGCCTCTCACGGCTGGAAAATGCAATCCCGAAAGATTGTATTTTTCCACCCAAGTTTCCCATCCCGGCGGGCGCGGATGCGAAATAATTTATGACAGTGTTTTTCCTCGGCGAATATTTAGTTACGAAAGAAAATCCAACGCGGACGAGTGCTTGAATTATTATCCCCCGAGTTATCTGCCGTTCCGGCGGAACGTTCCTCGCTGTGTGCCGCTAGCGCGGAAGCGAGCGAGCGCGAGCACGAATTCCGATTAATAAATCGTAGAACCGGAAACGAAGTTACGCCCGGCTCGAGTCCCCGCCGTGTTTTCGCCCGTCGGCCCTGAGTAATTCCTGTTCCTTTTTCGCCCCTTTCGAAAATTTCTTTCGCCCTTCGAGCGCTTTCGAATACTTCCAATGATTTACACGTTACTTAGATGGGTATTACACAATTTATGCAGCCACGTTTCGCGCTCCGAACTCGTACACCGTGCAAGTCAGACGTGGATCGTGTGTTTTGCCAAATGAGTTGTCACTTGTGTATTACTCGGCGTTGAAATGTCTGAAGCTTCGTAAAATACGGACCATTTCGTGTCGACTAATGTCCGAAGTCGACATTTTATTCCCGACCGGCCTTGGGTCGCGCAGATAGGAGCTGTAGTTTCGAATAATTTTTTTTAATGTTGCAAATAAACTGCTTCTGACCGACGTAAACACTTGGAACGATCTTGAGCATACGAAACTACGACCGGCCTTTTAGGTGAACCGTTCGGAGCGAATGCACGTGAAAATTTGATGATTCGCGCGAGCCACGAATTGGGTTAGTTATTCGTTGATTCGGTGCACGGTACGCCCCTCGCGCATTTTATCGGTTAACCGAGCACGGCTACGTTTCCCGAAATACGAACATACGTATAATTGTAATATTTATTATAATTCTCATATTACCTGGGTATAATAGTCGTGCTATAGAGACGCTTGGAGCATTGTTACTGTGCCAGGAAATGTTTAACGAGTCTGCCGAAATATCGGAGAAACAGCGTGTTCGCATGTTGCAATTACGTTCTACGTAAAGCATATATAGGTATTATGCACGATGAATATTATATTTTGTGACGTGCACTTGAATCTTTGGTAATTCATTTCTTAATTCTATAGTTTTAACTTCTACGAGCAGAAGTCATAATGTAATTTGAAGGACCGTAGAGCCTTAATGAAATCGAAAGTGGTAGATCAACTTTCACAAGCCCTGACAATGATACACAGAAAAATCTAGCAGCTGGGTACTTGTTGTTCGTCATAGAGCGTAAAGCAGGCTTACAGAATTCTTCTGTCCATTTCGTAATCAATATAGAAAGTTCACGTAGAGAGCCACCAATAAAAAGGAAGTAAAAAGGTATCACTGGAGTTATTCCTTTAGAAATTTAGCTCCGTGGTTCGGTGTGTCTTACTAAATCCCACATTTTTTTTGCCTGCTTGTTTCATAAGCATGTTGAAGCCTTCCTAGCTCTCTGTAACCCATTATTTCATGCGAATAGTTCTTAAATGTCGCTATCTAAATTAATCAGCAGATTATCTTTGAGATGGAAGATTTCCCGATAATTATCGATTGTGCTCGTTATATTCGCTAAACTAGGTCGCGACGATAGTTAATCGGATCCACGTGGATTATGATCTATGCGTAACGATGAAATAAAGACAGTGCCTTTGCTCGGCTGATCCTGTCGGACAGGTAATCGGAGTGTGTGTGACGTACAGCACTCTTTTATGTCAAAATCGTAGAACTTTGGAAGAAATCAGATAGAGGGATGAATCGTTTCGAAGGATACAGCTAAGATATTGCAAAATATAGGATAAATATTGAAAGAGTATGACACACAAGTTTTGACATTAAAAATCTGTGTCAAAAGATCCCGAAGGCCATGACAAATTCTGCGGTCAGATTTGAATTTAGCGCGTTAAAATCTGTAGGAAATGATGTATAACAAGTTAAGGAAAAACTTCAACCACGCGTTATATCGGAAAATCACAATTTTCTATACTGTCAAGTTTGACATGGATTTTCAACGTCAAAACATGTTTGTCATACTTTTTCAATATTTTTCCCACATTCTGCAACATCTTAGCTTTAAACTCCAAAAAGATTCATCCTGCTATCTTACTTCTATGAAAAGTTCTACGATTTTGACAGAAAGAAGTGCAGTTTGTCCCACTGTGCGGCGTTCGAGCTCGAGGAAAAGGACTCGATGTCTCTTTTTAAAAGTTCGTTGTAAATAAGGAGAGGAGACGAATGCTCGACGTCCAGTGGATCGAGGCAGAGACGGAAGTCCATCGTTTAGTAGATCTCTCAAGATCAAGATCCTTTACCCATACTTTTACTTTCTCATATACTCTTTACGTTCCTAAATGTTCGGTTACATTCATTCACGGGCTGATCCTCGTTCACTTCCACGTGTACAACATTTTTGCATTTTTATCGTCTCAGTTAACGACGCCTCGAAATTCCAGACACTAAGTGTCTGTGTAATACTTATAGATTTTATTAATCTTCACGAATGATTTATTATTACTCGAGTCGCGTTGTTAATGATAGTTTGAATTTGTGGGTCTCCTTGAGCTGACGGACATGCGTCATTTGCTGAACATTACGGGTACATCACTTAATAATGATAATAGTGATGAGTTTTTCACGATGTAATAAATAGTAAGTTTGTCGTGAAACGTTATTCTTGAAGAGTTTTAAATAAAATCAAATATATTAGATAGACTCAACGCAGAACTAAAAATCCATGATTTCCGAGTTTAAAGTGGATTATAAAGTGGAAAAGAATTATCTCGGTTCTTCGGATTAGAATGTGGCAGTGAAATGAATTTTGATTCTCAGCTTTCCCTATCTGGCTCTTTCAACAGTTTCAACTGTTCTGCCATTTAATTTCTTTATTTTCTACTGAAAAATCAGAGACAGCTATTCAATTTGCACTGATTAACTCCCCTTTTAATTTCTGCGTGCCCGAACAGTTTCTTCAACCAGAGTCTATCGTATCAGCTCGCAATAGAGATAAATGAGTATGACATTTCGTGCCACTATACGGTGCATGTTTTTGCTCCAACTTACTTTGCCGTCATGTGCACAGCCTGGTCAGTAGTAGTCGTTAATTGAGTTAGTAAACCCGCATGTGGAAAAATTCAAACGATTGCCTTTAAAAACTGTTGACGCAGTATAATTGGACAAAGAACACCGAAGGTCTCTTTTTGCGCTAGCCGCAACAAAAATCTTGAATTCCCGAAGAATTCATAAATGTACCACGTCGTTAGCACAATCTTCCAGTTATGCAATCCTACTTACGCCGCGTATTACGATAATAGCAAATCTACTCTCGCAGACACACAATTGAATCCTGGAATCTGTTTCTTCTTCTGTTTCTAATCATAAAAAAAACACGAGAGCATAAAGCAAAGATACAATTTCAGAGCTACCTTCGGCACGCAAAATAATAGGACGAAATTAAACTTTTGTTTACTCTAACGGTGTTTTCAAATTGTCGCGATGGCTGCGCTGTAATTTTCTTTCGATTGTGCGAGGAAAATGTGTAAAAATATGTGGAACATTACAAAAGTGTTCGCAGGTAGTAAACGACATTGTGTGCGAAATCTGAAGTATTAATTGTAGATATCGAAGTGGAATCAATTAGACAACAGGAATAATTGAAGCACGGAGTGAAATAAGTCTGTCTCGATTGACATTGAATTCAGCTGTGAAGTGTTTACCCACGTTGCGTTATATACTCTATATACTATGTCAGTTTGAAAAGAAAGCATGGGAACAATGAATTGCAAACACACTTCACTTCCCGTCACGTCGGTCGAATTCAAACGTACCCAGAGAAAGCACTGCTATTTCATTTTGTCCCATTGCGCAGCGAAACCAAGTACTCGAATGAATTAAATCACCGATCAAGTGAACAAATTTCAGACATTTCTCCACGCATACGCACACTCTCATTCCTACACAATTTTCTTGTACACTATCATGGAGCAAAAAACACAATTTAACAACCCAGCAACCTAGCTAAATACAAAACGATCTACAGTGCTCTGCAATAAACAACATATCACACAAAGTGGTTAAACCTCTATGTTATAAATAATCGTGACACTAAAATAATCCAAAAATTAATTTACCAACGTGCAAACAGGATAGAGGCAGTAAAAAAATCACTGAAATCACTGTCTCAGAAATGATAGAACTTTTAACAAGATTCCTCCTGTACCGAATCTTCTACGATTTCCGCGAGCTTCCTTCCTGTCACTTTGGATTCGTTTCCAACGTTAATAATTTTTTCCCTGCGTGATCTCAGTGATTCCGACGATGAAACCGAATAGAAAGTTCCTTGTTCGATCGGCCGGTCCTCTCGTACCCAGTGTTTCAGTACTTCGACGACCGAAAGCACTCGAAAGACGCAGCTGTCACGCGCACGAATCTTTGAGACGAAACCGACGAACAGCGTTGACTGGAGTCGGCGTCGATCTCATCCTCGAAGACGCGAGGAAGGAAACTGAACACTGTTCCATAGACACGCGGAACTCGCCGCTGATTTTATCCGAGTCCCACTCCGTCCACTTTTACAAAGTGCGACGACACGGTCCAACAGCGCTAATTACTTTTTCGTGTTTCCCACCGCTGATCGGGCCCTTCTTTCGTTTGCTCGCACCCACCGATTTGCAGGGCACTCGATCGATGAAAGTCAAATTGGAGCAGGGACAGACGTTTTCATTGGCCACGGAAACGCTTCGGTCGGGAGGATACCTATATCGGTTTCGCGGGGATTTCCTTCCTCGCCAAACCGAGCGCAATTATTTTCGATGCGCACTGCGTCGAGATGGCTTGCGGTTGCGGTCGAACCCTGCGTGCCTGTTTTCTTCGTTTTGTCGAGATTTTAATTGCAAGTAATCTGAGAAACGGTCGATCACGCGAAAATCGCCGGGAAATTCCTCCCCTGCAGGATGCGAAATATTGAATTCTTTGGTGATTCACGGTTATTTACTCCGCGGGTAGAGGATGCTATGTAAATGTTTGCGCTTGTTGATTAATTCTGGAAGATTGCGAAGCTTTCAAGCACCAGAAATTCTAACGAATCGCTTGATATTTTTGACATTTAATGACGGGAAATTCACGAGGGAGTATTTGAAGGTTTCTGATACTTGGATATTAATATTTCAGTAAAGTAATATTAATAATAATTTAGTACAGTAAAAATGGTGATATGCAAATTTCTCTTAAATTAAGCATCGTATTCGGAATTCGTATGCTTTAATTCGTAGACACTTGCATGACTAGGTAATATTACATTGACGTTAAATATTTCCTGCAAATTCGTGCGCCTGGGTGGGATAATGGGAGAAATTGGTGCACGTGGAAGGACGTTCGGCGATATTATTTATTAAAAATATTCATGTCCCGTTAAATGAAACCTTCCATTCAAACAAAAGTTATTAAATGCCGAACGTTCGCGTGATTTTGCAGCTATATGAAACGAAAAATACGATCGGCGAATATAGGAATCATCGCAACGTATTTTCTCGTCCCGATTGGTTTTAGTAGATTTTTATTTTACATTCATGGCGAATTTAATAAATTTCTCCTTCGTCCTGTAAAATTCATACGCATAACGCTACACTTTACTTGCTGAACTCACCGGATGAAAGCTAAATCCTATGCCACCGAATTCAAAATTTATCCAGACTGAATGTTTGTATGTATTCTAAATTAACCTATAAATTAACCACGCGTTTCGAGTCTCGTCAGATTCAATTCTCGTTGAAAGTGAGCTGAAAAAGTGGCCGGGACTCAGAGGGGTCAGTAACTCGGCGACCTTGAGCAACCGATTCCTGCCTCTCCAACGACAATGGAAACTTGTTTCGTGAGTTGCGCGTTATTCGAGCCGCGAGTGTAGTGTCCCAAATTTCAAGCGATCTCGCCCCAAAGCTACGAGTCAAGTTCAAATGCACGAGCCACGTCGGTTACCTTCAACCAATACAGCAAAAGGCTCTCGATGGCAAGGCACGCCTGAGAAGTGCATCGATGCAGCTGCTCGTTAAGATGGACAAGTATAGGACGACGAAATCCCGGCAGATCTCGACGTTGTTCGAACAAGAAAAGCAAAATTTTCGACGCCAGAGGGGAACCAACCGAACCGGAATGCAGCTCACCTGACGTGTGCCTCCTCATTGGGAGGCCTTGTTAAGTGTACCGTCTAAGTAGTTTGTTTGACGAAACAGGCCTGGCAATTTGTGCCCCGCATTCACCGACAGTGGATCCTTCTAACTGAAACCACTCCATTTAGAAATATCCAAGGCCAAGTATGGAAAGTTCTTTGTTAAAGGAGAGAATAATTATAAAGATTCTAATCTATGACGTCTTTGCATCCAGCTGCACGGTAGATTAAGAAAACTGAAAGTGCAAATCTTGCTTCGCCAGCTTATTATCTATCGAATCATTAATCTCTGTTACAATCAACCTTATGACACAGAAGTTATACATAACACAAAGATACCGATCGCCGAAGACAATGAAAATGAAACTGGAGTTCTCTGAAACAACAGCCAGCTACCATCGATAGAGCAGGGATGACACCGAGAGCTGTCTACCCAATTTATAAACGTCCCTTTTACTCCGTATCTGCTCCATCTCGACTACGATAACCCCGACTCCTGCGCGACTAAGAAATTTCGCGATACACAGGCAGGTACAACTCTGCGTGATCCGCGTCTCCTTCCGCCCTCGGCCCCTTCCTGTCGCCGTTTCGCCACTAATCGAGGTAGACCGCGTCGTGTAACGTTATACAGGCTGGGATCGAGGGTAAAGGGTGGCATGCGAGGGTGGTTCCAGCCAGCGGGATAGCGTACGGTGCACGAGGACCGCCAGCCTTGGTCCCTAAAGTATATTTGCATTTGCATTCGGTAATTAAACCCCGTCCGTTCGCCGGACGACCGTTCTTATAGGCGTTCGTTCGTCGAAGAAGAGCAATTGGTACCGAGAATCCTAAATAGCGGCATCCCGTAGCAGGGCGCGTGACCGAGTTATAATGAAACGGAAACAAGGAAGTCACGAAACGGCCACTGGCCGGCGGGTGATTAATCGCTTCGATCGAACCAACGTTCCGCGGGCTTCATTAAGTAATTCAATTCTCGTCCCCCCCTTTTGGGAGTCGACGCCCCGGTTGGCACGAGGTAGGTCTAGGTTAGAGGAGGTTCGTTGATGATTTTTCTGCAACGGTGTGCGATAAATTGTTTGACGATCTTCGATATTTGTTATTTATCTTCAATAAATCGCGAATAAAGCGAGTTTCCTCGGAATCGTGTCCCACTCTTGATAACTTATGCAAAACATTTTCTTATGAGCTATCAAATGGTTGCGAATAAATTTAAAAATACTTCATAATTATTTAGTAAATCTTTGGAATAAATTTGTATCTTGATAAATTTATTATTTGGTATTTATATACTAAACTGTATATAAATTTGTATACTAAGTGTAAACTGTAAATTTATATACTAAGCATATTTGTAGCATCATAACATGCCGTTCATTTTTAATTTAATAATTAGTTTCATATTTTTTTAGGCCTTTTAGGCGCTTTCTCTCTTGCGCCGCCTGTGTGCATCGCGCACTTTGCATACGCAACTAGCCGGGTCTGGGCACGCGCCAGGAAGTTTTGTGTAAACTATTGACGCGAGAATTTATGAATATTCAAAGAGCTTATAATATACAAAATTGATATCACAATTTTTGAACTGTCTTTAATATCGTATTATTTTACTACCCAGTGTCTCGAGCGAAGAAAATGAAGATTCTTTAAATTCAATTAAATTTCGATGACTAGTAGCAGAGGCTATTAAGCATTTCTCGAATTTATCTGCGAAAAACACGCAGAGTTTATGGAACACATCGCTCGGCAACTTCTTCTGCTGACACGAACTTGAAGAACTTCCCGGATCCGCGTAACTTTCAGCGAGGCGCTAAATACGATAAAACTGTCAGGCGCAGCCGATCGCTGGACAAATTGCAGCCGCACTTCAGCAAATTCGCGGTATGCGCCGCTGAAATAATGAACGGCTTACGCAAATGGCGAAAGCAAGAGGAAAAACCTCGCCTTGAAAGCTGGCAACTGGCGGGACCTTCGGGCGCCAAATTGTTTCCTTGTACCTTCAAATGTTACTTATCGAGTCACCATAGAGTCGTACATTACGCACGCTGAAGTGATTTCAGGAAAATTGCGCTTCGGTCGTGACGTGCACGAACATGTCCTTCTGAACTTTCCTTATCGAATATTTCCACATCTACCATTTATATCGTGCATCTATTTACAGTCATTAGTACTCGTATAACCTGTATTTGGATACGTGGGCAGATGCATTCCGACGATACCATTAGGATAACAGGACGATTCGGGATAATTTATAGTTGGAAATAATGTCTCGCGGAAATACAGAATCGGTTGGGTCAATCATGTCGGTTCACGGGGCGCAGTCGCTCCTAATGTAAAACCAATGTTACGTTCACATAGCTATCGACATTATAATTAGAAAGTATTGTATTGTTACGACCTAAATTTGTACTTTGATTCAAGTGAGTCATAGAAGGGAAACTTGATTGTTACTGATCTGTTCACCAGAAAAGATTTATATTACTCGAGCAGTCATGCCTACCTGTAAGGTCTGAGAACACATATTTTTGCTCAAATCGGTAAAAAATATTTTATTTTTTTATCTAAAAATGCTTGTTCACTTCTTGAAGTAGATAATAATACAGCCTGGAAGTTTTAACAAGATTGCGTGTATACTTTCCTTACAGAAAATTCCTAACCAGAACCTCGGTTTCTGCCGATTACCCCAGGTTCCCCTTTATCAGACTTATCGGGTAGTTATTATGGATTAATGTGTCATAAGGCTCGTTCCGCTCATTACCATAAATATTCAACTTCAATGTGAATACGTATTTCTTACAAAGAAAGAACGCTAAGTAGGCGGCCCCTGACAACAGTACATAAATTGAACGACTGGCAATTACCACGTGATTAATAGTAACAACTCGTAATTATCGAGGATCGATGTCCTTGATAAATGCGTTTCGCCACCTTTCCCGTCGAACATTGTCCCCGGAATAATGAAGTAACGCGAGCTCAATGTCAGCCGTGCTTTCTAACACAATCTTCATATGTATACAAATGTATTTTTTGCACAAATTTTAGATTCCATTCGTGCGTTTTTTCAGTTCTCAATGCCGCCCACATTTTCGTTCCCATACCGAGCCACGGCGCTAGTGAAAAATACCATTTTTCTGAACTACTAGACCGCGTCGGTATGAAATTAATCTTGACACAGTATCGCGATTAAAAATGCATTTCCTTGTCGCGCGCCGGCCAAGGATACAGGTATGCCGGCAGCGTTTCAATAGTCACTGATCTATTTCTATCTCACCGGTACAGATCTCGACTATTCGCCACAGACCCGACGATAAAAATCACGAAATACACAGGCGGATCAGCACCCTCGAAATATTACACCGCCTCTTTAGGGACCATTGAGTAATAAAAAACACAGAAACGAAAGGGGTTCTCCGTGCCCTCGGTCCTCCCTATTACTATCCCGCGATTACAATTTCGTCGAATACTCTTCTCCAGCACGAGGAAACGGGATCTGCCGATATTTCCCGCGATATCGGACGGGGGAGTTGGCCACCGGGGACCAAGGGTGGATCCTTAGCAGACGTAATAAAAATGGTGGTATCACGTGTACCCTGGGCAAGAAGGTAGCGGAGGAGGAGCGGAGAACGAGGGGCTGTGGCGCCGCGCAGCCTACAGGGGTTGCGGTGTAAAATGAGAAATGCATGAGAAAGCCAGCGGGCAAGGGACTTACCGTCGTGGGAGTCGTAGAGGTAGATGATTTTCTTCCAGCCGTAGTATCGCACCGTGTCGATGATGGCGCGATGATAATCCGGACGCATGCTTATGGCGAAATCCAGGAGACCGGAGGACGGTGTCAGTACCTGGACAGAACACGTGCGCACACTCTGTACACGTAAAGAAACACTGGCAGGCACACTCGCAATGCACTCGGGGCTCTTCGACTTTTAGATTTTATTTCGGTGCACTCGGTGATTCCCCCGCCGAAATCTTGGAAGAAAGCGTTAAGCAGCGCCGTTCTATACTCGAAGTCTCCGCGAAACGGTACCCGGGGAAATGTAATCGTAAATATTTATGACATCTGCACGAATGACGGCCCATTCGAAAGCATCTCGCGATACGCGCGATATTGGAGCAACGTTTCCCCCCCGCGGCCTCCAAATAACGTCGCAATCTGAGCGAATTACCGTTCCGTTCTAGTGTACCTACAGCCTTCGTTTATTATTCACGATTCCTGGCAGGTATGTACGTTCCTCTCAATTTCTTTTCCAGCTTTACACTCACGCAGCTAGGCTATAGGGGGAGTTCTCCTAGATTTTCTCGAGTAAGAAGAAAGAAATAATATTAAGGGCACCTCCCGGTCGAAATATCAAAACATTTTTTGCACGTTTTCATTCCACATCTCAAGAATGACCAGGTCAAATTTTAGAACGAAATTCCTCAGGGTGTAGATTTTACGTGTCGAACCCAATTGTTTTTTCTTGTTTCACACATTCACGGCACGACACCGTTTATGCGGCAAAAGAAACGAGACCTTTGACACTTGCCGTCGCCTCATAGACGGGAAATGTCTATAAAATCGTCACACTTTTTGCGGTGAACATGGTGTCGTGCCGTGAGTGTGTGAAACAGGGCTTAATGTCCTTTATTATGTGCCGTCCTGCGTTAAAGGAACTCCCCCAACATAAGTGTCAGGTGATTAGGCGTGTGCGCCCAATTTTAAAGTATTCCACTACTCACAATTTACATTTTTCATCCGCCCTTCAGTCTGCCCAAAATTTCCATCAAAGCTCACATTATCGACCCCTGTTTCTACCCAAGCAAATCGAACAGTCCAACATCTCCCGCTGAATATATCTACATATGTACAATATTAATGATCGAGAACGTCGTTGTTAACGATCGTTTTAGAAGAAATACAACGTTGCAGCGCTGAAAGTTTTGTGGAAATTAAAAAAAAATTCCCATTTAAAAATGGTCAGCCGTGGCAGCTCGTAATTGACCGGGGTTGAAAAAAAAGGGGCCTTCGAATCAGCATTACCGCGCGATTAGCATTTAAACGACAGGAACGTTCGTTACGCGTTTACGTGCGCGTATGCACGTCGAATCGCGAGGCGGTATAAAAACGCACACTTACATCCGAGCGGGATGTACGCGGGCGCCATTCATCCAACACGGACGTACGATATCAGTTTTGCAAGTGGTACCCGCGGCCCGATAAATGCGCCACCGTTGCAATTCGACGCGGCGAATAAATTTTCGGGCGGTTCGATTCATTTCGAGATTCAAATTGTAATATGTTTGTATACACCCCATACATATTTATGTATTTATGGGAGTCACAGGCCGGGCGGAGGAAGTACGAGGGGAGGGGGGGGGGGGGGGGCTCGACCTACCATCCGCGCTAATTGTCAACGCAGCCTCCGCAGAGCTATCGATTTCGGCCGGGGTTTTCCCCGCGTACACACGCGCGCGGCCAAGTAACGAGGAAAACAAGAAGGAAAGTAAAACTGGTGTAACTGGTCGCGCCACGCGATAGGTACAACTGATGGGACGCGCGATTCTTTTCGAGTCCGCCGCGCAAAATTAGGATTGCCTGCGATTTTCTCGTAACGGAGAATTAATAAACGCTGGGTGCAGTTTGGAAGTTAATTGGATGACTCTTCGTTAATTTCTACGGAAGAGGGTAAGAGGAAGTCGATGATTTATATACCGCGCGTACTATTCGAGATTCGTAATCGAGGGATCATGTGCAGAAATTTTCGTTTCGCGATGCTGAAAAGCGAAGAAACGCTGTGGTGAACGTGCTATTTTGATGGAAAGCTCGGAATTATTGGAAATGCGATAAAAATAATCGGCGAAGGCCGATAAGAGACGAGAGGAGATGTATAAGGGTCGAGGTAAAATTAGACGGCGTTCTCCCCCGACGATGGTATAAGGTTTTACTTAGTTGCGCGGGAAAGCGTGTTATTTACCTTCTCGGGGAACCAGGGCGTCACGAAAGGCATCTGGAACGTGTTGCTGTAAGAATGGAGGGTGTCGAACGAGTCCGGACTCACAGCGCCCAGCATGGAAAACACCCCTCTGCTGAATTGATTGCAGACTGAAAGAAACAAATACGCGAATCGTTAAATAGGTACTTTCTGTAGAAATAATAGGTAGAATCGCGTGGTGTGCATACTGCTCTTTCAACATCTCAGCTTCGATTTATTTCTTAGTAAGTAATTGAAAAAGAAATGCTTCATTTTCGGTAAAAACGAATGCATAGTTATCTGGCGAAAAAGAACGCGACTTTGGGGAATTTTTTGTCGAATATCTACTGTATATTTTTTTACAACTGTTCGCTTCCTTTTAAAAGTACATATATGCAGCAACTCTCAGTAATTTTATTATAGAAAAACATTAAAATATGAACGAATAACAGCCATTCTGGTGGAAGCTGTTTTGATAAATGACCCTGTACGGTGAGCACGATATCTCTGAGCCGGATCATCTAAAATTAAAAATTCAAAAAGGTTCTGTTAATATATGGTTGAATTCAGTAGACGAACAAAGGGATTTTCATAAAATCGATTTTTGACAAAATGACGGCCGTTTAATACAAAACCACGATTTTTCGATGTCTGAAACGACGAATCTCTGTTCGATTTTCGTTAATTAAAAATAGAGTTTTTGTTAAAATACAAAATCCTTCGTTCTTCTACTGAATTCAACCATATATTATCAGAATCCTTTTGAATTTTTATTTTTAGATGATCCGGCTCGGAGAAATCGTGCTAAGCGTAAAACGATTTATCAAAGCAGCTTCCGTGAGAGTGGCTATTATTCGTTCATTTTTTAATGTTTTCCTATAACAAAATTACTGAGAGTTGTTGCATATATGTACTTTTAAATAAGCGAATAGTTGCAAAAAAAAATATACAGAACGTATTCCACAAAAAATTCCCCAAAATCGCTTTCTTTTTGGCCAGCTAATTACTTAGGCATAATCCCTTAAGTACCCATTATTCTAAAGAATTATTAAGATCACGCTAAATAGTCCACGACTTGAACGAGGTGATTTTCGCGAATATCGTGGGCTTTGCCCACCGAGCAAGGGCGACATTTCACGTGTAATTTCATTCGCAGCCGCGTGCCCTCGCTGCTTTCACAACGGTGTAATATCCATCCAAAGGTGTCAAAGCACAGCTGGGAGTCCAATAGCGCTGTTTTTCATTATCGCGTAACGGACAAAAGCGGAGGAAATTTCGTTACGCTTGACGTTACCAATACACCTTCGCATTGACGCGGTTACGTGGCATTCGCCATAACCGTAATCAAAATTGAAAATGTAGATGTTTGCGGATCGGGGTGCGACCTAATTACGCAGCACTTCTGGAATAACGTGTTATTTATTTTAGATTGTAGTATAATGAAACTGTGACACTCGGTTCTAGTTTTTGTCACTGGAGCAGATTAATTTTAATATTATTCTTAGATTATTAAGCAGCGTTGAATCAATGGATGTAACCAAATAGAGAAACACTTGTATTATAATATGTACATGTGTACTCGAGGTGATGAACCTTTTTCAGTGAAACAGATCAGTGCCTGAACGTTTGCAACCATTGCACATATATAGTAGAGAGGAAGTTTCTACTCAAGATGGACTCGAGGCGATCAATTTCCACCGATCGATCAAATCGTCCCTGACTAATTGCACGCGTCGAGCAGGGAAATACTGGAAACAGCGGGCAAATTCGAGCCGTGAGCCAGCTAAACACGTCTCGTAAACGTTCCAATAATTCGGAACACTTGGTGGTAGCGGCGTGAACTCGTGCAACGTGAGATCGATACACCTGCGCCAAATGGCGATACAGGGCACGCGATAAAACCGACTGAAAAGTTTCGAACCAGGGGGAAACGCGAAAAGGAGAAAGCGCGGAAGGAGATACGATATCGGATCGTGCCTGGATTCAAACGTTTGGAAGCGCGCCAACCTGTATACGTGCACGCAGGATGAAAGAGGGCGAGACGAGACGAGAAAAATTGAGGCGCAAGAAACGCGCGGCCACGTGGTAATCGCGGAAAGGGGAGATCGATGGTCCTCCTTCATCAGTCTAATTAGCGAATTTCACCGTATCAGGGAGATAAAAATCTGTTTCTTTTTGAGTGGCTACATTGAAACTTTTGGATGTCTATATAGTATCGAGCAAACTGCTATATCCCTGAAAGATAACGCCTAATCTTGAAACGGATAATTAGTATCCTCGAAAAGGATAATTAATCACTGTTCATTAACTGAACGCACTACAATTTTTTCGTTTAATGGTATCTGTCGTTTATAATACATAAGGGAGAGGTGCTATAAAAAAAATTACTCTTAGTCGTGAAAGGGACAATTTTCGCCTTATATGAAAATTGAAGATTTTGTTATTACTAAGAATTTTGATATAAATTTGTATCGATGGCCAAAAAAATACTTCCTATTAATGGACTTCTGTTTTAAATATTTATCATGGTATTATCAGAAATGGACGCTAAATAAAATTGTTCACCTTATAGCACCTCTCCTCTACACTAATGATACCTAAATGAGTTCATGAATTTGGGTGTCAAATAATGATCCTATGATGAAAGTTACCAGATCGTATTCCAAGTATTCTTCTAACGTTTTATGCGTTGAAGTACTGTTCGTTTTGGAAGCTGAACGCTTGGCAGTACAATAAAAGTCCTACTTAGCTCCACAAAGAATCCGACTCCGAAGATGGAACATACCAAAGTTCACGATAAGAAAGCACGAAAGTTCGGCGACCAGTGTTTTCGAAGAATAAAACCGCTGGCTGGTCTCTCATTACCGCGTTCGGGAACCCGGTCTCGTGTTTGCATAATTCATGAGGTTCAAACCGGGCCCTCGTATAAATCCCACATATTCCAATACCTCTCGTCCCCGCAACATTAACCGAATTTCAGAGAGAGAGAGAGAGCACGAGAGGGAGGAGTGCCCTAGGCAGAAGAGGTAAACAATTGAAAGTGGCCAATAAGGGCTCACATTTTTACATCCCCATAGCGAGCACTATAAACCCCCGAAGGTTAGACAGCTTATTTCTGAGACTTTTGTGTACACTAGAGCGATATTATGCGCACCATTTGTACAGCGATATTTTTTTGAAAGAGCAATTAGCCAGAGGAGCGGGGTGCCAGAATTGTGTTCGAGGGGCGGGAGCTCCCTTATTAACCATTTTCGTTGTTACCGTTATTGCAGCTCGCGTATAATTTCGGCAGAATTACACGGAGCCTACTTTATTTTAATTATTCTTTTATGCTGGCCTTATACTTGCGCGCGCAGCGTGCAAGGGAAAAAGCAAAGGGACAGAGAGGGGGTTGGAGGGGGGGGACGGGCCGGGGAGAAAGGAAGAAAAACTGGCCGACGGCGTAGCGACGCCTTTTATTTTCGCCGTGTACGCGGCCGTTTTCAGCAGAATTCAGAGATCCGCCGCCGCTGTGGCCGGCGTTTATTGCGGCCACCCCCAAGGGTGCATTTATATTCATAAGCATAATGGGGCATCGTGACGTATACGGCCGCGGCATGCTCCACTCTGTCCCTTCGCTCTTTCATCATTATTAATTCCACGGTGCCCCGTAGCTTCTCTCAAATTTGCCCAGTCCCCCCCTCGCACCCCCAGCTAGGCAAGCATCAAGATTCCCGGGGCGGTACCACCACCAGTTTTTGCGCCCCTTTATTTGCGACTACGCGAACTACAAGTGTAGTCTCGGGCTACCGCTACTGGGCGGTACTGCGAATTGAAGATTTCTAAAGGGTAGAATCGAATATAAATGAATAGCGCCGACCCAAGCCGACGCGGGGGTAGCTGTTACGCGTGAAACAAAAGCATCGCCAAGCTTTGGAATATTCCAAGTTACCAAATTACTTATTTGAAGAGCGGTGTAACCCCATAAATATAAAAACCAAATAAATCCAAAAACCAAAACAATTAGAAACGAACACCTAAAGACTTCTTCTTACGAGTGAAGAGAAACCGGGATCTAGAACCGGCTGGACTGATCTAGACTTCTTGTAACCGTTGATCAATAGTTACCTCTCACCCGCGTGAACTTTATTATACTCAAGAATGGAGGATTCATGAACTGTTCGATTCATTGTTCCGAGCAGTCGATTTTCGAACTTTCTGCGTTTCGCAGCGTCGTCGCTTTACAGTTCACGCCCAACTCGCCTCTCCCTCCACGATCGAGAAGTTCCCGTTATTAGCTTTGCAAGCGTGTTCCAGGTTGTCGCGTGGCCTCCGCTCCTTCGCCGCGGAAGCTTCTAATCGATATGCGATGCCGTGTGTTGCATACAGTGCAGACAGGCTGCATCAAGTACGCGAGAGGGATGCACGATCGGGCTGGTGGCAAATGGCCGTCCCATTATCGGGTTTACATATGTACCCTTTCTGAAAAACATGAGCCGCTTCGAAGGAACCCTCGACCCCGACGCTGGATTCCGCGCACGTCTCCAATTCGTGAGGGGGTGGAAGAAGCTGCGAAGTAGATTCTGTAATTCTTTACACTTGCCGCGCCGAATCCGGATTTCGCTTCCAACACACTAATAGCACTTATGAAGCTATCTAATTAAATTATAATACGCGTACACGTTCGATATTAGAATAAAATTCAGGACCTTGCGGCAGAAAGGGTGCAATTACATCTTTACCAACTTTGAGTAAATTAGAAAAAAAAATGTTCTTTGACTTAATATTATACAGAGAACACTAATTGAAAAATATCTATTTTCACGCAATAAGTAGTGAGTTGATAAGTTTGTATTTCTATTTCTCGCCAAAAATATTCTATAATATAAATATTTCTATTTTTATATATTTGTTACGCATATTAATTAATTCTTAATTACGTATTCAACGCAGTCAATGACTGGAGTCCCGAGTTAGATAGCAGAGAAATGGAATTCTTGAAGAAACTTGCCACTCTACTTTTTCCTCCTGCACTCTCTACCATTGTCGCACACTTTACGCGATTTTAGTACGAAGCAGTCTGTTACCCACACAACGGTGCACTAAAATCGATGAACATGTGTTTCCTTAGACCATGAAATATACGTCCCGAAGTTGCGCAAAGTATGCAGAGGTGTTTCGGGATAAGGTAGGCGGCAGATGGCCAAGGCATTATCGACCTCGCGTATTGATTCCCAAACCCGAACAAGTTAACGTCTATTATTATACACAATATGCTTACTTGCCGCCTTCGGACAGACTAATGATGTCGGCGAAGTTTCTAACGTCTACACAGAAGCGTTGCATTCGTGCGGATGACAACCACACCGCCAGCTAACCGCACGATTCGCAGCCTTTGCACCAAGATGCAGCGCATCCTTTGGCTAAGTGACATCGACAAATGGGGGCGTTCTATCGACGCGCAACAAAAGACAATCATCGACCATTCCAGCTTCTTTGAACACGAAAGTTCCTATTCAACAGCTACGAGCACGTTCAATTGTACGTTTCATCGGTCTATTTTCCGTGACAGAAGATTATTATCAGTGAACTCGTCGAGTGTTCAAAAGTTCATCGAGTTCAAGTCTCAAAACTTCACCTGAAATCTGCTCCGACTACTCCTTTTTTAAAGTCGACTCTCCTATAAAAAAGGAATTCAAGATAATTTATATGAAGCTTGCTCCGAAGTAATTTCAGTTTCTTCTCCCCACAGGTAATATGATTAACGTTAACGTTGTGATAATCATTGCCACAGTTCCTTCGCACTGTTGGCAATAGTTGCAAACGAACTTCCTTTTTTTCTCGACATTATTCCGTCTCTCGAGGGGTTTTCGAAGTAAACATGACTCGCGGAGTCTATCAACGAGGGAGGCAATCACGTATTGCAGGGAAAATTCTTCAGGAAGACACGGACGGAATTATTTTTCACTGAAGAAGTTTCAAGTGGCCGCCATAATGTAACCGAACTCTCCGCGAGGCTTCGAGTGGCACCGCACGAGGTCGCCGAAGGAAGCACGATGATTCTCTCGATGTCACTCGGCAGAAGCCACGGTTTCCACTTCACGGAGGATGTTAATGAGCTTGATCTCGGGCACGGCGCATACGTATAATGAGTTTGAGGAAACGGTGCTAATTACATTTCAATATTCGAAATATGTTTGGATATAAAGCAGATTCTAATAATTTTCTGCAGAAAAAGTGTACTAGAAAGATTATTGGAGATTTGATAGTAGTTTAACAGGCAATTCTTATAATTTAAAATTCTTCGTGATTAAAACAATATGCACCCACTCTCAGATGTAACAATTACTGGTTTCTGAGAAGTTGGATCAAGAATCGAGGTAGGTACTGTTTCCATCAGGTAAATATAGCGCAAGCCTTTCATCTTTTTTGTATTAGATATGTGTAAGTCTGTCGCTTATCTTGCAAACAATTTAGTAACGTAATATAACGATTTTTAAAAGGATGAAGAGGTCATGCCTAGGTACCTGCGAGGTCTGAAAATCCCTGTAGGGAAAATCGATACTTTTGCTATGAACAGCCGCCATATTCCCTCGCAACGGGGCACTAGATAACCTAATATACTAACATAATTTGATCGATTTTTTATTTCAAATAAACCATGTCGAAGCTACAGTGATTACGGCAAAGTGCTTCAAAAAACGCTATCGGGAGATCACCCATAATTTCTTTAGATATTTATATATTGCATCGCAGAAAATACTACAAGAATTATAAAATATTTACTTTCTCATCTGCAACCGCTTATTTTAAAAAGTCTTTAAGTCTCCCAAAAGAATATCCCCAAATCATAGTTGAAGACAAGACTGTAGCACCCTCTGTCAAGATACCAGTTTCACCTCAACAAACTACTACGACAGCAATTTATTTCGTATTTTTCTTACATCTATGACGACACTCGAAACCGTAATATACCTACTACCAAGTATAGACACGTACATAGAAATGTCCCCCCGTATTATATTTAGCCACCAGACAACAAGTAATTTCAACTATGGTTCACGGGCCATTTAAGTTGCTAACTCGTCCTATCACGCATGTTCCTACCTGTCCTTTAACAGTCATCTCGTTCGTGTACGTGTGCATCTAAGGGAATGCAGCACGCTGCATACACAGATCTACACGCCACCCTTATCAGAATTATCAGGCCGCTGTTTCGTGGGCTCTGTCGTGCCCCTCCCACCCTTATCCAGCGAAGTTGCAGCGCACAATAGAGAAAGTTTCCCCGATTTACCGATTATCTCGGGTTGAACCAAGTTACTGCTCGGCTCCAGGCCGCGATTTCTAGAATTCGCCGATGAACAGGAATGTACGCGACCCAAAGTGAATATCATCTTAACGTAATCGCGCGGCGTATTATGGTTTCGAAGCACCGAACATGCGATGGTAAAACGTAGTCCCGAGGACTCCCCAGAGACGTGGTTTCGGGGTAAAGAGCGTAGCAGCGTGTAAGAGTTTAAGGGTTAGCTATCCGAGATCAGACCATCGGGAATAAATTTCACTTCTATATCCTCCGATACTCTTTCGATTAAAGAAATTACATGAATTATGCGTTTCTACGATCGAGCAAAGATTCGTAGCAGTATATTCCCAAGCTGATCGAAGCTTAAAGTGAAACCTAAAGTTAACTTCTATCTTCCTGCTTCGATTCGAAGTTTATCGAAGCGAATTAACTCCTCCTAATACCTCCAAGAGGACACCTAATCCCCATCTTTGTCAAGCACAGGTTAAAGCCTTCCGTGGGCTCGCAATATTTATCTGCGCGAGGATATTGCCGCGGAAAAAATCAAGACCGACCACGGCTTCATTTCCGCGGGTCCCTTGGACTTTTCATTTCGACGGTGGTGGAAGTCACTGCAGGAAGCGGCCATTATTCTTTGCCGACGATATGTGGGACGAGAGACGCGTAATAACGCCGTGGAATTTCCCGAGGACCGGACGGTCCTTCTGGCGGACCCTGCGGTCCCTTCCTGCCTTCTGGCTAGTTTCCTCCTGAGACTCTGGCAAGGTGAAACTCTCCCCCTTTCTCCTTTATCTTCTTCGTGGCCTGAGAATGCTCAGCTAACCGTGATGGAACGCGAGCTGAATCGTATTGCGTCAAAATTCAGGGGAATTCATGGTCACGGGAAACTCGCGATCTCCTGCTGCCTTTGGTCAATATTTTAGCTTATGCCAGTGAAACAGTGAATTTCAATAGTGCGCTACTGACTTTTCTAATCACTGTGCTTAACAAACTGAGAAACTTTACTTATAAATAGATTTTAGCGAAACCTTGAACGACTGAAACTGTACTATTATCGCAGCTCCACTATAAACACGCCAAAAAATATATTTTGTGTAGCTTTTATCGCCGTCTGCTAGACGATCTTATAGTTTATATCGCAGCTCCAACATAACGCCTACCCTAAAGAATTAAAATACTTTGTCCGAAGCAAATGTTGGATCTCGCTTCTGAATGGAAAAAAGATACTAATCCTGTGTCATTATCTTGATAATGTCTGTCACGATCTTTGATTAATCACGCTTATCTAATTAATTAATAGTTGGAATAGTGAAAGATACTTCTAAATGAATGTCCCTTGAAATTATCGTGTATCGCGAGGAATCCCGTTAAGCATCTCTAAAAGATGAAGATTTTCGATCGAGTGGAAGGGTGGCCTGCTGGAAAAACACGTCCCTTCGCAAACCAGGTGCTCCACATCTTCCTTTTCGTCCTTTCGCCATCGGAAAGCTGTCAGGTGCAGGCAGTTTCTTATCCCGGCGAATGATCTTCCATAAAACAAGTCAGAAAAGGGGGATGTCCGTCGCCCTCTTCCTTCCCCTCTATCGCTACGAGCTGCCGAGGAATCCGATGGTTTTTTTTCACCGTGGCTTCTTGGTTTCGTGTTTGTTAAAAATGATCGCGACACAACGAAACCGGCGAAACTTGCCGCGTTCATCCGTGATCCCGGTTTTTTCGCCCGGGCTAACTTTTCCGATCAAAGTGCAGATAGAGCGTTGGGGAGGAAGAAAATCTCGCGGCGCCGTGATCTCGTGGGAAAACAAGCTGGATATATCAAAAAGGGAGAACGTTCAGACAAGCAATCTTGCGTTCCATTTTCCCCCGAAGCTTGCCGGGAATCGTTGGACGTTGAAGCTCGCAAGAAATATAAATACCACTCGTTACGTACATATGTACCTACGTATATATGCGGGACCATTTTAATATTCATGATCCCGAGGCGTCTCCGAGGGGCTACTTTTTAAAATTTAATATTGCGGGGGAAAAACTGAACGAATGAGATTATTCGGTCAGAATTTGAATCTGAATTCTGCTATGAATATTCTAAACGCAATTGCGTTCCAAGAATCCCGTCCTTCATCTTTCTTTCCCCTTTCTTCGAATTCCTCCTCGTCTACGGGGACCAGGATGGCGGACGCGAACATTTCCCCGCGTTCGCCGGGGCTCGTGGTCAACGAACATTAACTCCATGGCAAACGACAGAAGCTTTCGTTGCGTTATCATGTAATTGAAATGGCGACGGCCCCCATTAACAGACACCAAGCATGGCCCGGTTGCGGAACCGTAATTCCTATAATTATTCTAGACGCTGCATCGAGTCACTTTATTAAATGTGCACCGGCCATAGAGATCTAATCCCATTATTGTTACTTTTATTATCATTTCCCATTATATTCTGTTTTCCTCTCCCATGTAATAGCAGTCCGCCTACTTTTTTCCCGCGTTATTTTCCAGCAATCCTGATATAATAACGTCTACTCAAATGCTTTCTCCTCTGCCGGCTCGAAGCAGTAGAAACGAATTTTGGATTTCGGTTCTCTGAACCCCCTTAAGACTAAATCTAATTTCTCGTGGAACTGTGGCATTAGAGTGTACTCTTTTATCGCGTAAGTTTATCGGGGGGGGGGGGGGGCAGCTTGCAAAATCCCTGAGAATAACTCGTTGGGAACCCGAGATTCCACAAAATGCAGGTTAAACTCCGGCGAGATAGTGGGTACAAATTCTGCATGGATATATTACTCGTCTTCCGTATGACGGAGACATCTGAAAACCTTCAGCTCTTCGGTGAAATTCTAGAACCACGGATGTCTCCTTTCATAATTCTGTCGGTTGATCATATTGGAGTTTGTTTTTACTTTGTACCTATTTATTTTCTAGAGATAAAAGGAAGAAGTTTGAAAGGTGCATATTCAAATTGTTTCTAGGGCTCTCGTAGTGCTCCACTATGGGATGGTACTGTATTACTTTATCAAAAGATAAATTCTGGTCTGTAAATATTAAAAGTGTCGAGTACACGCTTGAGTGAGGAACTCGCAGTGAAAACCGACGTCAACGTCGACTAAACAGGTGCTTCAACTCGAAATGTTTGTTATTCGAGTATCGCGAATACTGTGGGGCAGTTTGAAAAAGTTACATTTTTTACGAGATTGCGCAACAATATCGCTACACCGTGGATCCTGCTTTCCCCAAAATTAACGACGCAATACGCTTGTTATGTTTAAAAACAGAAAGAAGCAAGAAACGGTTTTAACGACCGTAAACGTGTTCTCTGAATTTCTCCTTATCTTATTTTTAAGCATTTCTTGTTAAGCTCGGCGTGGTACGTAGATTTTAGTAACATGTAACGACCTCCTCTCGTAAACTTATTAAGTGAAACTTTGCATCTGGCTGTAAATAGTAGAATCTTTTAATTTTTTCGCAACGATGTTTTAAGGAGAAAATAGCGAGTAGTTTAGGATACTTCGATCTTCATTGGAATTTACACGAAATTACCCCTTAACAGTATATTCATTTTACATTCAATATACTCAAACGGAACCTCCTGCTTTTTAAAGCTTACGATGTTAGTAAACAACAAAGAACAAATCCCAGCTTCAATTTATTTCTTTGTAATAAATTCAAAAAGAAATGCTTCAATTTTCGACAAAAAAAAACTGCCTACATAGTACCCTTCACCGAGTAGTTCTAAAGAACAACCATTAAACATACACAGACAAATTGATGAACTTGATAAAATTCACCGTAGCTCTCACAGTACACATAGTCGCGGGATTTCAAAGCTAGAAGCCAGTCAGCTTCTAATTAGACGAAGTCAAAGTCATGCAACCTAAATCAATCTAACGATAAGTGAACTCCAGTCTCAATGTCAATATCATTCGTCGTCAACAGAAGTAAAATCTCCACAAGTTTACAACACTTCAGAGATTTTATCAGAAGCCATACTCAAAATTACGACTGCGAATTATTACAAATATAAATTCAGAAATTTAAAATTGAATATCTCTCACCGCCATTTTAAGCGATCTCAAGGTACCCACGCTAAAACACAGTTGCCGCAAAAACAGAAGCGATTTAAGTGTTCATGTTGACCCGTATAGGAGCGCCGCTTTTCACACCTTTCCCCGGAAAATACAGCTATCGCCCCGCGTAAACAGCTGCCACACACGAGCAGCGAAAAAATCTCGAAAAGATTAATTACCCTGTGAACGCGAGGCGGAAGATCGTACGTGTCGTCGTTTGCCCCAGACAAACGACTCGGTCCAACGTATTCGGAGATCCTATCGGTAACGATAAAACCACCCGTTCCCCCGCGCCATTCTATTTGTTAGGCCGATCACCCCTGCGCGGATACCTTTTTTCCCCCCGGATCTTCCTACCCTTCCTACCCTCCCACCATTAGTCCCTCTTTCTCGCCACCAGTGTGTCTCGTGATTTTTCGCCCTCCATCCGCTCCGCGAGCCCCCATTCTGTGGGCCTTTCGAGGAAGCCCGACGTTCAACTTCCTGCAGCATTCGGGGGACACGATTGAATTTGTAAGTTCACTCGTGCGAAGAGCGCTGCCTCTGATCGTGCACGTACATGCAGAAACGGCGACGCTGGGCAAACCGAGCGAGTCGTTTGGCCCGTGGCATTTGCTAGTATATATCGTCGGCGCTCTTCAACTAAACGAACGAAGGAAGGCCATGTTACAGTTTACGAGCGAAGAAACCGCCATTGTTCCTTACACGCGCGCCAGTACTTTATTTAACATTCGCCTGTTTATGGCCTGGAGGTGTAATGTAATTGTA
The DNA here is from genome assembly GCA_963971345.1 of Andrena flavipes. Lineage (NCBI taxonomy): Eukaryota > Metazoa > Arthropoda > Insecta > Hymenoptera > Andrenidae > Andrena > Andrena flavipes. The sequence continues at coordinate 1,690,875 of OZ020480.1, forward strand.
CTGCTGGATGCAAGAACGGCCTTGGGACATTCAGGCCCTTTCTACGTGAAGCGCGTAATTAGATTTTTGATTGTATTCCACATATGCCCTCTAAATTTCATTGCGGTATCTTTAAAATTGACAGAGCTATGATTAATTTTGTGAATCGATGTTGACCAACTCACCTTAAGAAGTATATAGGCCAATTTATTTTTTTCAAATATAATGCAAGTATTAAATAAATAATAAAAAGTAATGTTGAAAAACAAATTTGTGTTCTATATTTCTCCATTTTATGCAAAAAGACCCTGAGAGGGCTGTAATTAAAATTAATTTCATCGATTTATTTAAATTAACACACTTCTGATTGTAATAATACAACTATAAAGGAGATATATCAAATTTTTAAATATTATAGACAGTTTCACTGCAACTTCGATACGTATAAAAAATATCTAACTTCGTAATGTTTACAGCTACTTTTCTCGAAACTGATTTTTGTCACTGCGAGCCTTCCTGCATCCAACAGTACAATTCTTGATGGATCACTGAGCAAATAGAAGCAAATAGAATGTCTGGAACAAAACCTTCCCGTATGTGACTTTAAAGATTTCTCGTGGGCCCGTGCGATGGAGAAGAAGTTGGGTAATGTGTCTGACTATTGCCAGATGTTTCTACTTGCTCGCCACTGTTTCTGGATACTAACCGTGGTTTGGCTCAAATATTTAAACAATTCGAGGAAATACTTAGCTACTCTTTATTTGCTTCCCACCTTCCTCAATGAACCTCTCCATTTCACCCCTATTATCCTCTCACCCTCCTTCTCTATTAGCCCCTACACTGTCCTCCCGCCTTTCTATGTACTCCTGTTCCCATGTCCCTCTACATTCCTGCTATCTACAACCTCTTTATCGTTCCCTTCTCCCCTATCCTACCAACCTGCTTCCTACATCCTCTTATCCTCCACCTCTTCCGATCCAGCATCTCCTCTCCTCTCCTTCTTCGCTCACCTTCCTTCCTCCTCCCGCGCCTCCGACTATCCGCACCGCTTCCTCCTTAACTTTGACACGTCTCAAAGAATCTGATCGTGCGAGGGTGCACCTCAATCAGGCGCGTAGCTCCAGACATCAAAGCAGCCAAAATTCAATAGCGATACAGTGTCCTTCCAAAGCGCCTATGCCGGAGGGCACCGTTCCCCGTTTAAATGCGAAATCAGTTTGTCTCACTTTCGATCGGAATCCAGCGAGCTCGTCTCCTTCTTCGACGACCTAGCCGCGCGCGCGTCTACATAGATGTTACGTTGACCTGTCCCCGAGCGCGCATCCTGCCCTTCCATATTTATCACCCGCGTGACGGCCCTCGTCGCATTCCGTTTCCGCTTCCGATAGCTGCTAATGCATGCCCGTCGTATCGTTCTGCCTACCTGCATATTCCGACCCCTTCCGTTTTCCCTCGCCCCCAGGTGAAAGAGCCCTCGTACGCTGCGTTTAAACGGAATTACTTTATCCTACGATCCGGGCGACGGAATATCCGAGCTACAGAGCGGGAGACAGCCTTGATAAGGGAAGCCCTTTCACCCGCTGGCAAGTGTTGCGCGTGTGCTTTTCACGGGAACGCGTGCACCGTGATCGATATTACGTTCGAAGCGCGACGGCCTGGGGACGAAGCCGATCGGGGTAGGGGTGGCTGAAACGCAGCGATCGATCAAATCTTGACTTTGCCGCCACTTCTCATTTCGCCTTTTCCTGATACCGGTACACAGAGAGTTCCCTTTAATGCGCCCCACTGTGAAATATTTCTCTGCCGCCTTTGTGGGTTGGCACAGTGAGCGCACACTTTTCGAAGGCCAACGCAGTAGAAGCAGCGAGTTTTAACTCCGCACGATTCGAGGACAGAGATGTGGTCGTTAATGATGCCATTTATTTGGTACGCACGGAAATCGAATTAAACCTGATCAAGCATTTCCATTTCAAAGGGCAACCTAGAAATCTCGACCTCGGCAGAATTTTTATAGTCGTCCCAGGCTGCCCCCTCTTCTACGCGAATACAGATCTTGGAAATGTAAGTCTCCTAGAATTCTCGAAGACCACGGTCTAAGGGAAATAGAATCGAGAGGGACCGAGAAACTGTTGAATTATTGCCGTACGATCGTCGTGGCCGATACCGAGGGGGAGGGAGGCGAAATTTTCGCCATCCTTCGACATACGTAGATCCCTTATAAGACCGTTATCGAGATCGTTAGACCGTCGCGCCTGGTAGCGATTTCGATGTATGTACTTGGGTCCGTGTCCTAGTCTCCATCGCGTTGGATATCCGGTCACGAATCCGGGTCTAGCGGACATCCCCTTTCGTGACCTGTCGCAGGATTTGCCGCCCCAATAAAAGGATTAACGGGACGAGGGTTAATCCTATTGGGAGGACCGCTCTCACACCCTCCGCGTACGTACCTTACTTCTCTTTCCCTCGCGCCCTATCACCTTCGCACGCGCGCTCCTTCTCTGTCAGCAACCCTTATGTGTACCCTTTCTCGCCCTCTTTCCCTAGCTACCCATCTCTCGCTATGTTCCTTTCTCTTTCGCGGCTTCTTTCCTCGTCCCCGGTTGACCCTCCTCTCTATATTGCTGGCTGATTAGCAGCGACCCTCCCACGTACCAGTGACCTTAACGCTGATAACGGACGATTATTTTCGCCTCCCACCCCCAGATTAGCTGGGTCTCTTATTCAATATATTCGCGCTGGCCCGATCACGAGGGCATCGTTTCCACTCTCAGACGATCACAAAAATTCTTCGCGTTGTAGTAAATAGTTTCTGTAATACCGTTTACTACCTAGTCTGTTTTTTTTCACTTTGTACTGCAACTTCTTCAAATATGCATAAACACATATTCCAAATTTCAAATAAATCGAATCGCTAGTTTCCTAAACAAAAATTCCTCAATTCTACTATGTTTTTAGTTACAAAATAGAATTCCCCCCTTAAAAAAGCAGTGTTTAAAGATTTAACTACTTGATATACCACATCGTGTTTAATGCAATTTCACGATGTCCGTGCGGCGTACACATAAACGTGGCACGCGTGCCAATCGATTCGTTTAACAGTGCAATCGCGGCCGGAACTATCGTTTACACAATGCGGGCGGAACAAAAAGGCGGCGAACAAAACGCCGATGTGTATGATAGATAATTTAACGAAAAAGAAAGAAGCAGAGGGGAGAAAAAACGAACGGAGAAACAAAGCAAAGAAATTATATGGGCGTGGGTGAAATATGGCCCGCTGGTCGTGCCAATTTGGCCGGCGAATGAACTTCGGTGAATTATAAAACGTAAATTTCGCCACCGTTTCGCGTAGAAACGAAATCGATAAAATCCCGACTGGCTATCCAGCAACGATTACGAATAAACGAAATATTGAAGCACGAAACAGTGGCGCGACGCGGGGCTCGGAACGGGGGACGTAAATTCTCGTAGCCAGGATTTGTTCTGTTAAATTTCAGGATTATTATTATCGGTGAATATTCGGGATTATGGTTGTTCGCATCGATCGCGCTTCACATTATGTTTACAACTGCTTTGATCCAGAGATTTGTTACGTTGCGGAACACGACCGGCATTTACAATTAATTCCCTCTTAATGAGTGTAACGCAGAGGTAATTCGAATTCAACATCTGTCGTCTTGATTAAACATAATTTCTATGCTACCAGATCGGGCGAAAAGCCCGAGTAAAAATTTCACGAGGAATCATATCTGTGCACAGCGACAACTCCGACGATTACTCAAATATTTAATAAAACCGCATTCCCCTTTCACATCCGTCTCCCCACTTCAGTCTTTATGTTTTCGCTGCTGAAAGCCGAGGAACTCGGGTCTCTTGCGCGTACATTCTGGCGAGGTTTAATTTTTCCGAGAGAACGAGTGATTATATTTCGCTCGATTTGGAATTCTATGGTGTTTGGAGAGCACTGAATAAAGCGGAAATATGTAATGCAAATACGGTACAAATTATCCCGAGTTGCAGTGGGAAATTATTTCATAGTGACGGTAGAAGCTGATGGAGAATTACTCGCGAGATTAGTTCACGGTTTCTGTGAAAATTTCAGTGCTATATCTTCGTAGCTGCCCTTTAATTTAGTTACTAGTGTTATGTAATAAGAACGAAGAAGCAATCGATCTTCGGTTATCATTTCAGTCGTGTCTGTCTGAATTTATTTGCCTGCCAGTGTATTTATTTATCTCTGCTACCCTACATTTCTCTCGAAACGTTCTGTTCTCGTCCCTCCGTCGGTCTACTCCTTCTTCGACGCCCTCGAAATCTCTTTCCGCTCCAAATATTTCAAGGAGAGGCCGTGAGAAGCTGAAGCGAGACAGAGGGAGGGGAGAGGCGGATGGAAAAGCACCGAACGGTGGGAACGGGGGTTGTAGGTGGTTGCTGAATTACGAGTTATCGTGGAGAGAACACGAATAGGGTAGAAACGGTAGCATAGCAATAATCCAATGTTCGGGATGTACGAGTACGCTCCGCGCACATAATATACACGTGCGTTCGTTTGCCAAGTGTAAGAAGATTATAATTTATGTGCAAGTAAAAGGAACGACTTCAACGGCATGTACACGTACAGAGGGAGTTTCGTTACCGACTCTGTGTACATACGTGTCCCTCGTTGATGCTTGAAGCTTCTTGGAAGTACTTTTACTAACAAAATTTCGGGTAATTATTCGCAAAAAGACAGTTCTCTCTAATTTCGAAAACGTTGGAATATGTTGAGGAGGCATGATTCTGAACAACTTTTTGATGTACATGTTGCCGTCTCTGGGCTTTAATTTTCGAGGTATTCGCAAAAGACTGTGAGCGCTACTTGGCTTGGGTTAGATGGTTCAGTGCTAACTTTTGGGAGATTCGAGATAAAAAGTGTATAATTCTTCCAAACGCTGCTAAACCATCTAACCCAAATCAAATACTGATCACAGTTTTTCGTAAGTAGGTATCTCGGAAACTAAAACCAAGCGACGGTAACATGTACAGGAAAAAGTTTTTCAGAATGTTAACATATTTCGGGGTCATCGAAATCGGTGAGGACTGTCCTTTTGTAAATAAATAATTACCAAATTTCGTTTAACGAAACAACCTGATAGGTAACTTGAGATGATTCGGTAAAATTGTTCGAATTGCCACGGTATCGTGAAATTACCGAGACACTGCGTGACGTAACTACTGCATTATTCAGTCGATGAATGAAAATGAACACGCGAGAAAATCTGTCTGGCTTCTTTCGCCTACAATTTGACAAGTGCGCGCGAGGAAATTTACGATCGCGGTTAGTCGAACCTGCGAGACGCGAGGCCGAAAACACAAAGGAGGGCATCATAAAACGGCGACATCCGCGGGAATGGAAGAGGGGAAAAAAGGGAAGACAAACTTTCCACCCTGACACAGAACACATTGGAAACGGAAACAAAGCGCGGGAAAGAAGCGCGGGAAGAGTAAGCAAGATACCGAAAAACTTTCCCGGATTTGACGGAGAACGGGCCCGAGTTGGAGTTTTTCAATATCTTTTATCCGGTAAAAGGGTTGGAAAATTTTCGGCACGCTTCCACGGGAACGTCCCCCGCGACTGGTGCAACTTTACGGGAAAGAGAAGGGCGCGCGGCAGCGAGTTCATCTTGGAAACGCATTTCTGAGCGCGTCGACGACCCTTCGACCCAGCGGCGAAACTTGGACGCGCTGTTTCGCCATGACGGGAAGACCGAATTCTGCCGAAAACTTCTTCCGCGGCGCGGTAAACAAGCAACTTTCGCCCTTATTTCCATAAAGCCAGCCCCGTCACTTGACTTCCGTATGGACGCGCAGGCATTCTTTCTTTGGAATGTCCTGTGTCGATGAGTTTCAGAGCCATAAATTCTGACAACTGCTTCATGTTTAATTTACATAGATATTTTACGAAAAATACCACCGAATACCACCTGAAGGCAAGCTCTTCGAGAAGCTTGTGTCGCCTTTAAGAAATATATTATATGAACGCTCTTCGCGCGCTGGCATACGCACTTAGCCCTCCGTGTAAGTGTTTCGTGGACACAGACCCCAGCGAAACGTTTGTCTTCATTGGAAACGCGCGAGCGCGTCACGAAGGAGGAAAAAATCGTTCGGAAGGTGCTGAGAAAAATGGCCGTCTTACAATTACCGGTAAGAGAAATAAATCTGCCCTTCGTGTGACCTATCCATTACACAAACTTCCGCCGGGTAATCTGGATCGTTTTTACTTCAAATATAAGGAGAAAAAAGCTGACTCTTGAAAAAGTTGACTCCTCGTCAACGAGGTTGTATTTCTAAATTAACGCGTTACATTTCGAAACAACTTAATATCCCTTTTAACGATTTCGATACTAACAACATTATTATTATTATTATTATTATGCACACTTCCTTCGATTCAAAGTAAAATAAATAATCACCTATTTTTTGCTCAATTTAATTCGATTTAATCTTTACATTTCTGACTTTCGAATATATTACACAACTACAACTAACGTTCCCTTATCTCGGACCCCCTGCGTTTCATCGATGATGAAACTGCAGCGCGCAGAATGCCGCGCTGCTACTCTATGAAAACCGATACGCTGATACCGTGACGGATGCGATCGCTTAGCTTCTCATCGGCAGTGGGCGGAAATAATTTTTCCCAATTTTTTATGACGCTGAACGCGCCCGATCCGCCCGGCACGATAAGGGCTCCGACATAAATCGCGCAACAGGGACGAGGCTGCGTTATCGAGCCAGCAACAGTATGGGCGAGCGGGCGCGTCTGATAAAGTTCTGTCATTTTTATCGACGAGTCGCTCGCAGGTTCGTTAAAAAACGAGTCGGCCCCGATCGGCCCGTCAAACGGAATTATCGAACGGGCTCGACGACGAGCAGCTGTTTATCCCGCGCCTAGGCACCGTCCCCCTAATCCCCCCTTTGTTTCGGGAAAATTCGTTGGCCACTGTCCATTCGCTCTTACGGCGCATTTTCATAAAATTTTCATCCGCGCGCGCGATGAACTTTCGTCGCCGACTAATACCCTTCCCAGCTACGCTACGCTGTAACATCGCTCTAATTTTTAACTGCAACGTTTGCACGTTGAGGAAGAAACTAAGGGGCAGGAAAAGGAAGTTACGGAGTTTACTTAAAAAGGAAACACCTCGAGACCTTTAAGTACCCTTCTCTGCATTTTTTCCGTTTTTTTTTTCTCAGCCCCCTTTTTTGCGAAGTTATACATACTCGGCAAAATTACTTTTACGTTACACACAGATGCATTAAATCTAGATTAAAGCATTCGCAGTGGAAGGTAATGTGAAGGGCGTGTTCGTACGAGGGGCGAGGAGCGAGGATCTTAAGATAAATCATTCGAGAAGCTATAGTTTCGAGGATTACCGAAGCTCCGTGTACCTACGGTGTTTCTGTATTTTTTCAAGCTGGCGTTACGGGGGAAACTGTATAAATGTTTCATTTGCTCCCAGCTATTCCTGTACCGATGACAAACCAAACATGGAATTCCAGTGTTTAAACCGCTCCGTCAGCAAGTCCATCGTACCTGAATAAAGGCAACAAAATCGAATGAAAACAGTTTCACAATGTCCGTTGGCGACTTTTCTGGCGACAAAAAGTATTACGAAAATAGAATATACCGCACGGAAGTGCCATTGGAAATAACGGTTGTGATAATTGAACAGGTGCTACAATTCATAAGTCTGTGAAGTCACTTTCTAACATGAAACGATTCTCCGAAGCGTGGATAAACATTTAAAAAATTTCTATCCCGTTACATAATATATAACGAGGACACACGATATTAAATACTTCGATACACTAATGAAAAAAGTTTTAATTTATGAGTTAACTTTGTTATTTCTGACAGATTTTACAGATCTCGCGTGACAGATTGCTCGCAGATCAGTGGCTGTAGAGCCGCGGGTTGCTCATCACTGGCATACACCACTGACACCTGCCTGACCAAATACTAAGCGTTTCTACTTGTGTGCCTGACCGCGTGCATAAATAAACCTCCTGTAAGTACGCTTTGAAAACACCCCAAAGAGGAAACACGCGAGTGTGGATCAATCTGCCCGCTAATTGCCCGTATCTCATTAGCATGTAAAAGTGCAGGGCGCGTAAATTGGCAGAACAATTAGCGTCGACGGCTGGTCGTCGGGGTCTTCTGAAAATGCAGGACAAAACGCTTTCCTGGACCCCACACGACTTCCGTGGAATTCGCGCTTCGCGTCCCTGCGTAAATCCTCCAAGGGCGGTGGCGACTGCGGGGGGTGGCTGGAACTACCCCCTCAGGAGGACGGGGAGGAAAACTGGCCGGGATTACGAGGCGTTGGTGGTCAGGGGAGGGGAGGGGAGGGGAGGGGAGCGGCGAGGGGGATCGAAGTAAGGGTCGGGCATTAGAATTCATGCGGAGACATTTGCGGTCCGGCTCCTAACGACCAGCTGTAAAAAGCTGGCCGAAGCTGCGAAGTGGAAGGCGAAGAAGGGACGGTGGGGTAGTCTAGACTCCGGAGGGAGGGAAGATCAGCCGGTCGATGCGTGGCTAGGGGAAGAAGAAAGATGGTAATACGGGATGAATAAAAAATCATTGGCCCGGGGGGAGAGGGTGAATATCGTTATATCGCGATGTGTACTTGATTCGAGAGTCCGTGCATCGGGTCACGTTTCCTCGAGATCGATAACTGGGCTATCGCTTTGTATTTTGCTAGCGCGACGAGCGATACTTCGACTTCGATTAGTCGAACGATTGCGCGCGTTGATTCCCGCCTGGACGCCACCGAAGCGTCGCGATTTCGTTTCGGGCTTTAGACAGAGCTGGGGGATGCTTGGGAAGAGAAGGGAGACGCGGAGAAGCTTTCTTCTGCTTCAGTATGAAGAATCCCTTTTTCTGGCTGAATGGGAGCAGGAGTGGAAAAGTTGCTTGGAAGGTTGGGAAAGGTTTCGTGAGGTATGCGAAGCTATTGCATGCTTAACATGCACTCTTGTAATGTAGCGGGTGGGGGTGAGTTTGAAATCTCGTTGGAATAGTTTTAGATTTATAAGGGAACATATCGAAGTGGCAATCACCGATTTTTATGCGACTTTGGGAGAAAGTATTTGTTACAAAATATTTGACACGTAGTTTTTCTTAACGGCTGACATTCATGTTGAGGGGGTGAAAACAACCCTCGAAGTTGAGGCGCGAGAAACATGTTTGGTCGAATATCTTGGAAAAAGGAAAAATTGTGTATTCTCTAACAAGGAATGCAGCTGTGCAAATAAATTGAAAAAAAAACGTATTCTTAATGTCTTATATTATTATTATCATACATTATATTATTATTATTGTTATTTAAAATATATAATATATAAACAAAATGATTTTTTTTAATGTTTTTGGCACAGCTGTTTTCATCCCTTTAACATGAATGTCAGATAAGAAAAAATACATGTCAAATATTTATGTAAGAAATACTTTCTACCAAAGTCCCATCAAAATCGGCGATTATCACTTTGATAAGGTTCCTTGTTGGTCTATATTTCCTGCTGCCTACCTTCAGGGTTCTTTCGATTAGCCATTTACTAGATATCCACATAAATATAAACATCTAAAAAGGAAACGAGAGTGACCACGATCTCGAAAAATCTCGCACATTTTCCGGGGATTCAATTACCAATACCTTTTAAAGACACGCACAAGAGTCCCCTAAGGTCATAAAAATGATAAAAACCCAAACGAATACGGCCATAAACGTCGCAATATAATGTTATAATACAATATATCAAATGTATATGGTGATTCCAAAACAAATGCGCGGTCTTATGAAGCCGGCTAAACACGGGGATGGGTTTAAAGGAGGAAGGGGAAGTGGAAGAACGAACAGGGAATTGTACCGCGGCGCAATAAAAATATATTCGTCAGGGAAACAAGGGGAACTGGAGGAGAACGAAGGAAATGCAATATTCGAGTCGTCCCGCGAATGGAGACACAGATACGATCCCATCTATATCTGTACAGAAGAAACTCCGTTGCATAATAGTTGCAGAGGGCTGCCCGCGCAGGGAAGTTAGGGGATGTTCGGCAATGTTAAGGTCGAGCTCGAACTTTCTGTTTACGAATTGCGTTTCGATCGAATTCCCTATCCAGTGCTAGTTAAAATGCCGTACAGTTCTTGCGACGCTCTGTGTGCACAGAGAAGTAGTGCTTTCGGAGCAAAATTTCCACGGAAATGGAAGTCGATGGATTTGCAACGCTTGAATATTCAAGATCTCGAGAAAACATTACGTAGCTGGTGAGTTAATATCCAACTAATCAACGCGGACGTAATACGAAAAGTGTGTCGTCTTTGGGGTGGATGTTCGATATATCATTAGCACGGAAGATTAATCGTGACTTCTAAAATCTTTCGGATAGAAAAATGTCTACGACCTGTTTGATTTCTCACGACAATAGAGAGTTTGGCACAAAATCTAAATGAGCCTTTAACCCGTCTAACCGGAATATCCCCTTAATGCAGTCCAAAGATTAACGAACAATGCTGTTATTACTTACTTTCCTTTCGAATAACTGTGTTTGCGATACATGCATCGGTTGAGAAAAATGGCTGGCTGTTCATGTATGATAGTAAACAATGGGACTATATTCGTTTTTGTACTGAAACGGATCACAATAACTATTGCACAGTTGCATTGCTACGTTGATTTACGTAACGAAACGCCGTTTCAAGGGCTTTTTGCAGTGGAAAAATGAATCGCAGTTTGTATACATAACTACCTCGATCTTTTTTTGCGAAACATTGTAACAGCTACAAAAAAAATTGTACTGAATTAAACAGAAGCTGCACGATCGCGGAATAATGGCACACTAACCAACAATTTCTAAGTCTCGAATATTTCCTAATGATTTTATTACGAGATTTGTTGGTGTCTGTAATTGCATTTGTTTCAACTTCGGCGAGTTTATTTCCTGCTTCTATATTTTCTGCCACAACATTTTCCCATTAGGAATTCTTTGATCACCCAATTTCATATTGTTTATTAATCAGAATCCCAGCAACGATACCACGTTTGTCGATGGTTGTGGTTCATGGCATCTATTCAGCAAATTTTCTGGAATGGAAGTTAATAAATTAATGGCTCCTTAAACGGTGTCCCAGGACTCGGGCGATCATTTAAGATGCGTCTAATGCACCAAAGAGCATTTCAAAGCGCCCCAGAGTGGAGGGCACGCCAAAGAAAAGTTAAAGTTTCGTTTCCGAGCGTGGAGGACTGCCCTTTTGCGTAAAGTGCCCTCTAATTCTAGCGCCGCGGCTGGTACTGAAATCCTCTTCCGGCTGTCGCAGTGATCCCGGTGTAATTAATGTAACGTGCTGCTCTCTCTTCTCATCGAACGGGAGCGGAAGTGCGGGGTCAGGGGGATCAATTTTAAGTTTAACAAACGAGTTTGCAAGATCGTAGCCAGCGAGGCCGAGCCCCCGCTTTTCTCGTTAACTTTCTCTCCCCGTTATAATCATAAATCGCTTATCCAACGAGTTCGTGCCGCAGCGGATTATTAGTGATTAGCCACAAATTGCAAATTCTTTTGACAGGGAGTAAAGCAACATCGAAATTCCTTCGCTTTTAATCCCCTTTTCTGCTGACCTGTACGCGTCAATGCTATTTCAGACTCGATACAATAGCATTTATTTCATTCGCGATAAGCAGATTAAATATATTTTTAAATAAACGTTGGAATTCGATTTGAATATGTTTAAATTCTATTCCGTAGATTATTAGTTGCGTGGATTTTAATGTGATGTCTTTTTTTTATTTTTTTCATTTCCACATGAACGGGCTAATACTTATTTATACAACAAAAGAGACACATTATTATGAAAATCATAACCAGAACAGAAGATACAAAACAAAAACAGAAAAGTAACAAAATATATAAATATAAAGTACAGAACGTGACACGTAGGTCCTATATATCGTTCGTAGTCGTTCCGAAGTCTTGCAACTTTTATAGATTGCAGTGACAAACAAGTCGCAATATTTTTTCAACCAGAAGATCATTCGCAGTATTAACCTTGGCTATTAAGTGGAACTTCTTTGTCGCTCCCGACGTTTAACTCGTTGAAGCGGACGAGCCAGCAAAGTACCCGGTATAATTCACTCCGTTTGATTTATACGGTCCGATTTATCTTGTTTGCATATTTTTCCCCCTTAGTCGGACGCTTCTGCGTTAAATCACTCGACGATATCGCGCGGGTACTAACGCCCGAAGGGAATCCTTAAAAGTCATGCTTGCATCAAGCATTCTGATATCACGGATCACCGAGTATTTTGTACAAATTCAGAATTGCGCGCCAGTGCTATTGACTTTATCTGAATGGATACATTATCAGTAAAAAAAATAATCGACGTGCATTCAAACCGGGTGTTGCTTGAAACCTTCGACAAATATTTTCTCTTCTACTTGGTGATGAAACCATCCAGTTCTTCATCACAACTTCCTTTCACCCTCCATGGAAGCCTCGCCCAGTGGTTCGAATTGGGGAAGTTAGTGACATTTGTGTATAACGTTTGAAATATAAAAGATATGGAAATAAAATTTGAGCCAAAAAACAGAAAAAATTACTAATATATTTTACATTTCTGTATTTTTTTTTTCAATTTTTTAACACGACTGTTATAAAAAGAAATGAAAATTCTTTATTTGGTAGTTCGTTCAACGTTGGGCAACTTTTTGTTTCCATGTTAAAAGGAAAAGTCAAATACCTAGTAATAGTAGCAGTTGTTCACGATATTAGGAACCTCTAAGCGATTCTAATGCCCAGCTGTTAGTTATTGAATTTTATTGACGCGAATGATCAAAGTATAACGAGGGCGAGAATGCTCGACTGTTACTCCGCGAAGTATCACTCGCGACTATCAGTCATCCACCCGCCCACCCCCGATTCCCCACCGATTCTCATCGAAGCTTAATCAAAATTCACGTTCCATTTTAATTAAGGCGCGTTCTTCTCGGGCGCACTTTAAATCGAAAGGGCGAGGGAACGGAGCCAGGGATCGAGGGTCCCTTTCTTTTTGAACCGGCGAATATTAATACCGATGAAAATTGATCACCCGCGAGAGCGCTTTTTAATCATCAATATTAATTAGTCCATTGAGCGGCGTGCACGAATTAAGAAGGTTCGACGGCAAGAAGCAGGAGAGAAGAAAGGATGCTCGAAAGCGAAAGCTCCCACCCCCCTCTGCTCCTTACCGATTCGGTTCCGATCGAAAGCGAGCTTCAGCCTCGATAATGCGTGTAACTTCGGTAAGGGGTGACCGGGGGTGTGCAGTATCAAGCGTCTCGACCTCGATATTAATCATCCCCTATTTTCTGGACGACGAAGATTAATTGTCTCCGATGATACGATATTCGGGAAGTTCGGAGTGCCTTAGGACCTTACGGGCCGCAATTATGACGAATTAAGCGTACTTCGCGGGATACGCTGAATTCCAGCCGCAATGAAGTTCAGTTAGACTAGAGAAATCGAAATTAGCATTTCTGTGTGAGGTCTGCAGTAGACTCTTCGCGGAACTCGAACTTCCTCGGTTCAGAACTTAAATAAAAATTCAAAACTCGTACACTTTGCCAACGAATGCTTACCGTGCCTCTGCTATAAAACGCTCGATCGGTTAATCCCGCTGTTTATCAGGTTTATTTTCACCCCGCTCATTATATTTACTTACACAGTCGCGGAATAACGGGCGCTTATCTGTCAACCGCTGCTAAAGATACTCGAGACCGATCTTCCCTCGCCTCGCCGTCCAATCTGCAGCTCTTATCGATTTCTTATTACTTAGACGACCACCCACCCCCTCCCCGCCCGTCCGCTAGATCGTTTCTTGGATGTTCGCGTCTCTTGGGCGTCGTTACTCGCGCGTTCCGCCCTCTTGCTAATCTTCGGGCAAGGCGATGTTTCACGGTGTCAGCAAGTCCCGGCTGATCGACTCGCCTCTTTCTGACGAGGAAATTCAGCAGGAACGAGGAACGTCATCGAGCGTTATCGAATCTTCGCCGGCGTGAATTTCGGATCAGGGCTCGCAGGCTGTCGGAATTGAGAACTTTGGTAATGCGCTAGCTGCGGAGTCGCTGAGAGGCGACAGCTCGTGTCTGACTTCGCGTAGCTCGTGACACAGCTCAGGTGAGATGTTAGTACACGTAACATCGTGTAATTCTTCGGTATTACTCTACACACGCGTGGGAATATTGCCAGAGGGGAGTGAGGAGGCCAAATGCATCGAGTTGCTCGAGTGTCAGAGTTGCAGATGCAGATTTAAGCGCAGGAAAGTGAGGGGCAGTAGTGAAAACCATATTATATCGTTGAACACAGGGGTGGATTTGAAGATTTTGAACCCTCGGGCTGACCGCTCTTTGTGTGAAATTTTATCGATTATTTTAATTTAAAAGCGTTGAGATAATTTTAAAATTTAATTCAATATGAAAAAAAGGTGAATTGTTTTTAAAGTTCCCTCAAGCCTCTTGTTCAGTGAAGCAATAAATTAGCCTTCGTTATAAGTTTTCTAAAGGTGTATGTAAATTTCGTACCTATATACAAACTACTTTTTCTGTCTTATTTACGTCATAGATGATTTTTAAGAAAATTGTATTTGGCGTTTCTTAGACATTTATGTTTTATTTAATGATCATATATTCGGCAAAAGATAGCGTTGAGCAGTGTAAACGTAAAACAAGAATTTTATTTATATTAAGTTTATTGATGTTGTATAATTAATATGACTACGTATTCTTTAAGTTACTCGTACTTTTACCACCTAACGTGTGCGTTTTAAACCGTTGAAAACCTTTTTGCCAGCCTGATCTAAAACGCGAGGCCACGAAAGTTACCTGAAAATAGTTTCTGCATTAATAATGAATTATTAGAAGCGCGCTACCGAAGGAGGAGTCAATTCTCGTGGGAGACTTGAAACCTTTATAAAGTCGGTGGACGGGAGAAGTAAAGTTCGCTGTAGTCGAGTATAACAAACCTATGGGAACGCGGTTTCTCGACGGAGAATCATCCGGTGACCGATAAAGCTACCACACACGAACTTTCGTTGACCAAACAGCGTAAACGAAATAGCGATAAGAAAGCAGCTAGAAATATGATAAAGATCTTATACGATCCTGAAAATTTCTGTAAAACCTTCGAGCAGACATCGACGTCTCTAAAAACTTTTCATCATTAACCGTGCATCTGTTGCTAAACTGTCAGCAAGGAAGCTAATAAAACGCAATGCATCCAACCCTGCTAAGCAAAAAAGACTTCTACTGCACAGATGTTCCCAACCTCTAAACCACTGCATTCACCCAGTCAGCATGTCGCCAAGCTCCACATCCTTCCAGTCCTCGCGTTATCTAAATTCGTTGCTCTAAAACTCTTATCCTTAGTCCAGACATTCCGCCTCCATAGTCCAGTTCCAATCACTTCTCGTTTCCACGAGACTACACTGTTATATAAATTTGAAGTTATATTTCAAGCCTTCTCAATAAATATTAACTGTACACATGAGTGTGTTATATCACTTTGTTCGCCTTGACAAGGGGAAGGTTTCCACGCTTTTATATTTTTAAATAATCTATCTATATACACAAAATTCAAATACCTTGAAATATGGTGAGTATATTCCTCTTTGCCCCGAGGTGGTCCCTAAGAAATCTTTTCAAAAACTTTCTCCCCTCTACCGAAACAAGATATACAACCCGGGCAACGCCGGGAACTTTAAGCTAGGGAGAATATAATTCAAAACCTACACCCTCTCCAACTATAAACTCCCCGGCCCCCAAATAGATCACAACATTTTCTACGATAGTCACCTATTAAAGAAATAAACATTGCCTTCGTTCCAAACACATTGAACCCAAGAAATCCATTGAACGGCACTCTAATCCGCGATTCATTGTACCCCGTCGAGACCAGGTTGGTAAATTCCGAGTGGAACGTGATCGCCGGGCCAGCCATGTCCGTATTCCGTGAGAGGGATCTTGGAAATACGACCCGCTAAACGTAACGAGTGACTCGCAGCCAAGGAGGAAAGTAACTAACCGAGCTACTAGCGATTCGAGCGGGGAACGCATTCGGAATTTATCGAGTCCACTCAATGGAGAATTAATCGGCGACCGGTGGTTCGTTGGGCTCTCTGGGCAATCTCAAAGAAACGCGAACCAGCCGGAAGTACAAACGATCGGAAATAATCCTCAGGGAGGGAGAGGTAGGGCAACCGTGGCAGGTGAGATTTCATGGCACGAGAAACGGCCGTCACGCAGAGAGGGGCTGTTGCTGGCCAGCGAACTTTTAAATAGCGTCGCTGTTTCGCCATCTAATTCCAAAGTTTTTAAATCGAAATCGCGACGAGCTAGCGCTCGTCCCACCGACGCCAACGTCGACGCCGGTTTTTCTACTGTTCCGACGTAGATCTGACGTGTAATCAAAGTTGCAAGAAGCTGTAGCCGCGGATTCTTTAGCTAATACCGCGGGAGATTTACATAATATTTCGCAATATTTCCTCTTCCTCGCCGACGAACACGGTTGCTTCAAAGGGCGCTTGTTAATTTGTAACGAACTGTAAAAGTATTTGGGAGATATCTTCAAATGCACGTTCAACCGAAGTTAATCGTTTCGTGCTTAATATTGCGCAATTTATAATATATATATATTCCTAACGCGCTCAAACGCAGAAAAGCACTTCTTTCAATCTGTCAAGCTCCAGAGCCATATCGAATTTTGTCCCCGAATTGCGTCCCCGAGTGACGCGGGCTCACCGTGCGTCAGAAGTTTAGTCGACGCCCGACGAATAACACGCGAACTTTAATTTTTTGAGGCGCGGAAAACTGTGCGAAAGTCAATTTCGGCTGAAATTGCGCCGACGTCAGCGTACCCCTCAAACTACGGAATAATATATGCTCGCATATTGTGCCGGCCCCGAAACTTTTGCACGCCTCTTTAAGCTTGTCAGGTCCGCGGCTTCTTCCTATGAGAAACGACGATCGGAAATGACACGGTCCCGGCTAACCAGGAGCATCGCGGTCCGAACAAATAGTGTTTCTCCGGTCGCGGCATCGCGGCCACCCTTTCAACTCGCTCGGAACAAATATCGAATGATAGTGCGCCGCGCGTCCCAGCGGCGCTCGCTAATGGAAACTGTCCAGCGCGGAAAAGAATTTAACACGGTATTGGAAACGGCGAACTTTCGGACTTTGGACCGTAGCGCTGGCTGTCCGCTCGTGACAAAAATTTAGCGCAACTTCTTGCTGGGGAATGCGAGAGGGTGTTGGGGAAGGGGGGGGGGGGACGGTGTGGCGAGCGACAGAGAGTGGAATCACGTGAATGAACAGGGAATGCGACTCTACGTGACCGTGGTACTAATTTCTGATATAGAAACTGAGATTTGTGACTGAGTTTCTTCGCTGAAAGGTGGGACGACGGTCGGTTTACTATTGCATGTACGGGAGATCGGGTTGTTTATAGGGTTCGGAGTTTCTTCCAGAGATGTGGAAGAAGATAATGGATGATAGAGTGGATAAAGATACTGCATATTGGAAGGTTTATAAAGGACTGGAAATTCTAACAATATAGGATAAAGGACCCACTTACTGTCACCCTAAGCTGTTTTCTGTAAAATATCGAATAAATCTTATAAAATGATGCATAAAAAAAATTTAGCATACAATTCAAATTGTTATTTATACGATACGAAAAAGAGTACTTAATTTTTTCTTCGTTAATTAGAATAAAAGGTTAAAAAATTTAAGCGAATATTAGGAGAATGGAAACGATGACTTTCTTACTAGCGAAAGGGAAAACCAAGCGTTAAAGAAAATGCTGTAATTGTAATATTTAAGCTATTAACATAACAAAATATAATGTTTTAATGTTTTTCTGCAAGCAATTTAAAAATAAGATAATTATACACATGGCCACAGCCCTACCTATACACTGAGAATTTAGACACATCCTCGTCGTACCCTCTTGAATGACACACGCAAAGTTACTACCCACGAATAAGGTTTCCCGATTTTAATAATAACCCTGAACGGGAAAGCAATTCCGGATTAGAAGCCTATTTCCACAGAGCTGGATTGTCGGTTATCTGTAAGCAGACAAGAACACACCAAAATCCCTCTAACAAAGGAAGAAGCCGAAGGAAGCCCGGTCCCGATCGAGTATTCTCACGTTCAGTGGCACTCTGGGTATTCGTTTAGCCCCGGCAAGGATTCCCATATCCATCCAGGGACGTCAACAGGGCTCCACGGCACCAAAAGTCATAATCCCACGCCCGCTTGGTGCCCCGGCGAAGATAGCGGGCAGAGAGACGGTATACCGTCGGCGTGGTCGCTTTTTGTCGTCGTCCCGACGTCTCGGTTGCGGTGACGGCGGACCGATGTCTGCTACGGGATAAACCGCGCGGGAATTGAAGCCCAGGATTCGCCTCGCGTCTGGCGCGGATCGCTGCTAGGTGCAGGACGGGAAGGACGAGGGGCGGGGAGGGCGCAGAAGCGTGGAAAGGACGTAGGCGAACAGGCGAGGAGAGAGCGAGGAATGGAAGAAGAGAATATAGAACGTTGGGAAGTGTATATAGAGGAAAAAAGGCGGGAAATACCCTCGGGAGCCCTCGGCAGATTTATGCCGCCCCTGGCTGGTTGGCTCGCCGGCTGGCAACCCAGCACCCTATATACCTTCATCCTACTCCCTGGCCGCGGGGTTTGCCTCCTAACCAAAGGATCCTGCAGGATATTATACGATATGCACCGAAAGTTGATAGACGGCTATTACGTTCCGCTAAGACGAGCACACTACGCCCCGCGCTCTTTCTCGTTCTCTTCCCGCTCTCGCTCTGATTTCACGCTACCTTCAGTTTCACGACGCGATTTTTCGGTGGGAAAACTTCCCTCGGTCCTCGTTTATCGTTTTCTACGGCCGTTTCTCGGGATTCCCTCTCGTTTGTGGGCTTTTTTTTCTACCCACCCGAGCAGCGTGATATCCTTACCTCGAGGATCTTTTCATTACTGTGATTCGTGGTTGACGATGTTGCACTCGAGGCTGGTATTCCAGGGATAGTGAGACAGTGTGGTATGTTGTCAGATGGGATGTGTGTATTAACAGGTGTGGAACTTAATGTGTGTACACGATCCAGGCAGGATATAGTTGCAGGGGTTGCGAAGGGTTATCGAAATGGGACGGTCCTTCGGACGGAATATCTGAAAATTGATGCTCGATAGATTGGGTGTTTGCGCAGAAGAAACTAACGATACCATAAAAGGGAACTTTGATATAAATTGTACCATATTTTATGCAGGTTTTCTGTAAGTCTGTTCTCATGATATTGAAAAGAATTTAGATAACGATGACCTGTAGTTCGGTAAAGAGATATTTATTCGGTATTTAATTTTGTTATAAATATTTTTCTTAATAGAGATTGAACGCAACAGATTACGCGTAGTCTAAAAATATTTTATTTCTCAAAATATCCATGTATTCTTATTTAGATTTATAGATATGGGTCTGTGAGGCCTAACATGTACAATGGTGCAATTTCAATTCACATGTGCATTGGAGGGTTAATTTTAACTTTCTTACACAGATACGTAAAAGTATGAGTGTGAAATTTTTTTTGACTACCGAAGGAATCAATTTCGTTCTAGACGCTGGTATGTAAATCGTATCTATCAATCACGCCGATTCTTTGAAATAGTTAGATAATTTACTCCGCATTAGTTTTATCCACGGCCGAATCCGACGATCATCCATGTCGCTTACATAGAACGATTTTTGCAGGAAAATCGGCGCTCGTCGCGTGAATCTCGCGATAACGCTGAGCGCATTATCGCATTACGCTTCGCTCGACGAGACGCGAGCTACGCAAATGAGGACTTACGTCCAGCCAGTGGGGCTTCTATCTGCCATAATTTTTTTCCGTCGCACGGCAAATTTCGCTTTGCAGCGCGATCACGGAAACTGAAAAGAAGGGAGACGGAATATTTAGGGGCGTGGGATGGAAAGGGGGGCGAATTCTTCCGGAGCCAATTTTAAAACAGAAGACTTATTCAAGTGCCACGAAGCGTGTGAATGCATTAACGAAATGGTTAGAACGATGTTCATCGAACTACCCAATATTCATTGCGTAGGTATTTCGAGATTAATCGGAGCGATACAAAGAATCGGTGGTTTAATTCAGTTGGCCGTTTTGTTCGTATTTCCGTGGCATGAAAAGAGTCGTTGAGAGGGTCTGCCCATTTTACGTTATATATTATTCGCCATCGGATTAATGAATTTGTATCGCTAAGCTTACAATTATATTCGTCTTTTTCTGCGTGCCTCTGTGTTCCTAAAGGGAACGTGACAAGTCCAATAGCATCCATACGTGTGTTTTCCGTACAAGTATATCTGTCACTTTCCATAGTGAACTATGCATGTGTGTGTTTATTAAGATTTCAAAATGGAAAGGTCAGAATAAATAATTGGGAAGAATAAAGAAAATTCTTTTGGCTTGTTACATAAATTCGATTCTAAGGAGAACAAATTTATCGTTATTAAACGGAAAGGAATCGCAGTAAGAGGATTTCGAGCTGGAAGAACTGTGTAATGGTTCTTGATGCTTCAAGGACTTCCACACATATCCTAGCGGATGGATTAGTTGCGTCTCCTTATGGTGTTCGACGCTTCTAAGAGAGGAAAGTCAAACAATGTTATCCGGCCTTACACTGCTTACACAAACCGAGACTCACGCATGCCCTTCCCTCCACCATTTCCCCTACAAGCAGTGATTACTTAAGTGTATACTCGATAATCGAGCTGCAAAAGCCTTTAGTATAAGGTCGAGTGAATGTGTAATAGAATATTACAGTGAATTCAGTGGACCGCTACAATAAATATACAAATGTTGGCAAGGGGTTGAGAGCGAAGATAAATCAAGCATGAAATCGAGTCAAGCAAATAGAAAAGTAAATAGAATTTGAGTGACCAAGAAAAAGTCTGAAAATGGTAATAAAGAAACCTTTTAACAGAAAACAGATTTGTCCACTTGCACCGATAGACACAGGCACAGTCTCCATTAGTGACACCCACGGACACAGTGACACAGACTATGTCCACGCCAAGGAAGTCGGTCGTCTCAGGGAGCCACGCACCGAGTGGAAACATTTAACTGGGCTGCATCTCGACAATAGATACGGCAACATGGCTTACCGTTGGATTATAACAACGGGCTTTTGATCCAGGCAAACCGACTAGCATTAATACAATTAGCGGAGCTTCCCTAAGTACGGTAACGTGCTGCGGGAGCTGTGCTGCCTCTCTTGGACTTGGCCCAAATATTCGCGATTCCAGGGCCAAGCACGCCGCCTGCGAGCCGACCTGTCCACGAATTCTATTACCGAAACCTCTGTGTCCCGATATGGACCTGTGTGCCTCGAATATTTTATGGCGTCCGATGGTTGGCGAGCGGGAATCAGAGGAACCCAACACGAGGGTGAAGAGTGCTGAGGTTGAATCACGAGAAAAGGAACACCTGGATTCGAAGGTAGAGGATATTTTTCTCTCTGCTAGCGCCCGGTTATTCATCCCCCTTTTCGTGGAATTATATATGCCACCCCCTGTCAGCTTAGATATTTGGGATTGTGTAAAGCGTAAGGGAATTTAAGGTGTTTAACGGGTGTTTGCGACTTTTTGGGCCGAAAAATAGATAATTCTTTGTGAATTTTTTCTACAAAAACGGTTCGACAAATAAATTTGAGGATTGGCAGGCTGGTTTATCGTATCTTGAACTATTGTTCTGAATTTTTCTGTGACAGTGAAAAAAGAACATGGCAGATACAAAAAGAGAGTTGAAAAATAATCGGATGGTACTGGCGGTGACGAAAATTTCTGTAAGGTTTATCCGAAACACGAAAAAGAAAAAGATTCTTAATTTATATGAATGTGGCTATCGGTGGTAGTAGATTTATTAATAACCTGAAGAAGTCTTTTGAAGAAGCCGAAGTATTCTGATTTGAGTCTGAAACAGGTTTTGCCGCCAAATCGGGAAAACTTCTTTCAATAAAAAAGGAACGGTAACAGATACGGCAATAAGTAGATTTATTAATAACCTGAAGAAGTCTTTTGAAAAAGCTGAAGTATTCTGATTTGAATCTGAAACAGGTTTTGCCGCCAAATCGGGAAAACTTCTTTCAATAAAAAAGGAACGGTAACAGATACGGCAATAAATCTACTAGCACCGATGGCCACATTCATATAGATTAAGAATCCCTTTTCTTTTTTGTGTTTCGGATAAACCTTACAGTACTTTTCGTTCAACGCCAGGACCACTCGATTATTTTTCAACGCTCTTTTTGTATCTGCCATGTTATTCCACTGTCACACAAAAATTCAGAACAATAGTTCAAGATACAATAAAGCAGTTTGTCAAACCTCAAATTAATTTGTTGAACCGTTTTTGTAGAAAAAATTCACAAAGAATTACCCCCGCAAACCCCCCTTAAATGCTTGTGAACTATCGTAAGTGCATTGATAGTCCATCGTAGTCCTTCTGACCCACTTTACATGCATTCTGAATATTAAGGTATTGGTATTATTATACTTTCAGCGATCAGTGTTACAGAACCTGTTAACGTTAAGATTGGAGGAGCTACCACGTGATCGTGTCGCTCGGAACTAAGGTAAGGATTTCATCGATGACAAGATACCGATATCTTTGGAACCCTAGTGCTCATTCGTTTACGGTTTAGAACGGGTTCGATCAGCTTCAAAGGCAATTCCAGACGAGGCTCGATTGGCTGACACCCTCGGGTTAGAAGGCATCAAACGATCTTGGCCGGATGGCCGACCAACTCGTTCGCGTTTCAAATCTACACGTTCCTCGACAAAGTGAACAATGGCCGTATAGAATCCCCAGGCGACGACGCGGTCCCGCTATAGAAATCAATTTCCCGCTTCCCTGAGACTTGGAACTTAAATATCGGGGCAGTGATTTATATTTACACGCGGTGATTCATATTTATCTACTCACATTTTGCTGTCCCTTCTCAGCATAATTAGATTATCTAAACTTATCTAAAAACGTTTCGAGAACAATATGTGTAAACATTACGAAGTTAGATATTTTTTATACATAGCGAAGTTGGTGTAAAGCTGTCCATAATATTTAAAATTTTGATATATTTCCTTTGCAATTGTATTATTACAATCAGAAGCAAGTATGTAACAAATTAATCGGTGAAATTAATTTTAATTATAGCCCTCTCAGGGCCTTCTTGCCTAAAATGGAGAAATATAGAAAACAAATTAGTTTTTCAACATTATTTTCTATTATTTCTTTAATATTTGCATAATATTTTAGACAAATATAGAAGAATCTAATTGGAGTCCTTGTGGAAAGCAGTGAAAGTGTCAAAGTGGAAAGTAAGCACATAGAACATCTCTCGTCAAGAAAGATTTGACTCCCGTGGGTTCACGACAGATAGAACGTACTAACTGAGTTCGTTGTCACTGAAACAGCTACCGTCTTCCCCGAAATGGAAAATTTTTTCCAACGAATGTTTAATGGAAGTTGGTAAAATGTCTAGAGCAGACGCGCGAATTCCTTCTGCTCCGCGAGGCAGTCTATCGAACGTTGCGGCGTGGCGCGTTATCTGAAACATCTCGGATGTGATATCTGAGACAGGGCTTCCTGTTTGCGGTGGATACGATAAGAAGGGCCCCGCACGTGTATGACTACCAAAGACACGGAATAGAAGCGACGTCGATAAAGCGACCGAGATTAGTATCTCTGCGGTAACAGGAGTGGAACGTTACTTATTTCGTGGCCCACATGCTGCGCCGATTCCAGACGTGCCGGATTCAATGGCGGTCGTGATGCCGCGTTTCCGGCACGTTCGAACCTGAGCATTGTTGATCAGTCGTCGTCGTCCCTGATACGCGACAGATATCGCGAACAAAGTGAAATCGATTTCCACCCGTTCATCGACGAACTTCGTTTGCTCCAAGTGCGTTTAAAAACAGCATTATCTAGTAGGGAATAAATGGGAATCTATTCGCGGCTAGCGATAGCTTTCGAATAACGTGGCCGCGCAAAAAGTGGACGACTATAGCGTCTGTTGAGTTATTATGTAGCCGTTGAGAGCACGAGCGATTCTTTCTCTCGACTCGAGGAGAGTTCGAAGGGAACTTGAGTAATAATTCTCGCGAGGGGAGGCGGAAAGAGTTATGCGATCTTTGGGGGATGTGATTTTAGATTGGTCGTTACATGGGGTGAGTTATTCCTACGAAACTGCTTCTTTAATGACTCCAATGAGGCGATTGTAGGTATCGCGAATCTACCGAGTCTGAAGGAAAGCATCGGAACGCGTAATGTTAATTTGCCCATACGGACAAGTTCTTACTTACTGAGACGAGATAGCTTGTAGGCATCCGCGGTATTAATTACGTCCACGAAAGCCTGCAACTCAAACTTCCGAGTCGTGGTGTTTTGGTTGTGGTTCAACATCGCGAATCTGAAGGCTGACTGAACTTCGTCGGTGCCCTGCTCGAAAATTGTACCTGTAACCAAAAGCGAAACATTCGTCAGAAGAATACAAGATAAACTGTTTTAATATATGAAAAAATTAAAGGTTTGCAATATTTCCTCGGAGTAAAAGACTCTGTCCATCTAACTTCTTTATTTATTCTCTCACTTTTCCAGCCAATCAAATAATTCAAATTTTAATAAGAACTTATTTGTTTCAGTAGTAGCTGGTAATTGTAGAGAGGAACAGAGGCTCAGAATTTGAAGGAGCAGTGCCGTTCATCATCAAGGCCATTACACGCGTTGAGGAAGGAAAAGCGTGATTCACGAGGGGCCGTGGATTCTTTGGCTTTCCGGAAAATACTATTATCCCGTGCACAGAGAAATACATAGCGTGTAATAATCCGACGTGGCAACCTGTATCGGATGTATGATCCCATAGAGCTCCGTTTGCTAGTGGGCCCACATATGGCACAGTGGTACGAGCCAACGTCTGCTCAGCCACTGTCGGCGCACGACCCCCCGTGTAATTACGCCGATCCATTCGCCGTTAATAGTCGGTAATACGTACCGATATTAATGCTACCGCCTATCCGACAGTTTACTCTAAACTGCTCGTATAACCGATATTCCCGCTCATTTCTGATTATAGTACCTTCCCATTGTCCCTAACGAGAACGCGTGATCCTTTAACCTTCTTTGGTTTCCGGCATATGGATGTTACCCCAGGAATACGAAATCAGCAACTCGATGCGAATATCGCATCCGCATGTTGGTCCGCCGAGCAAATCAGACATTCGTGTTTAGCAAATCATGTTTAGTGACTGTCAATGATCAGTGTTTGGGCAATTAATTAGTCTGAACGCTAATATTGTTTCTTTTTTAGTACATATACTTCTTGACACTACCTTTTGCCGAATATATGATTATGTATAGATTAAATGAAACATAAATGCCGAAGGAAAGGCATGTACAATCTTCTTAGAAATCGTGTAAGAAGTAAATAAGACAGAGAATATTTGAAGAACATTTTGAATACGCGGAAATTTGCATACAATTTTAGAAAACCTATGACGTGGCCTAATTTATCGCGACACATTTTTTTGACGAGTCACTTGTTTAGTAATTCTTAAATTTGTAACAATATGTCATCTGCTTCTAAGTAATAGTTGATAATTTAAAGTAATGTGATCTATGTATCAGATGATAAATTTTGTTTAACTTTTCGCGTGACCGATCGACAAAAAATAGTGTCCAACAATATTTCAAAGAAATTGAGAATTTTCAAAGAAACGCAATAAAAAGTACCTAGTGCATTTTTTTCTAAGTTTTCGACAAGCAAACGTCGCCGTGGTATTGAAGTAATTTTCTTTATGACTTGGAAAGTCACGCCGCTGAATTTGACTTTGTTTCAAGCGTTCCTGTTTCTTTTCGAAATGAGGGAACTTTTCACGCGCCCGGAAACGTTACGTAATATTATTCCAGGATTTTTCTTGTTCCCCTCGCGCTTTCTTTCGCGTCGCGCCTCCGTTACAGTCACGTTTCAGCTTTCACAATTTCTTCTCTAGCCCGCGCAAAGCCGGAAAATCCTTAAAGCATCGCGTATCACCGCGGAACGAATGGTGCAGCTTTATTAAATCAAAGACGCCTTTGCAGGAAATAAATATCCGCCCAGTGCAACATCCAAATGCTATTTTCCTTTTCTCGCTCTCCTCGAGAATACATACCTTAGAATAGGTATCAGCGCGAGTAAATCTTTTGCTTTAAATAAATTCTTCAAGATCAGGAGCAATAGCGGTCCACTATCCCCTCAACAGGTATCCCCAACAATTTCAAAATCATTTTTATTCAAGTTCACGTATTAAAACGAATGATCCTTCTCTGACTACTTTATTTCGTCTTCGTATAACATAATTCTGTAATCTACATTACCTAATAACATTAAGTAACCTCTCTCATAATTAAAGCCATTACCTGATTAAGTAGTCTCTCTCATGATTTCCAAGCTCCTCTTAAAACCAAACAAGTTAAATAACACTGACACAGATGAACGCACCTACCAAAACACGAAACCGTCCACTGCATTTTCAGTCACGAGAAGATTACAGAATCGAAACTCACAACTCCATAAATCGACGACATTAGTTCACCAAGAGGACGACACATCGCCGGAGTAATACAACTGGAAGCGTAAACATTGTTCGGTACCTAACATATTGACGGTTCTAGGAACAAGTTTCTAATAGCGTAGTTAGGAGAAGTTTGATGAGCTACAACCATGAAGTTAAACGCCGACAACCAGCCATTTATGATCCGACGTATCTCAGATTTTACCAGCCTGGCGACGCGCAGATCGAGTTACGATTTTTCCCCTCCTATATTATTCGCAATTAAATACCAGAGTCTGACAAATAATGATTTATACTACTGGCACCAAATAACTTAGTCCCAAAGTCACGTTACGAAGAGCTACTTTCAGTTCAGCCTAAAGATATAAAATTCTTCAGGCAAGTCTAAGGAAGCTAGTAGCTAGGGGACACGAATTCGACACGACAGGTACTTTTAAATACCAATCTGGATAGCCCTGTTTATCTGAGGGAGCGTTGACAGGTGGGGCGCCGCCGCGCGTCTATTGATTGGTGCCCAGCCTCCCCACCAGGCTCTCTCACACTCACATCGATTCCCCCTCACCCCCCCCCCCTGCCACTTTCCCGCCCTGTCCTTCGTCCTCCTTCACCCCCATCCTTCTACTTTCATTTACAACCACCCACGGCCCCCTTTCTTCTCCTTGGTCCCTCATACTTTTCTTTCACCTTCAAAGATCGTTTTTTCGGCGTTGCGCTTAGACATTCGCCATTCGCCGTTCGGTTTAACCCCCGACGCTCCACACCGCGGCAAGTTCCGGTGTCGTTTCCCTCTACTGACCCGAACGACCGATTTCTTCCGCGCATTTGTTACCGTTGCGGGTGTTTTCGAGAAACCTTGTAATTCCTCTCGGTGATAGCCACGGTTTAGAGTCTTCCCTGTTGCCTCGTTCCTTGCACACAGCGTCTCTATTTACCCCTTCCGTTTTTTCCCCGCGACAGGTTTAATTGTTTCCCTGTTCGGTAATTTGTTTTAATCTCCTCGGACCGTGTTTTCTTTCGATCGTTCCTTGCCGGTTGTCTCTCGCAGTTGCTTTGCCCCCGTCGCTTTCAACTAATTAACCTCCCTTTCCCACATTCCTCCTCCTCGTTAATCCCCGCCCCGTAAATTTCGAAAACTCCGCAAGTCTCTGCCCGCGTGTTTGCACCTTCTTTCGCTTGTCTTTCGATTCACCTTCGATTCGACCGACCGCCCGCTCCCCCCACCCTGCTATCCCCCCTGCTTCGGGGTCTTTTCGCTGAAGAGCAAAGCCCACATAGTTTCTTCTCTTGTTCTGCAGGGTGTAGAGTGGCCAACGCTGTTACACAGCCAATCAGCACATGTTACGTGAAAGCCAGTTTAAAGTTCTTGAAACTCGATCTCCTTTGCCGTTTCAAGGGATGCGCGGCATCACTCCCTCCTTTGAACCGAGAAATGTGGTATCAGTCTCGCGTTACAGAGAATGTCGGGAGACCGCGAGTAGTAACTGCGATGGTATTGTCAAGTCTGGTTATTATCGTCGTTAACATTAAAGTTCAAGCCTAGAACGTCCTGTACCTAAGCGTTGTAATCGTAATTATGGATGGTTCAGTAGCTTCTACTGTATACCGCGCATCCACCATCATGGTTAATCGAAGCAGTGCCAAAAGGATGCTAATTAAGAAAGGACCAGCCCGTTAATCCTGAAATCCTGTGGCAGCACCTGCCACAGTCTCCGCCGCAAAACTTCATCAATCCCTACCCTAGCAACTTCTCTAGCCATCGATATTTTCCTATAAATCTGTCCAAAACGTCGAAAGTCTGCCAAGTAGTACTTTGCTCTTTCTCTTAGATTTCCTTTGCCTTACCCTTTTCATCTATCTACCGTTACATTTCAAGAATAACAAAGCGGTTGCGTACTCTCGGAAATATGAAAAGCAATTCCCCTCTGTACTCGGTTCGATTCGTTGCGCTTAACAATCGATACACGATTCGACGGTAGCTACGATGCAACTCGTTTAACTCGTGAGCTTACCGGCGCTTCTTCCTGCGATTAGGAGGACGCCGAGCTACCCCAGGCGCAAAACTTGCAACAGCGAAGCTAACCATGGTACTTGAAGGACTTCGGCTGAATCGAAATCACTCGGGGAAAAGGGACCGCCGTTGGAAGTTTGATCGACGAAGCTTGAAATTATCGACGCTTGGAAGCGGAACGAGGGGATTTCGAATAATGGTCATTACAAGCTGAACGTCGCCAAACGATCGACAATATCGTTATGCTTTCGGTTATTGCTATACGCTCCGGCGTTTTCCATTAGTTTTATCCGTTTATCTTTCGTTATGGTGCCCACTCGACGCCGACGAAACCATGTAGTTTATGGTGGCCGCCAGCTCGTACCTGCGTTACGCGCGTTTCGAATGTGTGCGCGTTACTTCGTTAAAGTTGGAAAACACGGATGTGCCGCGGATAGTGTCCAAATAGCGTGCACCGTTCTGGAAAATTTCGCCGGGATTTCGGTGCAACGTGGAAATTACAAGGGATGTTTAAATAAAATGCAATACGTTTTCGCGCGGACGAGGGCAATTTTACAAGAACGGTTCGCGAGTGTTTCGCGAATGAATTCATTTGTAGAAAGATTCAATTTGTTCCAAGATCTAATTTCTTTTCCCACACCGTTTTATATTGTCCCTTCGATTTTCTTGAACACTGATTCCTGCGTGCTTGGAAGATGGCATATAGCTATTGAAATATTTCGAGAATGGGGAGTGCAACTGGTTGCTGGGCGAGACAGTCTCTTTGAGGGGAAACGTTTAAAAGTTTTTCAATTTTTATGTGACAAAGTGAGGGGTACTTGTTTAAACAGAACGAAGCTCGAAGCTTTCCTGTCGGCCATTCAAATTTTTTATCACGCACGCGGAGAGCAATATTCGACGACACGGACAGCATA
This sequence comes from Andrena flavipes, assembly GCA_963971345.1. Taxonomy (NCBI): domain Eukaryota; kingdom Metazoa; phylum Arthropoda; class Insecta; order Hymenoptera; family Andrenidae; genus Andrena; species Andrena flavipes. The sequence goes on from OZ020480.1 coordinate 1,720,442, forward strand.
GTACCGGGTGGAAATTCAATTGTTCACCTTTGACAAAAGTCTCGACTACCGCTCAACTATTGGAACTTTTCGTAATCCCTGTCGCGCGATTGTGTCCCTCTAGCGTTTGACACAGTCTGTAAAACGGCGTGGCTGTGTACATAGATTTGAAACAATAAACTTCCCGTTACATCATTATTGAAGAGTGGCATTTCAGGTGCAAGAAAGTAACGAATACGCGTCCAACTTTGGAACAGGTTACCAATTCGATATTTGAAGGGTAAGGGGAAAAACAGGGAATGATTTTATAGTAATACATGTGAACATTTATTTTGTTGTAGTATTCTATAGTGTTCCACTTGAAAGATATTAAAACACTGTAAAACAATTATCTTTTCGCTGAGTTCTTTTCTGATGCCTAATTAGAGTATAAATTGTTCATATTACTGTGAAATTCATTGAACCTTGTTCCTTCACCGATGAACCAAAGTATTTAAACTTGATTTTCTCAATAAACCTGTTATTTTCCTCTTTACCCTTCATTTCTAAATTAATAGCCAAGAAATGTTTCTGTTTCCCTTTACGTTATGAATTTGCATGTTTCGGGAATTAATGTTTGCCTAATTAGCCCCATCCCTCAAATCCCTACCGAAAAGTCTGAAAGTCCTCGAACACGAGAATACGGCGAACATCCATACGCATCAGCGTTAACGTGATAAGCTTCCCAAATGTATGTTCCTCGGGCATCCGTCCATCCTAATGAAGGCTCGAGGTAAAATAATATGCACGCGTGATCCCGGTGCGCAGATCCTGTCTCCGCCGCGTCTAGGATAATCGATTTGTCAGGGTGGGGACATGTGAGAGCTAGAGATCCATAAGGTTAACCATCCAAGCCATCTAGCTCGACGCCTCGACTAATGAACGAGTCGGCTCCGTGACAAATCCAATTCGCCGACAATGACCTAACGAGCTAACTCGATTTAAATCCGTGCCCAATATCCTTGGAGAAGTCTACTGACTGGCAGCGCACAGGCCATCCACGAGACGTCTTGTCGCCACGGGACGGCGAGCCGATATTGTATCCCTTAAGATATTCCAGGGATTTAAATTAAGTTCTTACCCGCAGATATTGAATCCACTTTATGTTAATACCGAGTGATCCTCACCACCACGAGTAATGGGACGGCCGAAGACGAACGGCTGAATAATTTCTGAAAGCTCCTTCGAGCCAGCCCGGGGGAAGAAGAAGGGAAAAGAGGGGTGGCCGCTTGCTGATCCGTTTCTTTAAGAATGAACTTCGGGAATCGACTGGCTGCTTTCTCACGAGCCCCGTGTCCCGATTGGTCGCTCGTAATTCGATCAAATGGATCGACGAAAGGCGCCATCGAGATCTCTGCTCCGGTGCGACTATGGTAATTTGCTCCACGGAATGTGAACTTTTTTATATTAAGCGAACACGAGGCAATGGTCGGATATAATGTTGTGCCGAGTGCGAAAAATATATGAGAGCCTTGGCACGCAAATTTAAAGAACATCCGAGTATATAAAGTTATAAATTTTTGCTGGAGAAATGTTATAAATAATTTCTATCACCTCGCAGCGGAAACAAAGTTGCATTTAGCAGTGAAATCTGCCGAATAAACACCTCCGTCGCCTGCGCCACACACGGTTAAAGGAAAGTTATGCGAGTGACTTTTAAATCGATCTAAATGGAAATTTGCCTGGATAGACTTTTGACTAAGAGAGAGGGCGAGGGAAGGGTGACAACAGACTGTCAAAGAAGTTATGAAAAAGGGAAATTCTATGTGTGAACAGTTAACAAAGTGATCCTTACGAAGCGTAAGGTTAGCATGTACATAAGTACAGGAGCGCTACGCATATCGCGCGGGGAACGGTGGTAACCTTGTTCCGAACAATATTCAACAGAATTATATAGTTAAAGCACCAACGGTCCGTTGTAAATCAGCTTTAATCGAAAATCCAGCTATTTTCTATTTCGCTGGGCGCAAACGAACTTCCCAAGGATCAGAATTTAATTCGCCGCATATCTGATTTCGCGGAGATTTCGGGCGATACTCGTTCCCGTCCAAATTCCACGCATTCCTCGGCTGGAAAAAGCTGAAACCACGCCCTTATCGATTTTTCTTTCCGCCGTAATGAAAGGGTATAAACTCGGCTTATCATTTCAGAGAGCGATCCGGGCAAAGATATTCCCGTAGTAAACCGTACATCGCCATTGATTCAGTCGTATAAAATACCATCGAGTTTTCGCGCATTGTCCGCGCTCTTTTTTTAGTAACAATCCGTTTTCAAGGGGACACACGGCTACCAATGACGCGAGCATAGTGTGGGTCGGTTAATTCTGATCCGACCATGACGGGAAACGACCCGATATACCGTTTATAGATCCAACGCTGATGCCTCCCTGCAATTTGCGATAATACCGAGTAATTCCTGCACCATCTATGGCGCGCAGTCGTTCAATTCTCTTGTTACCCGACAGATTGGCCCGCAAGGGTATCGCTGGATGTCACCGTATCGAGATAAGCCACGGTCATGATGGATAATTAACTAACAGGTTACGCACAGTGCCCGCGCGGCAACTTTTACGCCGCTGTCGTCAGAATCACGGATAATTCGTTTCTAATTACGAGGTCGGCCGGTCCAGCGGTAATTTCGTTATCGATATATAATTTTCGCAAACTATCGGCCAGAGTGGCGCATCACGGAATAACAAGTTGCGGCATATTGTGTTAGTTAACGCACGACGCATCGCGCAACTTTAGTGGCTAATTTTAAGTATCGCGAGCAGGGGATCCTTTAATGACGAATTAGTCCCTTTTTCCTGTTCTTCCCGATAGTTCATTGACCCAGGGGTGGTATCTTTTCTGAATTACTTGGAGGAAGTTTTCATTGATCGTGATAATATCGACGAGAATTGAAGCATTGAGAGAGAAAAAACAGACTAATTTACATAGAAAAAAAATAATTTTTCCTATTTTATATTATTAGTACATTCTATTAGTAACGCATTATTGCTACTAACTGAATTTCGCAGAAAACGTGGGTTACTTCGTTTTTTCTCTCAATACCGCAATTGATACGAAAATGAAATTAAAGTGGATTGGAAATAGGACAGTTTTGGGAAAAATTATCGTTCGGTAAGGAGGATTAAGTATTCGAGGCCCTGGCGAGGAACTCGCCGCTAAGTAAGAAGCGGCCAAGCAAGAGCATTCTTAATCATGTAAACGGTAGGTTGGCTTAAAAGCTCCTTCGAATAATGACGATGGTTCCAACGGACGAAAGATCCTGCCTTCCACGCTCTTTTGTTCGTAGATTTACGAGCGTTCTGGGCAACTCGAAGGAGTAGGCCCCGTTTAAAGGCGCTCGAACCCGATCACCGATATAATGTTCCTCGCGGAAAATAGAAGTCATAAAATCGTTCCAGCCGGACCCTTCTTGCACGAGAAATATCGGGCCACGAGGAATTAGTCCAACTTCTTCCACGGGGAAATAATTTATCTGCCGGGGACAGCTGGATAAATCGGCGTTGTTCACGGGGTATACGAGATTTTTATGGTTTTCGCAAACAGCGGATGCTTTTAAGGGGCGATATATCGTGGCAAAAGCGATGAAGGTCTATGGTATTTTTCAAAGTGGAACCATGTGTCTTTAAGTTAGACAAACGAGCCAAAATGTGGCGTGTTTTAAGCCTCGTATACGCTATCATTTGAATACATTTCGTTCGCATCCTTGTATTTAGGATCGGTGGAGCAAAGAGTGACCCAAGAAGTCGCCTCTTTTTAATCCCACGATTTTTAAACTGAATTTCATATCAAATGATACCTTACGATGAGACATCAATTACACAAAATTTTCAAGTTGAGGTGACAATTAATTTCTGAGATATGAAAGGTGAAAGAAGTGAATTTCTAAATTATTTACTTATAGTCCTAAACGTCTCTTCATTTTAGGTTGGAGAACAGCAGTTATGCTGAACCTCGCCTATTCATTTAATAATAACAATAATAATATTTAATATTGCCCACTGTATTTCCAGTGTATCTTTCCGCGTATTAGAGTATTATTACTTAAATAAGAAACCGTAACAAAGTAGGTTGAATCGCATTGATTATATCTGAAATTATGTGTATGCGCGTAGGTGGTGGCCGATCAGAACTTCTATTCCACTATTGTTCGAAACCAGACGATGATACACATCTATTTCCAGCAGACAGTTGACCGGAAAGCTGCGCTCAGGGCAACTCATCCACAAGTCCGATCTAGAATCATTGGCGGTGCTCATGAGCGTGCTCGTCGAGACTGATGTTCCCTATCAAACTGTTTGATGCACTGCCTCGTTGTAGAACTCTATTGGCGTTCTCGGATAACTCATAAATTTTCTTGGACCTAGCGGCCTCGGGATTGGAGATCGCGCCGCTTGTATTTTTCACGATGCTATTATTGGGAACTGCGAGTATTTCGTCTTCCATGGGATTTTTCCCGGCGATGGAAGTTCATTTGTAAAATCACGTGCTAGACGGGTTCTGAATCTTTTTTCTACTTACCTCGATTGCGAGTTACTGTAGGGTAATTGTGGGAAAGATGCTGCACTCGGAGAGACGCCGCACTATTTCGAACAAAACAGTGATGATCCGCTACTAAAATCCGGTGACTTCTTAATTTTTTTTATGAAAATCTCGAGTTTTTACGGATCATATCAGAGGTTTTCCCGGAAGTGGCACACGTTTTACACATCCCGTAATTTTTTCCAAGTCGATCTGAATCTTCATTCGTTCCCAATCAGGAAAAAATGAAGAGAAAAAAATATACACAGCAAATCTACAATTTTGCGAATTTTACTATAAACTAAGCGGTATTTTATTCAGAAAAGATAGGAAAATGCAATAAAAAGAAAATGATTTTTCGAATGCCTAGTCCCCTTAACAAGTTTAAATAAAAAATTAAACGTTTTTCAAAATGCGGCACCACTCCCGCTTGTGCGGCGTCTCTCCTACCAAAAGATGTTTCCAGTTTCAATTTTTCAAGAGTGACAAATATTAAAAATTTTGATTTTCTTTAATGCTAGTAAAATCACAAGACAGTGAACTAATAATATGTATCCTTGGAAAACAATTTCATTGTAAAATTTGTACACAGTGACAATTTCCTAACGTGCGGCAACTCTCCCACAATTACTCTATATGCACCCGTAATCATCTGATAACAAAGTATGTAAGTATCCATGTAAGTCTAGACGATTAAAAGTGAATCTACAATAAGAGGGTTAACGTAAGCACTCGGTAAAATAGAGTTCCTTTCCAATATCCCAGCCACGTTATATCACGAAAGCACAAACGAAAGCCCAGTTCCCGTTCCATCTCGATTACCACTATATCGCACTCGGCGCCGAGCAGAGGAAGAAAGGATGATGCTGCGAAAAAATCTGCGCGTTGGCCCCGGCTATTCCCGTCGGCGTATCCACGGCCATTTTACCTCGCGGCCGATATTTCAGCAGGTAAGTACAGGTGGTGATTTATAAAGTGGGAATGCAGCCGCGTGCCGCTCACGGCGATCCATTACAGTCCCCTGCTGCTTCGAGTCATAATATTTCCCTGCTCCCCCTTCGCGTCCTGGCCCAGGAACCACCGCCCTTCTCGCAGCATCTCATCCTGCACCGCCCCATCGCCGCACTTTATGCATGCCAGGACTTTCTATACCCCCCGCGCTATCCTGGCAAACATTATAACGCCGTGAGATTATGAATTTTGTATACCCCTCGGCGGATCTAGCCGACGTCTTTCTCCACAGCCCCAGCCCAGCCGCGCCGGCTCGCCCTTCCTTCTTCGCCCTCCTCCCTCCCATCCCTGTTTTCTACCGGCAAGCGTATCCGGCTGATCCGCTCCAAGTGGATACTCTCGCGGAAATGCTCGCGGATCGCCGATCCAGGCGGAGGCAATAAGCGAGGAGCACTGGAAAGTGTCGAGGACTTTCGTAATTCTTGATGTTTCAGTGTATTTAGCGAGGTGTGTCGAGTTTCTTTGGAATCCGGGAAGGAATTCGAAGTGATTGCACATAGGAGGAAAGAGATCCGTGCGCTTGTTTCATTAGAGGGTTCGATTGTTTCCCTATTTCAGAAATTGCACGCTGGGTTTGGATGAACACTGAAAGGACGAAAGGGAGAAAAAGCGTGATATATCCTGGGCTTGCTAGTGGACTCATCGGTAAGACTTTGCTTTAGACTCTGCTTTAGACGCGGGGATCTTAGGAGCGAGGACGAAGCAGGAATTATGTGATATTGGAATCGGTAGTTGGGGGAGAAGTTACTTGATAGCGGGATCGGTCGAAATGTCCTTTCGCGGCGAGCACGGAGGTATATCTGCAGAACTTTGCAGGGTTGTGGAACAGGCCAAGGTAAAGTAAGTATATAAATCTGTCACATATGTATGAATACTTAATATCGCATATGATTATCGCATGCGCCCGGTTCGGCCAATTTGTGCGTTCCACCGGAAACCGCGAACGGACGAAGTGATCACGTGAAACAGGATACCGTTCGCGGTCGTGCGAACCTCTAAATAGAGAGCTCAAATATCGAGGGTACATTATGCGAAAGTTTCACGCAATTAGACTGTTATTGGGATGCATTCTCTCCCCGGCCCCCGCCCCTCCACCCCTGGAAGGATTGCCTTCCAGCCAGGAAAGTTTCGTTCGTCGGTTTTCTCGGGCTGAAGTAATTATAGGGGTCGTGGTACCTTTGAACTTTCAGTTCGAAAGTAGACTTCCTTTCCCTCGCTCACTTTTTTTTCTGTTCGCTTAACGGCGGATCTTGGGAAGATAAATAATCTCGCAAACTGTCACTGCGCGGACTGGAGGATTTATTCGAAGAATTAGCTTGACATTGAAAACTGGATCGTGCGATGGGGCGCTGCTCGCGAGATCGCTGCATACTCTTCGTGCGAAAGCACAAATCCAAGCAGCAGAGTAATTGAAAAGAAATTGAAAGACAAAGGCAGGTGTCGTTTATAGCACCCCCGAAGCCTCGTTAAAATAAAAAACTGCGGCAATTACGGAGAATCGATGCGCGAAACGTATCGATCCATTAATCTGATGAATCGTTGGTAATAAAGATGCGTCGAAAGGCGTGCTTGGTGGCGTAATTGATGCGAACGGAAGCGGACGATGTATACGATAGAGGTGTGCTTGCAACGTTCTCGTCGTTGGAGAGGCGCGTGTTCCGCTAATAAAATCGTCGGCAAGATACGTAAAGTATTTCGTAATAACGGTTAGCGGCGCTGGCACAGAGAGCAATTGGGGTTTTATTGCTCGGTGGCCTTCGCCTCTACCCGTTCCCGTTGTCGGTCTTCAACATCCACGAACACGCGTACGTACTTACGGTCGGGCACATCGGTTGCGGTTCTTAAACGAAAAAGACTTTTCGCGAGGCGAGCGGTGTAACGAGAAAGGGTGGGTACATTTGTCCATAGCTGACGATGAAAAGGTCAGCGTGAATGGTGGGCCCTCTCTGACGTTTTCATTTTACATCGTCTTTTCGGGGAAGACGTGGAACGAATTTGGCGAACACATCTGTACGTCGGCTGGTAGAATTCTGGTTCTTGGATCCCGGAGTGCTACACTTCGAAGCTATATTTTCATATAGATCGTAGTCGAATGCCGTCCTTGGGAAGCGAAAGGGATGTAAAAGTTAGAAGTCATACTTCATAGAAAAACTACTAATATCCTAGGGTTGACTTATTTGACAAGCTCAGTCTTACGTAAAAGAAACTATCCCCTTCCTTCGTAAGTCCCCGTCGTCCTCGAAATGAATTTCCGATAGTTACGTTCAATAAAGTATTCTGATTTCTCGTTAAAGAACGCCGGGGGGAAAAATTGCCACGACCCAGTTGTGTTTCCATCCGTCAGAGCGTCGACGTCGACAGGTATTTACGATTTCTTGTCCCGATAAATGCCACGCGCTTTACATCCACCCCCGTGGAAAGAGTATGAAACGCTCGATGGTTATCGGCAAGCCCATTCATTCCATTTCTCTCCACCCCCCCCCCCGCCGCCCATAACCCCCCCCCCCTGCCGCCGGTCCCCAGCGCAGGTTGGCGAATCAAAGCGAGAAAGAGCTGCGGTCCCGGTGAGTACAGATGTTCTTGAAGGAGCACACAAGGTCGCCGGGTGGTTGGATGCGGGTACACGGTGGATTACGCCGTCCGTCCGCGGTCACGTGAACGAGAGAGCTCGATTCTTTTCACGGAAGAATGGCTTTTCCGTGTCGCTGAATTCAGTGGTCAGCCCGCACAATCGCGTCGCACTCGAGCCCGCCGTCCGCGGCGTCGAGCCGCGCCGCCTGGCTCTCGAGCATAGAGGGAGGATGAGAGAAAGGCCGTAGGAGATCGGAGGAGACGCGGGCTCAAGGGCAAGCTTCGTTCCCTCGAAGAAGGGAACTGTCCTAGAAGGTGACGGGGATCGGTTTCTTCCCTCTAAAAGGTTCTCCGCGTAGCCTCGAACCGATCAAGTAAGTATTTCCCAAACTTCTTCCCCTTTCTTCTCCTTCTTCGTACCCCTCCTTTCTTTCGTCTTTTTTCTTATTTCTTCCACCGACCCCCTTTCCCCTTCGTATTTTTACTTCCTTTAAGTCTACTTTCAGCCTGCTACCCGCCTATATCCCCTCTACTATTCCTCTCGTCCCTTTTCTCCACTCACTTTTTCCCTCAAAGTGCGGTGCCTGCGGCTGAAGCGATATCACTTTCCGATAAAAGTCAGCTCGCGCGCTCCCGTAAAGAGTTAAGGATCCCAGACACGAATGCAGGACGAAGAAGGGTATGGGGCTGAGGGAGTGCTAGAGAACGGTCGTCGCGAGCGCGGCCCCTCTGCGTACACTCGCCACACCGCGGCACGCGGACTCCGGCGGACGTCGAAACTTTCGCGTCGACGCGGATTTTTACCGTCGATTGTCACCTTGGCGGGCAGGTGAAGTAACTCACCGTCACGGGGGTCGTTCAAGGCGGCCGCGTTCTGTGCCTTTCCGCTCGATGTGCCCCGAGATCGTGGGGGGAACGAGGGGTTTTATTGTTCCATGCGTATCCCGAGGGGACGTAAATTTGTAGGGATTCCTGCCTGACAAACAAGTTATTTTTATTATATCCTCTGTGATTTCGGAAGGTGTGACAATTTTAAACAGGCGAGCATTCTCTGATGTTCTGTCTATGGTGTTGAGTATAATGATAATTTAAAGTTGGACGAAAGCATCGATTAAAAAATATGGTATAACTGCAAATAATGACAGTGAGGATGCTGGTTGCAACTTTGACCCACTCGTCACGGTACCAGGAGATGTGCCATTTGTGACCGGTGTTTTAGATACATTTAAATTATCTTATTTTACTTCTTTATTTCTATTTCTATAATAAATGCATAAAAAACAGATTTGCATCTTTTAGGTTATAAAGACGTCAAACCTGGTAAAGGGAAACAAGTATATTATGAGTCACCTTCAGCATAAAAATTATCAAACGTGTTATACTGTATTTAATATTCTTCTCCTTTCGTTGTCATTTTAATTTTGAAATCAACAGTCAGCAAATATATATGTTCTAGTGTGAAGAATCTTAAGGGAGAGATTATATGTTTGTATGTGTGTCTATCGCCTAAAGCTTTCGAATGGTAAACTCTGGAGTCACGAAATGTGCCTCAGCTCATATATGTGCCTCGGCTTATTCCTGGCTAATCCAGATGAATGTGGCTATTTTCACAAAAAATTATAAAATCAGAATCTAAATTCCGGGCGTAGCCGGGTAGTAAAGCTAGCGCTATGTAAGTATTTCCCATCATTTCGTGGGGTCTCGTAGAACTTCGTAAATTCATAGCTAGTAGCTATGCACCTTATTAGTCAGACAGTTAGTAGCTATGCACCTTATTAGTCAGACAGCGGAGTAACTGTATGTTTCTTTATACGTTTCAAGTTACCTACAAAGAGCACTTTCGTCACATTAAAGGAAATGGCACGGAAGGTTATTACTATTCACATCGTTGCAAGAGGCGTTAATTTGAAATCTTGCACCATAAACGTGTCCGCGGTAATCGTTTCGCGGGGCATCGATAAAGCTCGCCGCGATGAAAGACTAACGGGGCTCACCCCTTTTAGAAATGATAACGACTATCAAAAACGATATAATGGACTTGCAAAGCTGTGCATCATCCGACTCGCCTCATCGCTAGACGGGAAACCGAGGAAGGAAGGAAGGAAGTAAGGAAGAGGATGGGGAAAATAAAAAGCAGCGAAGGGAAGAAGGAAGGAAGGGACGATGATCCTCGAATCGAGTGACTTACGCGACCCTTTTGCTTTCAGCAAGCAAAAGAAGGAGGACGGGGGCGGTGAAATAAAAAAGAAGTTGGAACGCCCGGCGAGCTCGAAGGCGGAAGAAAAGGAAGCTAGGGCGGTTTGGGGGTGGCCGGGGGACGGGGCTTCGGACCAGGAGGCACTATCTCGGAAAATTATGTCAGTCCTATCTCAGGTTGAAAACAGAAACGAGGATGGGAACGGGAGATATGAAATAACCGGAATAAAAGGGAGAGTGAAATCTCGAGATTTAACAGGACACCGATGGAATAGAAATATTACTGCTAGGATAAACTCTGCCCCTTTCTTTCCCGCCCTCGCAACTCCCTCGGTTCTCGCTAAGCCGTTATCGATGTCTCTCGTTTTTCTATCCTTCCGCGAGGAGGAGCACCACCGTTCACCCCGTCGTCACCCCGTATCCCGTCGAGATTAATCGACGATTCGCGATAAGATAGCGCACATTGAATTCACGAATTTTCCGCCGCGAGACCGTGGCCCGCGAATCTGAAATTCGTAATTCCGCCGCAAGAAGTGGGCGGGATCCGCCGCGAGACCCTCGTCGATGCTCGTAAACTGAACGGAATCGAGGATGGAGCGTGGCGCGCGCGATTACGAGCGGGTGGCAGCGCTCTCTTTTTGTTGTTCTTTCCTCCTCGGGCTCACTCGATGCGATTTCCATAAATTCAATCTTTTTGTCGCCCCTCCTCCCCCGACTCGCTGCCCGACTCGGTGAGACTGCGCGCGGAATATTGAAACCGTAACTCTTATTATGAGGTCTGGAAAAACTGCGGCCAAGAATTAGACTGCCATATCGGTTCGGGTAAATTTCCTTTCTCCCGCGATATTTGTTATTTCATTCGGCTGTAACTTTTCTTGTTTCCCCGACAACGAGGGCGAATATATTCTGGATGATGCAATCGAGATATCCTGGAACGTCGATCTTAAAATCTTCCCTCCCCTGCGACACCTCGGAATCAGATTATAGGATATCCTATTTGAAAGGTCCCTTCGAGATTAGAAGGAGTTTGCCAGAGACTTTGATAAGATCTGTTTGGTCAAGGACGATCGGGCTATTACCAAAGTCACGGTTCTCTCACTTCTCCTGGCTAAACTCACAGAGAGGCACCTGACCCTCGCAGTACGAATCATTCAGAAACCCCAACAGAAATTTCTCTGTTTGCACAATTTCCCCGGGAGAGAGGAAAAAGAGGACGTCGTCGCAGGGAGATAGATAAGGGCAAAAATTCAACGAGATTACTTTCTCAGCCCTCGTTGTGTGCCCTCCGCTGTAGCGTTAGCCTTCAGGGTTGATGGATCAGAATTGTCTGGTGGAGGAAACGGTTCTAATAAACGTGGAGCACAGGAGACACTATTTCACACTGAAGAACATCCTTGTTCCTTCCCAATTTAGGGCTAATTGAGATGAATATACGAATGTGCTAGCGGATGCTGTACCACCCTTCCGAATATACCACCGAAGGGCTGGCAATAACACCCAACCCCTTTCTAGCACTAAAATCCTTCTACATCTAGATTTATCCAACAACTAATACCGACGAACCCGCTAACCACTAAAAGCACAAATTCCCTTCCCCTATCTCTAGAACGCTCCCCCAAATTCCTTTTTCAGCTCTATAACCACGTAATTTAACTTTTCGAATTATAAAGCACCATCCCAACGCCATATACAAAAACCAAATTTCTAAATTCCAAAGTCGATCCGATGACGTCGCTTCTAAGCTGCTGACATAAGATGCTTTCGATATTCCAGCTCGATAGCCATCGATGCAACCTAATAAGGTCTGACTGTCATCCGTTTTCCCTTAAAAGAAAACAAGGCGTCCGAAGGACCTCGGAGGGTCTCCACGGTGGAAAAGGTCGATAGGAAACACGGTGCTGAGAAAGTGGTAAGGTTACCGAATGAGCTTCGCGTGGCAGCCGCCGCGTACCCGGGCTCGTGGCTTTATTAACACGTCTTACAGCGTAACGGGATCCCGTGCGCGCTAAGAGCCAGGTATATGGAGGCAACCAGCAGCTGCCGCTAACGCAATTTTCCCCCGATATAAATCCTCCAGACCCCGCGATATTGAATCAAACGATATAGGCGGACGGCTTTATCCGAGCGTGGCTCGTGGACGCGAGCTCGCGCCAGTACCACCCCCCACACACACACACGCGCGCGCGTTTCTGCTCGTCTCGGCTAACTAGATCCTTGATGGACGACAGGGAGGATGGAGCAACGCGATTCTACGTGGTGTTAAAAAGTACGCGATGTAACGTCAACGGGGGGAGATTTCTTTTTTAAAAATTAATTGGATAGGTGGAATAAAATATTTCACAAAAGCTCTGGTTTTAGTCAAGTTTCACTTGCAAGATGAACGAGGCATCTGGTTTCTGAGTTATCGAGCATGACACTTCGTAGATATTTGTGTTTGTACGTATAGGTGTCATTGGGGGCGAGAGGGAGAGGGGGGAGGATAGTTGCTCCCCTGGGTTTTAGAGAAAAAAGCGTTTATTTTTAAAACACAATCTTTATTAATTTGTTACTGAAAAAGTGAATATTTTTTAATTTCGGTTTTAAATTTTTAATTAAATTTGAAGTATAAAATGGGATCAAAAAGGCAAGTGGGCTACTCCACTCGCATCGAATTTTTCACGATTCGATTACCCCCAAGTTGCCCTCCTCCCCCGTTGGTAAAAAATCTGCGGACGCCCTTGATAGATACAGGATCGATTCGTATGCATTCGAATTGATTTTTTGATAAGTAGAATTGTATTCTACGTTTTCAAATGATTTTTGGCTGGTCAATTACCATTCTGTAAGTAGCGCCGGGTACTTTGGGACACCTTGTACGGAACGGAGCGAGTGGAATAAGTCGGCTACTTCCACGACTTTGTCCAATGGTAAAAGAATAAAGGGTGGAAAAAGGAGGAATGAAGATACGGGGGAACTGAAAGAACTTTTTCTTTCCTTCCGCTTTGCCCTGCCGCGGAAGAGATGAGCCGTCCATTAAGTAGACGTCGAGGGAAAGTCGAAAGATTTTAAGGCGATACTAAAGACCGTGAAAAGAACAGCGAACCGTATGAGACAACTGCGATTGAACGGAATCCTTTGGTAAATTAAAACGTCGATGAACTGGACACGCGTGTGAATGAAATCCACAGTTGGAACGTTCGTGTTACAGTTGTTATTTTGATTTCTCTAATTTCATTCTGGAATATAGATTCCAGCGTCTATCATGTGTATAACGAAGGTTGTGAGAAGCTCTATCTCTATTTGGTGGTATACCCTTTTTGAAAGAAGAGGAGACATAGACCATAATCGATTATACATCGAATAAAAAAAGACAGATATCGGAAAATACTGAAAAGAAAGCACCGTCTCAGCACTGATGAGCGAGCTTGGGAACCACTGGGATCGAAAATAAGTTCTATCACTCAAAATAAGAAGTTCAAAACCCTAGAGGATTTTACAGCAAGACAACCGATGCGAAACATAGTTTCCTATTTCACCAAAGTTAAAAAGAGACGAAAAGATAAAAACTTCTTGATTCAAGAATGATTTACGAAGAATATTAGCAAGTCCGAAGCTTCTGCACCGTCGCTTAATTACACACTCGAATTAAAGCAAATGGAAAAAAGATCATCGTCGATCAGACATCATTTTCAAAGGCCGAACGTCATCTACGTCAAAGGATACTCCGCGGTATAGGTAGAAGAGGAACGGTGGAATAGAAGAGATTGGATCGACTGGAATAAGTCGTTCCGTCCGAAAACTTGGACCAATTGAAAAAAAGGGAACGGCAGCGGTCGAACCAGCCGGAACTTTCCTCCCTTTCTTTCTCTGCGGCTTACTCTGGCCCAGGAAGCGAGGGTACGCCCATTACTTCGTGGACGAACGAGCTCCCGTGATCAGGGATGAACCGGGAAAAGGAAGAAGAGATGGGGAAGAAGTCAGTGGGAAGGCGAAGGAATGGAAGGAAAATCGAAAAATCAAACCGTCCTTCGGTGAGATTGGGCAATGGTTGAACCTCGATCGAGGATGGCCTCGGAACACGATTTTCTGGCGCATCGAGTTACTGATTGCGAGGATAGTACGTCAGAACTCGGGGAACCTACGTATGTACGCTACACACCCTACTATTTCGCCCTCGGAACAGGGATTAAGGGGAGGAAGGTTGCCGGCTCTGATTCGATGGTTCTCGAAAAATTGTCGTCCATTTCGTCGAGTCGACCCACGAAACACCCAGCTACGTTTTTTCGTCCTGCTCTCCGTTTAGCGGGACGCTGCAGATAAATAACAATTTGCTCTCGACGATTTCTCCCACCTGGAGACACTCTATATCTTATAAACTGGGCTGCTTTGTAGTAATTCTACTGATAATGCATGTCGATTACTGAGTAATTCTGCTCTTAAGTGCGGAGAAGAGATATATTCGAAGTGGAGATCACTTGCATATAGTACACAGTAGCAGACTCATAATTTAATCTTAGGGGAAGCCCAGTTGAACGGATGAAAATATTTTTAAATGCAAATTCAATAAAGAATGAAATCCAATTTACTTTTCTTTTTCAAAGCTCTTGAATTAATTCAGTCGTGGTTACATTAATCACCTTTTTATCTTTTCTTTGAAGGGTGTCAGAGTCACAATCGTATAAATCTCATCGTTCCCAGCAGAAACAATATTCCGTAGTACACCGGGAATCTCAGAATTAGTAGATATCACCTGGTTGACTGAAAAATTATTATCCCTAGTTCCATTCAAAGCAAAAATACGGTATGCATGCACGCACACAGCGATCATTCCCCGACGTGGGATACGTTTCACGAAAGGAGAAACTGCAACTCGGTGCACTATCGACCGCCGTATAAATACATCCTCGATACGTAGGTCGTTTCATGGCCGATGAGGCACGCAGCGTCGAGACGCATAGGGACGACTATAAAGTATATAAAAACACATCTATGCGCGGCATCGAATATCGAGCAGAGTTATCAGGGAGCGGGGAACACAACCGTGGCGTATTTCAACGGAAGTCGAATGGAACTTTTTGATCCCTTGCATATAGGACGAGGAACAAACGACGTAGCAAAGAGTGACGCCGGTGGTTAATTCGAACGAGCTTCCCATATACTTTTGCTAATTTCCCCGGTACTAGAGAGGAATCCATTGTACGAGGGGCACGAAACAAAAGGGGAGTTCACAGTTTAGGAAATTTCCCTCCACTTCGGCGAAACTTCACCTTTGTATAACAATTCGGCGATCGTTGGGACCTGCACACACGGCAAATCTCTCGACTATTACCGGGTTACGCTCCAGAAACTTGGGTGCCCTGCTCCTTTGCCGCTTCCACGATCCGTGCCCCCGAACCAGTTAGCTACCATGTTTGCTGTTCCAGCGAGCGATCCAAGGATATTGGCAACATCTGGTGGCACCTATAGTTCCGCGGGAATAGCGAGCCGAAGGGAACGGAGAACGAACCTGATCTTTGGATCGAATATTCAAGGGTATCGAGAAGGGACAACATCTCGAACCTTGCTAAACAAGCTCTGAAACCTGCATCGTGCTGTACAGCGCACGCGTCAACGTAATAACTGCCGCTGAGATCCTGTATCGAGGCGTTATAGCTGTTTAGGGGTTTCCTATTTGTCGCCACAGATCTTAAACCACGTTCTTCCAAAGCACGAGTATCGTCGTAATTAAAGATCACATCCATGCAAGTTATGGATAATTTTTTACACTCAAGTACCCAAAAAATACGAACGAGGTGGATGCTCAGATCTCCTCGAGTCTCCAGAATTTTAGCCTCGACATACGGAAAATTGTTGACAAATTCCCAGCAGTATAGCGCGACGGATTTTAAAGCTAATCACTTGCCGTATCGGCTGCCTCGGCGAACGAGCCGAGGATATTGGCAACATCTGTAGCTGGCTATCATTCGACGAGAACATCAAATCGGAGCGGAGGGAGTGTTGGGGGTAGCTTGTCTGGGAGTAAGGGGGTTGCGTTTCGAGAACGGAGCATTTAGAAGCTCATGTAACAAGAGCTAAGCTCTATTATAGGAGCCCGAAGAGACGTGGGAAGCTGTAAGGCAAGATGGAGCAAAGACGGATCCGTTTAATTGGCTGCTTCGCCGTTAAGAGGACTCTTGTTGTGCCCGATTGGTGGGAAACGGCGGTGCATGACTCTCAGTTTTGTACCTTGCAATATAAATTGACTGTCAACGATGGTTCTATACAAAAAAAATATAAAATACAATGTACAAGGCAACCATTTACTTTCTACAAGCTAATTCCCTCTAAAAGATTTAACCAAAGTATTAACAAAGGACATTGGAAAATTGGAAGTTTTGCAGGATCTACACATGAAAATAAAGAGAAGGTTACATTGTTAGATTGCGTATCAACCTTTGTCATTTCCATAGAAATTGAAGTAATAGAACGCTGAATAGTAGCACCAACGAATGGGTTACTGATACCAAATTTCATTAATACCTTTGCCTTCGATTCTATACGCCCTTTGTATACGCTTCAAAAACCCGAGTAGCGTTCAAAAATTGAAACCGTAGTAGCTTTGCGTATCACGTACTTTTTTAGATCTCCCGGAAATGTAAAATATTCTCCACGAAATTCGGATGAAAACACTTTCACGGAGATGTGTTACGCCCCGAATTAGAGCGGCTTCACTGGACAAAAATTCAAGTAATTCCGTAAATCCCCGTTAAAAAAGAGGCCTGTGGTTAAAATAAAACTCTGGTAAAGGCTGAACCACGACCAAACATCGCGCTGCGCCGTTAAAAATACCACGATCACGCATCGCGGGAAGAGGAGAAAGGCTCTCTCGTTTTTCACGTCAAAACCATTCGTCCTCCACTCGACGTGAATAACCAACAAATAATTCCATTCTAGGCCTGTGCACGTTGGGCGTATCTACGCGAACGCACACAGATAGGCAGGCACGACGCAAGATACTTTTTTTCTTTCGAAACTGGCTGCAGCTGCGCGCGCTTTGGCGATACGCACACTCAGGAAATGGTGAAAAAAAAAAAATCAGCGTGCATTCCTTTCGTATATTACACATGTACGTACGGCGGTACGCGGGCCGTTTCACCAACACTGTTGCAACGAGTATTTTCCGGGAATATATCAATGGCATCTGCGTCTCATTTTTTCTTTCGTTTGACGGAACCGCGCAGAAAGGTTTCCCATGCCGCGTAGAATGGAGAATTACGAAAATGTGTAACTCTAAAAGGGCAGAGGCTTCCTTCAAAGGAACGAATGGAGGTACAAGTTTGAAAGAAGCCCAAATGGAATAGCTACTAAATTTGTGAATGTTTTCGGAAGATTGTAGAGAGTTACAAGTACTTGTAAGGTACTGAATGCACATATATGTGTGTCTGACTATGCACGAACCATTTCCACTGGCTGCGCGAGCCCTCTGGATAGCTTCAGAATGTTAAATGTCGATTCTACGTACCATTCTACGTACATGTAAATTTCTCATCGAGTTATAGAATTTGTAATCAAACTGAGTTTCGGTAGGTATAATACATGGATATGTACCATTCTCCTTAACTTGTACTACTATTCGTTTCGTTTCTCCTTTCTCTTCTCCAACAGGGGAATCGAGCTTTAAATTTGAATGCACCCTTACATGCCCGCTTTATTTTAAAAATCATCTCCAGTAGAACATCCTTGAGTTAATAATTTCTAGAGGAAAGCACAAGTTACAGCAATGGTTCCCAACGTGTGAGTCGCAAAGTATTTTTTGATACTCTGTTAATGATTTAACACTGATTTTTCATAAACGAGAAGAAGAGAAAGCTGGTTACCCAAGTACAAGAACAACCGTCGCATTAAATATATTAAATATATTTCGTATATGTGTTAAGATAATTAAATATTATTATTAATTTATTTTCGTAATAAGCTTAAACACCCACGAGACGTCTAACTTGTTCCTTCCCACAACGCACGTGACTCTTCTACCAATTGTTACCCACAGAACGTATGGAAGCAGCTCGGTTGTCTAATTCCCCGACACCCAGTGTGCAGACCATTATACGAACCGTATATATCCGCGTTTATACGTTCAATGAGTAATGGCAGGCGTCTGTCATAAGGGGCATGCGGCTGACACGAGCCGTGTGTAGCGGTGCCCTTTCTGCCGCCGGTGCAGAAACAATTTTCTTCGAGTCGTGAGCGCGCAAACCGGCCGAGGTGGAACAGAGGCCCGAGCCGGTGAACACGAGTCCGCGGGAACGAGAGGGGCCGGTGAAATGCGGCGAAAGTTGAAACAAATATCGAATTTATCGGGTTGCTGTGGGCTCGCGGGGGGAGAGGGAATCTGTAGGAAAACCGGACGCCAAAGGGGAACAAGTCAGCGTGAGTTACGAGCAGAAGGGTATGAGAATGTGGGAGAGGAAGTCGACGACGACGACGACGACGACGACGACGTTCGTTCCTAGGTCGTGTTTGAATTACGAGCTCTAGTAGTCCAGACTGGAAATGGAAGCCGCCGAATGGCGGGAATGACATAAAACCAGTGACGGCGCTGAAATTTCCACCCTTCTACCTTTCTTCCCCCCCCTTCTAGCTCTAACTTACTGTTTTCCATCCCTTCTCGTCCACAGTCCCACCTATGCCCCCGTATTTCTACCTTTCCCTGTTTTCTGGCCGATTGGTTTCATTCGAATTACCCACAAACTTGGACAGAGTGTACGTCAACGTTCTCACCCCCTTCAAACAGGAAGGGATTCGGATGATTGTTGTTTTATGGTGATCGCGCTCGTGCCCCCTTCGAGCATAGCTTTATACCCTCGATCGTTAGGGCCTCCCGGAGAGAAGAAGCCTCCTCTCTCCTTTTTACGATAATGTCCCTCGCGAGTTTTCTTAGGTTCCCGCCCGATAAAGCTTCGCTGCACCATTTAATATTAAAGAATACCCACCCCCCCGAGTTTCTCTCGAAACGTTACGCGTAACGTACCACCGTGTTGTATTTCCTTAATTAAATTTCATGCACCGACGGAGTGGCCGCTAAGTTATTTTAACCTCTGGCCCCGCCGCGCTTTTTAATGAAGAGTAATTTCATGGGATACGCGAGTCTGGGGATGAAGAGAATTTTCCGACGCGGTGATAAAATGATGCTTTGCG
The DNA here is from genome assembly GCA_963971345.1 of Andrena flavipes. NCBI lineage: Eukaryota > Metazoa > Arthropoda > Insecta > Hymenoptera > Andrenidae > Andrena > Andrena flavipes. Next base: position 1,739,923 of record OZ020480.1, read on the forward strand.
TTAGGTTTCCGGCGACGACGGGTTAAGGTCAGCTTCTTGGGCGCGCAGCAAATATTCCCGGGAAAGATACAGCACGCGACGGCTGACGGATATTCGACACGAAGGGGTTCAGGCATACTTTATACAAAATCGATCTCGCGCGTGCAAGCAGAGCCTTTTATGCGTTCAGCTGCGCTATGTATGCCAGCTGTCGAACTGATTCGCATGAGATCGCTTCCGAGGCATTCGGTTTTTGCTCGCTGACCGTGAAACGAGCGTTTATCGATCCTGGACGTCTTAGGTGGTTAAGCAATGGCTGTCATCTTTTAATGTATGCGATGTTGATACAGTTTTTATCGAGCAGCACATTTCGCGTTGGATAAATCTTCTTTTATTAGTATCTACCATGTTGTGTTGCATTCACCCTCGGGAATACAATCCCGGGATAAATTCGCATATATAACTAAATTATATTTATTTGTGGAGAAGCATAAAAAGAGCGTATCAATATTTTGCATTGTCCCTCCTGCAAATGTTGAAACAGAACGAGCATTTTCAGCGGCTGGTTATATTGGAAATAAAATAAAAAGATGAGTAGGGGATGATACTTCAGAATCGATATTTCTTCGCTCGCATTTCCAAAAATCTTTATAATGGTTAACCGATATTACCTATTTAATCGGACTTTATTATTCTTCGTTGTTCCACTGTTTTTATTGTTGAAAATTATTTTAATTTATATTTGAGGCTAATGAGAAGTAGTAAGTTTATTTGCATCAAATAAAGATTTCGAATTTCAACACATAATAAACAATTTTAGTTACTGAAAATTTCTATTACCCAATCCTGGAATCAGTCCCGAAATCCCGAGATAGATTTTAAAAAATCTAGAAATCCCGGGACAGTAAATAATGACCGGGATTGTATTTCCTAATTCACCCCCAACGGTTGCACCTATTAGGTATTTCACGATAGAATTCCTCTCAGATCAGAAGTGAAACATACAGGTAAATAAAATTACTTAGGCGTTGCAATTGCCAACTGCAGAAGGGTGTCTGGCCATATGCAAACATTTTTGAGTTTTTCCGCGCATCGTACGGTCGTGCGCGGCGCGAACTCTCGACGAATTAATTGGGTCACTTGGGGTAAAAAACTCGTTCGACCGGCACCCTCGTTTCCCATTCTCCTTTTTCCACTCTGTCCACGCACGCTCGGCAAACATTGTTACCCATTAACAGAGTTAGCATCACCGGTACGTCCCTGCCGGCGTAATAAATTAATTCCACGAGGCACAAGCACGGGCCGCGTCTCTGTTTTGAAAAAAAAAGAAGCTGAAAGAAAGAAACACGTCGGGATCGTCGAGGACGAGTCACGTATAATCGCGTGCAAAGGCGTTAAAAATCAACGGCGCCGAGGCGAAAGAACTCACCCGATCCACCTTCTTTATGCACCAGTTTCTTCGAATACCTGTTCGCGTCCGTTTACGATACGAATTAATTCGTCATCCGCTTTATCGCGTAGTTTAATTTGCTCGTAATTATTTACATGCTCCAGTTGTTGGGTGTCGCGGATGTGTGCCGAGAAATGAGGAGCATCGGAGAATAATGCATTTTATTATAATTAATCAGCTGCTCCTATTCAAAATTATTTGAATTATTAGTTTTAATACTTTTTTTCTATATATTGCGCTTTCTCATAAGGATAAGGGAAAGTTTTTCACTGTAAGGTTGAATTTTATTATAATTTTTCAAAAATTCGTCACAGTATTTTATAGACGAATAGTTTAAGTATGTTTGTAAATAATAAACAAATTCATTTCTCAAATATTTTACGTTTTGTTTGCTTTTCTGCTTAGGTATTCAGAATTACCCTACTCTCCCTTACATGTGAAATTGAAAGTTAAATAATTTAAAAGTTACCGAATTAATTATTCTAAAATTTTCAAGGTGTTTTTCTCCTGAATGAAGAATCATTCCCCGAATTTTCAAAGATTTCCGCTTATTTCTAATGTAACTGAAGTTCGCCCTGAAAGCATTACATTCATCCGCATCTCCAAAGTCCAAGTCCACAGAAAACACTTGAGCGTTAAAGTCCGAAGAGTCAGTTTTCGTTGCAGGCGAGAATTCGCGAGGTGCTCGCGAATGCCAATCCCACTCCGTGTTTCCCTTAACGAACACAAGTGGGCCATGTTCGCGCAACATCCGACGCCGGAGGGGGGCAAATGGAAAAGCATTTTCTCCTCTTAGCGTTCCGTCTGATTCTCGTGAATCAGCTCGGCCGGTTCTTGTTATTAATAGGAGGGATGAGGATTAGCGATGGGCGAGACAGCGGCGGGCGAGCAGAATCGGCGTCGCTGATGGAGGCGGAAATGGAACGATCACGGCCAAGACACTCGTAGCTCGGATGTCGAGAGCGTGCGCCGCTGCCGGGCGAGCACAGAGCCTCGAAAGGGTAATCCACTGTCGAAAATACGATCTCTCGTGCGGCTAGCACGTTATTCCACGTCCACGGAAATCGTGTTCCCGGGACGTCTGATGCCGGTGGCGGCCACTTCGCAAGGATAACAGCCGATTCCGTTAATGGAGTACGTTCCATCGTACCTGGGCAAATTCTGAAAAATTAATCAGCCCCTCCACCGCCGCTCTGTAGCAGCCGAGCCTGGTGCGCAATTCCACTGATTGTTAAGCGGCCTTCGGTTTGCGTTATTAAAACCGATCGTTCCGCTGCAACAGCCAAGCGAATACGATTACGCGTCGTTTCAATCCCGACCCACGATCGCGATCACACAATTAAGAGGTAACGAGCCAATTCTGTTTATCCGATTGTCCGCCTTCCGCCCTGTGTGAAGCTGTTGATGCAACGTCCGCGAAGCTCCATGTGCAACGAAAAAACACGGGAGGATTAGCTACCTTCCGGAGTGGAATAGCATTAGAAATACCCAAAACCAAGCAACGCTTTACTACTTTTCGGAGTGTTTAATAAATTTCTGCATCCGTTCAGCGTTTGGGAACGGCCTACGTTGCGATTGGCAGATAGATGGCACCACGTTAGTTCGGATATTTGTACAGAGGGTTCGAGTCTCATCGCCCCGAGAATTTTTTTCCGCCTACCTTTTCCGCATGGTAATTAATCTCGCAACCAGCGGATAACTCTATTCCTCATTGCGCTATAGCTTGGATCTCGATTTGCGTCTCTAGTGCCTGTAATATCCAATCTGCAGCCAGCGATAGTCCATCCACGACCGGTACGATCGGAGGCAGCAATCGGGGGCAGTAATGCAGCCGGTGCGCGGGGAAAAATCGTCGACGAGGCACACCGGGAAACGTCATTACGTTGATTGTAATTGCGCAACGAGTGAGGCGAATTGAATCGAGCTTGAAGCCCCGGCAACGGCTAAAGGGGGTTGACAGGGGTGGCTCGTTTTCATGATTCCGCGGGGCAACGGAGGACGCTAAGACGCGTTCACCTGGCGATAATAAACCGGCTGTGGCGTGCTGGTTAGTCGGGTTAGTTCGCGTCGGAAGCCTCTGATACGATTAAAGACAATAACGAGACCAGTCAGGGAACGAAATGGAAAAAGGCGAGCGGCTCGGCGATGCCTCTGCGACGTAACAAGGCGAAATAGGAATGCAAGGGACCCTTCTGAAGCCGTCAGCTGAATGTAGAGCCAATGAAACGCCTAAGACGGAAACCAAGGGCGATGGGAAGATGAAAGTACAGCTCTCTTCGCCTCCGATGTGTGGCGTTATGACGGCAGAGGGGCGAGGCACGAGTAAGAATGAACCGTCGTGTATTTATTTTCGCCCTGAGCTCTTAGGGCCACCGTCTAACGGGCTCTTCCCCATTGCGAATCTCTGCGCGACGATTTCTTCGACTGGTCCATTCACCCTTACCCTACGCTCCGGCTCACTCTCATTTACCATGGAATATCAAAGAGAAACGAAGGTGCGCTTTCCGCGACGTACACGCAGAGGGAACAGAGTGGATAATGCGGCAAGTTCCTGCCTCGTTGACTGCATAACGACAGCTACTATACTTTTATGCTCGCAGCGTCTCGCGACCTCCCCCGCGCGTTATTCGCCGCGACGATCCGTCGTAAAGTTACATCGCCGGCGCGAACGATCCGACTACTCGCGGGCAAAGTAAACTTCTCGCGCGTCCATGGCGATTTTAATACACCGACGCGGGAATTAGAAATCCAAAAGTAGACATCCTTGGGTGAGAAAGAGATCGATCAAGGGGATGAAAAACAAACTACAAGGTGACAAGCACGGTACGTCGAGGGAAGCGTGGAAGCTGGTCAGGTTGGGCGTGGTTGTGCTGGCCGCGTGTCCAGGGGCGCGATGGGGGATCGAGTTTCAAACGATCGTGACGCAAAGGAGTTCCTAGCTTACGGACAAAAAGGCGGCTAAAAGCATATTCCTGTCGTCCTTGGCTTTACGTTGCCACCGAAGGTTCCCCGCTTATATTTTTATAGCCTTCGGCTACGAGCGACCCCCAAGCACCGGTCTATTCTTTCACCCGCAACCTTTGCCACCCCCTGTACGCGTGTAACGCACGACTCCGCCTTTATGCGCCCGGCAGAGCCTCAAGGACGAGGGGGGCGATAAAGTCGCCGGTTTACGAGGAAACAGTCGCGAAGTTAGAGGAACTCGGACCACAGGAATACACGGGGTTACACGGATCACCGAACCCGGGAGAGTTCGCCGCGGAACGCGTGCATTCCCGGTCCGCGAACAACCGCTTTCTCCCTTAATATTTTCTGCGTCGGAGGATCGGGCGCGTTTGTTGCTCGCGGCGCGAGGAGGCGGCTTTCTAAAGACCCACGGCGGGGCGGGGACGCTCGTTCGCTCGCAAAAAATGTTCTTTCAAGCATGTTTTTCGCCCGGGTCAGACGTTTCTCCAACATCCTTCGTCGCGCGTTTCGTTTTTTTCCGGGGACCGCGTCTTTCATCGGCGCCTTTCTTCGGGCGTGTTCAGCGTGTCCGAAATTTCTGTTCTCGTTTCACGTGCGGCTGTCTTGAATGGGATACCGCGGCGGGCGAAATCTGAGGGACAGAGTGGAAAGTACGCTTCACCGCGTGATTTATAATATAGCACCAGTGCGCGTTACTATTTCGTTTATCTCTCGGGACGATGTTTATTGATCGCGGCGCCATTAGGTAGCAACTCCAAGCTGGTCTCTCGCAGCCTTTCTTTTAATATAATTCAGTGAATGGAAAGTACGACGCGTGGGATAGGAGACGCGTGGTCCAGTAATCACAGAACTCGGATGTTATCGCGGGTTGAAAAAATTTACTTTAATTACCCTACATTTGAATGGACGTGGTACGAGAAGAAGGCGCGAGGCAAGGGGAATGAAATAGCGTCTATGTCCAACGAGAGGACGGCTACACTTTCATGTATTTACCTTTTCACAACCTTCCCTCCGGAAATTTCCGAGGATTCTGAGGCGGGCTCGAAGCTTGAAACTAGATGCTGTTGCCGCGACCCTTTCCCTAGGCCAGTCGTCACAGTTGTCCCCATAAACAGCACTCTCGCTTACATCGACTGTCGCGAAGGAACGGCGGAACAGCCGCCCCAACGCCCGCGGGATGTGCCCTTCAAGATTTCCCCGCAACTTCGGCATTCTACCGCGGTTTCTCGTTTGAGGTTTCTTCCCTTTACCGCTCTTGCATGGTTTTACGTGCCGCCGGTGGTTTATTGTTCCGTGGTACGAAAAGGCTTGCGCAAGCACGGCTCCAAAGTGAAGCGTATTTGACGACAGAGGGAACATTTTTTTAAACGCCCCGCCTCGCTACCCGCTGAAATAGGAGCGCGGCAAGTGTTTGCTGAAACTGCAACGTTCCGCCTTTCCCGCGGCGTAAAGAATGCCATTGAAAGTAAAATTTGCCAGCAATTTATTCGAATAGGGGCGAGAAGCGAGCGACATCCTTGGCCGAATTCCTCTGAATTTCAAGATACACAGAATTTTCTAAGGGAGCGTGGTATTTTTAAAAACAACTTCTCGCTTTCCGCGTAATACCCCGAAGCTTCTCGAAGTGAGAGAGCTCAACCGCGTCACGTACAGTGTGTCCCACTAAATTGAAGATTGTACTCTCGAAATCGACAGACGTACGAAAAACCCGAAAAGATAAAATTCCTTGGTTTCTGACGCTACTTCTACAGTCTTCGCTCTTCGTTTACATCCTATTTCAAGCAAGGTATCATCAAAAGTAGGCAAAAGACTCGCGATCGTTTGTCCCGAGTCGAAGTCCACGTGAAACCAGGAGAAAACGATATTTTTCACCGCACCTGGTCGTAAAGGGTTCGCAGGGACGGAAGAATAAATCTCAAGGGCGGATATTTCACGAGATGACGTCGTGTTTCTCCCCGTGCCGCTCTTAATAGACCACATACCGTGGCTGTGTAAATTTTAATAACGCGTCTGTGGCGCAAGGTGGCGACCGGGGTCTAGGCGGTCTGGCTACAATCTGAAAATATTTGTTAGAGCGCGAAGAGTCCCCGGAGAACGTCTCTACCACTTTATGAAGTTTTATGTCGGTTGGACGCTGGTACGCTGTGCAGGGAAAAAAGCCTGGAGAAGGGAGGCAGGGGGAAAGAAAACCCGAGGGTAAGAAACGTTTGGACGATAGAGGCGGCTGGAGACGGGAGGGCAGGGCGAGCGAGGGTGCAAGGAACGCGTGGGGAGAGAAAAGATGCCGAAGGGGGATGAAGAAGAACAGGAAGGGACGCGTCGTAGGTGGCTTCCAGGTTCACGGACGAAAAACAGCGGTCGACTTAGCGCGACGTATATCGAAGACATCGGCCGCGTTTCCTCGCGAGAATTCAATCCGAGCAACATTCATCTCTGCCCTCCCTGCGCGCTGCCAAATGCCATCGAAAGGTCGATCGAGCGTCTTGACGTGTGAAGGGAAAATTTAAGGGGAGCGCTCTCTGGACGACCCCTCGCCGGCCGAAAAGCTACGAAACATAATTATCCAGGTCCTCGAGACGATGAGATTCGATTCGAGATCTGTGCCATTTGCAATTCGATAGGGAGCCGCGGCGGCAGGTATTATCGAGGTGTGGATAATTGATAAATATTTATGGGTGAAGAGGGGAGATCTCCAGAGATGAAGGAGAGGAAAACGAAACTCAGGTTGTGGCTTTGAACACAAAGAACGAAGAGGGTCGAGGTATCGGCGCTATCGATACCGCGCCTCTTCTCGAGGATTTAATCGAGCCGGCTTTCATCTTCCCGGCTATAGACTGTTTTCATCCAGAACGCTATTAGAAAGACGATTGTTGAATCGTTACTCAAAAATTTTTCGGCTACTTATCGCTGTTTAGTTTTCATTCTTTCTAATAAAATTTGTATCGCGATATATGCCGCGATGCCGAAGGAAAAGAAAATATAGACCCCGGAAGAGGGGCGTCGAAAAATCTCGATGGGATTTGTCCAGCGAACGCCAAAAACGAACAAAAGGACTGTTTGGGCGCGACTTGGCCGCTCGGTTCCAATCAAAACTCCTTTCTTTGTGCAAGTAGCACGCGGGAAATCCATCACCGCGCCAAAATTGAAACGTAACGCCGTCCCCCACCCCGCTTAGACACGCGTGCGCCCGCGTTACACGTACGAGCGTGTCACTTACACCATCGCAGCCTTGACGAATTGCGAATCTTGCCGCGTCGCACGCGTCGGCCAGCATTGTCGTGCCTGATTGGAATCCAGCCGCGTTTCTGGTCGTTTTCATCCCCATCCACCGCCCTCGCGCTTCTTCCATCGCCGCCTCACATGAATTCTTTCGAATTGTTCGCGTTTCGACCGTGTGCATTCGCGGGGAATAATAGGACTGCTTCTCGCCAGTGGCCACTTCACCGTGCCCGCCTGTCAATTATTTCGCGTTTTTCCCATTTATCCCTCTTCCCCTTTAAGCATCCCTTTTTACGGATCCTCGATACATACACGTACACGTAGGCTTCCCATAGGGAATGGAACTGGAAATGGTCGGGAAATCCGAAGCTGGTTTCCCTTTAAGCACTTCGAAATGTAGCGTGTTGGAATTAATGCTCCGATAAATCGTTGGCAATTGATTTAACAAATAAAATCCAGCTTTCGTTTATTTTTCAAAATGTACCTTCCCTGGGTTCCCCTTACTGTTCGTGCGCAAGCACCTCCTACTAGACCAATCGTGGAAAATAACGATAATCTCGAAGCCACAAAGATCTCCGAAGGAAAGAGTGAATCTCCTCCAAAAGGTAGCGTGGAAATTCCAAATGCTCGTTTGTCTTCGCCACCTGTGCGCAGAAGAGGGTTAGAAAACGACGAGGAAGCAAAGGAGAAGGAGAGGGACTTGTAAGGTATAGAAGCGACAAGAGATCTCGAGGAGGCATGAATGTGGTTCGGTAAAGGTCGGTCGTAGGAATTCCTACTGGGGTTTGTTACTTTGCTAACAACCGACGACCTAGCCTAAAACTTCTACTTCGGCAGAGAGAAACGTCTGTAAGGATGGAGGAGGCGAAGGGTGGCGGTGAACACGTCGCATTGCGGCTACCAGCCGGACAATGCCATACTGACCAGGGTAACTGCCCTATGGAATTGGTTACTGTGTTCTTCTCGAGGTCCCTCGGCCCCTTTCACCAACTCCTCTGCAAACCGTATACCTACATCGAGTAGTTCTTGTTTCGACGATTATTCCGAAACTTCGCCGCAAAGAAAAACCCTTTGCTACGCTCGCTTCAACGACTCCTCGATCTTCTTATGCAAAGACCCCGCTGCGGTGGCTGGGACGGCGAAATCGGTTGGAGCATCTCTCCTTTCTGTCGCGAAAAGACATCTATCGATAGAGGTAACGATTCCGAACCGTGGAATATCGTGCTTATAAATTGATTCGCTCGGATTTCAAATTAAATGGGGGAGTCAAGAAGCTGAGAATAATGATTCTCTTTAATGTTTCTAATGTCCTACGCCCCAATAGAAAATTGATGATCGTTCGGTAAAAAGAAGAACGGTCAATGTCCTCTGAAACGTTTAAATATTACGCGTTCCCGATTACTCATCGAGGACTTTCAGCAGAGGCGTTGAAATCATCGGGCAGATTTTTTTGCCGGAAGATCGCGCGCTTTATCATCTTAATGCTTTACCTCGCCCCTAACGAGACGAGGTAAACGTCACGAGCGTCGGCTGACTGAAACGCGCTGCTCGTTTTTAACGCACGTCCCACGAGTTCGTGTTATGCATACACCTAGAACGACCCTTTGCCTTCCGCTCCCTTTTTTCCCTTCCCCGCGACCTCGCCGCGTCGAGGTTACACCCGTGACCGCCAAGAAGATGAGGATTTAAGGGTCTCCCTTGAAGAATCGGAGAGTCCTGACGAGCATGCTGCCATGCTCTTGGTCCCAGGAACCTATTTCTCTCGCGACGAGCTAGGTAACGGCACTTTGTCCACCCGGAATTCAGAATTATGACGTCCAGGTTGTCGCTCCAGTTGCAGCGGAGAATGACGCGATATCACAATGTCGGGGGAATTGGATTGCTGCATCGTTGTCTTTTTCAAGGCACCCATTCGCGAAACAACTGGCGCAGTTCTGCACCCATTCTCCCCTGCAGCCGTCCGAGAGACACAATTCCTAAACGCGACACACGCTGTTGAATCGAGTGTTTCAAAAAGTGCATTAAGTGGAAGGAAGTTGGTTATGCAGGGATCGAAGAGGAAATGCACAATTAATTTCTCGACTCGTTCAAATCACGCACTGGTATAAGGAATCCAACAAAGTTAAACTGTCCTATCTAGCATTTCTTCATATATTCAGATTTGTTGAAATATTTGAAGTTCTGCGCGTCTTTTACCTTTTATGTAACGTTAGAAAACTCCATGTGCTTTGTAAAGATTTATAAACAGTCTAAAGTATTTAACCTAACTTCTTTCAAAATGGTTAAAATATCTTATCTGACACAATTAATTAATTGGTAGGTTAATCATACATTCTCTACAGGTACACCTGTTACAAAAAATTATATTAGGCTATTACGAAATAATGACGACATGTTTTAATTTGAATGAAGGAAAACAGTGTTCTCGGTGGTTTCAAAATGCTAGATAGGACATTTTAACTAAAAACACGATCGAATACATATCTCTCCATCTCCACACCCTCCTCCATCAACTGGATTTCCTTCGTCTCCTTTTGTTCCCACTTGTCGCTTTAACTCTTTAAGTATTATTACGTACAGTTTCTGATCCCGTCAGGATCAAGGGCGTCGTACACAAACGTACTACACGTGTTTAATGAAATTTCAATAGCTGAGAATTAGAAGCTTAAGCTTGTGTGGAGATCAGTTCTCAAAGGAATAATAGTACAGAGTTGGAATTATAGTCCGCGGTTAAAGTGAACGAACGACGCGCGAGGGAAAAACGGAATAGTAAAGAGTACCTACCTAGGAGTTGCTGCAGTTCGCACGTTTGGTATACATAAACACACCGAAACAGGAGGGGCTTACTTGCTTATTTAGTCGCCGGGTGAAACATAGTTTCAGCGTCTTTGTAATCGTGAGCATCCACCTGCTCCCCGCTTCCAAGATTTACCATCCACCTTGGTCAGCCGAAGAAACTGCTCCCTTGATGTAATATCGCTGTACCAGCCGCGCATTCTTGGCTTGGTGCACTGCAGGGGCCACCTTCGAGATGACGACACGCAAACATGCTTACTCGATGAAGTGACATTCTATTTCCAGCGGAACACCTTTCGTTAGGGCTGCGTTTACGAAGCCACCTTGCCCTTCTATCCGGAAATAATTCTACTATTCTAACCGCGTCTCCCGCGGTCCGAATTACCACGGATGAATTTAAATAATTTGCTACGACATCAGAGAAGCATGCAAACTTGTTATTGCCCCGTTTCCTACTTCGGGGAGCGATATTTCTCTGCAAGAATAAGAGGGGAAGTAAACGATTGCTCCTTCTACCATAAAAGACGCAGGAGAAGCAAAGCCTCCTATTTCTACTTACTCGAGAAACGATGACTCGTCACCCTCGAGTAAACAACTTAACTTTTCCTATGACCGACCAACTTCACTCCACGTGTTCAGTGATTCAATTCCACGCGTATAACGAAGATACGTTTCCCTCCCGGCTATTTCGCTACCTTTTGTCGTTATTATGGCTGCCAGGAGAATCTGGGGATCATCGCCCTTTCGTATTCTAATTTCGTTTCAAACTTTTTAAATACTTTCCTTCGCAATGTTTCTCCCCCTTTCGTCCCACATCTCTTGGGACCATTCCACTCCCTCCTTTCTAGAATTTTCTTCCCGTGATATAACCCTGCTCGCTCGAAGCACCGGCCCTGGAGCTGAGGATCCTTCGAGGATTTATTATGAAGGAAAAGAAGGAATCTAAACCGTAGAAATTGCAGAATCTTTATGGCGATGAGTAAGATTGAATAGCCATCAGCCGCGTAAACGAAAGTGTTCGTCAATAATTCGATCAGGAAACAGTTGAACGTTGCCTAACCGATTCACCTTTGCCGGGGGGTTGCGAGTAGATGGCCTGGGCACATTTGACTCCCACCCTGTCTCATCCCCTTCGTTCTTTACATCTCCCCTAACTCTTAGCTGCTCCCTTTTCGCTCTGTCAGTGAGGAATCGGCATCGCCTCGACATTCCAAGTCGTCGCACGTTTCGAATTAGCTGTTCGACTCGACTGCACATTGGATCCATAGTTCGTAGGACAAGGCAGAACGATGGAGCATTTTATTCCACCCTCTAATTCTGCTGCGACATTCCTTCCTTACGGGGGAGGCAGAATTTAAAACGAATGCCGCGCCTCGCGATGGTTGATTGCGAGGAAAGCGGCTATTACGGAGGCCTGGTAAACGATTTTTCTCTTCTCTCAGCTTGCCGTTTGGCAAAGTCGCTTGCTTACGGTCGGAAATACGAAGCGGGACGTTTCAAAGACGCGAATTCAATTGGACGGCTCCGCGGCAAAGACAAAGCTCGGTGTCGTGCTGCGCGGCCGCGGCGTGTTTTAATTAGTTGAACCGGGGAGCAAAGAGGCCGACGGGAGTTTAGGGGAACTAAAATTGTGGTAATTGAAGGGGTGGCTACCGGGTTTGGCGGCGTGGGACATTGGCGGAGGCCGTAGCGAGACGCCTGAAAAGGTGAACAGGGAGGCACGTCCGAGGCGAGAAAGCTTCGAGCTTTCTCAATGACCTGGATGAAGGCCGTCGGTTGGCGTCGGGGAAACTTTTACCGCCGGACCGCGCTCATGGATTGTCGCGACACCTTTGCCAACTTTTCCGCCCGTTTTTGCATCGAACCGTCCGAGGGCCGCCGTGTTCACCGGCCACCAATCCAACCGTCGAACAACTTAATTTCCCCTGTTAAACGAATCGAGAGCTCGTCCAAGTTTTTCGCCCCACTTCGAAACGTCGAACGTCAACCCAATTTTCGTGCGAAAATCTGGCGAACGTTCTCGGTAGACGTGTACAAGGGTATTAGACGACTAAAATGAAAGGTTTCTTTCGGGTTGGATCGAAGAATATATAACGCTTTTTAAGACAAAGGCGACGTTAAAAATATTGAAAATTGAAGGAAATACAAAGCACTAATAAATCAAGACGGTGAACGAATCAATATTTTTAGTAGGAATTTTAACTGAACCTACAAAACACTTATCCACAATAAAGTATTGTAAAACACGCAAATTGTACGAGTTATTAGTCGTCCATCGATCCAACTCAAAAGAAACCGTTCATTTTAACTGAACCGTATTTACTTTCACGCAAAGTGAGGAAAGCAAGATTTAGCAAGATTTATATCGAATTGTTCAAGAATTGCGTGAAATGAAACGTAAGTTTTATAAAAATCAAAGAATTTCGTAGCTTTTACAAGAGTTTTAAATCCACCCTCTGTATCGAACGACCTTGAAGCTCGAGGGCAGAATCTTATAAGGGGCGAGCTCCCCTAAAAAGTGTGTAGCCATTTAAAATCAAGTGGCTTCTAGAAGGGTATTTGATTTATTACGAGAATTTCAATCCTCGCACAATAAATCAAAGGCGAGATTGAAGTAACAACGTAACAAATATTTCGTAGTTCTCGCGACAAAGTAATGCCGAGGACAAAGCGAGAACAATCTCGATGAAAAATATAAGTGCGTTAACGCGTGTGTTTCTCCTTCTTTGATATTATGTTAAAGCTACAGCTGAGCGGAGAGTTGTAACAGGGTTAAAATAATTGCTCGTTACAGAGGTCCAGTAACGAGGATAACTCGCAACATATTTATACGTGAAAGTATACGTGCACGGCGAAGTATTGGCACCGGCAATTAATTGACATAATCGTGAAATCCACGCTTGATCGAGCATTAAGTGAGGCTGTACGTAACATTGTTCGCTTTGTGACTTCGTTAAACGACGTTCCGTCCCGCGCGTGCACGACGAACGGAATAAAACAAAAATTCAGTTAGCAGGCTAATGGACGGCGTGAGCTATTAATGCAAATTCCCTTTGACCAGTTTTCAGGGTTCCCGCCGTCGCTGGTGTGATTAAAAACGTCGTCGCGCGTCATCCGCAGCGGCAAAGGTATAAACGCGTTTACGCTTACTGATGAGCGAACCTTTTTAGTTAGGGAAAACGATGGACGGACTGAAAGTACGATTAATCCTGACAAAGTTCAATATTTTACCCGGTTAAACATTGTTAATTGCGTAGCTGTTCCCGAAGAACTGAAGAAAGAGGAATATTTAAAAGAAATCGTAATAAGTAGGTATGTAATGTTAGAGGAGCATCTATCACGTCAGGCAACAGCTGTTTAGTTTTATCAAGAATGATAATGTAGCAGACCGTAACCTTTTTCTTTGACTACTACGTCGTTAACTTTTTTATCTGAACGTTTCCTATTTAGCGTAAACTAAGTAGACGAGTGAATAACCTTATTTCGTTTTTCTCTGCGTTTTTCTGAATATGCAGGGTGTCCCAGAATTGGGGGATAATCCGAAACATGCAATTTCCCGAAGCAAGAAGACTTTGAAACGTCCTTTAGAATTTTGGGATCCGAGATTTCGTTTCCGAGATATTAGGTAACAGTTGAATATTAGCGGTGGAACTTCCGAACGTGAAGTTATAGGTATATATATGCTGTAAAAGGTAATTGGGGGCTACATTTCACCTTTTCTATAAAGCAGTAGTGTACAGATTGTTATTTAAAATATACTTCTAAGTTAATTTTCGTTTAATGTTCTGGACAATAAGATAGATCTTACTACGAGGTATCGAGGAACAATGTAGTGAAATTATCTGGCCATATTAACCCTTCCTATCAAGGCTAACCAGTTCTTTCCTTGAAGAAAGGAGAGATAAGCCTAAAATTGTAGAAATCAAACTTCATATTAAGTTTCTTCAAATAAAATAAATAATATCAGTATTAGTTTCAATAGCCATTTTATATGAGGTGGGCCATCTGCCCCGGACTTACCCCAACAGCGTTATTCGTCTGTCACTAAAGTGACGAAGTCTACGAAGTCGTCTAATATGATATTTAAACACACCTTAATTGAGATTATCCACGTAATACGCATCCCCCCCACTGTCAGATTTACGAAATAATTATCGCGTGTGGAGATAATTTTTGCTTTTAAAGGTAGAACGTGCACGACGCTTTTAACTGCCTCCTGTTCAGGTTCCCAAGAGTGCAATGGCTTGTGCTGTGAAACTGTATCGCCATTCGTCGCTTCCTCTCCTCCACGTAGCAATTAACCGCGTCGCAATAGCGCTCGTCTGCTCGCTACCAGACAACCACGAGGAGCACCATGCACCGTGCGTGTCCGCCACTTTTCTTCGCTACCCAGCAACGTCTAGTTCCAACGATAACGTTAGAGTGTTCACAGATCGTGCGCTGGGGAAATTTTGGAGCAAGATGGAAGATTGGCGAGCGCCCGTGCAATTTCGCGGCTAAACCATCCCACTCTTCACCACCTGCTTTCAGTTTTAACATTAAACTTTCCTCTTACTACGATTTATAATGCTACAATAATAGAAACATAATAGAAATACAAGCCTAAGTAGGAATAAGTTTTCTGTACTTGCCATTAAAGTCTTTATCAGAATCATCTCGCACACTCTGCGATCAGATCGTTTAAGAGCAATGTTCTTGTTCTTAAGATAATGCAACAGGGTACCTAGCATTCCTAAGCTCTCCTATATCTTTGGACTTTAACTACACGCGTGGTGACTTTTATAAATAAATAATTCAGAACAATCAGATAGCACGCAAAAACTAGTTTAAAAGAACCACCGTTTGTAATTAAAGTTATACATATTGCAAAAAACGTTTATTAGGCGGAAAACACTTATAATAATCAAAATAGAAGGAATGTTCAGAATATTAGAAAAAATACTTTGACTAAAACTAGTAACTAGTTGCACGTAGCGAACACTTGAGCGAGGTTACTTAGCACAGCAGAGGCGCTGCGAACATTTATTAAAAACAATAGTAGCTTGTTTAATGCAAATGGTTTACTCCGTACAAATCTATTACCGTTGATCAGCCAAAGATTGACAAAGAAACAAGGGTGGCAAAATCCGTCAACTAGATACCAACCCCTTCCAGAAGATATTCTTTCGTCACATTCAAACTGTACACTTTCTAAAGGTGGGAGAGACCACCTGCCATTTTTCAAAGATCTGTGCACGAGAAAGAAGCATTAAATGAAACATGAACGGCAACAGATGTAGAAGTGACCCCTCAGATTGCTTTCGTGGGAACCGGTCGGTAAACAGAGATTAAAAATGAACGAGAATAGGAGCCACGAGTCTTTCCTTGTCTCCTGGGAAGCGTGAACAGGTATCTGACGTTTTCAATCTTCTCGATACACCGTGTGTCATGATATTTATGGCATGAGTAACACGCGGAATATCGAAAAGATTGCGAGCTGCGGTATTTTGTTGTCTGACACAGGATGAAATGGAACGTTAAGTCGTCCAACATTATTAAAGAAGTCATAGTTATGCATTTTCTTCAATTTCCTCTAAGGTCCCCATATAATAAGCTCCCTGTTTTCAAAAAACGGTGTAGGTATTACGTTTATGAATCAAAGGAAGGCTTAATTAACGTTCTCACGGAGTTAATTAAAATATCAGTCTTCTAGAAAAATTCTGAATATCAGTTCGGATACTTGATTTGTCATTTTCCACCCAAAAATCCAACACTACATATAATCCTACCATTCTTACAAATTCTTCCTCCCTTATCAATTCCCTTTAAACTTGCACCGCAAAACGCATCGAGCATGAGAAGAAACGTAACAATGTCAACGTATTATCCCCACTAACCTTCCATGCTCCCCAATCATTTTTATAACAGCGAAAGGCCGAGCGGATTGAGCCGTTGAATTTTGCACGATAACCGAATCAGGTCGTAAATCTTCACCAGAAGGGAGGCGCGAGTAACACGCCTCTTCAAGGCAAACAGATCGGGCTTGCTTGAGATTCTAGAGCGAGATATTTGCGTTAGGACAATTTTCAAGGTGGCGAGAAAGCAGGCCGCGCGGTCCGTTGTGCCGAGGGGAGCGTGATTGAAGGTAATCTCCCTTTATCTTTCCCAAAGATAATGATATTACCGGACCACAGAGGCTGGGGAAAGGTTCGGCGCGGTGGCCCCCTTTTCGTGAATTTCCCTCCATCGAGAAACTCATTTCCTCGACGTGGCGAGAGGCCACGGGGGCACAAACGTCTACCTAACGTATAACGCAGTTTCGTCACGTAACGATTCCCTGCCTCGAAAAGACAACAAACTTTAAGACGAACGGAACTGTCATCTCCACGCCGGACATGACAAACCCGCAGCCATTTCTGTCCTCCCACGGTCTATCCGCCCCCCTCGTCTCTCATTTAACCCCCCCGCCCCTCCCGCCGCCTTGTATTATATCACCCTTTTACGCCGCGCGAGGGAATAGGCCGATATTTCATCCTATTTCCCATCTGAATACCCCTGCACGGCGTGGCCACGACGAACGCCGCGCCGTGCAAACACGTAGGAAACTCAGTTACGTAACGCTCGGGGATCGAAGGTGAACGATATGTAAATTCTTGCCCGCGGTAAATTACGATCGAATGTCAACTTCGCCGACGATCTTTATCGCCTAGGAATATTGATTACGTATACTCGTGTCTGTTCTTGTTGTGTTCTCGCAACGAAATAAAGTGGCACGTTAAGCGGAAATAGGGGCGCGGTAAAGGGGGCGCGGTCGTGAGCGGGGCATTTCCTGGTACCAGAGACGAGTAAGAAAGTATACAGAGAACACCACCGAAGGATTCGTGGAACGCGTCAACGCGCCTGCGTGAACCGGAATCGCCGTTCGAAATAATCGTCCAGAACGAAGTCCTGACGGAAATACATTATCTCAAAACGCATGGAGCTGTCATCTCCATTTCGTACATGGCGAAATCGCCTGCGCTCCTACCGTTCTCCATCCCCCTTTCATCCCCCGCTCCCCGGCTACCGCTGGTACTTGCGCTCATCTCTCAGGAACGATCCCCAGCGACGCTCTCGCCCTCCCCTCACCCCCGAGACCGTCATTTCTCTCTCATATTGTCTACCATTCGCGCCCTGCATATTAAGGAAGCGTCACGCCGTGAGGGCACGGCGATGGTCCAGCAGCGTCGTCAACTGGGAGCCAAGTGCGACTAGGAGCCGCGACGGTGGTTAGGGGTGAGCGTGGGGGTAGCAACGATCGCGATATAGGTGAGAGGGAAGGAAAAAAAGACGCACGTAGAGTCAAAGCGTGGCATCGACGACGCGGATCGGAACAGGTCGAAAAGGGGGTCGTGGCGGACCGGCTTGAGCGGGAGGGGGTGGAAGTTAAAAGGGGGAGGAAGGGAGGAAGGTTGCGGGAGAGCTGCGGGCCCGTAACTTTTGTAATTGAGTTTCGTCGTCTTGCCTTTTCCGTGCTTTCTCTTCTACCCTCCCTCGTCAGCTACGCTCTCGCAGCCATAGTCCACCTTGCTCTTCGTCATCCTTCATCCTTCTTCGTTCACCGGATCGCCCGGCGTCTCCTCCTTTTCCCGTCTGACGGATCGTGTCCCGGTCACCCGCCCTCTCGCGTCTTTAGAGGCGCATTCCCTCCCAGCGTTGCGTTAGATAGACCTGGGAGGGTTCTTATCTCGTCCCTGGCTCGCAGGTAATATCGTCGAAGCGAAAACTATTAGGGGAGATACGACGGTGGCCGGAACAGATGTCCGAAAGCTAGTGCTCTTAAGTTACCGCGGACGTACGTACGTCGGGCGGACGTAACACGATGCCTCGGCTATTTACGCTACGTATGTGGTGGGGTGCCATTTTTCCAGATGCCGGGAGATGTACGGTGACACGGCGGAGACGAGCTGGAACGAAACCGTCTTTGGGCGTCGCCGTTGTTTCACGGGATCGTGAAGCTCGCTGTGGGAGATTCTTTGATGGGAGGAAGAAGCTAGGGGAGGTAATAGACTGCATGTTTGAACTTTGGGTACACGCGATGCTAGCGAAGAGAAGGAATCTGAACTAACAAGGGAAGTCCGGTTTAAGAAACATTCAGATTCTTTTGAAGCTGCGTAGGTTTCTAGAGGACCTCGATAGAAGTATCTGACAATTTTTGCTTTATGCACATTTTCGATTCTGCGAAGTGAAAACATCGCGTAAAGGAGTACAAGGATATTTCGGAAAAATGGATATTTGTTTAAAAAGACTTCGGTAGAAAATTCGGAAAATTGCGAGAGTTACGGTGTAAAAGGAACGGGCGGATCAATGCAGGTCAAAGCGCCGCGGCGGACTTCAAAGCCGTTTTTCTCAAAACTATGTTTCTCAAAACGGCGAATTTAGTAACTCGAGAACGGATCGATATTTTTTGTTGAAATTTTAACCGAACCTACAAAAGACTTTTCTGCAGAATTTGGAAATCATTATAAGTAGGAAAAGACATTAACCTTTAAAAAGTATTTTCACCCAGAAGAACAGAAAACAGATGCCTGATACTTTTATCGAGGTCCTCTACAAACCTGCACAGTTTCAAAGAAATCCCCTGCAAGTGCGATGAAGAACGCGTGGTCAGCAAACTACTTAGGATTTCTAGAATCATCATTGCCCAGGATGTGGTCGCCTGCTTCGCTCTTAATCTCACATTCATGCAGAGTGCGCAGGCACTGTCCAGGTGTACCAAAGGTCTTTACGAGTGGTATAACGAGGACTAGATTCGGAAGAATAGGTCGAGTGACCCAGGAAGGCATTAAAAATCCATCGTGGAAGATAAAGAGGGGTTCGATTAACAGGAACTTAAAAAATCTTTCGCCGCCCTTACCGAGTCGAGGGGAAATAGACGCTCAGCCTGCCCCCGATTCGTCGATAAAGTTCCGCCGGGGCGGGATTAACGCGCAGAGACAAAGCTGCTTGGTTTATATCGATGGGACGGGTCTTCGGAAGTTCGACGGGACAATGAATTAGATGAAATCGGGCACCGTTTGAAATAAATGCGATCGACGGATGTCGGGGTTCTTTGTCCGCTCGTATTAAATGGCGTCGAATGAGAATGGAAATCAATAGGTCGTCGGGTGCGGGTACGGGTGGCCGGCGGGGGTGTCGGGACGGGGTGGGATGGGTAGCGTGAAACGTTGCGCCGACATCGTAATCTATGATTTCGTAGCGTGTTCCGGTGAGAATCTGCGTGAAAGAATTTATGGGGGATCCACGGAACCGAAAGATTGGTTCGTTCGTACCTCTTGGGTCAGTAGACCTCCAGAGGTACTGCAAGTAGTTACACGGAACGACGGAAGGAGCATGGAAAATATACCCAGGGATCCGGGATCTTGGTATCTGGTATCTGGTATTCGCACCAAGAAAAAGGCATTACTTCCTGGGAAGATAGTCGGTACCCTCGGGACCTCGTAAATCGTTGCGCTGCTGGCCCGAGAAACTTCAAACCTACCTGCTGGTGCTGCGGATGCCTTCGACTTCCAGGCAATATTGAGTGCCGGCGGGCATCCACCAAAGAATTTCATGCGTCATGTGTACTCCTGTATCACAAATAACGTCTCGGTATTACGTATTCCTTTCTGGGCTGATTCTGGGCTGATCGCGTTATCAAGGAGGATATCCCGATATAACTGTCGATCTGGCGCGAGCTCCGCTACTCGAAATGCCAGCAGCTTACGAGCTGCTTCGAGATTATAGCCGCTTAAAGTTTCTCTGTTTAATAGAACTCGTGAACAGCAGAGTATATGTTCCACTAAACGAAGGTAAGTAATACCTACCTATTACTGGAAGGAAAGGGATGAGTGATATTGCTCGGTTCAACGTTAACTAAGATATTCCGATACATCTTGACCACCGATACGCGAAGCCTGTCGCATTAGTAACAACGGGGATGCTGGTGAACGTCATTCGTGGGGATCGCAGACCCATAAACGTTTTAGGGATCCGACAGCAGCCAGGAATCGTGTCGTTAAAATGGGGAAACTGCACCGTAGCTTTATTTTATTTTCCCCTCGGTCTGGACCAGCAGCCTTCATCGGTACAGGTAATAAACGCGGTGCTTAGACATCGAAATAAATCCGGTTGTGTATCGGTGAGCATAGCCGGTAGTCGCGTGCACACGATTACGGTTCAAGACGAAGTTCTCGATCTCGACGATTTGCTCAATAAAAGCCCGTTATTGTCACCGTCGTTCGGTCCCCCCATTATCGATTCACCCCACCGACACTCTCGACTCTTTCCCGCGGAAAATTTATACCGCAGCTTTAAATCACCGGCCAGGACGATCGGGGAGCGTGCAGTGTCAACAAAAGGATATAAGGAGCGTAATGCCAGATTTTCTCGGCCGACACGCTCCATTAAAAAAGGGTAAAGCCCGACATTTTATCGGGACAGACATCGTGCATGCGAGGCACGACCCTTCCCGAAACGATACTTTATTGCCTCGCGCCGTTACGTCTTTCTTTTACTTTGAATTTTACGATACGATTTTACGATCGTCCTTCCAGCCCTCTCGGGATCCTTCCGACCAGTAGCGTGCGTCGCGTCAACGCTACTTCTCGCGTCTCTCTTCTTCATTTCCCTGTGCTCCTCTCTGTTCCGCAGGCAAACTATATTGCAGCAACTTATCTGGAGAAAAGTCGCGGCACGGAGGCGCGGAAATGTGTGCTTCCTCGTGTACGTGTATCGCAGCGAGGGTTCCGTGAAATTCACGAACAAATTGCATTCACTGTTTAATTTGACGCTGCGCAATTTTGGAGTGAAGCGACGTGACACTTGGCGAACAAAGAATTACTTTAAGCTCCGTGGGAAATGAGCTGGTGCGCCATTGACTTCTAGTTTCAGACTACTTAGAATTCTATGCTGAATGTAGCAACTGATAGATTAACTGGAAAACGGTATAATCGAGAATGGAGGAGTATCTCCGTATTTTAGAATCTAGGTTTTACGAGTAGTGATCTCTAACAGGTTAACACGTGTTTGAAGTAAAATTTAGGACCTTGCGGTAAGAGGGACGCAACTCCATTTTTTTACAGTTGTTGAGTTATGACTTGTAATATACGTGAATAAAATTCTACATCTTTTGATGCAACGTTTGATGCATATCCGATAATATACGAGCTATTTACTTCAAATTTTAAACCCGCGATCTCCCTGTCTTGCGCAATATTTTGGTTTTGAGCAGCTCCAGATTTAAAAAATTTGCCCAAAATAGAAATAAAGTGTATACTGTATTATGTTAAGTTGAAGCAATAATTTTATAAACAGTTTTTTTCTCAATTCCTTCGAAGTTGGTAAAGAGGAAGCTGCACCCCTCTTGCCACAAGCTAGACAATTGGGGATGATTGTAGAAAATACGAAAACTTGTGCACTTGTCTATTTAACCGATGTCGGTATTCGGCGATTTTTGTTCTCATTTTCCCGTATCTCTCTTGATCCTTCAACCCTGATTTGGATTCCCCTGGACTGGTCATCGATTCCCACACAAGGTGATAGACACCCACGATTACGTGGTATTCTAATGATCCCCCAGAGAGTTTTCCGACTTCGACACGTGCCCTCGGGTTACCGTCGTTAAAGAGTCCTATCATTCGTGTCGTCGTTCGTTCTAACATTCGGTGCGATCGATAACATCTAGCTGAATGTGATGGACCGATTCCGCCACCGTTCCGAAGTTTCCGAAACTTCTGCTTCGCGCAGCTGTGTCGAAGCACGAGAGTGCAGCAGTATTAATATAATTTGAGTGACGATGAGAAATATTTGTAGTACGCATTGCCGATTTGCTTGTACTTCTCCAAAAGATATCGAAAGAAACGCAGCGGTGCATCGAAGCGAACGGTATACCTATACTGCTTTTAACGAGCGATCGTTCGTCGGAAATCGGTTCGGGATAACGCGTACTTCGCAGAGACACGGAGATGAAGCGATTCAGCAAAATCGGTCGTTGAAGAAAAGGTAAGGAACGATCACCACTGGCGAAGTCGTCAAATGTATTCACCGTTCTGGCAACCCCCAAGAAGTAGGGTCGTGCCTTTATCAGATTCGCCATAAAACTGCCATTGCAATCGACCCTGGAAGGGCCCACCGTCGGAGATTCGTCGTTTACACAGCCGTGCACCCAACCCCTCTTCTGCATTGCAGTCAATACCATTAAATGCTCGTACATCAATGGGTAGTTCATCCCCCTCGCACGCGCTATCTGCGATGAAAGATGAACTCTGTGTTATTGATTCCCACTTCCTGTTCATGTTACGACCTTGTAACGCACCGAAAGTTTGTCGCCCCTTCATCCCCCAAGCAGAAACCGCCGGATCTTTTACGTCCCCAAATAAAATAGCTACTCGACTGGGAAGCACAGCCCCAACTGTCATCATTTTTATTATCATCTTGTCTGTGGGAGATCTAATATAAATTGATGCATCTGATATTGGATTTCACGAGGTACCCCTGCCACGGCACGTTCCATTTCCTCTCGCGCTTACGACTTCCCTTCCAGTCGGAATAACGCGTGATCGTTTGAAAATCACCAGGGCGAATGTTTAAAAACGACGAAGCCAAGTGGTTAAACGTAACATTAGGGAGCCCGCTAAGCATTAAGTAGACAACCATCCTGCTTAGATTACAAGTGTACAATGCCTTAGCTTAGGCAACCACTGTGAGCAATAGGACTAAAGTCCTCGCCTGTGTACTCAACGTACTCTGCTGCCGCTGTAATCTGACGGAGCACCGACCGCGAATGAGAGGAGCGAGGGAGAGGAGAACGGAACTGGACGGAGTGAGCGGAGTGGTCGAAAGGGGAGAGAAGATTGTAGCCCGTCGGTCCATTTCGAACGTACGTTGCGTTCCGTGGCCGTAATTTGCAAGTCCCGGGCGCGGCCTTAACTGGGCCAAAACTCCGTTGCGCCAAGTTTAAGCGAGCTTACGCTTTAAAGCTTATGTTTGGTTAAGGAGTTGCCGTGCCACCCGGCGAGCGGGAGCGTGGCCTGCGTGCTTCGTATTCGCTACGCGCCGCCGTTTTATTCGGAGACGGACGTCAAGATACGTTTACATCTCACGATAACCCGGCATTTTTATGCCTGGCAGCCGGTATCGGGAGGAAATGTGGACTGTATAAGGAGAAACGGTCGCCCGTTGGGCAGACTTTGCGGTGATGTCTGACGAATGCTGATGGATTCTACTGACGCGCTTGAGAGGAGCTCTGGACTTTACTGATTTCAATTAAATATGGAATTGGTGAATTTGTAGCTCATTAGGTGAATAGTGGTTATTTTGGAATATCAATGTTGAGAAGGTAGCTTCGATCGATAGTTCATTGACCTCCGGTCAGTTGCAGAATAGCTTCCTGGTAACTGAAATAGATTTATGGATACTCCCTTCTCCACAATTTCAAGGTCTCTGATTCTTCTGATTCCAATATAACAAGTCAAAGACGAAATACGAAAGATCTTTTTGTACACATCTAATTTGCCTTTTCCCTTAAAAGCTCCAGTCAAAACGATTAAAAAATCCGCTTATACGTTATTACTTAATCTCTCACAGAGATATATACGTGTACCTGGTTTTCCAAATTCAAAAAAGCTTTCATCTCCGTTTATTGGCTTTTCGAGGGTGTTTATAGCGAAAAATTATAAAGCGGAGGGAAGGTTACATCGCGCGACGTGATAAGCAGTCGCTCGGAAGGGAAACCGTAATCGCGAGTGCTCGCGAATCTTACGGGAGGACAAAGACGAAGACGAGCTTGGCCGGGAAACCGGAAAGAGTGGGCGCGCCGTGTCACAACTCGACGCGTAAAAACAACCCTCCCGTCAACCTTTATGAAAATGGACGGTCTGTGTTCTTCAGCGAACCGTGATGTATCCTCGAAGCGACATGTACGTTTGTCGGTTCATGTATCCGCGCATTTCTCGACACTTTCGTGGCCACCGCTCCGTCGACAAGTCGCCGCAAAACTATAGCGACATAACAGTATCAGAGACAGATACGCTGGCCCGGGTTTTTATCCAGCCTTGCTTCAGAAGAGGTGTACCAGGCCCCCGTCACCTTTGACTTTCCGCTTGACAAGCGCTCTAGAAGTCTCGTTGAAAGAAACATACCAGTGTAATAAACCCTCGCACATTTTCAACCTATTCTTTCGTATAGTATGCCGATAAAATTTTGAATAAAAGCAATCAACTGTTGTCTTCGTGAAACTGTTTATTAAACAATTCCCCTATTTTTGTAGGAAACAATACGTGATGAAGTTTGAAGTATGATGTGTTTGAACAAGTTAGGCAAACCTGGAAATTCAGAAAATCATGCGCCTTTGAAGTAATTTTTGTTGGAGCATATTTTAAGAGGTGAAAGCACCTCTTGAAAAAAATTCGGAGTTCTCTTTATCGTGAAATATCACGAGAACGATGAGAGATATAGAAAAGAAATTTAAACAAAAGTAGCATCTTTAAAAAGCAATTTTTGTTTAAATTTCTTTTCAATATCTCTCACCGTCCTCGCGATATTCCGCGATAAAGAGAACTCTGCATTTTATCCAAGGTGTGGGTTCACTCGCTACAACAGTACCATGGAACCAACAAAAAATAGTTTTATGTTACGGATGAACTACTCTACTTGCACACAAAGTTGCAGAATTTTCTGAATTCTCGGGTTCCCTAACTCCCCTGGGAGTTCGATTGGAAGAATAACTGATTTCTTGTATCAAACGCTTCTCCACCCCAGGTTTAATTCAAATATAGCTTCTGTGTAGGAGCTTGTCTGTGTATGAGAATTGCGATAGTTGATCTACTAAATCCACGAAATCATATCTCGCCAGATAATACGATCCGCCACCCCACTGCGGCGCGATCGAACAATACTTCGCAGCCGAATAAGCATGAAATGCAATGCTGCGAAATAAGGAAGCGATTCTTTTGTGTATCGAAGATCCCCGTGCCTTTGAGCGAGTGAATAGATCCCGGGTAACCTGAATAAATCGGAGATCCCTGGACCAATAAAACCGATCCTTCGCCGGCCGTCGATGTGGATGATCTTTGGCGGCGACTCTTCAAAAGTCGCCCTTTATGAAAGAAACTTACCCCACTCACGCCCATCGTGTTATCATACAAAGAACAAGCGTGGCGACCTCCGTGATTCTCCTACGTGGCTTGATTTCCGAAACGAGCTTTTCGTACGCTGTATAAGTCGAATGTGATCCAAGAATGATACTAGACAGTAATACCATGAATTTCTGTGTCTTCCTAGGATTTTTGCGCGGTCAACGAACCTTCCTTCGTCGTCAAGAACGCAGGTGGATTAGGGCAGCGGTATCTGATATCTAATAGCAAAAGTGAAATCCCTCTTTATCGAATAATAATTGATATTTTTAAAGTAGAGAGAAATGATTCATCGATTATTCACTCGAGAAGGTTCGTATTCGGAGTTCTGTTCGTGTTCGCGGCATTGCGAACACGACTAAAACAGACGGAAACGTTCGCGAACAATGTTTTTGTTCGTGTTCGCCTTGGCGGAGACTCGAGGTAACATATGTATGTTTACTAGGTACTAATTCAGTTGATGACCGATAAATTTTAGTGTTTGCTTTGCGAGGTATAACGAGTGGCGATATTAAGAACCTGAGCAGTATAAGGTGCATTCACCCTAAAGTAAAATCTTCAGTGCCACGAAAGTCCCAAGTGCATACCAGCGATATTCACTGTAACTACTAGAATAAAAGATATGATACCAGCTGAAAAGTGTTTGCCACTTTAAAGCTCTTCCGTGTTATTCGCGTGACGGCAGCGAAATTCATGGTTGTCGCGAGAGAAAGAGCCCCCCGGTTCGATGCTTTAGCCGTAGCTTCACGGGCGATCGCTTTTTCATTTCCGCAATTTACATCTATTTGTAGCGAGAAACCCACCGCGCTACACTTGCCCCGCTCCTAGCCCAACCCCAAAGCGTTCCGTTAAACCTACTCAGAGACCTTTGTGCGCGGATATAGGTCATCCCTGAATGCAAAAAAA
The DNA here is from genome assembly GCA_963971345.1 of Andrena flavipes. Taxonomy (NCBI): domain Eukaryota; kingdom Metazoa; phylum Arthropoda; class Insecta; order Hymenoptera; family Andrenidae; genus Andrena; species Andrena flavipes. The sequence continues at coordinate 1,766,371 of OZ020480.1, forward strand.
AAAAAGGTCAACGAATGAAAAAAAATAAAAGACCAGAGAGTTTTACCGTCACGCTGGAAACTCCGCGAACGGCGCAGCACGGCTGGCTAGAAAGGAACAAGAGGGATTCCCTATTATCGCATAACAGTGATAAGTTTTGACGCTGTTTTCACGATCCAATTTGTGCCTCGCAGAGGGAGTAAGAACCGCGCGCAGCTGGCTCTGTAGTCCAAACAATTCCGAGACTGCGACACTTTTTACCCTCGCCGTGTATTTTTTCATTCCAGCCCTTCGTGTCGGAAAGTCTGTAACGTAAATCCAAGCGGGCGCACGCACGGGGAAGGATATTTCGAAGCAACGGCGATAACGAATTTAGGGGGGGGAGGGGGGCGCGTCGGGATCCGCGTTAGAAGTAGTGAAATGGGGTGAAGAAATTGTCAGGCAGAAAACAATTTCCAAGGGAACTACGGCCGATAAAGAGGGAGAGAAACACACGGAGAAAGATAAAAAAGTTTCTCTATCGCGAGATAACGTTATCAAGCGTCGGCGTCATCTTTTATGCCCCAATTTACGCCTCGAAGAGAAGAAGAAGAGGTGGCGGACACAGACACGCTCGACGGGGCTTGCGAACGCGGGGATGGGGAGAGGGGGCGAAGGTAAAGTAGAAGATGAAAGAGCGCCTTCGCCTAGAAAGAAAGTGCTCGAAGGCAAAAATAGAGAGAGGAGACGTCGCTCCCTGCCGCGTTCCCTTACCCATGAAGTTTGATTATGTTTTTAGGATGACGAGGAGCGGATCAAATTTTGCAACCACTATATATGCCCGGGCCTGGCCCCGCTGTCCGCCCTCCGCGCGAGAGCTTCCCGCTCTCTAACAAACCCTGCTCGCAACTTTTTTTCCCTCTGCCCGCCTTGTTTTCCGACAGCCTTATCGATCTGGATAAAGTAAGCTGCGAAGTAAACGACCCCTTTCGCCGAGGGTTTAATTAAAGGCTGGATTAATAAGCGGCCATTCAGTTGCTTGCTCGATGCACGATAATCGCCCTTGATGAAATGTCCGGCAACTAGCTAACGCGGGATTATTATTAACACGGTGATTCGGAATAACAATCGCGATCAAGAGACACTGTCGTTAACCAAGTTTCCTAATTCCCTGGGGTTAGAATTCAAATTGAAAGGATGCGTCCGTGTGTTAGGAGTATTCTCTATCGCCACCTTGTATTAGATTTAACAGAAAGCGAAAGGGCGGAAGGGGGTTTGCGCGACGTAAGGAATTTTTGAAAATCATATCCCGAGCTGAGTCGGTTCGTTATACCTAACGCGGAAGACGTTGGAGAAAAGGGGTTTCATCCACGTGTTTTAGGAGCCGATCAAAGCACTTCCGAAAGTGGATCTCGAGGATGGTTCGCGAGGAACCTTTGTCTCCACATTTATCGCGCTTTGATGCTCGGACGGCTCAGATGGCGGTGTTCGAAAACTTCCAACCGAGATGTAATCGTCGAAACGGTAGCGGCTTTCGATAAAATGTGGAAGAAGGAAAAAGTGGATCTGAGTTGTAGGCAGGAGGAGAAGGGAACGAGGCCGAAAATAATCAGACGCGTACCCAAGGGGCGCGAACGATTCTCTGAAGGTTCTGGAGCATCTGCAATGGTAAAAGCCGTGAAATTTAACGAACGTAACGTATCCTTCTTTGTGGATCTGCCCGCGGCAAGCGGTATTAATGACATCCCAGCGGGTGCGATCGATTTTATGAACCGTGACTATTCAAAGTAACTGACGCTTCGGATTCATGGATGACGTGCGTCGATGCTTGGCATATAAATCGGAAACAACGATGATGCAACGTGTATCTACGGATGTCTATTGCAAAGAGTAGCGAATAAAGGATATCTGTTAATATCACTTCGTTATATGTTTTGACTCGTATATAATAGGTACTATACGACAGGTTGTTAAACTAATTTCAGCCTATTAGAAATATGCTAATAACTATGAATAAGCAGTGTATCTTCGCGATGGATTATTTTATACCCATGTATCATGTAACTTTCGAGATAATGGTTATCGAAGCGTTAATCACAGAGAACAGTGTCGTTCCAAGCTGCATGCGTTATCTCATCAAAACGAAACAATTCCCTTTTGCGAGTTGATACGATCAGGTGAACTAGTAATTGCTGAAAATTCATGGGTGTAAAGGGCGCATTTGTTAATGACAATCTCCTTGAAATCCTGTTACGCTGAAGCTCAATGCTATTACGCGTTATACATGCTTCAATCAAAAATTCGTGCAAGTACGTAACAATCCACACCACTTTAACGAAATTACACCACCCTCAACCGCGGTAATACTGCACATGCAAGCCACAGGCGGACCAAAAAATCCAATTAGCGATACAGCATTTGGAACTGCCGCTTAAATGCCAGAAAACATTTCAGTACGAAATACTGTACCCCTGCTGATTAATGAATTATTTATAGCATCGTCCGAGTGAAAACATTGTACACTGTTTGGCAAGCCCTTGCATACTAATAACACCATAGACCCATAATTATTTGGATTATCAAAGGAGCCTTGGCTCGTAACTGAATTAAAATTCAGGTAGTTCTATATATCAATGCACACGTTGCAGAGCTAAAACCAAGTAATATAATACAATTAGCATCTCTTTTTCCCACAATATAACCAGTACAGAAGCAGGCCAATTATTTTAGTTAACAAAAGGTTAAACGCAACTATGGTTATCAAAGGGAATTTCGCAGCGAACATTTACTCGTTTAATTTTGTCACAGATGTTCCAACACACCCTATGCTTACGCAGTTAATGACGAGACGCGAATTCCAACGGCACTATCATCGACATTGCAGGAGGTACACTGGCCGAAAGGATTTTACGCGATTTACCCTGCGGTCTGGTTGCGCTCCGCATTATTGGTCCTGTCAACTATACGCGGTCAAACTCAGAGACGCGGGTTACGTAGGGAACGATAGACGCGTACATGCACACGCGAGAGGGTGTATCGGCAAACTATCCTGCCGGCCCCAACTGGATTACGACTCGGTGTGTACACACACTCCCACACATCACCGCACGGGATAATCCCATATAGCCGATTGACCGCCGATAAAATTCTCTCCCTGGATCCGTTCATCGGTCTACGTCATAACCTCTCAGTCGTGAACCTCCAAGTAATTTCATCGTCGCTTCCTTCCCCTGGTTCCCCACCCCCTCGTCGCCCCTCCCCCCCCCCCCCCGCCGCGGTCGAACGAGATATCAGGGATATCGGATTAATCTCTAAGTAGCCGCGACGTGGCAAGCCGAGAAGTCTTCCACCTTTCCAACCCAACCTTGCCACCTCGGCGTTGCGATCTAACCGCGATACGATCACGGCAGAGTGCGATTTCAGTCGGCTCCTCCGCAATCCCGCGTCCCTCTTCCCTCTCAATATGGAATATAATGGGATATTGCACTTCCCTCCTATCCTCGGGAACGATACCCTTAATCGGAGCGCAGTCACGCACCGCTGCGATTGTTTCGCGTGGAAACACACAAGGTGCCCCCCTGATGGCGATGGTAGGGCTTAGCGACGGAGCAGGTGGACTGTTAAAGATGATGTTCGAACTGAAATTTCTGCCAAGCCTCTCGCGTGCAATTTCGAACCGCTGCTGGTACCGATGACAAGGGAATAATAACTTGAATAACTGACGGAAATGGAGCCGCAGCGTACACGACGATTTCACTCCCGGATGGAATGTTTATTAACACGTAGTCCGATAACTCTGACTAGGGAAGGAAAGGAGGGAACTGAATGGAAGGCCTCGTGCATGTTTAATTTCGTTTAGCATCGATATCGTTCTCTTTAACGCGAACCGCCGGGCCTCGAAGTGGGTCCGTGCTACGGGATAGTACTTCGCATGGTGATCGCATTAACTCCGCTCTATCCCTTCCCCGGGGGCACGTTTTCCGCATAGCCAATATCAACCGCATTCTGTGCGCGGTGGGGGTGTGCACCCTCTAGCAAATAATCGGACGATACGCCGGTTATACCCCGTACCGTGGGCTAAAACGACCACCGTGCATGCTAATGCCCCGATCAGCAGCAAGTGTATACCTATATAGGCGACAACACTACTTTTCTACCGTTGTATGCACCGTTTCCGCGACACTTGATTCTTTGCCACTCTTTGCGAGTGTTCGCTGGACGAAGAGAGGGGGTAATTTCTATTGCCATCGTAGATGTTGTTTACGGTATTAAGTGCTATGGTAATTTTAGCGAGGAAGTAAATGGTCACTTATCCCGGTATGGAATGGAAACGAAGTAGCGGAATTTTGGGGATTAGATAGGAGTCGGTGCTCAAATATATAACGGGTTTGATAAAAATATTGAAGAGCTATGGTGATATTGGAAATATACTTTATCGAGTGTTTGAGGAGATAGGTTCAAGAAGTGAAACTTTAGTGGTCGTTCTTAAATTATTGAAGACTTTTTTGGGGGGAGGGGGCCACGAATTTCTTAAATCCTTACAAAAGGGGGAGTGGGAGTCAGGTAGCGTTTTACATAATTTTCAATATGAGTAGCCTAAAAAATGTTTCATCGCACACATGAAAACCGAGTTAAATGAATTATATAAACCTTTAAAAGAATTTTAAGGATTTCAACGCAATTTGCCGGATTTCAAATTTCGAAAAGAAATGACGAAAAAACAATAGCATTAATTATGACCAATTTGTACCGTAAATTAATAATTCTATTCAAAGGCTTTACAGGTACACACATTTATTTCCTTCTAGACCTACTAACATTTAAGATCAATATGTAGTATACCTATTTCTACGGAACGGCTATTGGCTTAAATAATCCTAATACATTTGCTTAATTCGTGAAATTATTAATCCAGTAATAAATATAACAATCACTACTAAATCATAATATGTCGGAGATATATTCGCTGCTCTGGATTCGATGTCTCAAATGATATATCGTATGACCTCAGTATTTATTGCTGCTTCGTCGATAAGCACTATAGTATTATCATAAAGAACGATCTTCAGTAGCTAAGTTAGAATCGCAGTATAAAATAAATTCTGTAATAATCTCTGGAAAAATATTCCTCACATATTAGATATTTATTTAGACGCGCAGCTTAATATTATATACGTAGAAATAGATACATAAGAAATGTACCTAAACCAAGCGTTAATAACTGAACAAATACAATTTGGAAAATATTACATAAGCAAGGAGGTTGAAATATAAAACCGTAAGAATCCTTATACCGGGGGAGGGAGGTGGTATGAAATCGCCCTAATTACCCTAACGTAATTTAAGGATGGCTCCTTAATTCACTTGCAACGTCTAACCAATAACCAAAGTCACGCTGTGCCTTAGGAGCGTCGTGGCTGATAAGTGATAGACTTCGACTACTTGAAACTTTGGGCGCATTGTGTGTATCAGTCTGACGCTGAACTATAGGCGAATGTTAGGAAAGTTGTATCGCTTAATTAATGAGAATTTTATACGCTGTCGCGTGGAACACGCAGTATTGAAATAGTTACACGGGAATAATAATACCGAAACTATGGCAATTAGTAACAGGGGACGAACAAAAAAGACATCACGTCATATTAAATACGTTGCTTATTCGAGTGAAAATCAGAGTAGATTTCCATTGATAGATTGCATTGTATAAAATAAATGTTGGCAGTGATATATCGCCAACTGGCTAATATGGTGGAGAAAATCCCGTAAGAAAGAGTCTGGATGAATAAAGCAAAGGAATCGGACGAGTAACTTTGCCGATAATTTATAGGATCGCGCATTAATACGCCTGTTTGCGTCTCCCTCTTGTTTCCTTATTCCCTTTTCTTCTCCTCGGCTTTAATCTATCTCTGCGGGCTTGCAATAATCATGATTTCTACCACCTACCGCCTACCATGCCGGAATGGTAGCGGGACTCCAGGGAAGTCGGGCTAATTTTGAATAATGAGGGAATATTAAATTCGACCTGAATAATGCCGGAAGCGAGCCGCGGTGTTTGCGAAGAGTTGCCAACCACTCTTTGCCGAGATATACTCGGGGTCGTGGCAACTTCTAACAGCCTTTATATACCGGAGCAGGCACCTTAACTGGCTTTAATCAACTGGAAACTTTTCGGAATGCTGAATATTACGTTTTGCACCTTGCAGCTCTTTGAAAGGAGATATCTTCCTCTGTCAAGGGCGCAAAACCGAGTGGCACGATGAACACGAAGAACGTTCCCAGTCGATCCACTTCATTACCTACCACCCCCCCATGCTCGCTAACTGCAGTTTTGCGGTTACATCGACAACGTCGAACGGCTAGTTTGAAATCATCGGAAGCGCCAAAGTGAAACTGCAATTACGCTCTCCCCTTAACCGTCTGATTTCGATTAAATGAAATGGAACGAATGATAATTAATCTATCCAAGAGCGGGCGTTACTCTTCACCCGCTTATTGCGCGGTGAGAGCATATTTGATGTTACGTTGATTATTCAGCATCTTTCAATGGCATTCTTCGATATTATCAATGCACCAGCCACGGTAACATGATTTTCCCATAAAATGGAGATCGCAGATGTTATTGCCGCGCGGAATTATATTACTTACGTTACGCGAAGACGCTATTGTGCGTTGCGCGCTTGTTCGATGCGGAAGAAATCCATGGAAATGATAAGTGACGCTGCTCTCTCTTTCCTGGACCAGTGGAAAGAGGAACGAGCGTTTCCTTCGCGCAGAAGCAGCCGGTAAACAGCGATTTGTCATCGAGACTAATAACGGCGGTCTGCCCGAAGCAATATCATACACCGAGCTCACTTTCGTTGCTCTATTTGCCTCGGTTACGGTCCGACAAAAATTCCCACGACAATACGAATCCCGGCACAAAGGCGGTCGTATAGATTGACGTAGCTCGGTCGAAGATAACGAATGCAACCTGCGCGGAACGTTTTCAAAGAACCGCCGAGCTCCGTTTCGTTTCCCCCGCTTTCACGGTAGTATTACCTACGTACTCGTACTATATTTTTAACGAGCGACGGTTTAACGAGTGCTGTGTTTATTGCTCGTTAAACATACCGGCGGAGTCGTTGAACACGCGACAGCTCGAAACATTGAAGGGTATCGAACGTTTGTTGCGTTCAATTTTGTCAATGTGTTCGCACTGCCGCTGCTCGAACTTTGGGTGTGTGACAAATATTTAACATATTATCGTTGCTTAGGGTAACTCCGGTGGAGATGGAACACGTTTTTAAAAATGTCTTAACTTAAATATTTTAAAATTAGTGACTTGTCAGTTCGTGTTGCGAGTAAATAAAATGTTGGGACGTGGTCCATCTCTCCTTTACTGCTACGGGTCAGTTGGGCCTCAACGTTTTTTATTAATTAAATTAATTGCTAAAAAGTATCGCGATACATTTTTTAATATCTTTCAGACCTGGACACACAGAACTATGACAAGCAGATAATCGCGAATGGTAATAATGGAATGCACGTGATGGCACGATGAAGTGCCAATGCTACGAGGATGCTGCATTAAAATTCTATTTAAAATCTCGAGGATATTAAATCACCCGATGACGGCGTCAATACTTGCGGTCTTTTCGTCGGACGATATATAAAGTTGATACTCCCGAGTACGCGAGACTTGTGGCAGCAAATATTCACCTGCCGATAACTAGATTGAAAACGAACGCGGTATTCCTGCATTGTAGGCAGCGAAACTCGCCGCGACGCGGCAGGAATAATTGATCACCACACAAGAAACATAAACTATCACTTGGACACGCAATAAAGCCTCGGCTTTATTTCCGCGGCGTTATTCACGCGGGCCCCGCTTTCCTCGACAACCGCCGGAAATTCCCCCGAAAATTCACGGCCTGCGCGGACCGCCGTGGGCCATCGAATACTTTAATTATGACTTTAATTGCCACGCGAGCGTCGGCATAAATATTTGACGCGGAATTAGCAAGGCCGGTCGGCGGGGCGCGCGATTTCCGCGTCGGCGACGTACGGAGCCGACGACGAGCGGGTTTAAGAATTAATTAATGGCCGGCTCGCTAGGCCGTGTGCGCGGGTGTTTTGCGACTCGAAATCCACTCGATGCGTTTGTGAGAAATTCCGCGCGTGTAATCTGGAAAGCTCGCGTAGAAAGAATCGAACGTGGTCCCTGCACTTCGCCGGGGACGAGGCTTGAAAAACGCCAGGGGGCTAAGGAAAAAAGAGAAGAGTTCAATTTACGACGCCGATGTGCAGGCGATAGGATCGAATCGGTGGAATTTGCCCGGTGCACCGTGCACACGTGCAGTACACGATGGACGGGGAAAAAGGAGGGAAAGGGACGCGAAGGTGGAAAGAAAAGTGGAAAGGATAGGGGGGCGGGGGGCAGGTGTCGTTCTGTGTGCTACACTGGGTGTCCTGAAATAACTGGAATTTGTAGCTGGAAAAGAAAGTGTGGGAGAAATAGTGCAATACGAAAAATGTGCATTTCAGACAGTGGCTTTCATTATGGAAATATGGCGTGTTAATGGTGAAATATTTCGCGGCAATTTGGAAACAAAAGATCCATATTTTTTAACAAATATGCCCACGATCTACGGTAAAAAGTTTATGTATAGTAATAGATGTATTTACTAATGAAAATACGAAAACATGCAGATGTCCCCGTAAGCGGACAACCTAAAACTGCAAGTCCCAGTACCTGAATTATATCTTCCTAATAAGCGGACAACCTAAAAATGCAAGTCCAGATATCCGAAATACTTACGTTTACGAAATTCTTGTACCAGTAAATAAACTTAGACTTGTTTAAAGAAATATTAATTCTCTTGCAAATTTAACCATCTTAAACTAAATTTAAATCTATTTACTATTATAATAACGTATTATTTTAATATAAAAATAAGAAATACTGTTAATATTTTCTTAGTAAATGACAGAAGTGTCTTGACAGAAGCTTAAGAAATTTTTCAAAATCTTCTATACGTACGAAGTGTGTTACAAAATAATTATTCCTATCTAACGATTTTTAATTTTTTATAATAATGATTTTAATTAATATTGCTAAATACTTATGCGTTATGGTTCTATTTTTTGTTTTTAATTACATTAAAAATTAAGCTTAAAAATAAATAAAATTCGAATTACTGTTCAGGTACTAGTACATTATCTAGATTTTAGAAGATTCTAATATCACGTCTTTAACCTTATTTACATGAAACTTCGCTCCCAATTCTTTATTGTGACATTCTAATGGACCATCAGTTTCTCTATTTTAACGTTCCTACAATTCAGTAGTGAAGGAGTACGTCCTTTTGTATACAGGTCACCCGGTATATTCGCAGATTGTAGTTTAACACGAGGCACGTTTGGCTCGCAGACGTGAGGGTGTCGTTGGTACAGCGGACATTAGCAGCGGAAAGGCAAAAGCGCAGGGACGATCGAGCCGAGCATAGAGTGCAGATTCGGGCCCCTTTACGTATTTGTACACCTATACAGGCCAGAGGTGGTACATGTACAGACGTACGTACCTACGTGTGGGCACATACGTGGGTACATATGTACAGCACGGCAATTGGGTAATGGGCGATTTAACACGGGCCATCAGATAGCGATGGGACAAGGAGGTGCAGGATTCCACGATTCCGTGGCTGCAGTCTCGTAGGAAGCGGAAGAAAGAAGGGGAAATGGGCAATGCAGGAAGAAATAGGAGGGAAGAAGCGAGAAGAAAAGGAGAATCAACGAGACGGTGGAAAAACCCTCCTGATTGCCGCAGCCCCCAGGCTTCCCTCGTTTGTTCGGCACGATTTTCGAGAGGAGGGAGACAGAAAGGAAAAAGTATGGACGTTCGTGAAAATGGGGGTATGGTAGACTTCATCGAAGCACCTATTTCGCTATTACGTTTACTACGTATGTGGAACACGCGGAAACTTTCATCTCTGGTACTTCCGATCAACCCCCAACTTGCTCATAGGCTCCTTAGCGGACTCGAGATTTCAAATATTCAAAATAAATCGAGGAAGGAAAAAATGTGGCCGAAGATAGTTAAGCTCACTGGCGCACCCCCCAAAGAAAAAGGAAAAAGGAGATTAATCTACCCACGACTGAAGTAATTCAAGAACTCTGTAAAAAGAGAAGAAGAGAAAACTGTATTTCACTCTTTAAATAAATTTTTATAATTACCTAATGAATCTTATTATATTGGCGCTTAAAAATATTTTTATACGTTCGACTCAACTCATCCCAAGGTTAAATCCTGAGTGCGTTACTTTTTATTTAAGCTAAACATACCGTGATTACTATCTTTACTGTAAGTTTTGGGGAATAAAGGTAAGCATGTCGTTGAGACTCAAGAATTATCAGTCGTGATGAAAGAATGGGGCTATTAATGTTCCTAGCGCTCGTTTGAATTGTGTTTAAGGCTGAAAATAGGTTTAAGGATTTATCGACTGCGGTGACACCTGTAGCGGAACACTGCAACGCGATAATGCGTTGTAAAAGGCGAATTAAACGCGAACCACTTTTCAAAGCCTGATCCTTGTATAGTAGGATCACAGCCAGGAATAAATCAGGCTTCCATTATGCGATACATTAAATCGATAGGGCAGAATGTTTGTGTGCTTATATAAAACATGGCTCATCCGAAGTAACGCAGCGTGGTAAATGCTGGGAAGCTCAATCGGTCGTACTGCTTTTATTAAATTATAAATACTCTGGCGCACAGTGTTATCGCTTTACCGCGCAGTCCACTGTAAACGCAACCTCCCGTACGAACGAGTCGTCTACATTGTTTCGATACTGGATATTGTATTTATTCTTGCAATCGTTTCATTAGAACCAAATACATTACGACCTACCGTGTAGTTTGCGTTTACCCTTTAACTACTGCTACGTGAAATCAATAAATTGCACTTGCTATTTCATTCTAAATAGTCCATGCATACAAGCAGACTATATTTCCTATCTAGTCTGAAGAACATATTTTCGAAAATAATCGTTATTGGCCATACTAATGCTCGAATGAATTCTACAAACTAAAACATTGAATCCGAAGTCAGAACGTGCGCAAGCTGTGATCGTTCTGCACGAATCACGTAGCCATACCTACTTAGTCTTCTAGTGCAAAAGGGGCAGTTGCCCCTCCTTGGCTTTTGAGAAAAATTGCTTATTTTTTAAAAACTGATCTTTATTAATTTGACATCTACTTAAAAAGTGAATATTTCTAAATTTCTGAATTAAATTTTTAATTAAATTGGCACTACAAAATGAGTTGAAAAAGAAAGCGGGCTACTCGGTTTTTCATTACTATATTTTTCTTCGTCATCACCCACAAGTTACCCCTCCTAGAAAAAATCTACAGACTCCTTTGATTGCAACTATGAACTCGACGTCCTCTAATAATCGACGAAGACTCTTCCCTGTTAGAAATTTTTCAACAGATACAATTGAACACGTCAACACTTCGACGCATCTCGGCTTCAACCACCCTTCGATACTTGCGTTTCTGTACACAGTTAAACGTACTGAAATTTAATTACAATAATTTTTAGAGAATTGACGGAGCTTAAAGCGAAGGCATTTTTGTGACGAACCAAATTAACACTTTGTTCATCTGAAACGAAGAATATCGCGCGACAACGTTTATTATTCACGGTAACCAGCTATTTAACAAGCCCCCGTGAAATTCGCGCAGCGCATTTCGAGCAGCCACGAAGAATTACGGTGGAGTTTCACCAACGCGCTAGACTCATTTCCGCGCGCAGCTCTCGGCAACGGGCCGCATTTGTGTCAAGTTGACCGTGTTTAATTTCTTTCTCCTCCCCGCGCGACCGTTACGAGTTCTTCGAAATTGTTTGCCGCGCAGCAGCCCAGCTGCCGGGTGGAAAGTGATAAATGTATCTTAACTGGTCCGGCCAGCCGACGTCGGTCACAGCGGCCTATGGCTTTGGCTAGGCCGCGGGTACACATCTGCGTCGGCCCGCGGGCACCGCCACTATTTTGCATCGATTTACATAACGGATAAAACGGTCCGCAGCCAGGGCCACCGTTCCCCATTGTTGAAACGGTTTCTGAATTATATTTTCGGAGCCACGGCCACGCACCCGCGCTATATTCACATTCAAATATTTTCAGCAACGTCGGTTCGGTTGGATGCGCAACGTCAACTGGACAATGGCCTCGTCTCGGATTCGCTGGCCCCGCATACGTGAAACGAGCAGCGAACCTTCGTCCCTACCCGAATTTTCTGCGCGCCCCGTTTCAGCGAAGTGCAACAGAGTTTCTTGATAACCTTGGAATCTCAATTACACCGCGTGTTAAGGGGGGGGGACAACACCTTGACCGGTTGAAAAATCGATTTCTTTTTTTGTATGATTTGAAAGTATGAACCTTTGAGAATATATTCCTAGAAGATTGTGCCGAAGTTCACGTAAATGACAAAGTTACAGAGCTTTCTCTGTCGTCGCGCGCATCGTTTGGAAAGCAGCGTTAGTGGAAAATACCCTGGCAATTTTTATATGCAGAATGTAGAAATGATAAATATTATGGGCATGGAATAGACGCGATATACTAAGTCTACAAATTTTTTGTTTATGCACAAACTAAATGAACTTATAACTTTAAACGCGTTTTTCACGAAACTAGGTTTTCCAAAGTGGTCGAACGATTTTCTCCGCCAATTTTCCATGAATCAATCTCCGGTTTTGCGTATTTATTCTACACAAAAGTGCCTTCGGTTAAACGTACGGAAATTAAAAATAGATTATTTTTACTATTTTTCCCACCCCAAAGTATATTGATTTTATCGTGAAACTGACTTGAAATTTTAGAACTTTCCGCTTTCAGCTCCGTCAATTCTCTAAAAATTATTGTAATTAAATTTCAGTACGTTTAACTGTAACTGTATTAATATAGTTTTAAAAAATGCTCTCCTTCTTCCCTCAGATGAACGCGACGCGAATAAAGTGATTAAAACTGTATACTTTGTGACACAAAAATTCTAAAATACTGTCGACTACATGTACATTTAAACCTACAAAGTATCTAACATAAAATTAAAAAAAAATTCAAGGACTTGTTCCCCATTAATGCCTGTGTGAATGCGATTAGTTTGTTATCTGTGGAATTATAAGTTAAATATCGTTTCCATGCTTGTACAAAGCTGAAATGTCTCCGAGACTGTTGCTACAATTTCAGGGATTCTGCCAGTATTTTTTATTTCGCATTGATAGGTAAATTGGTATAAATACTATGGACAGAAAACTGAGAAATGTTTTTACATTACAGACACGCAATACACGTAGTTAATATTCGAATCAATGCGTCAGGACAATGAAACTTTGATAAAATCCATTAGCAACTACTCGAGCCCGAAGTATTAATTAAATTCATTAATTAATTCAATTTCTCAGTGCCTTATCAGGGAAATGCGTTTTTTATGTTCCTCTCCGTGGGCATCGATTATTGTTTCGGAATCCAGTTATGATATGTCTATCTCCTTGATAATGGCTATTCGATGGACTGCAATAATTAATCACCAGTAGCCATTTAGAGCCTTAACAGAAACTACCAAAGGTATATATTACAAAATTGATAGCCAATTGTTCGTGACGATGTCCTCCACTCGCTGCTCGCGATACTGTGACTCCGAATGGAACAGACGCGCGGACAAAGCTCTTCCCCGGAGCACAGGGAACAGAGACCAGCACTCGCTAGTTAGTTAGAAAGGAGAAAGGTCGACCGAGTAAAAATGTTCCTGCTAATAATCGGTACTTTCGATGCGACGAACGAACGAGCGCGGATGTGGCAAAGCAAGCGTCCATAACTTTGGATTAATTGTGTTCAAATATTAGCTGGACAGACGAGGATAGGAGCCGGATGGGGTGCGGGGGGCAGTGAAATGCAGCGAAAGTAGCAGGAGAGAAAAACAGAGTGAAAGACCAATAGCAGCACGGTCGGGGCTGCGGCTGACCCGAATCCCTGCATGAAGCTCGCTCCGCGGGCTGCAAACCTGCTGGCGTAGGAAAAGCTTCGCTGGCGCTTCAAGGAAATGCGAGAAAATGCCGTGGAAATTCAGAAAATCCAGCAACCTTCTCCCCCCGTTCTCCTTGCTACTTTCATTTCAGCCTGACGGATCGATCGTTACGGCGGCAGCGCGACGTCATTATTACACGCGTCGCGGAAGCATTTCCTTCGATTGTCCCTGTTGCGCGCACCCTGCACGTCCACCCGAAGGCAGACTAATTTTCTGCCAATAACATACTTAGAACGAAGATTAATATAGTAAATGTACGCTGTACTTAGCTTGTACGGCCACCACAAAACATGTTTTCTGTTTAACACTCGAAATGATACGCGGTTACCGATGCCCGTTAGGTTATACTTTCTTTATTATGATATTTATTATTCAAACTCTTATGCTTCAAAAAATATGCTAAATACTTCTGAACTTTAAGCGTCATTTGTAATTATAGTATTTTGGTGGTAAGCATAACCTCTCGGGTGCTTAGGCTTGTATCGTGTTGTATTATTTATTTACTTTGAGTTTACATTACAATAAGCTCTTAGGGTTCCATTATGGACCTTTAATAAAAAGCACTGCCGCCCCCGGCGCTAGAAAGAGAGGGGAAGTTCACAGAGGGGTAAGAGAGGCAGTTCCCCCCTGGTTTTTGAGAATAAATCGCTTGTTTTTCAAAACTGATCTTTATCAATTTTCTACTAAAAAAGGGAGTACTTTAAATTTCGGTTTTAAATTTTTAATTAAATTGGCACTATAAAATGGGTTAGAGAAAGCAAGAGGGGTATATGTTTCTTTACCATCATCCCAAAGTTGCCTCTCCCTGGAAAAAAGTCTGCGGGCGCCCCTGGAAAGAGAGGGGATGTCATGCATACACTACTTCGGGCTCGAGTAGTTGCTAATGGACTTTATCAAAGTTTCATTGTCCTGACACATTAATTCGAATATTAAAGCTACATGTATTGCACGCTTCCTCCGCGTTTATATGCTCTTTGATAACATACGACGGATTAACATTCGATTTCCTCGCACAATGAAGTGGTACCTCGAACGAAGAATCGTTCAATTTCGTGGATGCACTCTTCGTGCACCGAATAGCTAGATGAAACGGTGGATGAAAACGAAAAGATTACAACTGTCTTAGCAATCGGATATCAGTATCGATAGATATTTCAAAATTGTACAGTGTCGCGCACTGACGGGCAATGAGCAAATAGTTTCGATTACAGGTCCTCGGAACGGAACAGGAAACAAAAATAAATAAATGGAAAATGCACTTTCGTAACCCCTTGGACGTATACGCCGCTGTTCCGTGGATTTTGCAACGGCTGAAAGGAATTCTTCTCGCTCGGAGCACGATATTGGAAAACCAAAAAGGGAAGAACGAGTGCGACGAGAATGTAGAAAGGGAAACGACGATATCACGAGCAGTCATTGCGAGTAAAAAAGCATTATAATTGCCGGTATATACACAGCGTGACACAAAGAATAGAACACATAAATGTCGCCAGGTTGCTTGACAGTAGAGAAAGCTATCGGGGATGAATATTGGATAGCTGCGAAGCTTTGCACGCGAAGAACGTTTGAAAGAACGACGCCCTCTGTTACTCTCACATTTTCTGCTACTCTCGTTAATACATTCGACGAGGGGCTCGACCGTAATGGGCAAACAGCCATAAGAAATCCCTTTTTCCAAGCGTCACAGAATAAATCCCATCGACGTTTCGATTTGAATACAACGCGATAACGCAGTGCGGATTGTTATTAATTCAATCGTTGCGGGCTTAGTGCCGGGTGATTTATAATCCCGGCGTCGATTATTTCATCAAAGCTGCTTTATAATTTCGTGGAATAATACCGGCCGATATGGGGCCGCAATTTATACCGCGAAGAATTCGCCGGGGCCGAGTGCTCCACCTTTAATTCCGAACAATCCGCGCCGTCTATAAATCAGAACGCGAGGGCCGTTCGAGGTGACTTTACAGAGAAATTCCCTCACCGGCCTTGACCGAAAATTAGGGACCACCGAGCTCCGCGCGATTGCGGTGCTCGAAGGTCGCCGTATCAGGGCTGGAAAGCAGGAATCCGTGTCACGTTTCTCTTTAATTGCGTTTGTTTCGAACGTGTGCGGGAGCACGGCCAGGCAAGGACCAAGCAAATGGCTCCACGTTCTCCACGGTTCGAGTACCCCCGCGAAGTGCTCACCATGGACGCGGCCGATCCGGATCTAACGCGGCGTATCTGGGTTCGCAACGAGAAGAGACAATGCGCGTTCACCAGGCACGGTAAATTCTCGATATCCTGGAAATAATGCGCGCGGGTGGGGAGGCACGCAGCCCCATCACGCCAGCGATTTTCAACGGTGCCCGATGTTCAGACGTTAACTGGTTTACCGAGGACGTTTTAACGCCACGGCGTGCACAAAGCCGCCGCTGAATTTCCACCGAGCCCGGGCATTTGATTTCTACGGTAAATTTAACGATCGACTATGCTTTACTAATCCACCGCGTTACGGGGGATGGTGTAATCTGCGCGTCGCACAGTGGTCCGTCTATTAAGAAACTAGTGGGACAAAAGTCGAAGTTCGTCCATAAATTAGATGAAAGTGATTGAAAATCACCATCCATGTTGTTTCACCACCCTTAAAACCTTCATCCCTCACAAGAGAAGATCCATAACACGAATATTCCTAAAATTATGAAACGAAAAACTAAGAAATAATTATTTTCTTCTACTACAATTTCGATGGTGATATACCACGCACGCCTGCAAAGTTTCGAGACAATTGGATGGTTGGAAGTGGGTTCAAATTGAGTTTCTACATTTGAACCTTACAAACAAACAGTTTAATAATGCAGAGTTGCAAATATTTGCAGCTGTAACTGGTCAATATGTATTCTATAAAGGAAATAGAAGAAAACCCCAGAAAAATTGAAAAAAGGGCACATATGCCAAAATGCCATTTCAAGAAAATCGGTTTCAAAGTTTCCATTGGCGATCACGCTACGTAAAAAACAGCATCTAGCTAATCTAATGCGAGAGAAGTAATGTCCTTGGTACATTATAATATATAAGATATACCTGAGTCTTATTTAAACGATTTAAAGGAAAAGGGTACACATGCCTGTGTGTCCTTTTTCCATCAAATGCCTCAATTTTAATCGCTATACAACTGAGCACTACTGATTTATTTCTCATTCTGATGCATTCTAACAAACCGTAAAGAAAGAATCGAACCCAAAAAATGATTCACTCTTAGTTCCAGCATGAACCGTGCAAGATGCTCTGATCAAAGTCAGATCGTAACTGTTTCAGAGGCAGCATTAATTCCTTCACTGGTTTCAAAGAGTTCGCGTCGTTGGACCGGGAAACAGAGCGCGTCAGGCAACACAGAGCACACCAGGCGCCCTACAAAGAATAAATGGTCTGCGGCACCAAATTCGCAGTAACTATTTTCCACGTGCGCATACCAGCCGGGCGCCAAGTGGTTGACCGAGAACGCGATGCAACCACAATACGTAAAGCAACGGGGCGCACGTGGACGCGCGCCACGTTGCACGTACACTAATGCGGGGAACGTTAAAGGACCTGGAATTCCCCGGTGAACTCGCAGCACATTGCGGCTTACAACGGGGCCATCGACGTCGGCTCGTAAAAACTGTAAATCACCAACGCGCAACGATTCCCTGTCTCCTCTCTCCCTCGGCGCTGTCGCCGGGATTCCAGAGAAGACAGGGTGAAGGAGTTTTAAATATTTGAAATTTTAAATTCCACAAGTGGCAGCTCGCGATTCTCGCGACGAGCCTGTTTCGGCGAGCCGTGCCTCGTCGGCCAGGAACAGAGACGCGATGCACGGAGACGGAAGAAAAGTTGGACGAATTTTGCGCGCCTAGCAATTACGGGATACAACAGATTCTGGATATAAGGGAGTGCGTGGTCAGGGCAGGGGATGCACAGAGTTCTCGGCGAGTGACGTAGACGTACGCGACACGCCTACGCTGTGCATGGAGTTTCACGGCATATCTACTCTTTCGCACAGCGAGAAGAGATGGAACGAAATTTCCACGCGAGAGCGCAAGGCAAGAGTCGCAAGTGCAACGGGAAAGTCGCTCTCGAAAATTCTGTACACGCGTTCCCGAAAATAAAAAACAGGAGCGCAAGGGCGACCAGAATTTGAATGGAGGATTCTGCAAACAACAATTTCAGATTTTTTACGGCCGAATTGGCGGGCGTGAAATCGCCGGGTGGGAGGAGGAAAAAGGGCGAGTGGCGAGATCGAAACGAGCAAGTCCATTAACGGAAACGTGGCCCATCGGGGCAAAACAATGAGACGCGAAATTGCGCGTTCTTTTCTGCCTGCGGCGCAATTAAAGTTATACAATTGCCAACGAAATGGGCATCACGGCGAGGTCCACGAAGAAGGATTTCGAGGGACGGATTAGTAGACGGAGACGAAAGAAATGGAATCTACATCGCGGGGCGCGGAATATTGATTTTTGAAGATGGCACAGAAAAATTTGCTTAGACGTAGATGCGAATAGGAGAGAGGGGGAGCGCTAAGGCAGGAATCGTGGGCGTGGGACGATGCGATAGACAAACACAGCTGATGCTCAGCTCGAAACCGTCTCTCTCGTCTTCCTAGCATTTGAAGCATCAGCTGCAATATCGAGAACACGATCTGACCGTATACGATGTTATACATTGCACGCGATACACAAAGTAAATAGAATGCATTCGCGGATGCATTCCACTCATACATTAATTATACGTATAAGACAGTAAAGCAGAAATGCTGGACGCTCCAGCATTTGCCCCCGCAAAAGCTGGAATTCATGCCACTTTTGTACGAGAATTCCGCCTGTGTAACGGCACGAAACGATAAGAAAATTTATTGTATTATAATTTCAACGGCGCGGCGAAGGCTGGAAGACTTGGATCGATCCGCTCGCCGACTTTCGCTTTCGTTTTTCCACGCGGAGACTGCGGGGTAATATTATTTGCTCCGGTATTCTGAATAGGTACCGATATTGCGGTCGCGATAGCTCACACATTAGTATTCGCTCCTTCTACACGCGCGATACCGAACACCTCGTATCGGCTCATTTGCATGCGGACCACCAACGGTGCTATTAAAATCAATACCAATTCGAATGCGGTCAAATACCTTTCGCCTATCCGTCGTCGGTTGTGAAGCTGAAGCCGATGAAACATCAACTCGCTTCATGGACTCGCCAATCAAGCTTCATTTATCTCGTGAATCATTAAAAACCCTTTTTAGGCATTTCTGCCGATCTATCGCTGGGAATTGTGTTTAATATCCTTATTGATGTTGGGATAAGGAAAATGGATGGTTAGGTGTACCGACAGCACCGGGTTTATCCTAAGTTAAGGGGGATCCCTATTTAGGACGGTTAGGAATGAGGTGATTATTGAGATTTTTTTTCTAAGAATCTGTTGATCGAATCTTTTCCAAACTTTCAGGGTATTTTAATTCGCATTCAAGCAATAAATATTAATTTTTACGGTACAAAGTGTTCGGTAGAAATGGAGCAAATTGGCGATTGTAATGGTGGCCCCATTTCTTCCCTGAAATAAAAAACCAAGGATTTTCTTATTTCTAATATAATTAAATTGTCGATAATAAATATAGGGAAAAGGAGATTTCAAACTTCAATTGTCGTTATTTTCTAGAAAAATGTCATTTTTGAATTTTTTCTGGTTTCCCCCTAACCAGAAGTATATTCTACAAAATAAAAAAGTTTCAGTCGCATCGGATAATATCTTTTGGAGATTCAGGTCCCACCGATTTCGATCAATTTTTTGACGCCTGTACTTTAACGACTCCCTAATGCCGTCTCCAATAATTAATTATAAAACAAAAAATATATTTCTCTAATTTAAGACATCCTTAATACAATACATAAAGTCCCATTAAATTATATATAGTACTTTTCCTTTAATTAATTCCTAAAGATCGCCTATTTTTTCAGGCTCTAGACCAGAAGGTCCCCTTAACAGAGGACTGATATTACATTCATCACCTTCGTCCTCCAGAACCACCCAAAATCCATTCCACACAGAAAATTTCCGAAAGTCATCAAGATACTTTCCTCTCGATGCCTCACAATACACGACCTAATCACACCATATTCCTCCCAAAAAATAATAAAACTTTCGTTCCCCACAGGTTCCCACGACCACCCTTTACAACCGCCCGTGCTACAAAAAAGCAACGGAAGGTCGTATAAAGAATCGTCTCCCGAAACGATACGCCTTCCTCGTCGGCGCATAACGGCGCACACGCCGTTTACGCGGCGAAAGCCAACAAACGGTTCGCTGAAACTAAAACGCGTTCCGTGTAATTGTTTCGCCATCAAGAACTCGTATCCGTTGAGCTTCCGTCATCAACAGCGGTCCGCGCGCGTGGCAGCGCGATCCCGATCCCGAAAAATACTCCACCCTTTCGTTTTTTTCCCCCATCTAGCCGAGGGGATCCAGTGGACTCGACGAGCGCGCGAAAATGCATCTACGCGAACATCGAACTGCATCAAGTAGATTGCTCTATCGATCCCCGGTGTCCGAACGCGCGTCGCAACGGAACGAGCGCTCGTTGCCGCCGATATGAAAACGTTTACTTTGCCTGGATTTTACGCGGGCGACGGTCCCGTTCGGCTCACGAGTCGGCGAGCTAGAATTCCAACGGTTGGCCCTGGTGAATCGTATTTGCCGCGGGGAGTACTCGCAGCCCGCGATAATTGGTACCGATCATCGGAACTACCGGTGACAATTATCGAATACACCGAGGCAGGAGGTGCGAGCAGCTGTCTGCCGATGGTAGCTACCAGCTAGTAGGATACACCCCTAATCACACGTACCATTAAGTCGGACTGTAGATGGATCAGTTCTAATCCCACGCTCTAGACGGAATTTGTACCGCGTACGGAAACACATTTATCCACGCGCACGGATATTCGACCTTATCAAACTGTTAACAAACAGTATTCGCCGCGCACGCGGCAAACCCGGCGCATTAATCCCGCGGCGAACCGAGGCAAGCGGATACTCAGATTTCTGCTACGGGGTCCTGCGTTTCGTTGGCGATTACCTTAACAATTTACAGAAAATAATGATGCATTCGCGTGAAATTATAATGATGGGATCAGGGGAGATAAATAGTGTTCCCATGCCCAGACGTGATATCTCCTTGATTTGGTTATGTTTGCACGACCCCTCTGACCGATTCCTAGCATCTACTATCTACTACCGCAGACTGATATTCCTAAAAGCTCTGAGAATCCTGGAGAATCAGTATATTTCACCACTCACAAGGGAAAAATATTTTACACTTATTTTTGTGATCGGCAATTATCCGGAATGAAGGAGGGAAAAGAGCCCCTAAACTTGGTGGTGGAAAATATGTTTCCTGAAATTATATAAAAACCGAGCGGTGACTGAATTCGTCTTTAAAAAACCGAGGCTTCAGAAAAAAACTTTGTTTTATGCATAATTGTTCTCGAGATACCTATTCTAGAAAATATGGGTTCGACCCTCAACGTGAGGGGCTCTTTTCACCACCAAAGTAGTTCATTCCACGAAAAGAGGGTCTCATTTTAAAATCTAAACTTTGATGTATTCGTTATTTTCTTTCCATCACAATTACAGTGCCCATTTCCAATTTTTTTCTAACTTTGAAAACCCTATTTTTTTTTAATTTTCCAATTTTTCGCGGGCTCTTTCGCATCCAGGTTAAAACGGCACTGCCACCCATTCATTATGACCTTCCGAGGAGGTCGGATGCGTTTCCTAATCATTCCCCACCGTCGTCGAAAGAATGAAAAGAATAATTCAAAAGACAGTTGAGCAGAACGAGCTTCTGCCTGCAAGAGCCCCAATAACGATGAGGCTAGAAACGAAAACGATTCGTCAAATACGTAATTCCATTCGGCGAGTCATCCCTCACGTTCGAGATCGCGCACGGAAACTCGGCATACCGTTCTGCTTAATTCGTTCATTGACACGGCCCGCTATCTTCGTGCAGAGGCGAGCATCTATCACCGGCTGGTATTCGAGTGCAGAGATATAATGACGGATCGTCTGCGTCTAGTTCCGCGAATAATTCTCTCTGGTTCATCGTACATATGACACAATTTCCCGCCCTCTCTAGCAGCCGGAGAAATCCGGATGCGGGATTGTAGCCGGTCGCTTTGTGAAAGCCACCGAACCCACCGCAGATCCATGACCATTCCAATGTGCCCTGGTGCCAATCTTCGTGCATTAATATCATTCACCGGCCATCATTCAATTACGCAAAGGGATTCGCCGCGCCGTCACGCGCCACTACCATGCTCGCCATGAACCATCGAGCCTATTCAGTATGGATATTATCGGACACGGTACACTCGTCCACCAACTTAGCACAACGTACGAACAGACTTACGAATTCCAAGAGTCTCCACTAATTCGACGAAGTACTTTTTCTTCGGATCCAAGCGATCGTGATCGAACAAAATTCTCCAAAGTACCAACACACTTGTTAAATTCGAATTACGCGAAGCAAAAAGTGAAGCACAGTGAAATCAACTGAACCAAGGATATCTAATCTTTTCATATTTGAGAATATATTTTAACAATACTCCCAGGACGACTCAACGATGAGTTCTTTTTACCAGCGTGAATATCGTGGTTTTTTATTTAAAATCAGAACGGACAAGGTAAGATGAAGGGCATGATGCTACTTCCACTACCCCGAAGAAAGCATTCCAATTGCCGTTTCATTCCATTCGAGGGTGCAAAACAAAGAAAACGGTCCCGGGCACTCGTCTCGAAATTAATTGTCCCCCTAGCAAGGAATTATTTAACGCTCGGTTCTCGGACGTCCATCAGAGATCCCCGATCGCGGGGAGGGGGGGGGGGGAATCTCGAAATTTCTCAGCTTCGACGTTATACTCGGCGATGCATAATGGAAGAAACGGGGGAAGGGGGGTGGGGAGCATTCAGCGTAGACAAGTCGAAAGAAAGCACGGAAAGGTTTTATGGGTGCGCCGTTTTCTCTGGCAGCAGTTTTCCCTCCTTTCCCTTAGTTAAGCTGCACGTCTGAACCGTAAATGCGTACAAAGACCGCGCACACGTACGTTATTTCTGCTTCCTGTTTGCGAAACGAGTTTTTTAATTAGTTTGGAAAATGATACATCCTATCAACTCCGCCTTTGCTCCGCTTTTCAGCAAGCAAAACACGCCTGCAGGGGAGAAAGTAGCGTAGTAGCTTTTTCGTACTTGGGGCATAAACATTTCGTCTCATTTCGTTATCATCGATCTGTACTTCGCGCATAAAGCTCTTTGATACGCCCTACGCGAGGCGGATGCATTCCGAGTGCCACGGAATCGAGCTGAACCGGTATAAAACGCGATGCCTCGTTCCTATCTGTTTCCTTAAAATGACTGCTCCACTTCCGAGAGATACTAAGCGAGTTAACGATCGAATCGGTGGAAGCATTTACTTCCGAATAAATTAGATGGTATTTCTGTTGCTATAAAATTATAGCGGAGCTATCGTCGTCATTATTAGGGCCTTCTGTATTCTTGGAAGCTTTTCTTGCGGCGACTCACGATTCAAAGACTTTCAAGCCTTTAAAAGTTTCTGCAGAGTCTTCTTAATAATTCCTGATCCACTTCTCACAGAGTGGAGGCAAGGCAATTTTTTATAAGCGTCCCCTTTTGTAGCGGCAGAATTAATAGAAGCTTTAGTAGAACTGAAAATCGAGTTTCACATGTTACCCGTTTGTAATTGCGCGATGCATTTCTGTATGAATTTTAATCGTAAACTCGGCGCCGAGAACCACTCCATCGAAATACAAAACTCGAGAAAAAACCTGAAAATTTATTATTCCACTTTCCAGCAACCGAGTTTGGAGTTGTTGTTCATCGATCGTACATATAAAAGCCACTCCTCTGACGAATTCAACGGGAAATCAGCTAGGGCATAGTGCTCGCGATTACAAGAAAATCGGGGAGCCGATTTATTATTTCCTTTAAACGAATTCGAGTGTGGTTGGCCGTTTCCGTCACGGCTAAAACTCGCTTTAAAACCTGCCCGCACAAGCCACAAGAGTATTATAATATAAATTATAAAAGGGGCCACTTTTCTGCTTGGGGGTAGTGCCTCTTTCACGAAGGTAATTTAAATTTCTCTTTGGCCGTTACACGAGATCACAGAAATCAAGGATGAAAAGCCTGCGAAGTTGGACTGTAGCGTATAAAATACGTAACAGATATAAGTAACAACATTTGATAAAAACGCTTATTGGAGAACAGTAAACCAAATGGCAACGAATTAAAGCGCAATGGAGCGCAGAGCTGTGCGGTACCAGAGAAATTCAGACTTGCAAATCGACGAGGGATATTTTTATACACTTGACGCTTACGATCTAACAATACCTATTTAAATACGAAAGTATTTAAATAACAAAGGGTCGGATGATGCAAATTCTTCTCCGTTTCCTTTTCTGCTTTACGCGTCGAACCAGTTACACCGACACCACGGTAGAAAACTACGTGGATCTATCAAGAAAATTACCGGAACTCTCGTATTCTAATGCAAAGACGAGAACAGCGAACCACTGGAAATACTCGTTCGATACCGCATCCAATTTTTCCGAAAGCTTTAAGCGCCAAGTAGTAACGAGCACGTTTGATCCGACCACGAGGAAACAGCCGCTCTTCTTGTACAGCAGCGGTTCATGAAGAGCGCCAAACTTAAATTCGTAGCCGGGCACTCGACTTTGTAAGTCGCAAGGGAACCTGGCTCGTCGAATGGAACTTCTCTAGTGGCCCTTTCGTGTTGGCTCCGCCCGATAAACGGACGCGGTTGTATACGTAGAAGCGAGAACGGAGAAGAGACGAGAAGAACAGAAGAGGGCAAGGGAAGGCAATATGGACGAGGAAGGAACAGAGGTAAGAGCCACGAGGATCCGGAATTAAAGAGTACCGCGTTACAGTCTAGTCTGGTCAGTTTTCCCGATCGGACGATTATACCTTCGTGTCGGCAACGTATCGATCGGTAATGGCCGGTGGTCGCAGCGAGCATGGAAACTCGTAAAACTTCCACCATGCAGCCGGAGGTTGGCCACGCGAGTCCAGCGATCTTTTTTTCCTTACGCGAGGAACGTCGGAAACGGACGACACGCTTTACCAGGCTGCCCGGTGCTGTTTAACTTTTTGATAAGGACTTCCATCGGCGCGGAGCATTATTTATCAACGGCAACGCGTACAGCGCGATAAGGGCTGGAACGTTTAATGGACATCGATACGCAGAGAAATTGGTGATTTTGATTTCGAATTATGTCCTTTGATACTACTGACAATTCGTTGCGCGTGCAATGCATCAAACGGGGCTCGATTGTACCGCGTTTAAAATCACCTAATTTTCGCCCGGCTTGCTACATTTCATCGGCCGTCTCTACGCCGCCGCAAATAACGGTAATTTGGCCGGGTAAACGTCAGTCAGCGCGGCCCAGAAAATAATTATTCGGCCAGCCGTCCGTTCGACGACGGGATATTAAATATGAATTTACCTCTGACGCCCCACTGCCGCCAGGGAATCCATCATCGGCGATTTGCTAAATTTTCAAATGGATAATGCGCACGGCCAGCGACGTATCAGGAGCCCGGTGCCAATGCAGAAAATTAAATGGGGCCACCCGGCCGTGTGGTTAATTTTCCGCGAGCCTGCGATTTTCTTTTGCAGAGTCGCTTCTCGTTTTTTCCGCTCGCTTAATGGAAACCATAAGTGTGGGTGCACTCTACGGAATTTGCACTCTGTCAACTATTACGAGCTACGGAGTGGAGAATTTAATTGTTTCTTAATTTTTGATTACCTATGTGAAATCTTAGCGGTGGAAAAAAATGCGAGGAAGATGACTTTTTGATGCAAGACGTGGGTATTAATTATTAGACAAGCGTGTTGCATGTTACGTGTACGGGAAAGGGTGGTATTATGGCCCTCTGCTGGTATTTCAGCCCCTCGTGATTTTCATATTATAACAAAAATATCTAGCGACTAATAGTGTCATCTGTTACGTATGTTACTTAGGTATCTATTACTATTGGTCTCTAATGTTACCCAAGAATGACTTTCTATGAGTTTTGCTGGGCCATAGTACCTCCACTTATCTAAAATTTCCGAGAATGACTTATTTTCATAATACATGTTAAATTCAATTAAATCGTTTTTCCTTTGCTTCCACCTTTTATCACCCATAACCTCCGTAGTTTACTTACAATTTTAAGCAAAAATTGAAAGCAGTTTAGATAATATATTAATTTTTAGGAATATATATAAAACTAGGGACCACGTTACCACCTCTTCCTCTAACAAATTCGAACAATCGAGGTTCGCGCGTGGAATCGACGAGTCAGGGTACAATCAGTTATAACGAACCTATCACATTCGCTTGAATATCATTATCGTCTAGCGAACCATGCTCGCGCGTACATCTCGAGACCTTTGAGTGCACACACTTGCCGCGCATTCGTATAATTCCGCCCATCACGCGCGTCCACGATCTCCCTTGCAAATTCGCTGGTAATACTTGTGCATGAACACCGGTTATTGCGACTGGAACATCGCTCGATCCGAAACGCCGCAGTGGCGAGCGTTTCTATCCGTGGAAGACTCCATCAAACAGAGAAATTGCGGAACAGTTTTAAAATATTAGCAACGACGATATCGCTGGCTGAGCGAACTTCAAGAACAAGTTTACAGAAGGCACCAGCCACGTTCACTTTCCCTCTGCAAATATTTATTTCGCAACTCCGGCAGAGATGTCTGTAAGTAAGCTCCCCCGAGGAAAAGGTTAAACAGCGGCTGCACAGTAACATCGGTTAATAATAAACGAGCGTACTTACTCCTGCCACTTAGAAGATCTAAGCTGCAAACTCGATTAAAACGGATAAGTCGCGGTTACGGAATTGCGATACCCTTTTTCCTTAACGACATTACGAAACAGCCGTTTGTCTGGCTCACCTGTGCGCTATATCTACGGGGGAACACCCGCAGGAACGGGGATTTTCCTGAGCCTCGAATAACGAGACGAACTTTTTTTTTCTCCGTCCTGCCAGCGCCTGCCTTCTTACTTCCTCCTTCGACCTCCACTCCAACCCGGAGACCGCAACCAAGATGTTTGCGGCCGGTTGCGAGCTAGTTTCCCCGTAACGCTTCGCCATGGAACGCGACTCCGACGAATCGTCGAGATGGATGGAAAGGAAGTTCTCGAGTGGATGCAAATGGTAAAACAGGGATATTAGCCAGCCATTTGATGGTGGAGCTCGGAACGATCGATGCTCCGGGAAGGGTTGAATTACAGTTACTGGCAATTGAAGCAAATTCCATGTAAACTTCGATAATTCAGCCGCGTAATCAGAAATTCTCCAGCTCCGGGCAGAACAATAATTACTAAAGCCATCGGGTAGAGGTAGAACAGGGTCTGCAGCTCGCGGTGCAACTAGAGCGTAAAATAAAGCATTTCCAAGGCTTCGATTTCCATACGATCGATTTTGAATATTCGTCAAACACGCGTCTGCTCGTCGCGAACGGCGTCCTATCGTGCCCCGAACATCTCCGAACTGCCACCGCGAGAATTAATTACCCGCTAAAGATCGGTAAACTTGCAACGCAATCGCCAGATATTAGTGGCACACGAATGGCAAGGGAGCCTTATACCGGCGAACTATTTGTCAGAAATTCCTCAATAAAAGGGAGCCCGGCGTAATTAATCTTCCGTTTCGCGGGCCTAATATCTCTGTGTCTGGCTAACGAACCAAGGAGGGGTTCAACGGCACGGGGGGTGAAATAAAAGCGAACGTAACGTCGATGGGGCTTCATCGAACCGAATCATTGCCTCTTGGTTTTTCTTCGTGCCGGCGCGATACCGGGGGAGAATACGCGCGGCTCAAAGAAATCGTGGTCTGAAATACGATATGCCTTCGAGGTACATGCATTTATTCAACGCTGCTCGGGCAATCCCGCTTGGCAGGAAAAGTGTTACGAGAAATGGATGGGCCAATTTTCTATTTCGCAGCGCCCCCGGGCCTCGCGCCGCCGCTATATTCCTATATTATACATCTAGATGCACGTTATTCGTGTATAGACGTACGTACGTTCACCGGAAAGTACACGGAAGGAAATTTCCAGATGAGCCGCACGCGTGAATCACCAGAAATCGCGAGGGTGGGAGAGGTGAAGGGGTTGGTTACGTCAGGAAGCCCTTGATTACTATAACTCCTCTGTAAACGTCCCATATGGTAGCTTTGAAAATATATTCCTGTAATTTTATTATTATTATTAATATTAGTTCTTCTTCTTCTTCTTCATATTATTATTATTATCAACGGGAAACTCTTTAGACCCTTCATTTGTAATAGTTTCCATTTTTCTTCTCACTCCTCTACCTTTTTCCAATACATTTCCCAACGCAAGAGTTCGGAAATGAACTGACACGAAACCAGGGGAATAACAGAGAATCATCTATTCATCGATTTCTGCCGGTAAAAGTTTTGGAAGCCCCAGCGAAAGTTCATCGCCTGGATATTTCAGACTCTTACGCTTTCCAGGTGCGTTCGAAGAAGGAATTACGAGGATACACATAAATTGGCAGACTTTATTAGAGCCGGTTGGTACATCTCGCAATTTAGATGCCGTCGGAGGCGAATTTCCAAGGGATTGGTCGTTTAACTTACGGCACGTAAACCCGGGTTGATAACGGAAGCGTTTACTAGCTGACCTGGTCATCGGAAGTCCACCGCGGCACCAGGAACATTGCCAGCAGGAGTAAATTGTTACTTTGTCGTCGATAAAATTGGTTCCGCAGCGTGAACCTGATAAGGCGACAATGGCACACTTACTAAATTGAGATGAGCTTACATCGGCGTTGATTTAGAAGGATCTAAATCTCGGCCTTTCTTCTCTCTCCCCCCCAGCTAACCCCGATAGACCATTGAAGGCGCAGAAAATCGGGGAGGGGTTCGTAGCAGGCAATAATACCGAAAATATTCTCAAGTATTCTGTAAGAGGCGAGAAATATAATTCCATCGATAATGTTCGTTTTCGAGGCCACTTATGGGAGCTGCTCGGTTACTGTTGGCTACTTCAATAGAAATTTCCTTGTGCCGCCTTGCATTTAAAGTACTTTTAATTAGCATTCTCGGAAATTAATTAACAATTTGCGGGCGAAACGCCGCAGTATTCGCAGCAATTCCCGGGCACATATTATAATGCCGCCATCTGTCCAATAACCAGCTGTGCACGCTAGCTGGCTGGAACTTCGGCTTTAATAGTTTCGGTATAAACGTCGTGCCAGCGTCAAACCGGCTAGCTGTTAAACTTTATACACTCCGTTTCCCGATGCGTGGGGTGCACAGTTTTACGAGTGGCTCGACTGCGACGGATTAATGCCTGTCCACGTTACACCGAGCCAACCTTTTTCTCATCGCGAGCAACATTTGCAGTGGACGGTGCGCCGGGGATGGTCGTGAACCCTGCCATATACATACCTACGTATAGTCCTAAACGAGTGTACTTAAAGCATTGCCAACACCAGGGAAATTTTAATGTACACCGATAGTCTCGTGGTACGCTCGATGCTGAACAACGAATCGGAAGAGGAATGTGTAATATTGTTACTGGGCCGCGGATAAATTGTTTCCCGAACGATCGAACTTTTCTTTCGCTCCAACCATCTATTTATATTTGTTCGGTTGTGTTTCATTAGTTTCGAAACGCGGTGGAATTGGCTTTCAAAGTACACACACCATTAAAATCACATCAATCGAAAATTAAATCCTCGACTACGTTACGTAGACCGCTCTGCGCTCAGTCAAACAGTAGGTACCGCCACTGTTCTCGGCTGTGTGCACATTCCGTATGTAAACACGAATGGAAATATGACGGAGATACCTAGCAAGAGTGGCGGTTGAAGGGGATGTAGCTACAGGCGGGACATATAAAACGAATTTCGATCGATAGTAACGGTGTTTCGAGAGAGGCCCACCCACTGTCGCCGTCTCTTTCTCGTCCGAAACTGGAAAAATTCACGCCTTTCGACAGTCGGTCGCTGTCACGGGAATAATCGAACGATCACGCGGGACTGACGTGCTTGGGAACGATACGCGTCAACTGGTTCTTCTCATCGGTGAAATGGTGAAAACGTTCCCCTGTAACTTAATTGATGGCACTGTGTTTGATCAATTCGTGCCACTCAAAAGTTCGTTTGCCGCGAACCTTGTTTCTCCATTATACCGCGTTGTGCCGTGTGTATTTAACGGATGCTGGAGGTAACGTATTATTTAAATACTAACGCATATCGGAATTTACATATTTTTAACTCAACCGAACAGATGTCTGATGGAAGGGAAAAAAGTTCGTTTCACGATCCTCCTATTCCGCTGAACATAGATGAATATTTTAACTTACAAATTTTTTTATGGTCTCAAATGGTGTTAGAATAAAGCTACAAACGTGAAAAGTTAAGTTTTCTTCAGCCGTCACACTGGGAATACAAACGAAGTGAAATAGCCCCGTGATAAGTCAGACACGACTGCTACGCTACGCACGTTACGCCGCACCAAGTTCGACCATGCTAACGATAATAAAGTCGTTACAAATATATGAAACTACGGGGGATTTAGACGACTGTAGATGTAATTTGTATAAACTGCAATCAGACATCAGTCAACTGAATTTTTATTGGCTTTAAGTATCGAATTCTGTTCCACGTGATGGAATAGATCTGCCAACTGCTCCGATATACAGTACCAGATTGTATCATATTCTTGATTCCTTGTGGACCCTGTGATTCCTAGTTCAATCACAGTCCACTGTGTTACTAAATCAAACCCTAAGTCAATGTCTGGCTGGCTGTGTTAAAGTTTGATGAAATGTGGATAAATGTATTTGAGTTTAATTAAATTTATCAAAGGCTGGCGAATGTTATTCAGTTGCAGTGGAGTTTAATTAAAAATAACGACTTTCTTTCACGTTTGATGGTTGGTACTTCGCGATTTCAAGAAAAAGTGTGATCGAGGCTAGTTCCATTTGATTCAACTTAACAACCACGAATGAATATTGCACGGCTCTGACGAAGTCTGGCCCGTTGCTGTGATGTCTACAAAAATATATCTTCTTTATCTTTTAACGATGTTCGAGTAAATTGAACAGAATGTCCGACTCAGCATTTGCATATTCCACTGACTGTGCCGATGACACGTTGCGTGTCGAATTGGCCATTCTCGTTCCACTGGGATTATATTTAATCCTTTCAACTGTGTCAATATAATCTCATAATGCAGTCGTGAGTTATGCGATAAGATTTCGCAAACGATAGTGTGTAATTTCGCGAAGTAGCAAATCGATTGCGTCTACCTTTGTTGCTCGGCTTCTGTGCGCAACGCCACCGTATCTTCAGTTAGCATTACTTCCGCGCGAGGAAAGTGTTTAGATCTAAGTTGTATTTACAGATAAAGAATACTTTTATTATAACGCAACGTAGTGTAAATAAGGAACAAACAGGAGTGTCCGTAAGTTGCTGCTCGACAGCAAGAAAGAAGAGGCACGAGTGCCAGAAGGCGGAGGCAGATGGTGCTAAATGAGAGTAATTATGAGACAAGTTTTAACTACCCCGTCGGTGGACAATGCGTTATCCTTCATTGTGCCTCGCTATCTTTCTCCTTTAAATAAGCTCTCGCAAGTGGCTCCTCGCTAAAAAGAACTACCGGGAATGCGAAAGGGGACAAAGGGAATGCATTTCCGTCGCTCAGCTTTTTCCAGTTTCCTGCCTAGGAGGGTCCTAAACGCCTCCGTATCTAAAATACACATTCAACAGTGACAGAACTCGGAAGGACATTTGCGAGAACGAGATTTTTCAAACTTCCAAGCATAAGTGTCTTCTTCGACCAAGTGACAACTGGACCTAGTTATGCAGAAAGTTAAATTTAATTTGAAGACTTTAATTGTTAAAGAAAAACAGAGATTGGCAAAATTTTTATTTAAATCAAATTTCGAATAACGAATAAAAGTAAAAACATTATTCCTCGTGTGTGGACGACGAACAAAGTTCCACTTCAGCGTGGAATAAATTTTGTAACTTTAACTTTAACTTTATACTACGACGTAATTTTTATTTAGGTAAATAAAAATTTTGCCCATCTCTGACTGCGTTTACCTAATTATTGGTCATTTCGAGGGTTGCTAGCTTTCCATATAACAAGCCCCAATTATAACCATTAAACCGGTAATTAAATTAAAAAGATAATGACTCCTCGAGGATACAATAAATCGTTCTGACCCGACTATTCGTATACCGGACACATGTCTACTCATTTCCGCTTTAAATTCCCGAAAAGAGATTAGATTCACATCGCGAGACCAGTAGCTTCTCCTTATAAGAGCCTCCCTCTAGGAAAATCTGCTTATCGCGCCACAGAATCTACGCCAGCACGCCGATGACACGACCAAAGTACAGAGTCAGTCGCGACGTTCGAACATTGGATTTGGTCGGATTACTCGACGAGCCCGTGCCATAGCGCAACCGCGCGCTGGTGAAAAGTGACTGGCGTGCAGGCTTCGAGCAGGGGGGTTGCAAAGAGGCGACCGAGGGAAGGGTGGTAAATAGAACGGGACGGAGAGATGTCAATTTATCCTGGCTTTGTTTACGAGCGATGCCCCGAGACACACCGAGAGGGACCTCGTCGACTGCGAGAGCCTCTGTCTCCCTGGGATAGGGGTGCAGAGGAGGGGGGGAAGGGGAAGCCCGTTAATCCGGGCAAAAGACCAGTCGACGGCTTGGCATTCGTCTTTTTGAAGGGGGGCTGGCTCGAAGTTATATCGGCGTCCCGGTATCCAGGGAGCGCGACCTACCCCCGACGAGGGTATACATAAGAGGGGGCGAGCGTTCTTCTTCCAAGAAAGTCAGTGATAAGGTGACGGCGAACGGAGGCAATGGTCTGCACGGGAAAAAGAGGTCGTCGACGTCGTTGTTGTCGTCGTATCCTAAACTTCAGCAGCGCGTCGTCTACGCCAGTGTTACTGCCACCGCGAATATCGGATATTCTATTGAAAATAATTTAACGACCTTCCCATTGGCCCGCCTTGCATTTTTTTCCCCTCCGCCAGCAGCGCTCCCATTAAACTATCGATCATCGATGGACTCTGGGGGAAAGCGAAGGAAAACTTGCGGATTTAAATAGTTTATTCGCGTAGATGGTACTGTGACAGGCGGTCCCGAGTAAAAAGGGGAAGCGTTGGAAGTCGGCATCGCTGAATTTCGTTCAACGGTATCGAAGGAGAGGGTCGAAAATATGTTTCGTCGAAGAGGGCTGGTATGGTGTCTGGTATCTTCTGATAATGGAGCAATGATAATGGGAGCACCTATTAATTAAAATCGGTGATTTACGGTCTCGTGAATTCTCGCCGGCACTCGGCTCGAGTATCGAATTACGTTGGAGCTGTCTTCGTGTTCCCGGGTATCGTGAAAATTTATTTCAGAATTATGAGATTAATGAGGAAATGCAACGTCGAGGCAACGCTCAATGTTCCGGAATTAGTTAATTAGCGGCTGGTCAGATGAAAAAGTTCCCGCTGCGGTGGAGGAATCGAATTATGCTCCTCTCGACCGTATAACTCGTTGTTGATTTTACCTGAATACCCTAGCACACTGTTTATTTAATGTCCCACGCCAAGCGTGCACGTTCTCCCGCTTATCTACTGGCAGCTGACATTGGAAGCACATTATCATCGCTCGCGAGAAATTTAAAAACTCCTTTTTCCATAAATTGATAGTCGTCCTGAGGAGACTTCTGTACAAGTATCGCATAAAATTGCCAAACGATGAAGTAAATTTAAGATGCGTAATACTCAACCTGACGTTTAAAGTAATTTAGATAATGGAAGAAATCATTTAAAAAACACACACAGATAAATAGTGAGCCTAAAAATCAGACGGATCTCCGAGATCCAGCAAGATACCAAGAAAAGACAGTTGGCAGCCCCGTCAGACGGGAGGAGAAAAGTTGAACGGACGTGAGACGTGGATCGTGACTCGCGATAAAAAAGATTAAAGTTGAAGCAGTTTGGGAGATTAACTGTAACGCGAAATTTACCAAAACTTTTCTCGTCGTCCTCTTCGATCCGTATTAAGTCGACAACAAGCCGTGATAAAAACACGGGACGGAAAACGTTGACGGGCGATCGGGGGCCGTCCTTCTTTTTGGTCCTAAAGATGTTGAAGAACTTTTCAGCCCTGAGATGAAAGCAGGCGAAACGACACGCGAGCCAGCCATGCGATAAGGACGGAAACTTTGGGAAATTATTCGGAAAGGACTTACAGTTACGTAGCATTCAACGAACCTGCAAAATGATCTAGGGCTGAATAGAGAAATTGGAGAAGACGGATGAGACACGGTAGGTACAGTGGAAGATTCTTCGAACGACTCGTCATTTCAGGGAAAACAGGGAGTACATCTTATTTATATTCTTATCCTTCTGTATTCCTGCCCTCGTCTTTTCAACTTTCCTTCGGCTATGCATACACGAATCTTCGTAACTTTTCTATTCCGGAGTTTGATTCGCCCAAATCTAGACAGCGTGAGAAGCAATAAAATATTAACTTTCCCTTGATCCCCGACTATGCGGTGGAAAGAAGTTTTCCCTTTCGGAGAACGTTTGCCAACCGCCAGCTAGAAAATCTGAAATACACGCTCGGTTTAGCCTTCGGATTTATGTATGAGGATATTAGACCACCTGACGCGCACGACTTTAAGACGGTTGCTCTTCCGTAGGCGTTGCAGGGGTGTATTTTCAGGATTACGAGATTATAGAAAAATTAGGAGTAGCCGAACAAATATGTACCGAAGACTTTTGCATTAAGAAGACTGTCTCAACAAATGGCTCAAAAAAGAAGTGGTCTTTAAGATTTTTTTTTAAAACTTTGTGGTCTTTACTTTTTCATTCTTCAAATTCTTCTGTTATGCTAACTGCCCTCGGAAAAATCATGTTTCGAGATGAACACGTTTAAAGCTTTGCTGGAAGTCGAGTCGCTTCTATCGTTATATAATCTATACCGTTACGAGCGTCGTCTTTTAACTTTCACCGAGTATTCGTCAAATACTACATATAAAATAACTCCATTTCCAGAAAAATTTGAACGAGAAAACTTTATTTCAAAAAATTTATTCTGCGAAAGTGTCCCACGCTTTTTTGCCCCTTGTAAATCAAGGCTACATCGACCGAGTGGATGCACAGCCGACGCTTCCCGCCCTTGAATCTCTTCACACCGTAACACTTCTCAATGAACTACTCTCTCAATCAATCGGCTATAAATAGAAAATTAATCGAATTAGGTCAAACATTCCTCACGCCGTTCGGCGATGAAAATTTCTTACGTTCCAATAAGTACGAATGGTTATCGCGTGGACGTCTGTCAAAGGGCCACAGAAGGGAGGCACGAAAGGAAACGGGGACACAGTGGCGCGAGGTCGGAATTGGTCGCGTTTAATTTCCCAAGCGGAGACCCGGGAAAGGAATACGCGCCGTCTTGACAGTTGCCGTCCCTGCCTCCCACCCCGGTTCATTCGTAAGACAATCATCTGAATTACGTCCGTTTACTATGCCGTAAGTCCGTGTAGCGGGGTCTGCAAAGGAAGGTGCTAGCAGACACGGCGTTAATTAACGTTGTATTTACTCGAGCGGAAGTAGGCTGATGCATCGCCACTGGTCTGACTTTGCGCGCCGACTTTGTCGCCCCGCGACCTAAAATTATGTACCGAAGGAAGAAACCGCGGAATCCTCGCCGTTGGCAGGTGCATCAAAGCGGGCATCCAGCTTCTTTTAATTTTAATTACACAACCCTCGGGAGAGCCGAGTGTATTCCTCGCTGCTCGATTAAAAAATCACCCGACAACGAAAAGGACGGCCACTCTTTACCTAACGTTATTTTAATATCTCTTGAAGTCGCGTTTTAAATAGGACGCCAGAGGTGGCTCTTTGTCTTGCCGCGGACAATGGAGACGGTAATAATATCGAATGGTTCCTCTCGATTGTTTCGCTCGAGCGCGATACTGCGAGGCACGACAGGCAGATTTTAAAAACGGATATTGACTCTCGTTTTCACGGATAGGAGTTTCGAAGGGAACAGTAAATCCTCGGCGAAAAAGGGTTGCCGCGCATCCGGTCGCCTTTCCCGACGACTCTGGATTTCTTTGCAGTGATTCCGCCACGGATTTAGCATGGAATATTCATCTCGCCCCGTTCGCACTCCTCGCCCGAGCCATCTAGATTCCACAGTCGGCTTAGCCGACGACTTCGCGACGAGGATCGACCTTAAATTTCATACGAATGATTCTAGTCAGAAAATTCTACAGTCACCTTTCACAGAAAATAGATATTCGTTCCAAGAAAATAAACACGTATGTCGATCTAAGTTGTATTGGGCGCCTCTTCCTCATGATCAACTTGTAGTCCTTCCACTTACTACCGATGTCGCCACATTTTTCAACGCTTATAACAAACAAAAAAAAAAGGCGACGCCTCGCGCGTCCCTTCTGCTCGTTTCCGCGTTGCCTCATTCTTTCGCTTTGTGCCGATTAGCCACGTACGTAAGTATAAGATTGGTTAAGAAAAATGGGTAAGAGAAATAGGCGATCGTCATCCTCAGAAGAATATGACGAACATTTGGAAAGACGTTTAAAACGGCTGAAAAGGAGAATCAAGAAGAGGAAAGAAAGAAAAAGCCGTCACCGTAAAAGTCGCAGAGAAACTAGTGAATCAAGTGATTCAGACCAGTCGTCGAATTATGGCAGTATATGTTGTAAGTAATGTCACGTTTACTTTTGCCACAAATTAAACGATTGCAAAGGCCCTAACCTTTGCGGCATCCGAGTTTTTACTCAAAGGAAAAATATTAATCAAGCGTCATGCGTAAAAAATGGGCTCTAACCCAGACGTAGACAAGCGTCGTAGCTCGCGGGCCCTAACCCGCGAGCGAGCTATGCCTCACTGACGGACCTTGATTTGATATGATTACGAAACGTAATAATAAATCTGGAAAGAGTTCGGGGGAACCTCCAGAGTTTGTCAGGGCCCTAACCCGTATGACAACAACATTAAGGTTATAAATGGTTAATACTTTATCGGCCGGTAAGGTAGATCATTCCATGCCTTAGCCGATTAATAACGGTTGGTAAGCATCGGGAACATAATGCCGAATAGTAGGCTATCGATCGGGAAAGGGTTAATATAACCGCCATAAGAATCAAGCCCTAACTTGAATAATTCTTATGCATAGAAAAAATAAAATCCAGAAATTAACGATTTTTTCAGCTGAGATGAGAAGCGACGAAATATCAGGACGCTCGGAGAGCGAGGGAAAAAATCTCCAAAACCCAGAAGGACAAGCAAACATGCCTATACCAACTAAAGACAACGAAGAGGAATTTTGCCTAAGCGAGGATATTCTGAAAATGATCGGGAAAAGAGTATGTGAAGATAGAACGCTGTCCCCGGCGATACAATCGGACGTAGCGCTTCGCTGGCAAGACATTTTGAATCAGGGGTTACCAAACGACGATAAACTCCAATTAATTAAAAAGTACCCACCACCGGAGAACTGTATACTATGCGATCCCCCAAAACTAAATCCGGAGATAAAAACTATTATTCAAGAACCGGTGCTAAATAGGGACACGCGTATCCTGCTAAAACAGAGCAAGCTTACCTCTGGATTGGCTGCTATGGGGAAAGCGATGACTCTGGCCTTGAAACAAGGACAATCAGAGGAAAACCTAAAAATCCTGGAGTGTCTAGGGGATGCAGGCAGCCTATTAGCTGACCTACAACACGACGAATCAACCATCAGAAGAAGCCTTATTTTGGCAAACATAAATCCAACATTAAAGAGTGCTTTAAAGGAGACGCAGGCGGATGAATACCTGTTCAGTAACAAATTGGACGAGGTGGTGAAGGCCACAAAAGCACTGGAAACAGCCTCTAAAGAATTACGTCCAAAGAATAAGGATTACCCCAACAAAATACCAAAAAACTCGAAACTCCCGCCCCGTCAATACAGAACTGGTTCTGCAGCGACGTCGGGCGGGCAGAAACAATACCAAAGGGAGGCCCCGAATCAGAAGAGGCATACGAATTACCAGAGATCTCGCCCGAGGAAGGAGCAACACCAACAACAACAGAGCCGTCGGAGGAGATACTAGAGAACTCAGTAAGTCAGATAGCTGGAAGACTCCATAGGTTTGTGTTGAACTGGACAAAAATTACTTCAGATAAGACCACACTATCTTGGGTTAATGGCTATAAAATCCCTTTCATATCGAAACCAGTTCAAAAAAGCGAACCAAAAGAAAGGAAGTGGTCGACAGAGGAAATGCTAAATGTTAAAAATTTACTCTTAGAGCTAGAGGAAAAAGGTGCTATTCGGAAATGTAGATATAACCCAGACCAGTTTGTTTCAGATATTTTCTTAGCTCAAAAACCTAATGGGAAATATAGGCTTATATTAAACTTGAAGAATCTAAACAGATTTATATCTACAAAGCATTTTAAACTAGAAGACGGCAGAACTGTCACTAAATTATTGAACAAAAAATGTTTCATGGCGAGTTTAGATCTCAAGGATGCCTACTACTTAGTACCTATGCATAGATCATCTCAAAGATACTTAAGATTCAAATTCGATAATTCCTTATTTGAATTTACCTGCTTACCATTTGGCTTAAATACAGCACCATATGTATTCACAAAAATTTTAAAACCGGTAGTTGCACATTTACGTAAAAGAGGATATCGCTCCGTAATCTATTTAGATGACTTGTTACTTATAGGAGAATCGTTTTCAGATTGCCTACAAAATGTAACGGAAACACAAAGACTGTTAAAAGACCTAGGGTTTATAATTAATATCCATAAATGCCAATTGACACCAAAACAAAGGTGCAATTATCTAGGCTTTATTTATGATTCTAGACAAATGGTAGTAGAACTAACAGAGATTAAGAAAACAAGTATAATTAGTTTACTTAAAGATCTGAGAGAGGGGCAGACAATAAAAATAAGAAAATTTGCAAAGGTAATAGGTTTCTTAGTATCGTGTTGCCCAGCGGTAAATTATGGATGGAGTTATACAAAAGCGTGTGAACGACAAAAATTTTTAGCTCTCGGAACAAATAATGATAATTATGAATCGTATATGACGATTTCCAGAGATGTAATGGAGGAATTTAAGTGGTGGAAATCGATAGGCATTTTATCAAGTAATCCAATCAGACAGACCCGATTTGACCTAGAAATTTTCACGGACGCGTCCTTAACGGGTTGGGGCGCGTTTTGCGGAGGAAGAAGAGTACAGGGACATTGGAAAGATGACGAAAGATCCAAACACATTAATTACTTGGAACTCTTAGCAGTCCTTTTGGGGTTAAAGTGCTTTGCGAGAAATCATGAAGGCGATCAGATTCTACTCCACATTGATAATACGACAGCCATTTCATATATCAATAGGATGGGAGGTGTTCAATTCAGAAATTTAAATGACATAACCAAGGATATATGGAGATGGTGTGAAAAGAAAAACATTTGGATTTTTGCGTCATATATAGCGTCTACAGAAAATGTCGAGGCGGATTTCGAATCGCGTCGCAAAGAATCAACGGCTGAAATCGAATTATCAAATGTAGCCTTTACAAAAATAACTGATAGACTTGGAAAACCGGAAATCGATTTATTTGCTAGTAGGGTAAATGCCAAATGCGAAAAATATATATCATGGAAAAGGGATCCCGGTTCAATTGCAATCGACGCTTTCACCCAAAACTGGAATAAACATATTTTTTATGCGTTCCCCCCATGTTCGATCATTTTAAAAACCCTGCAAAAGATAAGGGAGGATCGTGCAGAGGGCATAGTAGTAGTACCAGAGTGGCCAGCACAACCGTGGTACCCGCTGTTTTGCGAGATGTTAGCCTCGGAGCTAGTAATCATTAATGCAAAGAATAACGTTGGTTTTTCTAACAGGGAACCAGATCAATTTTGGAACAAAGTTACCCTGGTGGCCGGAATCTTGTCAGGAGAGCCTTCGAAACAAAGGACATTCCTCAGACATCGATAGACATTATGATTTCCTCATTAGCAGACTCATCGTTTAAACAATATGAATGCTGTTTCAAAAAATGGTGGAATTTCTGCAGCAAAAGAAACATGGACCCCTTTAGGAGTTCAGTGCCAAAGATTATCGAGTTCCTAACAGAATTATATGAAAAAGGTGCAACTCATAGCTCAATCAATTGCCATAGATCCGCAATTTCATTACTTGTAGGACCGGAGATGGCTCAAGACTATAGAGTGTCAAGATTCTTTAAAGGCATAGCAAATCTAAGGCCATCAAAACCCAAGTATGACGCTACTTGGGACCCAAAGATTGTCTTGGACCACTTCTTGTCTCTGCCCTGTAACGAGGAAATGGCTATAAAGGACTTAGGTAAAAAACTGCTATGCCTATTAGCATTAGTTACGGGCCACAGAATGCAAACGTTCTCTTTGATTAAAACGGAAAATATTGAAAAGCAAGAAAAGTCGTTACAGATCAAGATACCGGACCGTATAAAGACATCAGGCCGCAATCGGAATCAGCCGATTCTAGTCTTGCCTTATTATCCAAAAAATAAGAAGATTTGTGCTGCGTCAGCACTAGAATGCTATATTCGCAGGACGGAAGAGGCTCGTAAGGGAATTAAATCACTCTTTGTCACAAATAAGAAACCATTTAAAGCCGCTACATCGCAGACATTAAGCCATTGGGTAAAGGATACGCTTGCGGAAAGCGGTATAAATACAAGTGTATTCACGGCTCACTCAACACGCCATGCTTCAACATCGGCAGCAAAAAGGAAAGGCCTGAACTTAGACGTGTTGCGTAGGACAGCAGGTTGGACGAAAGATTCCAGTACGTTTACAAGGTTTTACGATCTGAACTTATCAACAGATAAAAGTGCCTTTGCTAAGGCGATCCTAGAAATGTAACAAAAACAATAGGTATATCATACAAATACATTATATTAGTATAGTAATAAGAAAGGCAATCAATTATACCTAATAATTAACGCCTTTCCCCGCCGTAACTGCGTTAAACATCTACAAGTTGATCATGAGGAAGAGGCGCCCAATACAATTATATGATTAAACGAACTTACCTGTAAGTGAAGTTCGATCATAATTGTATGAAGCGCCTCTTCCGAAATGATCAGTCCCACCTCAGAAGATATACCCTTACTCAAGGGTAAACCTTGAGACCCCTAGTGAACGTTACGGCGTAGCTTTGAAAAAATGAGGCAACGCGGAAACGAGCAGAAGGGACGCGCGAGGCGTCGCCTTTTTTTTTTGTTTGTTATAAGCGTTGAAAAATGTGGCGACATCGGTAGTAAGTGGAAGGACTACAAGTTGATCATTTCGGAAGAGGCGCTTCATACAATTATGATCGAACTTCACTTACAGGTAAGTTCGTTTAATCATATAATTTTACCATCGTTCCAGCTGCAAGTAGCAACGAGTTACGGTGAATAATTCGCGCGAATAAGGTATTCGCGTATAATGGGTGAAACAAGCGAATGGGCATTTGTTTGTTACGCGGAAGGCTTAAATTCGTCTTTTTTTTCAGCCGACGAATGCGTCGCTGGAAACGACAGCTTCAAAACGCATCAGGAAACATTTTTACACCGCGCTAAACGCAACGGGGTATGCTAAAGTGACACTCGTTGTAACATTTTTCCCCCGCACGCCTGCTTGCGTTTGTTTGCAGCGGGCGCACATGCTTTCGTGACCACGGAAATTTTTCAGTGCAATCTATTATTTCCAGCGACGGTATTGTGGAGATTAGAAAATAAATTTACGCCACGCGAAGCCGCGACTACTATATCACGCTTGCCAGGGATATTTCTCTGAATAATTTTTTTACTTATAAAAACATCACGCCCGTTGTATCAGAGTCTTCTCACTTTGCCGAAATCCCCCAATTTTTACCCAAAGTATTTCTTGACATCACCGCTGTCACTAATGACTTTGACTTGTTCACGGATCGATTATCACTCAGCTATAAAAAGCATCGGTCTTTATTTATGCAAGCCGGATTAACTCGCCGTTCTTCGACCTCCAAGTCTTTTGTATTCGTTTATCCACGCCAATGCAGACTGACGACGCGGTAGCGGCGATCGGTTTTTAATTAAATATCGCCGGTAGAATTCTGTATAATATGCATGGTCGCCGCGTGTAATCGCCTCATTTGCCGCTGACAAATAGCATCGTCTAAACGGATCCCACTCGCGCGAATCTCTAAATCGATAAGCATCGAGGGGAGATAACGAGAGTCGTTTACGTCCACACCGATTAGCAGAATCGGCTTCCACCTTCGTCGAAAGCTCCATCGTTCTCGCTAAATCCGCGAATCGAGGAGCCGCTCGATTCGTTGCATTCACCATCAGCCCCCTTTTATTTCCAACATTAGGCTTTTAAATAAATTTTTAGACCTTCGCAACTTCAGCTGCTCCATAGAATCTGAGAATACTTAACCTCACTGAATTACAGATTCGATGAGTAACGCACTGACCCTTACTTATCGTTTTCCTCTGACTTTCTCTGTAAATATAATTCAAAATCCTGCAATTATTCTTAATTTACCGTCAAGGACCCAGTTCCTGATCACTTAAAATGCAAAGGGAACAGTTTCTGATGAACCTAAAACATTTTACTATGAGTTATCAAATATTTGCGTATAAATTTAAAGATACTTCATAATTATTCACTAATTTGTATCGTGATAAACTTATTATTTGGTATTCATATACTAAACTGATCAGAAATTGGGTCCTTGACGGTACTTGAATAAATATCTTTATAAACACTATTCATAAAAACAGTAGTCCAATCATCCTTCTGGCCATTACAGATGCCCAAAATTTCCCTATCGATAAATATCTCTCCCCGCGTAACTTTATAACAGCGATCTCGCATTTACATCCCAGCCAGTGGAAAAATGCTGATCCCTGCGCGCGCTACTTACATATTTGAAACGCACGGGGCAAAGTGCATCTCAGTTTCCGGAAGCCTCGTACGAGCACGGTACGTCGCTTATAATATTATAATACCGGTAATACACCATACATACCGCCGTAACAGACTATCGCAGTAATAATAACTCGCGCGCGCAGTCTAAGTGCGGGGGGGCGCGAGCAATATACAAACCATCCCCGGTCCGCGCAGCGTTAGACACCCCGGAAACTTGCCGTAAGGCGCGTAACGAGAAGTTCTTGCCGCAGTTTGTTATTGTTACGCTGTTCCAGGGACACGTGCAGATACATGCGTACGTTATGTTCTACAGCCTGGAAGCACACGTCCACGTCGTATTATTCCCCGGGCATGAGCGTTTTAACGGTGTCCCTTGGTTGTGCATTCGCCTCTCCAGATACGCGCGGTATATATCTGGCCGAGGAGGTACGTGGATTCGTAGATGGAGGTGCAGAAGGTACGTGCCGCCACGGCAAACGGCACCTGTATGTACTTAGGGCCGACCCCCACACGGCGGAACGTTCACGTACGCGAACGCTCGTGTAACTTAACTCTCCTCCACGCGATACCCCGGACACCCTGGGAACTCGTTAGTGTATAGGTAGATTGTTCCATGGACTTGGCGTTACCATTTTGCTGGACGGGGAGAGCGCCGGTACGTGTATGTAGAGGTGGCATAAGATAGGGTAATTGATTGCCGCGCGGTCCTACGTAGATTAATAATAGTCACCGTTATCATCCTGCTCATAGAGGTTTCACCCTATGCGCCGCGCCGTGATACACGATACTTGGCTGCCAGTGACTCGAGACACGTTTACCCGTGACACGATCGTTCCGTCGCCGGCGATACGTTTCACGCGACAAGATTTCAGACGCATTTCTGTCAGCGGGAAGTTTAACGCCATTCACCGACGGCATTAACCGCGCCGAGTACAACTGATGTCGTCGAAGCGACGATTATATCAAGGTCTCTCTCTCGTGTCTCGGGGGAAAAAATCTTTCCACGTTTCTCGAGTCTGGGGATGACTATCCGTGACGAAACTCGTTCCTGATTCGGGGATGTATTTTCCTTGTAATTCAACGCGAAAGTTGCACCAGCAACGCTGTGTTTCCTAACCTCCGTGCAGACTTTGGTCGGCAGTCATTAACCTTATCATAGTATAACGTTGTGTTAGAGACGACTCAAGACACATGTTCCGTCAAGATCATCCTCCTCCCGGCAAAATTAGTAGGTGCAGTTGCAGGTGCAGGTACGCCGGCAATTATATGTATCTAGCATCGCGTTAATAATAACGTAGTAGCTACCTGGGGACCCAAAACACTAATCTGTGATCGTTAACTGCAATTAAGTTTGACCCCGCCTATTCTCGTTGCACGTTGCGATGATCAACGGCTCTTCTGCGACAAATGTCCAACCTCCCCAGCCGCGCTACAGGTCCGAAAGTTTCCGGTACGGCGAACTTACGCTCGCGGAATCGAGGATGAAAATTGGATTCCATTGGCAACGAGCAATGCGTGGACAATCGAAGTTCGCGCGAACTTATACGCCCCGAGACAACGAGCTTCTCGCACCGGGTAGCTGGCGTCAAAGCGCCGAATGCCTCGTCAGAATCTCCGCAAACCAATTCTCCGACCGCTCACGGCGACGCGGGATATCGAAATCGTGCAATTTACTATGCAAACTGCGGCATTTTCGCCGTCGCGCACACTCGCGCGCAAAGTTATTCCCACGTTTAATCATCGCCGCGATAATTATCCGTGTCAACCGTGCGAACGTTTTTCCTAA
Organism: Andrena flavipes; assembly: GCA_963971345.1. Taxonomy (NCBI): domain Eukaryota; kingdom Metazoa; phylum Arthropoda; class Insecta; order Hymenoptera; family Andrenidae; genus Andrena; species Andrena flavipes. The sequence continues at coordinate 1,811,269 of OZ020480.1, forward strand.
TTGTGTCGTTTATCGCGTGGACTGGCGTGCATTGAATCGCCCTTCCATTACGGGGATAAATTCGGCATTGTATCCAAGAATGGCGCCACACGACATTAAGCGGCGTGAAACTGACAGAGCGCCTTCGGCATTAATTTCATAAATCTGAAGTAGCTCTGCCTTCGGAGGCTTAAGCAGAAGAATTTAATGTATTCGCCGTTACCTATTCAGAGATTCTTAAAGGAACGTAGATATATAATCTGATCTCTGTTAATTAAATATTTCCCTGGAAATTCCAAACTTTTCCTAGAACACTCGAATGCCATCTCATTGTAAGACAACCGGCACAGATTCCGTGCGAGATGTTTATTACCATCGTTCAGGATTAAGTGCACGAACACTGTCCGGCTTGTAAGGACGATGGGGCGGCGAGCGTGTTAAGGAAATCCCCGGTGGATTGGCGTGAAATTCTTCAGCGACACGTTTCATTATTGATCCGGCGATACTCGTTTTCAACGTGTCGATCGACTAACAAGTGGCAGTTACGAGGTCAGTCACGTAGCTACAACTGTATGCCCACATAGGTATGTATCCACTTGAACGATGCTACACCTCGAGAGTGCAGCTCGTTCCGGTTTCCCTCTTTCCCTCTTCCCCCGACGATCGTGTGCAGAAGGAGAAGATGACGTTGATCACAGAGAGAAAGAGAGACCAGGTGGAGCGGCATGCCGCGACACGTATACCAGCGGCACACTCAGGAATGATTACATTAACCCGTTGTCGGGCGGTATGCCATCAACGTGGACGAGCCTTCCAGCCCCCGGACAAGTGCATATTAAGAGTGTGCGTGTGCCCGCATATCCGCGTCAAATACACGCACACGCAATCCCAAGGTGCTCTAATAAAGCTCCGCGGCGCGATGCTCTTTGAGAAATTCAAGAGCGCGATGAATATCAAAGCGGGCCGTTCCTCAAACGTATAATTACGTCTGCTCTTTGATTTATACTGCCCATAATTAACAGGAATTTTTGCAGGTCGTGGAAACCGCGACAGGCTCGTCGGATCTGGGACACTTGCCATCTTTCGCGGGAATACTATTTATCCTAGGTGAAAGGCTTTCCTCCTTCTCCATTCTTGCTAATACGAATCGAGAGGTTCCGGTAAATCGAAAACTAATTACATAGTCCGAGTACGGTGAGCGAACGTAAGGGTGGACTGCGCCATAAGTAACGGAGAATCCGACCCGGGCAGAATTCAAAATTAATTTCCATCGAGAAATTTTCCGCATGGAATATCCTCAAGTATTTCACCGTGCTACGATGACGCTATACATAGGTTCTGGGTGGCCTCTATGCATAAAGGACACGTCGACGGTCCTCCAATTTACCCTGACCACCTACAATTCGCGCATCCACAGGCAGCTACTTAATTAATCGTTCGCGCGGCTGGTAATTACTTTCATCCTCTCTAGCCAGGTGCTGGAATAAACTGGCATTCGACTGACAGCCCATCCTCGTAATTAGGCGTCGTCGTACGTGCATACGTGTCTAGGGTAAAGGGGTCCGCTCTCCCCGACTCCTCGACCGAAGCTTTTCAACCCTGAAGCTACAGGGCAAGAGTTGGGAATCTTTTTCGTATCGTAACACGGAGGTGGTGTATCGACCCTCGCAGGTAAAATTATATTTCCTATGTCGAGGTTTGGGAGGGGAAATGCGAGTCGAGACAGATCCAGGATTATCAGTCGTGGTCGGCGAATAAAGAACATTCGCGAAAACCGGAAGTTCGTTAAAGGAGAATGGGGGTGGCGGGAAAGATAGAGAACAGGGGAATGCAGATGACGCGCAGGTCGTAGCTCCGCGAATTATAATTAAATTTAATTACGCAGCTCCGGTAGTTACCTAGAAATGCATGTGAGATTCTCAGGAAGAAATTACTTGATGCACGCGCGAAAACTCGCGGCGCCATGTTCTATTTCAGACGAGAGTGTAAGCGAGTGAAACGCGCTCTTGCCACGGCTTACAAATTGAAAGGGGATTCGTTCTTATCACTGTTCACCGAACAAAAGCTTGATATCGCGCAACTTCGCGGCTCTCTTTCGGTATTACAATACAGGAGAAATAAGAGCTGCGTGGCTACGCCGTAACAATTAGCGGCTATACAAAATTAATGTAGCGTGGGATATGAGAGGAAGGTAAACTTTCAAGTACTCTGAAAGAATGGCTACGTCGGTGTATAGAGCCGCGAAACTCGTTGTTGCTGCTGTTGATAATTAATTAAGCCACGGAGAAATTCTTCTTCCACCGACAGATATGCCTGGCATCGACTTGCGAATTAATCCTTTAATCCTTCGTCGTTATAACCACGGAACATCTATCATCGGTACAACAGGGTAGTTTGAAACGACGATCTGTTCGATAACAAGCTATTGGGACCGGGAATAAAAGCCTAAGGGAAAATGATAAAATTCACACTGTTTTGTACGTTGTAAAGAATAAGAAATCAAAACTTATTTAACATATAAACATTAGTAATTAGCAGACGCTTAAGTATTGGGAGTAGAAGAATATTCGTTTAGAATATATTACGAATATATTCTAGAATAATATTACGAATATTCGTAACCTCCACCCCTTTCGACTCGTTACTAACAACAGATACTTTACGTTCAAAGGTGGTCTTGTTAGAAGAGATTCAACATTGAAAAACGAGATTCAAACATGATTTTGAAAGAATGGATTCAACACTGAAAGAAGATATTCAAAGATTACTTTAGAAGACAAAATTCATCAATGACTTCAGAAGACAAGATTCAAAGGTGACTTTAGAAAAAGAGATTAAAAGGTGACTTTGGAAAAAAAGATTTAAAGGTGACTTTGAAAGAAGACGCGGATGAAGGAAGGACATCGCCAGCATCCAGGGATTTAGCGCGTAGCCGTAAGAAAGGGTGTAAAGCTGCCAAGCAACCACTGAATTTTTGCTTACTTCGTACGCTGTTAGCTCCTCATCTCCGATGAGGAGGTCACTTCTGTTTCTATTCTAAAAACAAGTAACCAGCCTTGGAATCGGTGCCAATGGGTCAGCTTCGTTCTCAAGTTACTGGTCCAAGGAGAAACGTTTGGGGCGTAAGGGGTGTACGGAGCGAAGCCTACATCGCCTGCGAAAGCCACTCGGGCCGATTACCCAATCCCCGCGTTATCCGGCCTGAGTCAGGTCACACCTGGTGTGCTCCTGACGGAAAGCTCTTCTTCTTCGACTGGGATACCTGGGTGGTAGGAGATGCACCATCGAATGTCGATTTCGCGGTGTACCCGATTTTTCTTCATTTTGAATTTCATGTAATGTAGCGAATGCTTGACAGCTCCCTAGCTTTTAAATCAAAACGGCATAGATCGATGGAACTTTGATTTCATCTATCTCATGACCTGGAAATCGGTAATAACCGAAACCGATGGCTGCAACTTTGTATATTTTTGTGAGAACTTATAATATTTTAACATTGTCTCAGAACAATTTTAATATGAAATGTTTCAATAAAAACATTTTAATACGAATTCTATATGAAATAAAGACGTTTCGTTGTTGGTGTAAATTTTCCACCCTCTCTATACACAGTTGCGATAGGAAGATAGGAGGAACTTAGAATATTTCAGTAAGGTATTGTATAATAATAGACTCTCTGTTCCAGCATCCTACTGAAATATTCTAAGTTCCAATAACTTGGCGAGGTAATATCCTAACAGCAAGTTCCACCTATCCTTCTATATTAATGGAATATTCCAAATTTTATCTGATCTTAAAGTATCAAAATAAGTGGAACATAGAAAATTTTGCTGAAATTTAAGATGAAACGAAGGATATTAGTGCGGATTCTTTTGGTTCCCCAGATTTTGCATATGTTTTGCATAAGTCTGACGCACGGACCATACAAGGTTCGTTTTAGCTGGAACTTTTTCTTCAGCTGTAATTACAGATTCTCGATACCTGTTCCTCTGAAAATAAAAATCCCCTTCCAGTGCAGAAGTAGTTCAAATAACTGTGCACTTTAGATAAAGGAATTAAAGAGGATATGTATATATACTCGAGCTTAAAAATTTTCATAGTTAATGGAAACCCTCCCTGGTGCATTCCTATTAGGAGAGTTGCAAAAGTAGAAACAGTTTTATGAACCTTAACTGGAGTTTTCTTTTTCGAATGCTTGGCAACTTTTACTTTTGGGACCGACGCGAAGGCGACTATTATTTTGCCTTATACGACTCACACATTTCAACTATTAATTAATAAGAGCAACAGGGGAAACGATGCTCTTTACAATATAAGATTGTATCTAAGGAAAATCCCAGTTTCTATTTATTATAATAAATAAACGTTTTAGCGATTTTATACTATTTTCCTTTAATATCTACGGAAAGCTGAGAATTTACAGCTGCTGTGATCAGAGTCGTACTCTTCGCGACGTTTATTACCTGCAATAATCACGGTCGCCTTTTCGACGTGTCTTATCGACTACAGAGTCAACAATCAAGTGGCGAAAATAAAGGATACAATGAGAGAAAGGAAAACAATTCTATTTGACGTTTCGACGTTCCATCGGTTTTCCCCTTTTTTGTCCTTTTTCCCGAGTGAACTGAACGCAATGGTCAAACAATGGTACTTTCGTATTAAAAATGCAAAACATTTTCTTCGGAGCATAAATCTAGAAATTTATTTTTCACCCTGTCACATAAGTCAAAATTGAGATATGACTAATATTTTAATCGCAATGGAAGCAATGTATCCGAACAATGTAACACGAGAGATCTCTGGGAGAATATAAATATAAGAAATAATTTTCCCAGATTTCAGATTACAAGTTTCCGTTGATTCCCGCGGATATAGCGCGACAATGTCAATAATTCGTTATCAGAGAAGCTCTTGTTTATCGTCGCACCAAACGGAGTAACGTTCCTCCCGATGGACCAGGAAGAGTTTCAAGAAGATTGCTTAGTCGGACGGCCAAGGTGGAGTGGTCGCGAAAGTTCGAACCAGACTTCGCACTCCGATACCGATTGCTCGGAACGTATTTTCTTAAGAACTTTCCTCGAACACACATTCCGAAATCTGTATTCTCAATAGGGAACGCGAAACGTCGATAGAGTGCACGTACGGAGTGATTCGATTCCAAAGCTCTGACTGTGACGTGGTTTTGTCGAAAATAAATTATTTCACGGTACTGGAAGATTTCAACGTCCATTTGCCGAAGCCCTGAAATACCCATACCTGCCACGGGGAATAGAAACTTTAAACTTTGAATGCGCACATGGAAAGCCTACTCTGCGAATCTCTCTGGATGAATCATTCATCGTCATGTCCACGTATGACGCGGCAAAAAGAAGAGAAATATAACAGAACGGCACCGCGGAGTTTTATAGATTGGGAAATTAAAGTTTCATTCCGCGGAATCGGTCACATGGAAATGGTGGACATTTCGAAACGGTTGGTCGCGTTACCGTTTCGCGCGTGTATCAAAAGAAGATCGAATAGGTATGGGCAATGTTGAAGAGAGTAGAAACGAAGGTGGAGAATCCTTTCAGGGGCTTCCTAGGAAATAAGACTTCTTCACGTCACTCAGCAGGGTAACTAAAAGGAAAAAGAATCCCTTTCTATCCGAGTTATATTTGGTGCTCGACATGAAACAGTCGATGCGGAGGTGTTTGCCAAATAAATTCGATAGAAGACTTATTGGCCTCTTCCCAATACCTACCTATCCCGCCGTAAAAATTTCTCTTCCCTCTTCCAGTTTCGGCACCCATCCCAAGAATATCGGTTCACCCGTCGAACAAAAGTAGAATTTTTTTTTCCTTCCCCCGCAGAAGTTCGTGTTTACTTACAATTCGTCGCGGATAAAATCGCGCGTATTGTTTCCCGTTCGCAACACCCGATTTTATTTCCCGAGATCCCAAATAATTCCACGCAAATACTGCCGATAATTTCTGTTATACGCACAGTGCGCTTCGCGGGCTGTTATTACGATGCATCGTTAAACGGGTAGCAACAAAACACAGGTTAATCGAGAGACAATTAGGATATTTGACACGAGCTTTGCTCCGCGAACGGTATTCACTTTTTACCGGTTATTTTAAAGGATTCAAAGTGTACCGTGGATTAATTCGATTGTAGATAAACGTTGCCCAACAACGGTGCCGCGGCTAGTTTTAATTAGCTGATAAAGACGCAGAACGATAATTGCGTTATACCGGCCGCTTGATTACATTCACTTTCCAGTAACGAGTGCGCCGATGAATTCGCCGGGATATTAATTTTTGAACGCGCCACGCTGGCTATTATCACCGATAATATCGCGTTCGAATCGTTTTCGTGCCAAGGGTGCCGTTACAGATAGATTTCAGCGGAGCAATACAGACAACCAGCTATTTTGATGACGCTCGGCCGTTCCGCTCGTCGAGCGCCATTCGTTTACAGCTTTCCCGGCGCAACAATGGTAAAAATTAGTGAGCGTCACGAACAATGATCTCAGAAATTAGAAATCGAATCTATGGAAACGCCTCTGTCTAAATTTTCAATGTGTAATGTCCCGTCTCGTTTAACACCTCTTTTTTCGATCACCTTTGACACACCTGGATGGCTCACGCCCAGAGCAACTTTTGAACGAGTGCCAAAGAATCCAATTATTATGAAAAAAGTCATGGGTCAATTTCAAGGTCTCTAGAATGTATTCCAATAATTTTTTTATTGAAATTTTATCACAGTTTTTGTAAAATAATTCTAGATCACCACGTGTCGAGAAAAAAACGAAGAAAATCATATAAAAATTGTAACTTTTACAAATTTCAATATTAAAAGCTAAAAATCTACAGAGTTGATTTTCGGATATAATATTTTGAGTGGAAAAATAGTTCGTAAGTCGTCTTTGAAAAAAAGGTATTTATTTTGCATATAAAAGGTTCAGAGCGTCAAAATCAGCTTATGGGTGGTTTACATCCAGAGTGTCAACGAAGGGTTAAGTGATTTCCAAACCACTCAGACTTTCGTGCCACTGACACCCATGCCATTTGCGGCACAGCAACTAGGACAACACGAATCTCTCGGGCTGGGAACTTCGAAGAAACTGTTCTACTGGCGTTCCCTATTAAATTTTAATTATCAGGGGGGAAGAGAGATCGAAGCGAACGTATTCAGTTGGAGTTCTCTGCCCATAAATCTGTGTCGAATACGCAAGCGTAAGTATAATACCGAGGGCAAACCGAGAGAATACACGGTATAATGGATGCTGACGTTATTTCGAGGTTACGTGGTTGCAGGGTGCCAAGAGGCATCGACCCGGGACGGGGAACACGCATTTCTCCCGAGGGGGTGATCGGAAATTATCATTCAATAATGATGTAGGCTAGCTACCGTGTCGCATCTTGATGAAGCAAGCACAGGGAGACGTGGTATACCTAATCACGGTTCGCCCGTAACAACCGACTCGTGTGAACCGAAGAAGCTGCCTAAAATTTGCTGCGGAGCTCGTCGACGCATCCCCGTGACCCTTAGTATTAGGTTGATTACGCGAAAACAAAATCAGCAGACGCTCCGAAACGGCATACCGCCTGCAACTACGTCGAAGCGCTCTGGTGAAGTATGCAGAGGCAGAACTTAATATATTCCGAGAGCTACGATGCCAGCAACGGTATCGGTTACTACATCATAATTAACCACAAGGCAGGGGAACGAGCTCTAATTGCGACACACGTGCGCGACGACCTGACGAAAACATTTCAATACGAGCTCGGCATCTAATCAAGCCATCTAATTGAAGAGTATGTACTTGCAGAAGACACTGTAAGTGCGTAATAACGCGAGATAATGCTTCCCCCCTTAAACTGGGGTTTCTTCGCTTTAAATAAAATTTTTCATAACAGACTATGAATCAATTTAATACAGCATCAAGCGTCGAAATGAATTTGATATGAGATACCCTGCACCACGATTTTATTTAAAGTGAAAAACACCATCGAAATTGCAGTACAAGAAAAGAATTATGTTTTTAGTTTTTAGTGCATTTTTAATAAAATCGATTAACATAATTTTTTTTTATATATTTTTAATATGAGCTTAATAAAGATTACTTTTTAAAAACAAGCGGTTTTTTCTCAAGCCAAGGGAGAGGGACATAGAGAGCGTCTGTCTATTACGCGCCGTTTCTACTTACGCGTTGGTCTTTGGAATCATTACTCACGAAGCAACGTTTACGGCGATCTGAATTTTTTTTATATATTTTCTATTTTCTAACTTTTAGTGTGTATGGATTTATATTTCGCAGCTCAGACTTCTTTAGAAATATCTTTTATTTAATCTCTTTAATTAATATCTTCTATTTATTTAATTTGTAGGAAGAAAATAATTTAGAAGAATTCCATATTTACATCGATTGTGAAAATATTTAGAGGAACCGTGTAGCCCCAATTTTCGGTATCCCGTCATCCCCCTGGCAGGGACAAGATGATTTTTCATTACTTTTCCTTAAAGTTGAATAACTTCAAATTTTTATTTAAATAATGCTCAAGCTATGTATCTAAACTTAAATAAAAGGTGTAATTATCAACTTTTTTGCACGTTTGCTTAACTTCCCCCTCATGCCTAACTTCCCGTATATGTAAAGACATTTTTGTTCCAAAAATCACGCTGTGTGCGTGTAGTAAGAAGGCTTCCGTCGAACCCTCGGCTTTTCTACATTTCTTTTTCGCTACGGAATAGAACGACTTATACCGTACTTCCATTTCGCGAGTGTCACCGACGTAAACGAAATAGATCGAATTCTTTGTATGCCGGCTTAATATCGCGACGACAGCATCGTCGAATCACTCGATTAAGGATTTCCCATGTGGGCGGGATATTACCGCAGCTATAAGCCTGGTACTTAATGCGTCTTACAGTCGAGCAAAGTCTACTTGGTCGGTGTACATAGCTCATACGCCGGATATATAACATATGTACCCAGCGTATCGAAAAATGAGATGTCGCGCTAGCTTTTATGGCGGTTGAATCGAGATTAGATTTACCTTTCCCCCGCTGACGGGCGTTTTCAATGAAACGGGAAACCCGAACGAGCAACGTGACGATAACGGATCGGCCAAATGGAATACTCCGCAATAATTTCAAACAACTATGACGCGAACGTGCTAGCAATAATACAAAACTGATATCTGGGTGATTTTAGAGGAGGTGCGGTTAAAATATTGGGTCATCCAAAGTGTGTCATTATATTTCAGTTGTGAAATTAAAAAGAAAATATAAATTTACCATTCCCTTGAATATCCTATTACCAATGCGATATAAAATTCTTTCTCCTAATTAACTACACCAGAGTTGTGGAAATTATTCATCAAAATTTGATCCTCGCGAATCGGATTGAAATTTAATAGTATGGAAAATATAAAATGCTTCGAAATATTCGAGAATTGATGGAAAAGAACGGATCGCCCAAATCATACGTTACGATATACCTACGCGCAAAAGGGGAACGTCATTGAGCGACATTAAAATGCATTCAAATTTAAGCGGTGAAATTGAAAAGAAACAGCAACTATATACCTAGCGCAGAAACGGTTTCCCTGCGATTTTAATAACTCCGTAGTATTTATTCCAACCCCCGAAGCCATTAGCAGAATTCATTAAGCGACTTCGGGTAAGATACAAATCGCTCGACGGGCATCGCTATCCTTTACTTTGAATAAAATGTCCTAGGCGTGCCTCGACTGCGAACCCATACAACCGTGGCATGCCGCGCCGGCACAGCCGTGATCCCGGCTATATAATTCGAGCTATCGATCAAAGGAGCCTAGAGCTGCGAGTACCGGCACATTTATACAGCGTCGCGCAGGAACGCGCGGATACCAAGAACACACGAACTTCCCTACTCTCGTAAAAGCTACTCTGCCACGCTTGAAAAATAATTTATAACACACTTTACTGTGTTTTCCCTCTTTAAAAGCATTTTTAATATACCGAGAGAGACGGTTCGGAAACATGCACTTTCATTCCGCGGAAATAAATTTTATTCGTAATTCAAGAAGAACTATCTCCTTCGGGAGTGGGGTAGGGAAGTGCTTTCACTGGCAGCGAAACGCGTGTCGTTTTATTAAAAGATCGAGAGCGAAACAGCGAGCACTCGCGACGTTTATTCTACGTTCAACGGTAAAATATTCGTCCCGGTGGTTCGCCGCGACCGAGACGAAAACGGTTTCGAACGATTCGTGCCGCTTGTCGAAAGGAAAACTATCTGCATAGAAGAGGCTCCTTTGAGAGAGTGGAAGGGAGAGAGAGAGCGACTAAAGCTTGACAATTCCGCAGAATTACAAAGACTTGTAACTCGCGTGTCGTCCCGTAAACACAATTACCGTAAAATGAAACCAGCGTCCTGCAATTGCAAGGAGAGCGAGAACGAGCGGACGAGGCAGGATGAAACGGAGGAAAAGAGAAACGCGGAGAAACGGACGAGTCGTGCCACGGTAAGTGGCGCGATTATAATTTCCAAGGAAAGGAGAGACCGAGGAGTTCCCTTCTGCTGCAGTCTGTTCTTCTCAGTCTCCCCTTTCCAACCCCCCCTTTTCATCCCATCCCGAAGGCCCGCGCATCTCTTTGGACGCCGACTTTGCAACTGCTTCGAGGCGCGAGCATCCACAGGAAGTCATTAAAATATTCATTGTGACTCCTGACTGAAAATTTCTGGACCAAATAAACATTCGGACTTGTCGGCGCTTGTGCCCCACTCGTTCTCCTATAAGCTCCACTGTTTCGTCCTTTGCATCCATGACGTCCAACAACGGTCGCCGTATCTGCTAGGTACGTTCCGTAGCCTTGAATTCAGATCCTTAAACGGGCGGAGTATTTTTACGAATCGTGAGAGACAGCTTTTTAAATGATCGAACGGTTAGTTTCGACGATTTTGTCCTCGGAAAGAAATTCACGCGCCACGGTGGGACGATGTCAAAATTATGTCCCGACTCTCCCGAGGTAGAACAGGGCCGGTAATATAATTTGTCAAGTGCTGGCGGCCGCGTTCCTTCCCCTTTCCAATACTTGCCACATCTTCCCGCTGCCGCGTCCTGGTTCTTTTTACGATTCCACCTTGCCCCTTTCCGCGGGGGCGCGCGTGCATGCCAACGGGAAACTTCGCTAGGTTTTAGTGCGATAGAAAACAATCGCTTGGCCACTTTCTCGTTCGAAACCTGCTTCCACCTTACTCCTGCTCTCTCTCTCTCTCCGCTTCGCCCACCGATTCTCCGCGCCACCCCCAGCTTCCCCCGCCGATACAGATTCCAAAACAGTTCTTGGCTCGCTTCGACGCGGCTATTCCATTCCTCCCGGCACGCTGAGAGGGTTATAACACGGCCTACTTCGCGATTCATAAGGCAAACTATGCGTATGAATTCGCATTACTCCAGCAGCGACTTGGCCGATCGTTGTCGTTTCCTGGCATTATAGAATCTGATAAACGCTCACGATCCCGTATCCGGCCTAACACTGATCGAGTTTCTGGCGAATAATTGCCCACAGTTTCGCGAAAGACCGTCTCGAAGGAAATCGTAGAAAGGAAATTACAGAAACGGGGGGGTACACAGGCCCGGCGCACTGACAAACGATGCTTAACGGCGCGGGCTTCTCGACCCGAGCACAGAACGGGGGGAGGTAAGAGTGTAAAGAAGGAACCGGGAAGAATTTTCCAGTTACCATTCGCGAGCCATACTCCGGCGAGAGATAGAGGAGGATAGGGGCTTTTTCGTGGCTAATGTTTGTCGAGCACACAGACGGGGAAAATATTTTTCAGCGGATCGTTAGAATTCGGTTCCCGCTCTTTCCTGTTCCCCCCCGCACGGAACTTACGAGCTTGAGTCAAGGCTCAAGGTAAATTCTCCGATCCCCTGGCCTCTTTCGCCTCTTACCGTTCCTCCGCCTCGTCCCTTCGAATGGCAGCGCAACGGGAGCAATGAAAATGATTAAGCGCCACCCCTGAATCCTAGCGAAGCCACTCGAATTCGGCGTCAAACGCAAAATCAGAGGCAACTTCGACTCCCTAGTTTGCGAGTTCCCTCCGTACGAGTTAAACGCCAGGTTCCAGCTACGGAAATACGAGCACCTATTACAAATTGAAATCTACTTTGCGCGGTTTGCTTTACTTTTCCAGCTTCCGAGGGAAATAGGTAGGTACTCTGCCCTCGTCTTCCCCGCGGTAGTTTTGTAACCGTGTATGGTAAAAGTAATCAGATGGAATTCAACGTTCCTTAATTTCGGAAAACCTGTGTTAGCGTTAAAACGCGGTTAGATTCGTTTCATTTGAAACTGCGCCTGCCTATTGTACATTCTTCTGTGTTGCCAGAGGAGGTTGGTACAGGAATGGAACGGTAGAAAATTTCTTTACTGCTTCACGGAGCTGGGTACAGCAGAAGCGTAGAATTGTTTATATTTGTATTTGACAAGTCATTCGAGATGTTTTACTATCGAAGAATAATTGTAACTGTTGTCTTACACCGTAGCACGGTGGCATTCTTATTAATCGCAGTTGTAAATATACTATTTGTTGGAGGAAAAGTGTGCTTTCGTATAATTTCTACCCGGCTGAAGCCCTGCCTCTACGTACACAACGTAACGGAAAAGCTGAACAAGCAACGGCGTTTCTTCTACTCCGGTCTCTCGTCTTTCTCTCCGCCCAGCTACCCTTTCTCCGTGTTTTCGGGATTTCCAGCAACCCGGGTGCAATGGAAATGATTAAACGCTACCATGAGTCCCAGCGAAGCCGCACTAATCCGCCGCTAAAGGCAAAACCAGAGTCAACTTTGGGACTGTAAGTTACGAGTTACCCTCGCGATTACACGCGCGAAACATGAAGCGTGCGACATGAAACGCGAAGCAGCCCGCATGCGTTCCTACGTAGGCATACACGCGGAATCATTGCGACTCCACCGCCTCCTTATATAATAATTATCGCTTTATTCCCCGCCCCTCGTCTCGTACCTTTGTGGCCCACGCTGTCGCACTCCGTTCCGCTCGCTTTGCGTTCGAATTATCTCTCGCGTCTCGGTAATTGCCTAATTTTCCTGTTGACGCATCACGCGCTGTCAGACGAGATATCTGAATGGTCGATGAAATTCGCAACAATAGACTCGATCCTCGGAGAAGTGGAGGCTTGCGAGATTTCTGATTGCCGAGAATAAAATAAAGTCTGAAATTATTCATCGGCCGTCAATGGATCGATTTACATATTCGAGAGGCGGAAGATTGTTAAAATTATTAACCATCCCGGCGTTTCGATATTCCATCTGCGGTTCTCCATCCAGCTCGGCCACTCCAATGCCCCGCGCCTTTTTGGTGCCGCGTAACAAACTGTTTCTATGAACGTGTTATCATGTTTCCGGCTGAGGACGGTCGTACAGAACCAGCGACAAAGATAGAAGAGCCGAACAAGAACAGAATTAATGGGCCGTCGTATCACGCACAGTGGGCGATAAAATATCGTAGGAAATATCCCTTGGCCGCGGCGAGTTCTGACCATCCGTGGCATTTGGTCCCCGCGATATATACTATCTCGGATAATCTTCGCCATTAATAGCCACCGAATGGATTCCACTTTACTTGCCAGCCCTTTCGTAACTTCGGAATTTGGTAAGGGAAACGACGTTTAATAAAGGACATTTTCTTCGGACTTTGTAACGTGCGTGACTATCCTTCTCTGTTTAAATCACTGCCCTCTCCGACACTTTCTCTGATATCCCCACGTATGATTAACGGCAAGCATGACGCCCTGAAAATTTAAGCCGCATCCCGAACCTGAATTAATAATCCAGCGGGGGGATAAAGGCCCGGCGAGAAAGTTGGAAATGCTGCGAAGTCAACTTATATTCCCACGGCTCGAATTCTCGCGGGAAAACGCACGGTCCACCGTTGCTTGCGTGACCCGGAGTATAAATAGGAATATCGTGGACTGAATAAGAGGGTGAACCCCGAGGAAGGTAACTATAGAGATAGGAGAAACGGCACCCCCTGTCAAGTTCGTAAACCGCAGCGGTCTGCCAAGTGGGATTCTGGCCGTTCTGCCAACCCACCGGGTAAACTCGTAACAGAGTCACCAAACCGGAGAATTACGACTGGGACCTTGGATTCTTCTCAGATTTTTAAGAGGTGCTTCGACGTGTGACCTACTGAATCTCGAAGCCGCTGATACGTCGCGGAAAAATACAACGGATCTTTCCACCTACACCGAGATTCGTCGAAGAAAATTCCGAGACCCCTTCAACATTTACAAGAAACAGTGAAGACCTGGAATAATTGTCGCCCGGTGCAGTCGCTTGCTACGACTAAAAGATTACTTCTTCCACTGCTCTCCTGAAAGAAAAGCAACGTAAAACGTAAACGAAGGCCTCGCACACCCTGTTCTCCGAAGTTTCTTGTTCGTTCCGAGCGAAACAATCAATATCCAATCGTTTACGATACGCTGGGCGCCCGAACGCAAATATATCTTTAATAGGATCCGCTTTATTATAAAAATCAAAGGGGTCGGGCTGCACCGGGAGGGGGGGTCGATGTTGCGCTTCTTATCCCGACTTTAATTAAATTTCAAAGAATCGAAAGCAGGGAAAAAGTTGAGCGCCAGTTACCGAACGGCCGAGCCACGCAGGTTTTAATAACCGTCCCGGATCCGAGCAAGAAGAAGCTGGCAAATGGCTGTGCGGCGGTGGCTGTGGAAGCCGAATAGGGAGAGAAGGGTATTCGAGCTCGACGAAGTCAAGCATCGATCTCTCTGCCTTCCGTCTCTCTCCAACTTCCCTTACTTTCACGCTCACTTTCTCCATCCCTCCCGCGCCCTGCCGCCCTTCTCCGCGTTTCTTTCCATTCCTCTTTCGCTCTCGCTGGCTACACGGGCTTCAGAGGGCTCAAACGCGCCTACATGTCTATCCCTTACCCTTCCCACGTCCCCTTCATGCGGCTACTCATGCCAGGCCCCCTCCGCCTCGCGACATTCTCTGTCTTTCCTTCCCCCGGCACGTCTATCTGCTTATCTATCTCCCCCTTTCACTTATGTTCTGTCTCGTTATGTCTATCTATTCTGTCGTTCTTCTACTTCAATATTCATCCCCTCGTCTCGCGTGCCCGTGCCTACCACCCCTGTCTACCGGAGGGGCTGTCGATACACGACGTTGCCCCCTGATTTTACAGCATCATCTTCGTCCTCCACCTTCCTCGCTCAAAGTCTCCGCGTTTACTACTGCTTTTTGGGCCTCTGTGCGACGGGCTCGCGTTGGTTGAACTTTCCGCGAACGTAAATTACTAGGGAGCCAATTAGAAACGTGAAGCGCGGCTTTCTCTTCCCTTTTTCCTTCTTTTCGGTGTAAGTTCGTGCTGAAACTTGTAACGATAACGCTGACGACTGCTATCACGCCGGCAAAGCAAAGTGCCACTTTCGGGCAATAAATAACCGGGACGGAAAGATTCCGGCTCCTTTCATTTCCTTTGTGCACGCGTCCCTTTCGCGAGAAACGGGCCAGCGTTAATTTGACGTATTGGGTACGTTTAACGAGAAACGTTTAACGCGAGACGAATCTGCTTCGTGTGCCAGTAATGACACTGCGAGAACGCAATCTCCACGAGCTCTAAGAAATTTCAATTGCTACTAGCTTAACTTAAGGGGGTTTCTACCTTGTGGGACCGAAAAATAGGTGAGTATTTGTGAATTTTTTGCAGGAAAACTGTTCTACAAGTTAATTTGAAATTTAGCAGGCTGTTTTGTAGTATCTTGAACTATGGTTCTGATTTTTTTTGTGACGGTAAACGTAAAAGCTTGGTAGATACAGAGTGGTGACTGAAAGCGTTGAAAAAAGCTTGGCGTTGACTGAAAGTACCCGAAGGATTATCTGAAATAAATTTTTAATCTATATGAATGTGGCCACCTGTGCTAGTAGATTTCTTGTCGCATCTGTTACCGGTCCTTTTTTATTTAAAAAAGTTTTCCCGATTTCTGGGCGGAATTCGATTCATCTTTTTCAGAAGATGCGATTTTAACATTTTTTTATTTTCCTTATTGCATCTAGGTACTGCCATAGATATCCACATTCGTGTAGATTAAAGATTTATTTTCATTTGTTAAGTTTCAGATAATCCTTAGAGTACTTTCGATCAATGCCAAGTTTTCTTCAACTCTCTCAGTCATCACTCTTTACCGTGACAAAAAAATTCCGAACAATAGTTCAAGATACTATAAAACAGCCTCCCAAATTTTAAATTAATTTGCAAAACAGTTTTCGTTCAAAAAAAAAAATACTCACCTATTTCTCGGTCCCAAAAGTAAAATCTCCCCTTAAGCCCTCCTAAATTTAGGTGGATAGACGCGGTGACATTAGACCCTTCCATGAATTCTAAACATATAATCGCTGAATAATACAGAGTTATCACGGCGCCGTGTTATATTCTTATTAATTCAGAGTTAGACGCATTTATTGCTAAGTTCTTTTGTACTATCCCCGTCGGTAGAATTGCCTCCGTACGAGGCTTTAAAGAGCGGAAACTTGAAACTGTTGAAACGAAGGTAGCCATGAAAAGCATCGTAGTACGTATGACGCGTCGCATAGCCGCACTACTGGATGTACCTTCCGTAACAGCGAGCCTGCATCGGCTGAAAACCCTCAGGATGTCTTTCGCGAGGACATGCCCATCTCTATGTGGAAAAGCGGCTCGGTAATATCGGATTACTCTCGGTTCTCTCTGATGCTTCTACGCTGCTGCTATTGCCGCATCGGTCGTAATGGTAGATGTATTCTGCCTCCCCTCGCGATACCGTGCAGCTCGTGCGCGAACGTAGGGTAACGTTATTTCCCGATATCCAAGGCGTGTACGTTCCATTGACACTGATGTTCAACGACCAGACAGCGAAATGGGCACTACGGAACTGACGTAAGTACACGCTCGGATGTAGACTCTAAGTATTTTGAAAGTGCAATGACATCCCATCCCTTCTTCCTTAACGATCTCAAGCTACTAGGTAGAATCTTCTACGAGAAAGAAATTCATCGAACATATCTAATCGAACCAGGAACAACCCTTATCTCGCCTCTACGTATCCAGGATTCCTGGGAACCCGTTGTAAATGGTCAACGAGGTGTTCTAACTGGCCCTGCATGTCCAAACCTTCCCCAGTTCGTCGTGTTCTTATCTAGACGCGATACCGTTCGTCTCATCCTTTATCGTGTAACGATCGCCGGGCTCGACCCTGTTTCTCGCGTTCCAAGCTATCATTATAATTTAGCGTTCGGTGGCGATTCGAAGGGTGGAGATGTCGAACAAGTTCAATCGTCGGAGTAATTAATGGGCGTCCGCTGGCAGCGGCAACACTGAGGGAACGCAGAAGCAGCCGTTACGAGTTTTAGGTAATTCCGGCCAACTCCTGGTAGCCGATTCCTCCGGATCGCGATTGCTTCGCCCGCGAGTAAGTTGGCGCGGATACGAACGATATCGCCGGAGGGGGGGGGGGCAAGGTTTCAGCGAGGGTATCTCTGCGCGGCGGTGTGTCGTGTATGCCAGCCGGATGGAGAATATGCGCGGCCGGTCGTACGCGAGCCGGCGGTTTTGTCATTCTAATAGGCAGGTCGATGCATCAATTATAGAAACACAGCCAACGCGGCCCCGCATTACACGGCCGCCGAATAACGCGGTCCGATTGCGCCCGATTATGCGAATAATAAATTGGCATTCGGATGCGCCGCAACCGAGACATTCGCCGTTCCATCGCGCAGAATGCCAACCTTTTGTATTGGATCACCCTCTGTGAGAATTAGTATAATTCGAGAGCACGATACCGCCTCGTATCGTTTCACAAACGCTATGAAATCCAATCGTTCCTATAGTGTATGGCTTCCACCGTGCGGCACAGTATTGTGCGGTACACTACGCTATCAAGATAATATTCGCACGAAATGGGGGGGAAATATACGTTACACCGTGGAATGGGACTTGAAAGCAACGAATGCTTCTTTCATTCGTACTGTTCGTTGACCATTCGGTGTAAAGATATCGTCGCGATAGTTTTATATATCGGATAGTTCGATGACAGAGGAATTTCTCTCGTCGGAGTTATCCCGAAACTTTATAAAAAATCCAAGCCCAATAGTTTTATTTACGCGAACAAAAACTTCCCACTTTATTAGCGACTTCAGGGGTGGGGACTCCCCTTAAACTACTCTTGATTCGACGGAACCAACTACCAGATTTTGTTGCCCGTTAAATTCCTAAAAAGCCCATCTAACATTTACCTCGTAACATACCTCTTTGAAGCTTAAGTGACGCAATTTCGAAGTGATTTATCACGGTAGATAGTTGCATGGAACGGCTGCGTGACACTTTTTTCATGGCCCAGCTTCGCCGCGCACTCGTTTCACCTCGCGATGCACGGGACGCGGCGAAATTCGATTTTACCTCGGCGCGCGCCATACTCGGCAGCGAAAGGCAAATTCTTCGAGGATGCTCACCGACGATAGTGGAGCTACGGGCCACAGCCCTGCTGTCTCCCTTGTCTGATAGCGGCGTGCTATTAATCGCATTAGTCGGACGGTAGGTCGCTTGAGTGGTAGGTACCGCTACCTACCTCCACAAAGGCATCGGGTACCTTTGCCCGTGCATCGGGATGCTCCTTGCCAGACGGAAATCACATATACCCAAGAAGACAGAAAATTTCACCGTCCATCCGCCGTCGAATCAAACGACTCGTTTGACCGCCCCCGCGGCTCCTCTAATTCCATTTCGACGACGTGGAAACTCGCGAGCGACGTTGTATCTCGGGGCGCGTGAATCTTTGAGATTTTCGAGACACGCTCGCGGGCCGTCCTTTTCATCGTGATATACGGTCCGAGTTCCTAGCATTTGTCAAGCAGTTCGACTCGCAGTGCGCACGGTATTCTGCTATTGCGCGCAGAAATACTATTCCGAAGAGAAAAGTACAGATACCCGGTGGTTGGATGTTTAGAGAAATGAGCAAACACATCGAAGCTGTAAATCCACGATGAAACAAAAATATCGTGTCTCGCGTGAGATTTTAATTTCCATTATTACAATTCCTTTGTTTCTATTATTTACATTTTGTTGACGCTGAGATTTTTCTCTCGTGATAGAGAAGCCACACGTAAGATCTCATTGTGGATTAGCGTGAGAGAAAAAATAATGGAAACAGACGAATTATAATAATGATAATTAAAATCTCATGTGAGACACGATATTTTTGTTTCATCGTGAATTTGCACTTTTAATACGTTTGCTTGTTTCTCTGAAGCCTGCAAGCTGTCTGAATTATTGTAACCTGTACTTACTCAAAATAGGTCAGAGAACACAGACAATAGTTTCGAGAAACATGCGAATTAAAAGCCTAGGAAGAGTGTGCGAGAAAGTACTTTAAGGGTACTAACGAAGCATTTCTGTTTCAATTAATTACAAAGAAATAGATTGAAGCTGAAGCTTGCTCTTTGACACAGTGTTCGTTAACAGCGTAAGCTTTGAAATCACATAATTGTTCCGTCAAAAATATGCGATACAGACGAGGCTACAGATGGATCATTAAAGAGGGTTTTTAAAAAAGTTTCTTCATATTTATGTGCCGTAATCAAATCTCCGCTTGTGGAAAATATAACGCAATTTCTGGAGCACTCTCGGCTATCAGCAAGGAAACATTGACCGCTATTTAGGCGTATAAAACGTAACGCGAGACTTAATCTTTTCAATTTCGAGCCGCTACGCGTTAACCAAGACTGAAACCACTTGGACCAACACCATCTGAAACCCTTTTTCGAGGACAGCCTCTACACTCGCCCAACGGGAAGCATCTACTAATTAGAAGCCGCTGTACGATGAAGAGCACCGGGGAACCGAAAACTTTGGCGAGAGGGAAGGCACGATGAACCGAAGAAGAATGGATGCACGCTCGGGACAACGTTTTAATGCGACGATTTATATCAGAATACGTAATGCAAGGTGCGACGTGACGTCGGCCAGGAGGAATCCTTTGGAGATTCTCTTAAAGCTGCCGCGGAGGAGGAGAGGAGGATATCATAAGCGGGGTCAAGTACCGATGACGCGGCCCCTTGATATATTTTCGCGAGGTCTTTCGCATAATTCTGTAAAAATATACAGAGCGAGTGGCGGTGAAGTAGGGGAGGTAGCGGCCTTCGAGTAGCAAAGAAAGCCGGCGGGGTGTGCGGTATAACTTGGCAAGGCAACGAACCTTCCACGATCCTCATCCTCCTCCAACGTCACCACCACCTCTCGTGCTGCGACCTCCTCCTCGTCTTTTCGTCGACTTAGTCGCCAGTTCTCTACCTACATACCTACCCCTAACGGCAGTGGAAGAAAGACACCGTCATTTCTATAGGCATTCATCATTCACTCCTCGCTCAACGTTCCTCTTCCACCCTCTCTCCTTCTCCCACCCCCCACCCTTTGCCCTCTCCTGCTTAGTCTCTCTCATTTTACCTTCTTCCCACCAGTTTCTGTGTTTCTACCTCTTTCCCACTCCCTCTCCAGAGATCTTCACCCCTATTTCCATCCATCCAACATCCTCCTCACTCTTTCCCTGCCTTATATTCGCCTATCCAGCTACCCCACCACCCTACTTCCATTTCCCTGCAGTCATCTTCAACTTCTGGCGTTATGTCGGTGAAATTTGCATCGATGGTAATCTACCAGGCTTTTAACCAAATATTACGCTCCCCCCGCGGCAGTGAATCTCGACGACCGATTTTGGATGCCGGGTAGAAATCCTCGGCGCCCAGAGCGTAACGGACAGGGTGGAAAAACAGCCGGTTGATTCGAAAGTTTCGCGGGCAAGCACATAGACCGTGGTTCGTGCAACTTTGTTTTGTGATGGAAATTGAGAGCATTTTTAGGCAAAGCTCCTCGTTTAATTACACGCACTTTGTATCGGTCAAACTTATGCTCCCACGCGTGTGTACATATCGTGTCGTGCCACGATTAATGTAAAAGTTTCCTAGTCTAGAATGTTGCGCGTATTATCTTCGACCTGGATTAATTAACCCCAACGATACATTTTTGGGACAATTAGGTATAAAAAAATGTAGAATACCGGTGGTACTTAGATCGGACGCATATTTTGCTTGAATGGGATTGTTTCGGTGGAAAGAACGAAAGGATTCGTCGATGTAAACACGCTCGCGGTAAACGTGCAATTCTGACCGATAAAAAGTCATACAGACACGTGTCGTTCTTTTATAATTCTATTTTTCAACGAAACTGTAATCAATGGCGGATGCAAATGTTATTATATTGCGAGATTGCGCGTGACCATTTCAGTAGCAGTTTATTTGCTCAAACTCATCTCGTATCAAGTCGAATTAAATCGAATGTCCATCGCATATCGCGTTGTGTTTACATTATAATACGACGAATTGAAATATCAGAAGCGAGGCGTTCGCGAGTATTAAATGAATATATATCATTCGAATGAGCATTAATAATTCAGATTCTAAGTGAATAGCCATTCGCGTTCATTCGTGAAGCATTTCTTGCATTGGGGAATAGTTGAAGGCGTTATTCTTTGTTGCTGCTAATAGAGTATTAAGAGTGAGGGTGCGTAGAAGACGAAGACCGAGAGAAACGTTCGATAAGAATCTTCTCCAAAGAATCACAACAGATGATCGTACCAAGAACTCCGGTAACAATTAACGATAACGACGATACTTTCACCCGGAACACGACTCGGATCACAATTCACTCCGTTGTGTTTACGTGGACCAGAAGCAGGATCACACGAAACGCGAGACATTTGCCACGGCGAACGGTGATCATTACACCTTCGCACCGTGCGGAACGCGTCGTTAGTTACACGATCATTGCCTCCCTGCCTCACCCTCTGACTTTGGCCCCGTGTCCATCAAAGAGAATCGTCATGTGCAGCCCCTTTCACGCGCGGGCGTACAAGCCGCGCATCAGCATAACATATTTACTCGCATCCGCCTACGGATGCGGGGTGCAACAACCCTCCTCCATGGCCATCGGAGCGGTTGCAGGCGGCTACCGTTCCAGCATCCGCGCCGTTGCTCCGTAGTTCCGCGGATCCGCGGATCGGACGGACGGATAAGGCACGTAAAGGGATCACTCACCGATGGAGATCTTGTCGGGGCACGCCGCGGGTAGGAAGACCATCAGGACGGCGACCGCGGTGGTGATCAGCCTGGTAGTAGAGGTTGGCCTGGTGATCCGAGAGCATCCGTCGTTCCACGCGTTCCTTGCAAGCTCGACGGACACGGCACCGTGAAAAATCGTCGCGCGACACCGCCGTCGCGGCGAGGGCGGCCCGCCCGTTTCATGAACAACCGGGAGCATCTTCCGTGCTCCGTGGTCAGACACAAACTGCCGTACTCCACTTGGCGTGAACTCGATCTCGCTTGAACCGCCCCAGCATCCCTCTCTCCTGTGTTCGTGTGCGCCCCCCCCTCCCTCCCTCCCTCCTCCCCCCGGTCCCGCTCCCCCCCTCCGCCCCCGCCGTACCCCAGAGCAGCCACCATTTAACCAGCCCTACCGCCCTTCTCTACCCTTCCCTTCGCTTCTCATCGCTTCTGTTCTCCTCTCTTGTTCCCTCTTCCACCCTCTGCCATCCTCCTCGCTACGGATCCCGGTCTCGGTGCCATCTCCAACCCCCGGCGCGCGCCCTCTCCCTCCCCGTTGTCCCGTCCCCTCGCCCCGCGGACCCGTAACCCCCGTCGGTCCGTCTTCCTCCCGTGATTTTCCCGTCTTTCTCCACCGTTTCTACCCCGAAAGCGCACGCTTCACGCGCATGTTCACGACCGGAGCGCACCGCGCGCGTGTACCCTCACCCTGGCAACTTCCTGCTACTACTTTCTAACGGCGGATACAGATGTGCGGCAACGCTGCTCGGTCGGTACGAGCACGGCAGAACCGGGGAGAGCGCGCGACCGCTGTGGAAAATGACGAGATAACGAGTCACGGTGATTGGTTGTTGAACGTGACCGCGCGGAACCGGCCTCTCGGAGAGGACATCGATACCAACGCGCTATCTGCCCGCTCGCGTTTGTAGCTTGGAACTTGCGGAGGCTCGAAGAACGAACGATTAACTCGGGAACTCCGAAGAGGTGGTTGGTAGGCTGAAGTCTAATTTGAAACTCGCGGGTGACCAGGGCCTCCTTAACCTGTGGGCTAAATGATTTCTATAGCCCAGAGGCACCGGTGGTCTAAGGACGCGCAAGAATCAAGTACGTTGGAATGCTTTTTGTTTCAATTTTTTTATGAGAAGAGAGCCACGACCGCTTTGCACGGATTAGGAAGAAACTAGTCTGTACGGTGTATAGAATTGGTACGTGAAAGGTTAGGGCGCCAAATCTTTTTAGCCCAGGGCGCTTAAAATTGTTAAGACGGCCCTGCGGGTGACCGAGTGTTTGGATAAGTTTGCTAAAAGTAATGATCCTCCAGGGAGTAATCGGTATAACCGCAGCCATTTGTCAAGATTTGGAGCAAAACCGGAAATAAACATAACCTAACCGTTCACTCTATCTCTTTCTATCGGTACTTCTGTCCCTTTCTTTTTTACAGTTTCTTCCTCTGTCTACTTCCGCTTTTGCTGCAAATCGCAGCAACCAATCAGCGACGATACGCGTTGTTCCGATCACTCTCTAAATAATCACTAGCACTCTCCTTCTCGGTACTACAAACGAAATGCCTAAACAGTAGCGCGAATGAATAATCACTATTTCGGATGGCATGGCCGTCGAGATTGGAAATTTGATCGAAGCCGTGTTATGAAGGTCGAGCCGTAAAATCTCGATACTGGAACAATCGCCTGTACGTGACAGAGTGGCGTGATCGAAGCGATTTGCAGCTTTACCTAAAAGTTACTACCACCATCTCTTGCAATGAGAACAATATGTTCTTTCTATGCGCTCTCTTTAAAGTACGCGCGAGGGGCGGGCCTCGAAACCCCGCCGGTTGCTTTGCCCTTTGACATCGACGTTCGTAAAGCGAGGCGCGCGAAATAAAGGAAGCCGGCTGCGCCGCTCGCAAAACCCCACCGACGCCACGGTCTTACGGGGCACGTCCGAGAACTACGACCGCTTTCGGGCGCGTAAACCGTACGTACTTACACGAAGTCGTAAAACGCCGATTCACTGCGACGATCAACGGCGAATTACGCCCGGGCACGGATTCCACCACGTTCGAGCGAACATCAATAGGCAGAAACGGTGGCGGAGGGTAGAGAAGCCGCGAGAGATTTGATAGGACGTTACGAGGTCGACGAATAACCTGCTCGTGACAGCAAACCGTGCTGCGATGATCCCCGATGGCGATAATGCAATATCGCTGAGGTTCGCGAGTCAAAAATACCGTACACTCGCGTTTAAACTACACTTAGAGCATATATACAACACGAACTTCACTGATATATTCGCGTGCTCCCTGTATTTCCCGCGGTGTTCGACACGTTTGGACACGTTTTAACTGCCAATATCTTATTACGATTATCGAAACCATACAGATCATCGAACGATTTATCGAACCCAATCCCGCGCACGCGCAGCGCGCGTCTCGCCTGCGGTTCGACGAATTGAATGAGAACCTCTGATTGGTAGAGAATCGCAGAGGACTCGCCAGGGCGGCTAGAATGTATGTAGGTAAAGTGACAGATTGCGAACAAGTTTGAAACAAGAGATTCCGTCGTCTGTAAAATCGAAGTTTGCTGTCGCGATGGATCCAGCTTTACTCAGAGAACGAGAGCTCTTTAAGAAAAGAGCTCTCACGACTCCGACGTAAGTATTCCACACCAGCTTGCTCTCCTAACCTATATCTTTTCGTCGATACAAGCTGTGCCCGAGCACATATTATACTTCAAATCTGTTACAAATATATTCGCCGTGAAATTTCGCTTAGAATCTAAATGCGTAAACTATTTCCGTCACTGCGAAGTATGTGTATAAGTCTTGGTAACGAGCTACGCACGATATTACGCAACACTGCGTGAAACAAAACTTACTTGCGCAGGGTTGAAAAGAAGAAGAGGGAACAAGAGAAAGATTCGTCCAAAGATGAGCCGCTTAAGAAGAAACCTAAAGTATCTTCGGTATCGACCGGCCCGAAATTGGATATGGTCAACTATAAGACCATGTCCGGTAGTACTCAATATAAGTTCGGCGTACTAGCTAAAATAGTAAAGCACATGAAAGCTAGGCACCAAGAAGGAGACGACCATCCTTTGTCGTTGGAAGAAATTTTAGACGAAACGAATCAGTTAGACGTCGGATCCAAGGTAAGTTAAAACAGTGTACCAATAATGTTACGGAGGACGCGAAACATCAAACTACCATGATCGGTAGGTGAAACAATGGCTTCAAACAGAGGCTCTTATTAAGAATCCAAAGATAGAAGTAACTTCTGACGGTAGATTTGTATTTAAAGCTATGTATAAAATCAAAGATAAAAAGTCTCTGCTGAGATTATTGAAGCAACAGGACTTGAAAGGTCTCGGGGGTATTTTATTAGAGGATATACAAGAGAGCTTGCCACACTGTGATAAACATTTGAAGGCAAGTATACGCGCTAGCATCGTTGTATTATGCTGCGCGGTCCAAGCTGCGACTTTCACAGAGATTCATCAATTTTAGAGTTTGCAAAATGAGATATTATTTATAACGCGGCCCTTGGATAAAAAGAAAATTGTCTTCTATAACGACAAGACAGCTCAGTTTCCGATAGACGACGAGTTTCAAAAGTTATGGAGGGCAGTTGCTGTGGACGCGATGGACGATCAGAAAATTGACGAGTACCTTGAGAAGCAAGGGATCAGGTCGATGCAGGATCACGGTCCTAAAAAGCCTGCTCCGATCAAAAGAAAGAAACCCGTTAGTAAGAGAAAGCAATTCAAAAAGCCGAGGGATAACGAACATCTGGCGGATGTTTTAGAAACGTACGAGGATGGAAAATAAGCATTGTCCATTGTTTGTAAATAAAATGAGTTTACAATTTAATCGTTAAGAGTGAATATGCGAGTTTATTACCACAATGTGATCGATATTATTGCGGTTAATACGTAACAAAGATCTTCTATTTTGAAGCTAAGGTTATGCCTTACATATCACAATGATATAATAAATAAGTAAAATATTTATTGTCATAACTTTTCATTGTAAGTACAAAATAAATATAGATCAACTAGTACAAGTTTCCACATCGATCTAAACTATGTGCACGTGTCACGTTATAATCAGCCTTGTGAAATGAACGAGCCATTTTCTCACATAATGCGGCGAAGTTGAACATTAAATTTTTACTCGAGTATTTATATCTGGTATTATGTGTTTTCGTAAGTCGACGTAAATTTCAAGTTATATTGAAACAGCAACTTTATCATTACGAAATATGACTATATATATATATATTAAAAATTGTGCATCGAAAAGTTTTTTAACGTGAAATATTTATATATTATCTAATATCTTCGATATTAATCTAATGTCATTAGATAAATCTTTGGTACTTATAAATTTAACGATAAGTACACGTAAATGTGCATAGAGTGTATGCAATTTTGCATTGAAAATTTCGTTGAAAACCATTATATCACGATAATTTCTTCTCCCGAAAAACTTCTATATCAATAAATAAAGCAATTATATATGTTAATCCTTCGGAAGTGCTGAGTCACTTTTGCCCCGTGAATAAGCACGTGTCGCTTTGCTACCGAGCATTCTGTCCAATAAAGATTGTTTATTTCTCCTTCTGGCTGCCAATACTTCCCGACACAATTCGTGGAAAGATTCTGCAACTTGAGTGACCTGAAGAAATTTATTATTTTATAAACTGAAATCATACATACAGCAAACGTTTCCACGCGGAATAAAAAGTAAACTGTATACCTGCTCGGCGGCGGAAACTTCGCTGAACCAACATTCGAAGTCTTTCGCGAGTATTTCTCCCTCCTCTGTGCTAACTTGCCTTAAGTGAACCATGTCGGCTTTATTCCCAACCATAGCGAGGGGCATCGTTGCCTCTGGATCAGCCACCGCAAGCGTCTCCTTTGCCTTCCTCACAAAATTGAAAGATCCCCTGTCGGTTATCGAGTAGACCAAGAGTAATCCATCTGCCCATTGTAGAGTCTCCGTCGTCGGCAATTCGTCGTCACTCTGGAATGTCCACGGAACAAAGACCTCTTCTATCACTTTCGATCACTCGGAAATTCATTCAGCATGGTTATCTCGCTTATCAGCTGGATAAAAGTTTTACCTTCGGGCAGGTGTCCAAAATTTCGAAAAGAATAGGCTCACCGTCGACCAGCACCTCGTGCTTGTATCTGTTCTCTAAAAAACAGAAAGCAGAAAAACAGAGCGAAGTGCGAAGGTCGAAGCTTTTTTTAATGCGAACAATAAATTCGCCCGAGGAGCGTTAAACCGGCGGAAAGATGGGCGACCTCGGTATGGACCGTCGGAAAAATTATGTAATAAATTTGCACCGCGAGAGCATAGAGAGCCAAGAGATCAGGTGCCTCTCGAACGCGCTAAGTAGATCTTTCCAGTCTAGTCTAGTTTTAGACCCCGACGGAGCACGTGCTCGCAAGAAAAGCCGCTTGTCTTCTGTCCCGGCGCGAGCGTCTGTATTTGTACAAAACAAGGAGTTTTGTTCGAGTATCAACCTCGCATTAGTACCCGTCCTGTCTAGTGTCAAATTCGTCTTCGATAAATTTAGACCAGCCGCGGCCCGTGGTATGCGTAGGGAGAGTATCCGCGGGCCTTTCAGAGGTGCCTCGCACACAGTTGCTGGCCGTTTTTTAATAAGGAAAACGCGCCACCCTATTGTCTCCTCCGTTCGCGTTTAATCAGTAATTTATACCAGATTGACAGGTCGGTGTCTTATGAGCCAGGCCACGCGCTGTAAATTGAGATGCTCCTTACCTGACTGGTGATCATATTCCCCGATGTATCTCCTTGTTAGAAACCTCACTGTCAGCGCTGAAATTAAAAAGAAAAGGCGAATGCTGCTCAGATGTTTTATTCCAATAAGCAAATTCTTTTGAACAGCTGGGGATGTGGAGTCGAGCAGGAATCACGTACTCAAAGGACACCCATTCATACTTCCAGCGTATACTCGGCACTAGTTTTATTAGTATCGGTGTAACTTTTACGCGATACCGCTTTCATTCGTTATAGGAGTAAGCGTTCGAACGACACGTATTAGATTGTGCATTCGTCAATTGAAATTCCATGCGCGCATCCGTTAGAAAGTTGTCAACCTATATTTTCCTAGAGACGTATGTACGTCCCATTTCCACCGCGCCCTCCACCATTCGGTCAACATGAGTTATTTAAGATACAAGGGAGTCGCATTAAGATGCCAAGCATTTGTCTACAGAGCAAGAAAATGTGCGGCGACGTCACACTGAAATGTATAACGGGGTTAAAAACTTTCGGATCCTTCTATTTCTATAGTTTTCTTTTATCTTCGATCGCTCGAAATCAATGCGCACCCTATATTCTGGAAAACGAACGCGATCTGGCTCGATACGGATACACGTTCTGACATATCGCGATCCGATCGAGAGAAACGGGAGCTATAGCCTAGTGACCCGCTTCGAGGTATACCACACTATTTTTACCTCGAACTCGAACCTGCCACGGCGCCACAAAACCTTGCACGAGCGTTCAACGTCACCATGGTGTGTTTCGTCTTGAATCCAAACGAAAATGCACGGAACAAAGTGCATCGGCCAAAATGAGAACAATGCGTAACGAAGATCACTAAATTTTAGGAAAGGATATTCACCCTGTCTGCTTAAGAAGATGGAACGTCAATTTCAATTCAGAAGTCGAAGTTTTCCTTTCTACATTTATAATTGTCAAAGCGGACCACGCGTTTCCCGGAAAGCGAAACGTTGGCTCCGAGTTCCTACATTTTGGTCGGTGATTGACAGGACCACCTGAAGGCTGTACGAAACGAATTTATTAGCGATCGGTGTATTTGCGTTTAGAATCCTTCGAGCATCATCATTTGGACGCTTTCCCTCGCGTGGCTCATTAAAAGTTTGCGGCCTTTCCGTGCCAATTTCCTGCGCGGACAAATTCGAACGATCCGATTGGTTCTATTCACTTTCCATCGACAACGGAAAAGAAACAGCCACTCGGCTGGTTAAAAATACGGTGGACGAGAAAGGGAGCTGAGCGGAAGAGGCATTACTACCGCCGTTTTGAAATATACGAACGATCGGCCAGCCTTTATGCACGCGGAAAATTGACTCGAGTCTATAATCTTTTATAAGACGTGATCCAAGGAAATTTTGAAATAAAACTTTATAAATAGTGTACACACACTTTGCGGTCGGTGTGGGACGTACAGCTGTCGGGGTCCGACCAATTATTTATTCACCTATGCCTTACACGTGCCATTACCAAAAATACACCCGGTTGGCTTCTTTCAGGGTCCGAACCACGTTTCTCGTCCGCGCACCTATCGCTTGGACGTTGGTAACCATGTGTTGCGTGCACTTGTACTTGAATTAATTCAAACATTCAAGCTCCTGAATTATTTCTCAAGAATCGTCTGTCTCGTCACCTGTGCCGATAACAGTCTTGTCAGATATTATTTGGGATAACTTCGACCCATCGATCACCGTGGGATTTCTAACGGCTGCCGATCCGAATAATATCGCTGCTTGAGAACGCACGCTGGACCGAGGACAATGCATCCACGCTGCGAGCGGACACCATCGAAAGACGCCTTCTTGCAACTTCTACAGCCGATTTAATCCAACGACTTCTAACTGTACATCGAACCGCGTGCAGAGGATTACGGTTAATGCCAGGCTAGTTATCGTCGCAGGGAAATTAAACGTTATCGTTTCGCCGTGCTCGTCGAAAGTATGTAACCGAATAGGAAAGAGGAAAGCCGTTGACGGTGCAGCGCGATGGAAACAAAGGCGGCTACGACGAAAGTAGATTGCGCCGTCGATTGAAACGTAACGAAAGTTCTATTTAGCATCGGGCGTTTCAATTTCAGCCGAAGACAATGGGCACACGATCGGGACGGTGCTTTCTAAATGGGGGCGAGATTTAAGATAAGGCTTGTATACCCACCGCTCTTCCCGACTCCCGGCGCTCCGATCACGGCCACCTTTACCTCGCACAGCGAGCTCTTCTTCCTCCGAATGCCTCTAATCGCATTTGACGTCATACTCCGCGCATTTGTCACTGCACAAAGCATAACAGAACCATGTAACCGCGGTGTAATGGAGATGTCGAGGAAACGGTCGCGTGTGCCTCCCGTAGGTTGCGCGAGCCGCGAGCCTGTCCGTGTGACAGCGGCAAAAATTCGTCGCGATTACATCTTTCCTTGGCCGGTTTCCACGGGCGTCGATAACGCCTCCGAATTTCGTATAGAACATTCGGAACCGACACAGGTGAACCGTCCTGACGCTCGCGTTTGCCAAGGAAAACACGCCGCGAAAAGCCTGGGCGGTTAGTTAATAATACAGACCGTATATTAACCAGCAACGATAACAGAGCCATTTCGCGCGCGGGTCCGATCGCTCGATACGAAGTCATTCGATGCCGATGCCCGTACATTCCGATCGACGGTTCCCCGGGTGTTCCCGAATATCGCGCGGCGGTTACCATTTACCGGGTGTCTCGTGTCTCCCCTCATCGAAATCAAAACGGGACCATCTGGGACGGAGGCGTTCGCCTCGCGTTCCCCTTCGAACGAAAGTTTAAATACGCCGCAGCGGCTCCTCTTCCGAGGGCTTCGCGGGAGAAAGAAGCGGGGGGAACGAGAGCCGAGGAACACGGAGAAAGAGCGTGGAAGAGAGAACGAACGACACGATGGGTACATTAATAGAACAGTTCGCACATGTCCCATGGAATCCGAGGAATTTACACCGGCGTCTAACAATGTACCGCCGCGGTACACAAGTCGCGTTACGGACGAGCGAGCCCGTGGATTGGACATGACCGTGTTTTGATCGCGAACGATGCACCGCAATTACTATTTACAGTAGAACCTCGATAATCCGAAATTAATTTGTGGATACGACGAGCGGATTTGTTTTTATAATCAAAGTGGTGCGAGTGAACACTGGGGGTGATTAATTCTAACGCAATATTATATCTGTGCTGCAAAGATCGTTAAGCGATTCGTTTGGTTCCCTCGTTCTACGACCTAGTTACCCAAACATCTCGAGCTACCAAGTTGCGCATTCTTTCGAATGCGAGTATTTTCGTGGGGTTACTCCACCGCGAGTCGTATCGCTTCGAAATGGATTCTGAAGCTACAAACATTTCGGAGTGTGTAGGAATGTTATTACTAGACATTTATAATCTTCTCCGACGGTCTTTTCGTTTCTGTTAACAGTTGCATTAAGTTTTTGCGATACTAGTGTCTTTACCACTTTCCGTTAACCTAATACCATGGATTGTAAAGTTTCCTTTAGTATCCTATGTTCGGAGTATCGAGGTTTTACCGTACTAATGTTTATTTCCTTAAGATCTTCCGAAAGAGGTTTCCTTTATGTATCGTGTCATAAATGCGGAGTGCCTCTGTTAAACATTACCAGAGAGACACGAGTGTTTCGATCTGTAAAGCACACGAACGTACTAATCGACTGTCTTCCATCCATGTTCCAGTAGCTTCGATCAAAAGCAACCCCGTTCATTTCTGATGCTTTCTCGCGTTTACTCACCAATCTCCTAGAAAACACTGATGCTGCCTCACCATTCCCCGCACTTTTCTATCAGCTGGTGCGAAAGGCGAGCATCGTAGTCTTTGAATTTGCGAATAAAACGCGAGAGGAAAATCTCCCCGGCGCGGATTCACGATCGCGCTGTCGTCCCCGTTACTGCATCGGAGTTCCGTGCTTAGCGGACAACGGCGAAGGGGGCTGCGGCGAATCGCGCGTAAACGGAGCGGAAGGGATCGATATCGGAAATCCCCGGTTGGAACAAAGTCGCGGATCGATCTGGCCTCGCGTGCTGCCGCGTCACGTGCTGCCCGACGGTGTCGCGGTTCCGTTGCGTGATCCGACGCGCTTCTTGGTCCCCGCACGACTGTCTGTCTTTCCCCATTCTCTTTTGGCGGCTCGCTGTGCCGGGCCTCCTTTATTGCTCTTAAGCCACGTACGCGCGATATCCACTTCCGGTACGGGAGCGCGCACGAGCGAAGGTCGTGTTTCGAAAACTCCGCGGTTTCCTCGGTGGACGGCTGTTGTGCGCCCTCTCCGTTTCCGATTCGACGGGATCAGACATAAATATTGATACGGCGGGCCATTTCGGAGGATCGTAAAATAATTCACGGCTCCGCGAAACACGCGGCGCGAATTCTTCCGGATGCGTCGTGGGAATCGGCAGGCAATCTGCAGATTAACGGGTTTACAGAACGAAACCTTGGGACATGGCCTGGTTATCGTAGTCGAATGGCTTTTCTCGAAACGAATATTTCTGCTGCATTCTTGCCCTCTCTTCCTGTATCAGTGAATCCTTATTCAAATATTGGAAATTAAAAATAGTTTCTTAAGTCTTGCCCTGTTCTGTCACTCTTGCTTCTATAGTA
Organism: Andrena flavipes; assembly: GCA_963971345.1. Lineage (NCBI taxonomy): Eukaryota > Metazoa > Arthropoda > Insecta > Hymenoptera > Andrenidae > Andrena > Andrena flavipes. Next base: position 1,843,813 of record OZ020480.1, read on the forward strand.
AACATCTAGAAGCTTTATAGTTCTATTCGAGGTCAATATTAGCCTGATTCTAAATCAATTCCAATTCTTATTGTAACCTAATCTATTTCTACATCGGTACTAAATCGGTACCAGTTCATTAGGCTTCACCCAACGCCAGTTCCCATTCTCACTAACTTCTATTCAATTCAGGGTCACATCAGCACATTGCTAGCTGCGTTTGGAATAAATTGTGCGATACTAAAGCGCAGCAATGACATTGTACGTCTTTAAATTAATCCAGTAAGCGTTTTGCTAAACAAAACGGTAATTCGCTCGTTTCTTTGCGTCTATTATATCCTCGTTCTGTATTCCGGGATATATATCTAGCTACCGAGCGTTCATATTCGCATTTCTTTGTAAAGTAAGCAAACAAGCGTCCGCGGAGTGGAAAGTTGCAATTTATTCTGGATCACGCGTCGCGGGCTTTGTTAATTCCTCGAACCGAAGTGGCTTGCAGCGACCTTAGATCGATAACGACAATTCGATACGGCAGATCTTTCATTTTGCCGACAGCTTGAGCGTTCGCCGCGAGTCTGAAATACCCTTAGCTAGAGGAGCCACTCGTCGGCAAAGGCTTGGATCTCTTCCTTTCCGACCTCGTTGGGTTTCATCGCGGCTTTCCTCGACGCCTCCGGGCAACCGCCGAAGATCCAATTTACCGCTCGCAACAGGGCAGGTTTCAATCGATCTGAATCATCGAAACATAAATTGTCGCGGACACTTTACACGACCGGCTTTGGAATATTTTATCTATGCTTTTCAAATCACTGCTTCGTCAAACCACAACTCGACGTGGCAACCTGAACTTACTCTTCAAGATAGGCTTCGCGCAAAAATCGTCGAAATCGTAGTCGAAGATCGAATGGTCGGAAGTCTCAGGGGACAGGCAATTCTCCTTCTGAGGTCTCTCGTCCAGATCGTGCTTCGCGGTTGCTCGTACTCCGTGCTGCGAATTCTCGTCGTCCGCTTCTCCCCCTCTGTCCGTGAAATAAGATGTATTGTTGCAACAGAAGCCTGCTAGCGGATCCTCGGTCCTTGGCTGTCCCCAGCGGACGCATCTGGATTTACTTTCGTGCTGGCGTATCGTTTCCTCGTGTTTCTGGACGATATGAAAGTTCTCGTGAAAATATTCAGCGATGCGTCACTCCAACGAAATAAATCGCAGCTTTCAAGATCCTGATCGTAGACATATACATGTAGACGGAGCGTAACGCCGGGAATCCACCTGGAACCTAAGCTGTGCTACGCTATGTTTTAGCTTAATTTTTGGTGGAAGCGGTTCCACAAGAATGTATTTAAGCTAATTTTTTTAAATACATAGCTTCGCTTCTATGTGGATTCCCGGCTTTAGGCAGAGGGCATACGGGGAAGTGGGTGTAAGTGGGAGTAGCTTGAAATTACGATGATTATTGCAAATCATTTCCCGTATAATTATTTAAATGAATAAATAAATAAATTCGGACCGAGCCGGGCCAAGTACTCGAATTTTTTCGGATTTACCCGTATCACCCCCTTACCGTCGATCTTACCACCCCCTCAACTTACTCTCCGCCTTATGTCTACGGTCCTGATCGCTTACCTGTGCTGGTTCTTGATTCTCCTTTCTCAAATCTACTTTACGATCGTTGCTGAATTTTAATGGTCGTTTCTCGTTGCGTTTATTGTAATTGACGTCGTACAAACTTTCAGTCCCCTCTTCTACTATCTTTTTCTGCGGCTTGGTGGTCACCATGCTCCGAGACGCTCTGAAACCATGAATTTTTGTACCTCTATAGTCTTGGCGATGCACGTGTATTCCCTGTCAACAGTGTTCCATTTACTTTAGTACGTTTTTAATATCAGCTGGTGAGATGGTATTAACGGCCTCTAAGTTGTTGTTCAAATCCCCTGAAGACACCGAACATCCGTTCCCGCTGCAACACTCACCACCGCACTGATACTGGCTCGTTTCGTACAAAGCCGTGTAGTCAGAGTACTTGGGAACACTGCCTTCCGGTATCGAGTACAAATCGACATCTTTCACGTACGTCTCCATTCCCTGGCTCATGAAATTCTTGATAAATGATACGCAATGATACAGTGGTGTTTTCAAACATTCGGAGCCAATAAGATTGTGAATAATTTAAACTTAGCGTATCCACGAAAAGCTCATCGAAAATTTTGCGAAGCTCTACGCTTAGATATTTATTATTATAAAATTTCTTTAAAACCCCCGCACTCTACGGAAAGCTTATCGCAAAATTTGCGAGACCTTACGCATACCGAGTCTGTTGCATGATCGTTGTGATCTCTGGTAGGTCCTTCTTGCTCGGAGCTCGAAGCATCCCCTTTCGACGACAGTTTGTCGGTCGAAGTGCCGCATTCTTTGTACTTCACCCTGAGATAAGGATCCTGGACAATGACAACGTCATCTTTCTCGTACTTTTGATCCAGCAGCGCCATTTGCTGCGGGCTGCCGCTGTAATAAATAAAAAAAACACCATTAACCCTCGATTAAAATTACACGACGGCTTCGCGGTACCTATACCTGATTAAAAGAGCATAATTCTCGACGTTGGCACGCTTCGCGCCGTTCAAATTTGATTTCACGTAATTCTGAAGATCGTCCAGCTTGTCGGAATAGAAATAGATTGGTTTGGTGATTTCCATGCACGACGAGTTTTTAATGATTCCATTTCGAAGACGATGACGGGACTGTCGATGGTCTTTGCTCTGCTTTCCACTCAGCTTCTTCTTTTCTCGGCCTCTGTAAATATCCAATTTTACATAGATTCAATACACGAAGAAAATATTTTTATTAAACAACGTATTTGACGACCACGGTCTCACTGGAACATGTAAAACAATATCGCCCGACTGCAGCGACAACGCGAACTCACCCGAGTAATTCATCATCGCCCATGAGCGCTTTCGCCTTCTTGCTACGAGTTTGCGCACGCTCGAAATTCACCCCGTCTTCTTGAATTTCCCGCGATTGGCGTTTCTGCGCAACCAGCTGCTCGTACTTCGCGCGATGATACTTGGATTTAATTTTCTCGTACATGTAGTCGCTCTCCCGCGCGCTGAGCGCGGATTTCAAACCGTTCGCCGTGAAATCGATCAACGCGTAACACATTCTGCGCGCATCTGCAGAAGAAACTTGTCGTTAACATTTCCGTCATTTACAAAGACGGAATCGAGATTATAGAAACAGTATCTCTGTCACTCGTGCAACGAACTCAATCCTGGAATTTAATCGTCGAATTTCGCACAGCAATGAACACACCAAGAAGAGGAATTGCTATTTTAAACAAGTATTTCAAGATTACACGTACAAAACACGCGCAAAGTGTTTTAAAACGTTTCTTCCTCTATTTCCTTACACTCATAGTCTCTTTGATACCTATTTGCTACTCACGTGGTCGCGATTCTGGGACGTAATACAGAACCACGCAAGAAAACATCAACACTATTATGGCCAGTCGTTTCAGGTAGCCGATCCAACCGGACACGGAGAACGTCTCCTCCGAATAACCTGGAGGGGAAAGATGGGAATTATTCCGGCGTCGATCGAGCTGGGCTCGCTTTCACTCACTATCGTTGTTCCATGATTTTGTAGCGGCGCACTGTATTAAGAGCACACCTAGCACAGCCAAGAATTTCATGATCGTCGGAGTGGACGCGAGCTCCCGTCCGTCGGCTAGTTTTCGATGCCGTGTTACCTGGGAATCGTCATGGTGTTTCGGAGAGCGTAGAAGAGACCGAAGCTAGCGGCGAGGCTCGTCGTCGAGACGTTTGCCTCGAGGCGATCAATTAAACAGCGAATTTCACTTCGTCTGAATATACGAATAGAGACGCTGTACCGTGTAAAGGTCGGTTCAGACACGTCCAGTATTTTTTTTTAATAATTATTATTATTATATAATATAATAATATTATATTATATAATATAATAATATTATATTATATTATATAATATCATTAATAAAAAAAAATTATATTTTGTAGAGGCACCTTTTACTCTTAGGACAATCTAAAAAGTTATTAAACGTGGTAACTTTTTTGTCGGCCCTAAAAATGTGTTACCCCGTTCAATGTTATATAACACCTTTGTTTGTCAGTTAAATAAATTCAACTTTAACTGAGTTTTATACAGCTTTAAATTCTCCATCAGACTATGCATATTAAACATACCACAGTCCGAAATGTATGCTAAAAAATAACATAAATAGAATAAATCGAAAAAGTGGTAGCTTTTCTGTCCGCTAGTTATACATATTTTAAAGTTGTGTACAAGCTACGATACGTCATGACACACTGATTAACCTGCAATATGTACCTACTCATCTGTAATGTTGTATGCTTAACGTTGTTGGCTTGTCTGTATCCCCTTAGTCAACGTGCTGTCGTGTAATACTACTGATATGCCAGCTTAGGTACTACCAGAACACGCGAGTGGAAGACACGCACAAATCGACACAGTATCGTTGAAATAGAGGGTAGACCAGAGTACGACTTGGACGACTTGTCGAATTTTTCGGTATTCGAGTATTCGAATACTTGAGTTGCTCAATTATTCGGCGGATATAATTCGAATATCTAAGTATTTGAATAAATCAGTATTCAAGATAAATCATAAATCCGGATCAAATAAAATTGACTTTAACTTAAGATTATTTGACGAAAAAAGTTAATTTTTTCATTCGTTATTCGAATTTTTACTTAAACAAAATTTTTGCCCATCTCTGGGGTGGACACATATAATATGTTTTCCAGGAGAATATAATAAAAATGTGTCGTGAGATATACACGCGTCTTTGTATTGACTTATCCGCTTGTGAATTCAATTTTGCACGATAATTCTATCTAGGTATCTCGTAGGATAATCAATGTGCCTGAAGCCAGTGTAAATACGGCATACGCGTGACTTATGATTCCAGTTATTGAATTATTGAATGGGAACATTAGAGAACTCGGGTAACGTAAGATTCATATCTTAGATTTTTATTATGCTCTGAGTACTTTACAATATAATACAAAGGAAATCTAGTGTATACGTGCCGACCGTTTCCTACAGCTGAGCAAGCGCGAGAAAGGCGCACGCGTTGATACGAACACGAAAAAGAAAAGTATTTGGTACGAGTTAGCGACGGGGAAAAGTGCAGGGTGCACAAGCAAGGACTTGCGGCTACACGCTAGACAGTGCGTCTCTAATGCAACACCGATTCGTGACTTCGTTATCGGAGCTGTTCGTGAACAGTAACAAGTTTCTCGGGAAACGACATGACTCACTGCTCTTCACCCGCTATTACCGTGCGCACGATTCGAACTTAAATTGAGTGCAGAGGGAAGACACATTCTTCCGAATACTGAACATACGTTTGTCGACTTCCAAGAGACGCCATGGAACGTCTCCCTGGACGATTAGAGAACGATAAGCACATTTCCCAAGAACTAATCGTTAATAATTATCGAATCTAAAGAACCTACTTCGCCTTCTAATACTGGCTGTCTTCCTATACGACAGCAGATCTAAGTGAAGACGACACGCGGACGTATTACGTTCTATCGCGGTGGAGATGCCGTTGCTTGCCTATCTGAAGCGACACGAAACGTAATACTCTACAGCTAATACCATAATAATAGTAGGTAATGTGTAATACAATAGAATAAAATACAATGCGGTACGTATAACGTAACAAAACAACGGAATACGTGCGCGTATACGCGCGCCGCGTTCTCGTTCAAAGTGATTCGGGGTTCACCATTCGTTCAAAAACACCTCTGCCGTCAGGCTAAGAGAATCTCCGACGATCCTTCGTTTTCTTTTCGTTCTTTTTTTTCTTCTTCTCGTTTTTCAAGGAATAAAAGTCGCGCGCGTGGACGTTTCGAGGACGCAAATTCAATAAATAACACAGCAAACACGATCGACTAATTACAAGCTCGCGCCACGGTAAGCACGAGCGTTCGATTATGACCCACGCACGCACACGCCCGGAATCCACTTTGAACGTACATTCTGGATACGCGCGCGGGCGTACAACTACGCGGATGGACGACTTTATACACAGAGTGAGGGGCGATTCGATGCGGGCGACGACTAATGATAAAGATGAAGTGACGCTGTTGTCGCCGAGCCAACATGTCGGCAACCTCGACGCTTTCTCGGGGAAATATTTACAACTCGACTACTCGCGTGACGCTCCCGTTGCGCTCCTAAATTATTCATTAAGGTGGGAACGATTTCGTACCTTTCCCTCAACTCGATCGAGAAAAAAAAATCCCTACTGTAAACGAGCAAGCCGTGAATTGGTTGAAAGGTGTCGCAGCTTCCCTCGACTGTACCGGCACCGAGAGAACGTCGTGGGCAGAACAAGAAGCTCGATGACTGGCGAGAAGGAATAACCGTGTCGTGTCGCGGGGATGGTTTCCCACTCGTCCTTACGCGGAGGACTTCTTGATTTTGTTGATGGCATTCGTGAGGTGGATCATCTCTGTGTTCAGCTGGGCCACGAGGTTCTCCAGCCTGTCGACGGTGTCTAGCACCTCGACGCGCTGCGTGTGAGGATCGTACCTGACCTCGAAAGATCGGCTCATGGTGGACACCTGAAACCAGGGAGCGAAAAGTCAGCGACGCGATTCTCCTCGAGCGATCTCTGCGTTTAGCCTGGCTGCGCAACAGAGATAATTAACGATCGTGACGCGAGCTTGTTTTACTGAAAGTCACGGGAATCGGCAGACTAGCGTGTAACGAGTCGAAGTCTAGTGGAATCCAGTTCGAAGGATCTGTTAATGATCGAGGTAGGAGGGGTAATAGTGGGCGATACGCGTGGCATTGAAGTCCCCCGATATCGAATGGCACTCACCCAGCGGCGGAATTTCTCCTTGGCATCCTCGAAGCTGTCTGCGACGTAGTATATCGGCTGGTACTCTTGATCTTGATACTTCTGGAGCGCCGTGACGGTTGGCTCGAACGATCGGTGCTCGCACTTGTCGCTCAGAGAGTGGAGCAATTCTCCGTAGGCAGAGAGAAGACCTGCGCCGTAGGCCTTCACTTCTTCGCCTTCCTTGCAGAGGCCGAACTCGACGGTGAACCAGTAGATGGTAGACAGCTTCTCGATTTCCTCGTCCGAGGCTCCGAGTGAAGCGAGACCGATCTCTTGGGAGAATTGAGCGAAGCTTGGATCGGCCAACAACGGCATGTGTCCAAGCAGTTCGTGGATGCAGTCACTGTGAATTGGAATAGAATTTATTTTATTGCCATTGGGCGACCTATAATCCTTAATATATTTTAACAAAATTTTATACGAAATTCTTTTAAACTATTTGGAAGCTTCTGAGAGGGTCAGAAGAAACTTTTAAAAATTTTAATTTTTTACCATACACTAACTTTCATGGATACTGGTAGAAGAGGGTTGAAACTACGGGGAGGGGGGCTAGCTCTTTCATCTCTGTATCGATAATGATAATGTAAGTTTGTTAAGTGGGGGAAATAATGGCTGCTAAAATTCGGCTATGGTGATTGCTTTCCGGTCCAGGGACTCGATACTCTTTCTCAATATCTGCCGGTACACGGAAGCTACTTCCGCGGAGAAATGAGTTCGCAACTATGAAACTGAATTATCAACGCCATCCCGTCGTTAAAAGCCAATTAGAGCTCCATTACGAGCTTAGAGAGGCGCGGTAATTCTGTTATCATCGTTCTCTGTGTAACGGGAGGATGCTCTCGTCATAACGCAGTATCGATTGCCCTGTACAGCTGGAGAGATTCTTTTGGCACGGATTCGACGAACATGAGAAAATGGTCCATTCTACGCACACTCAATGACACAAGTCCTCTTATAAATCCTCATTGCCGTGACTAATACTTTCTTATAAACACAATCAACAAATATCCTGACTTTATCAAAATACTTATAGCTGATCCTTTCGCCCAAAGATTCATGGAACTTTTAGCCTGGTTCGACCCTCTAATGAAAACCTAAGTAAGTCCCCCATCATTCGAACAGAGAAATCACTTTAGAAGTATAACGAAGACACTTACGGTTCAGGCGTGTGGTACGGGCTGTTGATATGACGAACGTATTGAGTGCTCTGGAACACCCTGAAGGCGAGACTCGACAGGAAGTCCCTGGCCGTGAGCAGTCCAGCCGCGGGTCGCAGAGTGAAGCCAGTGTTCTTCTTCAAGAAGTCGTTGACCTCCTGCAGCTGAGGTATACGATGAGACTCGAAGATCTTCTCCTCTTGCAGCTTCGTGAATGCCCTCTGGTACTCGATGCAGGCATGCTTGGGGATGAGATCGATGATGGTGCTGAACACGCGGGACCAGGTCTCGTTCTCCGTCTCGGTGTAGGGGATGTTTGGTATCGAGTCTCCGTACCTGTAGGCGAAGGCGATTTCCGCGATCACCTTCCTGCGCGCGCGGTACTCCTTGTCGGCGAAACCTGGATGATTCATGTCCAGGTCCGGCTCGTACTTGGTCATCAGGTGGTTGCAATTGTCAAGATCAGAGGCGTGCCTCGGGAACCACGGGTCCTTGATGCTGACGGAATTGTCCGTGAGCAGTGTCACGCCGTCCAGCGCGGAGCTCTGACGGAGATTCCTGATCAGCTGCAACAGGCTCGGCCTGGTCATGTCGACCTTCACCAGAACGTCGAACTGTATCTTCTCCACCTGGGACGGACGCGACTCGACGTGGGTCACCGTGCCCTTGAAGTTCTCGATCGTCTTCAGGATCCTCGCCAGGGAACCGATTCCCTCGCGCAGACGGAGAACAAGCGCCGCCTTCTGCACGGTGTGCTCGGTCTCTGGACTCTCGGCTATGCTCTTCGCCAGCACCACTTCGTCTTCGGTTAATCCAGCGTCTGAAAGGAATCGCGATATTTATTCTTTTCAATGCCCAGCTCGAGCCACTTCAGCTTCGTATCAAAGATCGCTTTGAGGTGCTGAATTTTAATTAATTAACTCGCGATCTCCCATGAAATATAGCCGAAGGAACCCACTCGCGAGGGAAGCTCGAGCTCGGAAATTACCAGAAGCAATCTTAAGTAATCTTCCCACGTCCTGGCGCGACATTTCGAGGCGCTAAGTGATTCCTATGGACGGTAATAATCGAGCAATTCAAAGTCCATTTCTCGCGAAATGTCTATTCTCGGGCACCTTTACGTGGCCGGCAGTGCAATGCCGGAAGTAGGGAAAGAATGAAATGCCTCTTATTGTCGCCCACGGACGTGCCAGGTCCGCGGGCTAAGATGCAGGAGGAAAAAAGAAATAACTGTGTTATACATTTATCGTGGACGTACGAAGGCACCTAAGAGCTGGGAAAAGGAGGTCTCTGGCTAATACGATTCTAAATGCACAAAGTGGATTTGGAAAAGTGGCGAATGGGCGAGGAAAGAAGGTTGGGAAAAGGAAAGAGGTCTTTTGCGTAATTCTGCCAAGTGTCGAGAAAGCACTTCGTTCAAATCTCTTTGGCCAGTTACCTATATAGACTCTCCATTTGCTCTCCATTTACCCCGTCCATTCTCTAAATCTCTACCCTACATTACCGAGGATTTTAGTGGCGCAAAGGAGATGCATCCAGAATATACATACCATCACCATAATCGTCATCTGCTTTCCCGTCGCTGTCCGATGAAACGTCCGCTCTTGCTTCTGTAAGTCAAAGACAATCGCGTGCTCATGCGAAATGCAACATCCAACGGTTCATGCTCGTGTGGTCTCCGACCAACCAGACGCGACGCATCGACAAACATAATAAATTTAAAATCACATTCGATGCAACGTTGAAATGTCGTATCATCGTCTTCGTTGACCGAGAGACCAGAGATAAAAACTCTGCTAAGTACAAACCTCCATCCTTGGCAGCGCAAGCCAATGATTCCAATTGCTCGTCGTCGCTAGACGAAACATCGACGTACCGTTTCGTCTCTTGCTCTAAATGATCTTGAGCGCAACCAGTCTGATCGACAATGGAGTCTGACAGCAAACAAAATCATCATGCAACGTCGATGGGACACAAAAATCACAGTTTCAAGTAACGAATTGCGTGCGATACGGTAAACATCAAATACGACATTCAGAGTACGAAAGGAGAATAAAGACACACAAAGGACTATTCAGAAGAAACCACTGAAAATGGTAAATTGGTACTCACCATTCGCTCGATGACGAGCTTCCTCCAAAACGCTTTGCTTCGTTTGCTTCACGACCAACGTTTCGAAGCGAGCGTCGTCCACGAGGGATCGTCGCCTTGCTGGATACCCATTCTAAACAGACAATCAAGCGTTCTAATAATTTCATGAACTGTCATCGTGATATCTTAGAACAATAGTCATCTACGCCGTTGTAGTAGCCATGTATCAAAGACTTCCATAATAGAGGAACTTTAAAGGACGGATATCCTGTCCTATTATCGAGTGAAACTTCAATCTCCGAAGTCACGCCGAGTTACTTAACTACGCTAGACCTGCCGGTGACCGAGGATCGCCAGGGAACTTTGATAACGAACCGAACGCGCGGAAATGAATCTTCCTCGGGGTGATCCGGTTGCAGTTGAAGGATCGGAAATTAAGGGAATTCCGACGGAAAGGCCTCCGAGCGACCTGCGTCCACAAAGAAGTCCCCGCATCGTTGGAACTAACGCCTGTGCAATCGCTGCTGTTCTCAAAGGCTCGCAGAAGAGAAGAGCACGAAATCACCCGCTTGTCAGATGCATCAGACATGCCGAACAATAGGAGATTTCGGGCAATCAGGGATTTCGTAGCAATTGTTGAAAACTTCATCGGAGCAGCGATCAGTCGATCGTGGCGAAGCTCGTTAGGAATTCTCCCGAGCAACCGGTCGATGCAACAGGAGATATATCGGCCTGTCATTCAAATTCTTAACGACCGCTTTTCATGAATGGCGCACAAGGTGGGACCCAGTTACATTTTCCAAGCGGGCAAAGCGGTTGGCACGGTTTAGAGAAAACGTGTAGTAATCCCTTAACAACGCGTGGCGCGAAGTGGGCCAAGTACTTCGCCGGTGGAACGGATAGATGACCGATGACTCTGCCCGATGATTGCATCACGGCGAGGCTGATTATCCCGTAGAAAGATTCAAGCGACTCGGCGAATCGATTGAAAAAGAATAATCCCGTTCGATGACTACGGGGCAGGGATGCTAGACTTTGTTCAACGAACCGATCCTTTAACGAGACTCCGTTCGTTCGCGGTAACACCTGGCTAATTACTCTGATTCATTTAATCATACTTTGTTTCAAACGCTGCCAAGGGTAGATATTTCTCCTAGCGTAACAAAAGGAATTCGCAAGTAGGTGCGAGGAAAGATGACCCCGACGAAGTCGAAGTTCGGCACAAAAAATGACTAATATGTCACGAAGGTATGTCCTGTCTGCCAAGCTCGGTGATCCGCGATCAATTCGATCGATTGATTTGCCAGAAAGGCGTTTATTTATATATGAAAACTCATTGAGTCGCCCAAGGAATTTATTCAGCATCTCAAGCGAATAGTACGCGAGTTCCGTGCTTGATTGAGATATTCAAGCGGGTTTTTTCTTTCCCGATAAAACGACGTAATGATCCGTGACAAATGTGCCGAAGGCCGATCATTATATTCCCATTAAAATCATAGCCGCGTAACGTTATTAGTTTATTTCGCGCGCGTTACGCGATTTAACACCCACCGGAGCCGCGGGAGTGGCAGCTTCCAGTTTGATAATGAAACTAGTCTCCCTCGATATTGGCGGGGCAAGTTCAAAACTCGAAGGTCGACGCAGTCGGAGGTAAATTAACTTTAGAGGGGAAAAGAAAAGTGAACGATCGCCTTGGACTACAAAATTCCACGAGATATTTACCGGCCGCGAAACCACTCGGTGCCCGACGTCGCGCAATCGCGTCTAATCGCAAGTGAAAACTCGTGCGAGTGCATAAAGCTCTGATAAGTAAACGACATCGTAGGAGGCAAAAAAAAAAGAGAAGGCGGGGGGAGAAAAAAAAAATTGAAGTCGCAGGACGACTGCTGTGGATTGTTACGCGATCCATATACATAATGCATCCTGATGCATTAATATAAAGTTTCTGGTTGGTCGGTGGGAATCGACGCGACGGCTTAGGCAAAACACGATATTTAAATAGAATAATTAACATAGCTGATCGACGGGGCAGGCCAGCGATGCACAGGTACGTGTGTAGACGTAATTACAAAGTGCGTTACGATTGACCGCCGGCAGCCGTCTATGAGCGGTTAGAGGCGTTGTCGCGCGTGTGGCGAGCCTCCAAAGGCGATTAACGGGGTTCAGGACAGCGTTCAGGGCCTCTCCACTCGTCTCGATCATTGTAATTACAATCCCTCCGTTCCCATATTTATAACATATTCATAATTATCATGCGGGAGCCGAGGTCACGTTGATTTTGCAACGCGATCACGATTAGATCCTCGCAGCGCGGTCGACTAACTTCGAACGAGGGTGTCTAGTGCTAATTACGGGATTTTGTAATGAATCTGCGTATCGCTCTAGCTATTAACTAATGCACATTCTGTAATTGACCGACTTACATCGCGCGTCGATGGACTGCAAAAGTAAAACGAAATCGTCTGTATAGATACGCGGTAAGGTTTACGTAAACTACATGGGAATATTAATTTTTCTTCGTGATTTAATCGTATCTTTGTTCGCTGATTTTGATTTACCTGTGCTCTTTCGTATATAACATTATATAAAAATGTTCGTGGCATGCGTGTATGTGTGTTTGAAAGCGTGAAATTCGAGAAGTACTGAACCGATTTCGATGAACCCTGGATCAGAAGACTGTTTGATTTAATGGGACTTTTAACTCTACATTTACTTTTAAAATTAAGTGTTAAATTGATTTTCAGCATTCAGGTGCAATTACAATGATATGGGTAAAGGAAAATTTCAAAAAGAAAACGGAAGGAAGTACTGAAGAAACCGAATTCAAAATCAAATTAAATTGCACTAATAAAAAGTAAAAAACAATTTTTTCCCTTATTTAATCTACGACTCTCATATTTTGTAAGTCGGTGCCTCATCATTTGCACTGCGTAAAATATGAGAGCCGTAGATTAACTAAGGGAAAAATTATTTTTTACTTTTTAGTGTAATTTAATTTTTTTGAAGTCGATTTTAATTTTTTATTTTTAACCTTTTATTTTTATATATATATATTGGACACAACATGCCGAGGAGATATGTATTAACCATAACTTTAAAATAAAAATACCGGGTCGAATTTATAACCTTCTCCTTTTTGAAGTCGGTTAAAAATTATAATAAATGCAGAGATTCAAAATTAACTGCAGAACTATTCAATACCGTAGCGAAGCACGGGTATTCAGCTAGTGAAGGATAATCATCGAGAGGTTTTGGTTCGTTAACGCGCGACGGAAAACGTAATCAAAAGTGTGAAGCATTAACACTTCGTTTCTTATTATCATCTTGCTTAATTATATTTATTCTTCTCTTTTTATTCACCGATCGCGAAGTCGTCTCGGGTTTCATCGTCTGCGAATGATCATTCGAAGTTTGAAATTTGCAAAGGTAATCAAGACGAGGTATCCGCGCAAGTGGCTGGGCGAGAGACGTAATTAAGGTCGGGTCATTTTTCGTCTCTCGTTGCTGTCGCGCGGACACGCTCGATAAGGATCGAATGAGCACGCGAACAGCGGATACTGGATCCGATCTAGTGTCTAGATTCGGCGCGCGCGCAAGTCCCGTTCGAGTGAGTCAGTCGTCGTCGTCGATATCATTTACCATTGTCGTTAGCAACGTATAAATAAACGAATCCACGAACGTTTCATTATAAACAAACGACCGTGCAATTCGATAGTTGGAGCGACGCGGAATGGCACGTCGCAATACGTCCTCCGTTTACGTAAACCGTGGAATTTTCGTGAAACCCGCATGATCCAATACTTTTGAAAATTTCATCAGCTGCCCGGTCCAGCCGGTGTTTGCCCAATTACCGTGGCCGTATGTCAATGTACCCTGGACCCATAAGCATCGCGGCCATAGAATCCGTGATATGCGGAGAAAGTAACAGACCGATGGGCCCATCAGCGCGACCAGCAGCAACGTCTTTCGCGTCTCGCCGACGAAGCGCGTGAACTGAGAAATTTCACGGCGCCGCGTGGCGAAATTTGGTTTTCCATGGGCGTATCGTCTCTCGCCTTTCTATTCGCGAGCGAAGGAGCCAGACGGGCGACGCGTGCGATTCACGGCCCAAGCCGACGGGGAAAACTGGTCGCGCGAAATCAGTCGGGAGAGAAGGTCGGTGTCGTTACGCGTTGCAATTAATAAATCCCCGCGGACGTCTCGTAACATCCCGACGCATCATGAATGAAAAAGTTCCCCTGCAGACCTTGCCGGGATACCAATTAAACTGTCTTACCGTGAGACTATTAAAAACCGCGCGAGAAAACGCACAGGGACGCGTCCTTGCTATTCTAATTCCACGGATGGACCTGTTCCGAGGCGGAGCTCGTGAATGGCGCGAGTGAATGAAAAAATAAAGGAGCTGCGGCCTCGAGGACGCTTCGATTAAAAAGCATTAGCGCGCGATCTGAGATATAAACGTTACCGCGAGTAGAGGATACATGATTAACCTTTCCAATGCGGTTTCCTGACGGTTCCAATGTAGGAATATAGCGAAACGTGACGGACTCGGCGAGGATTGCAAGGGAAATTATAATTGGAGGCTATTTAATACGATTTATGGTCGCGTCGATGATCTATGCGCCTCGTCCACGGGTCTCGACGTTGTTCGAGAATATCTAAGTCTCGGTGTTTCCCAAGGAAGGTGAGCGTTTCGATGGAAACGGTAGGTATATTGAAAAGAAGACTGTGTTTGGTGGAGAAGCTCGTCAGTTTCTGAATTTATGTGGTTCACGTGACAGGATTTTCCACTTTTGCCGCGGTATGCCGCGCAGTACCTAAGAATGTTTTCTCTCCTCCGAGGTACTTCCGCGTTCGCCACGACGAAACAGAGGAAAGATTTTCGTCTCGTGTCTCGTCGCTAGTGCTCACGTGGATAAACTACAATAGGTACTAAGTGACTTAACGGCAAGGTCATTAATATTGCGCAACCACGATAATAAGCGATCGCGTGTACTTT
The DNA here is from genome assembly GCA_963971345.1 of Andrena flavipes. Lineage (NCBI taxonomy): Eukaryota > Metazoa > Arthropoda > Insecta > Hymenoptera > Andrenidae > Andrena > Andrena flavipes. The sequence continues at coordinate 1,858,947 of OZ020480.1, forward strand.
CTCTACACCGGGACTCTTCTTCATTTACAGCTTGAGAATTTCACTCGCGCCGTGGTGGTGGCCTGCTCGGACCAGGTGTGCTCGCGTACCTGAGTATGCGTGCATACACACAGACACCTGTCTACGACGTCATTTTTTTTTCACCTGTTACGAAATATACCGGAAGTTTTATGACGAAAGTCACGTAGGCAAGTACGAAAGAGAATTCTTCCGTGTAAGAAAGTTCCGAAGATGTTTTCGGGAGAATCTCGAGGGAACCTACTTCTCCTGACACACTGACAACAAACGACGCTTCTTTGGACAACGTTCCGCTGTTTTATCGATCTTTAACGAATCCTTTTAATTAACCGAATGCTATCGAAACTTTTTAACCGCGATACACCTACCGTCCGAATGTTATTTCATTCCACGTTGTCAGTTCGTTATTCGTTGGAAGATTTTAAACTCTACGAACGATTTGCTCTAACAACCACGCGAAACGATCACGTTTGAAAGTTGTCACGCAGCGCGTTATTACTCGGAACCGGGGAAAGTGAAGTAATTGGACGCTAAGAGTACTCGCAATTACAACGTTACCCGCGAGTATCGCGGCAATTCAAACGTGCGGCAAAGTTCCCGCGCTTTCTCGCGTTTCCATTAATCAACGTGTAACAGCCTACCCCGCCGATGCCACCGAGGATCGTCTACGAAAGTATATTAAACTTGAAAGATGTTCAACGCGTAATCGACTTAGCCAAGCACAATTCGTTCGATGACTCTACTCCAGGAACGTTCGCGTTCGAGTCGACCGGCAGATTTCACGTTCGAGTCTCCGTTCAGTGTACTCACCTCGATACTGTAGGATTTCTTGATAGCGAACATCTCGCGATTCTTTTGCGCCGCTGCGACAGCCATTATAACCGTCGGTGTTGTTCTTCTTCGTGAAAACTCTTCAAGCTGGACTCAGCTGTTGATCTCTCTATCTCTCTCTCCGTACGGCCTGTTCCTCGAAGCAAGGAGTACGTGCGCAACGAGGATCGCTTGAGCTTTTCACTGCCGTCTGCGGAACTGTCCAAGGATCACCGGTAGAACGATGCTGCGATCACCGGCCACGTGAAATTTGCTGCTTCTCGTTCCTCCTCTGACGATGATTCCCGGCAAATCTGGCGAATTTGTTTTTTTTTATATTCCAAGTGCTGGGCGTTCGTCTTCCCTTGGCTCTTCTCGTTCCGTTCCTTCGACGGCGACGACAACAACAACGGCGGCGACGCTGACGTTAACAACGGGTGTCCTCTCGTGTATGTCCGCTTTGGACGAAGCGTACGAGCGAATGCGCCTACGGGGCGGATTGCCGCCGCATATAAACGTTGCCTCCCTTCACCGCCGGCTAATGTCGGGGTCAGGGGTGCCCCCACCCCACCCTCGTTTCGGGTGGTCCATCGGCAGCAGCCACCGCCACCACCAGCACCTCCGCCGCCACCACCATCGCGTCCTCGCCGCTCCAGCACCGCCGCTTCCACCGATCGCGTACAACAGCTTTTCGAGCACCACGAGGTAGCTCGATGATTCGCTGCTGTTGGCACTCGCCGCCGCGGTCCGGCCGATCATTAGGGCACTAATCGATCCGTGCCCCGCGGCATTTCGATTCTCAGGATCAAGAAAACTCATCTTCCAGATTTTTCCACGAATCTCAATGGCATCGCGAACCTTTGAATATTCAATTTTTTAATCGAGAAGGCGCGTCTTTGTGATTATATAGAAATTACTATCCGAAAGACGTTAATTAATAAATATCTAGCAGCCGTGTCTTCGAGATTCTGCGCGAACGATGTTTCTAGATTCTGTAAGAATTCCGTCGAGATAGAGCTGCGATCCTTCGGCTACCTTCGGATTCCGTCGGGATTATAATCTGTATGGGATCGAGATTCGTCAGGTGCAAACTCGTAACAAATGAGAAGTGTTCTGTCGCAGATTCCACGGGACTATTGTTTGCTTCGAGATCCTGATTCGTCAGATACCGAAGCAATTAAAGTAAATCATCGAGTATACAAACTCGGAACTGTTCTTTTCCCCCATTGTATGATTAACGCGATTTCGTTCTCTATTGTTCCCGTTACAAAGGCAACAAAGATGAACGGGGCAGTCTGCTCGCGTACAGGGTAAATTTGGAAATCGGTGAGCGCATGGTGAGGTGGTCATTGAGATTCTTGATCGTCGTGGAATCAGAGCTCGGGCTAACGTCGACGCAGGTGCGGAAACAGGGCGATGCGGTTTCGCGGGTCAGGGATTCTATAAATAGCAGGCATAGTATTTAGTGCCCGGGGCGGGCGAAACGTCATTTCTTCCGTGACCAAGGAAATTTTCCTTGGCGTCGTGTCCGTGCGGTCGCGCGACAGCGATCTACGTCACGAGCCAGCCGGTTACGCACGCATTTGGGAACTCCCCGAGTGCACTCGCGAATTCCGTTGATCCCTCGGTGGTTCGTTCCACTCTCGTCGTGAATTCCCCGAGCCGGGGCTTCGCAGAAGCAATCTCGCGCAGGTAAAAAGGAGCAACGCCGGAGACCGTGTCCCTTCGTTCCTGTTCCCTCCACGCGACCGCCAAGCGAATCGCGTTCCGATCGATCGGTGCCTAAGTAATCCACGCTCTGACGCATTGATCGCACGCGTTCCGGATCGTTAACCATAGAATACTGTCTCATTGTTCCGCGTCAGCGTGCTTCTGGGAAACACGGTTCTAGTTGAAACTAGAGGAAGAATCGCGATCGGAAAACTCCTACCTTTTTTTTTTGCTGTCCCTTTACAGCGATTAATCGCCAATTAAAATACTCGGGTCTTCGTGTTTCCGAGAATTCGACCTATGTTATTAAATATTGCACAAAGTTTCTATGATCTTTCCGCGATCGATGTTTTTACGCGAACTCGGGCGTCTTTTAGGCTGCGTAGGATCGGTAAGCCGGAAGTAGAGTGAATTTATGTAATTCCGCTTAGGTTTCTAATATCTCCACTCGTTATATCTCGCGAAGCAAGATTTATAAAATTTATCACTAAAATTTATCGGCTATGCACTGAATTAGTCCATAAACATATATGTAGGAAGATACACTGTAATTGCAACGTCATGTGAACAATAATTACAGAAGGGAAAGTATTTTAGTGAATCTCAAAGTATAAAAATTTATCGGGCAGCGACAATTTTATGTCACATTTGGAGAATTTAAATTTAATAATTCTGTGAATGCAGAAATATCTACTAGAAATAAGTAATTAATGATGTGCTTAAGGACTGTCATCGATTCGAATATTTTTCGCAATGAGAATAGCGTTATCTTTTTAGCAGTGTACGTAAAAATCTAACCCTAATAAAAAATGTATCGAAAAACATTTATATAGCTAGAAATAATACAAACACATGCGAAAATAACTTTAAAAACTCATGTATACATGAAATAATTTATTGAGCATATGATATCTCAGCGCCCGATCTTGCACGTTTCAAGTTTTTTGTCCTAATTAAAAATTTATAGCTTTCAACGATTCTAACATAGTAGCATCTAACGATGCTACATAAAACATAAATAATTTCTCTTTTCTTTGAAACAAATTGCTTACGAAAATATCGAAGATTTAATTTTCATTAAGCGATTTTCTTTTTATCTTTAGAAAAGATCCTACATTAGCAGCGCAAGATTCTCTAGATCAGGATTGAACGATATTATATCTACGTATACGGCGATCATACGCTCCTCCATTCCACCGCCGTTGTTCTAAATGAGACGAGATCTTACTTTCATGCATCAAGGCCGCTCTAAGAGCACGGAAACGGAGCGGCACTTGCTCTGCGTCAGTGAAACCAGACGCACTCGATATCCATGTAATATCCCTTGATTCGTCAATAATTAATTTCCGATACACCAATCGAATTCATCTAACATACCTACACGTGAATTTTCTATAAATCCTTCGTCCGAGCCAAGAACTGGCTGTATTCGACATTCCTCGTAAATAAAGGCGCGAATAAATTAACCGCGAGTCACGTAGGCACTCGACTGCACTCGCACGCGCATGTATATCAAAATTGAGAGGGTATCGACGAGGAGAAGAAATCAAAGGCATCGATGAAGCCACAGTCCCCCGTCGAGTAAAGAATTCTTAATTATTCAAGTATTTACAGTTTATCGCAATCATGGCATATTTACGAAATACACCGACACATTTAATTCGAGATATTTCAATATTAGGAATTCGAGATTTATGGTAGACTCGTACGTACGGCTCTAACTTATCAGGGGTTATTCCTTTAGCGAGGAAGAAAAATGTTTACAGCACAGGTGACACCAATGTGTCAAGCACGTTTTCATGTGACGTGTCGGCGCAAGAATGGTGCCACCTGTATTCAGGGAAAAATTATTAACGCGGCGCAATATTATAAGAGCATTATTCAAATTTCATTCTCGACGCAGGCTACGCGATAAAGAATACAGACTCGCGCGTGGGTGACTCATCTGTTGCCGAATTAAAAAGCGCAGACTCGATGTGAAACGATTTAAAAAACATGTCCACTGAACCTGTTCCCTGGGCCTGGAAAATAAAACTCAATGGAACCGAAGCATGGAGATGTACATAGCTATAGCAGAACCATCCACGGTGCGCATTTAAACGTTTTAATTGCTCGCTTTCCTCGTCCCGCGTGCACCGGACATATTTCCCATCTGTCTCTCGTTAAACTTCTGTGGAAACCTAGTAACGCAACGATCCTCCGCACGGTTCTTATTAATGTTTCCACCTGCAGGGTTTCCAGGTAATTCCAAACAATATTCAATTAGACTCGAAGGAGATTTAACGGCGAGAAAATAAATAACGCCTCGAAAAGTGCACCTTATCTCGTTCTTATAATGTCTCGATGCCAAGAGTATTAATCTGCCTCTTTATGGCCGTCATCGAGGAATTACTGTCGCGATGATACGGCCTCTCTGTACTCTCGCGTCGGAAGGGCAGGTATCCCGTCGTCCTCACCCTTTCCCTACCAACGCAGTTCCCCGTATTTTTTACAGAGAATTTTCCTCCATTGGAAGTCGACATCTATCAAGGAATAAAATGGCCAACGGCTAATGAGGCATTACCGGGAGGAAAACTAAATACAATTAAACGCTGGTTGCGTGTACTTCCCGCGAATGCGATTATTCCCCGAGGTGTTGCTCAAGTTTTCTTTTTTATCATGTGATTCACTATTGCGCTTGGGATTACCGTTGACTGATGTATTTACGAAATGCGTGCAACGTTAGTGTTGCCTGAGGAAAGTACTCAAACTTCCTATTTTCCTCCTCGCGGGGTGGAAGAGTCCTTGATTAGTGCTACGCGGGAATGCGAAACGTAATGGGAGGTTCGTCGAAATTTGGCGACAGTGGCGGATTTGACAGGGTGGCTGATGAGCAATTTCCGCCTGGGTTTCTGCCCGGAAGGTCTTCTGCGGGGACCCAGCTCCAAAAATAATTATGATTTGATATAGGTATCGAAACATTATATTTTTGTTTCTGTACCACTATATTTACAATTAGAGGCCCCTCAAAACTTTTGTCACCTGGGCCTTTTTACTTAAGGGGTCATGCTCGGTAAGGAGGCCGAAAAAGGGGTGGTCTTTGAAAATTTTTTACTCAAAAGCTATAAGACATTTTTCAAAAAATCTTTTTTGCTTTTAAGGATTGCATCTAGTACCGTGCACCGGAATTTTTTTATTTAAAAATATTTATCAATAACTAAGTTATTGTCCATCACTCGAAGGTTCTCTCAAATAAAGCTTCTGCTGATCGAAAGTCGATCATCTAAAATAAAAAATTCAAAAGAATTTACTTATTATATTATATTATCTAGTATTTGAACGAAGGATTTTTCGAAATATTGATTTGGGAAAAATGGCTGTTGTTTAAAGTAAAAGTTAAATCTGCCACTGGTGATCGACTTGTCGCAGAGTTTCGTGAAATGTAGAATTTCTGTGGGGGATCGCGGAAACGGATTCAGAGTCGCTCTGTGTGCGTGTAAAAGTGTGAACAATGTTGCGTGGCAGATCGCGATGTATGTACGTGTGATGCAAATTTGTTACTTCGTGAACACATGTACATACGCGGCAAGGTTAACGTCAGGTGTTGAGGACGTGTACAGTATAATTTTAGATGTTGTGGCCTGTTTATAGCCTGTATTGCGTAACGTGACACATGTATAGTGTGTAACGGGCCGCACTTATCTACTTTCTCTCACGAAATTTCGGTACATGTTGAATCATCCTGTCACGTGACTGCGGAGATGACGTTATAAGGATTTAACGGATCGTAGACTTCACGAATGTGACGATTATACATTTCATTGTTGTTATAGTCGCTCGCGAAAGTGTTTGAACACTTGTTTAGCGGAAACAAATAAAATTTCAATATACAGTCGCGTCGGAAAATAAGTTGACACTTTTTAAAATCGCATAACTTTTTTAAAATTGGTCCAAACGACTTGAGTTTTTTTCTTAGTAGCCAGCGGAATTAGTGTTCTGGGTGACGTATTTCGTCGCTTTGAAAAAATGCACTTTGTCTGAATAGCAAAAAAAAATAGTGAATGTCGTCTTTTTAAATTTTTTCTTGGGAGCCTATAATGAAAATGCAAAAAACACGTTTGTAGATTGAAGTAAGTTGTATACATGCTGAAAATTTCATCTAAGCAGGTTTACGTTGCTCTGAGCTATAAATGCTTAAAGATCGCAGAATAAGGTCGAAAATCGTGAAATTTCCGGAAATCAGCGATTTCTTCTTTTTCATGAATAATTAACTAACGACGAGAGCCATCTCTTCTAGCACCTTAGGAGAGACAGGCAAAGTGATGACTTTAGCTTTCAAACCGATTTTCAGCAAATATTGTTTTAAAGCAAATATCGACCAGTTTTTCTGAATCTGCATGAAATTCTGAACATATTAGGTTTATTCTGAGAAAATAAGTAATACCGGTATTAGTTTTAATAGCCATTTTATATTAGACGAGCCGAGTGTCCTCAACTTACCCTATATTAACTAAATATTCTTCAAGTTTTCAATCGATCCAACAGAACTCGATGTTGGAAAATCTCATTGTTTTGCTGTGCGCAACGAATCCCACTTCCCCGAGAAAAATAAAACTCGTAACACGCTAAAACGACAGAGACGGTTTTTTTGAGTAAGCCACGTCATTACTGGATTCATGTTTAAACCGCCATTAAAAAATCCATAAAAAAGTGGGAATTCCGCTTGAAATATAATTAAGAATTCCCCAAATTTTATCGAAAAAAATAACACCTTCTCGCCTATGAAATCTCAGCAAGGTGGACTATTATTCTGCCTTGATCTGGATTCAGCATAATCGTTGATTAATCCTGTCAGCGTAGACTTGGACTAAGATTTATCTACGATTCATTTGCTTATCAATAACAAGCCCGCTCCTCCATTGGCTCTCGCGTTATCTACCCACTTTTTTTTTTGTTCCAACGAACACAAACACGAACAATCGTTGCACGGATTGCCGCTCGCAACGCAGGATTGCTCCCACACGGCTTTTTTTCTCCTCCGTCTCTTTTTCGCGTACGCTTTAAATCGAGGAACGCCTTCACACCGACGATCACTTACACAGGGGCCAAGTAATTAGTTCCCTAATGCAAATCGATCGATTAGAAACGAGCCTTGAACGCGTCGGAGTTGCTGACGCTACGTGGGGGCTCGATTATGGTAATTGCACTGATAATAAACTCGTTCATTCGGAATTCTAACTTTAATTGCGTCGATCGGTTGCATGATCCGTCCGAGTCCCGTTCATCGAGCCCGTGGCTCCGTCGAACTTCGTCCGAATCCTAAAGAATAATCATGGCCCGATATCGTCTAAATAAAGGTAGGCAAACGTCGAGAGCACAAGCCGTCCCGAGCGTACGTTTCCCTCGCGAGGATAATTAATTGTCGGGCCTCTTTTACTGGATTCCTAGAGACGCGGAAAAGTCAGCTTGCAGGAAAACTCTTAGCTGCTGACGCGTTTCGGCGAGCGTAGGACGTTCCCTCGCTGTTACGACGAACGCGCGCGAGCGATTCTACGGTCGCGCGTAATAGTGAAAACCATGCAGCAGAGTAAACAGGACCGCCGGTTACTTTGTTCGAGGGCGGCCTGAGTTTCCAGTGGCACGCATTGTCCGCTGTCCGGGTTCGTAAATTACTTTCGATACGACACACGGCCGCGGGGCACGAAATAAGCTGGAAACGTATCGGCCATGCCTCCCCAGGAACAATAATTTCAACCTGCTAGCCAGCTTAGCACAGCAGACCGCTGTTTCGCGTACTTAATCGGCCGCTTTTACCAGATAAAATCTCGTTACGCTCCTGTATACGTACGCGTGCGTGTAACGTATCCGTTAGGCATACTTAATGCCTGCAGTTAATGTTTACCGTATTAATATTCATTATCGAGGGCGTGTAAACCGGCGGGATCCATAAGTGGCTGATTAACATGTGCTCGAGAATCGTCCGCGTATAAGTGAAACGATCCCGTAGATAATGATAATCGCGCCTGATAGTCGATTAATCAATATTCAACGTCAAACGGTTCCATAAATCATGTATTTAATTCACCTCGGTTGGACACTGGACAGGATTCGTTGGAACACAGAGACAGCTGTGTGTTCGTACAGGATATAGGGTAATTCCATTTTATGTATAAAAATAGATTGAAAGTGTGGAACAAATTTGCTTGGTAGCTGACGGGCTTCTTCGTGTTCGTGAATATCATAATCGAATTTTAAGAGCCGTTGGATAGGCTGGTGGTAGAGTATCATTTGGCTAACGCTTCTGTCTATAAATCACTACATTTCTTTCCGCGTTCGTCTTCCTGTACTGTTGCACTTTTAGAGAAAATCTTTTATTACACTTGAAGAGCGCTGAAAACGTTGCTCCGTGAGTAAATGATTCCAAAGACCAACGCGTAAGTAGAAACGGCGCGTAATAGACAGACGCGACAGTCGTCCCTCTCCCCTGGCTTGAGAAAAACCGCTTGCTTTAAAAAGCAATCTTTATTAAGTTTATACTAAAAAATATATAAAACAAAATTATGTTAAACGATTTTATTAAAAATGCATTAAAACTGAAAAATAATTCTTTTCTTGTACTGCTATTTCGATGGTGTTTTTTCACTTTAAATAAAATCGTGGAGCAGGGTGTATTTTATATATAAAAAATATTGATATTTCTCATTATTTTCGTATCCTTGTATTTAATTCCACACGTATTGCCAGAGGTTGTATAATTTCGATAGCGCGATATCAATTCTAATTTCATGCAAATATCTTATCAACGATCGCGCCAATAAAACAGAAAAGAAGTCCTGTGTTAGGTACATTGATTTCAGCGCGAATTACCTATGTCGAAGCGGAACTGCATAAAAAAACGAGGGGAATGAAAAACGTAACGGGTTGTCGCGCGTGAACCAGAAAGGTTATCTTCGGGGCAACATTCCGCGCTAAATTCCGCCAGGTTTCTGTCGCGAGGTCGGGAATTCGTGACATCACGCTGCCGCGCGTGGTCAAGAAAAAGGGGCAAAGAAGCCGGGCGACAAATCGACGGTATCCGCGATCGTTCGGAAAAGCAAATCGATTATTCGCGGCTCGGATTAACGCGAAATAGGAGAAAGAAAAAAAGGAACGACTGAAAGGTGCATTGTTGTGGCACACGTGCGTACAGGTTGATCCAAAAAGGAGATCGAAGAATTCAGGAGCGCGTAATGCTCGTAGTAATACAAAAAAGTTCGCAGTCGATCTACGATACGTCGAGTCTTGTTGATATTCTTGATCTTCAAATCTTCATCTCTCTAGATTTCTTTTTATCTTGTCATAAAAAACGAGTCCCTCGTATATACGTTAATTTGGACTTTCAGAGTAATCAAACCACTGACAAATTGTTAAAGATAAGAAATTAATTAATAATGCAAAATGTACCAAAAAATATACATTTAAAAAATAAGATGTTGTTTTAATGTAGTTTTATTTTCTACTGCTTTCCTCTGAAAATACTATTATATTTTTTCACAATGTACGTAAAGTAATAAATTTCTACGAAGATCTCGAACCTGTATTGAGACAGAAGCTGAACGCACAGAAACACGACAAACAAAAGCGGTTTCTCTGCTTTTGGAGAATACCGAATGTAAATTCGTCTGGAACAACTATTTTAAAATAGCCTTGCATCCGTTAAGATTAATCTGTTGGAACTATGCCGGCTGTACAGTTTCCTCGTAATATTCCTCCAAATACCGAGTGCCCCTAAATTGCTCGACGCCTTTTCTGGAGCGGCCTGTACGCACGCGAAACGAGCGCAGGACTTGCCCGTGGACTTTTCCACAAAAGAAACGAAACTTTTTCGTTCGAATGAGGTCTGGGTGAGTTCAATGCCTCTACCTCTCTCTTTTCATTCGTGGAACAGACGGCGGTGGTTGTATGCTCGGTCGACTATCGAGTAATACGTACACTTCGATAGCTCGACGATTACTCATGTCCGGGCGAGGCGATTAACGCGAAACAGAAAGCAATTCGACCTCGGCCGGAACCAAACTCAAGGACCAATTATCCAGCGACTGGTAGCAATCGTTTTGCGATCCAACATCGATGATGGATATCTAACGACGGATTCGTTTCGCAGCTGGGCCAGCTATCGCTACGTACCGCTCTGTCCCAATTCCATCGATTTCCTTCTCCTTCACCTCGATCGCTTTATATCCTCTTTTCAATGCCCTTAAGCATATCGATTCACTTCAGGAAGAACAACAAAGCACCGCGAACGATTTAACCCTTCGTGACCACACCTGCTTATAATTACAAATTAGTCACATAGGGTTCGTTACACCGCAACGTTAACAAGATTTTGAAAAGAGTTTAAAAAAATACCTGAATGAAAAAAACTTTGTCTCAAAAACTTTTGTTTGAAACATTCTTTTGTGTCTCTCGTGCTTTGAGAGTTATACGCGTAAAAGTGGAAATGCCAATTTGACTTTGGGGCTAGTTTTCATCTCCTTAAAGAGCTATAGGGTCCAAATTAAGCACACCGTTGTTCTTGTTTCGAGTCACTCTAAAAACCCACAAAGTTGCGTTCTAATCGGGGAGTCCGGGTTCGCGGTGTTCTCTTGTTAGTCATATGAAGAATGGTTGCATAGTAGACAGACATCCTATTACATATGCAGTACTACATTTTACAAGCTTCTAAATATATTATAATATATTTGAATAAATTAATATATTACGATTAAGAAAGAAAGCAACTTGTCTCGACAAATGTAGAGGCATTCTCAAATAACCAGTTGACTCGTGTTCGCCTGTCAACAGATCGATCAGCTTGGTGATAAATGACGTTCCTCGATTACGATATTAACATTGCTCGATTCCTGAAATTTCGTCGTCTCGCGAACATGTTCGTTCGCTGACTAATTACTATCGTTTTACTAGGAAAACCGCGTCTAGTAAAACTATCTCGGCGATTTCACGCTACGGGATATCGCATCTCGGATTCTTAGTAATCCTTACGTGGAGGAAAATGCAGCGAGCTAACAACCGGATAAATATAAGTGAATCTCTGATACCTCGCGATCGTAGACGACATTTGCATCGTCTTTTCCATTCTGCTATATTTAGATGCCTGCAGATCTTGCGAGTTCACATTGATTCATTACTTCGCCATCGCCGCGCCCCCTTAGTCAATCAACACCGTATATCACTTCTGGGGATGGGATCAAGTTCAATATGTACTCACGAATCCGAGTCAATTGCGATACAAAAGATGCACTTCATGGAATTCCAGTACTACACGTAAGAGGTAAAGTTTCATTCCATGTACTTCCAAAGTAACTTGGGTTATAAAAGCTACTTCGGTAGATTACTTTGGAAGGAGTAGGTACCTGCAGGGTTCGAGGATGTACTTCTAAGTACTTCGACGTTTGAAATGATCCAATCTCGATAAAGTACCTGGTATTCGAGCTCTGGAAGAAAAAAGAGAAAAATACTGATGTATTCGACTACTGGTGTATTCGAATAGTATGGTGCGAAGTGGGTCAAAATTAGCGTACAAGATTTCACCGTGACAAATGAACCTAAAGAACTTGGTTTCTAATTCATACCATACTATTCGAACACATCAGTATTTTTTCTCTATTGTCTTCCAGAGCTCAAATACTAGGTACTATAGTAATAGTATTCGAATATATCAGTATTCTAATAGTATTCGAATACATGGATAATACTTAAATATTCGAATAGTATTCGAATAGTATTTGAATATTCCAATAGTATTCGAATACTTGAATATTCGAATAGCATTTGAATACCTGGATATCCGAATTATATTCGCCGAATAATTAAGCAACTGAAATTCGACAAACAGTCCCAGCCCTACTTCCAACGTTCTTCACCCAATCACCAAATTCACTTCCACCGGACCTGTTTATAAACAAAAGGCATCTCCCTTTTCCGTGGTCGAAACAACTGAACGGTCGATACCGCGTGCGTGTACAATCGAAGTCGGAGCTCTCGGTCCTACAACGCGGGAAATTGCCGTGGGATTGACGGGCCAACAACGAGCGTGCCGATGGCACGAGTGCCACTCTATCAGGGCACTGAGAGGATTTTAATAATCACGAGGGCTCGCGATCGCGGTGTTCGTGCACCGACGACCGCGGAACATTCGAAAACGTATTGAGTCGTATCGGCGCGTGTACACGCCCACGTGCATACTTCCCTGTCGCTGAATTCTGTGCACCTGAAATTTCACTTGCTCTCTCTCTGTATTACCTAACACGCAGAGCCGCCACGAAGACACGATACAGAGATAAGGCGTTGCCTGCAGAAGGTACCCGATCAATGCTCCCGAAGTTGGTGGCCTCCGCCCGAAGCACTTGTCTCGCGCCTCAGGTGCAGCTATTCGATTCAACTCTGGCGACGTTCCATCGCGGTGACCCACGATCTCACCTGTCCCGATTCGTTTCCAATGTTTGTCCTTGACTCGCGTTTATCCGATCGATACTCGTCGACAGGACACTGGGCTACGACGAGGAAGTTCTTTCACTCTTACGTGTGTTTCGGCGACCAATGCCACCGCCAAGCACGTACATACCAGCGCTCGCTTTTGGGTTAAGGTAGTCCTGGCAGTTCCGTTTCTCCGTCGCAGATCCCGTCTGTCACTCTGCTGGAACACTTCCTAGAAATTTAAGCACCTGCTCGAATCCTTGGAGACGCAAACAATCAGCTCCGTTTATCGGTCTAGCAAAAAGGCAAATAATTGGCCACGGTGTCTTGCAAACGTCTCCTTGACACGGTGATTTTCAATTTAACCAGCATCCCGTCGTAATATCGACCGATTCCACTCCTCCCTCCCTGTCCGATCCATTTTTGCAACGCGTTCGAACGGCTGTACCCCGTCGGAGGGCCAGTCAACGAGTTCAAGGAACGCTCATCCTAGTTCCACTCGCTCGTTGTTTCGTACGCGTGCAATTAATTGAAAAGCGCCGAAGCGTGATCGTTTTCTCGTTATATCGATAGTAATCGTGGTCTGGCGTATTCGCCGAGTCCAGGTGAATCAGTCGGAACTTATTCGCGACTGTTACACCAGCCCTCGTTGCCGTCGAACCGGCCGGGAGTTGCCCTGCTGAGGAGATTCCTAGGATCGGCGGATTAACCTTTCGGGCTTCTGGGCCGAGAAAGTGACCGTGTAATGTTCGATAGTGAAAATGAAGGTCGAGCGAGATAAGCGGGGATGCGATGCTCCCTGCCGCGGGAAATCCTTCCCAAGCGTTTCCATGATTCCACGATCGTTCCAGCCGTGGGCGGGTTGAGCTGCTGGAATGTCGCCACATTTTATGGTCGAGATGCCTCGGGACTCCTCATAATTCATACCCATCCTACAGAGAGGGATCTTCGAGCTCCGCCGGCCACTTATTCCGGATAAGCGGACGTAGCCAAGATTTCTGGCCCGCCGCGACGTCCGGATGGAAACGTAGCGTTCTTCTCCTGCGCTGTGCTTGCGAAACCAACCGACTACTCTTGGGACGAGGCGTAATTACGGGTGTAAACCAATGGGAGGGAATGGGATAAGCAAGAGACCAAGACATTCGCAACGATTATCGTTCGCTCTTGATCGTGAATCGCTTATTTTCAACTTGGCTCGGCGATCGAACAGTCGATAGATCCTAAGTCGACGCGATACACCAATCCAGATTTGCTACGAGTATAAAAAAAAAGACGGATACATTGCACCGTGAAACTGTTTCGAAAGGGGGAATACATTAGCAGCAGCGATGTTAAAATCAGTGACTAATATGTTGATCAATATTGCGATAGCTTTTTGTTAGGAGTGAAAACCTGGCGGTAAAAGGCTCGCAAATATATGTATATCGCACGTAGACATTTTAATCCTTGGCTCGAAAACAAAGAGGTCTAACAGCTGCAACGCGTTCTCTTCGCGCGACGTGATTAATGGAACGAGTGACTTTAGGAAACTGTCCTTCGCTCTGCCTCCTGTGCATATCGTACCGATTTATTCGATAAAAATATTAGAAACCGGGAAACAGTTCGCTGTTTCCCTACGCTGTGTAATTAAATTGAATATTTTATTGGGCACCTTTGAACGCAATCTTGCCGCGACTTCGTATGCTAAACAAATTTATTAGTGGCACGCGAGCAGCACAAATTATTGCTTCGGATTAAGTGTTAACGACGTAGAACTTGGACATGGAATAATCCGTTGATATCGCTCAATTAATTTTATTACACCTAGAACTCGCCTCTTGTAAATGAATTCTCTCGATCATTGGCAAATTTTTCAAGCATGCAGCTAGCGTAGGTTCTATTCCCCTGCATTTTAAGCAGATTTTGTACATTTTATCGCGGCACGGATTAATATCCTTAATGTAGTTCGTCGGTTTATGGATAATATTTGTGTAAGGCAGAGTTGACAAGTAAGGACAAGCGGCGTGCAATACAAGGCAACGTTCTGCGCTGTTCGTACGGTGTGCTCCGCGTATCAGGATTGTGATATAACGAGGCACGCGTGCTACGTATGCTTGGCGACCTTGCATGGATCTCGAGTGAAACCCAAGACAGTGAGATGCAAATTGATCATTAATTATTGTAATTATTTAGAATGTATGTAACCGTCGAGCGTTGCGGCATAGTAAACGCGACCGAGTGCCGAGTTGAAAGGTTTTGTCAATGTTGTGCGCGGAGCTGATCGACGGAATCCTGTTATCAATGCTTCTGATTATCTGCCGCTCGAATATACGAACCTCTAACGACTGCAACTCCAATCGTATGGAACTCGTAGCGAGGCTGAAAGAAAACGAGGCTTTAACAGCAGTCCAGGGAATGGGAAAAGTTTTTATTTAAATACAAATTTCGGATAGAGAATAGTTAAACGACCTTTCTGCATTTAATAATATTCTCTGATATTTAATACAGTCCCCAATGGAATCTGTTCGCGCAGATGTGGCGGTCAGATTTTCCCTGAGAATCTTTTCAAACCACTTCCCACCTGAGCAGGTCATTGACGTCCTTGTAGGGAATTCCGTGGCTTCGGTTAAATGGCCTTCTTCCTCCACATGTATTTCCGTCTTGCTGTTTTCATCGAAAGATATCGTACAGAATCGTCAGTGATTAAAGATACACGATTTCGTCGCGATGTGTTGGAATGACGCAACGCGCCGCAATTTTAAAACGGATGAAACGCAAGAAAATAATACCTAACCGATTTCTGGAAATCCGTTTAGCTGGTACCAGGAATTGCAATTGAGCGGTTAAGCATAATGATCGGGATTCATCGCGACTTCGATCGGTGTAGGTAATTGCTCTTTCCACGTACCTATCCCCGAGATTTCAACGCACCCGTCGTTACATTTTCATTAAAGCGTATTCGAGGGACCCGTTGCGCGCATTGCGGTTTAAACAAAGGGTACAATTTTATACTGGTCCCTTGGTTTTTGCGGGTAGAAATACAGCGTTCTCGGCTCTGCCAAGGTGAACCGTCACAACAATCCCTGACGATTCTCTTCATCCGCTGGCGATACCCTACTGGAGGCAACGGACTCTTCAAGGATCAAAAATTCTAACATGTACATATGTATGTATACACGGCTCGGCAAGTTTACGGGGATCCTGAAAGAAAAGGATCGAGAGAAATGGCCCGAGTAGCTGGGATGTAAACGAGTTCCGATGTTGTTTCTTGACGAACGTCGCAATTCTCTGCTTTTGCTTTGTTTGCAACATTTAATAAGGATATTGATCCATATAAGGTAAATCCGGGAAATGCGGTCGAGCTAATATCAAATTTATCTGATAATATTTCATCAGGACAAACCTAATATGTTCAGAAATTTATGCTGGTTCGGAGAAACTGATCGATATTTGCTTTAAGACAATATTTACTGTAAACCTCTCCCGAGATGCCGGGAGAAATGGTTTTCGTTGATAGAGATCACTCACATAATTATTCATGAAAAAATAACAAAGAAGAAAGCTTTAGATTCATTAATATTTAATTTCTTTACAGTAAACAAGTAAAGAACACGTCAAAGAAAAAATGAACTACCTATCGGCGATTAAGGCAAGGCAAATGAATACATAAGCGAATAAATAAATTAAATAAACAATAATAATAATGAAGTAATGATAAAAAATAATTAAACTCGACCATCTCTCCTTTCTGCAGCGAGATATGGTGTTCTCGTTAGTTTTGAGAGGAAGAGTTAATATGGCCAAATACTTTGGCTGCATTGTCCCTTAATATCTCTACTATCTTATTATCCCAAATATTAAACGAAAATAAATTTAGAAGTATATTTTAAATACAATTCTGTACACTGCTGTTTGGCAAAAGAGGTTAAATATAACCTTAATTTACCTTTTATAGCCTATAAATCTAGAAAAACAGTAGGAAACGAAGTACCGCTATTCATTCAACTGTTTGCCTTCTAGAGAAGTACTTGGTCTGCACTTTAACGCGTTTTTACGTATAGAGTTTGAAATATAGCGTCTCGATCAACTCTGCGGCCACATAAATCTAGTAAATAAGAAACTATACCTATTATAGTGCCAATTTTTAATATTTATTTAGTGACAATAAACTCGATTACCATACTTCAAATTAACTACGTGAATTGGGTGTCACGTATGTGTTATACAGTGGTCAAGATCGACTCGAAGTATTTTGAAGTATTTTGAAAACATTTAGGGAATCGACAGTCTTTGTAATAGAATTAGAAAAAATGTATAAATTGGTAGAAGATTTGTATTAAGAAACGTTCGAAGAAGAGGAGAATCTATAGGGAAGCATACCGAAGATAAAAGCATTTCAATCTTATCAACTTACCCACTTTTCATGCTTTTAAGTTGCGATGAAAAAGCAAAAGTAGGACTACAGCTCGTTACGATACTCCACGAAGTACACGTTCCATGAATGTAATCGAAAGCGTTGCGAAATGGAACGCAATATTTTTCTGTACTAGGAAATATGCTAGTCGAACGTTCCAATTATCCTGCAATTAAAACATAGACGACGGTTACACCGCGATCCTGTAGAACCTTGAAGTCTTCAAAGATTGAATTCTTCAAAGTCGTACCTGCTTGGGAACAGACTGCGCACGGGAGTCCACGAAAACGCCACTGCACGCGCAATTATTTATTACCGAAGCATCCCATTCATACCATTCCATCGAACGCAGGACAACTATCATGAAAGGAAAAGGAGCAAAATGCAATATTCTCTTTTACGTGGCTGAATAAGTGTGTCGACGCTTGGACTTCATTAACGACACGCGTTACTAGTCACTAATAACACGTCCGTCACACTGCCAACACCAGATTCAGATGGTTTATTACGTTGCTTATGATTTCCAAGTACACAGAAACGACACGTTCAAGGAAACAGGCATACCGGTAATCGTTCGATCCGCCATTAATAAGTCTTCAAGGACCCGCGAACGATGTATTTGGATTACGGCAGAAAATACTCGGCGCGTTAATAAAAAAAAACCATCTTGCAAAGAATAGAAAGAGTTAATAACTATCCGCAGCGATGATAGCGATCCTCCCGCGTAAATCACAGTTCAAGCGTCCGAAGAACGTGTGGAAACAGGAGCGACGCGGCACCAGCATCTTCGTTCACCGGGTATCTCTTTGTCACCGAATCAATTACAGTATTACAATTCATTCAGGCACAGTCATCGATCACCATTACGTCCGCGTCTCGCGGCCGATGCATGATTAATACTTTCTCCGGCCGCTCCGTCGCACCGTGGACCCGCGTTCAAAGTATAAATAACGATTTGTCTAAACAGATGTGCAGCGTGCAAATAACCGCCTATTTATGGGAGATCAAGTGCCTAACCGGGATAAGAGAATTCAAGGTCTGCAAGGGGCCTGCTCGCACAGTTGCTGGACAGGTTTGCCCACATCCACGGACCAACCTGTCGCGAAATCACGTGCATCAACGGAGGAAAAGGAGGAAAGAGAAAATATCGCGATAATGGACAGCCGCCGTACATTATCGTTATCGATCGGCGGGAGGGAATAAATCAATTATGTAACCCGCGCGATCGTTACCGCCGATCAGCGTTCAATTATTCGCCAAACGAGCCTCCTCACAATTGCACAAATTGATCTTATCGTTCCCTTTGATCGATCTATGAAACAAGGAATTGGCTCTTAATAATCCTTTCGATCCTCGTGCTCCCACACTTTTGCGCATAAATCGGTACGCGCCAGCGCGTGTATCTTGCCTTGGTTAAAAATTAAATCGAGTTAAAGGTACCCGAGCATTCTTTTGTTCCGCCTTGCGTTCAATTTTATTAATCATCCTGCGAATCAGGATCCGCGGCCAACATCTTCAACAGGATGCTCCGACGCATGGAGAGATCAAGCGTGGCCTTGCGTTGTTCGTTTGAAATTTAAATCAGGTTTGTTGAGCAGGGCGGTGCGCGCGGAGATATTCGTTTTGGAAAAAAATCGACTATGAATCGAACTCGCTAACGAGGAAACGTGGTATTTCCAATGGGAACGTTGAGGTCTTCTTTTCGGCCAGACTTCCTGCCTCGTTTCCACGAAGGCGGTGATAATGTGTCCGTAAGAAGGCCACGTTCGAGGGAATCGACATTTATATCAAAATACATACCTATATTTGCAATAGGGCCTCTTGGGTACCGGCGACTGTCTGGCGAATTGGCCTTTTTACTGCGAACCGGAACAGGAAGCACCATTGAAGCGTGCAACCACAAAGCCGAGGGTAAAAAAAACTCGGTAAATAACGAGGTTCTTTAACTGGTGTCCTTCGGAGAACACCACAAAAGCGACATAAATCTTACTTATTACACGCTTCTTGTAACGTGCTTCTTTTTTTTCCATCGGATAATGTATGTAAACCGATCGATAAATCCTGCGAAGTTACTCTAGCGGGCACTTCGGCTATTCCAGCGGCATCGCTGTTTGAAATCTAAACACCTACTCGATCCAAATCCCGGCAAATCTGAGCTGTTTAACTCAACTCCCGGTATTCGATGCTCGGTTCTCAGAAATCGAGCAAAGCGAGTTAGTCAGAGAGTAAGCGAAGCAGGCGATAGCCTCAAGCCAGCGGCTGTTAACATAACCGATGGTCGACAGAGATCGTTATTCAAAGGAATATGTCTTATAGTGACGCGCAGCCGTCCGCGAATCGTACGTCAATCTGAGGCCGCGACTATATCGGTACGCATTTGTTCTAATAGTGGTAGCGAACGATAAGTCGGAGAATATGGATCACTCGGAACTACGCGCTGATTAGGGGATACAAATTGACTCAAAGCTATTGAAAAAAGCAGCGGACACAATGGCTCGCTTCCGTGTGACCGCGTGATTGAAACAAATTAACGGTGGGAAGCTTAATTACTAATTGAATAACGATTTACATGGAGATAAGGTGTTTCCATGCCAAACCACGGGAATACTGCTAATAGACTCACTTTGACGAAGGCTCGTCTAACGTTCGTTTGCACGAAGTATGTGGTTAGAGCGTATGCCTTCAGAGCGTAATTGTCGACAAGCACCGTGAGTGATACACGATTGCTAACAACTCGGTTTTAGATAATTAAGCTTGTAGCAATTAGTAGTGATGGGATGAAGTATATTGGAAGTAAACTCGAATCCGAAAGGAAAGATAATACTTTCAAGTAGACTCGAACCTCGACAAAGTAGGTTTGAACTCTTTGAAGTAGTTTGAGAAATTTTAGCGATATTTTCAAGTATAATCGAACCCCGAAAAAGTAGATTTGACTATTTTATGAGTACTTTAACCAGGAGTTTTCTATTCTGTGCAATTATGTGATTTGTGATTTGTTTTTCAGAGTTCGAATACTAGATTTTTTCCAGATTCGATTGTTTCAAATGTCAAAGTACTTAGAAGAATATTCTCGAATTCTTCAGGTACTCTTTCCGAGGTTTACAACCAGCTTGTATAACCCAAGTACTTTGGAAGAATATAGAATGAAACGTCACCTCTTATGAGTAGTATTCGAATCCCATGAAGTGAAACTTTTGTATTGGAATTGACTCGAATTCGTGAATGCATATCGAACTTGATCCCATGTGTAAAAACCAAAGTCTGTATTTGCGTTCATCTCCTCGTAATTAATTCGCAAAAAATTCTTGATTTTTTAGCGATTTCACTACCCGAGTTCCCTTAAGCTGTAAAATAAAGCCTAGTTGTGAAAAAAAAGTGTAGGAAATAGCGAGATAAGGTTTGATTACTGAGTTATCGTTGACATACGAAATTTCGCTCCTTGACCGGCGAGCGATTTGCGAAAACGTTTTCCCCAGTTTAAGGCGTTGATCGCGTAACGAAAAGATACGATGGATTGATTTATGACCATCTTTTACGTTGAGCAATAATCGTGTTTGCGGCAGTGCGCGGGGAATTCGTCGGTTTCCGTTTGCCGTGGTATGTACTATCTGATCGTGTCAATGCGCACCTCGACGAACAAAATCCGCTGAATCTTCCTCGATCGAATCAAGATAGCGCATGAATTTACAAACTAATAACGAACGCGCGATCAGCAAGCTATTGTCGTAAAGAAAGAACGTTTCTATAAATACCAAAACAATAGAGATACTTGGAGAACGTTTTCCTTTCAGCTATCTGTGTGTCTTCTAAACGATTCTACGTGGAAAAAGATGGAAGAGATTCTCGTATCGTCGACACTTGTTCCAAGCATTTTTTCCACGTGAATTCCTATTACCTGCGCGGCGGTAATTAAATTTCATTAAACCGCGCGGGATTGTTGAAGTTCTCCTGACGGTTTACATAACAATCGTCGTGGCACCGTTCCACGATCGCGGCAAAAAGGGAAACTAAAATTTTTAATTATCGCGAGGCAATGCGGCTAATTAAGCTTCTCGGTATGTTTGAAAAACTGTGTCGGACGCTAAGCTCGAGATTTTATGTAACCAAGGAATCGAGGAGCAAAATAGTTCACGTGCGGACGATTCTTAATAATTGCGCAATTTCAACCGAGGCGCGAATGAAATGCAAGAAGAATTAACAAAGCGTCGCTTTCGATTTATTAGTGAAGCGTAATTCGATAAAATCAATTTATAATTCTGCTTTGATTCTATTGGTGCTTGACGGACCTTGTTACAAGCATTATAAGGTCGTTGACTAGAATGTTACATTCACAGTGGTAGCAATACACTTATTAACTAGTTTAATTACAAACACGTCGACGCAGCGTGGATTTATACTGATGTAATTCGTTAGTATTATTACCTCTGATCCTCTCGAAACGACGCGTGCGAATGTTAAATACAAATTATTATTTTCGTAAATCACTACACCTATTTCGATGTACCGCGGATAAAAACATTAATGCAGTCGTTACTATTCGTATCTTGTACGTACAAAGAGTTTCCTTCGAGAATTTCCTTCTCTACTTCAGTGACGAATGTCAGACCACGACAGCGAGAATTTTGATAAAAACTCCCGCGTCGCGCATGTAACAATAATTCTTGGAATTGCAAGACGATCGAAGAATCTTAACACGGATTCTTGCACCGATTCACGGAATTTCGAAGAGATTAATTCGTCGAAAGAAGCACCTTATACCCGTCTATCGATACAAATCGTCGATGCGAGCTCGTATTTGGCGTTCTTCCAAGAATCTCAACGTAGAATAGTTACCGAATCTTCCCGACACGCTTCTGACTCAGTGAAACGACGAGTTGTCGGCGACCATTCTAGTTCTGACGTTAGGAAATGCTAGGTAAGAGGTCTCGTTCCTAGACCTGCCCAATGTTCGCGAGTGATCCGAGATTTTGATAGATGGAGGCGCAGGATTAGACGGTTTCGACGGTTCCTCCGATCGGAAGATTCTGTAGAGTTTCTTTAGCGAACTCTCGACGAATGAGCTATCCTTTGTGTGCACCTCGATGTTGTTGTTCCCTGGACGTTGGAACTTAATGGAGATTATCAAAGCCTCCTCGGTTCTCACGATGGACGCCGATCGAGTCGCGCCTCCTGTTGCTTCGAACAGGTCCACCAATTCGGACTGGTTCATCGTTAAGCCACTGATCCTTACGTCGCAGACGGACTTTCCATTGACAGATCCGCGGTTGATCAGTGAGACCATTTCTCCCAAACCACCCGAATTCGAATACGAACGATCGATCTCTGCTTGCTTCGAGCAAGCATCGTCGCTTCTGTTCGAATTACCGTGCTTCGTAACGATTTCGCCATTCTGCCTTCTGATGTCTGAAATGTTGCCATTTATCCTAGTCGAGGTCGACACGTCGACGACTCGACTCTTGCGTGAACATCGATTGGCAACGGGGACTGGAAGATTCAATATCTGGGTCTCGTCTTCGCACTCTTTGAAGTGGATCGACTTATCGGATCTGCGAATAATGTTTGGGCTTAATTTCGAGCAGGGAAAGGAGGAGTACAGTGGCTGCTGAATGTTTGCAAGCTAACCTCGAGCAAATCAACGTCCTCTTCAGGTTCTTCAACTTCTTCACGACAATCGATGACTTCTTCCTTCTCTTCTCGTCGCTCAAATAATTCTGATCGAGGACCAATCCGGGGGATGTGCTGTAATCCGGTGGAAAGGATTTGCTTTCATGCATCCCGGAGGCCTCGTGGCTGCTTGGCGCACAGGCTCTAGGGTATAGCTCGATCTGTGCTTGCACCACTTTCATATTTCCGCCAGATACTTCCGATGAGGAATTTGTGATATTCTGTAGCTGGTTTCTAAGCGCGGGCGACCAAATTCTCGTTGATATTCTGAAACAGTTTATTCCATTAACCACTCGTCGCCGCATCTTCTTTACCATTTTCGCATTTTTGAATCTTTTAACTGTTCAGTGGTAATTGTACCTTCGCAATGCTCTATAAAAGTTTGTTTTCTAGATATGTCAATTTTGATAGGATGACATTTGTAAAGAACGAAAAAGAACGACTTGCCACAGTAGTGGTGGAAAAAATGATTTATCATTTATTATAAATGAATCCCCTTTGGAAGTCTCTCGGGGTGCGATACACCGAGGGTGACCACGAAGGGTTATCAATTATCTATCGAATGAATAAGACTCTTCAACCGCGAAATTCTACTTCTTATTTAAACTAGGTTGTATTTCATCTCTTTTTGCATTTAATTACATTATACGGATAACTGAGGATACTTGTAGATATATAGGGGAGACCGGGTATGGTTGTCCCATTTTTTATTTTGATTTTTTTACGGGTTATGGCTGCAGGGAAGTTCATTCGTACGTCAGACTTTATAAAATAAATTGGCCCTGTAGATTTTATCAATCAGATTAGGAGCTAATTCACAATATTTGAAGGAACTATTTTGTGATAATATATCCCGAAATTGAGATTTGGTATTGTATTAAAATGTTTAAAAAATGCAAAAAAATCATTACAGTACGTTAGAAAAAAAAACTCTAAACGACGTGGATAATACAACAGTATTACAGACAATAATAAGAAAGAACCTATACTTGCTTCATAGAAAATACGGCGTAATTTACTTCGAGCGCACGAAAACAAGCAATGACACTACCCGAGTATCTCCCCTATCTCTGATTAGTGAAAATTATTAATCACTAATTAATAAATTCCCTCGTACCTGCGTCGTTCGCGGGGTGATATCACACATACAAATTGTGCTTCTTCCGAGGAAACTGGTTCTACTTCTTGCACAACCTGTTTCATTTCCTTAGCGTCATTCGAACCGATAAAATTCCGTCGGATATCGTAACCATCGGAGAAGGTGTCGTTCGGGAGCTGGCCTCCACGGTGATGCGATATCTGGACCAAAGGCGCTTCGCCCTCGATCGACTCTTCGCTACCTAAAAATTCGTTCTAGTTTTATTCTTCCAATTAAACGTGCTTGTGAAACCAATCACCGCTTCGGCATTCCCTTTGCTTTTGCCGCTTATCCGATTCATGAATAAAAACGGCAATGGTATGCCAAAAATGTCCATTCATCAACCCATTAACGACGTCAGTGCAAGATACGCATCTATTCAACTTGCTTCTTTGTTGCATATGGATTTATGATTAGGATTATTTATGATTCTATGGATTTTATATAAATGTGGATGGATAATAAGTGTCATTCGAAACGCATCGTTATATACGTTGATAAGGTAACGGAAGTATTCAAATATATATGTATATTTTTATATACTCGATCCCATATATTTCACATGCATTTTCTATAATATGTTATTGAGAATTTTGAAGCAAGGTCTTGGACTACTTTCGCACAAATTCTTTTATTCGTATTCTAAATAGACACAGTGTACGCAATGTTAGTTCAGACTCACCATTATTCTTGCCCTTCTTTTGGCAGTAATAACGTGGGCCAACACACGCCGCGATCACGCCGATCAGTAGCACCGCTCCAAAAAATGCGATCATTTTCAGATAAAAGGTAAACGCCTCTCGTTTCGCGTGTATCTCGACTGAGTTCTCGAATGATGGGTTGCCACAGCACGTCAATGTTTCTCGGCATAATGGCTAGAGAAAGGGAAACTGTCAAAGTCAAGCACACAAACATTGTGTCCATGATTTGACGTGTATTTACATTAATTTCATGTACAGCACGTCTTACTACAATTTCTATTCACATTCTGCACGATCGTAATTAAGCTTGACTTAATATTTCCTTGGGTCGCCCGTTGATATTTGCGACGTACAATTTTGTTCGCTTCTTTTCCTATTTGGAAAAGTAACTGGTAATAATTGAAGGGTCAAAGGAAAATTAAGTAAAACAAATTTTTTATTAGAAAATGTTCTACGTGCAAGTGGTATCTAATACTATAGAGTAGAATTTGATTTCTGGCAGTTAGAGTGTTGTCTACGAGGACTCTTCGATTTTATTCTCAGAGAATTCTGGAAAGGTTCCGATTACGTAACGTTATTAAAGCTCGTGCCTAATATCTAATGCCGTAATGCAAAGGCGTAATCAATCTTCGACAAGTGGTAATCCACGGAATTGGATGGTTTATAACGACAAAAAACCGGTGACCAATTACAATAATCGTACCATTATGCAACGAACAAGCTATGATACCTCAGCTGGTAGGAATGAATAGAATTTACAATGCAAAAAGAACAAGGGTATTCCGGCCACAAATTGTTGCTTGTAAATGACTTCGATTCGCGATATTCAGCGGTAAATGTACGTTTCGAGTTCCTTGACTGAAAGAAATTTATTTATTTTGTACGTGCTATTTATTAAAAATTGAAAAATCACCTCCACTTGCGTGCTGTGTAAACGAAATCGCAACGAGTCTTTGCCGGGTGTGTGTAACCAGAAGGGAAATTTTTAAATTTTCCTTTGCGTCAGTGCGAAAATGAATATAGTTGTTGCTATTACGATCGAATCGACGTTGATATTACATAATAGCTTTCTCCCTCTTAAAATTTACAAGTAAATTTCACTTTAGTCGCTTTTAGCATTCATATCAGACACTGAAATTACCGACGGGCAGTTAACACTTGACGGGGTAATTAGAACGATCACGCTATAAAGTTTTATCACCCCACAGATCGAAAAGTGCCTTTAGCTTCGAAGTATTCTTGTGAGTCACCCTCGAAAGTGAATAAACTCTATTTTACATAGAATCATATGTCTGGACCCCAGAGTCGGAGCGTGAAAAGTGTCGTTTAATATGTTTTCCGAAAGAGTAAAAACTTTGATGCGGGAAACATGTAAAATGTCATTTTTTTTTTTTTTTTAAAAAAGTGGATCTAGAGCCCGGATATCGATTCACGAAAACGAAGGTTGATCAATCGTTCCACCATAATCATATTCTTTCCATCGCTATGAAAATTACATTGTACAATTGCTCCTTAAGTAGCTCATTAAATTAAACCAGCTTCATGTATCAATGTCTTGCAGTTAATTGGCAACCGGGGATACGTATTAAATCAAGTATGCGACCTCGTCTCATTTAATTCAGTTAATGGCCACTACCTCGTTCGTACAAGTTTATATTCGATTCATTCGCATACCAGGTACGTTGCTTCTGATACTGTTGATCGAGTGATTCCCTTTATCGTAACTGGTATTTGCGCGTTTAACTTATTCTACTCTAAATATTGCGAAATAACCATTCTGTTCGTTCGTTAGAAGTCTACCAAGTCCATTGATAATCTTCCGAAAAGTCCCTCCCGTAGTTACATATTAGAAAATACTTTTCAAATTCAGTTACCTTATCTCTAGCAACTCCTTCGTATAATAGATTTCCGAGTAGACTGACAGCAAAGCGGAATAACGATCGTCGGTCCGATTTATGATGGTGCAACGTAGGAGAAAGGAAGAGGAAAAGACAAAAATGCAAATACCCTTGCTTGACACTTTTCACGCCTCCATGCGTGCCATAATTATCAACAGGAAAATTCTACACATTTTATCCTGTCGACCTGTCACACTCTATGAACGTCATAATTGGTAACCTTTAAGTTTTCCTCTTATGATTTCGTTCAATCATAGACGTTGACGTAGGGAAAACCTGTAGAAAACCGTATACCAGGACGAAATCGTATACCATAATTATTCCTAAAAATCAATTACAGATACCCACGCGCGTTTGGCATTTGTTTTCCGGCATATGGAACAACTGTTAGTCAACAGAGAGTGGTGACGAAATACGTACACTTTGGCGAATTATTAAATTTAGGTATTTTGTTTCTAATTGCTCTGATCTTATTTTCAATTCAGTTTAATGGCCTATATAGTGATAACTATTAGCAGTATCTAATGCAGTGTGAAAATTTGTGAAAATCTTCCTTGTATATTAAGGAAAAATTTTGTCGCTGCAAGTTATATGTACCTCAAAATTGTCTCGATACTTTTTAACGCCGAACGTTGAAAAACATGGGTTATGTCCAGTATTATTTTTGAATGAAATATTATTACAGTCTGATACATAAGGGTTTTTTGGATACATTTTACGGCTTCGCTAGAGTTTTTCGACGTTATGTTTCAAGTCTCATATCGATCCCTTAATATTTACTCAAATTCGCAATTTATGTTTAAAGAAATAATAATTTTGGAACGATGAAATTTTTTTTGTTTATAATTTTTATCTCGAATACTAATGATTTGATAAACAAACTGTAAAAAGAAAAAATGTGTGTCGCGACGAGCTTCACAACGCTATATTTTTTAAAATACAGTTTACCACCATTTAATTTTCCCGTCCCACTAAAAACCGAACAATATTCAAACGTAAAATGACGTCGAAGCGCAGAAATAAATTTCACGAAATTTTCTGTCCCGTCCTTTCTAAGGGCCCATCGCCGCCCTCCAATTACACGGTTTCTCCATGAAACGCTTTATTCTCGAGCGCGGATAGTTATTAAGAGAAAGCAGAGCGTCGAAGGCGATCCATCACCGATGTCGATGAATCATTGAACGTGCCTTAATTAGATTACGATATTCCGAGGCTTTCGAGTTACACGGAACAAAGCCACGCGACTGCTCGAATCCTTGCGTAATCGCTGGACACGCGCGCGTTAATAAAAGAGGAACTACAGGGAAAATGTTGATCGCCGGCTGATATCGTCGCCCGAAGATTTATAATCGATTTAGTTTAACAGCGGGCACGTTTACAGCCGGCTTATTATGGGAACTTTTGCACAAGTGGCGAGTGAGACACGGCTGGAGAACTGGGCGAAGGAACAGAGGAACGTGCAATTAATTATGCTAACCGCGGCCGGATGCTTGGCTATTCAAGTAACATTAAAACGATGCTTAATTATTCAAGAAGTCTTTGGACTCGCTGATTACGAGCGCGTATCACACATCATACCTTTCGTCACGTAGTCCACGGCACGGAATGCTTTCTGTCACACACGCCTAGGGAACTAATTACAAGTGATTATTAAATGGATTCTTCGATTAATCGTACGTTTCATATGTCAGTATTGTGAGGTACATTATAAATATGACACGTACGTGTGCAAAGGCGTGCGAATATGACAGCATATGAATTATTAAATAAACTATAGTTATATTGGATCGAACGAAACAACAACCAATATTAGTGATTCCGACGCCAGTAATAAATCAACATACCGGCTATCGCAGCGTTTAAGCACTCCTACCTCCTTGCTGAATGATCTTTTTTATCCTTTATTTTACATAATCATCGACCTCGACGCTCATAACGCGTATCAACAACTAGCGGCCACCCGCGAGTGGGAGTATCTATGTACCTAAATTCCAATGCTAAACAGGCAACCTAATTAATTATTAATTATTTATATCGAGAATCGTCATGCACGGATTGGTAGCAGATTCGTTTGGATACTGCAGAACAAGACGCACTGAATGGCCTTGCGTTTGAATGGGCAGTGAATAACCGGGGAGTATCTGACACTGTCACCTATTAAGGGCACATTCCCGCGTGAGCCCTTCAAAAATGTAGGATTTTCTTGGAAGAAAACTGTAACAGAGAAGGTAAACACTTAAACAGTCTTTTCGATATTGATTTACATATATTTTAAGAAGATAAAAAAATTGTTTTGCCTTTTCTCCGATGTAATCTTAAATAAATAGCTAAAATTCTGACGGTGATAGAAACACGGTGTACTGATATTTCAAGATAAGCCCATCTGAAATAAAAAATCGAAAGCTTTTCTAAAAATACCTATATCGTTTTTCTTGAAATAATCGTTAAATTCTAATAAAAGTGCCCTGAAACCGGTAATTTTTTATGCTGAATAAGATCAAATTGAGCGAACCAACCCTGGTAGCATTTATTGATGGCATTTTGATGACGAACTAATTCCTAACTTGGGGATACTGTGGGCCAACCGGAAATGCTACTAGAGAAAACTTATGAAAGATGGTAATACGATTGCGAGTTCATTCAAGAAAAGAAACCCAAAAAAAATCGTTACAATTTCATGGATTACTTAAAAAGAAAACAATAAAAAATAATTCTATCATCTTAAAACACGTGCAAATCAATACCAAAAAGACTTTTCACCCTATATGTTACAATTCTCTTTAAAAACAATCGTAAACTTTTAAAAGACTTATACGAGAATGTACCCAAAACGCTCGCTACTAGTTTCAACACTGTAGACTCGTAGACCATGCTTTTTCCCTTCTATCGATGTGTGGCCTCCGCTTTTGCACAGGACTGAGCGCGGACTGTTCAAAGAAACGATATAGAACAAGGGCAATGTTATTGCGCCACGAGGTTTCCTGCTTACCTAAAATCTCTACAAAACACCTCTCGCGCGAACTTCGGCTCGGCGGTTTTTCTATGGGGACGTAATGTCTGCCTTATATCGGCGGCGCGTGTCTTTTCGGCACGTTTATCTTCTACTTTGTCGATTCATACATCGCCACTATTCGTTAAATTGCGGCGAGGGAAAAAAAAGAAAGGGAAACAGCCGGTTTTGCGTGCAACGCGGTCGAGTTGAACGGCACCGTGCACAATTTCAGAATTACTGTTCGTAATGAGCGGCGGCCGACCCATAAAGTCGTCATTACTCATATTGCAGCGACGCGAAACCAGCGTAAAAATTATACTACGCTAGACCACACCTGCGATGCAAGGCTAGATTTTTATCTCGCCGCCAGTGTGCACCAATACGAGGCACTTATTTCGCCACGCCTCTATCTAACGCGTTTTTACGCGTTTCCTATCATTCTCTCTATTAATTGCCAAGAATCCCTCCGAGTCTTTCCCCCCTCCCCCCATCCTCCTCCTCCTCCCCCGCGATGTGCAGCTGCGAAAGGCGCTTGAAATTCATAGACACGGCACGGAGTTCTATGCAATTTATATTCAGCACGGCCAGCTTTAATTGATACCGCGATCGGCGAGTTTGCACTGATTTTAATTACTATTTACCTCGCGGTGATCGCGGAGCATTGCGGCGCATATCCACCGGCGATTGTTCGGAACACCCTTTCGTACGGTGTTCTCTTTTTTCCCTCCCTATATCACCGTTCTACATTGTAACAGGGATATGGTTTTAACGATATCCATCATAAACCCGTCGTTCTTTCTAGTAGAGTTCTCTCACGTTCTGGTAATTTATTATCCTGAATTTCGTTCTATGTTTAGACGCGTGACGAGCAAACGTGTTTACTGTAGAGGCTGTGGCACTTGGAATTACCACCTTGACTTACGTCAATACTAGTATCTCGCATAGTTTTGACCTTACGGAAAAGTAGATCGAACATTGCGTGGTCTCAAGGGTAATAAACATAAGTTGGACCGAGGGAAATCTTTCTAGGTGGAGGGATATCGGAGTGATCATTGTTCTTCAGAAGGAAATAGAATGCATCTCCCGCGGTACGGTTATAGCGTAACTACACTATTTTCAATGCAACAGCTGTAGGAACACGCGAAGAACATCGAAAGTATCTCGTTCCACGGCAATGTCACTTTCTTAAAGAGGCAAGGTTGAGTTACAATCGATTGAATGGGGCCGACGTCGATACAAAGGAGTGAGAAAGCTCGGCTGGTAAAATCTAAGTCGGATTAACGAGGCAGACTCGCGCGAGTTTGCGTTACGTAAATTCATTGAAGAACGGAATGCCCGCGAGATTCTCTCGTACGAAGCCTCGTCCATTCCTTCTCACCCCTTTCCCGGGATCACGCATCGCTTTCTGGTCACGCGGCTAACCCACTTCCCAAGCTCTTAGACGTTACGTGAGCTCACCTATGTCACAGTGGACGATATATTTACGCAAAGAGCTATCCAACGTTGACAAACGAAGGAAAGCGGCCGGCACGGCCGCACTTGGAAAATGTCTTTAACTTAGCGAACGTTTCCACGCAGATTACGTATCGCGAGAAGGAATCTCTGATACACGATCGTTCCAGCTGGCGTGCACCAGAATTCACGTCTATCCGTGGAAGTTTAATGGAATAGCAATATTGCGAAATTACCACATCCTTTTTTTTTTTATTATCACAGGAAAATCACTCGCCTGCGAATCAAGGGCGAACGACATTATTATGCGCGTTTACCACACTTGGAACGATTCGTGTTATATCACGATGCCGCCGCGGCAAGCGCGCTGCGCGGCACGCAAAAGTTCTTAATTACAGGGAGCCGGCAAGCCAGATTTGGCAGGGGTGGCGAAGCGGGGAATGCGGCATGGGGATGTCGGCTCTTTTGCGCGGAGATTCCAAAGGGAGACACGGAAGCGAAACGGATAAAAAGCAGTAGGCGAAGATCGGACTAGGATAATTATCGGTTCGCGATCACGTGAATAGCGCACACCCATTGGCGTGCCGCGATTTTTTCTCCGCGTATTAACAATTCAAATAGGATTGCCACAATATCACGTACCGGAGGCCTGCCTGGCTGGTGACCAATAAGATCATCGACTGTTAGAGAGAATAATCATCGGTTTGATTGCGTGTTAACTGTCCACCTAGGAGGAGTTATTGCTTTCGATGACGTTTGTTAACAAATACATATCGCGATCGGGGGCTTCGAATGGGATGCATATGCATGGGAAGGATTGAGTGCCGCTCGGCCGGGGTGGGTGGCGTATCGATTCGCGAATGGATCGAGTAATTACCGTTGCACGACGAAGGGGAAAGGTAATCCAGGGGTAGGTACGGGAACCTCCCTCTTGGAAAGTCCCCGGGATGATAATCGTGACAGGGGTGGAGCGAAACGGAGTGGAAAAGTAAGAGGATTCCCTTACGGATTTATTTTATTCCTTTTCTTAGGTAATTAAGTTCTTCTGGCATCGACGTTTCACTATTCATTAATGGAGGGTGAGTAGAGCGAGGGGTGGATATTCTTGAAGTTAGGTCTCATTGATCTGTTACGGTATAACTGTAAATTGAGGAGTTTAAATGGTGAACGATGTAAGTGGCAGTAGTTAAAATTGGGAGTGGTTACAAGAAAAGCATGTCTGTTCATTTTGTCACTTACATCGGTTATCGCTATGGCGTTTCAGCCGCTGTATCAGCTTCACAGATTTAGAGGGAAATAAAAAGATTAGGTAGGAGATTGTCGACACTTTCTTCCGATGGCTCTAACGGATGAAATAAATTATTCCAGCGGTTATAATTCTTGCCACTGTATTCCGCACGGAATTCCCATCCTTTTCCACTAAAAAATTATTTTCTATTTTCTTTGGCACTCGCATCCTGTACCATTTCAACTCCTCAATTAATTATTGAAGAGTAAAATGATTTCCAGCTACAGCCCCCTTGGCCCCCGCCCTTTAATTCAGGCCTGGATGCACGTGGAAATGGGTTTGCAATGTATACTGCAACATAATTGCATTCTATCGAACACGGAAAAGCCTTGAGGAAGAAATACAGATCGTTCGATCTGATATTGTCTGCAGTTGACGGCTCCGTGTAATATATGACGGAGTAGAACGTAGCATGCGATTTCTGCTACCTGATTCATCTACGATAATCTACATTGTGTGCTTGGAATGCATGTGCATTGACAGTCGAAAGGAAAGAGTCAGGGGATTTCCCAGAAAAGACTATTGACACTCACGAAACGAGCGTAACCGCCTATGAACATATGTACGTAACAACATTGTTGTTCAACTTCCGTTTCATCGTCGATCTGTCATTGAAAATTGCAGCTTAATTTGGGGGAAAAATGCGACTGCGGTAGCCAAATATATTTTAATAGAAGTTGGAGTATCGTCTCGTTATTACATTAAGGGCTTCCGTAGCACTTTAACGTGGTCGAACAACATTGTCTATCGCATGATACTGGTATACACCTACACACCTATACAATATCGTGGGCGATAACGCAGCGTTCAAATACCCCATCGTTGTTACCACAATTTCTGCCCGTGATATCCTTATACGATGTACAGGAGAGTATGTCATCGCATAGCGTAATATTCAAAACCGTGATATTGCTCCTAAACCCTTGCTCATTTTGAGATGCGAAGGCAGTTTCACATGTTTGTTGATTGTAAGTGCACAAAGACTATAGGATCGAAAGAGAGAGAAGATACCGGCTGTAGAAGACTCAGTAGGTAGGTACTCGGCTTTATAGGCGGGGAGAAATAATTGTTATAATATTACTTTCGTTTTAATAGACCGTTAATTACGTGTTTTTCTCAAGAGGGTCTGGAGATTCTTAATTTGTAAAGACCTAAATGGGTAATTGTGTTTAAGGCTATTAATATTACCTTGCTCCTTGTATATAACTATAATTTATATCGTACAGGGTCTAGCAGGATGAGCATGAGCAAATCCCACATACTTATAATATTATAATCATCATTAAATTATTTAACTATGTTCCACCATCTCGATCATCTTCAGGTTTTTATATATAATAGTTCGATAACAGAGAATTATTCTCGATTTTTTGAGGTTGTCATTCAAAGGGTTGTTTCCAAAAACCACCCCCAAAAATAAATTATTTTTTAGTACCCTTAACAATTAATCTACAATTTAGAGAAAAATATATGAAGTACAGGTAGTATGTAGCTACTTTTTTGTTTTTTTTTCATTTAAATAACTTAACTTAAGTAGTAACCAAGAAAAAAATATTAACGTTAAAGCCGTTTACCTCCGTATTACCCTTAAACGGGAGGGGGTAGTGATTTAAAACTTACATGGTGTTTCAGGCAAGGAGCATTGCTTCAAAAATAACAAGTCCAAGAATCGACATGGGGGTCGTTTGCTCATGCTTACCCTACTAGACCCTTTCTTATGAATGTATACGATATTTTTACATTACTTTAATATGAGACAGTCAGAACAACAACGGACCAACCTACATTAAAAAAAAAAACAATAAACGGTTTAGTCCGTTGTTGCTCTGACTGCCTCATATGTATATAGTATCGATCCTGGAAATAGATAAATGGCGATAAATTGCTAGATAGCCGAAAGAATGATCCTCTGTTGGTAAGCACTACTTCTGCTGTTACAGATTCCTGATTTTACCACCAGAGGGCAGACAATTATTGTAACTATTTATTTCGATGCATGGTCGTGTAGTCAGTGATCATACAGCCACAGACCAGATATAGAATTAGACCCATCATGCAATGTAATTTTGTGACACACCCTCCTGGGGGGGGGGGGAGCCCCTTACCATTTTCATGTCACACCCAACGTTATCGATTCAGTCTAAAATAAGATTTTAACGCTACGCGTGGTAGGAATTGGAATTTAACACGGGTAAAACTTAGATCAGGCCTGCCCCAAAGGGTGCAAATACCTCCTGAATTTCTGGGACCCGGGCAACAGCCAAGCGCGGGACCGTTCCATTGCTACCCGATGCGAGATTTGTGAGAGAACTGCACGAGTGTGCGAGCCTGTTAGGACGGCCGCACACTTATGCAGTTCTCCCGCAGCCCATGCTGTGCTTAGCAACGTAAGTCCAGCTGTCCAGGCTATTGCCCGGGTCCCAGAAATTCAGGAGGTATTTGCACCCTTTGGGACAGGCCTGATTTACACCAAGGTCGACTAATTGTAAAATGTATTTATACATTACAATTAATACTTCATTTATTGAACAATTGAACATTGAGAATAAAAAAGATTTGTGTTGTATCGATCATAGTTAATATGTAATAATTTATACTGGGCGGTTAGTCTAAATTTTGTTAATATTATTTGTCATAAATATGTGGTATCATATTCTATAAAATGAGAAGTCGATAAGGAAGGCACAAATGGGTAAAATAAAGTAACGAACTCGTCAATTCCACCACATAGCGACACTATAATGTATATACGGAAGCATCTGAAACATGCGTTACTCTGTCGGCAATGAATAACTAACATTGCATACACTGAACACTTTTCAAGGAAACTACCAATAGGCGTTCAGCAAGTACGATTACCAAATACGGTTTAGCAGTTTCCGCACACGACATACGTTTAGCATTACACCCTCAAGTCTGAAAGTGTTTACACTTTTAGAACTGAGCCGTTGTTTTTGAAAGTGGTATAAGCCCATTTTTTGGAAAAAATGAGATATTGGTAGTTTTAGTCAGATATAGATATTTTCTTTTCACACAGTCAATGGTGTACAATATCTTCATAAATTAATCAAAAAAAGGCGTCCTCCAAGCCCAGGAGCCATGCATTTCATTTTTTGACTATTTGAATGTGGACCATTAACGTTGCAGGACCTTCGTAGATAAAGCACGAGGGGCTGGAGGGTTGCTCCCTGCCCTCGTTGAAAATCCTGTTCTATCTCTCCCGGATTCCTGAACGCTAACTCATCGCGTCTCATTGTAATGTCGGTGTCACGTCGGGCGCCAGGCATGCCCGCGCATCGGTTCGCATGAATTACGGAGCGAGACGCAGACTGCAAGCGCATAAATGCCCTCTATTTACAACTTCCCGATTCCATTCGATAAAAAGAACGACTTATTAATGTCCAAACAAAAGACAGACGCGTCAAATAAAAAGAACCACTGCCATGCTCCTAGAATTCGAACGGAGTAAAAATTTCCATGCCATCTACGGACAATATGCTCGCGTAAAGACTCGAAAATTTGTAAAGGAAAGCAGAAAGGAAGACAACAGCGGTGTGGCATGTGTTTCCAGAGAAATCTTCGAGGAGGCACGCAGTCTTAATTTGTTATACCGAGGTCGCGCTAATTAAGAACCGCTATTCCCCGTCGGCGTTAAACTAGAATCTTAATCAACGCTGAATATTCACCTGGATGTTCATCGGTGATTCATCCTGTTCGAGATCGGTATCGGGGATCGAACACGAGAGCCGCGCGGAGGAATTAAAAATTCATAGTAACCAGCGGTTCGACGCGAACGAAGATGCACGCAACGAACAGTTATCGAGGTGTTTCAGCGACGATCAGCTCCTGGAGGATGCAGAACGGGAAACCTTCGGAAAGGTGGTGACGAACTTGCTTCCACGCCTCTTTAGCGAGCGTTAAAATTCACGTGCGCTTCCATGGAGACAGGTATCATCGATTTAAATGGAACTTTGTTTGCAAGTGGCGTCACTGCTTGTCTATTAAAACGCGGATACAAATTCGTCATCACTCATAGCTATTGGGGTTTTAGGATCTGAAGACGGAATATTATTTGGAAGATAAGTCACTCGGTTTTATCAAATTCCAAAATATGGTAGTTGGAGTATATAGAAGAAGATAAACTTACGACCCTAAAGAAATAAGCGAATTTTAGGAGTTAATTAAAGGAAAACTACTGCATATAATTTAATGGAACTTATTGCATTGTATTAAGAATGTCTTAAACTGAAACTATAGAAATAATTTTTTTGTTTTATAATTAATTATTGCAAACGGCATTGGGGTGTCGTTGAAGTCGAGGCGTCAAAAAATTCAAACAAAGCGGTGGGGCCTGAGGCACCGATTAAAGGGCATGAAACTCGCTCGTGGACTGACCAGAACAAATTACAAAAATGACACTTTTTCAGAAAATAACAACACTTGAAGTTTGAAATCACTTTTTGCTAACATTTTACGTCCTTTCAGCGCCTTTAAAAATTATAAATTTTCCATTTTTTTAAATTTTACTGGTTTCTCCACGATCCAGAAGTATATTCTTCAAAATAATCGGATAATATCTTTTCCAGATATAGGTTCCACCGATTTTAAGAACAGTGTTTCGAGAAAAACGCATTTAAAGTTTCACAAATCTACTGAAACACGTCATTTCGATTTCATGGACGAAACTAACTACTCCCATCAAGTTCCACTTCCTTAATTTCCCATCCCTTTCTCCGATTTACTTGTGCTACAACAGTATCTTTCGATGCTCGATGAAGCGTATATCTATATCCTCATGATGTAATCAATTAACAGCACGAAGAGCAACAACTGGCGCCAAGAAGGGAGCCGTCGCGCTCGGCCCTGTAGTTCACGGTGCAAATGGAATTATTTACTTCGAAGCGGCGTTCTTTTGTGCCCCCCGACATAGACGATTTCGAGAGACCGGTTTCTTCGTCAGGTATTCGCGAACCTGGCGGCGCTTTCCCCCCTCGAATGCCAACGACGTCAATGGGAATACGGAGAGGAGAGAACGCGCCCGTTCCTCGAATGAAAGAAATATAACTTGTATTGGAAAGTCGTAGGTGGTGGGCCTCATTACGGCAGAGGTAATGATCGTGGATGAATGAGCAGGGCCGAGTGGGTGGTTGCGATTGCGACGAAGAAGGGGAGCAGCGAAAGTGAAACGTTCTACGTTCTCGTATTGATGAGATTATTATTATCACATTTAAGTTCCGCTGAGTAACCTCGATGGCTCCTTTTATATCCATAATTATTTATAATTATTATCGATGTAAACCGTCTGTGTGATTCGTTGTAAAATTTGCATAATCTTTTTCCCACCCGTCTGGCTTGTTTGTTATATTTACATTAGATCTAATGGAATTATTATTTTATACGCTGAATATTTCCAGCTTCTTCTACTGGAGATTATTTTGTCGTTTCTTTTAATAACGCTAATGAGTCTGCCCCTTTTACTTCTGGATATTATTTAATGTCTGTATTCGTCCCATACCTTTGCTTCCTATGTATACTTGCGTGCATCGGTGCGTAAACAGCTTCCATGTTTATTGGCGAAGAGCGTTCGAATGCAGCCAGGCGACGTAAGAGAATATTTAATTTGATCAATTCTAAGATTTCTTGCGTTTGTGGATCTCAGTGAACGCTGCAACCGCACGAGCTGCGACCAAGGTGAAGATCAGTCGATTTGCGGTGACCTTGCGACAGACGATCGGTATTTCGTCGATTTCCTTGGTTCTGAACCCCGCGTTACTTTATTCTGTCTAATTAATCGAATTAGTACCTCAAATCTGTACCTCAAATCTGAATTGTCAGTCCCCAACCGGCAAAAGAAAGGGGGAATAGATTTCTCGAATTTGTTACACAAGTATCTAAATCTAATTAATGATTAAATCGACTGAAATGTTTGCACGACTTTGGGGCACCCTGCGCCTGCATTCTTCGTGGAGTATGCTCGAGGTGATCCTTCGAAGTCAAGGGGCACCTCGATCACCGTTCAACAGGAAGCAAAAAGTGGGGGAAAAAAGGAGGCATAATAAGCCTTGCTAAGAAATCGCTCAAGGTAAACGTCCACCGGTAGGCATGACCGATTCCCCTTCTTCTTTCACCCTTTTTCTCGCTATGACAACTTCCTTCATCGAGCCTCCTTCTCAAATACCGGACGGCGAGAAAGTGATGGGGGGCGGTGGGGGGCAGTGGTGCTCAGGCCCTGAAAAAAGGCCCCTGAAACCTACTCTTCCCCGCACAAAGAACTCGCAAAAAAATTATCTTCTATTATTACCTACAAAGAACTTATAAAAAATTATCTTCTATTATTATCCATCACGTATAAAATCATCTGTACCTTCCAATTATCACTTTCACTTATTCAAACTAATTCGATCCAAGCTTCAAAAAACCACTCAACCTTCACCAAGAATCTTTTTGCATTCTCTTCTCCCTAAATAACCCTAACAGTACATTAACCTCAAAATCTAGTTATCTTTTTCGAGCACACATTAATAAGCATGGTTGAATTCAGTTTAATGTACCCAGGTGGACATAATTCAGCCTCGTCAGTCATTCATAGTGATTTTGTGAATGATACATCGCTGGATTTAAAAAGCAGAGAAAGGGGGCCGGTCCGTTTGGTCGGTTCCCAGAAGAATTCCAGGCAGGCACCGTCACCTGCGCCGGGATTCGTCTGGTTTGAGGTCCGCTGACACCTGGTACGCCAACGACTTTGGTGAACACTTTGGTGGGGTCGCGGGAGCCTCGTCGAGACGCGCGAAACCAGAGACTTCAGTTGTCACCGCGACACCAGCGTAGTAACATTGCGTTGTTTACCATTCGGCGCGGTAATATTCGTTGCTGGCCTCTGAACACCGGTTTCGAATTAATAAACATTCCTATCCGCGCTTTTTACCAATCCCCATCACTCTCGCCACACTGACTGCTCCTATCCCCGTGTTTCTTGTAATTTCTAATCATTCTAACCTTTACTGTACACATTCCTAACCTTTCCATCTGACCAGTGTCGCGAATAAGTAACTTGGCACATACAGGTTGCTTCTTTTAACAGAATCACTTGTGGTGAAAAGGTGTTCGAAACGG
Source organism: Andrena flavipes (assembly GCA_963971345.1). Lineage (NCBI taxonomy): Eukaryota > Metazoa > Arthropoda > Insecta > Hymenoptera > Andrenidae > Andrena > Andrena flavipes. Next base: position 1,898,558 of record OZ020480.1, read on the forward strand.
AGAAGTTGTTATTATGTTTCTGCAGTTATATAATTGCTTAGTGAGTTCATGATTTACCTGGAGTTCAATTTCTGTTGATTCGTGAATCTTCGGGGGAATCGACGCAGCGGCGAAGTGGCTTGCGCATCGTTGCAACTTGCGACTCGCCAGGGGACGCTTCCGGTTCTGTGGAGGCTACTGGATGCTTTCAGGTATTTGCGTTTATGATTCCTTTGATTTATCGCTGGAGAAAACGCGTTGAAGGCGGGAATAGCGCGGTGCTTATTATCTGGGAATGTGTTGGGGCAGAATCGTGTGAATGTGGCGCATGCACAGTATATTAAGTCAACATCTGTACAATGTCATCAAAAACACATTTGGCTCGGGCGATAACGCTGGCACAGCGGCGCGCCAAATAAATCCAGGATTGTAAAAGTGGCGTTACGCTCCGTATCAAAATACACTTTGGTATACTTTACAATCTGTACACTTCGCTTCTGTCGAAGGAAACTCCCTTGTTTTATGATCGAAGCTTTTCATTGACCCTTAGAATATATTAACAAAATTGCATAGGTGAATTCGTAGAAGCATCAGCCTCGTATAATAATATCGGAAGATCGAAAAGAAAAAGACTAAAGTAAATAAACTAATTTATTTATACGATATAATACGGGTATATCCCTATCGGAATACAAATAAAAGAAAATGCAAGAAAAACAGTACAAACATTTAAATAAGCTAAAGTAGAGACGCGTAAACAACAGGAAAGAAGCTCTCGCAATTTTTAAAATCCACGTTTGAAGAATTCAAAGATTTTGACTCCAATCAATTTTGTATCCAGCTTCGCAGTTGGGCGTCGCGGAAAATGTGATCATCCGTCGGAGCAAGGTGCGGCGAGCAGGGCGGATGCTGAAGAACCTCCCATCCAAAATAAAATCTCATTTCCATTCACTTGAAACTCCACAGTTTTTGACTTAAAGCTTCATTGTTACTAACGCGAAACGAAAACGTCCAGAAGAATTCTGTTACAGGAAAACAAAAGCAAATTTATTATGAAATGAAAACCCCACGGACTTCCTGGACTTCTTAATGCAAGCAATTCATCAAAGACAGATTATTAGTAATAATGGGGATACATAAAATGTCACTTAGAGGTCCAACGAGGTACACAGAATTAAAGAAGCAAAATATTCTTTTGACCTTTGGTCGCGAGCCTTCAAAGGCACGAGACAGTTCTCCAACGATATTGTCCCCTTTCGAGGCTCGTCTCGGATGAAAGACGTGGAATGAATTTAACGAGTCATACTATAATATCGCTCTTTGAGTCGTCCCTCGATAAGATTCGCACGTTCATGAACCCTGGGAACGGTTTGTAACTGGAGAATTTAATTGGAACAACAGCAGGTCGCACGTGCCCTGTTCGTTCCTCCCGCGCTGACAATGAGAATCGTCGTCGCGAAGTGTCTGGAATGCGTTTGGCTGTTCGCCAGCGCTGGAATTTTTCCGTGTGGCACGCAATCGTTGCCTTTGGCAAATTTTCGTCACCATCGCTGAACGGTGGTTTTCGATATCTCTGATTTATTCCTTATTGACCTTTATTGATTTAGAGGATGGGTAGAAATGAAAAATAATTGGGTGTAGGTATACCGAACAATCGTGAGTTAAAAGGAAGGGAGGGGAAACAAAGTTTTTGGAAGAATTTTTGGTGCCTGTCACTTAGAAGCAATGCTTCGATACTAGTTCGTAGGTTGGGCCTCGAATCTAGTCTTCACTGCGTGTATAGAACTGCGCTGTGAAGCTCACATCCGTTCGCGCATGCGCACCAGAGACTTCAGCATTGCTCGGTAGACGTATAATTTTCGTTATAGGTGAATCGAGTGCTATTAGATTCGATGATTAGATCCACTTTATTCCAACCACGAAGTGTACCTAGACGTATTATCTATACAGACGGTTGATTGAATTCTAATGAGCGCGGTTGCTGAATCAATTTAACGCGCGATAAAGTGTTCTGCAACGGTACTCTGGTAGCCCAAGACGATTAATCTTGAATAGTATACATTTAGTAAATTCGTTGCTGGAAGCCTGGAGTTAGATTGCCAATTTAATTGGAAAGATAGGCAAGTATGTATTTTTGAGAAATCTATTCGAAAATAGAAAGTTACGTATAGCGGTGTAAAAATATTGCAATTCTGGAATGGAAAAGTGCTATTGCGTTCTGGTATGTAAATGAGCGAATAAAGTATGTAAGTCACGTGAGTAGAAATTTTACTTTCCAATACAGCGGATACAAAAGGTGGAGAAATTTTTTCTCAATACGCCTTGTACAAGCTAAAACAATTTACTGATGATTACTTCGCCGCCTAACTATGTTAATGCAATTACATTGCGGAGGCTAAATTAACCCACTTGTTTAGCGTAACATAGCGTACGTTCGCGATCTGAAATATTCCCCGATTACCATTTCCTGAATCGAGCGTGTTTCCTGTTACCCTGCGAACCAGCGTGCGCAACCGTATTTATTTAACTATTGACGCAGGATGGGTACTATAAAGTCGTAAACAGGATACCTTCTCGGCGCACATTAATTAATGGTCACGTCGGAGTCGTATAGGGGGATTAGCACAATGCTTTATAATTTATCATTGCCTGCCTCCGCGTTCTTTTCAACTTAATTTTATTAACGTCGATAAGTAGAAGAAGTAGCATTAATGACGTACGGCGCGTGAATAATCGTACTGCTCTATTGTTTGTGGTATAATAGGAGTGACTTTATTTAATTTTAAATGTTTATAAAACTGTAAGATTTTAGTGCATACGACTTTGATGAATGAACGCGCGCGGGGTTTCAGTAGACTGAGCAGAGGATTCTGAATATAAATTTGCATTAGATTCCCTCGATAGATGAGCGTTATGTAATTTTATGAATTTTCTACGCTCCTTACAGTTGGCAACACTTCATTTTGGCAGGCACGTTTGTAATACCGCGTAACGCGCAAATAGAACGCTATACGGTTGTTTCATTCCCTGTGACTGAGCGCGTATATGATCGAGGCGCGTCATTTTTACAAAAAGATCGGCAAACGCGCGTGACTGTAATGTTTACGATTGCATGATCCGCTAAAAAAGAACCGTAACATTACGCGAACGCAGATGAACGGAGAAGTAACAGGAAATAATAGTGACTTCACTTCGTGTCTAGGCGTATTAGAGATTCTTATATTTCGAGGTCACTCGGATTACCTATATTCTTGGATCTTTTTTTACCAAGTCGTATTCTCATTTCTTTAAGCACCAGGGTTAACTGACTAACGCGAATCCTAAGGTCAGCTCGATAGTTTCAAAAAGTCTACTTTCAGGAAGACTTAGGTATCAAATATGGTAGGCGGACTATACCTCGCAGTTCACTCAACTCTTTTAAAAATAATTTAACTAGATCATTTCAATTTCGGATAACCTGCAATGCGTATTACTTTACGCAAAATATCTTATGTACATATAATTCTCATTCTATTTCCCAACTCCACGTTGACTAAATGACATTTAAGCGATAAATATATTAGGAATCATGCTAAACGAACAGAGCGATCGAAGATTTCCAGGCAATAGCAAACTCTAGAGTTCAGTAAACTCCCGATAGCGGTGACGTGACTGTGAGCGCCGCATAAAGGGGCTTAATGGAGAAATGACTTATTTCCAGCCGTAACCCGAACACCGGCCTGGCCATAGGTAGGTCACATTATTATGTGTATAAAGCTCCAACGCGCCACGGTTTCATTGCGTTGCGTACCGTGTTGCGCAACACCGGTCGGTATTAACTTCGCATCTCGCGTCGTGAAAGTAAAGGCCCGCTCACAGCTAGCGAATGCCTTGCCCGTAGGAGCAAAAAGATCGGGTCGCGCTTCGATGATCGATGGAGAACTCTCGTGACGTAACCGGTCGTCGGCGTACACATCGCCACCGTCGTCCGAGGCATTTAACCTTAACGAGCTGTTTCGATTCAGCGCTGCCACTTGAATCGATGGATATCGATAATTCAGACATTCGTCTTGCATGGATCTTGTACAGGACTAACGAGTTTCGCGGGCGACGGTGCCACGAGTACAGGCCGGCGTGGCTGGAATTCGTTGGGGCGAGTATGTAAATGTTGTTTTATTAGGAATCCATTCAAGTGGTTTATAGCGAGTTTTATTGTATCCAGGATATATTGGGTATAGTCCGCCGGGATGTATAGAAGCTTGTTGAGAAGTGTTATCTAGACATCCTGTCGATAAAAACGGTACCGAGTTGCGAGATAAATTAACATGCCACGATAGAGAATCGTAGTTTCCGCCTTCCGTGCTTGTAGTTTATAAACTATTCGTTATTAAATCAAGAGAGCGTTATTGTAACGAGAATAGTCATTTTAATAGGAACTCTTGTAAAAGTGAACTGAATTTATCGCACAGCTTCCTGACAAGCGGTAAGTCTGATATATTACGGCACGTGACTTCGCAAAGCCAGACGTTTGTGCCTAACTTGTGGTGGTAACGCGCATGCCCCCCGAAATGGGTGTTTAATTGACTAGACTCCCTGTCCCACGAGGTCAAAGCGATCGAGCTATCTCCGATGAGCGATGCTCGCGGCAAGTGGCAGAGTTCCCACGGGAAAAAAGTAACTTTTTTTTCATAGATGGCTCTGGAGGGTCTACCGGATTCCTCCCAAGGCAGCATTCCCCGCGCACCGAGGTGTGACGGCTCGCTGTATTGTAATTTCAAATGAATCATCAGCTACACCTGTGTCTCTTTTTACCACAAACATACGTATTAAAACCACTTCTAACAACAATGCCGAGCATTATAATCGCAACTAGACGGAAATTCTTCGTTAAGTATGCTCCTCGTTACTTTTAAACCCATACCCTCGCAGATTACCCAGCGGCGCATAAGAAACTGGTTACGCCACTGCAGAACCACTATTCGACTCTCGGAATTCGCGCAATCAAGTTAACCTATACCACTCTCCCATCAGATTTCGGGACGCAGCGCATCCATTACCCCGTGAATGATGTACGAAACATGTGATACATCGGGACGCTCCCGTACGGAACGTCTGCGTGGAGTAATTGATACGGATCGTCCTGATCGGTAAACCATAAGGATGATTCCCAGGTTGACGATTCCACTCTGCTTTTCAGACGTTTACGGGGTGACGGACGACCGCCGCACGTGACTAGTCACGTGGACGGGGACATCAGAGAAATCGACGGGCGTTTCTCTCCTCCTAGGGCGACCGTGTATCCGACGCGTGACTTACGACACGTCGGAGGAGATTAAGAGAAATTTCCCCGCGCGCGTCTGACTGCGAATCGTCCCCGTGACTCATACGACGACCCTGCAGGTGTGCTTCCGGGAAGTGGAAGATTCGCGGTCGAACGGCCAGAGGGGCGCGCGTAGTTTCACCGGTAGCCGTGGAATGAAATCTTGATATGAGCTGACACGAGAATTCTGGTACGAATGCTAGCTTGTTTCTAGGTAGGGACATAACCCTTTCGTTCTAACGGAGCCGGCGGTTGGTAAGTACGCTGTCGGTGAACGCGTGTGTGCACTTTGCCGTGGACAAGGCCTGGATCTCCAGTATTATGCAGTCTACTGGCTTTCCTATTCATGTTGTTTAAAATCGATGGCATTGAAGTTGAAATGTTCGAGCGGATATGCTGTTGGCGCGCGGTACATATTGGTTGTGAATTATTGTAGTTCCTATTCGAATGTACATATATACGCTACGAGTCTTACAAATACTGGCGCAACTTCACTCGGTCAGCACCTGTTTTGTTATCACTTGTATAATATATTTCATGGATATTTCGACCTCCGCCGTGCATTTACGGTATTGTAGTTGGAGCAATATTGTTTTGACAAGTGTACAGCGCAATGGGTTTGCGGAGGGTTAAAACAATACTTTGTCACGGGGAAGGTGATCATTAATGGCAATTAATTGATTACTATGGAGTCGAAGGGAGAATCAATTTGGATGATGAGTGACATTTAAGAAACAAGAGCCCTCGCATTTTCCCAGTCTTCGCATAGCTCACCGTTGGGCCAAGACGACTGGTAATTTTTAGCTGCCTCAGCTGGTAAATTTTTAGCGCTTCGCGCGTTGAGTTGTAGATACTATATAACGAATTTGAGACATCCTTATTCTCACTTTTTCAAATCGTTTATTTTTAGAATCTTCCATTTCTAACAAACGTTTCTTTTTTTACGAACAGCTCTTTGTGTAGGGCTTCTCACATTTTTTAAAATAAGTTGTAGTTATGTAACTTAATCAACTAAAAAGTAGAAAACAATTTTTTTCCCTTATTTGATCTACGACTATCAATTTTCACTAGATTTTCACAGTGAAAATAATGAGGCGTCGACATTAAAAAATTGATAGTCGTAGATTAAATAAGACAAAAAATTAGTTTTTACTTTTTAGTGCATTTTTTTGTTTTTGAAGCCAGTTTTAATATTTTTTTTTAATTTTCATATGTATTTCAATTTGATTCTCTGATCCAGTCTAGCATGGACATTAGGACAATTGCATTTCGTGAGAAAAGCTCTCGGCATTGACACGCCGGATACGTCCTTGGCGCGAACGCGGAAAGGCTTGATTCGATGTTGCCCTGTGTTCGCAACCAGCGGAAGTGAAAAAAGGAAGAAGCGGCAGGATGCCCGGCGAGGTGCGCGCGCAGCCCTTAGGCACCACGGCCTACGGTGGTGGCACGATGCAGCCAGACGAGGAGATTCAGTACGCGCCAAGGAGCCGTCCTGTCAGCTTTTACGACAATTTTAAGGTGAGCACCCGTAACCGTGTCACGTGCCTTTGTTTACGTCCGCGGCTTGCCACCGAGTCGGAGCTCGTAGTACACTGATCGCGTGTCAATGAGTACAGAAATATATTCGTGGTACAGTCATTGATATTTAGCGGTTTGTTTTATACAGATTTGACAACCTACGCATAAATTTGATCATCAGTTCCGGCCGAGCTAGATTTAGATCTTAAATTTTATAGATCTGATTTCTGTTATATAATAGCCTTATTACCACAAAATTGTTATTGGCTCTATTGAGGCTTTTAATCGTGCAGTAATTTCTGCTCAAATTTAATGGATGTTTATTCTGTAATGGTCTTTATGCTGTCTGTTTTCTGTACTTTTTTGTAGATGGGACTGTTTCAATTTCACTGTTTCAATGAATTCGTATTGCGTGAATTGTAATTCTTGAAAGTTTATTCGTGGTTAAATTTTTCTTTCTCTTGGGATTGTTTCGAATGTGTTTAGAAGCCGAGTGTATTGCAGAATTGCTGCTAGGTAATAATCACGTCGCGTACGACTGTGATACGTGTGGGCATTCTCGCCAGGTAACACGCGAAAGTAGATCATTTACCGATCAAGTGCGGTCAGTTGATTCGGCTGACTTGTGGCGGCTGATTTATCGGTAGCCTGACCACGAATTTAGTCGAGCGAAAAAATGAGAGTGCGACAGACCGCAGCGATTAACGCATGGGAACTGTCTCCGCTCTTACACGAGCCTCTGAGAAATCAAACTGATCAACTCCATAAAACAGAATCTGCAGAAACTGTTTGCAAAAAGTGTCTGAAATTTATTACAGTAAAAAATCACTTAATAATTAATTAAAAAATTGCACCGTGATGCATCAATCACCGTAATTCGTCACTACAATTTTTGAAAAGCGAGAGAAGGCGTGTTCCTTTCAAGTCGCCGTTACGTTTCACCCCGCTCTCCCCTACCTATTACAAAATCGAAGTGGCAACTACTCAGAGTCCACAGCCGTCAGATTTCAAATAAGCTCCATTTAAAGCGTCCCTCGCATTTTTCTGCTTCGCTCCGCAGGACGTGCCGATGGTGACACCCTGCGTGACTTCCGCCTTCAGCGCCGACAATCTGAACCAGACTCGCGACAACAACATAGGCTCGTCGATGGCCGCGGCCAACAACAATAACAACAACAACAGAGTGAGCAGCGCGGTCAGTGCTGGTAACGTGTCGAAGATCCACAGCGCCAAGGTGACAGGTGAGTTGCGCCACTTTTCGCAGGGCTTCTTTTTCCTCCGTTCAATTCCAAATCCCCACCAATTCAGTGCACTTAAGTCAAGGTACCTTTTTTCACATCATTGACGTCACAAAGCTCTTGCAAAATGCGTACCAATGACATAAGCCGGGGCAACTATGATCGCCATATACCTATTACACGAACTAGAACAATTAGTGTATATAAGTATATGCTGCCCGAGGTGCCAACAGGTTGCTCAACCTTCTTTTTTATCGCGCCACCTGCGGTTCGTCGAGGTGATAGATGGAAGTACTTGATACAGAAGAGTTGAACGAACGTCACACTTTATTCGATTGTTTTACCTGCATTGTCTCGTTTAACGAAGACAAGTGACGTCACTGTCGCCGCGTGACAAAATTCAACGTGCCGCTGCACTATCCTAGGAAAGTTATTCCGCTGAAAATAGAACGGTCGCGAGTGAAATTCGGTCGTCACTATATACCAGCGGCCGGTGTCCGAGCAACGGACTTTCTCGAATTTCATTTTGCTCGCGCATCAGCCGAGGATCTATGCGAACATCGTCGCAAAACAAAGCCATGTAGAAAATTCCGCGCGCTTTCTAACCGTATCCTCCAATGAAGATAACAGACTCATTCCACCGGGCTGCATACCTTTTTTGGCGTTCGACTTGAGCCTCTCCGAAGCCAACACAGTTAAGCACTGAAGGCTTAACTTATCACTTGTGCTTGGACAATGGGAGAGTTGATAATCAACAGCGTACGGGGGGTCCATTTTGACCCGTAACAGAATTTTCTTCGCGCAATTCTCAGAATAAGCTTTTGCAGTGGATGCGGAGCTTGTTATGGTATTCACATATAAAGAATAACGTTCTCGAAGCAAATTGTTTTCGACCTAACTATTCGCTTCCTGTAGACGTGTTTCCTTCCTACCATTAAGCCAGCAGAAGGTATTAAGGAGGTCCGTCGGACCTCCCTGAGTAGACCACCCTGTATACAGCAATAAATGAAAGCTATTAAGGCTATATGAAGTGCTTGATTGCCGTAGATATACGCGTCCCGTAACTGTATTTGCTTAGAACCATCTTTACAGTCGGTTATAACCTGTAGGAACCATTTCTATTGGCGAACCTTGGTAATGACCCTGGCCTTCTACGTCGACAGGCGCAGTGTCCACAGGGAACATCGGGAGGATCTATCGGCCGGACAAAGAGAAGGAACTCGGACGTGCCCCATCGATGGCCAATTGTTTGTCAACCACCGTCCCCGTTAATCTGGCTGCCTCGCAGATCGCTGGTCGGCACACGCCCACGAGGAATTCCCTCAGGCACAGCAGGATGATCGTACTGCATCGGAGCGGCCACCGTAAGTGGTACTTTCCTTACTTGCCTCGTAAATCTCGCCTCGTTGGCTTTCCTTGCCGATCTGGATGCTTCTGGCAAAGTTATGCACACGTCTTCTTAAAACCAACGCAGAATAATGGTGTACTCTAACATCTTAAGCTGGGGAATTTGAAAATTTTAGTAGCATATCTTACGCTTCGAGAGAAAGTGTATTAACATATCTTGTATTCGCGGAATTCGAGTTATAAAAGAAAAAAATCAGAAATTGATTAAAATTATTTAAAATTCTGTATTACTCAAAATTACTAAGCTATCGCTTATATGAATACAAGATTTTGTGAGGTAATGTAGTAGGTATATGTAAATACAAAACTCTTTATTCTTTTCAAGAAAGTTTCAAAACATTCAAACTCGTAATTCCTAGCACTGATCAATCTAGGTAGCTCAACATTCCACGCTGACTAATGTCACAAAAAATTAAGACCTTGGATTTACTAAGTAGAGCCAGTAATCCCGTCAAGCTAGAGTTAGAGGATATCCCACGTCAGATGTTTGGGAACTTTTATCGAGGGTATTAGGACTGGATTAGAAGCTTCGAAACAGTTCCCTGAAGGTTCGTTTAACAGGTTCTCGGAACCTTGCGCTCGGTTCACGTACCAAGAAAGCGCTTCAGCGTGTCAGAACTCGGGTTTCCTAGTTATGCATCTGGCCCTCGTTCTATTTGTTACCAAAGGTGCCGATGGCGAATTCTTCCAACTGTAAATACTAGAAAGAAACGGACCGTTTATCGAGATACGTCCAACAGCGACGTGATCGCAAATTGTTTCCCGTTTCCCATTGAATAATACGCATCACGATGCTTGTTGATTGACGAAATCAGAGATCGGAACGGGCACGTCATCGAATCTCGAATGTCACCGAGCGGCCTTTCACGCTGCAATAAACATTCGCGGGAGCAGGAAAGTCCGGTGTTTCCGCAAAATCATTAATAATTTATACGCCGTAGCGCGAACTGTACGAAACCGCGGGATAGCTCGTTTTCTCTTTTTTCATGAAATTCAACGCACTCCAATTATAAATTCAGATTCGAGAAATGTTTCGAAATTGAACTTCGTAGGGACTCGCTTCACGCACTGGTATCTCATCGCGGCTGCATAGTTTTCTCCATACTTCCAATGCCATTCTCACAACATAATTTATTATATAGCAACGAAGAGAGACCGCCTTTAGTGTACAAAAACTAAGTAGATACTCATTAAACATTAAAGTAGACGTTGCTGGGCGCAAAAATGAAAGCAACAAAAAACAAGAAAAATAGTTACACTAAATCATTTCAGAAAATAACATTTCAAATACAAAATTGACGTCTGAGCGTGGAGGAAGATATGGTAAAAAAGTTAGTGAGCGATTAAACTTGGGTAATACCCAATTCTTATTTTTTTCCCAATGAAATTCATCGTCAAGAAAAAACTCTGTCTAATAATTAACAATTCTTCTCAAGAATTCATGATCTTAGTATCTTGCAGTCGCATTCCTTGCAATCAGAGCAGTCTTCTTAACCTTCGGGTGACCTTGCGCAAAGAAAAATCCACTGCAATTCGAAGCAAACAGAGACGCTTAAAGTTTCTGTATTTACAAAGCTACAATCGAGTTGCGACCGCAGGCATTCGCGTCCAATCAATTTGTCGCTCGGGGTGTTTTGATCGATCGGTCGAGCAGGGTGTTCCGATCGATTACGGAGGATCGTTGATTTCCCTCGAAGGACAGATGGAAGGAGCAACCGTGGCAGGTGTCCAGTCAGGTAATCGGCGTTCCGGGCCGGAATGCCGCCAGCCGAGAACTGGTCAATTTTTCTCGAGCCCTTTTTTTTTCTCGCAAGAAAACCCGTGCGCCAGTGCTACCTGCTTGCAGTGGCGCGATGCGCGCTTGCAATTTCGCGTCGCGCGCTGCGGGGAACGAGCTCGACGCCCGTCACGGCTAAAGGAGCGGTGTCGAGGTTGCTGCGAGGCAGGCGGGAGAGATTATAATTAAAATCTGCCAGGACGCGCGGAAAATTGAAACCACCCGCTTTGTTTTGTCACAATGTACTGGTTGGGTTTCTTGGGGCGCGCTCTGAAATCCAATAACATGGGAGTTTCTCCGCTTTTCTTTCTTCTCCTTTCTTGTTAGGCATGGACGACCTCCTTGCTTCGCTGAGGAGGCGACCTTGAAAGACTATCAGCCACCGTTTTAGGGTTATTATGCGATTTGCGTAGTTTAAGAATACTTTTTGGAAAATGGGACCATTTTGAAAGAGTCTGGTGTTAATCTTGAACGTTCACTTTGGTAATTTGAGATGGTCTTGATTTAGATTACAACGCCTGAGATTGCTTTTTCTTTAACTCGAATTCAGTCGTATTATTTTTATTTTTGAAAGGTAGAGTTATTTGGGAGGCTACGAGAATGAATCACTACTTTGATAATTTCAAGTAGCCTAAATTTAGATTAGAATGCTTGTGATTACTTTTTTCCTAATTCGAATTAAGTTGTATTATTTATATTTCGAATATCGTGTTACTCAAAGAAAAAGTTAGCTGATGTTTTAAGTGTCTTTTTGCAAAATGACTGTCTTTTAAAAGGTAGAGTTACTTGAGAAGCTTCAAGAATTCATTATGGCGGTAATTTTAAAAATTTGAGATTAACGTGACCTCGGATCACGGTGTTAGTGAATATCTCCTCTAAAATTGGATTTCGTTATTACAGTAAAATCGTTTCACGGGAGCCAGGTAGGCCGAAGTGGCAAGTGCTTCTTGGTCCGCTGGCCACCGTGCTCGTTCTAAAGTGGTTACACATGGTTCTCCGTGAACAGCGGAAGTAGCAGGCCGGAAATACATCATATGATCTTTTTAGAGTGTGCTCGTTGCCGTCTCGGCTCGTGTTCGTTGCTTACTTTGCACGCGGTTTAATTACTGCCTTGATTTTCCTCTTGATTCAACAACCACGTTTCGCAATGGAATCCAATTCGTGTCAGTCGATGCGGCGTTAGAAAATAGAATTCCCAAAACTATTTCTCTACTATTAGTTTCAATTAGCCAAGTCCTGTTTATGTAACCAGTCATTATTGGAGTCGTATTCGCTTTCAGAAGGAGTACGGTTGCAGTGTTGCATCGTCATGCTAAATAGTTTCTCGAGAGGTTTCGCGTCTCGCGGTGGAAAAAAATTGGCGCGCGAGCAGACGTCGATGGACAGGTTGGCGCGAGTCTGCAGTAAGCGATTCCGTTCGAGAAAATAAATGGGAGACTTGAAATGAAATTCTCTCGCGCAAGCATTTTCTGTGAAAAGTGACTTGAACAATAAACGAGGTACTTTGGGACACCGGGTATACCTGCGTCAAATAAACTCGATTAAAAGAATATTTGAATTTCGGATTACAGAATTTCTTAGGGTTATAGGAACGATAATATATGACTGCGCCATAAAAGACTCAAGGTTCGTTAGAGGGTTAAGGAAATAATTCAATAACACGATTGGGTTAAAAAAGACCCGAGGGACGTAGTAGAATTAAAAAAATGACATCGCGTCAAAAGAGACTCAAGATTCGTTGAAGGGTTAAATCTGTTTTCCTTCTACGCGGTAAATCCTTAGTTCGACTCATCCCCAGTTTATGTGATTCTATTTCGAGACGTACGCCATCTGTGTATATCGACAAACGAACTGCGTGCACGAAAAATAAATGACCCTGAAAGCATCGACATCGATAAAAGTTTCGGGCAGTAACGCTATTTTCATAAGGCCCATTCAGAATTGTTTATCTTATTTAGCAGAGTTTTCCTTGTAGGAAATTCATTTATCTACGTTTTCCTTATTCTGATAAGAAGAATCCGAATGAGTCATGGGACGCGATGCGAAGGCTTATCCATACGATGCCCTACACGCCTCTATTGATAACGTGTCACATATTTGATGTATTTTTCCTTGTCGGCTACGGTTTTGCATAGTGGTTCTTGTTGCATAATTACAGATTTGTTACGCTGTCAACATGACTCGTACAGTCGTACCGTTCTTTACATTGTTTCCCATGTCGACTTCAATCGTACTTGATCGCGATCTAACCTCTCTTGACCCAAATCACTGGAGGAGAGATCGCCTCTGATTAATCGATTAAGCTTGACTAATTCATGTGATTATAATCAGCTTGCATTCAGTTTCGTGTAGTTACAATTTCCATTCCGTTCGAATCCCCCATGAATGAGCCTCTAGTTAATTATCAAACTTGTCGCGAGTGAAAGGTTAACGCACACGCCATGCGCAATGGCATCCTGAGAGGTTAAGGATTTCCACCAGATCGGAAGTACAGTGGGCGACAGCAATTCTCTCTACAATGCGGTTACACAATTAAGTACCGCGTGTCTTACGCAATTCGACCACTCCGTCATTATTCATGGATCGAGGTTAGCGGATAATGAAAACGTACCACCCAGTACGTTTCCACACATTCGGCTCGTGCGTTCGCAGCGAATTCGTCGACGGCGACGAACTGTTGAAACAGCCATCAATCTTGCACGAAATTCATTGGTGGAAACCTAACCTCACTGTACCCGATTTGATACTAGAATGCAATTCAGCCTTTCCTTTAATTCCGACCAGTTAAGTAATAATATTTTCATTTCGACTTTCTCAAACTTCACTAAGCTGTAAAGAAATATGAAACGTAATTTCTGTGGGCAATGGTGCGACTGTGAGTAACAGTATATCATTTCGATTTAACCATTGGAATTTCCGTATTCGAGTCTAGCAAATTATCGACGGATTACGTAGCGCTACCTGTTACGTGTGCGCAGGGGCGTCCGCAGAACTTTTTCTAGGGGTGGGGCAATTTTGGGATGATAGTAAAGAAAAATATACCCCTCTTGCTTTTTTAACCCATTTTATAGTGCAAATTTAATTACAATTTTAAAACCGAAGTTTAAAATATTCCCTTTTTTACGCAGTTTAGGGAGGCCAGGCCCACCCAGCCACCTAACTAGTTACGCCAGTGCTCTGTTTCCACGTAGATGTCTCACTTTAAACTGCTAACTGCGCCCGTCAGAAATTAAATTAATTGCTTGTATAAATCTAATTAGAAATAACTCAAGTAACTTTCAAGGAGCTCATTAACGATGTTGACGATTCGAAAGCTGAGCATTGGATGGTTATAACAATCCTTCGCGTCTAAAATCATCGTAATAGAAAATTGAAAGTCTCGATATTCAAATATGAAATTGGCGGGGAAGAGGTATCTCGTGCGCAGAGAGAATTTCCACTCTACACTCGCGCGGACACACTGCTGCGATTGCGAAAGTGGATGTTGCGCGTGGAAGGTTGCAGTGTTTCAAGGGGGGGTCAGAGGGTTTCGATCATTTCCAGTTAGGACGGAGGTGTTTCGTTATAGTAAGGCGGTCATGATGCTTGCTTGACCCTTCTAGTATCCCGGCTGCAGTGGCATTCTCTCCTCTTGCAACGGGCACAATGCGCGCACATGCGGCAGGCAGGCGTACAATGGGAACGACACGCATTCAGGTCCCACATTCTTACATCGTGCGAAACGTTCAGCGAATGAAAACGCGACGGCTCGCTCGCGTCCGGCGCACCTTGGATTTCAAAAAGAATTTCGAGAAAATTTCTAACCACCAGCTGTTGAATTTTAAATTAGTATTTTGTTCAATTTAATTCGCACGAGTGCATAGAATATTCTCGTGTCATTTTCCTAAAATACTAAGTGAAAGAATTGGAGTATTATTTTCTCGTATTTTTGTTAAGGATCTTTAAAAAATATTACAGTTATCAAAAATAGGAATAGATATGATTGAACTAAATGTTAAGTCACTTTAAACGACCTCGAGTATCCCTGAATCACTTGGCGCGATCGTAAGTGAACTTTAATGATCTTCAGCCACCATAAATGGTATTAAGTGACCTTCAGTGACTTTGCATCGCTTTCAGTAACCTCGATTTAAATCTCGTATCGTAAATCATGCCTCCTTATGTTTAAAATGCTCCGCGCTCACCCCACGCACGCGCAGTAGACTCGAACCCCGCGCATTAAGCTCTGTATTTTCTTTATACGCTCACATGACTCTATCTTCCTGATCTATACACTTATGCCATTACAAAGTACTTTTTTGCACTTTTCAATAATACGATTTGCTCAGAATTATTGCTGATTAATCGTTGAAACTTGCACCACCCCCCTTTCTCCCTCAGAGGGAACACCGACTCCAAGAAATATTTAAAAAAAAACGCGGGAAAGTACGTTAGACTCAAACGCTCACAGTGAACGATTCATCCAAACCAGATCCATATGACTGAAAGAGTGAAGGCTGTACACATGCACGGGCTCGATCTTTTCTTCCCTTCCCCATTCCACCGTCTATGCTCGGTACAGTTAAGACTCGTTTCGTATGCTACCCTCGCGCGAAACAGACCCGTATCGATTGCGGGCACGCCGAATGGGAATGCGGCGAGTGGTTTTTCGCCTCCTCGTAGGCTTCATATTTCCTTTCCCCCCGCGCACGGTCGCGGGTCGACGATCCGCGCGCGTTAATATTCCGCCCGTGTCGAGTAATATCCTGTGAAAGTAAAAGAATTTCCTTGCCGAGGAAGCGCGCGTGCACCCCGTGCAGCGCAATCTGGGGACCTTGCACCTCCAAACTCGTGCTGACCGTTGCAGTACAATGGCGGCTATTATAAATTCAAATTTTCTGCCTGAAACGGCGCGCTGACTATAAACAGTCAGACGGTAGACTCGGTGGCGCCGAGTTTTACAGAAGACAGACCATTTCTGTCTTCGAGTGACTCCTTGTTCGTACTAAGTTTAATTTCTGTAGTTATGGTACCTGAGGGTTCGCAGAGATCCTGCTTGACCTTTCATTGAAATCTCCGAGATTACAAGCGAAAATGTAGGTTCCCTCCGTTTCCCACTGTCATTACCTACTGGATAGTAAACAAGGATTCACGGTGGTTCACCGTTTTCCAGGAGGAGATTACCGCCATCACTATTCTCTCTGCGAAGCATATACCTCTGGCAGCTTCCTCCGCGGCCTTAAGCCGCAAGGAATTATTCTCGAGGATCATTTCCCCTTCTTTCTTGGCCATTCTCTCTCAGCACCCTTCCGGGAATCCGTCTGGACCAATATGACAGACGAATCCGTTAATAGGAAAAGTGGAGGAGGAAATAGGCTGCATAGAAAAGGCAGCTTTAAGAGATTCTGCTTGCTAAATTGTTTCTTTTGGAGTTTTACCTACAATACACATAACACACTTGAAATTTGGTGCCTCTGGAAAATCTCAAACGTCTGCCTTAAATAAAATATTTCAATTTAAGAGAGTTGAGAGAATTTTAAAATTAATTTAATATGACAACTCACACATGAGTTATTAGTAATTTGCTAAATTGTTTTTCAAGTTGACTCAAGCCTCCGTGTTTAAATCTCTTTCAATTTCTTTCGTTCAAATTCGGCACCCCCAAATTTGAACAAAATTTGACGTAGGCAAAGACACCCCAACTTGCCCACCATGTTTTTGGCATTTTAAAAGCATACTTTTAAGTAAAGAATAATTTTAAAAGCCTATTTAAACAAAAAAAAAATTGAATGCACTAAGAGTGCTAAAAATGTTATTTAAAGTTCAAAAGTGGGCAAAGTCACCCCAGTTTATGGTATTCCTCGAGTTATGGAAGGCATAAACACGTTGTTCCTTTCGAATTCTCTATAAACCGCTTTATTGCAATCAAAGTATTCAACTTTTCGCAGTGAAAAGTTCTCGAGGAGTCATCAATTTTCACGGACTTCCTCGATCGATTCGTCTACCGATCTCGCAAGATCCGCAACGAAGTCGCGAGCGATCCGCGTCGCTGTGTTATCCAGTGACGGTGGGCGAGCGTTGCTCCTCTGCTTCTTTTTTCTCCTTTCCTTCATCTCCATGCTGTTCGGTCTCCCGAGGAACAGCCTCGTTGCAAATCTTGTGTAAACGGCCCTAGTGGGCGAGTTTCCTGACAGTTCGATACGCAAGGACGGTGCGTTCGATCCGTCCGGTTCGGATGCCTTGTAAGGAGGGACAGCGAGGCCGTTTCGTTCGGAAACTCGCCTTTCTTTCGGCCCTACATTCCGTTTCTCGGGATCCGCCGCAGTGTACCGACCCGTTTGATCGTTGCTTCGCGATGGGAAAATGTGTGTCGCAAACCGCGAGAGACAGCGGCGCAAGCTAGGCGAGATAAAAAGTATCCTTGCAGAGAAAATCACGCTACTGCTATTAGGAACAAATGCTTTCTTTATAATAGAATGGTAGTACATTTTTCTCTGAATACAACCATCTCAGGTCTTAATGGTCAAGTTATATGGAAATTGGAGCATTTTCACCCAAAATCGGAACTCTGAATCTGAAGACTGAAACTCCTATATACCTTTCAGTAACTAATAAACGTTATTAAATTTCTACAATAAAAAAAAAATAAAAAATATTCAAAATTAAAAGAATTAAATTAAAAAGGGATCGTGGGTCAAAATTGACCCACCTTCACCGTCAGACGGTTAATACTAAACAGTTATCGATGATTTTTTTGTTTATTGAATTCAAAACTTCACACTTTACACCACCCTAGGATCTCGTTGAATTCTATTATAACAAATATATGTCAATTTCACTTTTTTTTTCGCCCATGTAAACTTATTCGGAGAGATTTGATGGATGGTATCTAGTGGAGTACTCGTCGGCTAGCTGGAACTTTCGTTCAAGTTTTCAATTTTCCCAACGTTCGCCTATCTCCCTGACAGATCCGAGGTGGGAGATGCGATCTAGCTCGTTAGCGTTGGTCGTTTCGCGTAACGGGGTGTTTAAGCCCGTAGAAAGATCGGCGCAGATCGTTCCGCGGTATCTTTTCATCTTGCGAAGTACTCATGTATAACTTCTCAGCTTATCGCCTCTGGAAGCTTGAAAAGACAGGCGAAGTGCGTGTTCCACTTTGAACACTTGAAAACGTAACGCAATAGGCGATCTTGGAACACGATGACCGTGTGTGGTTGATGCTTATCGTGGGAAAGAGGTAAACGTTTAATTGGGACAGTAGGGTCTGTGTGATAATTAGGGGGGGTACTGTCTTTGCAGGGCCACAGAAGTTTCTACCGCCACTGGTTTACCACTGGCGATTGGGACGATGCTTGGCTGCTCTGCAAACGATCCTTGGCGTCGCGGTGACGTCGTTGTCGTTGTGGTTGCTGCTGTGGGCACCTCATCTGCCGGTCGCGGATAATCCATATTGGAGTGGAATGCCGGTAAGTGCTGCGGCGATCCGCTGTGATCCTCCTAGAAAGCCAGCGGCACGTGAATCGTTGCTTCATCCTCTTTACTTGCAGCTGCTGCTCTCGGGCAGCTTTGGGATCTGCCTGCTGTGCTGCTTCAAGAAGGAGTACCCGGGGATGAGTCCTGGATTCTGCCTGTCGTCGACAAAGGTATTATTGACATAGGGAAAGACGAAGATAGAGAAAGTATCTGTGGAAGTGGAAGTTTGTTTTGTGAATATAAATAGAAGACTTGTTTCTTGGATATCAGCGTGACTTCAAACTTCAGACTTTATCCGCGATGATCTTAGATCTCTGACGAAGTTGAGGACGTATTCTATAAATAGTTGTGCATATTTAGATCTCTGATCACACTAGATTGCTTTAATGACTACTAGGATTACAACACTTACTTTATCAGTAACAGTACTCAGACCTCTTACAGTTGAGAGCTGTTCTGTTAATTGCAGTGTCCCTAGATCTCTGATAAAGTTGAGAATCTGCTCTATAAATCTGACGAGACTGTATCTACTCTGTGAGTAATAAAATTTCCTCTGACATCTGCTGAAACCAGAAACCTTTCCTCTGAATATCTCTAGGAGTATTTTTCACCTCAATCACTGCATTCTCAGGCCTCCACACATAAGTGTAGATGTAAAAATATTTATACAAAAAATTTATTTTTAACTTTTTACTTGTATATATATATATTGACACAACACAATAGTCTTTATTATTAACCAGAACTGGCAAAACATATTGGGCCTCTTTCGTTTAAAAAACAGATCATCAAAATCGGTCCATATGCTGAGGAGTAATGCGGGAACAAACATAAAAAAAATAAATCTGGGTCAAATCTATAACCTCCTTTTCGAAGTCGTTTAAAAAGAAGCTCATCTCAGTGGGCTATCCTCTAATTATCATCTTCACATTTATCTCTATCTGAATCCACTGTTTCTCCGTTGTTACAGGCAATCAGCGCGTTCCTCGCGGTTTTGGCAACAGTGGCCTGCTCCATGGCATGCGTGTTCTCTGCCCTGCACCTGGTGCGCTTAATGGGATTGGAATGTAACCCAGCGCGCGTGCTGAACGCCACCTGCGTCTGCAAACCCCGCGAGGACGCGTCCAACTCCACCGAGGCGGCGGTTAGATACACGGACTTGAACTGTCCCGAGGTAGAGAGCATCCTGACGATCCTGCTCATCTTCTCCTCCACGTGTAACGCTTTCGGTGCCCTGGTTGCCGGCTGGTACACGTACCTCCACTGGAGCACCAGGAACAAAAGGCCCAAGTACTTGCAAGTGAGAACCAGCCCGAGCTCGGGGACCAACTATCTCAGCGGCAGGCCGATATACAATCCGAATCTGAACGAACGATGACAATGCTCCCGCCACGCGGATCAGGACACCTCGTACCTTCGCTACTCTTCGTTGACGATAGACGATGAGAATTGTATCTCAACTAACGAGCCACGAATCGATTGACAATGACCTTGCAACGGAACTCCGCGATTCCTTCGTCTACTGACGACGGACTACTCGAGCGAGAATAACGATAGATTATTAATCATATAATTATGCATTCACGGTTTTCGGGGTAGTGGATGCAGAAGACTGGAGCACGCGCGAATTAATCTCTGATTTGGAGAGGGAATCTCTGGAATGTTCAGAGGTGGCTCGTGAACCTTGGAATAGAGGGAAGAGAATAGAAGATAGAGACTCGGACGACGGTGTAATATGAATATTGTTTCATAAAGCAACGTAACGATCGATCGACGTTCCAGAGAAAACGCTCATCGATCACCTACGTTGATCATCGTAATGTGTTCTTAATATTTATTGTACTGTACACGGCGCGTACTGCATCGCCGATTGTAAGTAGGCAGTGATTTATAAGTCTTTTGAGAGATTTTAATGCAACTGCATTTAACGACGCGTCAATGCACTTTTTTATAAAAATTTACGTATTCGTAGATTGCGTAGGGGGTAACTTTGTGTACGATGTTTTGTGACGAGTGAATATGCTTATTTTAACACTGTGGGATGCACCAAAGTTTCGTCTGCGGGTTTGGTGGATGAAGTTTACACGCGGATGCATATCATTAAGTTGTATATAATATAGTTCTTAAGGTATAGAAACTTGGGAAGGGGATAAAAGCTACGTGGGACTAAAAGAAATTCGATTTCTCTTCGAATCTTCGAAGGCGTATAACAGCGTATAAGTAGCTTTAGGTAATAATAACAAAATAATAATTTAACGGATAACGGGTCACTCCACGTGCAATTATCTTCCACGTGGATCGTCAGTATTTTAGGTGTAATTAATAAGCAAACGTTTCGTGAGTATGCGTGTATGTGTTTTTAGCACGAGCAAAAGGAATGAGAACTTTTATCTTTACTCCACACTCGAAAAGATGTCTTCGATTTTATACCTCATCGCGAGTACTACGTAAGAAGCTAGTTCTAAGATTTTTAATTTGATAAAACGTACGATAAGCCTTAAACGAAGCCTATTTTAACAGATTTCGATGTAAACGGTCGAATAAATCGCTTCAGTATTATAAAGGAGATCTTAAGGAAAAGGAATACACGTTTATCGTACAGTTATTCAGAGGATACTCATTTTATTTTATTTGGATCATGATTTTTCGTAGAAACAGAGGGAGGATGGCCGTCTGGTTTCCCTTCGGCTTCATTTATACGGATCTCTGGTATCACAGCGCAGTCACTGGACTGCGATTCCCAAGAATCGTGGAAAACCTTTGCCATCCTGCTTGCAATACGTAATTAATTAACAATGGACAATTTGAATTGCCTGGCATACTGTCTGCATGGAGCGGACTCTTAAATAATTATTTTGTATAGCGCGGCAAGTCGCGTACGATGATCAAAAGAAAGTTTAAAATTCATACTATGTGTGCAAATGATGTCGATACAAAACTTTGCTTTACTATTTTTCACTTTCTCTTTACTATTCGTGCATAAGTTACTCTCTCAATGAAGCAAGGGAAGAGTGATGTAACTTCTTTGAAACAAGTGTGTCACCTGCCACTTCCACTAGTTTGTCCTCTGTCTCTGTGACTGTTTTCAAAGACTTGCGGCAACTCATCCACATCTGTTAATTCAACCACATCCGAAACTGAACGCTTTCTCCCGTGAATGTCGACCACACTGTCCACTGTCGCCGCAACTTCCGGTTCACCTGACAAGTTACCCGACCTTTCAATGAAATATTTACCAATTTAAGTCACACTATTTACGTTTTAGAAACCTTTGGGAGCTCTAGTCTTCGACGATTTCCTGGCTAAACCGGGCAGCATCTTTTTCCACTTCAGCAACGACGTGTCTATTACATCCTCCTTCTTCCTGACTATTTTAATCAGCTTTCGTCGCTCCTCTGTACGTTCATGACGCAGTTGTATCTGAAAGATGACATTATTGTCGCAAAGTTTTTACTTACTTCAAGAAACACGCGTGTTTATCAAAGGATATGGAATCTTATAAGTGCTTAGAGCTTGTTTGAATTTGATATTCAAGTATTTTATTTGCATTCTGCTCCATCACCTTTAAATCATTGTTTGCTTCTCTCAGGGAGCCAGTAAGGGATACCATATAGTAAATGATCAATGTCATCAGAACGATCAGTGGGATCACGATACCAGGTGAAGCAATGTAATCAAGGCACCTGTGAAAAATAACAGAACTTAGCTGTATTCTCATATCGAAAGTAAACATCTGCTGTGAATGTTGAATAAGGATCAGGAAGGGAAGGTACCTTTGAATCGGTTCTGGAAGAGAATCTGTCAGCTGTTTTGTCGCCAGATGATAGATTTTCTTGTAGCCAGAGAATGGTCCGCAGTGCCACGATGGCTCTACCCACACAATTGCGTAGCCAACAGGCACGACGCACAAGAACAGCATAGTTAGAAGAAGAGCAAAGTAAAAATTGTTAGACCTGTAAAGTAAACTGCTGAGTAATCGAGTATTATCGGTGATAATTATATTACCAAAGGCTGCAGTTACTGCGAAATGTTTGCAAGTTACCTGGAAGCTCGAAAGATTACTTCGTGGGGCACGTTGCATGTCATCACTGCCCAAGATCGCAAGTACATGAGAATACCAAGCTTCAGAAGGTTCATCGCTGTTAATCCAGGGCTGAAGAACATCCCCATCCAGATCATCCCTTGATTGTTCACCAAGTGCAGTATATTCTCAGCGATTTTGAAGTCACCGTACTGGGGGAACTGCTTCTCGAGGTCCCAGCACCAGCAGTTGTTCATGAAACGCACAAACACTGCACGGAAGAAGTCTATGCTGAGCGTAAACACTATTACGAGCACCTAAAACATTCAACGTTAATTAAAAATGTGTTTACAACTTGTGAACGAAATGGCAATATTCATAGGTTCCATTTACTAAGTCCATGACAGTCAGTTTAGCTAATTCTTGGCCAAACATTGTCTCCCAACATAGACGACGAAGCTTCTTTCGAGTCTTCAGATCTAGTAGCTTTGATGGAGCGACTGTAGAAAAGATTAGTATTACAATACAGGCTATATGTTTGCTTATTACGAAGAGATTAGATTTAATTCATACTCGTATCTTGTGTCGTTGTTGTGCAGACTTGCTCGAAGCAGTGTACGACATAGTCCTCCGCTGCTAGTGGAATCACTCCCTCGTTTACTGAAGTTGAAGAACTATCCACAGTAGACATTTCATCAATTGTCTCTTCAGTGGATACAGTTGTAATCATTGGAGATTCTGTGCTGGCGTCCAGTGTAGTAATTATTGAACGTTCGCCAAATATATCATTCTCTGTTGTGGAAGACACCATTCTCTCCGAGGTGGAAGAAGCAATAGAATCTTCACTCGTAGTGCTTGCATCAGTCGTATCATGAATTGCAATCTCAGTTACTTCATCGTAAACTGTTGGCTTGTTGAAGTCTACGGTAGACGAAGAGGTAGCATTCACTTCTTCGCCGAAACCAGAAAAGGAAGTCCCGGTGCCATTATCGAGAGCAGGAATGGCACTTGTATCAAAAGTATCATTCTGTTCAAGTCCAGTCGTGTCAAGAGTATTATTCCATTCTGGCACAGGTGACGTAAGATCCTCTTCGATCACAGTTTCGGTCGAAGACCATCTGGTCTCATTGAAGTCTATGGTTTTCATGTCTTCTCCGTCGTAATTGTCATACGTGTAATCTAAAGGAGGATAATCTCCAACATTATATATCTCTTCTAGTGACTTCTCATCCATTATGGGATTAAGGAACAAGTTTTTACGCATCGTTGAGTACGACGGTAGTGCTAGATCAATAGATACGTTAAATAATTAATAAATAAATGAAATTTAAGTAAAGTGAACGATGAAGCTTTATGAAACATACTTGCACCAGGAACTTCAGTTTTATTTTGTAAACCACTGACATTGCTCGCCAGAATTAAACTTAAGGATGCCAGTGTTGCGAATCCTCTTGATTTTTTCATATCTTTATTACACTCGATGCGCTTGTACGAACAATTTGTACTCGTCGGTTGAAGGCTATGCAGATCTTGTTTCTGACGTACAAACATTGCAAGCGAACATATCAGTGATGCTTTTAATTAAAAAACAATAATGCCACCGAATCATTTCACTTACCATTGTATTTATTTTGCCAAACAAGGCGAATATCAGAGAGTAGAGATTCAAGAAATTCAAAAGCATTATTCTGTAACGAATCATTTAAATTGTTGCAGCATTTTTAGATATCAAGAGTGAATAAAGAGTATATTCTTTAATATTTTACCGTGCAAGCTGCACACGAAGCTGCTTTCTGGGATGATAGCTTTCTAGTAGACCTAGTATCTCAAAGAATACTGGGAACAAGTACGTGATAAGGGACATCACGACTGTAATTTCATTCTGCCTCCACCAATCGCTCTGCTCAAGCTCTTCGGCGCTTCTTGCGACAA
This sequence comes from Andrena flavipes, assembly GCA_963971345.1. Taxonomy (NCBI): domain Eukaryota; kingdom Metazoa; phylum Arthropoda; class Insecta; order Hymenoptera; family Andrenidae; genus Andrena; species Andrena flavipes. Next base: position 1,923,181 of record OZ020480.1, read on the forward strand.
CTTTTACCACGGCATATGCTGACAGCGCTAGTAACGAGATTACGGATATATTCACGAAGATTCTCATCAATATGATCTTCCAACTGAAAAGTACGAACAGTGGAATATACAGAGAACAGAGTTATAAAAATTGTAAATATACTACTGCTCATAAGTACTTGCTCACTCGTACAAATATCATTCATAACAAGTCGACGCAGAATATGGGATAAAGTGATAAGACCTCGACACTAGATCACTTGCCAAACCCCCAATCTAGTCCCTGAAGTTACTTATGAACTACTTAAATACTAAATACTAATGAACCACTTCAATACCAAGTACTTATGAACAGTAGCCTAGGTGAAGCACAGTAGCATGTCCTTAAATTGAAGAGTTTCATGGAAGCAATCTTACTTCCTCTCATCCTTTTCTCTCTCAGCCTCCTCGAGCAGAGCCTCCTTGAGCGCAAGCACGATGCTAGCTACTCGATTGTGAGCGGTTTCCGGATTGCCCACCATGAAGTCCCATCCCGTGAACAGCTTCCACGAAAAAAGGCACTCGTCCTCCTTCTCGGTGAGTTTGCTCAGTCGAGAATTCTCTGCCATTCTGAAAACGTATCGTACAGTGCCACTAATCCTGGAGAATCTTCATCCAAAGGTGTAACGTTCGCGACTATCTACTTGCGTAATATCGCGACGAAGCTGTAGATGTAGACGACTACGTTCGTCACGAAGTAGGCCAAAGGAAGTCTGTAACCTCTCTCGGCATCGTGGTTGGTGTACCAGCCGTAGAAGAACGGGGAATACTTCAACACCCCTTCGAATTCCCATAGAGTTAACAGGTGCTTCGATTTGATCTTCTCTTCCCTGAGCATGATCTTGCGTTCCCCCGCTGCGGCTGGATCTGCTGTGAGCATCTGTTCCAAAAGAAGAAGTATCCGAGGTTTCAGCTGGGATTTGCACTTGCAGATGATACGAGTTTCAAGGCAGATAAGAAAAGGGAAAATGAAGCGAATAAAGAATAGCGCGGACGTCGACTGTGTTTTGAAGGAAAAGGTAGAAGCTTCGAGGGATGGAAATGTCGAGATGCTATCTTGTACTAAGATTATCAATAAGCAAAGATACTGTAATTGGATCTGTGTACCTCAGGGATCGCTACAAAAGCAGTGATAATAGCTGACGCGACGAGATTGATCCAGAACAGCCAGCGGAGAAATGTGTAGTAGGAAGCTACCGCTGAGCCAAAGTGCGACTCTATCTCTTTGATGCGAAGTTCCCAGGGAATCAACCAGGTCTGAAGGTTGACCAACTCTCTTCGACAATACTGCCACTTCTGTTATCAGAGAACGACGAAGAAATACTTCAGTTATTCCCTTCAACGTTCGCTTTCCTTCCAATCTGTTCTACCTTTGTAGTGAAGAGCGAGATGCGAGCAATAGCGTCCTTCGTGCTGCGTGTCTGCGCCAGTCTCTCCTGAAGAACACCTTCGTGTCTCCTCACGTAGGCCTTGGCCTGCCTCACGAGCTTCATCTTCCTCCGAAGTGACCAGGGTTGTTGCTTCACTCCGCTCAGCACTTCCTTATGCCACTTCAGCTTCTCGAATATCTGCTCCTGGCTCCCGCTCTCCTCCATCGAGATCGCTGTTCTGCGGAGAAAGTTACAGGCTTTTAGACTTCTAGACTGAAAGTCTAAGGACTGTGGGATATCCCTAATCGGAATTTGTGCGTATAAACCGTCTGCTTGAACACTAAAGGCCGTGGCGCGTAACACAATTATTTATGAAAAACTTTGTTTGGAAAGAATCTTGTGCTTTTTCTCCTCTCGGAGGCATTGCACCGCGGTACACGTATCATCGTCTCGTGGCACATCGGTTGCGGAGCACAGTTATAAAGAAGGATAAAATAAACATTTTTTCTTAGTACCGATTTTCCATGTGACATCGTGCAACAGAGTTATAAAGCTTTGAAAAGTAGGTTTCTCGGCGCCTGGCGACATGCAACCCACCGTTCACTGTGCCCGCCCGTAGGCAGCACACAAGAGACGTAGGCGAAAGAGCTGTCTATCACCAGGCGCAAAGAATAGTCGGGCTGCCTATCATCAGGCGCCCACAGACTTCAAATACCTGGTTACTTGAAGATGATTGCGAGCACCTCGCAGTAGGCAACCCGCTTCGTACTGCTGCCTACCGACAGGCAGCGGTCAGAAGCAGGTTGCATACCACTAGGCACTCAGTAATACAATTTTCAAACCTCTGTAATTTTGTTATATGACGTTACATGGCAAAATGGTACTAAGAAGAAATGTTCACGTTATCTTCCTCTATAATTCTACGAGCTTTTAGCACAAAGCACTAGATCGTACTGTATACTCACTCTCCAGAGCTGATGGTATACACCGAAGACCTCCGACGAAGCGAGACTTCAGCTTCCGTGCTGAACGGCGACGACGGGCGGCGTTTCCGTCTGCTTTGCCGTCGACTGGAACTCCTTCGTTGCATGATCGCACACGCTGAAGCGGAGTATTCATCCTCGTCGGCCTCTTCCTCTGAAATCCATTAAACTTCTACTTCGTACCCGTCCCGAAATTATCTTGCTGGGGTATTTACATACTTCGACCAAAGATGCAAGTATATTCTTGAAATTCATATTAAAGTAAAGAAGGAAAAACTGTAAAAAAAACTCATCACAATTGTTGCTTTTTAAGATTTACCAATTTTGTGTTATTTACTCGCGAACTATAAGAGATAAAAGAAAGTTTTCAAACAATAGTACTTCTTTTAATTAGGACTACCATTTGGCAAAAGTGATAAGCGACTTATAACACAAAATTGGAAAATAACCTGATTTTCAGGGACCAATTTCATATCTAAATATTCTCTAGTTCATCTAGCTATCCCCAAAGTTTCATAATTTCTTGAATTTCCGGGATGTGATCTTCCCTTATTAAATTTAATTACCCGTAATTAACAAAGGTTAAGTGCTTTACCAATTAATGGTTTGATCTGCAGGTGTTATACTAACCAGTTATAGATATCCTCTGCATGCCAGCCAGTTCCTCTGCGTCACTTCCGTTTCCTTCTTGTTGCACCTTGTCCGGACAAACTTCCCTCCGAATGTCGCCTTCGTGGCCGCGTTCGGTGACGGCGAACGTAACTGACAGTCGGTCGACCGACGGCTGCGGGGAAGAAGGTTCCACCTACACCGGGAGGCAAAACCCAAGCAATTAGTTGCATGAATTTCGCTCGTAGATCACCCATCGTCACGCCACGTTCACCAGTCCCTACGGTGGAAAGTGCTGCCCGCGATTGGGTATCGAATGACAAGGCTGAACTCGATTTCAGGGATACTGTTCAAATCATTATCAAGCCACTGATGAGAACAGAATGGGGCAACTTGCCTTCGCCTCAGAAACTTGAAGTCGAGAACAGGAGCAGAGAACTTTGGAAATAATTGTCTTAAGAAAACTGTCTATGCATCAGAGGGGGTTGGACTGCAAGTTACCACTTATATACCAATACTACCGTATTGTTCAGCTGTGGAAGTATCCAGGAGATAGCAACACCGTTAGGAGGAAGTTAGAACAGTTGCTGGATGAATCGACGACGATGGATTCGGTGGAACTGCCAACCTGGCGATTGGAGACAAACCGACAGTGGTCATCCCTCGTTGGGACCGCGCCTGTATCGAACTCAAATCGACGTTAATGCCTGTCCCACTCGATATCGGGGACACATTGTTTCGCTCCACAAATCTTCCAAATCACGGAAGCCTATACATCATTGGTAAATGGAGAGATACTTTACTTCGCGATAGGATTACATGGATATTGACTGCCTCCAGCGACGAACGAGAGCTCTAACGACGCTTTAATTAACTTTGTGGATAGTGGTCTCACGATTGTGGCAAGTTTCATTTATATTTTAGTAGGAATAGAGGACTTGGATAATTTTGTAATATGGGTTTTGGAAATATTAATAATAAAATTTGAAATTGGAGTTTGGGTACTTCTTTTCTCTTCCCATTTTCTCATTTTTACTCTTCTGTACTAATATCTTCTCTAACTCAAGCTTCAAATTAATATGGAAATAGTGAACACATGCCGTGTGCGGAAATACCCCAGCCGTATTCGATAAACATACTCTTTGAACGCCCATCGGCGGTTCCCGCACGGACTTGCGTGTGTATATATGGTCGACATATCACAAGGGAATAAACTATCGACCATGAGATAAAAAAGGGCACAAGACGTGTTTGGAATGGAATTATTCTTAAGAAATTTGAAGTGTTTGTAGCCGCTGTGTAAAGATCTACGGACCAATGATCTACAAAGAGAGTTTAAGGCCACATGCGACCTGCCGCACCCTAAAGAGCACCGTGATACGTTCGAACGAGCCATCGTGGCCACGTACACCTCGCATTCTTCATGTGACCCCACCCTTCCTTTTCCACATAATCATTTCACTTTGAGAACCTCGCGTCGTGTTACACGCGATCTTTGGAAACTCACGAAAATCACCCTCCCCCTCCTATCATATTACGTGTATCGCCCACCCTCCCGAAACTTGCACCCTGTTTCGTGAAAAGTCACGAAATCCAACGTTTATCGTTATCATTCATTTCTATGGCACACCTTCCTGAAGATGTGACAGTTGCCCTGGTTGTAATTGCTTTTAATTACCCTTCATTATCCCTTTCGTGGAATCTAAATGGAACCAACATTTTCATGTTACTATGGAAAAGTGTTATTAATAGTACATATCTGAAGTCTGGTAAAATATTGAATTCGAATTATCGAAATTAATTTTCTTAGAGAATTTGTTTCCCTAGAATAATTTGCATACGAGTATAGGCACGTGTCCAGTCGCTGCACATTAAACAAATTATCCAAGCTTGTCGAACTCGATAACAGTTTTTACCTGGCACGCAATATCTAGGTTTTGTCGTCGATGCATTTGCTGATTAAACGGATACCGGTTGAAATGAAATAGTCACGAATAGTTGACACCCTTTTAAAAAAAACCTCAGAAAAAATACTTTAGAATATTTTTCTTTTTTAGATTTATTTATAATCACCATAGTAAAAATTATTTCTCTTAATGTTACATTATTATGTTTAAAGTATTTCTAGAATATGGTGCAACACAGATAACAAATTTAAAGAGAATTAAAAATTGCAATATTTCTTTTGATCATTCAGGGCTTAAAATTTTTTATATGAAATTGAATATTACCTCTTCAGTGGATAGCAATGGCGATGTCACTTTCGAGCGAGATCGAGCCGCGCTGTTCGATCTTAAAATCCCTGAAATACTTTCCACTGACTGGTTCCCTCTTTCTTCTGAAGTACTTTCTGTTTCTCCATCCATCTTCTTTATGTATGCTAATCACTTTCCGCCAGTCCTCTTTCCGGAAGTGGGTCGCGGTTTCCGGAAATTGCGAGGAAATTACTTCTTCTCCTCCTTTGGCTTTTTCAATCTTCGCGCAGTCGACCAATTTCGCTATGTAAAGTCAGTCTCGTTCGTGAATGTTTCTTTTTGAAAGGTCGCACACCTTTTTCACTAACAACTGCGTGAACTTAACTAAAATACTGGTCGGAAGAATTTCTTCAGAAATGGGAATGAAAATTTAATCAGATTTAATAAAATTTTCCAACTCTATGATGGTAAATGGTCACTATGGAATAATGTATTTCGAATTAACTCTTTGACCGGCGCTACAGAACGGAAATATGAGCAGTCTCGTGCCGGACAAGCCTTTTTATGCATTCGCTCCTACTGGGAAAAGTATTGTCCCTGCTATTGTCGTACTTCCTTTTAATCATATGCTTGCTTGAAGCTTTTGGAATTATATTATTAACGAAGTACAATTTCCAATTGTAAAGATCATATAATTCAGTACTTCTTTCAGTGATTTAGTCTTTCCATTTATTTATCAGCAGACTGATGAAAATTACGGGAAAAATTAAAGGATCACCTGCTGCATTTTACTTTACGTGATAGGCAATTAGGAATCTAATTGATAGGGAAATAAGTAAAGGAATCTCATCTGTTTCAATCTATATTTACTATATTGAAATTACATATGATAAAAAAGTACAGTTTATACATTGCTTTTTCCTAAGATCTCGAGAAATTTGTTCCATGTCGGCCTAAATTCATGTTACAATAACACAACGTTCCCCACGTAAAATGATTGCAGTAATATGTACAAGAATGACAGTTTATGTACACTCATTTACCACACGCTGATCACAAATACTTTTTAAATAATATAAACTCTTCTGGGAGCACTACTCTTTTGGCACCAGTTTTACAATCTAAAAATTCTAAAAGAAAGACTGAATTCGTATCATGCATCAATCATTACACCACCACCATTCGATTCTCAGCTTTCCGAAACTTTCGCGTGGCCTTCTCGCCCAATCTTCACTCTCGATCAGCTTCGAACTCTAAATGAAACCTTACAGGATCTACGAGTACGCTTTAAATGCTGCACAACGGAAATCAAACTACCACGTTCGATTAATGGAAGGTCTCTGCTTGGGCAAGGGGAAAACCGTGAACGAAGATTTGGAACTAGCGTTTCCTCTTGCTACATACATCAATAATTAACACTCCAGGTTCTACGCGAACGCTTTGCTGTTCGCAAGAAAAATATAGCGCGTGCACACACCACCCATTCGCGAGTTTTAGTATTACGTTTACTCAGGTAGAACTTCCCACGCATGATCAATAACTGCAGGGACTATAACTATTCAAACTGACGGTAAAAGGATACAGGGCACTTAACAATGTACCAGACAAATATAAAAACTGCGTCCAATTACAATAAAATTTCGCAAGTATCTAGTCGAGTTCCATGGAGCTTACCAACGCGTCAGGCCTCTCGAACATAAAATTATCCATTCTACTATTACAGTCGTGATCGTCGCTAGCCACATACAGGACGAATAAAATACAGAATTGATAATCTAAACTAAAGTCACCAACCTATAACGCATACGTTGCACCAGAAACCAACGAGCCCTACGAATCCCCTGAACATTTCCAGAAAGACGGCCGTCCTACCCGAGAGATGATATGTCAAAGATGTCGCACCGATCTTCTTAAAGACTACTACAAAAAAAGGAATTCTTCACTTGGTCGTGTGCCGCGCCCAGGCGGTCCTATGCACCTCGGACATCAGATCGCTCCTAGAGGGTAAACGTGCACTGGTCGTGCGAGACGGCGGCGGTCCAGGTGTCCTCAGGATAGTCGCCAAGTTCTTCTGACCCTGTGGGCTTTTACTCTTCGGCCCGTGGTTGTTGGAGATGTCTTTGACGGACACTTGCTTAGCCATCGCCGCTGAACGTTTACCCTGAGGCGGGGGATCCAGCACGATTGGTGGTATTTCGTCATGTAGATTCATTCGATCCTGCTTACCCTTTGTATCCTGGATCAAGTGAACGGCGCTCCTCTCGCCAGAACACGGCAAGGGTTTAATGAACGTTGCCTTAGGATCGACGGTCTCCAGACTTATTCCGTAATTGTCTGACTTGTGCGTCATAATCGGCGACGAAGTGAAACTGTTGGGCTGGGATACCCTTAGAGAGATGGAGTTTGGAGACAGTTGAGCTGAGTTCTGTAGATTCATGGTCTGAGTAACATCAATATGGTATCAATGTATATGGACCATTTTTCTTTGTACGGGGCCGTTCTTAAATTACGTAATAGTATTTTAGCGATTTAAAATTCTTTTCGACGTTCATATAATTCATTAAACTTGGTTTCGCGTGTACGATGAAACCTCGTTTTTAAGCTACTCATATTGAAAATTTGGTTAAAAATATTACGTAAAGCGCTCCCTGACTACCTCTACCCCCTTTGTAAAAAAACACAGAATTTGAGACCCCAAAAAAGACTTACGTAATTTAAGGGCGACTCTTATGGTTAGTTCTAAAACACTGTATATACAGTGATGCTTAAAAGAATATAAAAGAAATAGATTTCTCTCCAGAGTGTTAATAGTTTCCATATTTATACCATCTTTCAACAACCACTGTATCTATAGTATCATAAAGGACGTGAGTATACTCACAGATGGTCTACTACTAGGAGGTAGAAGGAGGCTAGGACCCATCGTATAAGGTGACGGTGTATTGTAAGGTGATCTTTGAGGCTGATACGGACTTATGTTGGTCAGCCTTTCCAGTAATTGCGTTTGGAACTGCAACTGATCTGTTGAATTACTGTTCCCCTGGATCCCAAGTGCGTTCAGGTTCCCAGGGTATAGGGAGTCTGGTGGATAAGAGCAGTAGGGAGAAGGTGGATCCAGTTCCCATGGTGAACTTTGTCCTCCGGTCCGTTGGCACTGTTTGTAAAATACTTGTATTACTTCAATGCATATATATACGCATATGTATTAACCCTTTGCCAGTGTAAGTTCTCTTCTTAATACTTCTTTGTCTCCTCGGTGTTTTAATAAGTATTCATAGTGTACAGAAGTAGAAGGGGAGTACGAACGCAAAGGATTAATAACACGAATATTGTTTAAACTTCAAGTTTCTTTTCATTTAACAGGACTAAAGCCGGGAATCCACCTAGAAGCTAAGCTATGTTATGCGATTATATGCTATGCCATGCTACGTTTTAAAAAAATTAGCTTCGATACATTCTTATGGAACCGTTTCCACCAAAAGCCGAGCTAAAACATAGCTTAGCTTAGCTTAGCTTCGCTAAGCTTCCCGGTGGATTCCCGGCTTAAAGTTCTGGGTTCGATACAACAGACATTTTAGATGCCAAAGAATTCTCGAGGACTTGAGAAACTTCAGGTTTTCGATTTTGGAAGGCATAACAGGTTGTTTGTTGTCAACTTTACCTAGCATTTGTTGGTAGCGCAAAGTCCAAAGTCCCGTGCGAAGACCTGTTACATAACATCGTCACACCGGCGCTTAGCACGATTATTGGATTAGCGATTTAGCTTTAATGTCAGCATTAAATTGCCATCTTCCTGTCGACCAACTTGGGGGCGAAACGTGTCGCGCGCAAGCGATAGAGTTTTCGCGCATTTCAAAAGCCGTACGCTCGTACAGGAGTCGAGAACCCTTTTAGGAAGCGTGAAAACTCGTTGCGTCCTAAGTGACTTCTTTCCCCCCATAGAAAGAGTACATTTTAAAATCTAACTCTGTTAGTATTCACGACCGCCTAAATAAATATCATCATTATAAATAATGTATTCTAAGCAGCACAATTATTTGCCAGCTGACCGACGTGCAAAGGAACACGAGCTTCATTCATATTAGCATACACTTAACAAACTCTTACCTGAGAAGGAACAATGCAACGCAATCAACTTGTACAAACAAAAGAGCACACTCTCGCGGCAACGCAACTTTCAAACTGAAAATCACTCGGTGTCGCGTGTGAAATGAAAAGTGGCCGCGCAAACACGGGTCTGTCGAACTTGATAACGGGTGCAGAACATAAAAGGTGTATGTAAATCGTTTTTATTAAGAAGTTTAAAAAACAGGCGGTACAAAAAGGCGTTACGGTATAAAAAAAAAAGAACGAAGGAAAGTACAAAATACAAGTGTTAAACATTAAATCGCGATGCAACGGTCGCAGGCGTACGGGTTGCTGGGTGTTCGAACACTCGCGTCAAGGTATTCGGTAGAGCGTTACCTGGCCGAGGTTCGACAAGTCGGGGACGGTGTTCGTCTGCTGCATCGTTGCTGAAGCGGGCATCTGCGATTGCGAGGTCACGTGGCCACTCGAGATGCGTTCTTGCTCTCGAAGGTGGCTGACCAGCGCTCCTATGTGCTCCAAGAGCTCCTTGTTCTGCACCAGCAACTGGTGTGTCCTGGCCTAATGAGGGTGGAGAATGGAGAAATTGATGTTTACCAATATCGTTCTTAATTTTCTAGCACCTACTAGAATTCTTTAACACTTATTCACTAGTGGTGTTTACTACAGTGGCGTGTAAAAGTATTCGGTTCACCCTAAAGACCGAGTTTTTGAGTTTTCTTGAGAAGCTAGAAGAATTAGCTTTCTAAGTGACGTGATTCGTCATTTTGAAAAAAATGTAATTGGTTGGAATAGCAAAAAAAATAGTATATGTGTTTTTAATAATACGTGTTTTTCAACATTTCAACTTCACGTTATTAATCTAAATCTACAACTACCACTCAAATATCGCCCACACAAGTATCCAGCATTCACTTACTTGAGCTTCGACGCGCGCTGCCGTTTCAGCCGCGAGTTGATCCTGAAGAAGACGCGCATGGGCAACGGCCGCTCTGGTTTGTTGGCTCTGCTGCTCTAGTCGTTCCCGCAACAGTTGAATCTCGTGCTTTAGAGCAGTCAATTCACCTCCAACCAGTAACCCTCCGCAATCGGAGGCCACCGTGCCCTGCACAGACCATTCAATCCATTCAATCACCCTCCGTCGTTGCAACCTTCAAAACTTTTAGAAAGAATCTCACCGGTGGCGACTGTCTAATCGGCGTGGTAGACGCTGTGGTCGCTGGGACCTCGTGCGACCTGAGAAGACACGGAACAGCTGCCTTTTCCTGCACTGGGTCCTCCGGGTCCCCTAACAGCGATATATCTGAAACACGTTAGATCCCATTCACTTTTCCTTCTTTATAACGCATTGCTCGCTACCGCTTTCTTTGGCAGTTATCTCTTTGGCTAATACGCTGTGAAGATACTGCACGTTCTACGCGAGGAAGCAGAATTTTTAATGGTCGATTAAGAGCGAGATTAAAGTGGCAAGCAATGAGTTGTAATTTTGCTGCGCAACTCGGTGTAAATTGGAAGGTTTCTCAGGGTTAATGGCGGAAGGAATGGCTTTTTTTATGGTCGAACAGAAGTCGGGGATATTAAACCTTTATGCACAGAAGACGGCGACGGCTGCGACTGCTCATTCGGTATTTCGTCTTGGTCCTCGTAAACGTCACGGTGGTTCTCTCCGTGCTCCCTTTCTCTCTCCCTGTCCACTCTGTCTCGATCCTCCGTGGCATTGTTTATACTTAATTTATGGCACACCTCGAACGCTTGTCCCACAGTCCTGACCACCCTCATCGCTTGACTCTGACGAAATATGTACAACGTTTAATTCAATGTTTTAATAAGTGCGATATAGAAGCTGCAATAGAAATTACACGAAATCATCAAATTTCAATTGTGGACATTTTTATGGTCGTAGCTGTTAGAGATACGAAAGATGCGGAGAGGAATATTTATGTAAGTGGAACGCTTTGAATTTTAAATTTCAAAGTGCTGCAGATTGATGGCTTATCGAAACGTTTAAACTTCAAACACTCGAGAGTTCCATGTTTCTTGTCTTGAAATGTTTCAACAAGTTGAAACGTTTGGAGGCGCGAACGCCAAACGTTTAGATCGCTTCAAATTTCACGGTTTCGGGCGAATAAATATACAAACTTCAATGTTGCGAGGGACCAAAGTTCAGCCAGGAGAATTCCAAAAGTTATATTCCTGAAATCTACGAATCGACGGGTGCTGCAGTCTACTGCTCTTTTAACATTACATACCTCGAAATTGAAATTTTACAAAGAATCCTATATAAAAGTAAACTTATCGCAAATCTTAAAACCCCATTTCTACAAAACCGCCTTTCTCGATCTTTTAAAATCTCGAAATTTCTCACACTGCCCCTCGAACATTTCTTTCCTTTAAAATCGAACTTCACAGAAATTCTCTAAAATTCTGAAACTCGAAAACTTTAAACCTCTAAAATTCTGAAACTCTAAAACTTTAAACCTCTAATATTTTAAAACTCGAATACCTTAAAACTCTAAAATTCTAAATGTTGAAAACACTAAAATTCTAAATGTTGAAAACACTAAAATTCTGGAACTCTGGAACTCTAAAGTTCAAAAACTCTAAACCCATGTTACAAATACTAAACGCCTGAAAGGGACGTGCACGAGCTATACAAAATCTCTCGCTGTTTAATTCAAACGAAGGTTGGGAAAAGAAGCAACGTCCTCGCGTCCAGGACGATCCATAATTTATTCCGCCGCGACACCGCGTTTCTTCCTCTTCGCCTACGATTCCCGTGAGCTGGCTTTTTCGTGATACGCTCGCCGAGCCACGCGCAACCCTTGTACCCCCGTAAACGGGCGATATCCTCTCTGCCTACCAAACGCGCGTATACACGTCTGGGCCTGTAGGTATACCTCGAGCTCCTCGAGGTCATCGTTCTCCTCCTCGAAGGGGTTCTCATCGAAGCTGAAGTCGACGTTGGCCGCCGACCTGGTCAGCTGCAGGGGCGGCGGCCTGGGCTTGGAGAACGGCTTCTTCGACCTCAGATAGTTGAGTATCTCGGGCTCCTTGAACGACAGCTTCTTCCTGGGCTTCGGTGTTTCGAGGCCGGCAGGACTTCCGGGCGCAGGATTCGCCGACACGGACACCTCTGATCCTCCGCTGGCCTGCCTCGAGTTCTTCAGCATGTTGAATGAGCGTTCTTAAGGGATTAGGGTGTCTTTTGTTCGAGCACCTTGAGCACCTTCTATGAGGAATCTGGGGAGCACCCGTCACTGCAATGGCACCGTCAAGTTTATCGTGTCTTACACGCGTTCTCTTGCGCGCTCTTATCTCGGCCGGAATGTAGCGGGCGATTACGGGGAATTGTGTGTCTTGTTGGGCGAATCAGCTGCTCTAGTCGTGTTTGAAGTCCACGCGGTGGGTGGAAGGGATTCTGGGTAAGTTTAATATTCTGAGTGGCGTGGGCGTGTTTTTAAGCCGAGGGATTTGCATCTCTTAATGGCGATATTTTTTGGAAAGCGTAGGAAATATTGTCCGGGAGTCCTTGAATGTTTACCGTGAAAATAAATGAAGGTAGGAGTTCGCTTTGTAGGAAGCTTTTATAGTAGGAAGGATAGTTGGGGAACACGTTTCAAAACCTTGCGCCACTCAGAGTGTTAACTATGGCTATTACTCGTTAAGTGGTTAAGAATTTTTTCACGAGCATTTTGGCTAGCGTCCATTATGTGGTTTAGCAGTGACATTGACCAGAGAAAATGATAGTTGTAGCGGAATGTGCGTGCCGTGTAGTTATTAATCTTGCTCGGTAGTCGTGTTTTCCATTAGTGAACGTGTATTTTGTGCGTAGGTTGAATATTGAGATGGATAGGTATGCTATGGGGAGAAGTGTAGAATCTTGTTTGTTTAAATTTACTCCGCGGCTAGAAATCATTTGGAATACTCCTGTTTCTATTTTCATTCGGGAGGGAGGCGGCATCTAGCTAAAAGTTTGAGCAAAGGGACAGCGGCGTGAGCTTGAGGGATGAGAAAAGAGAGTTTGAAAGGCGAAAGAAAAGGCAAAGAGCTAGAGACCGCAATAAGAGGGGCAGAAGACTGAGGGAGTTTAGGAAACTCGCAGAGGGATGGATGGAGGTCGAGGTACCAGCAAAAAAGATATAAAGTAGAGGGAGTTTGAAAGACTAACGAAGAGGCAGAGGGAACTAGAGAGGGAAAGAGAAAGAGATAGAGCAAAAAGAAGATACATAGGAAACTAGAGCTGATAAAAATAGAGTGAGTTTAATAGGCCAAAAAAGGGGCACAGGAAACTAGAGATAGCAAAAAGAGGGACAAAAGGCTGAGGGGGTTCAGGAAACCAATAGAGGAATACATAGATGGAGGTCGAGATATCAGAAAAAAGATATACAGGAAACTAGTGCTCAATAATGGAAATATGGAGATTTGAAAACAAAAAAAGAGGTAGAGGGAACTAGGAAGAGCAAAAACAAAATACATAGAAAACTAGATCTATAAAAAAATAAATAAAGAGATTAAAATAACAGAAATGAGGCAGCGAAAACTACAAACAGCAAAAAGAAGATACATAGGAAACTACTTAGAGCTTAACAAAATAAATAGAGAGAATTTGAAAAACGGAATTAAAACAGGAGAACTAGAAAAAGCAAAAAGAAGATACATAGGAACTACAGCTCAAAAAAAAATAAATGAAGAGAGTTTGAAAAACCAGAAATGCGGCAGAGGGAGAAAGATAGAGCAAAAGCAAGATTTCTATGTAAGAAACTAGAGCTCAGAAAAACAAATAGAGTTTGAGAAACCAAAAATGTGACACAGGGAAATAGAGACGGAAAAAAGCAGGTGGATCTAAAAAGATTATAAACAAGGGAGCGCGTAAAAGAGACAAGTTAGCAAGGGAGAGTATTGCCCCACGTGTAATAAATTTCTGTCGAACATGCGGGGCCGCGATTGGCGCCGATGCCGCGCGATTCAAAGAATCGATACTCCCGCGCGTGCAATCCTCCCGCCGCGACCATTCCAATTATAAACGCGCGGGCCCGACGTAGTACTGGCCAGCTCCGAGATAAATGCCGCTCGGTTTAGAAACTATTACTGACCCGGCGTCGTTAAAATCCACCGAGCACCTTCGCAACAGCCACGCTACGTTTATTTGCCTCGAAGCGTTTCGCGGAGGAGCCGTCGACGCGGCTGAACAGTTTCTCAACGTGCGTCTTTCCACGCCGAACGGGAATCAATTCCCCTGATCCCATTCCACTATTCAGTTCACCTTCTACCTTCAACTTTCTGGTCAATTTTGGGGAATGGTAAACTTTTAATTATGGTGGGTTCGAACGAATGATAGAATTAAATAAAGTTCTTCTATATGAGCGATTCTTTTTGAGAAAATCGATTTTGGAAAATTCGATGTGTGTGCACGTGGATAAGGGTTGATAGAATGTGGGAGTGAATTCGGAGGTGAAGTAAATTCTCGACTGAAAATAATTCGAAATTGTGGAATAAATTGTTTTCGAAAGTGCCTTTGCTTTGGAGAAAATTGACGCGAGTCCACTGTTACCAAACCCGGTTTTCTCGAGAAAAAAAATGGCTTATGGCAACAAATTTTATTCGCCATTTTCAATTTATTTTTGTGCACGTCTGACTGTAATGTTTAGTTTACCGTTTAAATCAGAAAATTGATTGTTTTTGTAATAGTAGGTATATCTGTGTGTTTTGAATTTAATTTGCAGAAAACTCTAAATCGGGAAGTTGATAAAACGTTCAGTTGTCAGAATTCCATTGAATATCAGGAGAAAATAGATTGTAAATGCAATGAATATAATTTTGCGTCACTGCTCCAACATAAGAAATAAAGAATACTGTATTTACACATTTCTTTGTCAGTAATACATTTCTTCACGATGTGCGAACAGAACGCAAAACAAATTCGAGGGGAGGGAAATCAAGATGGTTGCGAACGGGGTCAATTCGTTGTTTACAAATATATAAAAGTTGAAAGTATTGCTTGAAAGAGTTTGTTTGTTCAGAAGATAGATCGTTAAGTTTCGATGATGTCGAGCGTGAAGATTGTTCTTTTTGCCAGGGATCTCTGATCGCGTTACGAATCGATTCTCTGTTGTTTTTGGCGCTTGGTGGTTTTTACACCCTCTTCTGTGGATACTCCCTAAGAACACCTGTACTTAAAATAATTGACGATTATAAAAGCATAGAAATCCTAAAACTTTAAAAAATTCAAATTTTATCAACAATACCCAGTGTCCAAACGGAACCCTCCGATTCCTCAATTAAATCGAAAAATGTAACTCAAAGTAGTGTAACGATCAATATCCAAGGAGTATCAATATCAAAAAACATCTCAAAAAATTTAGAATCCTTTAGAAATTGAAATTTTGTTAACGTTACATTATTAAAGCACAATTTTTTTCACCACAGTTTTATATAATTCACTTTATTTTAAGCGAAACTCCAAATTCTATTTACAAAACTATTATTTATTTCTATTCCATTATGACTTGAGTATGGGTTCGTTTTTAAAACCGTTATTTATTTTTTATTATGAATATTTCAACTCCCACGTTCATGTATACTAAAACAGTGGTAAACTCGGAATCTTTTTAAACCCCATCTTTTTCACGCAGCTTTATAATCCCCGACACGATGAATGATTTCATTCTCGTGCTCTAGCGCCTCCTCATTCATAATAAATCTCGAACTTGACCCTCAAGACGACGGTCATTAGCGATAAGGGGGCGACAAGGGGAGGAACGGGGCTGTAGTACACCGCTTTGATTACACGAGCGTGCGTAACGCGTGTAAACACGCGCGCACTGGTGATTAAGTACCGCGCCGTGATAACAGGCGTCCCTCTCGTGACTAGTGCACGCAAACTGTAGCACGCACCTGGTCATCTCGCAATTAAATTGATTATCTGAAGCGTCGAATGGCAACACGATCCATCACAACCCCCGTTTTTATCCATTTCATCTCTTTTTTATTTCTTTTAGTTGTTTGTTTTTTTTCGAGATCATTTTCCATAGTTTGATTGAAAGTTGGTGTGCTTTTCTTTATTTTAAAATGACGGAAGCTCTTTCTTTTATGGGACCCTTACTATTAGGGACTATGCTGTCCCTAATTACTTATGGGAGGGACAAGAATTCTGCAGAATTATAAATTACTTTGACGTGAGTTGGAGTTGGTCGATTTCGCCAGTGAGCCAACGATTTATTTATTTCTGGGCCCCCAGGGACTCCAGAATACTGTTCCTAATTATAGGGTGGATAAAGGTTGCACTGGAGCAAAAATTTACTTGTTTCTAAAGCTCTGTTTATGTTAACTAAAGGTCTCAACTATAGCGTGAAGACATTCCAAGATTTTTTTAAATATGATAGTAGTGATTGATATTTGAGTCGTTCCCTTGCAAAGTTGGTACGGTTTTATATAGAAGTTATTAAATAATACAGTATGTTTCCATCTTTCAGAAATAAAAAAACCGAAACTGTGTTTTTACAGTATTCCAAGAGTATATGCATTTATTATACAAACGATGGGAGTTGGAAGCGGGAAAAATGGAACGTATCCTCGAATTTCATTTCCCAGAACTCTATGCCCGGATTTCCACGAATACTGTGTAAATATTCATCGAGTTTATAAAACGATCTGCGATTGATCGAGCTATACTGTGCAAATATCCAGAATTTCATCCAGCACTGTGCATTTTCATTAATCGATGCCATAGAGTAAATTCTTCGATTCGAAGTATATCAATTTTTGTATGCTACTTTTTGAAACTTAAGGGAGGAGGAATTTTTGGAACATCGAAGGTGGAGGTGATTAGTTGCCACGTTAAATCGAGATAAGAGCGTCGGAAGAGAAAAAAAACGAATATTTAGGTCCAAAGATCACTGGCATTGACAAATATTACTCAACACTAGAAATCCTGTCGCATCGATCACTCGAAATCGTTCCCCATTCGTCACGTTCGTACAATCCCTTCATTTACACGTATATTCACCGATATTTCGCCTATCAATAATTCATTTTTCCCTCGTAACTACCTACACATTTTGCAAAAAAAAAAAAAATCAAACAGATTACTGAAGACGTTCACTGCGCAAACGTGTGGAAACACTGTGGTTCACTCAATGAAAATAAAACTTCCACTATTCACACAGATGTTTTTTTTTAAGTGGCACTAATTTAATTTGAAGGCATTTTTCATTTCATTTCTTTGTGGTACTTTTAGTCTCTTCCTTCGAATTTGTTTAAAGTTTTCTCTAATTTAATTGAGCTTTGCTGTGAACTTTTAGTTATTTGTTATATCAAGTTTCCATAGTTAGTTTTTGCTTGAAAGCCATTCAATGATTTTCTTTAGAAGTTTTTTTCTGCGAGAAGCTGGAAATGCACTTTTCAAGCTTTCTTCAATTTTGCGCGAATTTCTTCAGTTTCATTCAATCTTCGTAGCAATTTCATCTCAAACTTCCTCCCTTCTGGCTATCATATTCAGACCAATCTTTCTTTCTGAACTTCTTTCATCACTTCTGTTGACCAGGTGCTCTGAATTTGATTTTCTAGGTATCTCGATCTCTATTTTCAATTTACGTTTCAAATTTCTCCGATTTTCACGCCACGACCTCCTTAAACTTTTCTTCTAGGGCTCCTTGAAGCTTCCATATTTGTTCTTCAAGAACCTCTCCGTCTTTCCAACTACCTCGAACTTTTCAGAATGCAGTTCTGAGGCAGTTTGTGAACTCCCCTTCCTGGAACTTCTTTCAATTTTTGTGTAGCTTATGCAATCTTCAATTTTCGTTGTAGCAACTTTTTGCAATCTTTCTCCCTCTTCATTCCTCACTTTTGCCACTTTCAGTCATTTTTATTTGCTTCAGTAATTGTTAGATACCTTTATTCTCGACCTCCATTTCAAACATCTTTCCTCCTCCATTGAACAATCCTCAACAATCTTCAACCTTTGCTTCAGCAATCTATAAAAATCTTTATTCTTCGCTTCAGCAATCTTCACCCCCACTTCAAAATTTTTCAGCAACGTCCACTCTCCACTTCGAACACCTTCCCTCTCCACTTGACCACTCCTTAGCAAACTTAAATCTTCGCCTCAGCCATCTCTAGAAACCTCCACTCTCCACTGGAACAGCCTTCAGCAACCACCACTCCTCCCCACTCTTCACTTCACAGATCTCCAGCAACTAGCCATCAACCTCCTACCGCCCCATCAACCCAAAACATTCTCGATCGAATGTCCCCCGGGTGGAAGCAACGCCGCTAACCTCTTAACCGAAGACCGCGGTGATGGACGATGGACGTGGTCTCCCTCACTGGTGGCGAGCGCGGAGGAGGACCGCGTGCTCTCGAAATACACGGAAACGTGGAGTATGTATCTCGACGCGGCGGGCAGGTAGAAGAGAACTAAGCTGCGTGTGCTACTCGCGGATGCTGGCCCGCGCGATAGCAGAGCGCCGCGGCGGTGAAGCTGAGCCTGAAGCGGAGCACACGCCACCCGCTTGCTCACTCGAGAGACTTCTACGTCTGCTCCTCTCTCCTGGCCGCTGGATTTTTCCGTAGGTTTATTTATAAGTGCATTAATATTCTCGCTTTCGACTCGCCCGATGGCATTTCCGCGGCCTGGTGCTCGATCGGCTTCGACGCCCCCACCCCCGTCGCGCCAATCCCTCTAACAATAAGTCTGGATGATGTCGTCGGTGGAAGCTGGCCCAATGATGACTCGTGAATTTTCTTCAGACGTAGGAGAATGTATTAATTTTATTTAAATTATTATTGATTAATTTAGGGAACGTATTGAACTAAATTAATTATTCATTTGATAAACCCTTAAATTATATATATTATCAAGTTCGAAAGATTTATTTATAAATAATGGTGTTAATGATAATAAATTTTGGTTTATGTATTATTTGTCTTTAAATAAATTATGTAAGAAATTTATTGTAATATATTTATTTCCTGTATTTAATTAATGGAATCCATTGCTGCTCAAGTTCTAATATGGGACGTTTAACAGAAAAAAATTGTGGTAAATGATACATTTTCAGGTAGAGTTGAGTTTCAGGAGCTTTTTCTCTTTTTTTTTTAATACATCCAGGAAACTGTAGCAGAACTACGAGAGTGGGAGGAAGCATTATTCTAGAGTACAGAGGGATATAGAGTCAATTTGGAACCTGTTGTAACAAACGGGTAAGTAACGGTCTCTTCGTAACTGGTCGATTTTTGCGTTCCAAAAGGCACAAAAATGCACAATCTCCCCCAAGAAAGAACAGTCCGCCGAAATTTTGCTGAATTACACTTGTAAGAACAAAACTGTTATGCGTCGCCCGTCCCGTATAGATACCTACCTATTTTTCACCCTGTAGCTCTGCAAATATTACGAATTGGGAAAAACCCTTTTGCACACGTATTACCCATGTAATAATGTACCAGTAGAAAATGCAAAAAAAAATTTCTTTACCCTTCCGACCAGAATACCCCCTTAAGTAGTCCATATTCAACATCCTCTAACCAAGTTCGTCAAGTTCGTCAAGTTCATCGTCCTCCAACCTCCCCAAAAATATTCTACATCTCCAAGAATCCAAAGAAGCCTCTCGAATCCTCTCCAATTCTCCTACATTCTTCCTCCATCATCCCCGCCCCCTTTCTCCCGCCCTTCATTAAAACACACACTGTTCCTCTCCACCGACCTCTTCGCTTCTTCATCCTCCAGCGGAGCCGTGTTTTTCTTCGCCATCCGTCACGCTCCGATCCCCAACCACAAATTCCTTTCTTCTTACAATTAAAAGTAACCAGCGAAAATCGTTTCGTTCCGTTGGCTGGTCTCTCTTTCATCCTCCTCTTCTTCCGTGCTTCTTCGCAGCTGACCAGAGAGAGGGCGTTCGGACGTTTCGTTACCCCGGACCGGCAATCTTCTATCTCTCCTCCGTTGCTCGTTCCACCAGCTCGTTTCGAGTCGAAACAAGAGCAGAGGAGCTTAAAGTGCCACGGCACGAGCCAGCTTTCAGAACGCGGAAAGCAACGCTTGAAATTCGCTCTTTGCGTTCCCCTGCTCCCGTTTCGAGCACCCTTCACCGAGACGAGGAGCCGGCAATTCGGTCGTGGAATTCCTCTTCCGGCATCCGCGGCACCGTTCTACTCGTTTTGGGCATCGATACCGTCACACCAGACCACGCGGATGAAATCTTTCGACAGACGTTGGAATAGCTGACTTTGGTTTCGTAACAGCAGGGACGCCGAACCTCGTCTATTCGTCACTTAATTTTGTACTTTGTGATGCAATGAAGTCGTTAGTACTCGTATTGCTTGATTTGCAGGTGTTTCTTTATACGGGAGGAACGTCGAGGTGGAACCTCGATACCTGCAGGCGCACCTCGCTTGTTGCATTCCGTTGGCAATGGTAGGCGTGATTACTTAAGAAAGAGAGTAAGGAAGTGATATAAAGTGATAGTGGAGGGGGGAGACGTGGATGCGAGTCTTAATGCGCCTGATTAGTTGCACTGGTAATTGTGAACCTTGGCGTTATGATTAAAATACCAAAACTCTGAAAGGATATTCCAAGTTCAGTGGACATGGATTTTGGAAAAATTTCAGAGACAGAATTTATGCTTGCAGAATTCGAGTGAGTGACGTCATATTTTTCTACTAGATTAGAAATTGAGTCATTTCTAAGATTTCGTTTGTGTTAATGAAGAATCTCAATTATTCCTTAAAGATATCCCAGGAATTTTTGGGATGTAAAACTAGAGGTGTATGTTCAATTCGTTCCCTTGCAAATTTTTAGAGTGCATTACACTTGTGCCAAGAGTCGATTCAGTTACTGCCTCAAGCAATTGTTTCAAAAGTCAAGCAAATGTTGAAATCAATTCTACAATTAGTATTTTATAAATGATATCTTAACTATACAAGTAAACTCCTAAATCTCCCAAACTGAAGAGTTCCTGTAAACTCCATTCTTCTTCACCCACATCTAACCGCCTAAAAATGTCACTATTGCTTGGCACACCTAAACGCACACGTCACAATGAAATTGACGCCATGGATCAAACATTCGAGATTCTGAATTAGTATATCTACTTCTAATAGCAAGTTATATTTCTAATAATCTTGGCAGGTCTACGTTTAAATTTACAATACGTCTTTCGTTTATTACCCAACGCAAGAGAAGTCAATATTCATTATTTTTTAAAATGGAGCGTACATTGTATTCTAAGTTTCAAAGAATCCCAGTTGCCGAAGGAATTCAAAAGAGCAGACTCGAGAGCGCGCGAAGCTTTCCCAGGCACCAGTTACTGCGGAAAGAGGAAAAAGCTTCTTGCGACGTTCTCCACAGCCTTAATGGCGAGGAACTTTAAACATTAGCTCACGGTACACGGATATTTCTGTAGGGCCCTAGCTTGTGTACCGTTCTATTTCTAGCACGGCGTTACTGTTACTCGGGGGACTCATTCGAAATTTGAATACCCTGCTCGAAATAATTGGAGGATCCCTCCAAAGCAGGAAGCAAACGTCGGAGGCTGAGGAATAAGCCAAATGTCAAGTATGGAACATCCGAGCCTCCAGAAATCTCTCATTTACATAGTATACGAGTAGTTAACACAATATTAGCCGCACTACGGTTGACCCGCTCATTTTGAACAGCCGCGTATGGCTAAAAAGAGTGAATAAAAAATCACGAAGAATATAACCACGTTAAAAATTGCGAATTATTTCACTCGCCAAACTTTTCTTTTATTAATAATTCTGTATGGCGAGTTGCTAGTCCTAATGATGCAAATTGAAATTTAGAATTGTGAGTGAAGGTGCCCTTTTAATAAAATGAAGAAAAAAAGTCCACGGTCCGCTTAGAACTAAATGATTATAAAAATCTGCATTACAAGGGAAAAACTAAATTTCCTTTTCGTTGATTCAGAATGTAATTCCAATGCTTATGGAGTATATGTTGAGAGAATAATCGACGAGCGTGCGTAAATCGTGGACCGATTCCGTTTGGTCGACGAATCGAGCTAAATCGCCGTTAAAAATATTTTTGAAATCGTATTACCGTTCCCCGCCCCCGTAAACTGCCCGTGCAGGTTAAAATTAACGGCTTGACAACGTATGACGCACGTGGTCTGTTGCTAGTGATATGACACCGTGGCAGATTTAAACGGCCTGCTGTGTCATGTGCGACGTTGAAATTTCAAACGAATGCAGGAGGAAACGAAAGAGGATAGCATTGAAATTCGAACCGTTTTCGAACTTATCGCGATAAGAATCCCATCAATAACGATGAATTTCTCTGGTGCAGAGAGTGTACCTCTAACAAATTGTAAATATCTTCATTAATAATAATAATCTGAAAGGTTCTGGAAATAAATATGACAATAAAAATGTCATATTTAAATATGTTAATGTTTATTTCTTCTATTTCTTTATTATATTCTCTTTATTATTTTTATATTATTATTCTTGTGGGTTCTCCGCACGAACCGGTGCACAAATTATATCCCTCATCCTCAGAGTACTCGCGCAAATTTTACCCTCGTTACGTTCCCGTAAATTCAGAAGTAATAGAATCCTACAAGTGTATAAATTTAGATGTTACACCTCGTAGAATACTCCACGGTAAGGACATAAAATTAGGCACTCCATTTTGTAAGGTGCACGCCAGTGAAGTCACGCAAGGGAGGCAACAGGGTTGCAGATACCATACACCCTAAATTCTCAACGCGTGTAAAATAAAGGGTTGGAGGAAAGCACGAGCGAGATAAAGTCTTCGCGTCCGCCTGAAAATGACGGGCGACGATAAAGGCGGATTCACACATAACAGTATTGTCTCGAACTAAGATGATCACTATCCCCTCCACTTCTTCAAGCGAGAGGAACTTTATAGAAGAGACTTTATATAGAAGAACCAGGCAATTTTTATTTTCAACTAGTTTTTTATTCGTCAGGGTGAAAACACCCCTCAAAGGTTAATGTGAGCTTTCCTATTTCCCTGCACGTCTTCAAAATTATAGCTTATATTAAAAAATTGATCAGTGAAAATTGAATAGCTTTTTCTGCTCTGTAAACCTGTGCAATGAAATTGTTTAAACTTTGTAGTTTAAATAAAGAAACGCCCCCCGCCACAAACAAATTAATAACAAATCTGTATCAATTCTCTTAGTCTCTTTGCGTCAGTGTCAAAACTGACACGCACAAGTGCAAGCTGCTCCGTTCCAAAACAGGAGAACGATATTTTTTACCACTGACATTGACGACGGTGTGCCGTCACGGAACTGATATGTGTGAATCCGCCTTAAAGCGCTCGCCGGTTCCGGAACATAAATTCGTAACGTCGTGTTCTCGTTTTATCGCCCTCCACCGTCCGAAGAATTCTTGGTGAATCAAGCGGCGAGGAATGAAAAATCGCTGCCTATTAACTCATTGGCTCTCAGATAAATCCACGCGGCAAGAAGTCACGAAACTCGCATTGTTTCCCTGATATATCAATCGTGTTTGACAAATTGTGGAGAGGATTACATCTCGACATTGTGTACTTTAATTTCGTTTGAAGATGGAGAGATGGAGAGGGGGATATGTAAAATAAAATGTATCTCGATGTTTTAATGCTTGACCCCTCTATGTCCGCGGTTATTGTGGATAGACTCCGTACTTGAAGAATTTTCTGAAGAGCTGTGTAACGTGTAGGTTTAAGGTACTGTAGGTATTTTATATTGAAATTTGTAATGGTATATTAATATGAATTTCTGTAATAATGGTGGAGGAAAATTGAATAATATATTACGTCCTCATTCATTATTATTACTATTACATCCATATTGTGTACATTGTAAAGAATACCAATGAAGAAAAATACAAAAATCAAGAAGATGAAACAAAGCATAAATAAAATCGCAGCCGTAAAAAAAACAAAAAGACGAGGCTCAGCTTTGATAGCTGCTATTAAGCTATTAATACACGGAATGTATTAATTCATGGATGGTGTATTGGAGCGGATAGGATTGCAGTTATCAAGGGGTCAAGTGAATTGGAAGGATCATTTTGAAGAAGTTAAGTGGTTTATATTCTGTGCAATTAAAATTTAATACTTCTTTTCAATTCACTTCGCGTTCCTTTGTGCAAACTTGCTAGTACCCATTCTATTACGATCAAGGAAGTGAACTCAGATAGCCAATCGATTCAATACTAATTACAGTCCCGAGCAGAAACGTGGAAAAGGTGTGCAAAAAGTTGATTACAATCTAGAATCCAGGGTCCCGTTACAGGAGCCTCGGAGACGGCCCAAAGGCTAATAATTCGAAGGTTAATGGAATGTGATAACGTAGTAGTAACCACAGAGCAATTTACGAGGAAGAATGCAACGGAAAGTGCACGATAAGGGTCATAAATTATGCACGAGTAGCTGTGCAGTACACATTAATCTTTGCAACGTGACTTGCTGCAACACTGATCTCCCAGTTTCTTTTGCAAGATATAAAAATCGTTCAGTATCAAAAAACCATCAACTGGAAGAAGAATTTGAAAGAGGCTTCTATGAAAAGGATTCTTGACCCGTTAAAAGCTACTTTCAATTCAATCAGAGACTTCTTATACGTCGAACGAAAAATGATTAAATTCTACATCATCAGAAACTATTTTTATATTTTTCACAAGAATTCTGTGCCCCTCTCCAAAGTAAACGTCTCAGCCTTGATCTTCGAATTTCTTCGAACAATTTTACAGCTTCACTGGCTACAGCTCGTCGAACTTGCCTAGACCGAGGATGAAAGAAAGATCCTACTCGAGGAGAAAAAAGTCTTTCTTCGCGTCTCCAAAGATCGCTGCCCACTAATATGGATAGAAGAGACGCGTTTAACCGTGATCTATCGAGATGTTACTATAAGAGGAATGACTCTTCGAGATATCCGCGCCAGCAGCCGTTTAATGGGTACATAAACTCTCTGATTCACGGGGATCGTAAACATGGGTCTTTCGTATCGATCGTGTATAAAGAGATCGCTATTCTGACGAAGCCAGATGAAAATAAGTTTGATGAAATATGGAATCCTAGATCTAGAGAAGCTTCAGGGGCGTCATTTTATGATTAGAAGTTAGATGTCGTAGGTATTTTATAATACAAATTAGAAATTACAGTTTACAGCGTAAAGTAATCGCGAATATTGTCGCAATATCTTAGATTCAGGGATCAAAGAGCGTCTAATCTTGGGAATGACTGAATTTTTCTGGACCTCAACTGGGGGGTAGAATGTAGTTTCAATCTAAACACTTTGATGGCCGTTGTATGCGTGATTTCAAGATTTGAATTTATTATTTTCGCTGAGTCTAGGAATTCAATTTCATTTCTATCATCATCAGATTTATAAATCCAAGGATTTCTATTCTATCCTCTTCCTCCTTCCCAGCAGTAATAAAAGTGCAGCTCTACCAAGTAGTAGTCAGATCTCCAAACGTGCGTCCCCGAAGAGGGCAAAGCTAAGAAAAATATTATCTCTATAGGATCTCTCACAAATCCAGTGCAAATCCTACGAATCTTATGATTGCTCGGTAGACCCCGACCAACCACAAGAATCCCAACTAGAATCTCTCGATTCTCGACAGCACCCTTCCCTGTCACGTCACTCTTCAGAAGCTACCACCTTCTTGAAGTTTCGCTCTCGAGAATTTTCACAAATATCCGACTGACAGCCAAAGGAGCATCGAATCCAGTGGTTGCTAGTGCAGAGCGTCTGACGCCCATGTCGCGATCGTGGGTGGAGGGACCAGCAGGGGGTGGGATGCAAGGGGTGCGGGGGGTGGGTATCGTTCTGTCCTGTATTTGCAGTGGCGGCCATGTCGTGCCACTGGCAGGAGGTTGTTAAAATAGCCTGGTACAGACAGGCGCCATCGACGACGCCCGTCTTCCTGCGAGCGCGAAAGAAATCTCGCGTCGAGGGAGCTTTTCAATGTAATTCGCTTTTCCAGTCTAGAATCTCCTCGCGAGAAATCTCGCGGATCATCCTAGCTGCAAAGCGTGGCGAATTTAGGGGGAATCTTCTTGAAATTAGGGATATTCTATTTTTTTAGTTAATAAACCTTCGTGGTTACACGGGGTATATCGCACCCCAGACAATTTTCTTTCAGAAGTATATGTATTTGCCCATATTTCTATAAATTTCTGGACCTTAATATTCAAATTTAAAAATTTGGTGAATTTCAACACAAGAAATCGTTTTTTTTTTACAACTACTTTTTCAACCTCAATTTCATCATATCAAAATTTATATTTCTGCGAAAAAACTGTTAGAACATGATTGTACGAGTATTGGTAACTAAAAAAAATACGCTGGAGTGCAGTGAACCCTATGTGACCAATTTGTGAATTCTGTAATTCTTGTAAAATTAATGTATACAGCAAGAAATAAATATATCGAATGAAATATAGAAGGGCGGTTTAAGTGTAATTAAGAATTATCCAGTCCTGAGATTCTAGATATCCTAATTCAATGATATCGATATCTACCTGCATAGAAGTCGACTTGTTTAAAGGTCGCAAATTTTTTCACCGTTGCGATTGCTCCCAGACGATGTCTGTGAAAAATGTTTGAAACGGCCGCTCGACTGGCCATCCCCTATAATCTCGAGCAACATTCTTGCAGACGTGTATCCCGGTGAACGCGAAATTACACGAGCCCCGAACCGTCGTATATCATGATACGCCGATATAATTCCTATCCGTGGCCGTAATGGACCGGTCGGTGTGGATAGAGCATTATACCCGCGGTCCTATCGTCGCGCGATCTTTCTCGTGCGCAGAGTCGGCGCCCATGATCTCGACCGCGAGAAGTCGAAGGTGCATTCTGGTCTTTGGCAGAGATGCAACGTCGCCTTTCCTGCGCCCCTTCTGACAAGTAGTGAGGGGCTCGAGAGGCTCCCGATCGCTCCCGTCTTAGTACCACATTAATAGTTACCAGATAGTATTGAATATTTCTGAGAATTTTTAATAAACTAATAAACTTAGTAAATTTGATAAATTTAGTATAACTTGGAGACTCTGAAACGTTGGATTATTGGAATTAAGGATTTAAAATGGAGAAAGCGTTAAATACTCCAAGAACTAGGAAGCACCCGAGTTAGTTTCAATTATAAAAAATTATCGCGATGATAAAATCTAGGGAGTATCAAAGAACTTTCGTTTAATGAATGTACTTTGAGTAGTTATTGAAAAAAGTTAAGCGGGGGCTAATATTATTCCAAGAACTAGCAGCTTCGCGTGGTCAAACCGAGTAGAACGACGGGAAAGAATACTGAAAGAGAAGAAAGAGAAGCGTAGATGCGAAATTGGAGAGTGTACGTGAGAAAATGTGGGAAACGAGAGGGGAATTGGGAGAATGATAGCTGGAGAAAAGGAGAAGTAGCGCGGCACGGAAGAGAGGAAAAGTGTAGGCGCACGGCGGAGAAAAGAGAGAAGACTGAAGGAGACGTGGTTATTTATAGGGTCACAATAATGCGAGTTGATAAAACGCCAGCCGTGACAGACTCTGGGCCACGTGAATTATCGCGGGTGTATGCACGTGCACGACGTAATATTACGCTTCGACGAGCACGTGCATACATGCAAAAGTGTGGCTGTTGGAAGATTAAGGCATTCGACTGCAATTAACCCTTTGGGTGCTGTGGAAGTATACGCGTGCTTGGTCAGCGAACGTGGCTCGGGCGTTGAGCGCCTATAGGCGTTTAAACAACATGGTTAATGGATATGATTGAGAGATTTCCGCACGCGGCGTACGATAAGCGTTTGAATCTTTTGTGTTTTGGACAATTTAATTTGCAGTATGTAGCTGAAATATATGTTCGATACTTCACGGTCTAATTATCTTCAAGTATTTTCTCAGAATGTCCATTGCATGTTGACATGCACTTGAAATTTGATGATGTCGTGGATAATTCTAATTAAGTATTTTAAGAAATACACAAATATGGAACGCTGCACTGACCTTTTTGCTAGATTTGAAGACGTTGCACTTGAAGGTGTTGCTGCTTCCGTCGCGGGCAATGTAGCTAAAAATTTTCAAATCGTGGCTATCGTGGGAGACGTAGAATATCCTGGAACAATCAAAATTGCATCTGAACTCCTCAGACACTTGTGCAGCACCTCAATTCCCCGAACTTGGAATTTATCCCAATTTGAGATGAACCACCTCGAAATCTCAATCCCTATTAAACTACTTCAAATTAAATATCCTAAGCCCTCAAAAATACAAAATCTTCCCTGAATATCTCAATTTCCCTCGTTCACATCTACAAAAATTATTTCCTATCGAATAAATAAATAGAACTGTTTTAATTCCCATCACGAGTCCAAGAAAAATTACAAAACGGATATTCAAGCCGCCAGCGTTCAATTAAATCCCAAAGCCCGCGAAAGCACGAATACCAACGACATCATTTTAACTTAACGTCGTTATTCATCGCCCGTTTCAATAGCCCCGCGCATTTGTCACAATCAGCAGCACGTATAATCCGTTGTGCCAGTTTCGTTGGCCGCCGCGTCTGTGATTTGCAATCCCGCACACGCATCTTCGACGATGCAATTCTGCGTTCCCGGAAGAAAAAGAATATGTATTTCCGTTCGTGCTTTGACGCCGACTCGTTGGACGCAGTCGACTGTAAGGCTACGTTTCAAACGGCGACTGGTTGAACAAGGCGTCGAGAGAAGCGAGTCATTAAATCCCTCGAAATTAAACACTTTGAGGTGTCTGGTGGAAACTTTGTTAGGCAACTCGCAAAATTTTTATTTCTATTTACACAGTAAAATTTTGATCTTTGGCCGCCGCGAGTCAACACTTTGGGCGACATAAGATTTTGCAAATTGCCCCTTCAAGTCGGTCAGATCTACCCTAGCGATCGCTACTGCTTAGAAAGTTTTACTTAACTAACCCCAAGCAAAGATTCGCGGACACTCGGACAACATTTCAATGTTTTCCAGAAAATACGAACATAAAAACTGCGCGAAAACTAGACTTTCACAGGATGCAATTCTCAAACTATTAACACTAGTTTTACTGAAAATATGAACTCGAAGGATATTGAGATTCTAGAGTCGAAGGTTCTTCGATCTCAATTTTACGAAGCAATGGATTTACAGAATGATTGAAAATGGAGATTGGAGGCAGCCCTAGTAACTTGTTCCCGCAAAAAACGTTGGGAACGATCGTTCCCCCTGTGCGAAGTGCGCAGGTTCGATCATCTTACCTGTATATGGGATGGTGCATCAGGTATATCTTATTCTCGTCCATCCACTGGTGCTGCTTCTTCTGCGAGGACAAATAACGAGTCGTTAATCCTCGATGCATAGGTTGCCCTCATGCGACAGGATAATGGCAAGGTGTGTTTGAGTTGCAGACGGTAAAGGGGTGGTGGGAAGTGTTTGTTAACCTTAATTTTATTCATAAATTCTAAATTAGGATCCTAAAAAATCTTCATCGTTTTCAAGAAGTAATACTAATAAAAAATCACCCGAGTGGATCTTCATTAAAAAAAAAGTATAGATGTCTTTCTCAATTCAATGTCGAAATGAGAATAGAAAGAAAAGGCAGAAATTATGAAGAATATTACAGAATTATTAATTTTCTGTAACTGAACATCGCAATCTACTTTTCTCAAAACTTTTTACAGATTTACCAAATAAGTTTGTGAAGGAGGGGTTCATTCAATGTTGACGCGACTGCATTCAATTTATTTATGACTAAATAGTTTTATGAGTACTGTGTTCATCGTGGGTGACACGTGATTCGTTCTGTATGAACTAGTACACGATGTGGCGGTTATCCAAGATCATTTTATACCGCGGATCATTTAACGTGTGAAAAGTATGCAGTGGTGTACGAGCCAAAAAATCGTTGTGCTCGTGATGTGTCGAGTACTTTTGGATGATTGATGACTATCGTGAATCACTCGAGTAACTTCAAGTAAGTACTTGATAATAGGCACTCAAGTATTCGAGTGATTGGAATTCGATATTTGAGTACTGGTATTCGGTATTCTCTACTAGAATACTAGTATTAAATATTCTACGACTCAGTGTCCAATACACAAAAACTGAATATTCATAATTAAATTACTAATTATTTGGCACTCAATCGCCTGGCCTAAGAGTCAATATTCTACGTTCAAACACTAAGTATGTATGTACTTCGTATTCAATTACTCAATATTCCATACTATATTACAGGACATACAGTATTCAAAATCAAATACTTGGAACTTAATCTTTAATACTAAACATCCACTTAAAAATCATAATCCATCCTCATTCTATACACACCTTGCAATTTATCCAGCTACAAAATAAAACTTAAAAAAAATCCCACCCACTGTTACTAATTTGTACGCGGTACCCAGCCGACGACAAAATTCGAAAGCGATCGCAACTCACGCAAACTCCAAGAAAATTCTGATTCCTGACTCAAACGCGACTCCGACTTACCTTCTTCTTTCGAAGGGTGACTTTCAGCCCGTCCACCGACACCTCTAGCGTCACTTTCTTCTTTTTGATCCCTTTGGCCTTGAACTCGTACTGCGGACAGAAATAAGAGACGTTAACGACACCGACTGCCCGCCAGGCAGCTATCCATGCTTAATTAGAGATTACGCGAACTCACGCGGATTCTTCGCATCGCCGCCACGATCTCCACTCGGCTGGTCGGTCGAGGAACCTCCATAGAGCCGATGAACTACAGGGAAAAAGAGAATTATGAAGCGGCTCTTCGTATGCACGGAGCGTGAGTCATTCCGCCGTGTTACTGGTCGCCGAGTAATTTCCCTAATTGCTTTAGCGGCTTATTTTACTCTGATTCGCGATCATACGTGCGCTGGAACTCGATTATCGTGGAAATTATTTTCGAACGCAGTCTGTGGAGGCTGACTGTTTATAGTCCGTATGCTGGGAATAGCTTCATTTTTCTTTCCTGCGGGGACTTCAAGCGAGCTCCAATAGGGATTTATAAGAACACTTTTGAAAAGAAAAATATTCTCTATAGTGCAGTTCTGGTTGAAAGAAAGTTCAAACTGTGAATAACAGCAGAAACGAGGTATATACTTCTATTAAAAAGAATTATATTTCTGAATTTATATTCCATAGAGTGAAGGATTGATAGAATAGGCTAGTGATATTAGTATAATAGTTAAAGCCTGAAATTATGTATAAAATTATGAGTTCTGAACTTTAGTTTCACCACCAATGTACGTCTATTTTGAAATAACGTAATTTCGATGTGAACAGGTTTGAAGAGTTCTTACAAGGTCTTCTGGTATAGCTTTCGTTCGAAATGATTGATGGGCATTGAGATTGTGGAGAATGGAAATTGTAGGAATTTTAAAGATCCACTATTATGAAACATATTCTTTTAACGTTATATGATTTTCTTGCATTAATTCAGTTTAGTTGTAGATATTTGTCGTGTGCTTGTTGTGGCCAAAATGTGGCACATAATTTTGTAGAATATTCGAAAGATGAGTTTCTGGAAAATTATTCAAGATCTAAACACATTTCTTTTTAATAAGTATAGAGGTATTGTTTTAGTAACTACGAGTTTAAGTTGTAAATGTTTGAACATTCAGAGAAAAAAACAAAATTCACGAGGAATAAAGGTTAAATACAAAACCCAATTCGTCTAAATCACTTGCATCTCGATTTCTATTAATTATTATTAGCAACAATTTACACCGAGTAAAAAGAGAGATGTTCTGCAGATCCTATACCACACCAGTATCAGCTAGGGCGATTATTTTATGAGAAATATCAATTTTTCACGAATTATTATTCGGCATTTAGAAATCTTTCTAGTTTACATACGTGGTCTCTCTGATCAGTATGAGCTATCTGGTCTACCTGGTCTTTCTGGTCTATCTGGCCTTTCTGGTCTTTCTGGTCTATCTGGTCTATCTGGTCTTTCTGGTCTGTTTGGTCTATCTGGTCTATCTGGTCTTTCTGGTCTCTCTGGTCTATGTGGTCTATCTGGTCTATCCGGTCTATTTGGTCTATTTGGTCTCTCTGGTCTTTCTGGTCTTTCTGGTCTCTCTGGTCTTACTGGTCTTACTGGTCTTTCTGGTCTAACTGGTCTGCCTGGGCTATCGAAGAAAGACATTGAAAGAAGACATTGAAAGAAGAGATCCAAAGAAGACATTGAAAGAAGAGATCCGAAGAAGACATTGAAAGGAGAAATCCAAAGAAGACATTGAAAGAATAGGTCCAAAGTAGACATGAAAGGAGAGCTCCAGAGAAGACATTTGGAGGAGATTCAGCATTTAGTTGTAAAACTGTCAACTAATCACTGAATTTTAGCTTACTTATTTGCCCTTAGCTATTCTAGAAACAAGTGACCGACTGTGAAATTATAAAATTTAGGGAACTTAGAAAATTTTGTTAGGATGTAAGACCAGTTAGGAATGTTTCAGCAAGGTAGAAGGATAGGTGGAGCTTAGAATATTTCAATGAGGTGTTAGAAAATTTTAAAGTCCCATCTGTTCCAACAACTCACTGAAATATTCCAAGTTCCACCTATCCTTCTATCGTACTAAAATATTCCAAGTCATATATCTCAGCGACATTTTCAAAGTTTCTCACATTCTGATACCTCCATGTCAAACAACATAAAACTTGGAATACCTCACCACGCCATTGGAGCTTCGAATATTTCAGCTAAGTGTCAGAACAGATTGAACTTAGAAAATTATCCAAGTTCCATCTTCCAAATTCTATCTACTTCAGCAATAGAGAATCACATCGAGCGATACTTCAAACATTTACTTCCCAATATAACACTACAAAATCCTTAAAACGTTTTACTAACTAGATAGGAAACTGGGATTAACAAATAGACGTTAAACGTCGATAAATAAAATACCCTCTCGCAAGATTTCACATTTCGTTCTTTATTCGAATAATAGCTAGACTATATAAACAAGGTAAAACTCTCGTCGAGTCGTGCATCGTTTTAGAGCCACGCAACAATATCGATCGAGCGAATCGCTCGAGAAATCCGATCGCATTACACCTTTGTCAGTTCCTCGACTACGTTGTACATAGTACATCGCCTTGATTGCGTGGGAGATCGACCACGTGTGCAACGAGTCGGTCGAACACGTGGCCAGGTCATCGTTTCAATGGGCAAATTTTAAATACGACTCCTATAGGCGTGGCGGTGCTCAATATTCGGGTACGATCGATTTATTTCCCTTGGATCTCGCTTATCCACCGATCCCACGATTGTTTCTCTTCTCTTAATTCCCCGCGATCCTTTAGAGACCTTTATTCTTCTTCCTGAAGCAATTTTTAAAACGCTCAAACTCGATCAGACTTGAGAAGTTTACAAAGTTGAATAGTTTAATTTACACTTTGATATTAATGGTCGAAAGAAAGATTAAACTAATTTTCTTGCAAAGCTGCATAACTAACATAATACTGGGCTTCGATTATTATGTTAACATTGGGTCTTTTGAGACCCAAGCGTAACACCACCGACTGTAATACTGAATAGTAAAAGAGGAATCCTCAGAAGTCGAGAACACGAATTACTCTATTAAAAAGAAAGCTGTTTAAAATTCGTGTAGTAGAGGTTCCTTTGACTACTACTCTATCTCGAAGCAACATGGTCCAGAAAAGACATTCACTGATTAACTTCTACGAAATGAGATCCAAGGGAGAGGTCAAGAATTCCTCATTTAAGAAATCGCAATTAACAATTCCTCCTCTTCTCAATTTTGAAATGGACGCCACAGAGTAGCACAGAAATACAAGGTGCGCGGTCGAAGCGTGACCAAGTTGCTCGAAAGAAAAGCAACGCCGACGTCCGCCGCCCCTGCCAAGACGATCATCCGCGGCTAAAATTATTGTGACTTTACTGGGGCGAAAAATTTCTTCCGCGAACTGGGCCGCGCTGAGAAAATGTATTTTGATACGCGGGATCGGTGGTATCGTCGCTCGCCACACAAAACCAGGTCAATTTGCACAAGTTTTTGCTTAACTTCTGTGTTGTTCGCATTTTCTGCGATTACGATATATACCTACGTTTATTTCTGGGAATTTTCATATTCAATTCGTATACAGGGGAGTCTCGGTAAACCATATTTCGTTACTCTCGGAGGACATCCTATGCACCAAATACTCCTGCCTTTGATTGCTTATTGGTATAAGTCCTTTAACCCTTTCAGCGCTGAGATTGAAACGCTCAACGTACGCCGCGTGCGGAATTGACCCAGGTGTATTTGTTAAGCACACTCGCTGACCGCCTATAGGCGTTCCCCGCACAGATTGACCGTACACATGGGTTCACCGCAGTGGGAGGGTTATGCAAATGAGAATTTCAGAGTATGACAAGATTCAATGTGGAAGGAAAGTTTATTTTGAGATGTGGGTGGAGGGAATTGTGTTGTGGGTCAAAGTGGACCCTGCATTCGCAATTTGAAGGTTCTAAAGAGCAGGTGGTACTGCTTAGTTTTCATGTTTCAAGTTTCGTTTAATCCGAGTTCTCGATAATTTTTAACGAAACAATTATCAATTTCGATCAACAGAACGAAATTATTGCTCTACTAAATTAGCATGAACTTCGCTAAAATTACACTGAATCGGATCTGAACGCGAATAGAAGCTATGTAGTTAGAGTGGAAGTTGCTACTGGTATCGAATTAGAACCGAACTGGTATTGATCTGAAACGGACTCGAGCAACTGCCACAAATGCACCTCAGACTCCAGAAATAAATAGATGAGGAGAAGGTAAAATAACAAAAGGTTTAAAACGTTCATAAAGTTAATCCTGCAAATAAACGTCTATAAATACAGAATCGAGGTAACACCAAAAGAAACTCCAGTTTCGATAGCTCTCCAATAAACAAAATAAACCCACACTGCATAAAGTTGGAAATTTAGATTTTGAATACAAACAAAAAAGATTAAGGGAATCCCTATTGCGATGAATAAAAAACAGTTACCTTATATTCTTCATAATATCAACTATTATTTCTTTTATTTTGCTTTTGTCAATGAATTTATTTCTTTAATGAAAAATGTTTCACTCATAAATATCGTGGGCCACCGGTGACCCACGTGTCACAGTTCAGCCTAGTAAAATTCAATCTGGGGATCCAGTTTAAGTGGGAGATGCCCGTGGCGAGTAAAGTTCAAAGGAAATCCAAGAAATAATCGGCATTTCAGCAGATAGAGGCACCAGACAGGGGGATAATCCCCCGGTGCGCGAGCAAAGCTGAACGTCCTCGAGGAATGCGCGCGCACAGCCAATAAGCCGGCGAGCGTTGCGCCTCGCGGAGTGACCGCTTTACAGAGACGCTTTACGAGCTTGGACGACGCCCGTACAAAAAGCTTTAACCTTTCCGAGAAACGTACACCGCTGAAATAAACACGTGCCACCATGACGTCACGGTTCCCTCCGTGCCGGCGTCGCGACCAAAAATATCTGCTGTCGTTGTCGCGATTGTTGCATCCAACACCTCGGCGCCACTCCCCCTTCGTCATTGCTATCGACGACGATAATGTATAGGCGGTTCAAGAAACTTGCCATAGGAGACTATAGAATGAACTATAAAAAGTGGGTACTGATTGTGACTTAAATAGATATCGATTTTAAGGGAAATTCAGACGCGGAAATATCTCTGGGTTGTTGTTTCCTGTTGGTAGTAATGTGTAAGAGGGTTTTCAATGGAATATACTGACTTTGTTGTGGTGGATGAATATTTTTACGAAATTGGAATCTTTTGTTCGATGAACCTTGGGTAACGTGATCCCTGCGTTAGTCTGAGTCGTGGATTATTCTGTTAGAAGTATAGGAGTATACATAGGTGAAACGGAATTCTTTAAGAGGGTTTTCGTTAGAAGCTACCTAATAGCGATTCTTCGATACTATGTAGATCCTCTCTCAGACCTCGAAACTCGAAAGTGGACACGGTTAACGTAACAGAAGACCTCGTTATTTCTTGTGGGTCTAGATTAAGTAATTAGAAGGTGTGTGTCTTGAAGTCCCTTCAAATGACTGGGACTCGATACCTGTTTGAACAGAAATCAACTTAGAAAGATTTTCTTAATTCTAGCTTGATAACAGTAATCAAAATATTACAGCAAAAGTTGTGTATTTTCTTTATCCGCAGTTCACTAAGTAGTTTTTCAGGTATCGAATGAACCACATTCTGTAAACAGAACTGCCTTATTTCAGCGATGCAACGATACACTTTTCAGTTTCCTAGAAACCCTCGCGATTTTACGCGCCATTCGACTCATTCGAGCGGCTCGAATTGTGCAGTAAATTGTCCTGTCGGTCAGACGTTTGAAGGAAGTGATTCATATGAATTACGTTTTAGTATCTAAGATAGGAAATGATTTAACAATAAAAAATTTAACACACTCGAGAACCTAGTGCCATTAACTATTTTGACCCACCCTAAATATAAACCTACACGTGTTACTTATTATTATTAATACATAATACTTCTTGAAGAAACTAAGAATTTCAGATACAGATAGAACTAAGAATTTTATTATAACAAAGTGGTATTCCGCTTAAAAAATAAACTCAAGATATTCTCCTTTTAAGACTTAAGAAAATGAAAAAACTAACTTGTTAATTAGTTAATTTCATATGTTATATAAACGTAACGATATACTCCAAAGGGTCATAATATTTTATGTAAAAGTGTCTAGAGTAAAAGTAATAGCGAAAAAGTAAGAAAATATAAAGTTATTTTTAATTTCGATTCAAGAAAGAGATTTTAAGCTCCCCATGGTCCCAACACTGTTCACCTGGGCTTGCAAGCAAAGTATCATTATCACCGTAAATCATCGGAATAATTAACAGCGCCAGCCTTGGTAGAAGTTGGACAACACTTGATGAATAACCAAACGACCAGGCGTCGAAACCTACAGTTTCCATTGTTTTGTACATCACGATCTACGAACGTAAGCCAGAGATCCGTTCGACAGCGATGTTATGGCTTCCTTCCCGTTCCCAGCGGCCCCCCAGTAACCGTGAAGTCGTATTTTCAAAGCTGAGCCCCTCGCTGGCCGACTGTTCACCACTGTAACTCCATTCGAACACACAGAGGTCCTGGAGACCTGGTCTCTCACAAGTTACGCTCTTCCGATACGGTAAACTCGGTTTACAGCCTCCGGAATGTATTTTCCCGGAAGTGACTGAAAATGGGAAGGATCGTTCGCGCGTGACTGATCCGCTCTTTGTTCTCCTAAGAGAAGGAGCGATCACCTGGCGTGAATAATAGAGATGGAATGGGAATCAAGTCTTGATCAGTTTTCTCACCGGAGGCTTGTAATTACCGATTTCACGAATAATTACGGGGATTGAAGCTGATAAATGATAAACTTGGAAACTGGAGGTGTTGAGATGGTGAAATGATCTGTATCTAGCCCCACGTGCTGCAATGGCAATCTGTATCAGATCCTACAGGTCCAAGGTAGTCTATATTTGGTTCCACGCGTCAGAGTGATCTTGATCACGTCCGACGAATGTAAGTAATCGTTCCTATGGGGTCCATGTGGTTAGGATTATCTATATCGGGTTCAACTGACTAGAAGTGATCAGAAACGTATAGCCACAATCCCAACTTCCCGGATATATGTATATCATGTCCCAGTGATCGGGATTTGTAGATTCAATAATTCTATTTGCCCATTTTAAAGGAATTTGATTAACCAGACTCTTAACAACTGTTTTCATTTTCTTTATCTATGAAGCTTGGACACTTCTAGCAATCTGTATGTCCTACAACTGAAACTCCTTTTCGTTTTAAAAAACATTTGCTTCTTCGAAAGATCTCCTTTAAAAAGCTCCTTTCAAAATCTCTAGACTTAAAATTTATCTATCTATACATGCATATGCCTCCGTCACTGCGTTCAAAACATAATTTCATCGCAATTCAATGTTATCTTCCCAGAGCACGATCTTTACGAGCAGTAATTGCTCCTAAGGCTTGAAAAGACCGTCTTCCAGGTCTGGTAAGCAGCACCCGCAGCAATCAGGGCACGAAAAATCGGAAAACGTTTAGCGCGAATTACCTTGGCGTGGAAGACAATCCCCCGATGGAACGCCTCCTCGCTGTGCAGCGGTATCCTCGTGTCGTACTCGTCATTATGCACGAGATTGTATTGCTTCTTAGAGGGCATGCTTGGCCCAACTTCATCCGATTATGCTCGTCCAGTCCCGCTGAAACATCAGACGACGGAGTATTTAGCCCTGGGGGTTAAATGCTTCCCGTGAAGCTACCAGCTGAAAACAAAACGTAGGCACCTAACCGTGGCCAGATCGCTCGTTTTCCCCCCCACTGCCTATGCTTGATAGCAAAAATTCAGCCGAGCAGAGGGAAATATTGCTCGCGCGAGATGTTTTGTTGCTCCTACGAGACTCGCAGATGTTTAGAACGTTGTAAAAAAGATCATTTCGAGACGCCTGTTGCTAACAGTGCTAGGCGATTACGAGTTTTCCTTGTTACCGGCGTCTGGCTTTATCGATTCCTTGCTGTATTGTAATGGTTGGGTGACGCAGAGCGAGTTCGAACAGCGTGGGTGAGGGATGGATTGCTTAACCCCTTCACGGTGAAGAAGGCTGCAAGGAGGTTTCAGGTTTTGAGGCTCCAGTGAGCCTCAAAAAGTTAACTACATTTATTCCACGTGGACATAAGTTTTGGGTCCTCAGGGCCCTACAATTAATATCCCTAAAGCTATCGATCCACCGACCCCTCCAGGGCTTTAAGGAGTTAACTATTTCTGTTCCAGCAACATCACGAGATCCCTATTTAAGGCCAGCTCGAGAAGAACCTGACGAAGGCTGAAGCCCAGCGAAGCAGTCGTCCACGAAGCACGTGCTGCAAGTGGTGGCGCGTTCAAGGTCGGCCGCGACCTATACGGCCCGTGGCTGACGCACGCCTGACGTTTCTTCTGATCGGGACGGCTGCTCGCGAAGGTGCACGCCGGCGAACAAAAAGGCAGGGGATAGGAGAGGCCGAAGATAGCATCATCGAGGCCGAGAATAAGTGCTGATTTCCTGCGGCCGTTTGGTCCACCGTCTCTCCCCTGATTGGAAGGCTTCTCATTCATGGAAGCGAGGGGCCAGGTGGCTGGAAACTTGCTTCACGCCCTAATGCAGTTGCCCTCTGCGTGCTCGTCGGAAATCTCGATGGCGAAATTAAAGAAACGTGGGCATTTTATCGCGGAATAGTTCGCTGAGATCTTTGAAATTACTTTCATCGAGTTATTTGATTGACCGGTAAGACTGTCGGTGTACCCCTAATGGAATTTGGTGATTGGCAATCTCAGTGGCTGTTTGTGAACATTCTATGGTGGATTCTCTGAGAACTACTTCAAGATAATTAAGAATTGTGATTTCTGTATATTTTAAGTGAGTAGTTGTTAAGTTAAAAACTTAAAATTTGGAATTTGGTACTAGAATTTTGCATTATATTTCATTTACTAGATAATGCGTTACCTTTGTTTTCACGTAGTTAATACTGTATGCATGAATTTTCGTGTCTACATCAAATTTGGCTTAACCTACACAAAGAAATTCCATGTCGATAGAACCCTAACTTTACTAAAAACACTTATGAGTTCACGTGTCTTAAAATTTTCTCTAAAATTTGGAATTTGGTAATATTAACAACAACCGTGCCTGCACAATTATAACACGTAATATTGACATCATACCGAATAATGAAACGAATTCTACCTAAATAATTTATCTACTGCCTATCCCCTATCTAATTTATCACACCGCAGAATAATCTGAATTCAGACTAATGATGAGAACTCCCCACCAATTTCTTTGTCAATCGTGGCCACCCAAATTCTCCACAAGCAATTTTTCTAGCAGGCCACACATTGTACGTTCCCTTCCTCCCCTTCCCCTCCCGCAGCAAAGGATCCTCTGGACAAAGCTCCGCGAGATTAATCTCTGTCCCCCTGCCGCAGCGTGAAAAAGAAGAAAAGCGTCTTGAATCGAGGAGCACAATCTCCTTTTGTTGAATCTACGTCGGCTGGGTACCCCGCCACGGATCGACAGGTTCTTCCTCCCCACTTGGCAAAGAAGGGCACCGGGTGGCTGGTGGAAAACTTCGAAACAACTAGCGATACCATCTGCCTCGAGTTTTTTTGCTCGATGGTATCTTCAACGGGTTTGTTCTTAGCGAAGCTATAAATATCCTTCGATTAACGAACCTATTTAGCCCGGTCGTCTGATGCGAGCCTTTCGCGTAGAAATCAAAAGAGTCTGCTGCGTCAATGTCACCCTTAACCGAAGATCTTTTCGTCCAAGATATTAACTCTTTCAAAACTTGACTGCCTACTTAAAGAAATACATTTTGGAATAAATGAAATTTTAAATCAAATTTTGTTTCAGAACACATGATTGCACAATTGTTTTGTATAATTAACAAATTTCTAATTTGAAGTAACGTAACTTCGATGGGATTACATTACATTTTACAAGCAATTGAGGATAAATAATGATCTAGCTTTTAATGTTTCGACTTGGTAGAAGGACTAATATCTGTGAGTCCAATTTTGAAATAAGTACGAAGAAACGAATGCTAAGGAAAGTAGAGTAGGACATCTGAATAGGTTCGTGGCGGCAGTTCGACCGTGAACTATTATCGAGGTCCACTTAAAAAGGGACTTATCGTCAGGGAACTCATTTCAATTGGTCGCCTAAAGGTTAATGGGAGTATCTTGTGAATCCTTTCTGAAAACTCAGGCAGAACCTTTTTACGAGTCCTACTTACAATGAAATTCATTGAAGTGAAAATAAAAGGCACGAAAAAGCAACTGATCAACACATATAAAACATTCTTTTAATATCGAAGAAATTACAGAGTAGAATACACAATTTGCGCTATGTACATTTGCCTCTTTGAAGTTGTAGTTGCCCACACGCGAGTTTCAGGTGAATCAAACGAAGATTGGCGAAGATAAAATGTTGCAAAAGGGGAATTTTAATGCACCGAGTTGGATACGAGTACATTATAGGGTTTGACTCTGCAGAAGTTCTCGGGGGAAAAAGCTGTGTCGGGAAACAAAAGACCGAGGGGGAGACACGATACGAGGGCTGAATGAAAGGGAGAAGTCTTACGTATCAGTTGTACAGTCCTCGCGGAGATTTTATCGAAACGGTAATTCTATTATTTCCTTGCCTCGACCTCTCGTCCCTGCGAGGTAATTGCGAGCTTGAATCATATCAGTGCTCAAGTTAAAACAATAAAACGAAGGGAAATAACAGAACAGGAATAATTGATAAAAAGTTTCAAAGTACCTCAACCCTCGATTGAGGAGCAATGGATCAATTATGACTGATCCTACGTATCACCAGTACATGCTACTTGTTACTTTTTTTTATTAGCAGTACTTGTTACTTAATAGCACACTCCCTTAAAGAAACAAGGATATTACACCACCACATCGAAACGTGATATGAAATTTAATTCTAAAACGTGGACGTATGAAACTATATACATCAGAGATGGGCAAAAAATTATTTAAAATAAAAATTTGTGTATGAAACTTTTATTTTAAATAATTATGTGTTTATCTCTGATACACACCGTGGGTCAAAATCGACCCAACCGCTTCTGTTCAAGAGTTAAAGATACAACGTTCTAAAGTTCTACTGCAAAAATTTGAATAAATCCTTTGAGTTTCAGCAGAATGTCAAATTATATAATAATCATTGCCTCGACCACACCCGGTATATGAGTCAAAAGGACGACGGGAAGCGAGAAGGGCGGGAACGAGGGAGCAGGCGTGCAAAGAGGAACGGCCGGCAACCTTATATCGGTAGGGCCACAGTCCACGCACGGATTTATTCCTCGAACTGGGATTCGCGTGGCTCGACCGACTGTGCCTGTTCGCAAACGAATTCATGGAGCCCCATAAGGCAGACACCGATTTTCTTACGCGCAGCAGCTGCTGCCTTATCTTCCCATCTTCTGGCGCGCAGAATTTACGTTTATTATTGCAGAGCTGGAGTTGCGACCTGCGAAAGGACTAATTGATGACACCGTTTTATTACGTTAAATACAACGCCAACGTTGGTAAACGACGCGACGGAGAAGCTTTAGGGAGTTAATCTTTTAATCCTCCGCTTGGGGGCTGCCACTGTCCCCCCTCGAGACGTAATACTGTGGGGGGAACTGAAACGTAGGTACTTATGACTGTTATTGTTTCGTAGGATTTCGCATTTATGGCACCATTAATTTGGGGGCGTAATTTTAACTTCTAGTAATTAGGGGAGGGATGGCCTAATTTGTATAATTTAGAGTACTGTATCTGAGTAATTCTGGTTCTATTTGAGTCCCGATTCCATCTCATTTTCTACTTCTATTAAAATATGGAATTTGTTATTTGTTAACTTTTTACCTAATTTTTGAAGGATAATATAATACGCTATTGCAATTAAGTTCAGATTTAAATAATGTAATTATACTTGAACTTTTACTAGAAAAGTGGCAAAAGGTCATAGATAGCCAAGGAAAATACTTACACATGTAATATATTTTTGTCTTTAATAAGGACAAAGTTGAATAAACAGGACAAACTTTAGCAACGACCTATGAAAGACAGTGTGAACTTTTGCACACCGTTTTTCGAACCCGGCTAGATTCGAATCTTCGCGGAGGAGGCACGGTGGAATGTTCCTAAATCCTACTTTCCCAAACAGATTTTGTGCGTTCCACGAAAGAAAGGTAAATGACACCGGTTTGTCAATTACAGGTACGGCGGAGATAAGGTTCGTCGGTATAGGAAGCAGTTTTATTGCATCCGTTTTAACGGGATCGCGAATACGAAGAAAAAGGCTCGTAACAGTTTCCGACACTATCCTCGAGTAGAAAGTCATATTTCGCGGAATGGAAAAAATGACCGAGTCGTTTCCTAGAGAAAAATTGTTTGAAGTTTATTAACGCGTTGGCTGCGCTTACGTAAAACGCTGAATCATTTCGTTTGGACAAAATGAATAGATTTGCTGTGTCAATACTTTCACCCAGCAGATACCTTGCAACAATTTAGCAATTAGAAGTATTGCACAGTGGAGTTAATTAATCAGTGCTTTGACAGTTACTCGCATCACAGAAATGAAATATTTAATGAAAAAAGTGCATAACAGTAAATATAAAGTATTTCAGTTCACTTCAAATATTTCATTTGTTTTTCATTCCTCCCTCATTTATTTCAATTAATACATCTTGAGTTACCGAAAGTGGTTATTCATGTCAATCTTCTATTACCTTTTATTTCACGATTTATTATATGTATCTCGAACCTCTAATCGCTCTACCTATTCCACGACAGGAAATGAAAATTAATTTACGAGGAAAACACGATTTGCATTGAATGCTCAGATACTGTTTCCTAGTATCCTAACGAACATCTGATGCGTTAAAATATTTTTTATACCTCATAAATAATTCATAGAAACTTCCACGTTCAGCATAAGAAATTGCTCTTGCCATTCTTAACAAGATACTTTGTAACGAGAAAGAACAATGATGATGGGAAGATGGGCTTGATATGCAATTACTCAGACCATATCAAACCATATAAATTATTAGACTTAGAAAGGGTAACTAAAGGTTCGCAAGAAATTGAAAAGCAGAAAAATGAAATGCCAAAACGTTACACGGGCGCCCT
Organism: Andrena flavipes; assembly: GCA_963971345.1. Lineage (NCBI taxonomy): Eukaryota > Metazoa > Arthropoda > Insecta > Hymenoptera > Andrenidae > Andrena > Andrena flavipes. Next base: position 1,967,112 of record OZ020480.1, read on the forward strand.
CGCGCCAGTGCACAATGCAAGACGAAAGCAAATATGGTAAAACAGATTTGATTTGCTCCCACGCGTGTTTAAAAATACATGTAGCTATTTAAACGTTAAAAGCGAGCGGTTAAATGTCTCCGAGGAATTAATTGTCAAAGAGGCTGGCGAGCTGGATGGTGTCGGGACGCAGAGTTCAAGTACCGCCGGAGGATGCATCTTTGTGCGGGGCACACCTGAATTAAGCAGCGTTCACAGGAGCGCGCGCGCGTGGCGAACAAAGAGACAGGGGCCGTTCTGTTCGCAGCAGCGAGGCAGCATCTAACCCACGGGCGGCGATACACATGGAACGGTAAACGCGCGCAGCATACTCATTCGCGCGGCCGTCTGATCTGTTTGTAATGCGACATCCATCGTGAATAGAAACCGAGGAGGGAACGTGCTTTAACGCGATCTCCCGTATAATCCCCCGCCCCCTCGCACAGCCTTTTTCCCTCTGACAATCGGATACGGCATGTTTAGAATTAGATTTTCAAGATGGCCGCGCAAGGGTCGCGCGGAAGAATATTCCTAGCGCTGGGTTTATGAGCTTGTGAACTTCTAGTAGACTTGGAGATAAGAAACGTGAAAGGCGGATGTTATGAAGATTTTGTGGGCTAAAGAATAGATGAAAATTTAGGTTAATGAGGGAAGGGGGTAATGGAGTTGAGGTGGTCGCTATCAGAAAATTGTATTAGGTTTTCTATCAATCTTCTGGTTGAGGAGATAGGGTAAAGAATAAGTATTAAAAAGAATTGTTTACTAGGAAGTTTGGTAATTTCATATATTAACCCTGTGGGTGCGGCTTAGGGTGGCTCTTATTTTTTATTTTTAAATTTTCTTCGGGGCATCCTCCAGAATAGTTCCAAATAATTAAAAAAAATCCGTGTAAATTTTGAGCTCGATTGGATAACGGAAAAGGGTGCCCCTGGGCCCTTAAATATTTAAATCATTATTTAACAGCTCGCGAAGCAGATTTTATATAATGTCTTAAAAGTTATTGATTAAATCAAAATATATGTCAAAGAAAAATTGTAGATCCGGACAAGGAGCATCTTTATGCAATTCTGTGGTCTTCTTTGCTACCTTTCAAAATGCAATGGTTAGAGCTACTTCATCTTGCTGTGCTTCTTGCTATTCAAGTGTAATTCCACGCTGTATACGTAAAGGAAATTACCGACACGTTTAGTAAATAAATACACAAACAAACATATTATACGTGTATGTATTAGCGCGTGTTGTGTAAATAAATATTGCTGTGCGAACCCCAGAGCCTCGTTTAGCGCCCCACGTGTTATCAAACGCACGTTTTACGGGCGCGTGAGCATGGATCCCAGTACTTTCGCAGGAGTCATTAATTTCCGCGCGAAATCCATCGGTATGCATGATTTACGAAGCACCGAGTCGCTCCCCTAGGGAAATGCTCAAGAAATGAGACACAATACACCAGACTTTTTCGACACAATATAAACGCCAAGAAATACGCGAGCATACGTGTGGAAGGCCAGTAGAAAATATTCATAAGCAAATTTACGTGGTCTACCCTCCGCCAGACGCAGAAGTAGAAACTGTCACGGCGGATTAAATTATTCAGTGAGAACGATCCATCTGTTCGAAAGAAGTTTGCCTGATAAAATGCACAGACGACGGAAGTGCAGGGAGTGTGTTGATTAATAATCGATTAACATTGAAACTATTTCCAGTAACGAAAATAGATGGAGGTGTTTTCAAAGTGGGTGGCATTATGGAAAATGATTCCTCTCAAAAGGAACAAAAACTGTGATATAAAGTTATTTTACTCTAACCTTCATTAACGAGAAAATCTACTTTGTAAATCCATTGTGCACACGTTTCATTAACCCTCAAGGGAATGTAACTTAACATTTCGTTTCGTCACGTTAATTAGTGCCTCGTTGGAGATAATATCAATCTATTTGCATATAACGTGTACAAACATAATAGACATACAGTAGGATTCCTATTGTCCGAACATGTCGGGGGACATGACTGTTCAAATCACGTGTTCGAATACGCTATCTCTTGGTTTACTGACCAGATGCAAGGAATCATAATATGTACGTTCTAAACAACGCTGCGAGTTCGTATTATAAGTGGTACGCTGCGAGGTCAGGGTTTGGATAATAACTCAATAATGTTCGATAAACCAGTTACTGGGACAAAATTCTTCGGATAAATCGAGTTTCGTTGTAAACAAAGTTCCAAAAATCAATTCTACTGTATATAAAAGTTCCATAACTGGAGTTCTGCTGTACATAAAAGTTCCGCACATAAAGGGACTAGGTAATAGCCACGCAACTCGCATCCCGCGAACACTTAAAACTCATTCTCTGGAAAACAAGTATCCTCGCAAACGGCACTATCGAGACTGACAGTTGAATAGCTTAAATATCGATATGAACATTACCTGTTCGCCGATTGGACGATCGAGGCCGGATGGTCCACATGAACCGGTTCGATTCGCGTTCCTGGCAGGCGCGACCGATACACGGTCCTTGCCCGAGAATCGTCTCCCCTTGTGAATGCAGCTTAACGGTGGCAGGCAGGCCGGTCAGCCAGGAGAAATATGCACACATTCAGGTTCCGCCGTTGGTGAAGGACCAACCACACTGACGCCCCATGTCGCGATTATATATACACACTGCACACATACAACACACGGACCGTCCCCCTCTCTCTCCCTCTTTCGACCCTTCTCGGAAACAGATGACAAGAGAGCAACTCGGTCACCGTAACCCAACGGACGTCCAACGGGGGAGGGCACCTTTGCCTCGCGAACTTATTCGACGCGACACGACCACTTGATCATGGCACGCGTACGTGCCACTAGTCCAGTCCCTCCTAATGCCTTTTCGCGCTAATTCCCCGCGCACGCTACGCTCGATCCGTTTTCGCCAAAGGAACACGTAATCCCGCTCGGCCGCGTGTCGACTCGCGCCGAGTCAGGAGAAAGGGAACGACGCACGGGTATACGAGAGGCAAGCACGCGCGAGATAACGAGGAAGGGATGCGGCCACAACAGCGTCCGGATCGCAACGCTATACCTTCTAATTACCGTAACTTAATAAACGTCCAACAGTCGCGGCACCACGAGCACACCATGTTCTCTTCTACCCGACCGTACCACGGGTCCACGTTTCTGCGCCCAAGTGATCGTACAGAGGTGCTCGAAGGTTGCTGCGCGACGTTCGCATCGTCCTTTCGCCTGTACCTTCTATCTCACGTTGCCGTACGGTGTCCGATCGCGAGGAAGGAGCGCGCACTTCGCAGGAGCACCGTGCACGCCGTGCACAACCGTGGTACAAACAGCCCTCCAGGGACTCGCGCGAATCACCCCCACCGTCCGCGGAACCGGCATCACACTGAAAACCGGCTGGCCACTCAGCTCCTCCGCGCATGAAGCGGGAATGCGATCCTACTGTGGCAACATCTGACGGAAGGAGCAGGAAGAGCGGCGACTGAGCTGCTGATAAAAGCGAGCTGTGCTTTGGCGGGCGATTCATGTGAATTTGAATGTGAATTGAATGTGTACAGAAAGAAGTGGAAGACTCTTTCATTTTTGGTTACTAAGGACGTTTAATGCGGTTGATCAAAGTATTTTGAATAGAAATAGTGAGCTGGAGAATGTGGTGGAGGAATATTGTGTAAAAAATAGGGGATGAGAGATAAGTTTGATGTTTAAATGGGTGGTAAGAAAAAAAAGGAGATTTTGTTGTGAGTTCCCATCTAATTTCCGAATAGTTCATGCATCCTTGAATATAAATACGGCGCGCAAGATAAAATCCTGTTACTTGATGGCGCGTACTTGTCGTTGAGGGATCGTGAAAGAAAGTTTGAGAGATGGGTACCGTTACTTGCATTGCACCTGTAAATATCGCCGTTATAAAATATTGTACGTATTCTTCTTTCATTTCTTCTTTGCTCTGATATTGTAATCATTTTAAGTCTCATTGTTATCGAATGTAAAGGTGTGGGTAGCGTGCATACAATTTGTTATCACAGTAAACTTGATTTAATCACAAAAGTTGTTGAATGATAATTCCAAATTTATATTACTCTACTTATCAGAAGATTTATTCAATTCGGAAGACATTAGGTAATAGAAAAAACAGTTTTTTCTTTAATTCTGTTGTATATTCAATTTCGCGCCATTTTCACTATTCAAACTACAATTTCGATTGAAAGTAATTGTTTTCTAGACGCACGTATATTTTCGTTAATCTTGGAAAGTCTCACCGACAAAACGATTATCTTTTTATCGGCTACTTTGCATCGCGAGAGAAAAAAGCGAATTTAAAAGTATTATAACTCTCTGTATACGTTTGACCTACATGTATAACGATTTGAATTTGAATAGCTATTTTCGAGCACTATTAAAATGAGTTTGCTGATAAGATCATAAAATGTCTATACCATGATTTGCAGCTTTTTTTTATTTATAGGGGGCAAGAGAGATGAAACGTTAATACTACCAGCAAATGATTCCATTAGTGCTACTTTGGATACTGACCAGGTAAATATGCAGTTCTGTTTAGCGAAGCCATATACAAATTCTGTGAACTTATCTTTTACGACTTGCATTAATTTCTAGCTATGTGCAAAGACCACTGTCATGGCCAGTCCAAATTTCAAAGAGGATCGCATGTGGTTGAATGGAAAGTAAGTTTCGCAAACTAATTAAATTCCGTACACAAACTATATCGTAATGCAATATTAAAATCTTTCAGAGAAGAAGACATAAGGAGCCCAAGATTGCAGAACTGTTTAACAGAAAGTACGTAAATTATACGCAAATATACCAAAGCTTTTAAAATGCTTGCAAATAATTCGATATACTGTTTTAGTTAGGAAAAGGGCAACGCATTCGAATAGCTTAAGTCAATTGAAAATTCACATTTGTTCGGAGAACAATTTCCCAACTGCAGCTGGCTTGGCTTCCAGCGCAGCTGGTTACGCGTGTCTTGTGGCGGCTCTTGCTAAGCTGTTCAAAGTGGAGGTCTCGTTAAAAGATATATATTATATAATATATACCATCGATTACAGTCTCTTTAAATCTAAGTATTATAATACCTCGTAGGGTGATATTAGCGCGATTGCTCGTGTTGGTTCTGGATCGGCATGTCGCAGTGTTATGGGAGGATTTGTAAGATGGTACATGGGTTCTGCGCCGACTGGGGTTGATAGTATAGCTAAACAAATCGTGCCTGCTTCCCACTGGCCAGAAATGAGAATTTTGATATTGGTTGTACGTATTACCTTTTCATTGCTAGTTTAAATTGCTATAAACCAAGTATATTAATAAATTCTATATTTCTTGATAGGTGAAAGATTCGAAGAAGAAAGTTTCCAGTGCGATTGGAATGAAAAGGGGCATGGAGACTTCTGAACTTCTGAAGTACAGGGTAAAGAACATTGTTCCTGAAAGAACGAATAGAATACAGCAAGCGATAATTGAGAAAGACTACAAGACATTTGCTGAGCTCACAATGAAGGATTCCAATCAGATGCATGCAACAGTGTTGGACACGTATCCGCCGTGTACCTACATGAACGACATTTCACACGCAGTTGTGGAACTTATTCATACCTATAACGAGGCTGTTAACAGTGTAAAGGTATCCATAGCGTTAAACTGTTTTATCGTTGAAGCTTCAGAATTCACGGAATTTTAATAAAACTTGAATTATTTATCGCAGGTTGCGTACACCTATGACGCAGGACCCAACACGACTCTATACCTTTTGGAAAAAGATGTACCAGCAGTTCTAGGTGTGCTGGATCACTTCTTTCCGCCGTTGAAAGATAATTTAGTAGAATACAGAAGGGGACTGCCTATCGAAACTGTTAAGCCTTCGCAGGTAAATCTTACTATCTCTACGTCAGAGTACATGTTCGGCAACGCGTACCGAATCAATCGCTTTCTAATCTGTTTCAGAATCTACTGAGTAAGATGAACATTCAGCAACAGTCGCCGGGGCAATTTAAATACATGATTTATACTAAAGTCGGAGATGGTCCTAAGTATCTTAAAGACTCCAAGGATCATCTTTTAAATAGTCAAGGATTGCCTATATAAATCATGTTTAAGTCTCCTGTACTATTAGATACGTTTGTAATGTATTAACAAAAAATGCAGTGGTGTTATTTATTGTGTAAGGGAATGAGAGGAGTTGTCTACCAAAATTATCTGTATATCTATCATTTCCATATATTATCTGTTATAATAAAACGACAACGCTTAAATATAATAATGACAGTTTACTCATTTCGTTCTATGTGGTAGTAAAACTGTGGTAGTAAAACACTTTTCCAATTCATGAGTTGGCAGAAAAAGTTTTTTTAAATCGCTTAACCTTGTATTATGTACATACTTATATAGGTTACGGCGACTACGGCCAGTAAAGTCATAGTAACAGACGAGCAATGATCGCTGGCCGATGATTAGTGAATTCTATAGAACCGATTGAGAAATCCCTGACTTTAGCCTACTAAAATTGAGTCATTTTAAGTGAAGAAGTTGAAGCTGCATGAGTGACAACATGACACGTGGCACCGAACTTATTAAAGCTGTTTTCGATAAGATTATTAAGACGCCAAATTTCGGACAGTGCTTGAGAAAAGTAAGCTCTTCGTACATTTAGCTCTCTTATCGAGTCTATTTTACATTGAACATTATAGACACATTATACCTATATATATAATTGCAATACGATTTTTTTTGGGCAGCTGGAAATAGTCTCTGCTGAGAATGGAAATTGCACGGCGCAGTTTATCGTTTCCGAGGAGCACCTGAATTTAGGCGGCACCCTCCATGGAGGCTGTACGAGCACCATCATCGATTGTATCTCTACTTATGCTGTCATGACCCAGGGGACTGGGGCGCCAGGAGTTTCAGTAGATCTGCACATCACGTAAGAATACTCTATCCTGCCCGAAGGTAATCGTATCGTACATGATAATAATTATTGCACAGGTTTATGAAACCTGCGCTTCCCGGCGAATTGGTGACGGTTGATGCGAAGACCGTACGCATTGGTAAAAGATTAGCTTACCTTTCGGTGGATCTTACAAAGAATGAGGGGAAAGACATAATTGCTCATGGACGACACACAAAATTTATCGGAACATGAAATAGTGTTATATAGTAGTCAGTGTACAAAGCATTTCTCATTGAATAGTAATATACCATAGTACCTGAATATTTACCACTGAATTTCAATCCACGTGTAACTAAATCCAATCTTTCTAGATGTATTGTGTCCTCTTATGCATTATACAAACTTGAACACGTGACGAGTAAAATATTTCTTTACTATTAAAAAATATACATTATAAATGATTATAATACATGCTATAACGCTCAATGGCACAGGGTCATACAAAATACAATCGCTGGCTACCTAGCATCGATCGGTGCCAAAACTGTACATATTAAGTAATATGTGCATTAACAATTTCTGTGCGAATAGAAGCACTTCATTGGTTAGTGCTGGACAAGAACCGGTTAACCACTCAAATTTCTTGCGATACTAAATAGTAAAGCGATGGATAGAACGCATAAAATCACATAATGATGCGGTCGGCGTACAGAGATGCGTAAATACCTTGTATTATCATTGGAAAGAAATGCAGCATTATTATTACATAGAAATGGGATTATTGAACTGTTAGAAGTAAAAGCCTACACTTCCCCTTCGTCGTTTCTACAACGTCGAATTTAAATCGCTTTCTAAACTATTCACGCTACAGCAAGGTCGGTTACATAAATAACTTTATCTAAATTGCTGCTAAACTGCGCCTACGTTACGCTACTGAAGCAACGCGTATCCTTTGTCGTCCACAGACGTCCCTTCTCGTCCAAATAAACAGTACTGTATTTATAAAAGAAATAAACACTATTTCAACTTTTCATTTCGTTTAGAGTGTCTTTACAGTATCAGAACGTGGGACTAGAGATGTGATAATCTAAATAACGAGTCGAGCCCAGCATGGAACAGCAAAGAACTGATCTATCGTGATCCACGATTTATGTACAATAATAAATGCGCGAAGTTAATGAATTTCAAAGGCAAAAGCGATTCTAAGCGAGCAGAGAATGGACAAGGAAATTGGCAACTATTCATTTCCCTATTTCGATCTCTTCACGTCTTCTAACATCGACCTCAGTTCCTCTATCCTAAGTGACAAAGACTCAGCGAGGTCCTTGACTTTCTTGCAATCCTTCTCCGTTTCCCCGATCGTCCTTTCCAGATACTCGATCTTATCGCTCGTATCCCACGTCCCCGTATCTTCAGCTGCTAAATTATTCTGCAGTGGCAAGTATTTGGCCGCGCTGCGCCGGAAACGGGAGATCGTGTTGCTGTGATCCTCGCACCCGTCGCAGCAATCTGACCAGACTCTCAGATCCACGTAAGGTATCTCGTCGCAGGTGACGAATTTGTTTTCGCCCTCCGGCAGTAGGAACACATTCGGCTGTATTAGATTAATCTTATCACCGTTATCGCACAGGATCCGTGCCAAGCTAGTCTGCCTGATCTGAGCCAGTTGCTCGGGTTTAAAGGTGCTGGGGCTCTCGTACCAGAACCTGTCGCCGTCCCTAGTGCGTCTAAATTGCTCCAACAAGATGCATCTAAATAGAGGTCCCACTTTGGCGTTGGGCAGCTGATCCTCGAGGACCCCACCCACCCATACGTCCACGTTCCCGGGGTGACCGTACAGCTCCCTCAGTTTCTGCCTGACTCTAGCACTGCTTATCTCGCTAGCCAGGTCGTCGAAGCTCTCCACGTGAGACATATTGCAGAATCGTCGCCACTCCAGGTACCCCGGGAGAGCGTGATCCCTGCCCCGTTGGATGTTCATCGCTGCCAGGTCCAAAGCTACCGCGTGCGCTGTGCGGAACAGTTGCTCCGTCAGCTCTGTGTTCAGGTTCTCCTCGGGTAGCTTCAGCTTGGCAGCGGTGGCGAACATGCCCCTCATCAACGGGTCGACGCCACCTTCCTCCACCAGTCGCCAAGGTGAGAAGAAGGCGTCCCTCAGAAGGAGAGGACCCTGGGGGATAGATTGAAAGGACTCGTTCAGACGCTGCAATCGGGGTTGGATTAACGTGTGACCGAATCGCAGGGCAGCAGTCGCGAACACGTTCGATATACTGGCGTCTAAATTAGGATCGTAGCCGCGGTACTGGCCCAGAAGCTCCTCGGGGGTGCCACCGAACACGCGTGGTATCCAGTGCTGGTAAGTTACGTGCTGCATCTCGGCGCCGACGATCTTTCTGGCTTCTTGGTAAAGCTTCTCGCCGTTCCAGTGGGGGTTCATGTCCCTCAAGCTACGAGCTATGCGATTGTGCTCACGCAGCCATATCGTGTGCATCGCTAGGAGGCCTATCTGCTCGTTGGCGCGGATGTCACCTGCTACGAAGCAGTTGATGGAGCTTTCGAGGGGGTTCCTCCTGCAATCGACGAACTGGCCAGAAGCGTAGGGGAGAAGCGGCTTGTGGCCGGGGATAGTTGGGCCTTCTCGCAGCAGACCGTGGTCCGTGGAGAAGTCCCGGAGATCTCTGGCCAGATCGTCGTCGTAGCCGTACACCTGGGAGGCGTCCATGTAGCTAGTCAGCTGGTTCAGTTGCTCGCGAGGGGTGAAGCTATCCCACAGCACGCTCGTCGCCCCTGAGCCGCAAACTGCGCTTGTTCTGATGAAATCTATGCATCTTCTGTTGTCTATTCGAGGATCCCCGGGCGGAACCTCCATGGGGAAGCAGGGGGCCGCGTTGTCGCAGGACTTCTTGCAGTCTATGCCGGCCCAGGATTCACTGGAGACTGCGGGCAAAGCGTGGTCCAGATCGTGGTCCAGGAACTGACCCCACTGCATCACCATGTGGGTGATCCTCTCGTCGGGGGTCACGTTGTGCGTTGACACCAAAGTTGTGGAGATCAGTCGCGCTGCTGGCTTTGGGAAGCCGTAGTAACGACGTCCTCTCTCCCAGCCGACCGGAGAGGAGAATCCGTTCTCGTAGATGGGCTGCAGGGCTCTTCGAAATCCGGTGTAGGAGGATCCCCAAGTCGGGTGCTGCAGGTTGTTGCAGCTGCCGTCTACGCTGCGGTACTTGCTGTGGAAGCACATGTTCGTGCAGTTCTGGCGACGTCTGTGGCCGGTGCAGCCAGATAATCGCTCGATCTCCCTGATCTATGAGAATGATGTGAAGATTTTAGGTTGCAACTTGAGAAGATGTGGGATTCTCCTTACATAGGTACTATAATAGAGTAGTTAATCTAGTTGCATTTGAACTGTTCTATTTGCAGTTTGATTGTTACTACTGCTTTGAGAATCTGTATTATGGATGCAAACAATATATATAATAAAGTTATAACTGCGATAAACGGGAAAATAGTAACTTCGGAGTTCAGGGATGCATTCTGCAATAGTTTTTGGATATCATATGGACATTCCATGCGAACTCGGACAGATTTCGCAGTAAGTTTTCGAAGAAAGACTAAACAAAACCTAGGGAAGCATTTAAAAGATTCTACCTGTTCTGGGGTCAAAATCTCTTCATATCGAAATTCTTTGGTGGTATTCGCCGTGATGCCAGCGTCCACCATACGTCGGATGTTGAAGAGGGTTCTTTCGAAGATTTCAGCTGGCCTGGCTGCCGCACGACCGACCGCGTTTGGGAACCGCGCAAGACGGAAGGGGCTCACTCTCTGAGCGGATCTGTCGCCGCTGAAGAGGCTCGTCAAGGTGTTGTTAATGGCTCGATCGATTTCCTCGGTGGCATCCTTGAAGGCTCTTATCACCAGAACGTCCGTCGCTTCAGGTTGACGAACGCGCACCAGGGCTTGGGCCGTCGCGCGACCGTATTCGTTTACGGCTGAACATTCGTACCTGGGTGCAAAGGAAAACTCCGAAATCAAATGTGATCATCTCGAATGATGGTTTTAAATTGACTGATTTTGTAATCAATTTAAAGAGAATCAACCACTATGAAATTCAAAGAGTTATATTTGGTGCTAAAGATACAGTTATATTTGGAAACATATTTCTAGTGTGGGGGTAAGCCACTCGAGAGAAATGTACTGTAGTAGGTATGGTATGTTACAGTATATATGTTAGTGCGATACAGATACAACATAATGCACCAGTATACTATAACACAATTGAACAAGAACATCTTACAAACTTCCAAATACAACTCCTCAACTATTCCACCTTCTACAACCTCCCCGCCAAGTACCAACAATCGAACCCACCTGCCAGCGTCCGTAGCAGAGACATTATACAGGTAGAGACTCCCAGCTCGCGATACCTTGACCCTCACCCCTTCCAAGGCGCTGCCATCCTTCTTCCACTGTATCACCGGTTTCGGGACACCCTCGACCCTGCAGGGCATCTCGATAATGGCACCTGGTTCCGCCTCCATATCCTGTGGCTCGTAAGTCAGCCTGGGCGGACTGTAGGCCGCGTCGACGACCTTCAAATCAGCGCTGGTCTCCGCGTACCCGTTCGAGTTCCTCGCCCTGCACACGTACCTCGCCGCGTCAGACTCCTTCGCGGCGAGGATACGCAGCACGTTTCCGTCCTCTTCGATCGCCACACGACCACCCACGCTCAACTGTTGGCTGTTTCTCCACCACTGGATACTCGGCGTGGGTTGACCATCCACTCTGCAGGCGAACGAGACATCCGTGCCCACCTGCACCGTCTGAGACTCCGGCAGCTCGGTGAACCTCAGCGACGGGGACACGGTGATCAGAGCCCTGGCCTTCCTAGACTTCGTGGAACCCATCTCGCTCCTAGCCACGCACTCGTAGTCGCCGGTGTCCTGCTCCGTCGCGTCCGAAATCACCAGTGTCCCATCGGTCTGGACCACGTAGCGATTCCCATCGGGGGACACCTCGTTCGAGTCCCTCATCCACATGATCTCGGGAGCTGGGTCGCCTATTACCTCGCAGGTGAAGCTCATCGTGCCGCCTAGCCGCACTTCCACGTCCTGGGGGCCGTTCATGATGCGCGGCTTGCCTGGAAGAACGAAGGAAGAGAATTGTTTGTTATGTTTCATCTTTCTCGTTCTTCTTTCTAAGTCCCCGGAGCCTCCAATTTCGGGCTTTTGAAATCGGGAAGAGCAATAGCTAGATTACTTTCTTCCACTCAGTCCTAAATCAAAGAGAAGTGTGACAAAATGCTTTATGACGGGAAGGGTGATTATAAATTAAGCAACCACAAGTGGCGTCATCCCCTGGGCCCATCACTTTGTCCCCAGCATCCCTAATGGAGCAATTTTTCTAGCAGAAATTATCCCCCTGCAAAAACTTCGCGGAACTCCAATATTTCCTACGTCGTGAAAACAAACTTTCCCTGATATCATTGCAGGCAATGCATCTCGCAGGAGTCGTGAAGAAACCTTCAGAACTTGAGCATCGAAACTCTTTCTTAACATTGCTGTTAAAATAAAATGAAGTTATTCGAGACAAACGAATAATTACACCCACGGAAAATTAAGAAGCCCAATATACTCAACTGCAATGGAAGTCGTCGGACGACATAGCCGTCAGCGATCGTCCCTTCATCTCGTGAGGTGCCTGGCAGACGGCTGCCATCTCCGAGGGTTTGCTCTGCAGCCGTTGCACCAGCCACACGAGATCGCAGTCGCAGACGAGCGCGTTGCTGTCCAGGCGAAGCCGCGTCATGGGACCCACGTTGTGGAACGCGTCCGCGGGCAGATGACGGAGCATGTTGCTGTGCAGGAACAGACGTTCCAACGCGGGCAGATCATTGAACGTGCCCTTCTTGATCTCCCTCAGGTGGTTGTAATGCAAATACAGCTGTTCCAGTTTTGGCAGACCCGCGAAAGCCTCTGGTGATATGTGCTTTATTCGATTCTTGTACAGATAAAGGATCCTCAGATTCGGCGCGCCCTCGAAGGTCCTTGGCAGGAGGTGTTCGACGCGGTTGTCGTTCAAGAGGAGCGTGTGCAGCTCGTTGAGGCCGTGGAAGGAGCCTGGATGGAGTTCCACTATGTTGTTGAATCGAAGATCGCTGGAAATTAGCAAAGGATTTGCATGAGTTAATGAACCTTATTTATCTAAGCTCCTTTATTTAGGTTTATGAAGCGTTGTGAGGGTAAAAATGATAATTTTTAATAAAATGAAATTTAATATATTTTATGAGAACTAAGATTAGGGTACCCTGTTATAAAAATAATTTATGTTGAATTGATTATAAAATGTTAATTTTAAACCATGCGTCGTGACTATAAATTTATGGATCACAGCGTAGGCAGCCAGATTCGTGCCTCTATTAACGTAGAATGAAGTATAAAGGCGACGAGATAATCGTGGGATCCTGATCTCAATTTGATTCAAAAGGTCGCCCGTGTTGGCGATTATTCGTCGATTTCTGTACGCGAGAAATAGATTCTTCAGACGCGTACAACAATGAAGGCCGAAGGCTAGCCCATTACACGGTTCGCCGCTGGAGAGATCGCTGAAGTCATAAAGCGCAAAGCTCTTAATTAACGATTTTACTCGACTCGTTGCGCATTGCCTCCTCCCTCTAAATTGCCAGGGCAAGTTCTCGGTTCGACGCGCCGGTATTTTAACCTCTTTATCGCGTCGCTGGATCTTCCAGTGGCTCGGGCACATCGAGCTAGAGGAGGAGAATGGGAGAGGATTCGCGTGGACGCTGAAATTTCACGATTTCCGCGATACAACGTGAAACAACGAGGGATTTTCGTGGAAAGGAGGTTCTCGTGGAAAGTCTGAATGTATTTCCCTTTTTTTTCAGATCGACTTTCGTTCGCGTGTATTCCAATTCGCACGGATGGAGATCACAATTCACAATGGCGGGTGGAGTGGAGTTACTGGTACTCAAGGGAGGGTGAAATAATGGAATTTTCTCGCACGATACTTCTGTGAATAACGACTGGTATTTCAGCAGATGCATTCACTTGGCAGAGACGGGTTTAGTTTGAAGAAGGTAGAAATACATGGGAAATATGTGAATGTATTCGAAATACCAGTGGCAGGTACGCTGCAGAAGTATCTTGTGTGAAAAGGACTAGCATTCATTTGGACACCATCCTTTATAGACCACCTTATGCTTTAACTCTACTAGAGTTCACAGTTCTTTAACTCAATTATCTTCCCTGGGTCTTTTTGACCCAATTACGTTCTCATTTCTCAAATAATTTTTCTAAGTTAGAAAAAATATAGAAAAGCTATCATTACTACATCATATTTCATAATATAACACATATGTGTAGATAAACTGAAGTCCATATCAGGGTTAAATAGTCGTATGCAGCGCACTGTGGGGTTTTAATTAGCCATACAAAGGGTGTAATAAAGAGGTCAACAAATTAATGCTCCGAGTACTCCCTGGGCTGCCGGAATCAAACATTTTAAAAATGTGGAGATCGTCGCGAGATCTGTTAATCGAATCCACGAAGCTACACGTGAGCCGAATGAAAAATCAAGATAGATCCTGAGCAACGTTGTTGATTAATCGCACGACGCGTGGTCGCTGGTGAATATCGATTTCTCTGGCGTCCCTAATATTCATTTAATAAAACCTCGAGAACCCGATGATGTCAGAGAGTGGGATCATCCGACGGTTGTGCGATTCGCAAGGATATCCTTATATGGCGTTGATACATTTCGCGGCAGCTGTTGGCACCTATTTTCACATTTCCGTTTATATGCCTGCAAGCGTAGATTTATACCATCGAAGTTAAGTGTATTCAACAAACAGTTGGAATACTCATCGCTCAATCAAGGAATTTCACATTCAAAGCAGGATTACTTGATCCTTGGTGTCTAATAAGTAAACTTCTAAAAGCAATCATCATTAGAAAAATCCACAAAAAGAATAAGAAAATTAACCGTTTCAATTCCATGCTATCTTTATCATTAACTAAAGAATATCTATATTATTTATTCTCTTAACATTGCAACGGAAATTGGAGCTTCGGGATTCTTCAACGATAATTCTATTATTAATACAAATATATTGATTGGAAGCAATCTTATCTTTATGAAATATTTATAGCCTCGCTTCAGCCGCAAATAATACTTTTGCGCAATTGATGGTACCGTCTTCTCAGTGTCTACTCTTGGCTCGATCGAGGGGGCTTATCTCGAAGGGAGATCGCAGGGATTGGTAATTTAACAAAGGTGTATTTATTCAATGAAGCTGCGGCAACCACTTATGGATACTCGATATTCGGGTCAACATCCATAACAGGTATACCCTCGTCGATCGAACCGCTCATTTCATCATTTTGAAGGATCCACGCAGCCCCCCTCCAATTACGTGTAACACCCGGGGCTCGTAACTACAAACCGCATATTTGTTCGTTTTCTAAAATCACATCACGCTCCACCGTGGAGAAATAAAACAGAATTGTGGTTCCTAAGATACTCAGGATTAGGTTACAACAAATTACACATAACGAACTTTACTTACATACGTAACTTCATTCGTACACGCTTCAGATTAAACTGTTCTATGAAACCTGATCTTATGAGCTAAAATCCTTATCAAAACCTAACAAGTAACATGTACCATGCCTAGCCCAGATACAGTAGCTATCCAGGTGCTATTTGAAGTGCAAACACTATTGCAAAAAACTATGCTGTATACATCCCTACAGTCTTGACGTAAAAGAAAGCAATCAAAGAGGCCATCGACTTTGCCCCCTGCTGCTCTTATACCATCACTACAACTGTACGCAGTATCTGGATACTCAGCGTGGATGAAAATGGATACGTATCCGTCGTACAATGCTAAATTAATAATTCCACTCGCTCTCCAATTTTCAACGCCTTTAGTATTATCTTCCGTCAAAATTGCCCATTGCAGCAACCTAGTCAGCCTTCATTTTGCGCACCTTTGTCCGCGGGCGAGGATAAACAAAGAGAGCGCCATACGCCGGCCGTTAGAGGTGGCCGGCGAATTCTGCCATGGAAATAGAAACTGGTAGAATGTAAACTACGAGGGGCCGGTTTGCAGGGCGCGAGAAGAGGAGCGGTTCGACAGCGCTGGTCTTCATCGGTCATTCCTTAATATAAGCGGTTTATCGCCGCTAAACGAGACGTAATCGGCGTTGAAACCGGAAGAGCTGGACGCCCGACGATTATTCAGCGTTACGGTTGAAGAGAAATCAATCGTCGTGGATAACGAGGCGATTTAGACGGCGAGGACGTTCGTCATAATACGTGTTTTGTGTGGCGCGGCGCACGGCGAAGGACGAGCGAATTCATTGCGACGCGTTCACGCGCGTGTGTACATAGGGGATCGAAATGATCGAATCTTTCTGCGACCTTCGCGCTGCCATCTTTGGAAGTTACGAGCAGCTCGTGAGAACGGTCGTTTTGTGGAGCAAGGGGAGATGGCGTGGTTATGGTTTTCCTTGGGAGGTCTGCGAAGTGGAACGTTGTGGTAAATGCTGAGCAGTGTTTTCGTTATGTAAGAGAGGCCAGAGTGCAATTTTATGTAGAATTGTAGTTTTAATTGTGAGGTTACTCTTGCCTCTTAGAGAAGTTGTTTGTTAAGGAAGAATAGAGATTATAGTGTTCTGCTTTAGGTTAATTAAAAAGTGCTCAAGATTGCAGATAATACAGATGGGGAAATAGTATTCTGGCTGTATTCGTAGACGGTATCCTTGCAGTTCCTTCGAGATTGTCTGATACAGATCGTCATTCAGATTAATAAAGGAACAACAGCTTAATTAATAGCGGCTTCTTCTAATTACGAGGCGGTATCAGTATACATACTGGACTGCGCGATTCTATCTGAGTCATCCCGTTAATTAATAGAGCTCTATCGGTCTTCCTCTAAACGAGATTTAATTGTCGGGCAGTGGATGCTGCGGCAAATATCGCTCAACTATGTAATTAATTGTATACAGTGCGCGAACATCGAAGTATAATTGGGAATCAAGAATCAATAAAAAAGTCGATGAAGATTTGATAAATTTTTGTATCAGTTTTCAGTGAAAACTGCATAGTGCAAATTAGGGATGTGTGGGTACCCAAAATTGCAGGACCCGATTTTTTTGCTAAGTTTTTGAGTACCCAAAAACTTTTAAGTTGTGATTTTGCAGTGTGATCAGATGTAAGAATTTTTAACAAGAAAGTCGAGTCCGGAATCGTAAATCGAGTCCCGTAATATCGGGTACCTGCACACCCCTACTGCAAGCTTATTAATTCCAGCCCCATTTTCTTCTCCACTATCAGAACACGTAACGCCTGTTACGTGCTTATCATTTATTACCTGTTGAGTTCAGTATTTCCAGACGCACCGTAGAAACCAGTGTGCAAATATTGAAACGAAGTCCTTAACCCGCTTGAGGGTGACAGAGGCGATAAAACTTACCGACGAGTAAATATACTATGGGTAATCGTCGATACCTACTGTCTTATCGTTTTTTTCAGCCGTGGGACAAGAACGCATATTTCCCCTTTAGAAAATTGAATATCGCCTGAGTGTAAGAAAAGAAAGGGGGAGAGGAATACTGGACATAACCACGAAAGAGTAATCACTTCGATTTAATATAAACGAGAAGTCACGTTTGATGTCGTGGTTTTTAAATATTGATAAGATCGTGAACGCAGGCTTACGAAAGATGCCGAAAACATCAAAGAGTAACTACCGTATAATAACTATTCTTGCACCAGAAGTTAGTTAACCTTTAGGAATTATTTGTTATCATTCAAGGAATTTTAAACTATGCAAATTAGAAACCTTTGTAAAATTTTACAGCATTCTATTTTTAAATAACAAATGTAAATAACAAAATTTTACAGCATTCTATTTTTAAATAACAAATGTATTTTAGTACGCAAAAGAAACGAAGGAGCTGGAGGAAGGTGATGTAAGACGAGCCTTAGCTTTGTTGATTTAAGTCTGACCTGAAAACTACCTTATTAAAGATAAATAAGCTTCCTCGATAAAAGGGAATTCTGTACAATATTGAAAATTCACAAACGAATGTGGTGTACACCTGTTGGGTGGAATTGTATTAAGATAGTGTACTACGGGGAGTTTTGTAAAAATAATAGAATACAAAGAATACAAATATTTTTACAAAGTATATAGGAACTACAGAAACACTCAAATATTTTAAATAAATTCGCAAACTCTAGAAAACACTAAAATATTTTAAATAAATTCGTAAACTAAATCAACTTTAATGTTTTCTTTGAAATGACGTTAAAAGTTTCCAAAGCACCATTTGAAGTAAAAAACACCAAAATTTCTTAAGTTGTGTTTGCGTAACAGGCGGCAGAAACGCCACGATCTTTTCAAACAATCCAATATTGGATGTGCATAGTTCTAATGAAGAGCAGCGATTTATGCACGTTCAGTAAGCGCGCCAACTCTCCACACGTGCATCTTAAATGTCATCGTTCACGCGATCGCCGCCTTTGTTCGTTTCCTCAAAGCTCGTTTACAACCGTCGCATCATATCGTATATATAGTTTAAGCAGCGTAGTCATGCCTATTTTAACCGTATCCGAAACCAACTTGGCCCTCTGTGCACGGAGAAATCTATACCGAACCACCGAGACACGGTACAAATAGCGGTACAACTGGGAACGGGATGATTCTACTAGAGAAACAGCGTGTCGAACACGGGCGGAAGCTCCACGTTCAGGCGAGATATCGCAAATTGACAAACAGGTAAAAGGCGAATTCGCACGTATCAATTTCGCGACGGTTCAACGGCGTCAGTGCCAGTTGTAAAATGCATATATCGAAATGGAACAGTGTGAGTCACACTGGCACAAAGAAACCACTGACATTGAACCGCCAGGAAACTGACGTGTGTGAATCCGCCTTAATTTTGATCGAAAACATGGATCAAGGAGGAATAAAAATAATTTTTTTTATGGGAAATAGAGAAACCATGGGGAAGTGTAATTTTGTGGATTCCTTTGGAAAAAAACATTTAGAAGGGAACCAGCTTTTGGAATGGAAGCTTTTGACTCAATTTTGGAACAGAATTTTGTTCTGGGTGTTAAGTTTCTGTGCGTTATACAGTAATTCCTCGTTATAAACCCGACGAACGGGGCTGGCGGTGGGCGAACGACGTGTTGCAGACACTGTTCCCTTAAAGTAGTATATTCTCTAAAACTATTCCGTGCGGCCGATGCCGCGAGTGAGAAAACCCAAGGGCCGAGTGAGAGGAAACAAAACAGTTGACACGAAGTTGCCGTCGATTCTTTTGCTCTCTCACTCTCGACCGAAGGATTCCAAGAAATGGTATAAACGGGACTATAACGAGGATTTACTGTATTAGCCTTCGTGTCTACTGAAATTGATTTGAAGATATAATCTTAAAAGTTTGTGGAGTGGGAAGAGGTGTTCGAATTGGTTGACAGTGCTATAGATATCCTCTTGTGAAAACGCGTCTCAAGAGATCACTAACATGGATCGTTCAAGTATGTGTCCACGAGGAGTACAAGGCCATTAAGTAATGCAGTTGGAGAACATGCAACTCGATCCTTCACCTCTTTTTTTTTTTAATGTTAATTCAGGGACCGTTGAGAATTCTGTCTCGGATCAAGGATACACAAATTTCGTTGATTAATACGGTCTGGGTCGAGTGAGACACTTGAAAGAGGTTTCCTCGTTACTACAGAAGCTCCCTGGTACTTGAACTTTCCCTGAGAGAAATAATACATTGTTTAAAGCAATGAAATCACTTGGTGTATTGACTTTATTGCTCACTGGACGGCGATGGCGTCACTGAGTTGTCTGGATACATATACATATTCAACACGTTGGAAGCGTGGATGCGTAAACTTTTTATTTCTGTATTTCAATTCTACAACGCATCCTCTACATCTTTATTTGGACCAACCTTAACGTTCCTAACATTTTTAAACATTCTCGAAAACGAAGCTTTTGTCGATTGTACCGAATCCCCCCTCCCGCTGCGTAATTTCACACAGCTTCCCACGTACCGTCATCGAGGACTAGAAATACTCGGGCAGCCTACGCCACGAAATTCCCCGATTAACCTGATCCCAATCTCTCTCGATGATCCCCATCGATCCACATGGCTGTCTCTAGAGACGAGGCAACGATTCTCTCGAGAATTTCGCGATCATTTATACATGGGGGGGGGGGGGGGGAGGAGATAACAGCCCTCGGGGAGCATGCATACTTAAAAGAAAAGTTAAAGCAATCTTATACAAGACACTTCTGTGGCTCGCAATTGGTTTTTCAGACATACTCCCACATTTCCCATCTCTCCCTCCCTCGAAACAGCGCTGTCTACAGTCTATACTTTCATAGCAACCGAATACAAATTTGTCTCGAAAGAAAGTGACGTTTCGGAACCGAAGCACTGAGTCAACCGAGTGCCCTTCTCGCTCATACGTAGTCTCTCTCATTCGTCGCGGCAACAGAAGAAGTGGAGGTGATAGCGATCACTTTATTTCGGGACAGGAACCTCGTCCTTCTTTCAAGACAACACCAAATTACATTATTCCTACCTCAATAATAACTATTTGTATACCCTATACATATAGCAGAAGTTTTTATATTGAATTCTATATATCCAATACATGTGCGCATAGATCAATTCTCTCTCCGTGTACCACGGTAGATCCCAAAATACGCGAATGCCATCCAAGAGCCACGGAAGTGTCTCGTACGAGCCCCTTAGAAACAGAAAGTGGCCACTTACAGGACAGTGGTGTTAGCCGGTACCCTCGGCACACGGCTGAGCTTCTGAAACATGCACCGCACCGTGTTCACGAAGCACATGCACTTGTGTGGGCATTCCGTTCTGCCATTCTGCCGCGGCTCTGCGGAGGCCTGCAGGAGCAGCAGCGCCCAGCAAACAGCACCCAGTGGCAGCCTCATGGTCCCTCGGTAAACTTGTGTCTATAGCATCGAAGCAGTTCACGCCGCTCGGTGGCACGTGCTCATCGAAACGGATGCTTTCGTACGCGGCGTATCGGACACGGGCAACTTTCACTTCTTCGCTCGAATGCCCGATGCAAATCGCTCCTCGAGTGTCCTGGCAGTGCCTTCTACTCTCTATGCACCACGTTCCTCTCGATTCGACAAACTCCAGAGAGATCGGCCTCCCAGCAACTCGAGTATCCTCGTCCGAAGGCTAGCACTGCGATTTCGCTCTGTTCAACAGGAATGATGCGCTCCTTCGGGCGCAGTGGTTCTGAAAGACGCTTGCGTTTACTTTCGCGCTTACGGCGGGACACGCCGAGGAGGCTCGGAGGAAAGTCGAGCTTCGCCTGGCGTGTCGGCAAACGAAGCAACGGCGGCGACGGGAGGAACTGTTGCAGAGGGACGCCGCCGCTGCGTTTCACGTCTGACCTGGTCTCGCCGCGGTGGTTCAGCTACTACTGAAGTCGCTCTACGCGCCGTACGCGAGTTGCCAGTACGAAAGCTTTTCCTCGCCAGCCCTCCCACCATCCCCAAACCTTCTTCCTAGGACACCGCGCGTCGATCGAGCCTGCCCGATTATTTATTTATTCCTGTCGCATGGACAAACACATTGTTTGCGAGTATCACCGGGACACGGATATGAAAATAAAAATAACATAGAGGGGCATAAATGTAGACAGGTGTGCTTGCAATTTCGACAGCGAGAGTGGGATGCTGTTGCGTGTTTAAAATTCCACTGATGGAGTATTGTGTTTATGCGAATGTTTATGGGAAATGTTGAATTCAGTTGTGGATTTTGAAAGAGTTGTAGTGTGATTCTGAATATTACTCTTTTCAAATAAAAGGTGCTAAGGTGTCTCCCTACCTTGATGGCCTAAAAAGGAGCGCGATATTTTGGACTTTTTTTTAAGAGAAACCCTCAAATTATATTAATTGAAAACTTTATGCCTATATTTGTAGATATTTAGACAATATTTCTAAACAAAATTAATTAAAAAGAAGGGTACTTGAAACTTTAAAAGCGTTTTTCTCAAAACGATGTTCACCCGATTTATTTCAAACTTGGCATATATCTTCGGTAGATGTCCCATTCTCGTTGTTACTAATAATAAGTCGGTCTTTGCAAAATTCGACTTTATTAATTTTATTCAACGTGCCTTAATCAGTTTTTGCTCCCGATGCCTCAAATAACGTTGACTCTAAACTTCCACATACCTTAAGAAAAGCTGCTAATCCCAAAGTTAGCACAAAGGCGTGACCAAATTGCAATTTATTAATTTATCGACTCAACCACAATATCCCCTTAATTTCTGTAATCATAAACATGTTCTCGCAGGTCTTTAAGGTAGCCAAGAAGCCCTCCCTGCAACTTACAATTTTCGAGGAAACCGCCAGCGCACAATTGGCTGCTTTGTATCTGTCCACTTAACGTTTTTGCGCGCGGCAGCACGTTCTACAGGACACGCTGTGTTCCCGCGTAGATGCGCTATTGCAGGGCACGCTGCGGCTGCTCACATCCTTCTTCTCTCGCTCCGCGGTCTCCTACAAGAGTGTGAACCGACGAGCTCGCCGTTTTTGCGCCCATCCGAGCTTCAGCAGTGGTGGTCGAGGAAACCCTTCAAGTTTTGACACTGGAGGATTCGTGCTTGTCACAGGCAATCTGTCTGCATCCAAAGAGAATATATTTCGTTCACTTTGTATAAATAATGGAAGCTGTAAAGTCGACGTAAATAAAATATCGCCTCCGAGAAAATTAGAACTCTTTGATAATAAAAGATTCGTTTGTTTTTTTAAAATTTAGTTATTCCTTGAATTTGGATAATTTTAATACTAATGCCTGGATTTATTCCACGGTAGTTTCTCTGTTGTCCCTTTGGGATTAAGGAACTTGTGATGCGGCAGCTTTTAAATAGAGATAATATTTGAGTTTGCTGGATGTTTAATAGCAACTGGCGTACACTCTTCGTTAGCATTCCGTATGAAATCCCCAGGCGGATAAGTGGAATGCTTGGCGCAGGAGCGTTTGCATACGCGGTATATAGGCGGTGGTTGCATCTGCGAACGCAGGAACGTGCATGCATGCACAGTCGTGCAAGTTCAATGAGCGCCAGACACCGGCGCCAAACGCCAATCTACGGCTACACGGAGCTAACAGTACCTAACCGATCTGTAATCAAAGGCTTCTCGGCTGCAAGCCCTCCGATGACACTGTTATCCGGCTCAGAAACACACGGACGTAATTGAGGATCGTGTTCAACGGCGATCGAGCAGATGTTGCAACGAACGCTCATGCTGGGTAAGGGAGTGTAAGCGTCGACATGAATTATGATATTATATGATGTTTAGAAGTTGTGAAATGATGGATGAGTAACTGCTTCCAGTGAGTCTAGTAATTCTCGATCATAAACTTTCAATTCTAACTTTCAACTCCCAATTCACAACTGTCGACTCTTAATTTTCAATTCCGACTGTAAACTCTTAACTCCAAACTCTCAGAATTTAATTTTTTATTCTAAAATCTTAAGCTTCAAACTTCAATTGTCAATTCTTAGCCGCAACTCTGAACTCGTACCTTTTAGCTTTAAACTCTCAGAATTTAGTTTTCAATTCTAAAAACTTAAATCCTCAAATTTCAACTCTGAAGCCCCTAAACTCGAACTCCTAACTCTTAGCTCTAAATTCTCAAACTTCAATTGTCAACTTTCAGCCTCCTCCTCAACTCTGAGCTCAGAACTCTTAAATCTTTATTTTCAACTTTCAGCTTCCAAATAAAATCGACCATCCTACTCTTATCAGCTCCATATATTAACACTACAGCCGTTAAAAACACATTAATTCTCACAAGCCTTAAAAATTACAAATTCATTGAATATCAAATCTTTTATACCTTCCTACCTTCGAACGAAGCATATTTATGCGCCCATCATTTTTCTGTCCAAAGGCTAATATCTGGATGGTCCTCGACCGTTCGTCCAGCCGAAGAATGTTTATCTACGCCCGAGGAAGGCTCATCGCGGAGGAACGCGCTGTTGGATACGGAGAACCTGTCGTAAAAATATTTCATAGATACCTGGTTCTATTCGTTCCGCGGTCTCAAGGAGGCCGAACTGAGAGAAAAAAATAAGGAAACGGGGTCGCTACCTTCGTGACCCGTTATCGCATTGTCACGGAACAGCTGTGCGTCTCATAAAGTACAATACAGGTGCAGTGGAACGGAGAACAAAAGAATACTTAACGAAAGAGAAAGTATTAACATACTGGGTCACGGGTCTAGTGAGTGCTATTGAGATTAAGCCTCCAACAGATTGCGGATAATCGTGCACACTTGATTCATCTTAACGGTTTAAAACACGAATTCCAACTGGTAGGTATCATTAAACCACAAACATTAGACTTTTGTAGAAAAATTTAGAAGAATTCATGTCAAAGTGTGTTTCACCTTTAAAATTTCCATTTTAATAAAATCTGATATTATGTTACGCGTATTGTAAATCTTTTTAGAAGTCAGCAAGAAATCATTGAACTCTGAATTTTGGAGTAATTATTTTTTTCTAGGTTTCACTTGTGCAAAAGGTTAATATTTTTAATGTGTCAAGTTGAAGGTGAAGCTGAGAAGAGGAGGAGGACACATTGTTATTGATACATCGAGGATCTCATTGCTGTACTCACAATCAACAGCTGTACTCTATCATTAACTATTATTACTATTATTTGTGAAAACCTGAGTTGCGCAATCCCAGCCTACGATAGAAGAATAATTCAAAACGCCAGAGGATTATCTTATCCACGAGGAGGTACAAATTTGCGTGTCAGGAGGATTAATGGCCGGGATGATAAAATAAATCGTGAAACATTGGATACGTACAGAAACGAAAAAGGAAGGACGCGATGCGATTTGTTCGTCTCGATGGTACAGGAAAAGAACGCGCGCTGGTATAATCATTGCGTTGCCACAGCGCGGAGATAACAGAAACTCGTCAGAGAGAGGCTGGGCAAGATTTTCATCTGTTGTGCAATCTTCGAGTCCAGGGAATCCAATTGAAGATTCCATTGCGCTAGGGAAACTCGAAATGTAACAAAATTTAAATGTAAATTTTAAATGTGGCAGAAATATTCGAGGTGATAATGTTAGGTGAAACACCCGGTATAGTACCTCATATCTATTTGAAACAAAAAGGGGTTCAACAGCGATTTGTTTCGCAGGCGTTGGTGCCAGTACAGTAATAATTTATAGCTTCTTCGAAATTCGTAAAAAATTGAGCTACTTTGTTATCGCGTTGCCATATATCTTTAGGTTATCAGATATAAATGATTCTAGTAGGGGCGAAAATAGCAACCATTTTGAATATCAAAATATCTTCGTTTTTTATTGCAGATGGACACGAAACACGAAATCGTGCTCACCGTCACTAAATCTACAGTCCAGAACAAACCGGTGTTACTTTAAATGTATTGATTTTTTTTAAACCATATTTGGTATATATTATATTTAAAAACTAATAGAGACATTAAATTTAAAGATTCGAATACAAAGATTCGAGCTACACAGTGTTCCTTTCTATTAGAAAATAAATTACGAAAATCACCTATTTTGGGGACCTTGAAATGCGAATACCTTCTTAAGGAGCATTCTTCTTTGATCGGCGGAAAAATGAAGCTATTTTTAACAAAAACTCACAATAAATACAACGTATAATGAAATAAATCTTTTGGAATTTGTTAAGTTAATCTTATATTATACAATGACCCCTTAAGTGAAAATAAAATAAATAGGAAAAGAATCTGTAAGTATTTCCAAAATATAACGCAACATCCACCCCTCTGATCCACTGGAATATTTTCTAATTTTCAATCCCATTCTAGCCCTAACCGGGAATCAGCCTCTACACAAACTCCCAAGATAAATAAACCGATCTTCCGGAGCCTGCCTCCAGAATTCCCACTATCCGCGAAAAGCTGCCCACGAAACACCGCGAGGAGTCGGCGACGCAGCCTGCATCCGCGTGACATCTCAATTCCAGAAAATTAAGCCCCCGGCGTAAACTTAACAGACTGATGACCGTCTCAGATTAAAGTTTGCGCGGCTGACTTGCCGCGCCAGGCAGAATAAGTAAAATCCATTGACCTTATTGCTTCAGCGGCGGCCGTACTTGCGTTCAAAGGGCCCCGTCAATTGCTGATGTTCAACATCCCTACGCATAGCTGAACGCATCGCGGAAAACGAGCGCGCGCGGCGCCAGTGATTCATCAGATTATCAATTACCTAGTTCCTAGCGAGTGTTCGCAGGGAAATCGTTGGACGGGCCCCCACAAGCCCCGGCGAGAAACGGGACGACCGGTGGGCGATTAATTTCAATAAAAGCGATACCAACGGTTTCAGGGGCCGTCGTTCGCGGTCGTTAGATCGAAAAGGATATAATGGTGATTAATTCCAGCCTGGATCTGTGTGACAGTCGACGATGGTTTTATAATAGAAGCCGATGAAACCGTCGGCTGGCACTGGATGAGTCCTCGTCGACGGACGTCGTTGTCGCATTAATATCAATTTTTTTCGAGTGGCACGTTATTCACGCTCGACGGACCATCGCTGGATCGTTAGTTTCGAGCCTTCGATCTTGGCGTGACACTTCAGTGGAAGATCAATCCGATTGCACCGATAACTGGAGTCGTCGCTCCGCGGGGCGTCCTTGGGAACAGAGATGGCTCTGAAATGGATGGAGGAGAGCTCTGGGAACGGATAGTGGAAGGGGCTTCTGAAGAGGGGGACTGATGACGTTTTGGTAGTAATGACATCTGCTCAGGGGTCTAATGAAACTGTTAAGATTTTCAATTAATTATGAAACAAGTGCAATTGCATGACTCCGAGAAAACTGGTATAAAGTAACTTTTATTCTACGCGTTTTTGTGTAATTAAGAAACTTTTGTTTTTCTGAAATTAGAAGAAAAGTTGTAGTTAGGTAGGGGCTTTTATTCTGCTCTAAAAAAGGTAAAGTTGTGACGAGCAGATTTCCTGAAAATGTTGCGGGGTAGATGGATCAGAAGTTGAAACCTTAAACCGTTTGGGGAAAATAGTTCCATAAATATTACAATGTGCTTTCTCTTCTGTAATAATTATCCTGCTTCCAATACTACCCTCCTTAGTTAAAATGTCCTATCTAGAATTTTAAAACATCCGAGAAAAAAGTTTTATCATTTTCTTTGTGCCATCCTTGTAAAAACATAAATAAATTGGACTGTTTCTAAATATCTACGAAGCACGTAGAGTTTCCTAACTTTACTTAAAATGTAAAACACGCGTGGAACTTCAAACATTTCAAGATCCCTTGAAAAATGGAAAGATGTTAGATAGGACATTTTACTTAAGCAGGGCAGAATAGTGCTAATTAAAAAAGATTTCCTAACTTTTATATTTTACCTTCGTGTTAAAGTGTTATTGTACAAAGTTAAAGAGTTGAACGGATAAGAATATATTCAATGCAAATGCAATAAAATTCATTAAACCATTAGACTGATTAAAATTCAATCAGACCAGAATAAACTTTATTCGATAAAGTGAATAAAAATATAACACTGGATTCTTCCCGAAGAGAGTAAAACGCACCAGGAACTCAAGGGGTCTGGAGTCTCAGCCCAAAGGCAGGAAAACGACCATAACGCGAGGGTGCAGGTACTGGAAAGCTCGCGTTGCATCGACGCATAATTAATTATGCGCAGGCATTTCACCGTCTTCTTCCGTCTGGAGGCACGGTGAACGCGAAATCGAGGCCTTTCTCTCTCGATGTGGCCCTTGTAGTTTTACTGGTCTTCCCTCTCCTTTGTATCCCAGTTGGCCAATCTATCCCCGTTCTGCGACCTCTTTCCGCGATCCGCGGCTATCCATCAAGAGACTCCTCTCCGCGGCTGACAATACAACGATAACCAACGCTGACCTACATGATACCGCCGGTGTCGCCCATGATCCACGAGTAGAATCATTTTTTCTCTCCTCCGTCCTTCGATCGCCCCCGGGAGACTCAACGGACGTGGTCTGGCTGGTCGTTTCGAAACCCATGGGGCATGATAGCTCGTTTAAGTCTGGGAAATAGTTTACGATGAAAGGTTCAAGGGGGAGTGGGTTTATTAATTTATATGCATTTTTGTGGCGAGTGAGTTACATAGTAGGTATGTTCTTCTTGGATTATTGTATCTGCTTTTTATATCCAGGGCATGATCTAGCTCTCCTGACACTCTGGGCAAAATTAATCATTAACGCCTTAAAGATGACCTTTATATTTAATTATAAATAATTATTTCAAAATATTATTTTGGACAGTGAGTGAAATTCGTTTGTAGATGTTTGTTGAATACTAAGAGTCTTTTGTTTTATAAAGAACGGTAACAAATTAAAGTAATATATATAGGTAAGAGGCAGGTACCTATTTTTTTAAATCTAAAAAAAAGGTTTTAACGAATGAAACAAAATGAATATAAGAAAAGGGACTTAAAAACAATTTATAAGTTGGTTGTTATGGAGGATATTGACTTTAGTTAGAGTAGATAGATTATGCTGTTAAATGGAGAGCCACTGGACGTGAAAGTAATTCCTTTTCACATTCGTGCAATACCCCCGACAAAATTATACAATCTGACTCTTCTGTTAAATTGATGACGTATTACTTAATCTTAATATTGCATTGAAATTGATTCCTCTTGGCACGTTCTAAAGCCACCGTGGCAATAAAAAGAATATAAATCAGTGGGTCAACAGTGCAAACATTGATTTATACTCATCATTGTACCATTTGATCTCCACTCGATGTATCTAAATATCGCAGAGGCTAGTTTACCTTGCTTCGACAGTAATCCCGTTCTTCCTCGGAGGCGTACAACAAGGCTCAGGGTGTATTCTTCGAGGATTAATGAGGTGCTCCGTGCTCGCGACGTCTGGATTTCTCTGGGGCTCTATTAATAGCCTCGGTTTCACGGATTAAATCGTGATCGCAGATACACGGTCAGAAGTGAATCGTACATTCTTGTACGTAAGCGTCAACAGAACCGTTGACCCCTGGAACCATCGAATTAGGTCTAGTTAACTGAAATCGAATTCAATTTCTCCATTTCCGGGAAATCTGTGCCGGACTAACTCCTCTACGAGGAAAATTAATACATTCAACGTCGATCAATCTATTTTATACCCTCTCTTTCCCTTTCAACTAATTTCCATCTCTTCCAGTCCCATAGTTCTACCAGAAGCCTTCTAGGAACTTCTACTAACCTCCCGCTCCCTCTGACTTCAATAACTCACTTCAAAATTTAACATATTTTTACAGTGTTGCTACTTAATTTCTAAATTCAATAAAAATAAAGCGAAATCTTCATTTCCCAAGCTAAAATTTCATATCTACTAACTACCATTTGCTACTTCCCGCTGGAGGTGAGCAGCCGTAAAGCGGACGCCATATTTGTTTCAGTTTCGCATATGGAGGCCCTTATCTTTATATTCCACAGAATTAAGAGCCAATATTATTACTCGAAAACAATTTTATCACGCCTCTTAAAAAACTCTGCAATTCTCAAGGTACTAATAACTTCTCCCCACGGTTCGGGCAACAAATTTTGTACACATGTGATTCGATATCGACTTTCGTCCTCCATTCGTGACCTCTTTTATCCCCGCGGCATATATGGAACGCACATGGAGATGCTGCGCGCGGGGTTCCCTTCCTTCTGCGAAAGGTCTCGATCCGAGGGTCGATAAACACAAAACTTACGCCTCGTTCGGGCATTTTCGCGATCCTCTTGTCGCATTAAGGAATTAAGCGGGGCAAATTGGATGAGGGATGCGCGGGGATAAATTCGTGGCAACAGAGGAGACAGTTTTTTTTCGAGCCTCGTAACGAGGATCTGTCGTTTCCATTAGCATGTGCAAATTCTGACTCAGCACGATGTTTTTTCTCATTTAACCTTCGCCCAGCGAACGTCGGCTTTTTTATCGAAACGGGGAAAGAAGCTCCGTGGATGAAATATGGAGATGTCTGCGCACTTGAAACAGTCGAGTGGAGAGGAGCGCGGTTTATTCAATGCTCGGTTATTCGAGCAATAATTTCAGTTGCTCCAAAGATTTCACTTCAAAGGAATTTTAATTAAATTTCTCGAACCGCTCCAGTTTCTCGAATTACTAAATTTTATTCAAGCCATACCTTGTTCCCGGGGTTTCGTTCGATTTCTGGAATCTTTCGAACCGCTCCAATTACACGATTCAATAGCGAAATAATGGGAGATTGTTGGGATTCTTCGGGAGAGTAGCGCAGCCAAGGATGGTGGCCGGCGAATCGACGTGAAAGGTAAATACAAATCGATTTCTCGTTTACGCGGCGCAAACGCGTTCTTGCGCAAGACGCGACAATGGACTGGTCGTAAATAGCAACAGCGCGGTGCCGATAAATTATCTTAATCGCGGCAAAAACCGTTTCGTTTCCTTCGTTCGGCTGGCACCGACTTCTGCGATCAGTTAAGACACTTGTATTTGATCCGTGAAATTGAATTTTCCTTATCAATAGCCTTGGACAGTGCGATCTATTTCCTGAAGAAATGGCACAAATCAGTGTCACTTGAGTGAGCGTAGAAATGATTAAATTGGGGACTCATAATTAATCAGATTAATTACATTCACTGATACCTCATTAACAGTACAATATAAGAAGAATCAATAAATTATTTCACAATCCATTTTCAGTAAAAACCACTATACCCATAATATAATAAGGTCCTTAATTTTTTCCTTCGTTAACAATGGTGTTTTATACATTTACACTACAAATTCGATAACTTACAATTATAAATAAAACTAAATTATCCTTTCGCATCAGAAGAATTACAATTTCGAATATGGCTGCCATTGAAAACAAGACTACTTCCTTCAGAGCCATATCGTCACGTCCACTTAATCCCACGCGTGTCCAACGAGTCATAAAAGACGAGCGTTTCAAATGTTATCACGCTGAAATAAAGAAGCAAGATCACTCCTCCTCGCTCTATTCTCTCTGTTCCCAAAGGAGGCAGATTGGTACTGCGGTACAAAGCGCCTAGTTGCTCCCGCGGATGGTAATCACGCTTGTGAGAAGTCGAAAAGTTCTACCGTCCGGATTGAAAGGACCCGCTCTGGGCCACGGAACGTATTCGTTCGTCACGGTGCGAGACTTCCGTTCTTTGTTCACTGGCTTTATTTCAGCGCGTCCTCGACCCTTGTTCCTCGACATCGTACAGTATGCACGACTATTATTTTTCTACGTTACCATGAAACTACTGTGTCCTAGTGAAATATATATAATACTTAGGGAAAGATTTTAGGTTTAATAAGAGGGTCACTCCACTCCAAATCACTTTTTGTGATGTCGATGTTAGGGATTTTGATGGAGTTGAAATATTATATAGTTAACGTGAAATTAGGGTGGGTTTAAGTCATCACTTTCTCGCTTTCGAATTTGATTGAGAAATATAGGTGATCGATGTTTGCAATTTGTGAGAAGGTTCTAGCTTCGAAATTATCAATCACAGAAAGTTTACCCTTTTTTTTATTTTAA
Organism: Andrena flavipes; assembly: GCA_963971345.1. Taxonomy (NCBI): domain Eukaryota; kingdom Metazoa; phylum Arthropoda; class Insecta; order Hymenoptera; family Andrenidae; genus Andrena; species Andrena flavipes. The sequence continues at coordinate 1,998,626 of OZ020480.1, forward strand.
TTCAGAAGGATTAATCTTTTTAAGTAATTTTGCTTTTCGAGCAAATAAGTGTGCTTTGTAATAGGCGAGGAGAAATATATTTATGTCGAATTGAAACCCCCAGGTCTTGATATCCTATACAGCCTAGGACTTTAAAACACTAATATCCAAAAGTATTATATTTACTCAACACATCCATCAAATTTTGATTCAATTTGAATAACTTAGAGCTACTATATCCCAACTTCACCTCCCGCTGCATCTAAATCACCCTCACCGAGCGCAATAAATTCATTCCCCGTTCAACAATCGCAATAAAGACTAAACAAGAAACGATGGCTCGAGTAGAAAATAGAAATCAGTCGATTCCTGGCACGGAGGATCGTGTTAGAAGTCGTGGCACGTGCCTCGACCAAGTATTTTTATAAACGAAAGATGACGGCACTGTTTAAAGAAACACTCGACTGTCCCATGATAACGCGAACTTCAACGGTTATGAAGAATTTCTGCGATTATACTAACGATGTCTCCATGAAATACAAACACTCTGATTCACAAGCAGGAGCGTGATCCAGACAGCCTTGACTCTGTCCAATGAAGCGCGTTTCGGAAACGAAACGTTCGAGTTTCCTGTGATCGAAGGCAAATCGATCAAGCCTAATGGCTGGCTTCCTTTGTCGATCGCGCAATTATGACGGAAACCGTGGCGAAATGGAACACCCTCGTTTCTCGCTGGCGCCACAATCACTTCGAGAGAAATGAGTAGTGGGGCCCACCTGGTTCGCTTCACCAAGAGGGTTCTGCAACACGCTTGCGTTTTTCTTGAGGAGTGAATGATATTTTTTTAAGTTTCTTTGAGGTAAGATGTTTGTGGAATAAAAGCACGGTGAACGCTTAACTTCCGATTCGGCTATAAACGATACAAAGCTTATGGGAAATATGATGGCATTAATCGCATAATTATGAATGTGAAGAAATTCTCTAAATCACTGGACTTCTTTAGTTTCCCAGCTTCTTTTAGGCATAGATTACGCAACACACTGTTACCTAAATTTGGCTGATTTTAACCAAACTGTGTGCTAAAGAGTTTACCCATGAATAAATAAATAAAATTATGAAAAATTTCAAGAGTTCTTAACGCGGGGATCTTCTTTCGATGTTGAAAGTCTTGGGTCTTCGAGGTCTCCGACTTAAGCTACCTTAGCCTTCCCCTCGCCTAGGCTCTGACTTAACCATTCCCTCCATCACCTCTCCTAAAAGTTCCAATAAATAAGAAACCATGCTAGAATCCCCAAAAATTTCTCAGAAGCGTTCTAAATAATTAAATTTAAGTTTTATCGAGGAAACTACCCTTTACCCCGTGTGGAATCCAACACGGGTAGATTGAATATCGAATTCTCTGACGGTACGTTGGAGCGATCATCGTCGGCCTCTTTGTTCAGTTTAAACACATGAACCCTCCCATCGGGCCAAGGACTTGTCCGATTCTAATATTAATCTGCGGCTGTCGAAGGCTGGGCCCTGCACACTCGCTCGCCTGTGCGAATATATGATGCTGCTTCGTTATAATTGAACTTCTCTAATGGGGGAGGAATAGAGAAGCTTATGGTCATTCTTTATAAGAAATTATATCCCGCTCTGTATTCTATTTTTAGTCCAGAAGTTAATTAAATGAAGAGTCCAGGCTACTAACCCTAAAGTTAAGATTGGAAGAAAAATTCAAGTGCCAATACCAACTAATTAAATTGAAAATAGTCACTACACGCATCCTCTTAAGCCCGCCATATTTGAAAAAGTCTTCGCCGCTTCACGGTTGGTGCGCTGTTTCTTTTCTTATTTCGCACCGTAGATTGCCCACTGCAAATATTCATCACGATCAAGAACCCATACGAGTGCCTTTACGCAACGTTGATCGGATAATCATGATTTCCTGGCTCAGCTTTCGATTATGTCGTCGCAGAGGCCACGGAAGCAGATCACAACTGCGCACAAGACATCTATATGCGCCACGCGAGATTTATACAGTCGCAAATATAATGCCTGCTACACCGAATCGTACGGATTTATGGGTTTACGACGGGGAGTAACGCGGCAGTCTGACTCGGGGCTTTGTCACTTATCGGAGCGTTTATTGATCCGTTAATGATGGTTTATGAGGCACGTTTCTTGGTAAAGAAGAAAATTTGGACCGCTCCAACCACTGTCAGCGTGAATTTACGCTCGATGTTAAACGATATATGTTTACGCGAGATGCCCTCTAGGATGGGTCGGCGGAGCTTGGCAGAAGCGTCCTTTGTCGATGCATTCCTCCACGAGATAGTATTCGGTGGATACAGGGAGATGCAGGGAACAGATTGACCAATATAACCTTCAATTCTGTATCTAAGAACTTTCAACAAAACCTCGAAATTACAATATCCAGTTACTATGAAGAAGATAGACAATTTCTATGAATAACACAATTGCTGTACAAGTGTCATAGATTACTGAAGCTGTTTCAAACAAGATCATTCCGAGTGTTAAATATTCTAGATCCCTTCTCGCGAGGTGCCTGCTTAGCCAACATCGCTGATATCAATCAAGGAAAGGAGCTTAACTGTCCCCAGCTACCTTATCGCGTGTCCATTCTTTTCCATCGAGAAGTCGTCGTTGCTCGACTCGTTAGCGCGGCTTGTCGCATTCCCTGTGCCCACGTAGCGCGTGTACACGCTCGCGAAATCCCTGGAGCTGAACGCGCGAGCCTAGGCGCGGAGAACGGCTACAGAAATAGCCAGTGACTCAATATTTAGGCAGCGACTGATCCGCCACAGCGCATTTGGCACGAACAGCCTCCCCAAGTGTCCGACTCGATCCCCGCCGATCAAAAATCGATGAACCGGTACGAGACAACGCCGGCTGCGACGCGACGGCCCGATGACACTGATTTACAACGACGGTAGATGTCGTCGCGCGTACTTTTTGGCACGAGTAGATAGCCGCGTCCACCGCAACTTGGAAATTGACTGATCGACGAACTCATTCCGATACGAGTCTGTCTGGTCGGCGAGTGTTTGTTCTTCGTTGATGGGCGCCAGGAGGTTCGCCAATGTGCCACGGGTCTTGTGGTGATCCAGGGAATGCCTGTCGAATTTTAACAGTGATTTGGTAGGTTCTTTTTTGTGTACGTGCAGTGAGGGTCAATGGAGTGCTTAGAGCATAGAAACATGGAGGAAGTATGCAATGGGCGAAAATGTAGACGGCGGTAGAAAGAGACAAATATACATGGGGGGCACCCTCTCTCTTTCTAATAGAAAAAAAAACGCTGTCGCTCCTGGCGCTAGAAAGAGAAAGGGTGTCCCCCCATGTATATTTTTCTCTTTTTACCGCCGTCTACATTTTCGCCCATTGCATGCTTCCTCCATGTTTCTATGCTATCACTTCCATTTCTTTTGTTGAGAAGCACGAAGTCTCTCTCATTCTACGTGATAAGACAATAAAGGCAAATTGAAAAGGTGACGTTCGGTCTCAAACGTCACGTACTGCACTCTGATCTGCAGTTTCACTTAAATGTTTCCTTTATCCTGTTAGCCAGGATGTGGTCCACAGGAAAACCGTAATTTAGGATTACTGATCGATAGAATTCGTTCGTGTGCCTGGTCTCGCATGACCCGTCGTGGTTCGATGAAGACGCTTCGGGTGATTTATTGTATGTAGATGAAGACAGGCAATAAAAGGACGATCGATCATGCTATGCATGGAGAACGACAGAACTGGCTGGACAGGTTACGCGACGCTAATAAGCAAGTCGGAGAACACAGCGGTTCATTTGCATGATTTTGACATAATTTCGACGGCCACGTATCAATTACGTAATTACTTTGCACTGGTATCATGATACTTCATCTCGTGTGACACAATTTCTGTCCTACTATTTTATACACTTCGTTGTTTCCCGTATATGATAAATTATCGAGTACAGATACACGCAGGGTGTTTAGTATAAAAAGCTTTATAATTATACCAAGCAATGGTGAGGCTTCTAGATGATAAGAAAAGAGGGTGGGAAACAAAGAAGTTTGAAATGTCTTCAATTACCAGCTATCAATTGTTATGCCTCGATACTAGATCGCCTGCAGATTTCCGAACTAGTTTATAATTCGCGCTGTGCATTAGAGGACAATAGGATTTATAAAGTTTCACTGTAATGAAATTTAAAGAAAACTGACATTGGAATCAGAGGGAAATGGAGGTTCGAAGAGTACAAGTGTTAAATTTAATATGCTCTAACATTTAAAAGCGAAAACCTGGATCACCTCGAGGAGGAAACATTGTGCACTATCGATGTAAATACAAATTTATTGAAGTCTTAAAGTGCTTATACTAATTAAACGTACAGTAAAATGAAGGATTAAGTACACCTAAATTTCGTCGATACACTCGTCGTATAAACATTTTATTTTACATTTATCGGGAGCGTATTGCATTCAATTTCATCCTATATTTATATGTCTATGTATACCGCCTATATACAAATCGATGTAATTATGGTATATGTAACGTATATACATACAGAATCGCTGATAGAAAATAACGGCGAATTGTTCCCCCCGACTTCCGCCATGCTCCACTCTGCTTTATTTAAACAACCGTTCAGTGTTAATAATCAAGTCGAGCGCAGAGTAAAAGTCTCGCTAACACTCGACCTTTGTACTTTTCTTTTTATACGCCTGTTTCGCTTATTGTTAATCGTTATTGTTCTTCTGAACCGTTTTAACTGCAACGTTGAACCATCTCATGATACATGCATCTATTTAATAAAATTTAATCCCGTCACAATGATGATGATGAGTCGATCATGAAACGTGTATTTCGGTCGATGATACCGAAGAAACCTCTTGTTATTCCGATCCACTTTTCAAATAGAACGTTTACATAACGGGCTGTTAACGTTTAAATAACGTGGATGTTAACGTGCCACGTTGAACGATAATTCAAGATGAACAAATGACACGGTACAGATTTGGAAGTGGAGATGATCCGTGTGATATATACAAGCCTTAACGTGTAACTGATGGGCATGGGAGATATTAGAACGTGGTTCTTAGATCGGTGGGATAAAATACAGGGTTATCCCGATTTGAATACGATAAAAAAAAGATTGAACCATTCTTATTAAACAGTAATAAGGAAACAAAGGAGAAAGTGAATTCTAACTTCGTCGTTTATTCTCCAGAAGAGAAGTCCTCCTTGGACAAGAAAATGGTACCAGTGCCACCATTTTCCAAGTCCCCCGCGGCCATTTATCTACTCGTACAGCGTATAACGCAGAGACCCACTCGAAACCGCACAAAAAGCATCATTTTTTCAAATTCAGTGTCCACGTAAGTGGATTCTGCGCCACACATTCTTCGCGCGCGAGTATGTGGCTTAAGCCTCAAGGTCATTCCAGATTCCACTGAACGAACAATCGTATATCGTTCATTGAGCAGTAAATTATTCGAAACCGTATCAAAGGATGCTAACACGAGTAAATGAGTATCGAATTGTTTAAGCAAACCAGGAATGCCGTCCACCAAGGTTATACCATTAAAAAAAGGGAAAATAAATTTTCTCTATATACAAAACAAGAAGAGAAAGAAACTAAAGACTGCGAATCAATGACGGACATCTCGTCAAACAAATATAATACAAGGAACAACAGTTCCCTCCACCTAGCCTCATGCACGGAGGACATCCGCCCCTCCACTTGCAGTCCAGCGAATTGTAAACGCCCTCCTATTATTCTCGTACAAAATCAAGGTCCGATGAACGCGGTCCGTCCAAGTTTCTCGATTCCGCAGCGCTTTCGTCTTCTCAGATATGTGAAGACCGACTCGAGCTGCTCCGATGCTTATCAGAAAGTCTTTCACCTGACTTGGACGACGCATTTCACGCGAGCTTCATGTAGATTGTGCGGTCCCTCATCTTGCAGTGCTTCAGTTCCCGCAGCGCCCTCTGTGCCTCGCCAGGCGAGGCAAAAGCGACCTTAGCGTCACCAGTGGGCATTCCTCTTTCATTGTACCGTCTTATGACATTCTCTCTCTTCACTTCGAAATCGCCGAAGAATTCGATGATTTCGTTGATATCGGCCTTAAATGGGACGTTCTCCAGGGATAGAACGCAGCCAGGCTTGCCAAAGCCCTCCACGTAGTCCATGGACCCTGGATGTCTGCCCAGCATGTGCCTGGGTATGCCCATCAGGCCTGGCGGGCACCTGGGCACGAATCCAGAGTTTCCAAATCGAGGTAGATGGTTCATTGGCCCTGAGAACCGTGGTCGTTGCTCCTGGAGCGGGGGGAAGTGCTGCTGCTGGGTCTCCATGATCTGGGGGTCCACCATGCCCAGCGTTTCCAGCATCTTCGCTCGCGGGACCAGCTCTATGGTGGGCACGTTCTTGCCGAACGGCAGGCCGTTCTTGGCGGTGGCGCGCAGAGCCTCGTCCGTGGTGTCGAATTCGCAGAAACACTCGCCGGCCGGCTTGCCGTTCTGATTCAGCAGCATGTGTATCCTGTGGGGAACGATCCCGATGTCCGAGAAGAAGTCGAGGATGTCGCGGTCGATCGTCTGGAATGGCAAACCCCGCATTATCACGCAGTCGGAGGTGGCCGTCTGACCCAAGCTATTCTGCTCGTGGTCGCGCTTCGCCTGGGCAAATTTCTCTTCTGTGATTGCAGTCGCGGTTACCGGTTTGCTGCCTATCTTCAGCGACGCATTCACCGACGCCTTCGCGTCCTCTATCCTGGCGAACTGCACGTACGCCATGCACTGCGCGTTGCTGCCCGTCTCCTTGGTACTAGTGATGAACAGGTCGTTGATCTTCCAGTCGTGGAACAACTTGGCGATGTCCATTTCCTTGGTGAAGGACGGCAGATCCGTCAGCACTATACATGCGGACGATCTGACATCCTCAATGGTGTCTTCTACGCGGTCCTTCTCCGGCGAGTACGAGTCCACGGCTTTGTCGAACAGGCTTTCGTCCAAGTGGAGTACCTCCACTTCCGATCCGCGCACGTATCTGGCCGTGCTCAGGGCGAGCTCCTTGCCATCGGCCTTGTTGAACTTTACGTAGGCTATGCCGACGCGGTTCCCATGATTGTCGTTGATCAGTTTCACCCCTTCTTTCCTGATGTAGATGCCGTGGAAGGTGAGGCGTACGTCGGAGTATGTAGCGTTAGAGGGCATGTTTCGCACCTCCACGCAATGGCCGCTGTTACTGCTGCTCTTATTATCACTGGAAAATCTTGAGGAATTGTTACTGGAGCCACGGTTCGTCTGTCTTTCGCCGTCGAAATTGAACTGAGAGTTGTTCGCCTGGAAGGCGTGCGGGTTACGGCGACCCTCCAATTCCTGCACCTTGCTCATGAATGGATTATTAGGTCTGATGCCGGGTCTGTAGTTCATGTTCCCATTTGACCCGTAACCATCAGTCCCATACTGCCCAGAGCGACCAGGAAACCTAGACTGATCCATCCTCCCCTGCTCGTTCTGGCTCCAAGGCTCCTTGGGCCTGTTCAGTGCACCTACTCCCGTGGTAATATTTGGCAGACTGGGACTACCGATATTCTGGGCCAGGGGGGTCATGCCCACGGTGTGCCCGATCGATTGCACGTGCGACTGTATCAGTCCCCCCACCCCGTTTATCCCGTTCATTGGAAATTGATTCTGTTGGAGCATCGACTGCTGCCCGATCACAGAGTTCCCAAAGCCCATGGGCCGTTGCTCGCCGTCTTGGGACAGCGCAGCCACGCTCGCGCCTAATATCCCTGGGGCCAGAAGGGCCGCTTGTAGCTGCGTCTGCGGCGGTACCTCCCAGATACCGTTCTCCATCGGTTTCTTGCCACCGGATGCCATTGGCTTCTCCTTGTGGAACTGGCCCACGCAGACCACGTCGTTGTTGTCGTCTTCGTTACTATCCTTGCGCCTCTCACCCGTGGAGTTGCGCTTGGTGTCTCTGTCCCTGGATCTCGTACGATCACGGGACCTGGATCGGTCGCGACGACGACGCCTGTTGTCCCGTCTGTCGCGCTCCCTGTCCCGCGATCTGCTTCTGTCTCGACGTCTACGGTCCCGTCCCCTGTCCCTGTCCCGTCTGTCGCGGTCCCTGTCGCGGTCACGTGACCTTGATCGGTCCCTGGACCGCGACCTGTCGCGCCTGTCCTTGCGGTCCTTGCTGGACTCGCTGTCGTTGTCCTTCTCCTTCTCACGCCTCTCGCTGGGCGACCCTGGTTTCTGGACCACCGGCTGCACAGCGACCGGTGCTGTCTGCATGAACGACTGCAGGCTCAACGTCTGTTGTCTTGCCGCCTCGATCACCTTCTGCATCTCCGTGCGGGAGCTCAGCAGCAGCTTGATCTTCATCTCCTTGATCTTGCCGCCGTCGTGCATCATCGCCTGCCGGGCATCCTCGTCGGTGCTGCGGGGTTTCGGGTGTTATATTCAAGCGTGTTCTTAGGTTAGAATTTTAGGACGGAGAGGGTGGAAGGAAAAGGGTGATTGTATTTTTTTTAATTGTTTTTATAGAAAAATAGTACAGATAGAACTGCAGGGAAATTTTCAAGTTCGACAAAGAATTATATATTGTCTGAAATTAGTACGTGAGATATAAATGTGGTTGGGATATATTGCACACAGAGTGTTCGTGAAATTTATTATTTAAAATTCTTCATGCACTATTTATTTTCTGCGTTCATTAATATTTAATATTTTAATATAAAATATTTTCTTATTAGAAATTTAACATTTTTATATTGAAATATTTAATATTTCAGGGCAAAAGGAATTCTCATGTACTACATCTACCAGATTTAAAAAAGAAACAAAAGTATCAAACGAAAGAAGTTCGATCGGAAAATCTACACTTCCAGATACCTAGTATACCCGTTCCAGGCTTCGAGGTACCTAGTACACCATTCCCAATTTCCAGGTAGCTAATACACTGTTATGGACTTCCACGAAGCATCGCCTCCTACTCGAAGCGTTCTGCTTCCCCATACGCGACATGATCCCCGGGTACAGTATTGACTACAGAGTACTTCGCACTATAAATACGAAATCGTGGCGGCCACCACTTGTTGCACCGGAACGCGGGGCAACGAACTCCAGAACGGCCATACAAGCATCTTTCTTTCGGCAAGTTTAACGATCGCGAGCGAGAAATTCCCTTCGCCCCAAATTCACCGGAGGGCAGCAACAGAAGCGCGGCAAAGGGTGTTTTAAAGAGGTATGTATACGGAGGATTCATCCGAGTATTCGGTTCGTTTAATTACCTGAACGCTATGAAAGCATCGCCCAGCTCACCGCCGACAATGTGGACGCCTCCTTCCGGTATGCTGAGGCCTCTGAAAAATTGGCGAATGTCCAGAGCGTTGGCGGACCATGCCAAGTTCTGTAGTCTGATTATCACGCTCATTTTCGACTGTTAGTCGAGGGATCTGCAACCGAGCCGAACGATTCGAATTATAAAGGAGGACGGACAGAATCCAATTTGTCGGGGAGGAAGATTGATCAACGTGGACACCTTAAGGCAGGGTGTCGGCCGAGTGGCTTAAAAGGGGTGGCTGGGGGAATGAACTTTAGACACTGCAATTTTTCACTTTCTTTTATTTACTCCTTTATTTTTTCTGTGATGTACATGTAAGTTTATATCACTCTTACCATTTGTAAGTGTAATACTAGCTTTTAAGGATACGTTTATATTTAATTGTAGTTGCTAATATGTTATTACATATTAACTATGTTAAGTAATATATCCGATACGTTTATTTTCGAATTTATTTCTGTAAATCCTGATAATGAAATTTCAGAGGTATCAGTTTTGAAGGAAGAAGGTTCTGCTAACAAGGAATCGAGGGGAGTAGCATAAAAATCGATGGTGGCTCCTTATTTCACACAATGATGGTGTCAGAATTTGTTTACCCCTCAGTAAACGGTGCAGTCTATTTCTTGCCTGACTGAAAGCTAAGGCGAGGTGAATCTCACTTTCAACGATACACGAAATGATTGTGAGTGTGCAAAATATGATTAATTTAAAAAAATAAAATAAAAAATCAAGCAGCAAAGGAATCTCAGCGTTTTGTCCACCGTACTGCACTGCATTCTTCATTGCGTCGAATATAAATATTAGAGTAGAATAGAAAAGCGAGTAGGATGCAACTCGCTGTGCAAGAATAATCAATGGTAATAGCAATTGACTAATTATCAAGTGGGTAGGAAATAAAGTAAGTGTATTATCGCGTTAATTTGTTATTGTCACACATTTTGCACGTGCGCACAAGTACTATGGCTACCAAAGTGATTATTCTTTAGCTGTCTCTAATTTTTTAATTTCGTCTTTTTATAGAAATTCTTCCGAACATGCCTCAGACTCTGGCTTCATGCATCCATATATTTAATTATTCTAGTTAGTTTTAAGGATGGCGCGTTTTTAATAAAATTTTATTGCGATAAAGTCCGATTTTATTTGGAAACCTGTTCTAGTCACGTCAGAATGGAGAGGTGGGAATTCTACTTGGATTTCCGATCAGATTTCACGGTGAGAATATCGCGCATCAATCTGATGTGGCGATGGGGAGGAGGTCGAGGGCGGGAACGCGCATCGCAGGCAGCCCCTTTCTCGACGAAGTCGTGGGGATCATAGAGAGTCGAGGTAGACTTGTGGCTTTTATTGCAAGCTCCGTCTTCCTTCGACTTATGAATAGGTCCATCGCGAACTATTGTGCTCTCGTACTGAAATTAAATTTCCCTCTACGCTTTCAGACGCTATCAAATTTTTCATAAAGATTTCAGCTGTTATTAAATCTCCCTCCAAGATTTCAGGCACTGCCACGCCTTCATCAAAGAGTTCTACTGCTACCAAATTTTTTTTAAAAAATTTCAGACGCTGGCGAATCTCCCTTAAAGGTGACAGTCGCTATCGATTTATTTTCTGAAGATTTCAGACGCTAGCGAATCACGCTCGAAGGTTTCAAACGCTTTCAAATTTTTCTCAATTGTTTCAGCGGCCGTTAAAGCTACCTCAAAAATTTTAGCCGCTACTGAATCTCTTTCTAAAGATTTCAAACTCTAGCAACCTCCCTCAAAAGTTTCAGGCGCAATCAATTATTTTTTTAAATAATCCAATCCTCTCTCAAAAGTTTCAACCGCTATCAACTTTTTTTCTAAAGATTTAAGCCGCTAAAATGCTCTTTCAAAGGTTTCAGCCGCTATCAATTTTCTTTCTAAAGATTTTGGCCCTTATAAACCTCCTTCAAAGATTTCAGCGCTCACCAAACCTCCCTCAAAGATTCCACTCACCATCAAACTTTCATCAAAGATCACACTCCTATTCAGCTTTCCAATTACATTTCGCGCGGGAATCGCGCATCGATTCGATTTGGCTGCAGAAAAGAGGTCGAGGACGAAAACTCGCGTCGCAGGAAGTTCCCTTCTCGACGGAGTCGCAGGTATCGTCGACAGTATTATTTCTAAGAATCGCGCGTCCTTATTGTACTCTTTGGACGTCCCACTTCCAAGGTAATTCATTCGGGAAACCGTGATGCGTTCTCTGCCGAACGTTGACGCTCGTCGACGCGCGCAAATCGCGGCAGCTGCGACCTCGATGGTAAAGATCGTTCCAGGCACTTTATTTCGTGGCTTGTTATCACGATGCGTGTCCATCGTGGCTGACGTAACGGAATCCGGCAGCACTTTCTCCGCGGATCGATTAAAGCGTGAATAATTAAGGTGGACGTGGCTGTCGCTTGACGATTAGTACCTTTAATTGACCGAAACCAAGGTTGAGACTGGGTATAACAAATGAAAGATTGCACGGTCATTATTATTATTTAACCAAGAAGATTTGTTGAGGAACTCGTGAGCGTGCTGCTGGCGACTCATTTTTACTTCTTATCTTGTGCGTTATTTAACATGAAACGTAATTTGGAGTTTGTTTTTAAGAAAGTAAGAATTATCTTCTTCCCTTTGATTTTTTAAGTTTCCATTTAAGCTTTCTATCTTTTCTTTCATTTATGTATATTTGTGTTTTATGTATGACATAAGGTGATTGAACGTACTCCCCCTTTGAATTGTTGAATCAGGCATTGATAGTGATCAGGGACTTCTGGACGTAAGCTGAGGGTCCCAAAAACCTTGTTTTTTTTTTTTATTTAAATTTGAACGCTGTGTAGACAACGAAATATGAGGCGGTGAGAGCGACAACAAACCCACATCAAATTTTTTTTTTATTTTATACGATTAGTAGAGCCTATTGAAATACGTTACTGCTATTAAACCAATTTCGAAAAAAAATATGGGTTAGTCCGTTGTTGCTCTCACTGCCTCATATTATATCACAACACATGGATCAACAGAATTAATAATCATTACTTCGAATTTCTATACCATCGTTGCATTTTACATATTACAATCAAAATAATAATAAAATCAATTAGGTATGCAAGCCAAGAATTACCTTAAAAATAAGTGTCGAGTGACTCGTTTAGAGAAGCAGAGGATGCAAAGCGATAACCGTAATAAAAAAAAAAGTAAACGTGGATAAACTCGAAATAAAAGGAGCCATAGCTTAAGCGCCCACTGTTAAATATTTTAACAAAACCTGTTTAATCGTTTCGGCTCGTAATTCGACTTTCGAACGCCCATTTGGAAATAGCCAAGTTTAAACAACTTCGGAAGAAGGAACGGCTCGACAGTGACGGATCAACAGAGTTATTTCCTGTCCGCTGCGATTTTTTTCGCAAGTCACTGTTTATAAAACGTTAAAATTCAGGCACCCCATTCGGAGAGCAATCCGAGGTACGTCTCTCTCGAACAATTTATTATTTCAGTGAATTCTACGCGGGTCGATCCTCCAGCGATTGAACTAAACGGTGATAAATCCGTGCAATAATACACTGATCGTTTTGATTTCCGTCTGCTACGTTTCCTATAAAGCTTAACACCCGGCCTTGTCTAGAACCAGAGCAAACGCTTCTGCTTCGACCGGGGCTGAAGAGTTCATTACACCTTGCGTTAAATCGAGAATTTATTGGGGGGTATGTCTTAAAACATCTGTCATCAAAAAGAACGAAGACTAAACAAAAGGTGGTGCTAAAAAAAAAATTACGTTGCTGGGGAAGTGTAAAAAGATCTTTTTCGAGCTTAGCACATTAATGACCCTTTCATAAATAACTTATAAAACCAATAATTGCGAACTCAATCGAATATGATCTACTAGCTTTACTACTCGGCTTCGCCCCAAATTTAAATTCTGATTTTATAAATAAAAGATAATATTTTTTAGTTCTTTTTTGTGAAAATAGTCATATTCATCTGGATTAGCCAGGTATAACGTGCTGAGGCATATTTCGTGATCCCAGAGTTTACAGTTCGAAAGTTTTTAGGCGACAAACACACAGGAACATAAACTCTCTGCTTTATATATATTAAGATAATCTATAAAAATAGTAAATTTCCAATTTCTCAACGATAGATTATAGATCTTTGGACTTTATCAGTAAATATAACTTGGTCCAGCAATCGAGGCCTTTTCAATAAACGAATCGCTTAGAATTCTCATAGACAAGACGAAGGAATCCCGGAAGTAGTGAAACATGCTTCTACTTCATGGCTTCAGGTTTCCACTTACGAAGCCCCTCGTTACCCAGAAGTCCGTTTCGAACGACTATAATCGAGTCGTGAATTGTGAAGGGTTAGCAATTCGTCGCCTTTATCGCTGCAGCAAGCGTAAATCATCGTCCTCCCACGTTGCAACGACCGTCATCCGTAAACCGCTATTAGTATCTCTCTGAACGCAAACGAAGGGTGTCCACGAGCATAAGTGGCAATGATCCTTCTCGCAGAAGTGTTCTTCCTTTGCTCCAACGACATCCAGTTCAGAGTGAAAGCGGGCAGAACTCTGTGCAAATAGGGGTGGGCAACTCGGTGCAAGCAACGGTTTCAGAAATTCGTCGGATGAGGGAAGCTAAGAATAGGACGTGGACTCTCAGCACAACCGAGGCTATTTCAGACCTTGATTTATGTTCAATATCAGACGTGTTCATAGGGATCATAGGTTTAAAACGTAAACAGCGAGTGGAAAGCGGGTAATTTGACGAGCTTGGAAGACTACGTAGCAACCCTACGTAAAATTCTAATAATAGGGTGTGCTAGGCTCTCAGGCGACTTCGAGTGTCTACTATCACAGAGGTGGAGGCTTTCTGGGCTCTTCAATCGCATTTAATTACTTTTACAAAGCTTCAAGCACGTTGGTCTTCAAATTCAAATTCAAGACGCGTTCGGGAATCGAAAGACGAAACTAAAACGGGTGGAGGTCTGATACTACTGCGTAATAAGTTTTTGTAAAATAAAATGTAAAATAAAATATAAAAGATATATAGATTAAATACTGTAGAAAGACTTTTGCTCTTTGTATGCTAGAGAAGGTGAACTATTTCTATTGCAATTAACGATTCTTGTGAACCAACTCAATTGCATCAACGAATTTCGCAAGCCACGCTTTTAGAACTTTATCTGCGGTAATTCAAATATGAAATTGCAGTAGAGTAAAACTTGGCACCGGCGATTTTTTAAAATTTTGAATCAATATACTGCAATCTCTCTGTGAATACGACTTGTTTCTACTAAAAACAACTTCTACGAATAAACTCAATTTTCATTAGCAAATACGACGAGCTCGACGAATTTCTATTTTACTCCAAATCGTACCAAATCTATTTTAAGGCAAGAAAGTTATTAATCGATGAAAACGCGTGTCGTTGTTAAGAAAAGTACAACTGAAGTTTATATGGCAAGGTGACCGTTTCCTCAGCTTCCGTCGTCCAAGCTGCGCTGTCCACGTGGTTGGGGCAAACGATTGCCCAAAAGGACAAACAGGTGTATCATAGATTTTTTTCCTGGTCTCGTGAAACTTTGCAACGCGTTGATGAACGTTCCAAGGACAAGCCTCCGTGAAGATCGTTGGAAGTTCGATGATCGTGCCCGGATTCGACCGCCCTGAGCATCTGGTGAATCGTTCGATGCGTAATCGTCTCCTCGAGGGTAAGTTTCAAGGCTGAGGTCAAGAGTGACGGGGATCGATCGATTGGTACACTTGTAGTGCTTCTATTAGGGAATGCAAATGTACCGAGTAAGCTCTGGAAAGTTATCGCGTGTTTTAGTTATGCGCTGTTTGCTTGATTTTAGAGATGAAAAGGGCAACGGGTGAATGCTAAGGAACTCAGGGGACTGTGAACGTGTTGGGGATGGTTTACTGTGATGTTGTTCTATTATTCGTTTTCGAACGGTCAAATTCGGAATTTTACTCGAATAAGGTGCACCACTTTTTTCTCCAGGGGTAGTTCGTATTGAGGAAACTCGAGGGATGTAAGTTTATTTTCAAATTGGGATTCTACTTGGATTCCTGATCAGATTTCACGCGGGAATTGCGCAGCAATTTGATTTAGCAATCGAAGAGCTCAAAGACGAGAACTTGAGTCGCAGGAAATTTATTTTTCAGCTTTTCTACGACTTATGAATAGGTTCATCGCGAGCTACTGTGCTTTCGTACCAAAAGTAAATTATTCTTTAAAAACTCGGGCGCTATAAAACCTCATGAGATTTTGGGCGCCACGAGAAACCTCCCTATAAGATTTTGGACGCCACGAAACATATCTCTAAGATTGTTGACGCCATAGAACTTCCCCCCAAAGGTTTCAACTGCTAAATTTTTTTCAAAATTCAGTCCCAATTTTTTTTTTTTAATTTCAGCCGCTATCAATTTTTTTTTAAATTTCAGTCACTACCAAACTTGTCAAAAATTTCAGCCGCTATCAATTTCTTTTTTTTAAATTTCAGACACTAGCGAACTTTTGTAAAAGATATCAGCCGGTACCAAATTTTTCATAAACATTTCAATCGCTACCAAACTTTTGTAAAATATTCCAGCCGTTACCAAATTTTTCATAAACATTTCAGTCGCTACCAAACTTTTGTAAAATATTCCAGCCGCCACCAAATCTTCCTGAAAGATCTCAGACGCGACGAAACCTCCCCCAAGTATTTCAGGCGCCGTCGAGCATTCCCCCAAAATTTCAGCAGTTATCAAAAACCTCCCTGAAAGCGTTCAGCGGCTACAGCGACGCGATCTCCACGTTCGCTGGCGACGTACTAACTTCGAATCACGTTCAGAAGCATCGCACCCACTTTCGAGGGGGGGTTGACGGCTGGCCAGCTTCCATTCTCTGTGCAACTCTCCGCTCTGTCGAGATCAACGGAGGCAGGAGGGGATAGGAGGGTGGTAGATGTGTCGACCCGAGATCGCCGTAATTCGAGGCTGGCTGCACGTTCAGCTCGAGCACAAAAGAGAGGTCGTAGAATGAAAACACGTCCAACCAGGCGCAACGAGGCACGGTTCCACTCACCAAGGCTTTTATGCGGCCAATCTGAACCTGTAGCTGCGCCAAACTTACAAGCATTCACAGGCGACCAAGACATCGCGCACTCGTCTCTCCGTCTCTCCGTCTCTCTCTTTCTCTCTCTCCCCCGGATGATTATTTCAGGTGTTTCTAGATAATAGAAGCCTCTCTCGCCGTCCATTCAAAGCAGCAGAGGTTCCAAACTTCTTTTGCACCCGCTCTTCGCAACGTCGAACAAAAGACTCGCTAATTAAGCCTGGATTTGAATGTCGACGCGGCATCGATCGTTATATAGGTACTAAGAGCATTATCGAGCAAAAGAAGTTTCGAACGACAAGCACCGAGCGACGAGACTGGCTCAACACGGCTTCTGGGTCAACCCTACGTGGCTACTAACGGTATCGATTACGTACGAGCACTCGGTAGCTGAATAAGCAGAAACACGTATCTGTAACAATATGGTATCGTGTTGCACGCACGATCTGCACGATACGTGTTGGCCGGAGACCGCATAGATGTGTGTGCGACGACGGGCGTATGTAACGAGTACTATGTAGGCAGAAAGTTAATCGACAGATAGCTGTCGTCCATGTGTACGCTCAATCCATCCGTTTCCACGTCGCTGGGCACCAGTATTAGTTCACTTGCGACGCAAAGAAACACTCATGCTAATAAAACCTATGCGCACTTTGCCGTTGAACGTTTAAAACGAGGCAGGCATGGGAAAGCGAGTCGAAGGGTGTCCGTTCAGTTTTTAAGTTTCATATTTAAACGCTCCATTTTATAAGAATCCGTTTTACGTTGCTTTATGATTAACGTGTTGTTTAAATGGTTTTATATGCTCGTTGCGAGTTAGAACCGTATTATCGTAAGCTTAATGATGCCGCGGAGCTGAGAAAAGTATCTCCCATGTAGAGAGTCATGCATTCGTGATGCACCTCTAGTTTCGGTGCTTGTACACGCTTCGATGTCGCTAGCTTTATGGCAAGGAAACCGAAGGAAAAGACACTGCAGGCCGTATGGTCTGTGCACTGTCTGCGACAGGAAGAGCGCGTACGGAATACTTTGTAGAGTAATTCGATGACCACTGTGTCCACGTAGAACATGCAACAGGAATGCACTTGAACGAGAAGGCGACGACTCCCAGCTCTCAAGGACCTCGCAAGAAATATGCGCTTCACAGCAAAGAAGACTCGTGAGACAGAGTGCAGCAATTATCTCACTTCAGCTTTTTTTTTTTAGGTTTCCTCTTAGCTTAATTATCTCGCTTATCGAAACGCTATGTACAAGCCAGAGGCTATATCTAAACGACATTATCTCGTACCTTCTGTTTTATATGTTTAACTAGAGGTGTTCAGCTATCTTTTTAAGGCGAAATAGAGCGAGCAGCTTAGTTTATCTATCCAAAAGAGTTGTGTTAAAATTTTAATTGTTTCTTGTATTTAAAGTGATTCGAATACTTAGCGGGTACACGATTATACTCAAAACAGTGCTCGATTTAAGATCAGAAACTTATGGCAATGCGAAATGTATTTATCTTGAATTTTGCAAAGTATGTAGGTACTGTATGCAAAACTTATTCAACCATTAATAAACTTACCTTCTTTTCACGCATAACAAACGGATCGAGTAATCATAGTTGCTGCGCTTTGAATTATTCCGAGACACGGTAACACGTAAGTTTTCGCGAAAAGTTTCCTTAACCCTGACTTTCGTCCCATATAATTCTAAGCAGAATCTATGATTACGATCTTTCGTATTAACATCGAACTTTTAACGGAAATGTAAGAACGGTAGAAACGATACTGGCGATTAAAATGAATTAAAGAATATTACTTCTCGAGAGCAGTTATAAATGTCTTTAAATAAAGCGTTCGTGTCTCACATTATCGAGCTTCGTGAAACGCCGACCTCGTGAAACATTATTTGCCTTTTCAGCTGTATTAAGGTAAGTTTATGATGTTGGGGTGAATATGATAATTAATATTCTTAAAAAAAAAATGAAGAACATACGAGACGATTACGCAAACATGAAGAATGTTCTCCATTTCTATGTAATATCGTGTTTTGAGATTCTTTATTAATCCTGCCGTCGCTATTTTATCCGTTACTTACCAATTCCTCTTTAGATTTAGTGAATATATAATGAAAATAAAGGTACTTCGCATGGTATATAAAACATGGGAACGGCGCTTAAATATCGACAACCATCTTGGAATGTTTCTCCAAGATGCCGGAGAACTAAATGCGAGCCTGTAGTAAAATCACAACACTTCCCTCCAGAATTATGAGCTAGGTTTTATTACGTTACTTATGGAGCATTACCTTCGGCCTTAGACACTTGAGAAATCTCTTCCTTCTTCACCCTCGGTTAAAACGTACGATGAAAGATAAGAAGTCGATGCGAACAAAGACGACCGAGCAGCAAACAGTCCATCAGCGAAGGACAATAAAATGGAGGACGCGGAAAAGGAGTTAACTGCACCTTGTCATTGTACAAAAGTCCACTGATGACGCCGATACCTGATCTTGACACCTAACACACACCGACTTTCCTAAGATCCTGCAACACACACCATTTTTTCCATACTGTACCTATAACCTCTTACAATAATCACAGACTGTAACTATAAAAAAAATATTAAGCCTTTATTAGGTACAATGTGCTCGGGAACTTATGCACGTAGATTTTAACGCCCCTCCCTTTAACGTTTCGTAATAAATTTTATTCCTACGGCTATTAGAATCTTCTAACCGAAGTTCCCTCAAGACTTTAATACTTCGAAATGTAAGCCTACATCGTTCAAAATAGTATACTTTATACAACGGCGATGCTACAATTTGCATAGGTGAACGTTTCGTTCCGAACACGAGATGGAAATGATTATCAATTATCTTCACGGTGCGTTTAACAGCCTTGCCCGTTAATACACTTCAGTGTACTCGACGCACAAAAAGGGTATCGAATTCCTACGCACTTTCGAAGCGTGAAAGGACAAACGTCCAAAACAAACGTTTAATTGATGATAATACTATGAAACGAATCACTGAAAGATACACGAACTAAAAAATCACATGCACGGCGAAAATCTACGCGTTGAGAATGGGGGTGATATTCTCAGTCGTTGCTTATTCTTAAGATCGTCGCAGCATTCTCTACTAGTCTACGAGGTTAGTAGAGGATGCCGCATACTTAAGAGGACTTAAGAATAAACAACGACTGAGAATAACACCCCGGGAGCGTACTTCCAAGGTAAGGCGAAGAAAGCTCTTTTACGTTGCGTTACTCTAATTCGCCATTTTCGTGAGGCTTCGAAACGTTCGTCGTAAATATTTCAGAATCACAGCAGAATGTTTGACTCACCGAACTTACTATGCAAAAACGGCGTGATCTCATAAGGAGAATGTTGATTACGGGCGCCGTAAACAAATCGCAACGCGAGAACGCAGAGATTTTCTTTCCCAATGAACGCCAAACGCTTCCTCTTGTTAGCGTATCCCGGAATGGCTGACGAACGTGGTCCGTGGGGTCGGTCATGGAAACCCCGCAGCGCGTGTTATTCACTGTTGCCAATACTATGTAAACAATTCTGAAGAAACGCTTTATGCTGAATCATATTCAGCATAAGATACGATTAGATATCTTGCACAGAAATCGTGTGTGAACTGAGAACAAAATAGATTTGCAAACATATCTTCCATGTACGAGTTATGTTTGAAACGTAAGAGACGGTATATTAGAATAAGAACAAGGTCGTAACAACGCCCTCTTCTCACGACGGAAGTGAACGATTTGAGGTCATCGATTTAGCTCAAACTTTGCATAGTTAATGTGCTCTATAGTACCTTCCTACTATAATTAGTTAACCGTTATTAAAGTTTAAAGTAAATCCCTGCCACGTGGGCTCTTCTTGTTGGCGACTAGTGATTTTAATCTTTTGCCATTAAATAACTAGAGTAATTATCTGGCCGCGTAACATCAACGCAAGCGCCGTGCTTTACATCCGGCAACGCTGCTTGGCCCGCGAAACAGTGTCGCGAGATTCGAGAAGACTCGGAGTGGGTTCGGGTTGCGCGGGCATACGTTGGTTCGGCGAAGTCGCGTAGCGTAATAGTGAGGAAAATGGCGATGGCAACAACTCAAGTAAAAGGAAGTGGGTGGCCGAGAAGGGCGAGTAACAGTTCGTTCGAAGGGAAAGTGGTACAGAACCCGTCTGTAACTATCAACAGGACAGTTAATTTGTAAGTGATCGAATCAATACGCGACTTAATTACATTATTTTTTAGAGTTTAATGTTTTGACTGCCTCTCCTGTAGAACAACTATGGCCGGTTTAAGAGACGCTAGCAATTAAATATTATGTTCCTAACACCTTTCGATGCATCTTACATGGTACAAACCATGAGACGGCTGTTCATCTTTTCGTTAAGTACCTCTGGAAATTTTAAGCAACGCCACTGCTCGAGTTACGTTCCCATCGATATCCCGACGATCCATTAATTATTCGCTCGCACTTGCTGCAATTATAGAAAATATATTTAACACAAGAATATAATTTAAGCGATTATTGTAACGGGCCTCTTTATTTTCGATACGATAACGTAGCGTACTCTTTATCAAGCCGAAAGTGTGCTCGTTTGCTTAAGATTTCCACCTATAGATTAAAATTATACCTGCTGTGGCCCATTCGCGCAAGGTATATTATATCTGAGCTATACTAAGTTCTGGTTATTAAGAGACTTAAGGAAGTTCGATTCTCATTGCAACATTGCATCTGTACGTATCATTACCGATGAACTTATAAAAGCTATAGCCATCGTACGCGCAGTACGCCGGCCCCTTTCATACATCGAGTGTATCATTGCGTACAAAATACTTTCTGTTATTCCTTGCAGTCGCTTAATTGCGGCCGTTAATTTGTAATGCGCATACACCCGAGAATAGCTGTATCGTCACTGTTCATTGCTTTTACTTGTACAATACGAATTAATTTGATCCCTTGTATAAAACGAAGAATGTATGGAATAATCACACAAGTCAAATTGTTACGCTTTAAGTTGTACAACCTGTAACTCTTAAAACTGAAGATATTTGTATTTTTTTTACTGGTAAATTGGCCTCTCACGTTCTATGTAAAAATGAAACATTCCAGTATAAAATACTTTTGTATCGACAATTATTATGAACGTATTCGCCTCGCGTCTCGTAGTTCATAAGGAATCATACGATGTTCGTGGTAAAATTTCAAGTAACTTCTCGTGGGAACAATAAACGGATTGTTTCCTAAGCTAGTACGGAGAATCTATAACAAAACAGTATGTATTGCATTTTAGAACACATGTTTTCTATCAATGCGACCTCGGTCACGTTCTGCATATGCAATAGAACGTTGAAGAATGTAATAGATGTACTGTATATATGTGTATCTGCAGACACATCACAAAAGCATCATTTGGCACTTCCGAGTGAACTATGCTCTTAATTTATATTATGTAATGAACCAGTTATATAGACATAAGTACTTTAACGAACTATTCACATTTTAGCATGCAAGTATTTCTTATTATTATTTAAAGATACTGGAAAGATCTAAAGAGATAACGCTTGTGCTAAAGAATAGTTGTTGTACTACATATGTAATAAGAAAATATTACAAAGCTATAATGGTACCATAAATCTATGTATCGTGTACTTTTAAAGAAATACTATGAGTGCAGTTGAGAAAAACAATTTATGACTGATTACGTCTAATTGTGAAATGTAATATTATCAACGCCAGTTGATGCTCTGTAATTTTATCGTTAAGCAACCACCTTGCGGTGATTTTTAAACAGAAAACTTGCAATTATACAAAGTGGAAGACGATTTAACTTGTTGTATGATACTTTGTTGAACGCTGTTGAACATTGTATTTCTATACAAGCTTTGTAAATCTCACAGGTATAAATTTTATTAATTGCCACTTATTCATAATTTCTTTGTATATATATGTGTGTATACATATATATATATATATATATGTTCATTTGTTCAATGTACATACATTTTTATACACGAAGATTGTCAGACATAAAGTAATTATTTTTACACTATGAATCTGTATGTTATTCTTCTTGCTTGCATGAAAAATGATATTTTTTGTTTTATTGTATCAAATGTGGAAGTTAATGTAAGATTACTGGGGAGAAAAGTTATATGCTGAAAGTTATCTAATGCATTGTGAGTACCTGTATAAATCATTATGGTTTTACACTGGAATATTGTTTGTGGAAATAGTGTTGAAGAGACTGGATTTAGTTACTGAAGGTTTATATTAAACATGCAAGAGCCTAACACAAAAATACAACTCATTTATCATAGATATCCTTTGACAAACTATACATTCGGAACAAAAGAGCCACTCTTCGAGAAAGATCCGTCAGTGCCAGCAAGGTTTCAGCGCATGAGAGATGAATTTGACAAAATTGGAATGCGACGCAGCGTAGAAGGGGTATTGCTGGTACACGAACACGGATTGCCGCACGTCCTTCTTCTCCAATTAGGAACAACATTCTTCAAGTTGTACGTGTGAATATATTTTCTCGTATTCGAGAGACTTATTACCTGCCGGTGCGAGGCGAGGCGAATCTATACCCTAACTGTTCGTTGTGCTTTTTAGACCTGGAGGAGAACTAAACACAGGAGAAGACGAGGTAGAGGGCCTAAAACGGCTCCTTACAGAGGTAACAGTTAGCACGACGCCTTATGCTACCTTACGAGGTAGCTAGGAGTGGCACTTTGATATGTTAGATTGTAACAATGTCTATGAACCTATTGTACCAATCCTGAACATGTTTGTAGAACTTATGTAACCGGGCCTGTAGCTCAAAATAGGGATTTTCTAATTTCTCATATTAGGATTCACACTTTTAGTGTGCTGCATGCCCGGACACTTCGATGTTCGTAGTGATAAAACTATAACTTGTTACGTTATATAAGTATCATGGTTAGCTAAGAACATTGTTCTTATTTCGCTCGTTGTATGTGTTAATTGAAAACATAAAAGGAGCAAACCACGAAGATTGTAACATTTTGTAACAAGAAGATTGTACCGCATCTAGCACCGTTAACTTTTCATTGTGATATATGGAAAAGTACCGTGAAAGGGACAATTGTATTAAATGACCGTATAGTTCTAAAAATTTCTTAGTAGAAACTAATTGAAAGTACGCAGGACAATGGCTTCTCCTCGCGTGATCAATAGGCAACTCGCAGATCCTATGTTTACGAACTTGTCAAGGTCCTAATTAAACTGATGAACATATGTACAACAGCTGTTTCATTTGATTAGGTATCTGTAAGTGAGGGAAGCCGAAAGTATTTTTGACAAATACTTCTGGCCTGTACTACCGATCGTATAGAAGTTACAGGAACATATTAGGGAATAGTTGATGACGTTAATTGTTAAAAAAAAAAAGAAAAAAAAAACTGTTACAACTATACAGCCGTTTTAAATATGTAACAAAAATTGTGTAACCATGTTCTTAGTGGACTGAACGAAGAAGAATGTATATTTTAAACGTATAAACTAAACACATGTACGAAGTGTAGCATAACTGAAATAATGCGTAATACATTGTCGGAATGATTTTTAGACGTTTGGGCGTCAAGACGGGGTGAAGCAGGAATGGGTGATAGAAGATACCATTGGGAACTGGTGGAGACCAAATTTTGAACCGCCTCAGTATCCTTACGTACCGCCACATATCACCAAACCAAAAGAACATAAGAGATTGTTTCTTGTCCAGTTACAAGAGAAAGGTAAAGTAATTTTTATTCATAATACAGATCATATATTATTCATAATACGGACCATTACCAGCGTTCTGTTCCATTGAGAAATTGATTATTGGTAATACATTCTTTGAACTTACAGCTCTGTTCGCAGTACCGAAGAATTACAAATTAGTTGCCGCACCCTTATTCGAGTTATACGATAATTCACAGGGATATGGACCCATCATCTCCTCCTTACCACAGTCACTCTGCAGGTAATTAAAATTTTTCGTACCCATTGCTCTCGCGTGTTTAATTAGCCTTCTTTAACTGCTTACTGTCGTTGTGTTTCAGATTTAATTTTATCTATATGTGAAAGGAAAGCCAAGTGAGAAAGTGAAGTAATTTTAATTAAGTTAACATAAAAGAAACACTACTATAAATACCATGTATGTATGAGATGACGAGTGATGATACGGCAAAAAAGACTTCTGTTCTGTGTATAATATGACGTGCACTAAAAATTAAATCATTTTTTAAGTAGTACTTATACAATTCATTCGCACTTTTAATCTCTAATCCTTGTAATTTATGTCATTTCTCCACTTCATGTTCAATGATAGAGATCATATATATCGATATGTCTACTCTAAGGTGTACATACGTTGTTAAACATTATCGTTTATGTGTATAACTGCGAAGTGTTTTAGTTTTATGTTACAAATTCTCTAGTGAAAGATAATCGATTTAATATACATATAATTTTGTGAGAAATATAATTTTGTAAAACCGTAATAAAATTCACAAACATTAATCTTAGAAAAATTAAATTTGATATTAACAGAAAGGGCTAATATTGATTACTATAAAATCCCTATATTTTCTAGTCGTTTCCCGAATTAAAAAAAAAACGAGATGAAAATGTTATCACTGATATTGTAAAATATTATCATTCGTCTATATTTTACGTAGCGCGAGTATTAAATTTCTAAGTAAATTATTGACTCTCAATAAACAATAACATTCACAGAAAAAGAGCACCGCGGTAAAAAATCGGCCTTCGAATTCCATTTTGTAATAATGTATATGCTTAGTGCCGCCATTTTGTATTTCGCACAGTATCCTAACACGTGGATCTGAATTCTGACACGGAAACGTCAGACCGTGTGCTTGAAATGCCATCGAGAGTTTTTATTTAACGTAACAGGAAGGTGTACATATTTCTAGAGAAAATGACGAAGGAGGAAACGATTATGATAAAGGTACACCCAAAAACTAGAATTAAACTCAATTTCTCTTCAGTACGTGCGTTATCTTATCTTAACCTGATCCTACGATTTTTACGACACACGGGGTGTGCACTCAGATACGGAAGGTGGAGGCCGCTTTGAACGATTCTGTGTACAGATTGGATGTACTTGAGAAAAGACTGAATACGAAGCTGCTCACGATGGAGAATAGAAAACGGCTGAAGTCAGAGTTGGAGGAAGTTAAGGATGTACTTAAGAAGAACGAAGAAAAGCTGCGGGGCTTAAGGAAGCAGAACACAAAGTCGTTCATGGTAGCGGCGAGTTTGATTTTTGCATGTTTCCTGCTCTACGGATTGTATTTGATGCTTTATGGACAGTTGTAATTTAATATTTTGATTTGGCTACTCGCTGCGAAGAATATTGTATGAATGTAACGATGGAGTATCGTTTTATATTTATATTAATACTGTAATTGTATATAAGCAGTTTAACACTGCCATTCAAAGGAATATGGAATTTGCTGTATGACTGTTTCCCTGTTTCTGTATCGTAAGTCTTTGTACGCTACTTGTACGCATTGTACTAGAAGCCATTGGACCAAATAATATTATAAATCTATGATCATTCGAAAGTTCAGTTTGCTGCCTTCAACCCTACTAAAGCTAATAACTTCTGTTAATCGCTTGCAAATATTTATTAAAAACAGTGCTACCGTGTGTTCGATGCTGATGGAATTCTTTTCATAGAATTAGATCGCTAAGCTGAATAACCAGACACTGTAGACATTTAAGGGACAATAAACTGGTTAATGCCATATTTGTAATGAAAATAATATATAATTCTTTTAGTTCATTATATGAGTACAATCTTTTCATAATACAACGTAATCGTCAGAGTTATTGCATCAACAATAAAAAATTAAGCATTTCATTTATATTAGTCTTATATCGAACATTGCGAGTACCATCGTTCTTCGAGCAGAATATATTATATTTATCTTACAAGCGTAGAGTATATTACAGTGCGGCGACTAAATCGAATTGTGGTGTTCCAGCAATATGACTCTGCATGTATTTAGCGTGGACCTCTGTATCCAAGTAACTGTTTTGAACAGCAGCATTCTCTTTCATAGCAGACCTCCATTCCAACTGGAATCATAAATAATACATTTACAATAACAGGGATGTCCCCTGATTTTAAAGATACAGCGAGTTTATATCGAATTCCACAAATAAAGCTTCGGCTTACCAGCCTCTTAAACCGATCACGAGGTACGACAAATTGATCTCCACGCAAGACTTTAATTACATCCACCCTCTCCCACCATGGCCATATCATGAAATCCAACATTCCAGGAGACTTTCCACTGAAGTAAGGCGTTCCTCTCTTCGCAAGTTCGTTTTCGAAGACATCCAGCCTACTCAGTGCTTCGTTAAATAAATCACGATCCGAGGACGTATGCTGGTATATCTGAAATAAAAACCTTCTACAGTAAACGCTTTTATAATAAGAATCCTGTATCGAAACCACATGTACCTTGTACATAGTGCTTATGATCGAGTTGAATCTATCGATCAATAGCTTATCTTTAGCTTTGGCTAAAGGATCCTTCGGATAAAGTTTATTCTGTGGATAAGCTTCATCTAAATATTCAGCGACGACAAGACTCTCGTACAGCGTTTCGCCCTCCTCCAACTCTACGCAAGGAACTTTACCCAATGGACTTTTCTCCAGTAGCCATTCAGGTTTGCGTGTCAGATTTACATAAACAACGTTGTACCTGCAACCACAGAGCAGTGCTACAATTGAAACTGCTGGAATTAAAATCTGGGAATAATGCGTGAAAAAATAAACGGGAAATATGTATCGAGCAATTGTGGTCTTCAGGGTAAAAAAATGGCTGCCATATAAAATAATAGAAGAGAATATAGAATTTATTGAAGCAGCATGCTGCGGAAAAACTTTACTCACGGTATACGCTTCGCATCGAGCACCAGGTGAATTCTCTGCGCGTAGGGGCAAAATCGCATACTGTACAAACGTATTTCTCCGCGAATGAAGGGCGGGGCGATGGCTCCTGGAGAACGGTAGCATTAAAGAAATTGAAGAGATTACTTTTGTAATTACGTTAATCCTGGATCGTAGTAACGCGATCATACCGACAGCCAGATGTTTGGAACTCATCTTCGTTTCGATGGAGCTGGAGACTTTTGAAAAGATCCTACGTGCGAACCCGAGATACTTATCTCCTTCGCTCCGATTAACGTTTCAAGATTTCCTTGGAAGCCGGTTGGTATAATAAATAGTGATGATCTAAGTTTTTAGGCGTAGGTTATCTGTAGTCAATCGGTAACAGATCACTCCAGAAATTGCGAACATGTGCTTTTGAAGATTACATATGTTTTTTGCTATTATTGGAACGGATTTTCAAAGAAATCGGGTTACATGGATTGAGAGATTTATTTGAAACAGGTCATCCATTTTTCCGCGGTTTTCCAGGCAATGGGAAAATATTCGATTGTGGAAATTTGAAAAAGTACGTTATGAATGGCTGGCAACATTGGGGAAGAAAGATTCTAGTGGCTAGTGAAGAAAATTCGAGGTTTGTGGGAATGTGGGAACGTTTGGTGGTTGAAGGTTAGATTGGACGACGGGATAGTGGTGCCATCGCAGTGCTTTTGAAAATTTGATAGTGTTGCGACTTGCGAAGGTGCTGTAATTATATTATACGTCTCTTGAAGGTTAGTGAAAGAATTTTAATTGATTTTATTCTGCTCAAATAGCTGGAGATTGTTTCTAATACTTTGGAGAATGTACGAATGAAGAGTAATGATCTTGAATATGTTTTTGTGAGAATTGAAGGTAGCATCTGTATCTAGGGGTGCGTTCCAGTTGGGCCCAAAGCGACCGGTCCACGACCGTACTGATTTGCCGTTCCACTTGCTTACAAGCGGTTGTGTAGCCGAAAAAACCACTGCTAAATATTTTTGTTTATCGAGATACACAAATGGTCCAATTAAGGAGCCGGTCCAAAATAGGCTACTCTCCCCTAATCAAAGAAAATGTGTGGAGAGAAATATTAAATAAATTAGTGACGTTTTCAGCCCGACCGCGGTCGGCGTGGTCGCCAAGTGGAACGAGAAACCGAGCGTTGCGGTCGCTTTGGGCTCAACTGGAACGCACCCTAGGATGGTTAGGAATGTATTTCTATTTACGCGGGATGTAGAATAATTTTTCTATTGTCGATAGATTCGTGACATGTGTTATTAATCACTATTGCTCATTAGTTTGCAGGTTTTCTTTAACTTATAGTGATGAAATTGTTATTATCTTGACTGGAAAGAATGCATACACGAATTTATATAAGTTGAAGTATAATATATAAATCCCAAGATTCATTCCAATTTAGAAATAGCTAGTTCACTTCGTACTTGATATTCTATACATTTTCATGGGAAATTAGAGAATTTTCTTTATTTGTGAGATCGCTATTTTGCTTTTGTAAAGAAGAGGAAGTTAGAAATAAAATGTAGGTTAATATCTATCTTGTTCTTCCACTCTATCGTACATGTTCTCTTAGAAAAAATTCTCTCAGTAGTCCCAAGTATCGTATACTCAGAATCTAATTATCAACCGCCTTGAAATCTCACATTATACAGCCCCCAATTGAATTTCCAACACCCACTTTATAAACCCCTTTAACCCCTCCAGCGTGACAAACCCTTCGAAACGACCTCGCGATACGTCTCGTGCGTTGACCGCCCATCGGCGTTCGCCGAGCATGCTTACCAGTACCCTGTTAGACAGTTCCGCACACGACATGTGTCTAGCTTTGAAGTCCCAGCGCCAAAAGGGTTAATCGCTCTTAACTCGATTCAAATCGTTCTTCTTTAAACGACTTCCACCTTGACGCGGGAGAAAGGCTCGAACGGGGGTGGTTGAAGCGTCTATTGGCCGCCACTCAACCTCTATCAAGGCCCAGCTGCTATCCAGTGGTAATAACCGTACACACGGAGGATCAGACGGCTGGGGTTTGATGGATAAGTGGTAGCGCGAAGGACACGCGTAGCTGGAGATACGGGTTGCGGGGTCGGCGGGGGTGGGACGAGGGCGAAGGAGGCCTCCGGGGGGTGATTGCCGGGGTTGCGGGGAGAGGTGTACGGGGGATGAGGATCAGGAGGAACGGCGCGGGCGCTGATTGGTAGCAGAATCGATTAGCCGAGGCGAGCTAAACCTCCGGCAGCTTTGGCGACGCCACGAATTTCCCGAATGGGGGTTTCCCGTTGGGGCGGTCCCGAATCCAGGGAATACCCCTGCGTTCTCCATGGCAACCCGACCAATTCGCCAACCGCCGACAACCAACGCTGACCTACCCTCGTGTTGCTTCTTCCTTTCCTCTCTCTTCTTCTTCGTCTTCTTCTTCTCCTTCTTCTTCTCCTTCTCCATCGCCCTTTTCCCGTTTCATTCTCCATCCCTTCCCCGACAGCCTCTCTCCCCCCCCCCCCCACCTTCCACCGGTGCCGCCGCTATCCTTTGTATCTCCACTCCTCTACCTTTGTCCGCCTCCTATTTCCCTGGGCCTCGTTTACGCCGCGGGAGGGACGGAGACGTTCGCCAGCTTTTTCTCGCGCGGCGCGTTACGCGCTCGTTACCGCTTCCCTGCACACGTGCACGCGTGCAGGTACGCGCACAGATGCCACAGAGACACAGAGAGGCACATTGATTTTGCCGACGACTGATACAACCCCGCCGGCACGTTTAATTAGAACATGGCGACTTTAATACAAGCGCACGACAACAAGAACAACAACAGCGCCCCCTTCAACCACCCACCCACGAGTTCCGCTGTGTCTCCTCTTCGTCCGCGCCACCTACTGCGCCCTTCCTCCTCCCGCTTCTTTCGCTGATGGTCTCCGCCGTCGAACCTCTGACCTCCGACAAAAATTCGCTGTCCCCACCCTCCCTCTCCCGCAGCGCGAAGGGGTCGCTTATCTACCTAGCCTAACGCGGTCTATGCTAGTGCCAGACATCCCTGTCGTTCACCCTCTCATCCGTCATTCTCATCGGCCTCGTCGTCGTCGTCATCGTCATCACCCTTTCCGAAGCTTGAGAATCTCAACCAGACACGCCAACATTCGCGCTTACGATCATTCTTCCGTTCCCTTTCGCTCTCTCTCTCTCTCTCTCGATTCTTCCTCCCACACGTGACACGCACTCACGCGCTAAGACTATGTCCTCTACACGCCTAGGTCGCTACACATGAAAACACCCTATCTACATTAGAGCCCGTCGACGGCTCCGCGGAATCGGGTCTGGGGATAACTGTGGGCTCGGGACTCGGACGAATGGGGGCTCGTTCTTCGCTTCCCTCCCTACCTTCACGCGAACGAACGTCGCCGATCCCGCGGAACTACCGACGGGGTCACGGTTACGCTAGTCGTTTAGAGTAATTCTAGGGATGCTTAGGTCTTACGAATGGTATGATACAGTATACGACTTAAAGGAGTTACGCTTCTTCGACAGAGGTACACCTTTCGCGGCGGGGTGGCTCGCCGTCGGCCGCGCTTCCTCCCCGCGTGTCTGCCCGCAAAATGGCCGCCGAGGGTAGCGGGCGACCCACCCCGCGTCTCGTACGTAGATAGAGCGACCGCATCTCCCGGCCGATCGCTGTGGAAAATGACGCTGGACGCTGGCTCTTTGAAATCTCACGCTCGGTTTTTGATATGACTCGACGTTGTACTTTTCCATCTCGAATGCTTGCGACACGAGCGTGCGTTTGGCTGGTACACCGAGCGGTTCGCGAGGTATTTAGGAGTCGGAGGAGGGGGTGGCTCGAGGAAGGAGAGAGGTCTTTCATTGCCAGACACGTGATAATCACTCGTTAGGTTGCTACTAGGTTGCTTGCCAAACCTCCGATCACTGTCAACACATAATTTGCACCGTGGAATGGATCGCGTTTGTTCTCCCGTCTTCTACTCGGACGTGGGAACCTCGCTATTGCCCGGTGTACCTGTAAATATTTTTAGTTGACCTGGGATTGTTATCTTTCCGGCGATTATAGATCCAGGACCCAGGTACTTCTTATTGCTTGCGTCCTTACTATTTTCATCTTTGTTCCCATTTTGTACTGGTGAAAAGAGGAGACGAAGGCTCCTTCGACCCTCTTAGACCCTCTTCTATTTCTTCTTCTACTTATAGGCTTGATTCGAGTCTAGAAGGATCGAAGGATATAGCGTAGAATGACAGGCGAGTTACTTCGCCCATAAAGACACGTTACGCGAGAGAAATCTTTGCCGCGACTACTCCCAGGTCAACGAAACTAAACACCTAGCGAGCCTCTTTCGTTGCAATTAGACGATCACTCGTTAAACCGATCGGACTCGACATTTTCTTTGGCCAATCGCGGCTGAGACACAGCCACTGCCATGACGTTTCCGATAGAATCTCGCGACCGCTCGCCGCGAAACCATATCGTCCAAGCCGTTCACCAGATTACGAACGCTTCCCGCGGAAGGAAAGCCTCGGTCATCCGGCTCCATCGAACGTTCGCCAACCTCGCGACGGTGCTTACGAACGGTGATATGCGGTTCCTCTATCTGTACTTCGTTATGTAACAAATAAGTTAAAAGAGTTTATAATACACGCATTGCCCATGGCCCGAATCGAACATGTACACATTCTTGAGCGCTTTGTGATCGGCAAGCGGCGCCACGCCGTCGAGGTACGTCTCCACTCTGAGACCGGAGTACCCCCCAATTTCATCTCGTTTCTTTATTTCATTTTTTTTTTCAATTCGATGATTATTTAGCAAACGATATAAAACTGTCCCCTCGCCTTTAAAATGTGCATGTTCGACTCCATCCAGTCGGAAGTGCCGACGTCTCTCTACGGAAGTACGCCGGTTTGTTGTTCCTTGTACAGGGCGACGTTCTTCTGGACAGGAGGATTCTCGACATACGGTTTATCGTAGAGCTATGAATTGTGCTTTGAGGATCTTGCAGAGGGAAGAGGTTTTTACGTTTTTTGGGAGTTTGGGGATGAAATATTTCGTATCCAGTGGGGGAGGGTTGAATGGATTTTGAGGCTTTGGTTGTTCTGGAAATAATTAGACCCTTGAGGTACACCTGAGACAAGGGTCGGCAATGTATGATTTTTGGGGTATTTAAATATGGCTCTTTTGATACTTGGAGGAATGGAAAAATTTGCAAAGTTTCCGCCACTTGATTCGAATTAATATACTGTAATATACCGCGTGCTTGTGTACTTGGTTCATCTAAGTTGGCTGTCTTTATCCCCAGCAAAGAGGCACTTTTGTGTAATTAAATTTCTATTGCTCTTCTAAAATTAAAGAATGTGTATGTATTTTACGATTTTTTGACTCTTCTTAAGTTCCGAGTTGCCGACCCCTGACCTAAGGGTGGGTAAAAGTTACACCTTCGTTTTCCTCCATCTAAGGTCTTGTGAAGTTTGACTTTCAATATCTGAATTTCAATATCTGAATTAATACCAACATTTGGGTCTGTTTATCAAGTTGCTAGAGTAACTGAATAAAGAAATAATTAACTTCGTATCGCAAAAGATTCTAAAGGAATGCCCCAGTTACTTACGTTATTTTTTGTTTCACGCGGGTACTTGGTCTGAATAAAACGTCGGACGAGAATCGTCTTGTGAACGCACCCTGTACTTACGTAATCCATTATATTGTATTTACAATGTTCTTACAATAATTCGAGCGTACCGTCGGCCGTGAACGAGACTTCTTCAAATGGCGGTCGCCCTTTTACGTCGATTGTTTCTACCATCGACAATACGTACAAGATATCCCATTACCTATGCTACAAATAGAAGAATCACGATTCTACTCGGAGAAGTCCATCAAAATCATAGAATAAATTTTATCCATAACTCGCTTTGTTTTTGAGAAAATCGAGTTTAAAGTCCAGTTATATATACGTAGGCGAGCAGTGTTTCCCTTACACACCACCAACTATTATCCAGTGCACACGTTCTCAATTAAACTTCAAGCTCAATCTCCTCAAAAAGCAGTTACCAAAAAAAATTTACTCTATATTTTCGACTTATCTTTTCACGTAATATCGTCATTCTTCTCCTGTACCATTGGTTTCCGGACACCCAGTACATAGAGCTCAGTCGATTCTGCTCGCTCCAACACAGATGCATGGCTGCCAGTAGCTCACTTCATATGGTCGGCGTTTGTTTCGTGAACTCTTCTACAACGCTTCGTGAATATAGCCTATAGCTTTGCTCTAAACCAGTGTTTCCCAACCCTTTTTGAGTCGCGATCCCCTTTTATAATATTCAAATAATCTACCACCCCATTTATGATGTGAGATAAATTTAATGACATAAAGAAAACACATTAAGAATAGGTATTTCAAAATATAATTTTAACCGAATAATATTAAAAAGAAAAACTCCAAAAACCGAGGCAACCCCCAAGAAATCACATCGCGACCCGCAGGTTGGGAATCACTGCTCTAAACCACGTTCAAGAAATACTGTAGAAATATTCCCAAAACAAAAATCTATCGAATGAGGTGTGCTGCTAGTCGCCATGCATGTGTCGGAGGGGTCAGAATCGAATGAGCAGAGTGTACAGTCAGCTCATTCGATTGTATCCGCTTGCCTTTTATAGGCGTCCACACCACGCGATTGTCCTTTATCTCGCAAACATTTCTACAGTATTCCTTAACAAAAATATCAGCGTAGCTGAACCCAAACGAGATCACCGATGCACGAGTGCCATACGGTTCTTCCACAGAAATTTAATGAGTGACAAAATCACGACCTTCCTCGAGTTCATTGATAATAAAAATACCTCTACATTTACCTACCCTTGGCATTACTTACTCTGCAGCATCCCAAACGAAGGGAGCTTCAAAAATTTGTACAATTATAACAATCACACTACACTGTAAATAACAGGGGTTCAGCCACAGTGATATTTCCTCGCGAAATAGAAGTCCTCTAAAGCAAAACCTACGCCATGGCAATGCTCTAAACTCTAAACCCTAAACCATGCTCGCCAAAGCTCGTAGAAATGTTCCCAAAAATGGCCAATCACGCTCAGCGTACCACGCAGAGAAGCGACGCGGGCGGAATCGAAGGAGCCGACTGTACATGATCTCTGTGAGCAGATAGCGGGTAGCGCGACCGACTTGGAAGCCCGCGAGGCGGCCGACGGCGCGCGTTCACCGCGTAGACGGTCTCTTAATTCTCACGGGTAGAAAGTCGTTCAGCGTGGCGTGCCCAGGGCGCCCCAGTGCTCGGCGGTGGGTCATGCGTAGTGTGGATATGTGCCCAGATGAGGCGGCACGTGGCCGGAGGCCGTGTGGTGGCCAGCGTACAGGTTCGCGCCCGGGCTGGTGGACCAGTAGCTGGACGCCGATTGGAACAGGCCCCCGGGAACGGAGACCGAGACGGAGGCCGCCGGCGGGGGCATCAGGTTCAGCTTCGCGTGCCCGTACCCCGACATGAACAGCTCGCTCTGGTACTTGTACGCGGCCGGGTCGGCCGCCGCCGGCTGCGTCGCCGCCGCCAACCCCTGGAAGTCGAATTTGTACGCGTACCTCTTTCCGTGCACCTTCGTCATGATGTTCTTGTCGTAGTAGTACCTGCAACCAGAGGAGACCTGCTCGGTGCAGAGGGTCTGCTTGTCCCATCGCCCGGAGGCTCGAGACTTTTTGGGGATAATGTTTTATGCCGCGGCACGAGTTCGCGGTGGAACTGCTTTCGCGCAGAGAGATTTGAATGCTGTGGACAGGTTTAGGCGCGTTTTCCGTATTTGTGGATAGCATGGGATGTGTTGGCTGGGGATCTCTGAATTCTTAAGTTGGGAACAAACTGAGTATTTTCGGATTCTACGCTTTGTACAGAACTTTACATATGGGGGCGATGTAGTGATGGATTTTAGGACGAAGGTTTAGGTGGCAAACGTAACGAGACACTCTGTATTTATAACAGAATTACAAATAAATCGTGCGTGTGGTGAGAAGATTATAAGAAGCAAAAAAGGTTGTAACGAAATGTTCATCGTAGAATCTGAAGCTAAAATACATTTTTCGTCATCTAAGTAGTCCCTCGCATCCCTCGCATTTTACAGCGAAAATACCATCGGTGCGCCCAAGAAAGACTTGATTCAACAGCTACCCCCAGAACCCCGTAAAATATCCGAAGTTTATAAAGTCTCATCGGAACGAAATCAGGCAACCGCCCCGTCTCAGAGATTCCAGAGATAAACGTACACTTTTATTCGCGGTCGGGCGAAGTATGTATAACCAACCCCCGCGCGCGGTTCCTTTATTTTTTTTCTTTTTCGCGGTTTCGCGCGCGGTGAGATATGATCGAGCCAGCCCGCGTTCCGCCATAAACTCGCGATTTACGAAGGCACCGGCGCGAAATGGCGTGCCGGGGGTCTGGTGGCCGGGGGGGGGGGGGGAGGGGTTGTAAAAATTCTCGTGGTTGGTTCGCCCGAGTCTTATTTAATAAATTCTATTTGCCGGGGCCGATAACGACGCCGCTTCCGCGGCGACGGAAACGCGGCTTTTCGTCGAGTTACGGCCGTGCGGGTTCGAAACTTTTTCGCGGCGGTTGCAGGGCGGAGGGGGTAGTGTAGAGTTGAGTAGAATAAAGTGGATTCGTGGAGAGTAGAGGAGCCGAGAGGAGATTAAATTAGATTAGATTAAAGTTGATTAGAGTAGAGTAGAGCAGAGCAGAGCATGTCAGAGCAGAGAAGATAAAAGAGGAGAAGATTGAGAGAGAAAAGCAGAATAGGAGAACGCAGATTAGAGAAGATAGCAGAGTAGAATAGAGCAAAAGAGGGCAAAGGAAAGGAGAGAAGAATAGAGCAGGAGGGAGCAAAGGAAAGGAGAGTAGAATAGAGCAAAGTAGCTCAGAGGAAAGGAGAACAGAGCAAAGTTGCGAGCAGAGTGGAGTGAGAAAGGGGGTGGAGGTGTAGGGGGCGAACGAGCGAGCAGTCGCGTAATATAATCAGTCGATCTGATCGAAAAATAATAGCCGCGTCTGCCGTCGGTCTGACTGTCGGTGATTGAAATTTCTCTCCCCCTGGCCTCCGCCCCCGAACGAATTTACTTTCTCTCTCTCCCTGGATCTTCAACGCGAACGTTTACCCATTAAATGTTGGCGTTTGATGGATTTTTCTCCTTTCCCCTTTTCGCTCTGTTTTTGGATGGCTGTTAACGCTCGTCCACTCGATTTTCCTCTACGCGATAGGGAATAGTAGTACAAAGTGGACTGAATGTGGAATGGAGTTGGTCTCTACTAGTTTTAGGTAACAGTGTCTGGAATAATTGAGAATAAAGGGAATATTTGTTCGCGTTACTGCTGTCATTGAATACGTGTTTGAAATTATTCACGAATTATAGTAGCTTCTTGGGAATCATTAATGCCTCTTATACATTAAACAGAAAATAATGAAAATCACTCCGATGTGGGAACTCGCGTTCAGATACTCGATTAAAGATTGAAAGTGCACAGAGCATCACTCACCTCAAAGCCCTCGACAATTTGTCATAATTCATGTTGGGCTTGGACTTCCTTTCGCCCCAGCGTCTCGCCACCTCGTCAGGGTCAGTCAACTTGAATTCGCCGTTGGTTCCTTCCCACGTAATGCACGCGGCGTTACTCGAGTCTGACAGTAGCTCGAGCAAGAATTGCCACAGCTGAATTTGACCGGAACCGGAGCTCGCGAGACGACTGCTCGTCGCTCCGAACATTTGGTATGGATCTGCAAATCATCGATAAAAAGCAATGTTGATTAATTAGAAACCTAGCCTCTATTCGCTTTAACTTAGCGTGGAGATTATTCTACTTCGATTCGAGTCGGTTCGTCTTGATTTCCTCTACTTCGATTCGATAGTATTTCACTGTTTCTTGTTTTTATCTACTGACATTCAATTCGTCTTGATCCCGTCTACTTCGATTCGATTCGTCTTAACTAAAGTAAGTTTAGTTCTCGATTTAACCTACTTCAATTCCTTCCACTTCGCTATATACTTATTCCAAGCCTGTACCACTATAAAAAAAATTCCACTTCACCCACAGCCAAAATCGTTCCCCCTCCGATTAATCAAACATCATGCAGCTCGACACCTCCTCCCTTTTAGTCTCTTCTTAACCATTGGAAAGGAACTTTTTCTAAACCTACGACTGGGCAATTCACTTTTAGGGCTCGCTTTAACTACCCCCTAAGATTACTTTCACTTGGAGATTGGGCGATTCCAGGGGCACGGAACTACTGGAATTAGTTGTTACTCGGCCCTCGCGTGCGACACGAGGCGGAAAACGCGGATATTCTCGTGGACGTGCGGCGTTCTCGCCCGGCTCGCCCGGGAGGCCGAAGCTTGGCGTGAATTTTTATTCCCGCGGAATACTCGAGCCGAGCCGAATGTAATTTTTTCTTCCTCCGTTCCAGCATTTTTCCCCTCCTCGAGCCATATATACCTATCCATTACACGGTTGTTTCCCGGTGCTCCCTGTATCGCCCTTTAAAAGCCTTACAATGCGTCATCACCGCGTCGTTCGCTGCCGCTCAGACCTGGAGTGCCCTACAACCCGTACAAAAGGATATAATCGCAACCCTACAATAGAATAGGAGTTCGTTTGGATCATAATAATTTCAATTGAAGGAACGGCGGACCGAGTGGCGCAGAGGGCGTACGCGAAATGTCTTCTGACGGAGTGGGCACTGCGAAACTGAGCATCACGTTTTCCTCCCCGCCGTCAGTTGGCGTTCGACAAAATATGAACATCTCGGGACGGGTAGCGTTTCAGTATTCCTTGGCATATTTTTTAAGAGAATTTTGCAAGTTGAGAGAATCGTTGAGGTAAGCACATCAGGGTGATCACTTCATAGTGATTTCTAAATCTTTTATTTCCATCTATGCTCCCTTCGATACAGTTCAACTTTTTTTGCTCAAAACACCTTTAAACTCCATGAAACTAAAAGCTTCTCGACCCCCCAAATAACTACGTCCAGCGTGACAAGCACAGGAAGCGGAGGATCGCGGAAATGTGAACCTCGGCTAGGTCAAGACGCCAGCGATAAAAGTACATTTGCTCGATTATGACGGAGGGGGCGGACGCGGGCGATGGGGATGGGCTCCATGAATTGCAACCTCAAAGGTCGTTTCGCCCGATGAATCCCCTGAAATGCGTGGCGGAGTGATCGCCTTTCGATCGAACGGTAATTCACTTACAAGTTAATAATGGCAAGGGGCGCGGTACACCCATTTATCTGTGGGGCGCGGGGGTTTGCCCGGCGAAGATACCGAAACGCCGCTGTTCCTCGGGTCAGGGGTGATCTTCTCGTGCTGGTCAGCCAAGAAAATGGGAAAGTCGACGTATACCAGTGACCCTGTTATGACTTTTACGCTCCGCCACTGTTATCTCGCCCCTTTCACCCTAGACCAGCCACACGCCACGTTTGTTCTGTCCCAGACGAAAATTTACACTGATTTACATGGGACAGTGGTTTCCGCGAACTTTGTTATTCACCCCTTATTGCATGCAAATCCCAGCTGGCCAGTGGGCGAACTTTCAACCGTGACACGACGGTAATCGTATACTGATTCGGTGAAATGTAAGAAGGGGCAGTGATATTCTGATTTTAAGCGTTTTTTTGGGGAGGGGGTTATGTTTAAAAGGAAGGTGTCTGAGTAGTGTTGTGAAACATTCAAATAAGTGGGGTGTAGCAAGTGAAGCTGGAGCGAGGAGGAAATATTCACTTCCACTTCAATTTCCACTTCCACTTCCACCTTTACCACATCCTGTTCAATAGATGCCTAACACAATCAAAACCTAAGGAATCGAGGAATTCACAGAATTCAGTTCGAAGAAGGTGCATCGGTGCGATCTCGTCGGTCTTGTAAACTCAGCCTAAGTTCCCCCGCCTTGTTCAATAAAACAACAATTATCGAAGTTCACCTGGAAGATTCCAATCTCTTAATCGCTCACGAACTCCACGTGTCTAATTCCACAGCCGTCCAGCGAAGCCACCGCGCGGCGCACAACAGTAGCATTATAACAGATTTTTATATTTTTTTTTGCGATTTCGTGGTGTATTATTTTAGATGGATTAGATTAATCGCGGGACCTCGCGTTCTATTTTATAATGATTTTAATGACGGGGACGGTAGCATGGAGGCCCATTGCCCGAGGCACTTATTTAAAGCTATTGATCAGTCGGAAGGAGTAATTTTTGGGCGTGGCGCTAAAAAGTCGAGGCCAGGAACGAGGGGGGCTCGCGTGATTAGCGGCGAACGTAATAATCGTGAAGGTCATTCCGTGCAATTGCTTTGGCGAAATCATCGTCGATTGGGTCACGCATGACCGCTTACTTCTGTATAGCCCCGTGATCATTCTTCGAGCCTGTATACCCTCGATTATCCTCCTAATAGCGCGATAATCGACGCGCTACCCTGTATACCGAATATTTCATTCCCCTTTTTGCACAGCCAGATTTTATTAGTATTATTATTAATCGCCTTTATTACTCATTTTTTTTTTGTAATATCTACGGAGCAGAAATTTGAGAAGACTGCGGTGTAACTACAGTTAACAAGCCTAACCGTGTGATATAAAATTTCCTTATGATTAAAAACAATTCGGGTAGAGAAACCTTTTGCACGTTGCCATTATATTCGAGTTCGGAATGAAAATTCTGTGTTCAAGAATATTCTAATGGTGGTTTAGAAGTATTTAGGTATTCGTTTAGATTACCTATAATGAAGCTTAGCTTGCCCCCGTCGTAGGTTAGAAAAGTGGCGTAGTGCTTTAACTTCTCAAAAATATCTACCTACTACATACCAGGCTGCCTGAGGTGGGTGTGCGTGTCCAGTGCTGACTTGGATAGGCTGCTCCCGTACCCTGAAAAAAGAATAGCCACAAATATATACTTTGCACCTATCCCCCTTACATTTTCATGCAATTGCCGTTTGATACTTTGACGGCCGCTGTCGCGTATGCGTGGTTTCGCGATTTCGAGCTACTACTCTCCACCAGCTTAAAAAATCAATTTCATTTCGTATTTATCATCGTGAAAACTATACCATTCAAAGATTAATATCTTATTTACAATCTGCTGCTTTTATGTTATCCAAAAACCAGTGTATAGTTGGAACGTTTGAAAAAGATTGACAGTGAGAGTAAGTGTGCTGGAAAAAATACGGCCGTCAAATGTGGATTAATAGTTCAACAATTTATTACTAACTCACCACTTCGCGAAGTCTCAATTCTAGTATTATACACAAACGTTAAAAAATCCGCGATAATTCACTTAAAATAAAATATGAAATCTTTGAGCACCTTAAGCCACATTCCCACGTGTGTAACTCAGAGTGCAAAATACAGTT
This sequence comes from Andrena flavipes, assembly GCA_963971345.1. NCBI lineage: Eukaryota > Metazoa > Arthropoda > Insecta > Hymenoptera > Andrenidae > Andrena > Andrena flavipes. Next base: position 2,039,408 of record OZ020480.1, read on the forward strand.
TAACCTTTGGCGGATACTTTTCTGCTCGTCGAAGGCAGGGTCCATGTTGCCTCCTAATTTTATTCTTATCTGAAATTGTTATCTTCTTCAGAAAATAATACTACGTAGTTTGATATTTAGGATGGGTCAAAACTGACCCTGCACCCGCTACCCAAGGGTCAATGTCTTTCAATGATGACTGAAATTTTTATTCCTAATTTCATTCCTAATTTCCACAACTGGAACTATTATTCGACTTGGAAATCCCCACCTCGGACATATCAACCAACTACCTTCATCCATTTCTTTAATCAAATAATCGCGCGCGCACACGTCCACGCGTGCCCTAATAAAACACATCCACGCGTGCCTTTGATAAAATCGAACAGCACGAGAGCTCGTATATACGTATCTTCTTCTATCAAACGCCAAATTTACCCGAGAGATTTCTATTTGGAAAAACGACGGTTCGACTTTCACGGTTCCAAAGATTTCCGTGAACGACGAAATCGCAGCCAATGGGAGGAGGGCATGGGTAGTCGGCGAGAGTCCGTCGAAGATGAAAAAGTACAAGCTCGGTCGAGCGTTAGAATCCGTTAGAGAGGATTTCCGTGTAGGCAAACACGGGGCTGAGTGCTCCGTATACGTTTCTCCCCGTTCCTCTCGTCCCATCGGCGTTTACGTTGCCTTCCTTCGCCTTATCAGGGCTGCCTCCTCTTCGGGGGCCGACGGGGAACGCTCGGCCCATCGGTCACGTTCGCACGAGTGTGCAATCTGTTTAAGGCACAATGCCCCTTAATTTCGCCTCGTTATATGCTCTCGTTACGGGAAATCCCTTCTGTCGACCGGCGTATCGTGGTTATCGCTTCGATCTCCGTCGCCCAAAGAGGCCGACCGAATTGTAATCGGTATGAAATTGGACCTGCTTCTGGGGTGGCTAGCTTCTGGAATCAAACACTCGCGATGTTCTGGAAATGTGGAGGAGCGAATCGTGTGGCTCTCGTCGTTTTGAAATTGAGGAAGGTTTGGAGGCGGTTGTTCCTTGAATTCGAAGAATTCAGGGTGAGAAGTGTAAGCTTAGCAAGTTGCAGAGGACATCAGCTCCTGAAATCGGAAACTGAACTCTGGATCTTCTCTAAAGTTCACTCGATGAGACACTGAATGCTATTATAATATTCTTCAAGCTAGTTAATATTGAGTGAGCCTTGAAGAATATATATTCTGGTATAGTCCTACCTTTTTACAGAATTTTGAGAGAACCTAGCCTGCGAAATCTAAGGCTGAGGGCTCGGAAGCACAATCCCTCTTGGAATATCCCAAAAATCACTATTAACAATATCCACCTGTAGCAACTCCCACAACACCCGTTTCAACACAACTGGGATCAACTCATTCACAAGCGGGAATCCTCAGTAATCGTGTTTTGTTTTTCTTTATCAGCAATTGCCAACCCTGGTGTCCTGCAGTGTACGGGGGCAGATGCCACCTCTAAATAGCAGTTGGTGTCCGTTGTGTTAAACAATTTGATTTCGTCTCTGATTGGAACGCCTTGGACGAGGGTAGCCGACGCCTCGGGTCGTGGGGTCCTCCGCAATCAGTGTAGCCGCGGGGCTACGTCTCGGCAACCTTTGTCAGCCTCCGAGGGCAAACTCTGCCACCGTGATAACAACGGAGACTGCTGTTCCAGTAGCTGAGCTTCATGGTCCGCGATATAGTTGATAGGTTAAGAGACTAAAACGTGCGATTTAAGCAACTCTCATTTGTCTGTGGTTTTACAAAAATGTTAGGAAGGTGTATAGCTGAGGAGTTGAAAGTTCAAATGATGTAGGTGCCAGAAGTGATTTTCTTTTCAATCGCAACGACGTTGGTACTTGTGATCTTCGTATCAGACATAGTTGTTAATACAGAATATTCATTTCCCTTCATTTACCCTCCACATGTCCATGACGATGATAGAGGAAGCTTGGTAAAACCACTATTACGGTCTACCACGTTGAAATCAAGCTCCCACCTGCCTGCTGGAACCTCATTTATATTCTTCTTCCGGTCCTGGTCCCTCTGCATCGACTACCCTTATGCAAAGAACTACCATAGGAGCTACCAAACCCACTGCATCCATACATGTAACTACCCTTCAGCATAGCCTAATTCTCTTTGTTAGATCAGTGGTTATTAACCTTCCTCACACTCCGAACCCCTTTGTCACTCCAATACTCCTATTCCCTGCATTCCCAATTGAGGGAAATACTAAATTTCAATCAGAACGTACTGAAAACAAAATTGCACAGATACTAGAATCACTAGTACACCCTACAAAAATCCAACAAAATAGTAAAACACAAAAGAGTACCCACCAAACCCCGAATCTAGCCACCTTCATCCACAAACTTCCTCCTCCATCTCCCACTATCACTCACTACACCTGTAATTCAACAAATTCCCCTACAATCTACCCATTTATTAGGGGTACGTACCCCTTCCTCCCCCAAAGAACCTCCACCCCCACTTATAAACTTCACGCTTCATCTCCAAAAAATATTCCCTTCTTCGTATCACGTTCATTAACAACAAAAAAACAAAAAAAAACTCAAACTCTCAGGGACATTCCACCCCGTTCTCAAGTGGCAAACGTTCGAAGGTCAGTGGCGCAGGAGGCATCGGCCAAGTCGCGTCCCCAGTGGTACACACGCAGACACTGCATACGTCAGACGTCGTCGCATCACCTCGAATCGACGTGCTCCCATTGTCGCGCGTATATCTGCGCATTCACGAGCAATTACTCGGGGCGGGGTAATCCCGTTAGCCAGCCCGTGCAGCTTCCTCAGGGGGGAGGATCAAAGGACCCGCTATTCCGAGCTGCTGCACTCTTCGGGCTGTTTCAGCCGCGTTACAATGCTACTCGACGGGGAGCGACGCGTGGGGTGGCTCGGGGGTGGAACCACCCTGTCGTGCGTCGCCTCGCAGAAAACTTTGGACAACTTCCAGACGCATACCTCCGCGTTTCGGTATCGCGACTTTGAACAATTATCGTTACTGCCTCGTTTCGACCCCCTGATTCCTTATCGAGCCCTGAAGGGGCATGGCGATGTCGTGGAAGTAACGGCGGGGCGAAGTTGGCGAGGCCCTTGAGCGCCTTGGCGATAAGTCGACGTTCTTGGGATGTAGTCGGTACAGTTTTTGGATATTAGCACTGTAGCGATACCTCTGCACTTGCTACGAGAAGGAATTTCAACAGATTCTGCTCTCTTAGAAGTTTTCTTTTAGTCAGCGATTCCTAAATTTGTCCTACCTTATAACATCAGCTACGGAGTTTTTATAAACTGTAAAAAATGGGAAAAATCGATTTTCCTTTTTCACATTTTCTGAAAGACACAGGTTTCAAGAATGACCTTTCTAAATTTTATGAAGATAAAATTTAGAAAGCTACAAGAAAAATTTGACAGTCTGCGGATAAAACTATACGTCCAATTGACACATTTGGTGGTGATTACTCTCGGGGATAATTGTTTTACACAGCAGTTGAGCGGTCCTAGATTAGTCAGAAATTTGCAAACTACGTAGATACTATATTGATTCATCATTCCGATATAACGTTCGTCGTGTTAGAATTTCGACGTGTTTTTCACGTGTTCCGCCTTGAAGTTATAATAGCAAAATTGTGGTCATTACGCTCTAGTGTTGAATAAAGTTTAGTACTAAACACAGTTCCCGCAAGAAAATTAGTATAATCAAAAGATATTGAAATTTGAATAACGCGGCACTGAGCAATTGAATTAATGTACAGACGAAGGTGGCACGTAGCGTTAAAGCAATTTACAATGGAGTAGAAACTTAAAGTAGCGATTAAAGAGAAATTCGTAAAAGAAAATTGCGTAGTTGCAAAGACGCCGCGAGTACCACCATCATTTTAATCATACCAATAAAGTTATTTGCGAGAAACCGCCACACTTTTGCCTATTATCGCTGGATCTCCAGTGGGCGATCAAGAAAATCGCTGAGATATCAAAGGCTCTGACTGATAAGGTGCGTGAAAGCACGGGAACGGGCGCTGCACGCAACTGGCTCTTTAAACTCGCACGACCAAGGAGATCGAGCAATCGCCTTGCACGTTACGTAGCGATCTTTTCCAGGTAAAACCGCAATTAATCATAATTAAACGATTGCACTTTCGTGACGGTCGGTAGAATTTTTTCACTGTTATGGCAAACGTACAGAAGCTTGCGTGTAGCGCGTCAGCCTTTCGGAAAACAATTAACAATCGAATTCGAAAGACATTGCGAGACGTGCAACGGGAATCGACATAAGCAACTAATCACCACCGAACGACACCTGTTTCCCACGGGTCTGGATCGACCCGGCGCCCGTTAGGCAGCGGTTGAAGCCGAGGCAGCGGCGCGATTAAAGTCAAACACGAGTTAATCGCCTCTGAACGAGGTTAAAACAACGGCACCCGCCACTCTTATTTACGGCACGGCAATAAGTCAATTCATCACTGCTGGGCGATTTGGCCTTAAGTGGTATCACTGACTCATACGCACGGCCGTCTAGACGGCCGAGCCTATTTCGGGCATAAATCACTGTTGTGCGCCGCGACAGCCAGCGGAACGGGCCAGCCAGCGCAGCGCGCAATAACGAGCGGGGCGAGCGTAGCACGCGACCCTTTGAGCTTGAAACGAGTGCCTCCTCGTCAGGTAGCGAGGGATTAGCGTGCTTGCTACGTGTCCCTACTTAATCCTGAAAGTGCTGGCACTCTCGCCGCGACTCTGCGCCGGTATCGAGCCGCGGCGTAAGAACGCGGCTCCACGAGGGCGTAAGAAGCACTGTAAGGGGCGTCGTTGTACTTTCGCGCCAGCAGAGCTTCCTTCGCCTTTCACACCGGCGAAAGGTGACTCTTAGCGCGGCGCTGCGGGATGAAACGCGATTTCGGAGGGATTCCGCGAGTCGCTGGGATGCTTTCGGGTCGGATGATGCTGTTGTATGGTAATAATTAAATTGGAGAGAAATATTGCGCGATGGCGCGTGTGAGAGTTCTTTGAGCATGGAAATGTATTGGTTTCAGGATTGGTATTTTAGGTTTTTTTTTTGAAAATTAGAGGATTCGAAGGGTACGGGGAAATAAGGAATGTCACGAAACAGATTTATTGAGAAAATCATGTTGGAATTCTTTAGTTCATTAGTAAAGAAATAAGGTTCGATGAACTTGGCTGTATTGTTCGTGATATGAAAAATTTATATTCTAATTGGGCATCAGAAAGGAACTTAGCAAAAAGATAATTGTTTTATATTGGTTTAATATCTTTCAAATAGAACACTACAGAATAGGTAATGTAAAAAAATAAATGTCCAATTCTAGGTATTATTATTAAAAGAAGGGCTTCTCACGCAGTGAAAATTTACACTAATCAGAAATACATAGTGAAAGTAGGAAGATTGAGGACATTCCTTGTTTTGTCCAGTCGAGTTAATGGTAGTTTCACGTTTCCCGACACTTCCCTCGTCTAGCTTCGAAAAAGTAAAGTACTCCAGCTTCTAGTATTCTAAAACCTCATGTAGGTATAATAGAAGTTACAAGACATTATCATGTCTCCTAAGATAATTACTGATCAAAAGGATCCCACTAAGGAACTCTCAGTCAAAAATAGAATCTCTAGAATCTCATTCTAATATTTTATACACCGTCTACACGGTCAAATACAAATAAAGAACAAACTCTGAACTCCTTACCCTATTCCCAAAGTAACCATAATGCCACAAATCGCGATATATTCGCAATAAATCCGAAAAATAGAAAGGGGGCAGCAGTTCCCATTTCGCTTTATGAAATACTAAATCCAATAAAATTCTTTCTGTTTTATCGTATAATCCGAAAACGGTACTCGCAGTGGTATTCTCCTACACAGGTTCGCCCAAATATTTCCAATAAAATCTCGAGGAGGAGCGTCTCCACAGCAGCAACAATGCCACGAGTCGCGACATTTTGGCTGGCGGTAGCTAGAGGGTAGTTGAATTCGCGGGTTGGGAGGGGACAGGAAGCACGGGAGTACCAACCGGATCTAGCCGAGTTCTGGCACCGGTTTCGCTCGCAGCCTCGTGGCCGACGGCCACGAAAACCCGGGGGACATGGATCCGTGGGCAACAAGTCAGTGGGAAACGGCGCGTGACCGCTGCAGATTTACGGCAATAAAAATAGGGTGCATAGAATGGACGATTCCTCTTTCGCCCAGTAAACAATGCCGCCAATAGAATCATAGCCTCCTTCGATTCCCGACGCAGCGATTTCCTTAAGCAACCCCTATTGTCCGCGTTCCGGGCACGTCTGGGGGGATCGATATTCTCCTATACAATTACGAGGATTCATAAAATACCATTTTAGTGCTTGGAGGGCAGTTTCACTTGGAGGGGGTGGCAAATAATTTGGGAAGTAATAATGTTAAGTCCCTCGAACCCTCTGTCCATTTCTCTGAACATAAGTTCCCTTTAAACGAACATTACACACTCGTACTGTTTCCTTAATTCTGTCTTCTTAGACTTTTTAGGGGATCGTTCACCATCTTCACTCGAACGAAGGAAACTTCTTCTTTTGACATCACTGTTCAGAATACGAGCCAAACGACCACTCCAACTCTCCCACCGTTATTTCCCTTTCAATGATCATTTCATCCCCCAAATATCTTGTAATTATCTTTCGTAATGTAGCATTCGCGAGGCAGCGTTGCACGTTTCTGTACGATTCAACGGTACTCGAGAAGGGTTGGGAGGGTGAGAGGGTGTCCCGAATCCCAGTCGTATCTTACCCGCAATATTATTCTTCTGGCCGATACAACGCCGAGGAGAATGGCGGGGACTTGTGAAAGGAAACGTCCGCGGCATATTGGAGGGGTCGTCGCGGGACACGTCGAAAGTCGCATGTCGCAGTTCGTATTATGTCTTTTCGGTAGTACATACACTCCTGGCACGTGCCTATGCGTGACACGTTCACGCATCGCTGCCTGCGTTTCCACCCTCCCGCCGTATCACCCTGTATTCATCTGATTCCTTGTTGGGGTGCGCGCACGGATTGCGTTTCCACTTTAACCGTGCGCCGCTCGACGTCCATCCACGGGGGCACACTGCCTGCGTGCTACTTAAGCCCGTCTGGACCCGATCGGTTTGACAAACTTGTCGGTTGGGATTACCTTTCTTCTTAGGTCTGGATAATAACGGTTCGTATTAACGCTGATGTAGATATCAACCCCTTGACGACACACTAAATTTTAGAAAAAGTTTACAAATTACAACATTTTTTATGTTTCTATTTTACTGTATTAATGTTTGTAAACTGGGATAAAGCACTGTTTCTTTTTTTAAAGAAGCGTTTATTTTTTATTCTATTGGAGTTTTAAGACAGTTGGCAAGAAACGTAATATTAAGGGGAGTGGGTCTTAAGGAGTTAATGTTTTTCGTTTTGGGGACACTGGAGGTGGGATTTGAATTTTTTGAACAGGGGTGGTTGTTTAGGATGACTTCAGGATAAGGTAGAAATTTATTTTGTGTTTTTTATGCCTTTAGGACTTCGAAAGTGTTTACTATATAGTGCGCAGTGCCTTTTTAATTAGTATTTTTGTTCTGTTTTTGAGATATTTGGTTGAGTAAAAATTGTGGGATTTGTTTAAGCTGAAACCAGATGTCTAAGTGTCCAAGATTTTGTCACGTACTTTCACGCAATTAATTCACCATATATACAAGTAGTAAATTACGCAAACTATTTTTTAATTGTGGAAAACACTTTCGAGAAAAAACTGTCAAACTTTTTTGTTACAATCTGCCCCGGTCTCCCCCATGCAAGTACCTGGGACCAAATGCCTAGTATCTAGTTCCTAGTGCCTAGTACCTACTGCCTAGTACCCTATTTCACAATTATTGCTATGCAAATCTCGCAATGCTACGTCTCTCGACTGCGATACGTCAAACATGTTGCAAAGTACGCCCCCTTTGGTCGCCGTTCAAGGCTCTTGTGATCAAAGTACAAAAATTCCCTGTTCCTTCCTTCTAGCCGATGAAAGGGAGATTCGAATGCGGTACTTAACTACTAATTTTCCAAAGGGTGGCGTTCAGGGCATGGAATTTTGCGTTCCATTTCTCGCAAGCGATAAAAGGAACATTTGAAGGTGCCGCAAGGAGGGTTGTTATTTTGAGTAAACTCGCAGTGCCTGCGGTCTCGTGTTGGTATTAATTGAACTTCGCTATTATCGACGCCGAGATTTCGTGCATAAGGAAATCCTCCGAGCGTTAAGATCCTCGAGCGAGACAAGAATCCTTTTTCTCCGCGGGCATATTCGGTATGTCGCGTTCACGCTATACGATAATTAGGGAACGATTAATTTCCCTTCCCGTAACACGTCGTTACCGACTGGATTTCCTACGGCTAATCTGATGAACATAAACATATTGCCGCGAGCACGAATCACCGAAGCGTACGAAAGAAGGTAGTTAGCAGCCGTTGGAGTGAAATGAAATGATTAACGGAGGTTGTTGAATAAACATAATAATTGAAACGCAGGTCATATTGGGCTTAGGAAAATTCAAGATTGAGATGAGAAGCTCGGTGATGGATAGAAGTGAAAATACAAGTTTAAAATTCGAATTCAAGACATTTCTGAATTGTTTAATTGTTTTTGAAGCCTTCTAGTGTTTTCAAAAGTCTCGATCTAAATTTGAAAATCTTCAAAGAAGAAAGGATAAGAAATCTACAGACCAATTCTACATCTATCTATTCTCCTATCACTTCTATAATTGCCCCCAAATTATTTCAAGATCCTCGTTAATATTTTTAAAGCCCTCCAACTAAAACCTCAACAGGAAACCTCCCTAAATCTTTCCCATTTCCTCCACAACAAAATTCCACATTCCTCTACATTTTTCCACCACCATATGTTCCCAGAAACCTTCCTCCCACTCCTGAAACCCTGAAAAGCCCACAATCTTCCCATTCCCCTCTATTTCATCCTTAATTACTCCCACTTGTCTCCACACCCCACGCGTTCCAAGAAACCTTCCACCCACTCCTAAAACCCCAAAAAATACCTCCACTCGACTCACCAGGATCCCAAGATCCCCAGCAAAACCTAGGCCTCTCTGCTTACATCCTCTCCGCCCACCATTCAACCCCTTAAATCGCGGCTAATTCCCATTCACCGGTGAATCACGGTAACCGGGCATTCGATTGTATTTTTTCAAACGCCCATTACCCTGAATATTCAGCCCAGGGGGCCGGGTGGAAAGCGAAGGGTGGCGCGATCGTTGCCCACGGTGTCGAGGTGCACGATAGTCACGGCATACGTGATCAGACGCGTGAGCGAACTGCCAAGGCACGCGCCGTCCCAGAGCACGTAATTATCATAGGGAAGTTAGGGTTGCCCTCAGACACACACACACACACACGCGCACACAGGGGGTCGAGGGTCGGTCGACTCTCGGGTCAGGAAGTCACGCGAGGTACACTCGCGGGCGGACGTGAAAAGAGGGTGTAGGAGGAGGAGTACTTTTATTGTTCTACCAGTTGTCTTAGAGTCGCTTTTCCTGGCCACTGGGCAGAACCGTTGCGAACGGAGGTCGATATCCCGGCTGGTCGACTCCTGAGCTTTCATGGACGGAACCACCCCTTGCCGAGGGGGGGCTGTTTCGTTCGCGGTAACGACGTTGCGCGTGTTTCGACGATTGGCCTCGGTTTCCCGATGGTTTTTATGGTAACTGGATAGAGAAAGAAGCGATCTTCATTCGGGTCGGCGTTCTGATGGGGAAAGGTCCTTGGTTCTCGAGTTGATTGAGTTTTGCGGAGATTTTTGTGTGCCAGATCTGGGTTGTTGGAAAATCTAATGGATACTCGTCGTTCTCAGTTTGCATTGCAACTAATCTTATTTGGTAACTAAAATACTCATCCCCCCACTGCGTTATAACAGTAAATGCACACCTCTGAAAACTGCGTATCTAATTTTGAATACAACCCACGTCGCTTCGGATCAAGTTAAGAGATTATTAACATAATTGCATAGAATGGTTACTAAAACTTACACCGATACTATTTATTTTATCGGAATAAACCTGATATATTTAAAATTCTATGCTGATTCAGAAAAGGTGGTGAATTTAGTGTTTGAAATATTGCGACTTAGCCAATTCTCCTGCCACGCCGTCTCACCCGGATTTACCCTCTAGTATACAGTACACAAGCTTCATAATCTGACAATATCGACTTCAAAGCTCGTTTCGTCACACATTTCCTACCCTCCCGAAAATACCCCAATTTCCAACTAAACGCTCAATCTTTGCTCCACAGGATCACGTGAACAAACACGCGGAAGGACACACAGATGGAAGGCTATACGATCCGCTGAACAAGTATGGCCCAGCGATCACGCGAGCAACATTTAATGGCGGCGCTCGAATTACCGTCTCGCGGCTATAACTCGAACGCGTTAATTCATGACCGCTCGAACGTCGGTTTGTCACTGTCTTCCCATGGCAGCAGTGTTTGAAATATCGCGAGGAGTAGCTCGTTAATCCGAGGCGCGAATTCGAGGCGCTGATCGGAAGAAGGCCGCTGGACGAACGAAGATCATTCGCGAGCCACGGGATGCCGAAGGTGAGAGATAATTATTCTGTCGACCCTGGGGCGAGGACAGCTTGTAATTTCAATTTCACGGGGCGGGAGAACCGCAAAGTGGCCCCCAGGTGCCCCGAGGGGGTGCAACACGCGTCGTCGCGCAATTTCAGCTTTGTGACGGCTACTGTTCCCTTTTCTGCTATCCCGCCAAGTGCAATCGAAGTCGAAAATGGCGCGCGTTAGCCAGGATCACAGGACTCGGGGTATATTATGAGTTTGCACAGATGAAATGGCAGAAATATGACCCTCGTCGAGTGCCGTTTCGATTTCGGAAAGTGTTTCAACACTTTGATACTCAGATAGGCATTTTTTTCCCTAGACATTTTCTCGTATCATTAAAAACAACGGAAATAATTTAGGTTTAAATGGTAGTTGCAGCAACAATGCAGGAACGTTACTGCAACGTTCAACAAAGCAATATCTACCAATGGAAGGGCAAAAAAGAAAGACAGATATGCAGTATTATAAATCAATAGATAACTATTAAATGATTGTATTCACATTCTATTATAAATTGTGATTAAAAAACCCTGATCTTGAAACTTGAGCAATGATTCAAGCTTTTAAGTGTTATATTTAATCGAGGGGAGAAACTGTATTATCTTCCGACGAAGTAGAATCTGATGAACACGGTGTACTAGAGAAACTTTTGCTCCCTTCGTTCTCCAATATCATTCCAAAAACACTGGAGCGACAGAGGCGACACGCACGTGCGAACTAAAGCATCGATTCCCTCTTTGATAGTTGATCCGTGGCGATTGCAATCTAACGAGGCGTCGAGACCGCAAGCCGTTTACGTCAAACCACCCTCGGGGCAGGTCTCTGATCTCCGCGAAATGATTGTGTCAGGGCGTGTTAACCTTCCTAATGCAAAGTCTCAGAGTAGCACTGACGGCGGTGCCACCGATACTCGTTCTCGGTACACGTGAATTATCTGCTCTGCCTTAAACTTCTTCTCCCAAACTGCTTATATGACTTCTTCCAACTGCACTTTAGAGTCTCTTCGACTCCAACAGAAGTGGATAACAATATTTTTGAGAAGCATCATACAGTAGAGATGAAAAGAACCGTTGCCCATTAAAAAGGATCGTATTCTAAAATTGATATCCCACTCATAAATTAATTCCCAGAATAGACCAGATGTATCGATGCAATATTTAAACCCTTGCCCCAAGTTACTTATGCAGACCTACGCTGTGCACAAACATAATTATTAACTTTTTCTGCCCGTGAGATTCTATTCCTAATCATTAATTCAATTAACATTTATAGCCTCTTTATTCCACACGGCATCGCCTCGCATAATTATATCCCTTGCCAGACAAAGTGATAAGCAAAAAACATCAAAACTTTCACCTGACCACTGCCATAGGTGACTGCCAATCCACATCGAGCCCGAAACCCTTTAAGAAAGACCCTTGAACCCCCGTAAAATCCTTTCACCATTACAACCCCGGGCTCCCACTTCTGAAGCCCAAAGTACCCAGTAAAACTGAGCTTCTGTTCCACCGAGTCATCGTTCCACCGTCACAAGCAGCTCGCGACTTTGCAAGCCCCGCGGTATATAAACGGTCCAACAGCGTCAAACGACAAATGGTTGAGGGGGTGGTGTCGCGAGGGGGTAGGCGAGTGGAGGTGTTAATTCGCTCTTTGCCAGGCGATCCATGGCGGCGCGGCTGCGACCTGGCCAGGCATCGAGGCCAGAAGCCCGTTTATAACAACCTGCCCGCGGGCTGGGCTCTCTGATCTCCGCGAGATGATTGTGCCAGCACCGCTCGACGTCCACAGGGTGGGGCCTGGCCTCTCTTCGGTGTTGCTGTGCGGCCAAGCGTCTCTACACAGCCCCCGGGGGCTTGCTCTCTCTGTCCCAACCTCCCCGTCTCTCTTTCTCTCTTTCTCGTTCTCTCTCTCTCTCTTTCTCGTTCTCTCTCTCTCTCTCTCTCTCTCTCTCGCGACGACAAAGGGGCCGCGGTTCAACGCGCCACAAAGCGCCGGGACGCCCGCACACACCACCCTGCACACACGCGCGAACCTTCGACGAGGCGCACACGTACACGCGGACCTTCAGCGAACGCGCAAGTATACACGTGCGTGTAGGTGCACACAGGGTTCGGTTGGAATGGGAACGAGTCGAGAGTCGCGACGCGTGAACTTGCACCCAACGACGCCTCCGACCACCCCCTTTAGCCCGGGGTGTATGTAGCGAATCGAGACCGAGGAGAAGGAAAATTCAGCGAGCAAGGCGTTCGAAACCCAGCTAGGTGCCCCGATAAGATGGCAACGGGGGGATCGATCCGCGTGGGAGGAACACTTTCCGCAGTGTTTTTGTCGGCTTGTTTTGAAGGTGGTAAGACGCGCTCGCGGGGGTTGCTGGGAGGGGTTTCGCGGGGGTGCTGGAAATGGTGGGTTGTGTTTGGGAGGAAGAGAAGTTATTTAGTTTTGTTGAAGATGTTAGGACTATCAGGACTATAGCTTGGTGGCGTGTAGGTATTCGTGATTTAGGAGGTCCGCGTGGACCTGGTTTAAATATCAAATAGGGATTTTGCAGCAAGATGGAGGCAGCTCCAAGTTAAAAATAATAAATACAGGGTGAACAAAATATTGTTAGACATGTGTTCAAAGTATCGTATCTACTTAAAATCTACATACCTATTAATTAGTATTAAGCGAAAATATATTTTCTTCGCGGCGGGGTGAATATTTCAAATTTGGAGCTGCACCAAATTGTATAAAAATCCACTTATATCGGGTGAATAATTACATTAAATGTTATAAAACCATTATTATGTTATAAAAGTACATGGAAACATGAGAAAACGTCATTCTACACAGTTTTAAAAAAGTTACAGTGAAATATGCTTCTTTTTGGTGCAGAAAACATATAACTTTTTTTACATTCAATGCTACCTACAACTCAATTTCAACAAATTATGGAGCTACCTCCTTTTCGCAGCAAAGTGTTCATATGTTACATGCTATTACCATTACTTCTTGAAGAAGGTGACGAATTCAGATCGTAACATGGTCAGAATCGACTTTACAATCTCACTTTGAAATTGATAATTGTTAAATCTTGCGCCCCAAGTTACACAAAAAAAAAAAAACTGAATAATCTTCCCAAATTATCAAAATTGAATGAACTTTTCAGTCTTGCCTGGCGGATGCAGGGTCCATTTGGACTCATCCTGATGCTTATTACTCCCACATCCTTAAAAAATACAATTTCTTTAAAAATTCAAATTTAATTCGAAAGTTTACTCGATGCTGTATATAAATGAAATTATATCCGTGGTCAAAAGAGACCCTGCACCCGCCGTACAGCCAACTAACCAAACATCCTCCATCTAAGGTGGTCTATTAAACAAATAATACACACACGATAAATCTGTGATACCAAATCTACAAGACGTCACGTCGAATACTGACAAATTCATAAAACGAAGAAGAGTCGAGAAACTCACCCTGTCCAGGAGCCGGCGACGTGGCGTGGCTCCAGCCCCCTTTGTACGAGCTGCTGGCATCTGCAAGAAGAACGAAAGAAATCTGTTAAACCCAATCTCCGATTCAATTTACCTCGCAACGTCACAATTTGCCCACAATTTACAACGATCCGATGGGCGATAGCGCAATTGTGAGCTGCAAGTCCGGGAGCTTAGTTACATGTTTGTGTGACGTGAGGTGAAGTTTCAGGTCCGGCATTGATCGAGTCGAAGAAAGTAAGGGTGGCACGTGTCGCGGGTACTTCGCGATCCCCGGCCAAAGATTGCACTGTTTTTTAGGTCACCGTTATTAGAAGACTTATACCGTCTGCAATTGCAAGTTAATCAGCACTGGGTATCGCGACTGGCCGTAAAATAATATCTGATCGGCGGCTTCGGAGTAGCCTCGTAAGGGCGCCTCCAAGGGAAACAATCCTCCAGGAAAATCTTTACGACGGCTTAATGACACTGCGTGATGCAGCCTCGAAATACGATTTACTGTAACAGCGGCTTATCCACCGCGCCACGTCCGAACTTCTTCTTATCCCGTGCAGAAGCGATCTATCCAGTTCTCCGTCTGCAATCTCCCTTTCAATTGCAACCTTTGATCACTGATGCGTTGCAAGTTCGTTTTGATAGAGGATAGCAATCTTTAAACTTCAAAGCAATATAAAGATTCTAGTAGAATTGATAGTAACATAAAATAAATCTGATGGAGAGATTCAATGTCAGAGTTCTTTGGGGATTAAGACATCAAGGCTTGATATCACTTTTTTCTCGCTGTTCCCGCGTAGTTGGCGAAAATATTTATTTGAAAGCTTCAATGGCATAGCATCGAAGTGCACCGCGCGGTATTGGCTCCGAGGAACACGGTAGTCGTGGCGGTTCACCGGATTCCCGTCGCCGTCGGTGTGTTTGCGGACAGATATATTTTCATTCGGCAGTTATTGGCACGAGGGTGGCCCTCGTGTGTACATACGTACAGCGGTACGTCATGCTGCCGACGGAACTCCGTCTTTCTGTGCAAACAACGACTTAGGTGCGCGGAAACGAGCCGACCTTTCGTCTTGGCTGCCACCCTTCATTTGATCTAGGGGCCATTAATGGGGCCTCGAATTTCACGTTCTCCCCGAAACCGCTCCAGTCGCTAATATCTCACTCTTGCGCGTGAATTATCCGCTTTTCTTGTTCCCTGTGGGGAAAATGGGAAAGGGAAAGGGAAAAGGGAAAAGGGAAAAGGGAAAAGGGAAAAGGGAAAAGGGAAAAGGGAAATGGGAACTAGGAAGTGGGAAATGGGATATGGGAAATAGGAAAGGGAAGATCGTCACAACACGTGGACATGTCGAGGAGTTTGTTCACCAGGAGCCTAAGCAGGATGTATTTAGTTTATAACTTTAATGGGAAATAATGCATTTTAAGTAGAAGTGGATGTGTAGAAGAAATTTGGGAAAATGTTTTTAAAGATACGTAGGTGAATGTATCGGGGATTGTTAATCCCTGCAGCCATGTAAATTGGTGTGCAGAGGTATTCTTCTGGCAATCTTCAATTCACAAATTCAACCCCTCTACAGTAATCTGCGACTGTGTCAAAGAACTTTATTTGATACGAAGCTCTGTTGACTCTGTCCTTTCTTTTATATCCCCCCTGCGTCAAAGGCGCGAGATTCACATCTCGAATTGACAGTGAAGCTCACTTCTAACCACGAAAGTAAACAATCACGAGTACCCTAATCAAGGAAATACGCCCCTTGTTTCGGAATGGTTCCCAACACGGTAATACAATTGGATACAGTCACAGAAAACACTAAAACTCACACCTTGTACTTTAATCGACCTAGTACAACCATTTTTCAAAGCGATTCTTACACCAAGAGGTAATATTAAAACAGCAGAGGTTCCTAAACCAGGGGGTGGCAAAATAGCATGGTCCACATTGTCACATAAGAGATACAGATAAATAAATAATCCCGAGTGTAGTGGATGAAGAAAACAATAGCCTTGTGGGTACCAGTCACCAAATCTGTTTTTCTTCAACGATTTCAAGATGGCGGGGAACAAAAATACCTGCTCACTTTGGGGTATCCAAGCAGTCAATGTGTCGGAATCCAAAAATTATGCAGAATGTGGATCTTAGTCTCTTGACTCTCGAACACCCTATTGTGCTACCATCTTGGAACCCTACTGCTTTCACGTCTTCGCTTTGTCTCTTTCACCATCTTTATAGCAATCAATCAAACACACATATTCCCTAAAACCTGATCAATCGCACACTTCAATTTCTGAAACAGAACACACCTACATCCCCGACTGACTCCAAACTCCCAAAACAGAACTAACGCCTAATATACCGTCACACGAGGCACAACCGCGAAGCCGACGGTCCCACTTGCTCGCACCAACGTTCAAAACCAAAATCACCATTCAACCGTACCATCACACAAGGCACAACACCCAGCAACCGCAGTCACTCAACCATACACCCTCATCACCCAAACCGAAACGCACTTACAGTAGTAGCGAAAGGAAAGTATAAACTATGAATTCCGACAAAAATAAAACATCTCCACCAGAAAAACTGATTAAGGTACATCTTAAAACATATAATATATCCCACCATTCGCGAGTTCCCCAGAAGAAACCACTGAATTACCCACATAATCAGCTTGAAAACTACCAACTCTGAACTGTCATTCACCCACCACGGTACCTTTCGAATCAACCCTAAATCACCGTCTCCTCGCGCAATCCTCAAGCTCATCGGAACCGTTTGAAACGCTCGAACCACCCAGCATACAACCACCCCGTCGCCCCTGAATCTGAAATCACAGGGACCACCATCCAAAACGACCACGTGGCGTCACGTACCGATCGCGCGGCCCTCGGGGCCAGCTACAACTGGCCCGTCACAACTCGAGTGTCACACGTCACGTACCGGCGAACAGCATCGATAGGTTGGTGAATGCCGTGGTGCGTGGAAGTTCCGCGGCGGTGGTCCCGCTGCTCTTGAGGTCCAGCATCGCGCGGTGGCCCGTGCGCCAGCGGCCGCTGGATACGGCAGCCAACACGGGATATATCTTCCCCTGGTCTCGCTCGTCACGCCGCTGTCAACGTGCTCGGGGTAGATGGTGGCCGCGTGGACGATGGACGGCTGGTCATATCCCGGACGCTTTAACCGCGTAGGACCGCGAGCGGCGGCACGACGATGACGATCACGACGCGCTGGACGATCGCGGCGGTTCCCTCGGCTGTGCGTTGCGTGGTGTGCGCGATAAGGGCGCCGATCATCTTGGCGACCCGCTCTGAGTGACACTGGCCGTAGTGACGGCGCGCCATGGGGGCAGAAGTCGGGGAAACCCTCCCCTGTGCACCCTTCGCGACCAGTCCTCCCACGCCAGGGGTTGGTTAGACGATACCGTGACGTGGGCGGAGCTTCCACGGGGATTTACACCCCCGCGAGGAACCAGGGCGGACGAACGCCTGCGCCGTATGCAACCGAGCAGCCCGCGACGCGGAGGAGGGTGGGAGACGCGGCGGGCTCGAGGGGCTGGCAACCACCGCGGAAGGAGGCCTCGAACGGCGCACCGGGGTTGCTAGGTGGCCGGCCACGAACGTACCGGACCTCCTGCACTTACCGACCGGCGTTGTCGACGACGTAGTTTGCCCCGGTAACGACGTGCCACCGGTCCCCTTCCGGAACAAACCCTCTGTGGTAACGGTGCCCCGTTTAGAGAGAATGGTCAGGGAATTTCGGGGCGGTAATGGGCCAAGGTGTTCCCATTATTCCTCTGGCGGGAGGGTTTAAGGTGTTTCTGTCTGTCTTGTTTCTCTTTGTTTGCTCTCGGGTTTTTCTTCTCGTCGCTTTCGGTCTCCTTGGTTGATAGATCGAGGTGGGCTGGGTTCAGGGAGGTTTCAAGACTCGAGGATCTCAGGGCGTGATTGTTTTGCGTAGGGATTTTTAGGGTATTCGTTTTCTCTTTGCCTGTTACTCGAGTGGGGTGCTTGTGACGTGATTCTTAATACTCGGAGGGGTGCTAAATATAAGGGAGGGAAATAGTTTTTACTGTCACGCTTCTTCTACGTAATCTACTCGAGTCTTCGGTGATACTTGGTAAATTCTCTTACAGCTAATGATCCTCCAACCAAAGAAAAAATCCAATTCCTACGATATTATTTTTGCAACAGTGCGATCTATTCTATAGATCGTCCAGTCTACCAACCCTCTGTTATACCTCCCTAATTAAGAACCCCAGAAAACTTTCACTTTCGTTCAGTTTCACCCTCCTTCGATCCATTCAAAAATTTCCACAAAACTTCCACCCGCGTCTCCCTGCAGAAACGCCCCGCACAAGTTTCCAGGAAAATCGAAAACAGAAAGGAACGTTGAAAATTCACGACGCGATTCGCGGTATTGGAAAGAGGGGGCCGGTGAAATTTAATCGACGTGGAATTACGTTTTAATTTGCCACATTGGTCACCGATCAGCGACTACAGATTCCACCTGTCAATGGGTATCATTTAATGGCGGCCCCCCACTCCCGGACCCGGGTATTTTCGCCGGGGAAATTATAATAATTACCACGGCCTGTGCAACGACCGCGCCCGGCGTATTTCAGGAGAATTACGCGATGACCTCGTTATTAAACGCGATTTGCATTTCGTTGCAATTACTCCGTTGTCTCTGCTCTCCCCGCGGGGGAGGAGGGGGGGGGGTTGTGTGTGTACGAGGGGGGAGGCGGGGGAGGGAAGTCGTTGGCGGCGGAGGAAGGGGCAGGGGGTGGCAGGAGGACGGTTATAACGCTCCGCCCCGTTTATTTCCATAAAATCTGCTTTGTTCCGCGAAAACATGAGGTTGTCTTAATTAATTGATTATTTACCGCGATTATAATCCTGACAAAGAATGTTTACGATAACGCTCGGTAACGCCCAGCGAAACAGGTGTTGCGCCCCCGGTGGTGTTTTACATTCGCGGCGAATGCGTCTTGTTTTGCATTTTCGAACCGGGGAAGCGCGCTGGCTGCTGTTGGCGAGTTCCTTAACGCCCGCGAGTTCGTTTGAGATTTCTTTTTTAATGGAAAGCGATACGTTTCTTTTCGTATGGAATTATAGGCACGTATGTATATCTTTTTTTGGGGTTCTTATAGAGTAGATATATGGATTAAGTGGTGCGAGAGATTATATAATATTTTTAACTTAATTTTCAATAAATACAAATCCTATCATTAATATTCCAGAAAAATAGTTGTAGTTTAAATTTTCCGAAACCGTATTAAATGAATTATATAAACCTTTAAAAGAATTTTAATAACTGAAAAAATTCAATGTAAAAGATATTACGTAAGAAGGGTGTTGCGATATGAAATCTTACGAATTCTTATACAGTGGGAGGGAGGGGGTAAGAAATCGCCAAAATTACCCTTACGTAATTTAAGGACAGCCCCTGATCGGAGCAATGCATGACCCTCGAGGTTCTAAAATACTTGAACTATTCAGATCGTCGAGTAATTAAGTCATCCATAGCTCCAATCTCTATTGTGGAATCTGGAATAGATTAAGACGTATCTCCTCGAAAGAAAATAGCGATGTTTCCCGATCTCCATTTGGAGGGTGGTGGAGGCAACTCGATTGCTATGCACGACTACGATGAGGGACTAGCCGCGATAAAGTTGAAAGTGACCGCGGCGTGTGCTCGCGCGGCTATATCGATAGCTCTCGTTTATGCCCGTGATTCACGCCACCAGGATATCCCGTGCAACCGGAGGCCGGGTAAGAATATCAGTCGCGACCGTGCTTGTTACGTCAATCTAACTGGCTCGATTCGTCGTCGTTCTTGTATAACGTTATCCTCATTCAGCGCGATTCCCCTTCGTGCAGAACGAACGAAATCGTGGGTGAAATCCGAGCACATAATCGACGTTTCCAGCACTTAGCGATTGCTTAGCTTGGTGCTAAAGTTCGTTCGTTTTGTTAAACCAACGTCTTTAATAAATTAAAAATATACGAGGTGTCTTTTTGATCAGAGAAATTTTGTTTGGCTATCTCTAAGCTTTCGACACTTTTCTGGTAAATATACAAGTAGGGGTGGTAAAAGAAACATCACCTGATAGTGAATTAAAGAACTACTGCCCTGATATAATATTACGAGGGGTGGGAGGATTTATGAACGGGAAAATAAGTAGTACGTCTTAAAAGTTTTATTGAAATTGTGAACTTAGGGGTTGAATACGCTTTGTTGTTAGGAAATGCTTGCGAAGGATATAGTTCGAGTTGGAGTTTGGCTGCCTTTGGGGTGTAATTGTAATTATGTTGACGAAGACTTGGGTACTGTAGCGGAGGAAGATTTGGAACGAGGAAAGGGGTAATTGCTTTTGGAGAAGGAGCAAGAGGGGATAAGGTTTCATGTCTGTTTTGTTATATGTGACGAGGAAGTGTTTCAAAGGGATGTGTTTTTAAGTAGATTCTTTTCCTTGAATTATTGATATGCATATTTGTGAGATGTAGTTTGAATGTAAAGTTTTGGTAGTTTGAAGTAATTTTACAGCCACGTTCCACTTTTTCCTTAATTTTGCGAGGGGTGTGTGTATCCCCTTAAGTGATGCGATCGACGAGCGTCGAAGGCTGCAAGTGGCTAGCACACCCACATCGACAGCTCCCATTAAAGGGTTTATAACCGTGATTCACGCTATCAGGACACCCCTTGGCGGAATCGTGATAAACATTTTGTAGGAGAAGGGTGTGACGCATATTTCTCTGACTGTGTATGTTTTTCGATGAATTAACTATCGCATAACCAATCTGTAGTTCGCGCATAATTTTTCGTTCAATCTCCAGCGGGTATTTACTATCGAATTCTAAAAAATATTAAGCATAGGTACTGTTTAGATTTAGACATCAGTGCTATAACACCTTAGAGTAATTATGTACTTAGGCACGTGACCAAATAACTGCAGCCCCCCTAAGTAGTAACAAAGATGGAATTTTAATAGTGTGTACACCCAGGGTTACCATTTCACACACAACTAAACCCCAAGTTAACTTTCTGAAGGCAGCTATGCACTCATCTCGATCTAAACAATAAAGTATAAAGGCACTAAGAGAACGCGTTATCTTTATACCATTATTTATAAACAGAACACCTAATCTTTGTACCTTGTATAATTCATTAGCATCTAATAATCTCTACATAGGGTAAAGGACCCAATTACTGTCACCCTAAGCAGTTTTATGTAAAATAACGATTAAATCTTATAAGAATGATGCATAAAAAAAATTAGCATCAAGTAAACATATTAAACAATAATAAATAACAAGAACAGCATATACTTTTAGTCTATAAGTACATAACTATAAGATAATGTCAGCGTTAACGCTTATCATGTCAGCAATTGGGTCCTTTACCCTAATTTTGCATCGTTATGCCTACCCCCTGGTAACATTTCCTTGTAAATACACGTATTAAAGAATCTTTGTAGAAAAAACTATAAGTGTCAAACTTAAAAAAGAAAAGTTTCATCGAAAAATATTCTACTTGCCAATGTTAATAACATAGTAGGTATACAATTTGAATTTTGGCACTTACAGTGTCTTCTACAAGGACCCTTGAATTATCCCAATTATCCCTACAACAAATCTCAAAGGGGGTCCAGAAAATAAGTATCCTTTAAAGCGACTTGTCTCAAGACCCCTGGCACTCCAAATAAAACCCCCTGCCAATAGGTCAACCGGTCAGTATCTCTCAGCGTCCCTACAGGACCCACCACCCACCTACTCGATCCACTTCAAAAACTCAATCTCCACCTTCCACTTCTCCCAAAAGGACCAAGAAACCCCCACGAACTTAACCTAATTTTCGCCGTCCTATCTCTCAGCCCCAGCCAACCGTCCCATTCACGGACGCGTATCGACATTCGTCGAAGGCTGAAAAGTGGCCAGCGAACCCACACCGGCATGGCGCCCATTAACCGTTTATACCCGTGATTCACGACACGGGGTCACCATAGACGTGTTTAGGTAAGACGCGTCCGTCTGTCCCGACGGTTACGTCGCCCACGTGCACGCACACGCGCGCATCCATATTTCGTAGGTCACCACGGGTATCCTTTCCAATAGGACCCCCCCTCGTACCCCCTTTGTGACGAGGGAGAAGAGGGGGGGGGGCACGCGCGCGACACGCGACCGCGTACGCCTGGCGGCGCATTTAACGCGCGATCGCTCTCGAGTGTCCGCCGCGTGTAGGATATAGCAAAGGGGGGGTTAAAGTGCGCCCAGAGGGGGGTGCTGCTCTTCGATAGCCACCCCTGAGCCTACGTTACTCTCTCCCCCCACCCCCTGGATGATTTTCCTTTCGCACACGTCGCGTATACCTTCGTCGCGGTCCACGAAGCGGGACGCTAGGACTTTGGCGAAGCTGGGAGTCGATTTTAGGGCTCGTGGGGTACGGGATTTATTGTGGTGCTTGGGGAGGGGCTGTGGGGGGAGAGGAGGCCTGGGATCTGAGTGAGGATGTTTTGATTATTGGGTGAGCGGAGTTATTGAATTATCGAACGTGGATGGGTTTCTTGTTTCTGGATTTCTGGTGAATGAGGATTGCGAGGTGGTTGGTTGTGACGAGGAATCAGGATTTTTAGTTCGAGGACTGGGGAATGGAGTGGGAAGATATCGGGGAGAAGCGGGATTGTTGAATTTGAATTTTTTTGGGTAACTGGGACTTGAGTTCTTGGGAATCTTCAGAGGTTCTTCTTTAAGTTCTTGGGAAAATGGGTGGTGCTAATGACGGACTTCTCTTCTTTCTTCCTCAGTTATGTAGATCGTTCAGTGATGACTCCCCAAAGTCTGATTTTTGAAAAGGCTTTTAGTTCACTAGCTGCTGATTGCAGAGATTGCTAACTGTATACCTTAGTTTTTGAGAGGCTAGATAAAGAGGCTAGGGCAAGGGAAAAAGAGTAAGTCAGCAAACAATAGCGTGTCTGACCACCCCACGATATGTCGTCAGAGGGAATTTGAATAATGAATATATTAGCACGTTCGGCGTGTCGTGTGATTTTGATACAAATACTTAAGAGGTAGGGTCATGGTAGAAACATAGTGAGTCATTTATGACGAACCAGTCGTGTAGGCTCCACATTTTTGGGAGGGAATATTTGTAGGAAGCATACTTTATATCTTAAACAAATTGAAGGAAATTGAATCTTGCGATCCTAAGAGGACTGTAACTCTTCATTAAAGGATTTGCATCCCTACCCTAAAAGCTAAGAAATTCCTATAAGGAACTTCGTCCAAGTTCCAAATCTAAACTTCTCTCTAAATTTCCTTCAACCCCAAAATATCAAAATTCCGAGATTCCACCCTGTCATCCAAATCACTAATTACCCCCTTCAGGTTCCTCACCACCTTTCCCACTTACCCCAAGTCACTAATTCCCTCGATCAGAACACCTCTTAACACATACCAACTGATGCCCTCACGCATTCCTCATCATCTCCCCCAGCAATCATTAAATTTCTAAAATCACCAATTCCCTCGATCAAAAGACCTCAAGAAGTTCACCAAATGACACGAACTCCTCACTATCTCTCCCACGTAGCCCCAGATCTCTCAAATCACTAATTCCCCCAATCAAACCACCTTCCAGAGTCCCTCAAAGAATACCTACACTCCTCAGAATCTCTTCCATTTACCCGCAAACCCCAGAATTCACTATTTAATTCCTCCACACCCCCACGCCTCCTCGCCATCCCTCCCATTTCCCCCGGCACCCCCGAAATCGCCAATTCCCTCGATCGGAACACCTCTTAACACACGCAAAGCAACGATACCCCCTCCGGCACCCATCGCGGATGCAATCGTGAAAACTCCTCGAGGTCACTCCCTGGAAGCGTCGACGAAGCGAAGGGGTGGAGGATGGGACCGCGTGCCTCGCTTCCCTCCCCCCCGCGTGCATTATCTTGAGATACCGTGGCAGCATTACCGCGGGTACTTCGGCCCGCAGCCGCGATATCGGCCGCTGGGGCGACGAGTATCATTGTGCGCGGCATGAAACATGACAGGCTCTGCTATTGTACGGGGGAGACGCATAGCTACGCGGCAGGGGAACGGAACGGCAAAGAGAGCCAGTTACCCCCGCCGCGCTTCCGCCAGCCTACAGCACAGGGCTCCCTCGCCCTACCCTGTCGTTCTTCTGGGCCCATAACACGATAAGAAGCGTGTCAGTTCGTTACGTGTCCGCGGTGGGGACCCGCGCTTAAGTGCGCGATGATAGATACCTTCGACCCAACCCCTGCCAGATAATTCCTCGCATTCAATTTGTACAATATGCTGAATCCGATGTAGACGATAGCCGAGCGGCCGTCCAACACCCTTCCGAGTAAAACGCGCCCTTGCGAAGAGAAGGCTTCTCGTTCACGGATAACTGTGTTCTTTGCAACTTTCGGTTTATTGTTTGGGGGAATTTTTTTACGGTTTCTGTTTTTGGTTGTAGATCTTCTGGAGAGGGCTTGGTGATTCGGGAATCTGGGGGATGATTGGGAGGAGGTCAATGGAGGAGGAATTGGAGTAATTGAGTAATTTTTTTTAGGGGTGGGAGTTACTTCAGTGAAATTTATTGCAAAAGTTTTTGGGTATTTGTGTTCTCCTGGTACCGTTTTGGATTCTGTCATCGAGGAGGAGGAAGTGCCTATGAATTTCTGTAAGAATTTCTCTGAAATTCTTTTGTATTTTTAATGAATTTTATGGTATGGGTAATTTTATTCGTTGGATCGATGGGGTTTCTTTTTTAAATGCTTTGGGGTCTTCAGAGGTCACTTGGGAATGGAAAGTGGGTTGTAATTTTACATCGAATTGTTGGGTGGAGGTCTCGAGTCTTGTGTCAATTTGAAAACGAAATGTCAATGCACCGGTTAGGATATATGGAACCTTTTATCGAGTATCTTTGCATAGCATTTTAAAGTCCAAAGCATCCGCGTTCCTGTGGCATGTTTACTGACCTGCACCCGGCGTTGGCACAAAGCCGAACGTTTACGTTTACAGAAACCCCTGTTTCGATTGAATCCCCCGCAATTCCAACGAGATAATTACGGTTACCAATACAACGATTCTTATTTTAAACTGTGGTAGTTACACGATCGCGTCCTTGTTTCGAAGCACAGCAGAATACACGATTGTATAATAGTTTCTGCGCCGGAATATACATTACTGACAACTTTCCATTACCACGTAAAGCTTTTGCGATTTATAAATTAGAAAAATTGGTTCCTTCATTCTTTCAGGTTCTTAGAGTAGGGGAGAGCGGGGACAAAAGTAAAATTTTTTTACATTTGGCCTAGCCTACGATTACCTTTTATAAATATAAAAATGACAATTATGCCTTAAGATAGTATATTTTTTGGTCTACCATTTGAGCCCAGATTCAGCCTTACGCGATAAGAAATCAAAGAGTTATGGCAGTTTTCCGCAATAACTATCATTGTTACTTTTGTCCTGCAGGGGTAGGACGAAAGTAACACTAATTATTTTGAAGAGAATTAAGTAAAAACACTTCTTCCAACGCAAAATAGGATTTATTATTATAAAAATGATAAAAAGAAACATTTAAATATACATATTTTAAGTAAAAATAAAAAACAAATCAATTTTAAGTAACGAAAGGTAGAAAGCATAACCAGCGAAGCCTTAAAATTTCAAAGCCTTCAATCCCAAAAATCCCAAAACTAGAACAATGAAATTCACGCTTTCCCTCCTTTCAAATATCAAATTTAAATTGACACTCCCACTCTGCGTTTCAATCTACACCTCGGAAAGCCCTTTCCAAAAAATTCTTCGAACTCATCAGCTTCCTTTCACCAAAATCCAAAGCATTTAATTACAAATTCCCCATTTCCAACCATTCCGCAATCCCAAGTTAAAAACCACTCACTCAATTCATCACAATAAAGTCCGAGGAATTATTACACGACCCTCCCACTTGCACAGAAAGCTCAGATTCCCCTGACCTATCTACAACACCCCGCCTCTACCGTCGACAACGCCAGAATCACATAAATTCCCCAGTGGCCCCCAAAGAAGTGCACGTAATACCTCGAGAAAGGAGAGATCCTCGCGAGTCACGTCCGCCAGGAATCCTCGGGATCCAGCGATCGAAGCGAGCCAGATCGGTGGAGGAGTTCCGTAAGAGCTGGGGCGCGGTTGCAGTACACCAAAGGCCATTAATTACGTCACGGAAGAACGCAGACGTTGGCTCAAACAAAGGGCTCTCGCTTACATCCCCCTACCCCCTGCCCCACCCCTTCAGAAGTTACCAATGCGAACGGTCGTCGTTCGTGCACGCTTCATATATCCAGCCTAATTACGTCGGATTTGCATATCTCCAGTCGCGCTGGACCGAACAACTTCGAGCTTTTGTTCCTGCCAACAGGACATCCGCTTCCATCCGCCTCGTTGTTGCCCTCGGAAGTTACCGCTAAGAGATTATTCCGATGGCATCGTGCTGGACCGAGGGGCGAACGGGATCGCGGCTCCTCCACCGCGTGCAAACGACGAAAGAGGATTTTTTACTTTCCTACTTGCTAAATGGGACGGCCAGAACGAGAAATAACAAGCGGCGTGTGTATACGCGGGAAATTTGAATAAAACGCGGACGAGTGAACGGTGGGGGTTGTAATGAATTACTGGGGATGAATGGGGGTGTTTTAATTGTTAAAGGAGAGTTATGGAATTTGGAAGATTTGAGGTTTCGTGGAATTTTCAGGAAGTATAACTTTGGAGGTTTCGATATTTGAAGATAGAATTGAGTATTAACTAAATAAGAAATTATTTATTTAACGGAGCGAATAAAAGTTACTTTGTTAAATTTATTCTTTATTCGAGACGCGAATAAAATCCAGGTTAACTTTATTCGATACATGACGAATAATTTTTTTAATTTTTATTCTTTATTAGATATTTTCATTTATATAAAAATTTTGCCCATTTCTGCTTGGAGATAGATGTGAATGTTGGTATGGGATTTTTGGAAGTTCGGAGCTTGGAGATTTTGGTCACCACTTTGTCCATCTAATACTTGACGTAAAGCACTTCTCTTAGATTTAGGTGTTTAAAGTTTGAAGAGATTAGTGGTGCTGATTTGAGCAATCTCAACCCCCCAGACATCTCAAGCCTTCCTTATTCTTATCTCACCGTCACTTCTCGACAATCCAACTTTCTGCCGCAAATTTGATACACTGAGTCGCCTCCACGTTATCGGTACAATATAACCCTGTCCTCGATCCAGCTCTAAGATATCAACCCTTTGCCTCGGCTTATACCTTCGTCGATCTTCCAGAGACACTTCTCTTAAACACTTTACCTCCCATATACAGGACTTTCGAGTAGGACACCCATAATTCATCCAATTCTACAAATTTCGGATTTTAGCATTTTCCCAACGTAAATATCAGTAGATATGTCCCATAAGTTCGAGCTTCTTTGCATCTAACAAGGGAAGATGAGATTTGCAGAATAGTGAAAAATATGTGACACGTATTTTTTTCCTATCAATTGTCCATGTTGAAGGGGAGAAAACAGCCCCTAAAGTGGGGGGTAGAAAACAAATTTTCGGGAATATCTAGAGAACTAATAGGCGTAGCTCAATTTTTTTTTCTTCTGACATGTGAGTTTTTTAAAGACGAATGCAGCCCCCTGCTCAGTTTTTCAAAAATTTTAGTGAATACGTCTTCGACCCCGAACTCTAGGGGCTCCCTTCGACATGGACGATTTCCAATAACCAAAAATACGTGTCAAATATTTTTCAATATTCTGAAAATCTGCAGAGCCCGACCAAAATCAGCGTGGAAGGGATCGATATGTGTCCCTGTAAAAAACGTTCTCAAATAGCAACGAGGCACCCACCATTGCAAAGGACTTCCTACCCCGCAGTGGCTCGATCGTTAATAAAAAATCTTTTAAAAAACCCCACAACGAATCTGCCATGAAAAATAGCGGTGTCCCCGGGTCTGGGCCCGAAACGAGCCAGCAGGACACCGCGGAGGAGGTTTCGCGCACCGACGCGCCTTGTCATCCACGCCAGAGACCGGAAGCTGGGCGGAGGAGGCGCGGAGGATACCGTGCAAGACCGAGGGCCGGATAAACGGCGGACGAACTAGGGAAACGACGATAGAAGCAACGCGAGAGAGAGAGAGAGAGAGAGAGGGCGACGTGGACAGAAAGAGAGAAACGCTACAGAGTGCAGAGAGGGTTGGAGGAGTAGGTAGCGGCGGGAGGGGTGGGGGGTGAAAAGACGATAGGAGAGCGGAGAACCGAGAGAGCAGAGGCATCCGCGCGCTCATTTCCGTTTCAGAGCCGTCGAGGGGGATGAAAAGGGGGGCGCTAACTCGCGAGATATTAATTCCGTGTTAGCGCTAGGAGGGTTGCAGGGGCGAAAACTACGTGCCGAGGGGGTGGCCAGCCCTCCAGCGTCTCTCATCCTCCACCGCCACCCTCGCAGTCACCACCATCACCCGACCAACCCCCCCTCCCCTCGGTCTCGCGCATCAGCCTCCACAGGCCTGCCATGCCACCCCCTTGCGATTCCAGCGCAAACCCCCCTCCCCCTTCGGCTGCCACCCCCGGCCACCCCTTTCCCCCCTGCTCCCCCTGTCCCACTCCCCCTGGGTAGAAGAGCCCCAGCTTGGCGGCGGGAGGCGTTACAAATCAGAGATTAGCCATAGTTAACTCGACTTGCGCAGTCAAACAGTTAATCAATAAACGATTATTTACATCGCGCGGCCGACCGTTCCGCCGGCGCTCGTTCCACCGAGCGGATCTTCTTTTCCGCGAGGAACGGAGAACCCGCGGCTGATAACTACCGCCGCTGATAAACGGGCGGAGGGGGTGGGGGGGTTTCGGGGATCCACGGGTCGATGGGGACGGCTTTCGATTGGCGATGTTGGTTGGTAGCTGTGGAAGGATTCGCCGGGCGAGGTTGATAATTTTGGGTCGGCGGTTTGCTGTGCAGGATAATGGGTGGCTTTTAATTGGCACCAC
The DNA here is from genome assembly GCA_963971345.1 of Andrena flavipes. Lineage (NCBI taxonomy): Eukaryota > Metazoa > Arthropoda > Insecta > Hymenoptera > Andrenidae > Andrena > Andrena flavipes. Next base: position 2,068,520 of record OZ020480.1, read on the forward strand.
TGGCTGCACCTGGAAAATGGCAATTACGTGGGATGGGTGTAATTAGTCGAGGTCGTGGATTTTTCAATAGTTGCGATTGCTGGTCTTTGGATTTAGAGAGTTAATGCGACGCTGCGCGGTGCTTTCTGGGATATCAGTTCCATTAGCTTTGAACGAAGGTTCGAACTACTTAGTAGTGGAGGACTGCATTGGTCAGACGGAAACCTTTAGGAGATTTTTAGACACGCAGAGTCTACTTATTTCGAGGAAATCATGTGTCTACTAGAAGCACCTGTAATTTCTGCAATTCGTAGTTAATCGTAACAGGTGCAAAGTTACTAATTATTTATTTTCAGCAGAGGATACCAATCAGTACCTATTGGAGTCCTTTTAGCGTTAAACTTACATCTTTTAATATGTTAAATGCAAGGGAAGAGACATGCAGAAATAACTTTTTAATACCTCGTTTGGGAAGGGCGTTGTGTATTGTGAAATTGAATCGGGTAATTCCTGTCTAAGTATTGTTTGATAACGAGGGATCGTGAGAGTGATAGGTTGAGGCGAAAGAACTCGAGAAACAAGCTATTGTTATACCAGGAACTAATTTTCTAATAAATCCAGTTTAGCTCCCCTGTTCATTTACGCGTACGACGAAAATAATAGCGTAACCCCCCGCCAGTGACTGGAGGGGCGCGTGGGGGTGGGTGGCTGTGTAGAAATTACTACCATCGATCCCCGCTATACATTCGAGCATACGCCGATCAGCGTTTCGTATCTGTTCCATAATCGAAATGACATATTCACAGATTTTACATTCAATCTCCATTTGGAGGTAACTCGTACCCCTGCTCGAATACTCGTTATCTGTGACCCGTGAAATGAGCGACGAGCCGAACTTTGACGAGGAATGCGCATCGATCAGATACGTGGGACCACTTTTCCGACAAGTATCGCATTCTGCAGCTATGTACACTCTGGCTTCTCTAATGCTGTGTTATTTTCCGTCACCTGCGATGTGTTTCCATTTTATTTTAAATGGCGTGCTGAAGTTTTAGCTTAGGAATTCCTAAATTGGAATCACTTGCGTGTCGATATTCCTGTGTTGGAATTACTTACGTTTATAAGTTTTTGTTTTGGGTTCACCTACGTTTAAAAATGTTTGTGTGGAAATTAGGTTTAGGTATTCCTACTTAAAGGTGGTATATGTTTAGGAGTTTCTATATAGGAATCATCTATGCTTAGGAATTCCAATAAAGGAATCATCCATGTTTAGAGATTCCTGCGTAAGTTTAGTTAGTATATGCTTGCGAATTCCTCTGTAGAAATGCCCTATACTTAAGAATTCCCATATAAAAATCACCTATACTTAGGAAACCCTATTCAGCAATTCTTCATGCTTGGAGATTCGCACACAGAAATTACCTAAACTTAGAAATTCCTACGCACGATCAGTTCACCTCAGGAATTTCTCCATAAACAGAATTCAGGAATTCTAGATTCCCTATACAAGAGCAACCTATGCTCAGCAACCCCCTACAGGAAAATACCAAAAAATAGCACATACCTACCCCCAAACTCCCACACAGAAATTTCTCAGAATTTTAAATTCCCACATCGCGATACATAAAAACCCCTCAAGAACCACTACAGCCAACTAAATACCAACCGCCAATTCCACCAGCAATCCCAAGCACCTATCCTCTCGATCCAATACAACTCTCCGAATCAAAACTAATCCAACCTCCTTCCCTTCTCCGTTCAAGGATTCGCCCATTCCAACCCCGTGAATTCCACACGGCCAAGAACCCATTCTTTCCTACTCCACCCCTTACATAGCGGGTGGCCTTGGGCAACGTTGATGCCCCAGGACGATCTCACGGATATGTCGTCAGCGATCCCGCGGTTCTCGCCGTCGGAGAACCATAGGTGACTACCAGGGGCTACCGGTGATGGTAACACACGACGATGAGTGGGGCCGTGGCGCAAGGGGGTTGGGGGTGGAGGTAGCTGGATGACTGGCGGCGGAAGCGTCGTCATGGCGACGCATCGATCAGCCACCGCCACGCGAATCGAGTCGAGCCGAGGCCACATCACACATTGCCGCTCGCCGCATCGCGAGCTGGCTGGCCTGCACGTGTCTGCGTACCACCCACACGCTCGTACGTGCATGCACGTGTGCACACACGGGCCCGGTCACCGACGACACGAACAGCGCATCACACCGCATTGTGTGCTCGCGCCAGGCCGCCTTAATTCGCGAAATCGGCGTGCTCTGTCATCCACGATCGGCCCCCATCCGGTTGATCGAGCCGAGCGATGGCACTCCAATACACTTTCTCGCGAATCAGCCCCCAGTGAATCAAGAATACGGAGTTTCGGGACAGTCGGGCACGGGTTTTGGACCAAAACAACTTGGAGGGTTCCAAAAATGGATAAACATTTAGGAAACCGTGGACTGCTCGCTGGGATGATTTTGATACCGAAGAATTTGCTTCTTTGACTTTGACACTAAATCGTCAAATATTCAAAACCCAGAAATATCGATGCTTTTCAAAAGTTTACAAGATTGCGCGTTATTAGGGACCGTTTAAGTTTAATTTTGTAATTGCCTCGCGTCCCATCACTAATCGAGCCTGCACGTACTCGTGGCGGAGAGGGCTGAAGAAATCTTGTGGCTGGTCGAGGTCAGGGTTCCCTTTCAGAGAACGCTGGTCAATGAGCGCTGCGTGCACCGGGGACGTTCATTTCCTCGCGACATTACACCGTGTCACCGGTAACAGCCGCCGCGATTACTTCCTCGCTTTTCGACTCCCGGAAAACACGGGATCTAGCGATTTGCTGGTCGAAAGAACGAGTGCATTGAATACCCGGCGGTCGTTTCGGGATCTATAGGAGGGTGCTGATGTTATAGAATTGAGTTTCGATCGCGGGAGGTGTTGGTAATAATTACGGGAACGAGATGTGGAAATCAAGATTGATGGGTTGAAATAGTCGGGCTTCTGGACTTCCATGAGAGATTAGAGGTAGCTGCATATGAATAGAGAGGGTGCCTTGTCGATGGGATCCAATTACTCTGGAACGATCGGTTGTAAGGAAATCGATACAGTCCGGTCATTTCTATTCTGCGAAGGCAAATATTGCAGTGGGTGGAGGGAATGGAGGGAGGTCTGAGTGTAGTGTGCTTGTAGTCAAGAATCTGGGGATTTCTAAGCAGTTTTTGGGTGGGAGCTGCGAAGTTTAAGTTTCTATCGAAGAACATAGGACGAACTGTGTAATAAGTTATACTTTTTTTTGTTACTGAGGACAAAGAAGACTCCTGAATATTGTTTTGAACAATCGTTCAACAAAATGAACAATCGTCTTGGACTCATTCAGCCCTCCAATGACTCGCGATATATCAATTTACACAGAGTAGAATTATACTCCAACCATAGCTGATGAAACAGTAGTCTCAGACGGTAGTGTCTTTGGTCACATTCGCTATAATTATTGAACCCAAAGTACACTTTCATTTTAGGTTTACTCTCAAGGTTTCAAAACCCCCATGTGAAGGATAAGAAGAAAAACAGGAAATGCCACAAAACAGCTTTATCGAGAAAATTAAGTTTCCATACTTTAGTCCAACCAGTAAAGAAGCAAAGTTCGATGAATTTAATGTTCTTATATACTTTTGTTTTAAAATAATTTCTTGTTCAACCTTGACGATAGAAGGTTATGCTTAAGCAAAGAGTGGGGACATTCCGTGTTTTGTTCCAGTGTATAGGATAAAGGATCCAATTACTGACACATTATAATATTACAATTACAGCATTTTCTTTAAAGCAAAAAAGTCATTTTTTATCGTTTCATTCAAATTAACGAAGAAAAAATGAAGTACTGTTTTCTGCAACAATTTGAATTGTATGCTAAATTTTTTTTATGCCTCATTTTATAAGATTCATTCATTATTTTACGTAAAACAGCTTAGGGTGACAGTAACTTGGTCCTTTAGTGAACATTTCCTATCTTTAACCAGTATATCCAATACTTAACTTTATCTTACAGTAGTATTGAACTTTATAACCCTTCCTGATTCGTCAGTTCTGTGTTCCCAGTCGCCGCCGCCAAAATATGCTATAAATCGTCAAATCACAAAAGCATTCCTCTTTTTCCCCATTACCTTTCATTCATCAACTTTTACACCCAAGTATGTCTTATTCCAAATCTCACACGATTCCTTATGCCCATTCCAGCAACCGCGCCTCGCTTAATTCCATCCACCACAATAACAAACTTGCGAAACCGCAATTCTTGCGAGTCCGGTCCAGATACATGCTTCCACTCGTCATCAACGTACAACGCCTGCTTTCGTTTTAAATCTAATCAAGTGATCGCAGTTTCGACGATATCTGCTCCTGGACAAAGACAGAGAGCCGGTGTCGAGCAAGATGGCCGAGTTGCCCGAAAGCGTGCGTCCACCAAAAGAGCCGGCTGACTTGGCGCTGGGCGCGATCTGGGTCTCTGAAAGAAGGTGTACCGGGTCCGTTCGACTGCCACAGTTCAGCAGCTTCCGGTGGGCAGCCGTAACGGGTGTTACGTCGAAACGGGTGCCGTTGGCCGATCGATCCTCCCGCCTGGAGGAGCGAGCGTCGCCGTCGTTGCCGTCGTCGTCGACGTCGCTCCAAGCCCCGGCGTTCCCTGGCCTTCCAGTTCTCAGCTTGGACTGAATACCGCTGATTGTCCTCCGCTTTCTCGCTCTGTCGCCCTCTTTCCCTGTCCTTCGCGCCGTTCCCCGGTCTCCCTCTGTCCCTGTCCCTCCCCCACGGTCGCTGGAAAGCCTCGAACCTCGGGGTTCTCTCCACTCGTAACCACCCCTCGTCCTCTCCACTCCACTCCACCCTTCTTCCTCGCCCTCCAACCCTCCCCCCGTCCCCGCCGCCCCACCCCGCGGCGCCCTATCCTCCACGGTGCCGTGCTACTCCTACCCACTCCACGATAATGATGGCAATCAGACCCTCAGAAAGGATTTCAGGAAATTCTCTCGCCTTTTTGTCGGCGGCCGGGGCGGAGGCGGACGCCACAAACACCGGTCGCCGTCGTCCTCCGCTCCTGTGCGGTAGTTATAGTCCTCGTTCCGCTTTCCGCGCTTCTTCCTCCGACGCCCGCGATCCTGGCGCATCCTGCGGGATTTTCAATCGCTTTCGACGTCGACCCGCGACATGGCCGCTCAGAGGTGTAGCCTGGCGTTTCGGCGACAGACGGGGGCGGCTCGTCAGCTTTCATTTGGGAGCTTCTCTTTTCACGGGGTCTTGTCTTATCAGTTTTAGTTTGGAAGGTCTTCTGGTTAATTTTCTTTTCGGAGTTCCGATGGAATGTTTCATAGATTTTTCTGAGGCTTTCTTATTGCTTTTGGTTTGCTGTTTGAGGCATTGGGAGGAAAAATGGACTGATCCACATTAAATAATTTATTTCAATAGGATGTATTGATCGTGTAAAATTGAAAGAAAAATTTCAATGTGGGTTAGTTTGTTTTTGCTCTCGATGAAAACTTCTCCTTCCGATGGAACATTTCATTAGTTTACTTACCCCCTTATTTCACAGTCCTTCTTTTTCTGTTTCGAAGCTCAGGTAGCGTATAGTTAAATTTCTTGTATAATTCTCTACGATTATTTCTTGGATTTTTATTTTTCCCCGCCTTTTCCTTTCTGTTACAAGCTTCGTTTCCCTTTAATTGCAACATTCTACCGTTGATGTTGCATTCAGTTTCTGTTTTAGACATCGTTTAGTTTCCCGTTAGAATCATTGCACACTCTTTGCTCGATCTTCTGCTGCAACCTATTTCCTGCGCTTATTATAGTCGCCAATTTAGCTTCCATTGTAGTCATCGTTTAGCTTTCCACTGAAATTTATCAAGCTCTCTTGAGGTCGCCCTCTGTTGCAATATTTTGCAAATCTTTTGCTACGCTTCTCAGATTTCGATTCCCGTATGTCGAAGTACTAATATACTCGCAGTTCTCCGCACATTTAGATGTACAATTTTACTAGTTTATTAACATTTCCACTGTGTACTAAACAAATGACCCACTGTGCACCCGATTGATCTTCATCTTCAAATCATTATCTGTGGAAATATACCTTAAGCAAGCCTCTCTGCCGTTTCTTTGAACGAAATTCGACGGCCCAGCCCTCGTTACTCCGCGGTCGTTTTTAGTAATTGCAGCCGCTTGAATTTTAGCGGGTTGCTTGGAACGGATTTTCGAAGGGGCGAGGGAGTTTCTTTGAACAGACGCATTTTAAGGCGCTGTATTGTGCTCCTCGGTGGAATCGTTCTTTATCACCCAGAGTAGTGCTCCGTCCCTCTCCGAGAAATTTTTAAAATCACCATGGACTTGAAATCCATTTCAGGTGATTTTAAAAATATCGTTTCCTTTGTTACTGATAGTTTGTTTCAATATCACATTGATTAGACTCCCTAGTAAACAGTTGACTGAACATTCTTCAGCTTCTAAGTAAAAAATGGCAAAAAGTGAACATCCAACTACTAAAATTACATTCTTTATATATTCTTCACTTTTCCTCAACTTTCGAAACTAACTTCATTCCACCCTCGGCAGGCAGTAGGTTCAAAGATGGCTGTCCAAGATACTCAACTAAGTTTACCATGATTACCCTAGAAATTTCCTTCCAGTTACATCTGCATTCCCCCAAATTTGTGGGGGCCAACAGGATCCTAAAAATTCACGTATAACTAAAACACAATTATTTTATTTCACATAAAATCATACCAAGTCCCCTAATACTCGGTATATAATAATCAATCAAGCCTGTCCATTTTTCCGAATCCGTCAAGTCCACCATAATTTCACAAGCTTCCCCCGAGTAATTTCCTTATCGAGCCCCTTATCGAGTGTCCCAGGAAGACTTACTTACCGGGCGATAAAACGTACGATAATTAGTTGCACCCTCGGATAGAAATTAATCACTCGACCGTGGGCAACGACTCCGCGGAGCCGCAGTTCTTCAGCGCAGGGCGTGCAGGGGCTTTCGTAGCTTGTTACACGCTAATTCCGGGGCCATTTTCGCGGGGACTGTGCGAAAACAATGGAACAATGTTCCAGAGGGAACTCTGGCTACTAAGAGAGAAAAGAAACGTTGAAATACATGTACCTATTCTTCCCACTTGCCATTCTCTGTATAACTCGGAGAGGTTATTTATTTTCCTATAGATCGTGGGTCAAGTTAGTCCGCAATAGTGAATTAATTGCAAGCACTGGAGAAAATGCTAATTTTACCGAAAAGAATTTAATAGAATATTCCAACCGAGAGATTTAATTTTGGAGTAGGTACTTAAATGCTTAAGTTTTAAAATCTGAAAAGGTACCACCAAGAAGGGAAGCTACTTCGCGAATCGGGACACGAAGCATAAATGCTCCTCCAATCCTAAAAATTCCAGTGTTACAAAACTGGCCCCTTTGTTTCGCGCCAGGGTGACGTTATCGTCTCCGTTTCATCGAGAAGATGACGGATGGCGATCCAATGGGACGAAAGGTGAGGGTTGAGGAGACACAGTGTGATCTGTTGCTCACGCTGCGCCGCACGCCGACAATATTGACTGGGAGCCAAGAAAAGGCCGAAAAATGGGGTGCTGCTCTCCCTTTTCTCGGCGGCCTCACTCCCCCGTCACTCCTTCATTGACGGAACATTAAGCACACACGATAACGCATGATTAACTGGCTAATGACTTTCTCCGTGCCGCTCTCCCGCTGCCTCTACTCGGGGAGGATAGACGGCTCTTGCAGAGTCATCGCCATGGGGGTGGAGCGCACCCCACGTCCTAGAACCTTTTCACCGATAAGTGACGGACGTTTTTCGTCCTTAATCGGCTGAATAATTTGTCGTTGACAAATATTCGCTCGCGTGTCCTTCGACGGCGACCACGTGACTCTGTGTCTGAACGCATCCTTTCCGAAAGCTTTTCCCTTTTTTGTGAAAGTCTACCGCGATGAACGAATGCGGCTGTTCAGCGAGGGAATTAATGGAGGAAGAGTTAATTGAAGGGTAAAGAATCTAATTTGTAAAGAACTTTGAAATGTGAAGACCTTGGAAAGTTCTCAAAACTGCTTTTTTAAACCCTTTGGTGGTTGATTTAAGTAATCGAGTCTGTGACGATTGACACTTCTAGGGTAAAATGACTCCCGTACTTGTTACATTTTGTTTTGTCTTGGGATTGATTCTAATTGTATAATACAATATTTAACAAAAAGCTGTTCACTTCAGAAGAACTCGTGGTGGACATCAAACACGAAAGTTAATGGTATATAAAAAATTTCTGAAACGATTTAGTAATGAATTTGAGGGAAGTACAAGAGTTGAAAATCTTGCAAATGTTTGAGCAGGTAATACTACTCGAACTGATCAATGTTCTTTTGATAGCGTTCTAAGATTACACAAAAGGGTTATGGTGGCGTATAGTTCATCCCCCAGTAATGTAAGGGTGGCTACGAAGGTCGAGACATCTGTCGAGGCTCAGGGTGACTAAAATAAGGGATGATGTCGAAAGACACTGCCATCTATCCGAGGCTTCTATGAATTTAGGGGTAGTTAGCCGCTTGGTCGTCGGTTTTGGTATTGATCTGAACTACTTGCAGGGAAATGTCAGCGCATAAAGGACTCCGGTAGCAAGGGGTTGCTTCCCTGTGATCTTCTTAACCGATCATCGTTAACTGCCACCCTTATTACTCTACTAGGATAAAGCCATAAAGTGCCAAGTAACTTCGTGCATGCGTGTCTAATGGTACAGAATTTTGATATTCGACGGAACCACAAAACTGTGTACTATAGGTAGATACTACTCCCTCTTTAAACCTTACACCCCTAATGAAGTTTCTGAACGTAACAATCTTACCTATAAAACCTAGATTAGTAAATTTTACCTATTATTTCGACACGTTTTTACAAATTTTTCTGAACTAAAAATTCAGGTGCAGTTTAAGTTCGAAGTTCTGAAAGTGTCAAGGAAGAATTAGTCTTGCATTCAATAACGCCACATTTTATACACGAAGAAATATTTCGGACCCTAGAAATTTCACTTGAATAACACAAATTTCTAATGCAGAATATACTCTCTAAAAATCACAAGTGGAATGCAACCCCCACCTAAAGATTCTACAGTGAATCTCAAATTCCAAAACGACTTCCAACGAATCTCCCAAAGCTCACTTTCCACCCCTATTACTACAAACCTCCTTCAACTACCTTAAACTACCCCCGAAGGCGTCCAACGGTTCCCCACCCACTCTCCACTTTCCTCGAACCACCCCAAATAAACCATTCTACAAAATTCTACAAAATCTACATTGCGTAGAATCTCCACCTATCAATATTCATCGCGCAGTGCCCCTTTCACCCCGAACCGTCAGCAGAATTTGACCCCCGGGAGCCCCGTGCGCGCGGTCAGTACACGAAAGCAGCTGGAACCTCCCCCCCGATAAAATACAAGATTTACTGTAATGGCGGGTGGAGGGAGCGAGCGTTCTCACTCGAGCTTCCGTCGAGTCACGTGGACTGCCCCGTTCTCCTGTTCCTCGGCCCCTTTTCTTGGCCGTTCTTTCTCGCCACCCTGACCCCCCTCCCCCTTCCACTTTTCGCTGCTCTTTTTTTCCTTCGCTGCTCGTTCCACCTTCGCAGTCCCGCGCACAGCCGTGGAGCGGCGAGTTAGCGGCTTAACGAGGTTATTTCACGACGTCGGGAGTCGGCTGGGCCATAGGTCGCGCGAGGATGAATAATGATGCGGCCAGGGGGTTGGCTGGCCTGCCTGCGGCACGTACGATCGTTGCATAAGCTGGGAGCTAGTCGTGGACACGTGTAAAACTCGGAACCCCCTTTGGATAACGTACGGAGATAGATGGTCCGAGGAAATTCGTTGGATAGGTAGACGCTTTTGTGGGCTGCAGGGGGGTGGGGGGAGGGGAGGTGGTCGATGACAACCGGAAGTCATCGTCTGCGACGGCGGTGGGGGAGGTGGGTTTGATTTAAAGACGGGGGAGGAAAAAAGTAATTAGCTCCAGGTGCTATCTGGGGGTTCCTTGGGGGACACTTGTTGTTAATGGGATATGGTGTTTTAAATCGTTGGCTGATTTATGCTGGGTTTTAGTGGGGTTTTGGTTGAATAATGTGTTGGGAGTTACTTGCCTTGGGATTTTTCTAAGGGTTGCTGGTGTTATAGTGAATTTAAATGGAAGGAAGGGATACATAAGTATTGTTTTCAGTAACCCCTGACAATTGAATAGAACTATATATTACCAGCTTTATTATTTTGCTCCGCCCGAAATTTAGATTCTAATTTTATAAAACAAATGTTTTTTTGTGAAAATGGTCACATTCATCTGGATTAGTCAAGCGTAATGAGCTGAGGCACGTTTCGTCATCCCAGAGATTATCGGTCGAAAGTTTTTAGGCGACAGACAAACACACAAACATATAGAAACTTTCCACACTCACACGAAACACCCAAATCTCCCTGAAGAAGACCAAATCAATCATGGATACCAACTACACAACGTTTAGTAACCCGATGTCCCTTCAGGCCCTCCCGAAGGAAACGCAAGAAGGAAAACTGAAGTTCAAAGAACCCAAAACAGTATCGATAGTATCCAGTTCGTACGAGCAACGCGCAGAAACACGTAGCCAGGACGACGAGGGGGCGGGAAAGGCAGGGGAGGGAAAGACTGGCGGAGGAAACAGCCGCGGAAGATAGCGGTAATGGGAGGGTACTATTGCGCGGTGGTCGGTGACAGGAGAATAAAGAAACCAGCGATGAGGAACGAGAAAAGTGGTGGAATGGGGGGAGCGGAGGAAAATGGGGGAAAGCTGAGAAAAGCTGAGGGAAGCAGTGGAAAATCCAGAAAAGCAGAGAAAAGTGGAAGAGAGCAGGTGGAAAGTCGAGAAAAGCAGAGGAAAGTGGAAGAGAGCAGGTGGAAAATCGAGAAAAGCAGAGGAAAGTGGAAGAGAGCAGTGGAAAATGGAGGAAAGCACAGGGGACCAGTGGAAAGCGGGGAAAAGCGGGGAAAAGCGGAAGAAAACGGTGAAAAGCGGGGGAAAGCAGAGGAAAGCGGGGGAAAGCAGAGGAAAGCTATGGAAACCGAGGAAGACCGGAGGAAAGCGGGGGAAAGCAGTGGGAAATGGAGGAAAGCGGGGAAAAGCAGAGGAAAGCTATATAAAGCGGGGGAGAGCGGAGGAGAACGGAGACCAGTCTGGAGGAAGATGTAGCAGGAAGATAAGGCAGCAACGGCACCAGCGACGCGGCCCTTCGATCCCGCGCCACGCTCTTTGTTGCGAAGCGCAATAATTGCGCGGGAGGGTGGCTTGCGAGCCGCAGGGGGCGACGGGGGGTCACGGGGGGCGGCAGCACGCGCCGGAAACGGAACCGAGAGTCGTGTGTCCCCGGCGTTCCCGGGCGGAACTATCATGATTAGTCACGGGGCCTGCAACGAGCCGTAGGAGAACAGAAAGACACAACCACCGCCAACCCCCCTGCCAACCCACCCGGAATTCGCTCGAGCGCGATCGACCTGAACGCGCCACGGAGAGAGGCGCAATCGATCATTGCTAGTCAAGGATCGACCGCTCAGATTCTTTTTCCACGGGTATTCTTAATTGCTGGAGTTTGCTGGCGGTTTGGGGTGCGTTCGATGGGTGGCGGTGGGAATAGTTGTGCACTGTGACGGGGGGTGAGAAAGTGGATCGAGTCATTAGGTTTGTCTTGAGAAGCTTCTCCGTTTTTAGGAATCGGTTTCACGATAGCATTTGAGAAAATTCTGTTCTGTCAGGTGTGCTCGCGTGTGGGTTGGAGGTAAGATGGGGGTGGGGGTTGGAAGGTTGTCAAGGGGTGGAAGTGTGTACCTTGATGGTGGCTGAATAATCACATCAATTTCGCAGCAGTAGCTTCAAGGGTTTTATTTTATTAATATTCGTAGTGTTTTCCTTGATTGTCTGTCAGAGATAAGATGTAAGTTAAGGGTAGAAACAGTTGATGAGGGAAGGAATATTCAAGCTTTAATTGTAACCGATATTTTTCGTGACTCATTTAAATTAAAATTCAGTGTCGTCACTCAAAGCAACTGTCACCACAGCAGTAATAGATATTTATATTAAAATTTGAGGACCGAGGAGATATCTCAAAGGGCGCATTCAAATCTCCTGGAATCACTCAACCCTTCTACGACTTATCATATCATTTCAAGTGGTTTCAATCGTTATTAGAATTATTTAATTATATCCCAAGAATATACTATATATTCAATCACTACAAATATAATTCCACTAACATTTCACCATCGACTCCAGCCACCGAATTCGATAATCCCAAAAAGAATTCGCACTCGAGGTCCCAGGGACATCCCCGCTATGGGGTCCGCGGACGGATATCCGGGGTCATCCGAGCGGCCTCCCCGAATTTCTTTAATGTATTCTTTCCAGTTTTTAGAGGCAAGACAGTTACGATCCTCTGAACCTTAGTCACCCCTTGAAGCTGGGAACGAGGGGCGAACCAGTCGTAGTTGCTGGTGGCGGAAGCGGAGGGGCGCGCAAAGGTTCCCGGATGAAGGGCAAAAGGGATCACACCGTGGGGGCTGGCTGAGCCTTGGACTGACGAGGGTCTGCTCGAGACCCCATAACCACCCCCTCTACCCCCGGGGTTAACCGATACCGGCAATTATCAACGCGTCTTGGTCACCGTGATCCTCCCTTCTCGAAGAAGAGGCACACACAGGGTGAGTCCTCATCAACGATTAATCGACCAACCCCCGCGACGCTCGCTAGCTTGTTCCTCGTGTCAGGAAATATTAATTCTTAATATATCATCTACGTTTCTTTAACCCTAGAAAATTAACCGTTCCCCGAATTGATTGTAAATGATATAAAAATTATAAACCTCCATAGCGTCATCTAGAGATATTCTAGAAATCCCCATCTGCAAATTAAAATCCACTCTACGATTTTTTACAGAATAAATAAACATATAACTCTGTACTTTAAGAAAATCTTGCAAATCTGAAATTGAATATTATATTCCCACTATTTCCGAAGTAACGTAGTAATGAATTTCTCATTGTTAATAACATTCCATGGAAAACTGTTCCACTTTTCGCGGGGCACAATGGGACGCGCCCGGCATCCTGTCTTTCTGACGCGCTCAGCGCACGTGAAATTGGTGTAGGGGGTGTGAGCTCTCTTTTATGCTGCGCCGTTTGTCTCGGTAGGTGCCCCATTCCGTGCAATTAGACAGACGAGAGGTAACATTACCCACGGTCGCATAAAGCGTCCTGTTCTCCGTCCGTAGGGCGTTCGCGAAAGTGTCGCAGCCGATACTTCTCTTGCCTTTAATTGCCCTGCTTCTGGATCGCCGGAAGACTTATCTTTGCGATCTCCTCTTGTTCTCGAGTGTCGAGTATCATCCTGGACGCGAGGTTAAATGGCCCGTAAGAGGTGGCTGCAATTGTTCCTACAGAAAAATTTACTATACTCCAAACAGTTGGACCTGGTTTTAAATTCAACAAATAGGTGGGTGTATTTTAAATAGTTGTATATAAGAAAGAAGGATTAGTGTGACATATTTTAATTTGAGGTGAGCACTAAAGAGGGTAGGAATGGAAACCTCCGCATAGAAGGCAGCACTGAGGCTGATTGTTGAATCCCTAATTACTCAGCTTTTGTTAACTCTTTCCTATATTTCTGGTTTAATTTTTAGCACAATTTTTCCCAACCTTACTCGAGTCTCTTCTCTTTTTATAATATTCAAATAACCTGCGACCCCTCCCTCCCCAAATATCAAGTAACGTAAATTTAATGAGATAAAGAAAACACATTCAAAATATATATTCGTCAGAATATAATTCTAACTTAATACCTATTATTAAAAATAAAATCCAAACAACCGTGACGACCTCCCACAATTCAACCGGTTATGAATCACTGTTTTAGTAAATTAAACTGTGATTAGTATCCACAAGCTTATCTCCTCCTAATTCTTACAATTAGTGGTTCCTCAAATTGATTTTAGAATCTTTATCTCTAGATTAAAATTGAGAGCTCTACTCGTCGCCCATATTCTAATCCTTTCATTCCGTACAATAAGTTCCATATTTCTACGTTCAATTGGATTATTCAACTTAAATAGTCGACTCAGCTCGACTTAGACGTAGCTGATCCCGCGAGAACCGCCCCTCAATTTCGAAATACCCGGTGCTAGTGTCCCGTGGCGCCAGGCCTGGCTCAGCGGAGCGTGCACGATCGAACGCAACTCCTGTGAGCCTTAAAAGGGCTAACCAGCGTCGTGTACCCTGGCAAACAGCACGTTGTCGGCATGCGCGTCACCTCATTTTGTCAAACATCAATTACCAGGGCAAACAAGGCGGGATGGTGCTCTACCGACAAACATTAAATACATGCGCCGCCCTCCTACACGCTGACACAACATCCGACGTGTGATGAACCGATCGAACGCGAGACCACGTTCGTTTAACGATTAGGAGCCCGGCGAAGCGTGACAGAAAACTGACGAGACTGCGGACCAGATTAGGAATTATCGAGAAGGCGACACGGTGCAACGAAACGGATCGGATGAAAGTAGAGATAAGTACTATGGAAAATTGATGAAAACAGATTGAATTCTACGGGGGAATGAAAGGTGTTTGAATCACAGGATTATAAAAATAACTTTTTTTAATTTCTGAAAAATAAACAGCTTAGAGTAGAACCTCACCGAGGTTCCAATTTCTTAGAAAATACATTCCTCGTTAATCTTCGCTCAGACCACCAATCACCCAAATTCTGCATCACCAAATCCAGATTCCCCCCTCCGAATCGTAGCAGAGGTTCGTTAGCTCTCAGTGGATCTCCACGGTCTCCAAGCAGCGATTCCACCAGGCTAGGGGGATTTCCCCTTTTGTCAGGGGCTGGGGAAAGTTGGGTAGAATTATAGCCAGGTACCCCGTGTACGTGTGCGGAGGCCCGACACGGAATGGCCCGACTTAAAATCTAAGTAGCTCGAGCATGATCCCCAGGGCCGCAGATACGGCGGCTAGATAGACTCGACCCTCAAGCCTGTAGCGGAGGGCTTGTGGAGAGGGCGGAAGACCAGAGGGATGCTGGGATACCGAGGGGTGCATCCGGGATCTCGGAGGGTGGCGAATCGTGGGGCGGTCGGTCGTCATGGATACGTTCCCGGCTAACCCCCTAACCGCTCCTCCTCCCTCGTCATCCGCGTTTTCGCAACTACGCCGCCATCATCGACCCACCATCTTGCACGGGGACTAGACCGCGATCTCTGTCAACATTTTTCGGCCGCGGCACCGTCGCCGAGCGGCCCTCTCGAGTCGGGATGACGACTCGCGATCGATGGGAATATTCTTAGGAGGGAACGAGGATTGGGAGCTCCGGGAGTCTCTATTCCATTTTCTGGGGGTAAACTTCGATTGGGGTGGCTTCGTGGCTTCGCGTAGACTTTTCATTTTGGTGGATTGATTTCGACGAGGGAAACGAGGTGGTAGTTTTTAATTGGTTTGCTTGAAATGGGAGAGTTGTGGAGTTTCTGCTCCATTTTTTGGGGCCATTCTTCCATTCAGAGTTTTCGGGGTCATAGCTAGGGTTTTGATTTTGGGAGCTTGAGTTTGGTGGAGGAGACGAGGTGGTATTTTTTGCTGGCGGGTTTACCTGAAATGGGAGCCTTGGGGAACTTCTATTCCTCGATTATACTTTGACTTGGGTACTTCTATAGTTTCAGATAGATAGGATAGTGTTTCTAATCGCGTGTTTAAATTCTGATTTTATAAAAAAAGATTTTTTACTTTTCTTGTAAAGATGGTTACATTCATCTATATTAGTCAGGCAAAATGAGCTGAGACACATTTCGTGACCCCAGAGTTTATAGTTGCAAAGTTTTTAGGCGACAGACAAACACGCAAACACTTTCTGCTTTATATATTAAGATTTATGAACATTGTATACTTATGCCTTGTTTCGTGAAGACATAATTATATATTCAGCAAAAAATCGTGTCGAGTGGTGCCAATAAATAAAAACTGGTACCCATAAGTAGTAACCTACCCCTTTCTTTCCCTTCACTCTGCCCCCGTTTCCATTAATCCAACCACATCCCATTCCTCGTCTCTAAAAATTAACCCACCACGCTACCTCCAAAATCTACCAAACACATTCCTCTGCGATATCAAACTCCTCGCTACTATAAACAATACCGCCCCGTTGTTGCTTTCCACCGAATCGCCATAAAAATTAGTCGAGCACGACGTCCCCTCTCCCTCTCTACAAAACTGCGCTTCTGCCCCCCCGCACCCTCCCTCCCGAAACAGAGAAGATGGAGAACGTTCGAGCGCGTAAAGTTTTCGCGGAACGAACGACCGATAAATTTCCGAGGAGGCGAGCAGGATATTGGTGTGGCCGTGGAGAGCAGTCGACGACCGTTTTGCTCAGTTGGCAGCGGTGCAACCCTCGTGCAACGCACCCACGTCGGTGCACCGTGCCTCGACCGCCCTCCCCCTCCCCCTCCGCCCTCCTCCCCCATCACGGTTGGCGCGCGGGGGCGTGGGCGGTAGATAACGTGATTTACACTGGCTGGGTAATTAATGTCCCCTGGCGACCGGCGCTTTAAAAAAACAATCGGAAATCGGCGACAACGAAGAGCAACAGTCAGGCCGCCGGTATCGCGGCCGGTGCGGCCTGACAAATTATCGCGCCCGAGATTTTCCTTTATTTTCCCCCCCTTTTTCCTCTCCTCTCTATTGGGAGAGCTCGGCGAGGTGCATCTTGGGACGCGAGCCGAATTCAGTGGCCGATTGATCGCGTTGGAAACCGAGGGCTTCAATCTGCGAATTTTGTTTTCGACGTTGGAGGCAGAGTTGGGCATTAATTAAATAAAACACTTTTTGAATAACCGATCGAGTAAAAGTTACTTTAACTTTAGATTATTATAGAATTTTTTTATTTCTTTGCGGTCAAAGTTGAAGCTGAAAAATTTATTCGACGCTGGAGTTGGAATGGTCGACAAGTAAAAAAATAACTTTATTCGTCGAGCAATGTTAATACGGTCCAACTTTTTTCTACAATCTGGCGAATATTTTTTTAATTTTTATTCGTTGTTTGAAATTTCTGTTTAAATAGAAATTTTCCCCATTTCTGTTTTGAGGCGCGACTTTTTGTCTTTTTTTTAATGGAAATGGCTTTCCGTTTCTGCCAGATGCGATGGTTCTGGGATTAAAATATATCGATAATAAATTGAATGATAAAGGCTTCGATTTTTGGAGAATTGGGTGGGTGGAATTCGAAGGTCGTGGATAACTTGGTGTTGCATAAGTTGTCCGTAGATCCTGTGGAGTAAAATTTACCTGCTCAGCTGTCTGACAATGACTCCCATATTTCTCAGTGCCCATTCTACTTACAATTAGCGTGACACTGTAAAGCGTACGTTAATCACCCTCGCAAAGCAACGTGAGAAAAGTGGTGAAATTATTCCGGACGCCCACGCGAAGCATGGAGGTCCGAATGTTCGATTAGATCTCCGAACTTGTGAAAGCCGTGAGAAAAGTAGTGACTCAGTGTAATCGCCCCTAGGACGCGATCGCGGTTGATCTTTTTGGGCACAGTCGAAGGATTCCTGCGAAGTAATACAAGAGTGGCAGAGGTGGGAAGTTGCCGGGGAAAATAGCGAATGAATCAGAGTAGTATTTCCATTTAAATAATCACTGGTACGAAGGTTCATCTCCATAACGACCGCCTCTGCTCTGTACCACTCGCTACGACACGAGCTTGCGCGTAATCGAGTCGCGTGTGCTTTTCCACGCGTACTTGCGTGACCCGCGATTAACATCTAAAACATCGCTCCGCCGTGTAACTTGTCCGACTTTGATGTGTGCCTAACCCTGGCTTGCCTCGCAGCTGCGACAAGGAAACTTTTTCTTTAATCTTGGAGTAGTTGTGATAGGGGATCACGTGACAAAGTAATCGAGTGTAGGTACCTACGGTTACTTATAGGGTTGTTTATGTAAATTACGATTTTGCTTTATTTGTGGTATCTGTAGTCTGGTTTCTTCAACTACGGCTGTCGTCAATAGAGGACAGGATATGAGACTTATACGAAACTTTAGTGATTTGATGAATTATGCCGGAAACGGGGTTGTTTATTGACTTTTATTTATTTTATCGAGATTGCTTCATAGGACACAAATTTTTGGTGGTCTAAAATATTTCATGTACCTAACAGATTTTTGAAGGCCTCAAATATTCCATAGGACACAAATTCATGAACGCCTTATACAGCACATATTTTGTGAGACTTTAAATACCTCATAGGACGTTCTTTTGACAACCTAAATACTTTATAAAATATAAGGCACAATTTTTTGAGTGCCTCACGTACCTCGTACGACACATAATCATTAACCACTCAAATTCCATACACGCCATATATTATTAAAGGCTTCTCACGCGACACACACAATCGAAGGCCCCCAAATACTATAAAACACATACTGTTAGTGGACTCACCGGTGATGGATGCGGTGGGCGAAATGGCGGATGGATTGGCACGTGGTGGCGGCGAGAAAGCTCCGGACAAGTATCCGCCGCGGTCGGCGAGCGCCTGCTTCGCCTTGTCGACGCTCTCCTTGAGCCTTTGGAAGGTGCTACCGCAGGTGAGGCCGCGATACGGCCAGTTCTCCTGCTTGACACCGGCCGCGGTTACACCAGCGGCCGCGGCCGCGGCTCCTGCCCCGGAGGCTCCCTTTAATTCGAGCGCACCTGCGTACGAACAGCTAGCGCTGTCGTACATCACCAAAGAGCCCCTGAAAATCATCACCAGACAATATACAGAGTAGCCAATCTTCGGGATTCCTCAAACAATAATTTTAAGTACCACTGGCTAGAGCAGAATTCGTTGAATTGGGTAAGAGGAAAGTGAGAAAGGGGTTGAAGCGTAGCGAACCCTAATCAAGTGTTCAGGTGGCTCCCTTCGCGAACTCTTAAGGTCGATATTCACCCTGATTCGAACGAATATGAAGTGGATATAACCTGCAGCTAAGAGTGAATGTTTCTTAAAAAAAAGTTTCAGTTAAAAAAAACTATTGTTTTTCGGAAGTTATATTTTTCAAAATAAAAAACTTTCAATCGAATCGAATAATAACTTTTCGAGATATTTGTCCCACCTATTTGAAGAGAACTGTATCGGGAAAAACGTATTTAAGGGCTTCCACCAACTAGGGAGTCAAATCCACAATTCGTTTCTTTCACAACCCCTTGAGTTTCGCTCTGGATATCTGTACTGAGCGATAGTGGAGTGTCCAATGCGCATGCGTAAACAGAATCTGATTACTGACGTGCACAGACCGTTTATAGAGTTCACTGCTGCTTGGTATGCTGATTGAACAGTGTTGGATCAGCGAACGTGTCACGATTGCTATGTAAACCGATGGAGAGCTCGTATTAGACGGAATTGAGTGGCATTACTTTTATCCTGGAAGCCGGGTGCTTCCTGACGAAGGATAAAGTAGCAAACAGCAAGAGTAGGAAGTAAATTTAAGAGAAGGGAGAAAGCAAAGGAAAGTGGATAAGTTCTTGGGCAAAGGAAATAACAGAAGATTAAAAAAAAGAAAAAAAAAGTCCAATTGAATGGGAGATATATAAATAAGTATTAAGAGAAGGAAGATAGGAACAGAATAAACACGAAGGTACTTAACCAATAGCATCGAGGAAAGAGGACAGGATCTGCGAATCAATTCCTGCTAAAGCTATTCAAGCATTAAAGTCTTATCTCGAATTAAATGTAGCTCCACAATGAATAGCCATTCTATCTCGCGTATGGAGAATTTCATTTACCTGGTTCATGGACAGGAAGATATCGATTCGTTGTTCGAAATTAACAATTGACAATGTAGAAATGATACTACGGCTTCATTGGAACGGATTGTAATATAGAATTACAACAGATATTCAAATTTAAAGACTCTGTTGTATAGCTTCTGATTACGGCTGAACTGTGTCAACCATCGGTAGTTTTCACCAGAGCGGTGGATGACAAAGGGAAGAACGCAATCCGTAGACAATGAACGGCGTTAACAGAGTAAGTGTGAGTTACTTGAAACTCTTGACATCACTTGCGTACAGTAGGCAGTGTCGTTAAGGATCATTAAAGGACCCTTGAAGCATCCGGTAAAGTCACGATCGAATTAAATCGAATGAGCATGTGCGCAAGAAAGCATCTTGCTTATGAATGCATTACGGCGGGGGAGCTGGCGTGTTAAACAGCAGATGCAACAGAAAAGACACCACTAACCAACTCGAAATCAATCAACCATCATAATTCAAAATCTGTACAATTCTGTATTCGATAAAACCAGTAAAAAACTAAAACTAAGAATATTAAAATTAAATGATAGCAATTCTTCGATTAAAAAATTTGAACCTTCCCCAAACACAGATTATCTTTTAACCCTTCATCGACACACCTCTTTTTTCGATCGACTTTGACACACCTGGGTGGCTCAAATCCAGAGCAATTTTTGAACGAGTGCCAAAGAATCCAATTATTATAAAAAAAATCATGGGTCAACTTCAAGGTCTCTAGAATATATTCCAATAATTTTTTGATTGAAATTTTATCACAATTTTTGTAAAATAATTCTAGATTACCACACGTCGAGAAATACCGAAGAAAATCTTCAAAAAATTGTAACTTTTACAAATTTCAATATTAAAATCTAAAATTCTACAGAGTTGCTGCTTGGATATAATACTTTGAGAGAAAAAATAGTTTATAAATCAGCTTTGAAAAAAAGGTATTTATTTTGCATATAAAGGGTTAAAGATCTCGATCCCTCAAGATTATTCATTTCGAAACCACTACACCATTGAACCTCTCAAATATCCCACCACCGTGCTTAACGACATCGCCAACTAGGCCCAGCTCCCGCCCAGAATCCCGCATTCGAGCGGAGGAAGAGCAGCAAGGAGATAGCGCGGAATTAACGAGCAGGAGGCAGATTACGCGCACGTAACAACCAGGAGCGCGTAATCGATCTGTCGTAATTCAGCTGGCCATCTTCCACCGTTGATCTAAATTTCATCGACGCGTCCGTCTTATCCCCCCCGCCCCTATCGATCACCACGAATGTGATATCCCGATGAAATCGACGATATCGGCCGGCGATGCAATTTCTCCAACGACTCCCCGCAATCTCTCCGCATCCCAGCGGACCCGCTCATCCTTCTACGCGCCAAGGCACCGACCAAATCTCCCGCTTCCTCTCGCGTTACGTAAACGATTTCCCCGAGCCGGAAGCGGACAATGACCAGCCTGCGCGCGGAAGACGAAGGCGGCACCGCGCGGATCTCGGATGATTTTTACCTGCTGCTGTCGCTGCGACGATTTCCACGGTGAAACGCGAGCTGCAGGCCGAACACGCCGATCATCGATCCTCCTTGCTCCGCCCGATCGAAATATCGCCCCCCGAAGCGGCGGGTCCTCTTCACGCAGCCCCCGCGACCGGCATCTCGGGCCGCGTTACTCGCTCGGGACAAAAGCAAACGGCGACGAATGCACGCCGGCTGGCAGATACGCGGATGTCCACGGTGTATCGAGGTCAATTTAATCACGTTCACAAAACTGTCACATAATCACGGTGCACCTCCGGCGGCCCGCAAGCGCACGGTTTCCGCGTCCCGTCCACGAGACCCCCGCGCTAAATGGCCCTCTCGCCGCGGCCACCGCGATTTCCACAATTGCCTTTCTATTTAAAACGCACTGCAATTATCCTCCACCCCGCTCGGCACGATAATAAGCCGGTCCTGGACGGTATCTTGATACCAACACACCGAACACCAACGACACCAAGACTCCCTCCTCCGAGATCCCACGGCGCGCCTTTTTAGACGCGCGTTCAGCGCGAGCGTGGATTCTTCCGATCGCCTTTTCATGGATCACTCGGCGCTGCCGATCCTCTTCCAAAACGGACGCCACGAATATCTGGATTCTCTGATTTTGTCCGTGAGCTTCCTTTCACAAGCTAACGATCCAAGCCCGAGTCCTTGTGCACTTCGCGCTCCTCTTCCAAGCTCGTCTCCTCAGGCTCGATCGTTGGAGATGCTCGATGGTAGAGGAGCTCGTATCGTCGATCATTGTTCGCAGCTTTAGTCGCGTGGAGTGATTGTCAGTGGATCGGAGGAGCGGGGGTAGATGGGATCCGCGGGGGCACAGCACGAAATCGTTCGTGGTGACCGCGACGGGCGTGGAGCTGCGATGGTCGGTTACCCAGAAGAGGCTGGACCCGATATCAAGAAGAAGGTACTACGGGCAGGTTGTCTCGCGCAACTGCGGCCGCCGCGGCCAGCAAATTGCCTGCTTCCGGGCCTCATTACATCACTCTGTTACTCTGTTAACGCTCGCCGGAAACCCCTCTGCCTACCTCGTCTAAACTCTCTCGCATGTACCTACACACACTATTTAAATGCGCTGCCGCGGACGACGTGGCCGAAGGGGGGAGAGAGCGACTGTCGCGATGGATCTTTTCGTGGTTTTCGGTCGCAGCGACGTGGAATCGCTCGGCGACGCTCGTTCGCCATGGAGTGAGCCTGATGGGGGTTGTTGGACGAGGCTGGGGGAGGTGGTGATTGGTTTCTTTCGACTGTCGAGCAAGTGGCAGGATTGTTGTGCTCTTTGAGGTGTCTGGGAATGTTTGGAGATTCATTGGAGATGCGGGTGAACTTTGTTTTTGGAATGTTGATGGGAGGGAAGGAATTGTTAGGTGAAGCCTTTTTTGTACAATAATTGGAAAAGTAAATTAGTTTTGCGGTTTGTGGAAAATGATGCGGGTTGCGTGGGTTGTTGGTGGAAAAATGTTGACGCTGCTTTAAGAGATTGGATGATTTTTGTAGTTTGTTAGCGTGAAGTGTAACGCTGATATATTTTATTACTGGGAGTAACTAGTTGGCGATGTGTTTTCTGCTTTAAGTAGAACGAGAGAATTATTAGGTTATTTTGTTGACAAATATTGTATATCGATATTTAGGGTTTTCGAAAAAACAGGTTTAAGGGGTATCCCTACATTGACGGACGAATAATGATGCGAACTTTGGGAATTTAAAAAAAAACATTAAATATATTTACTCTCAGCTTTGTGGCTTTAATCTTTAGAGAATATGAAAAACAAATTGTATGCAAAAATAGTGGTGATATCCGAAGGTATAGTGCTTCAAATAGGGCTCCTTACGAAAATCATATGCGCATTGTTAGCATAAAATAAGCCGTTGTAGTTGTCTGAAGTAGAAAATTTAAGAATTTGTGTAATTTGTAAATTAAGTGAGAAATACTGAAAACTGAAAATTAAGGAAAATGGTAGCGTCTAAAACAGACATCGATTTCTGCAAAAATTTCGTTGGTTTTTTAAGTCGCAAAAGTCTAAGTTGGCAAAAACTTACTTAGTTTTAGTACCGGCGAGAATGGAACATCTGCTGCAGATATATGCCAAGTTTGAAATAAATGGGGTGATTGTTTTTTGAGATATCATGCTAACTAATTAGAAAAACCTGTTACTACCGCCCCCGGTCTAGCTTACATATTTTCGCTTTTGCAGGATTTAAAAATATGGGTAAAATAATAAGGTACAGAATTTTTATAAGTGTGAACAATAATAGTAGTAATAAAATATAAATTTATCTAAGTATAAGTCTTCGTTGAAGTTTAGTTTCTGTTTTAAGGACTTGAGAATAAAAATAATTATCATTGGAAATCGTGTTTCCTTAGCCTACTATATATTATTTAGTGTACAAAATGTGCAACCGCTAAATATTACTCAATCTTCCTAAAATTTATCAGATATATTTTTTTATATTAATAGGAATCAGGACACGCGCAAAGTAAAATAGAAATATAATATTTTAATTTTAACCTTATAATATGAAACACTCTATCATAGATGCACTTGATGATGTCTGACACACGATTGAAGGCCGACTTTAAGTAGAATGAGACATTTAAGAAATTCCCTCGTAAGCGTATTACCATAAGTAGAAAAGGAAAGCTAATGTCAGACACTGCTCCTCTCCCGACACTAAAAATTTAAGAAGACTTCTGAGGCTACCACGAGTCACCCATGACTCGCAATATAAAACAAACAAAACGCTATTCCAGAAGCCACGTTTCCTTGTATAAAACACATGTAAAACGAAGCTAAGACCAAAACGAAGAAAGAATATCTCCAATAAGATCCCCGCAAATTCAATTTGCCCCGTCAGAAACACGAACAGTCCTAGCATTTTATCAGCACCGGCTCATCAAACCAGCCAGAGCGGAAGTGCAAGTGCAGCGGCAAAAGGAAAGACAGCGTATTAATCACCAAACACGATCACGACCCATCCTCCGTGCACGACAGAGCCCATCAAGCACGCAAAGAGGAAAAAGACGGCAAAATCGCTGATATTACCTCAACGAGGCGCTCTTCCTCTGAAAACAGGAATATCTTTAGCGAGAAAAATGCTGGTACAAGCCGACGGGAGGATCCCACGGGGAGCAACAAAAGGAGGAATATAATAGGATGGATATAAATCTCGATGCTTCCCATCGAACCGCCTGCACGCTCGGCAAAAACACGGGGACGAGAGTGATCGAGGAGGAGGGAAATGAATTTAAGAAACCGTGATTACGACCGATTACAGCGCCCGATGCGCGGGGCAGGGGGGAGGGCGCCGGGAGATTTACGAGGCGTTAAAAAAAAAAAAAAGAATGAATAACGACAATGTAGAGCGCGGCTGCAATAAAAGTGCGGGGCGGAAAAAATTGCGAGCGCGGACGGTAATTTAGCGTTGAGGATACGTCCCGGCGTGGTTAATTCGCGAAACATGCGTGTGGACAGGTGAGAATACTGTGCCCCCCCGTGTGCACCGTAGGTGTGAGTCTGTGAAACGCGTGGCGAGAGAAGGGACAATAATAACAGAGGCTGTTTTTATTCCGCGGTTATTGGAAAGTTGGTCACGAGGTGATAAATGGTTGAGGAGCACTCTAAATCGGCGGAGTTGTTTTTCAGGGATGGTAATGTTGGGCTTGATCGGAGGAGAACGTGGAATTGTACGGGGATTAGTATTTAACGGAGGTAATAGCCCTCGAGTGGCGGATGCAGGGACCATTTTCACCTTTTCCTAAATATCGAATTACTTGGTATTATTCTCTGCAGATGATAAGAATTTTAGATAACAGCGAGGCCAGTGGATGTTTAAAGTGCACGCTCATTCCGAGGCGTGAATAAAATTATGGAGCAACAGGGATTCCGAGGCAGTGTGTAGTTGCAGATTGGTGTAATGGTATCTATGAAGCAGTAGGTCTTTAGTGGTGATTAAATTATGGATGTGGGGCACGATTCTATTTGTGATA
This sequence comes from Andrena flavipes, assembly GCA_963971345.1. NCBI lineage: Eukaryota > Metazoa > Arthropoda > Insecta > Hymenoptera > Andrenidae > Andrena > Andrena flavipes. The sequence continues at coordinate 2,093,907 of OZ020480.1, forward strand.
ATGGTCCCTTGGTAGCGAGGAAATTGGTGTGATTCCAAGTCAGTGTATACCTAGCTGGAGATTGGTATGGTGATAGGTGTGGACACTGCATCTTTAGTGGTAATTAAATTGTCGATGGAATGATTGATGCTGGGTGGGGATCATGAGGGTGCTTGTGATAGATCACTGCTTATGGTAGGAGTGGCTTGGAACCTGTCTTTTTGTTCGTTAACTGCAGAGTAGTAAATATTTCTGTGGAGGTGACGTTAAATTTCCTGTTACTGCAACTTCTACTATGGGGCATTATTGTGTCATTATCATGCATGGAACAATGAGTGTTTGAAGAGTCTGGGTGCTAATTGGTACAGGTATAATTTGAGTAGAAAGTGGGTCTTGCGTGATAATTAGTAGGAAAGTACACTTTTATGTATCGGAGTATATTTTTTAACTTTTGCTATTGAACATAGGTTTTGATAATTTCTCCAAGTGCCAAGAAGTATAAATTCAAGGGTTTGGAGATTTCACTAACATTCTGTTTATGGCTTTCTTAATAGAATAATTTACTTCTATGTATCTTTACCTATCAGTTTTCAAACTCTCATTTATAAACGAAATTTTGACACCTGTTTTTCTATTAGATTATTACTTTTCTGCAATCAACTTGGTGCTCAGTAATTATAAGCAAAATACTAATACCCATTTTGCTACCACGCTAAACTTCACCAAACCAAAACTCTACAAGCTTTCCCATAACAAATCCCAATGAATCCAACAAACAGAACAACCAGCCACGAAATAACAATCTCCACCTTCCACCCTCAAAATCACCGCCAATCACCACACCTCAACTCGAAAATCATCCTCCACTAAATTTTACCCAAAACCCTCTCTACCCTCAATAATCTTATCCACAAATTCTCACCCCAAAATCCCACCCTCGATTGACAACCAAAAAGAAAGTATCCAAAAGAAACTGAACTCCCATTAGTCAAAGCTTCACCTCCATCCTTCATGACGCACGTGATTCACAACCACTGTCATTTATTCCCCAGCATGCTGTCTCATCTCACCCACGCACAAGCTCAACAGAATTCTATTACATACACTACCAGAAAAATTTGAAAACACGCTATAAATTGAGCGAACCAATTTCTCTGACCCTCAAACAAACATAACTGTATAAAATGTATAAAAATCAAAAACGCTACAACCTCCGCTAACTTAGAACTAAAAAAATATCTCTCACACAATCCTTAACTGCTTCCACCTTTCTATCTATCTCCAAAACCCCGGTATCACGCATCTCTACCCCCTTCGCTCCACACCTAAAAACAACCTCCTCAAAAAAAAAAACTTACCGTCAATGCGGGGTCCTGCGTGGCGCCTTATCCACCACTGTCAGATCCAGTTCGTCGATCGTGCAGAGACTCCTCAGTCGCGGTTCACCACCTCCACCCTGTCACTTCGTTCAACCTCTCCGTCAATCCTTTCCGGGCGCCGTCTCTGCGATCGCGTTTGCGTCTCGCGGTGAACAGACCGGTTGGCAGGGGCACGTTACCAGCAGCCCCCCGTTCGAAAAACAAAACGTCGCGACCGTGGTGGTTCTCGTTTGCGCACGGCGATGGAACACGTCGGTACCGACGGGCGATCGTGGATCGCCGGTTTATCCAGGATTACGGACGGGGGTGTATAACGAGCGTGTCGGCGCGTGGACCACCGTGGCGAACTCGGCCGCGATGCGACGGACGCACATTTGGCAGCGCCGTTATCAGTCGCGGTCCGACGATTGGCTGTGTATCGGAGCCTGCGCCGGGACGCCGCGAGAGAGGGTGGAGATGGCGGCGGCGGAGGAGGTAGCAGGGCTGGTCGCTAACCCCCATCCAGGGGGTTCGTGCTCCGGGACGTAGCGTCTCCTTAGAGGCGGGATCATCCACCAGGGTGGATCTTTCCTCTCTCCCTTCGCTGTCTCCCTTCTCCCCCCCCGCCTCTCCCCCTCTTCCCCCTGTCGCCTATCAGGCGTCTATCTCCCTTTTTCTACCACCGCCTATCCCCCTTTTATAGCCTACGCTTCCCAACATCCCCGCGTGTCTCTGTCCACGTTTCTCTATCTCCCGATTTCCAACCCTCCGGTTCCCCTGTATCTCGCTCTATCTAAGCGCGCCAGGGCGGTTTGCCTTTCTTTCATTTTTCTCCTTCTGCCTTTTGGCACTATCGTTTCCCAGTATCTCTCGCTGTCTTTCTTTTTCCGTATGTGTTTTCCTACGCAGCCCTCTATCTCCCTCCGTTCTCGTCCACCTCCCCTTTCCTTCCCTCCCCTGCTTCCTATCTCGACTCCTCTGCCTGTCCAACCTATTCCCTGTTTCCCCCTTTTTCCCTCTTTTTCTACGTCCTCTTTCGCCGCGTTTCCCTCGCGCCCACCGTCGCTCTGTCGCGCCGACTGGCGATCCCTGTCTCTTCCTGTTGCGTTTACGCCTCGAGTCTTCGGGCATCCTCCCTCTTCACTTCTTCGCGGCTCGTCTTCTTTTTCTAGCTGGCCCGTGCTCGGCCGAGTCCATCCTCGCCCTTTCACCCGTTTCCAGCTTTCACGGGACGCGCGGAGCTCTCTCTGCCCCGTGCCGTGGCAAACGCACCTCCCCGCCTGCGCGCGGCAACCCTTTGTGCAGGTGGCAGAAAGCCTTCCGTCGGAACGTCACGCGCTGTTTCTTGGTGTTTTTATTTCTAGGGTTATCGACGACGGGGGTGCAGAAATTACTGTGCAGCTCGAATCCTCCTCGCGTGAGGTTGGATCGAGGGAGAAGGGAGCTTCTCCGGGGTAGAGGCTTCTTTCGAGCAACGCGAACCTTGAAATCTGGCGTATCCTGGAACCCTGGCATCGGTTCAAGATGATAGGAGTGCTTAAGGTTCTGTTTGTAGTTCGAACCCAGAGCATAGACCCCTTCGTTGTGCTTTGTCGAACATATTTCTTTGGTGGGTGGCCAAACAGGTATTAGGCAGAATTATTAGTTTGCAGAGTGATACTTAGAACATTTAAAGTGCAATGTTTATTAGTGTAATATTTATTTGTGCAATATTTAAAGCGTGACCTTTAATTAGTGCAATATTTAAAGTGTAATATTTAAAGTGTGGTATTTATTAGTGCAATATTTAAAGTATAATATTTATTAGTGCAGTATTTGAAGTGTAATGTCTATTAGTGCAATATTTAAACTGTAATATCTATTAGTACAATATATAAAGTGTAATATTTATTAGTGCAGTATTTGAAGTGTAATGTCTATTAGTGCAATATCTAAAGTGTAATATTTGAAGTGTAATGTCTATTAGTGCAATATCTAAAGTGTAATATTGATTAGTTTTGCAGGAATACACTTAGAATATTTAAAGTGATATGTAAGACCAGGAGTTAACTTTTGTTCTTGCTATTTGATAACATATTTTAAACGAAACTTCAATTTTTTACTTCGATTCACAGAAAGGAGAAAAAAATACTGTTTAAGCTTGGGGTAAAATTTCACTTATACTCGTTTGACCGCTCATCAGAAATGTATCGATCAGTCTTTTGTGGTTAAAGTTCTAGGTAGCCTACCAAGTGTGAATTATAGGTAGTCGTACTTGTTTTTTATTTTATTCACATGCGGGTATCGTAAGATGGGAAAAACAGATGAAGCTAAATGAAATTCACCCCTGACACAAAGATGATCATATTTTGGCAGTTTTTCCAAAAAAATCTTTGCTACGAAATAAGTGCCAAGTTCGTAGATCAAAATTTAGGTGTTCTCTCTACCTAATATAAATAATTAACCTAAAGTGAAAATCACGATCATCAATCCTGAAGAATCGAGGTAATTGGGGAACGAATGCGAACAATTGATTAAAGCCATCAAGAATCCAGGGACCATTCGAATAGTTTCCCTTGTTCGGACGACTGCCCCCCTCGGCCAGTTCGTTTCCGGTGGAAATCATGAGCCATGTCTATCCGTAACTCCTCTCGTTCATGCGTGAAGCTTCCGATCGCGGAGGCAAGGAGCGGTGTCAATCGTGCGAGAAACATCGAAACCTTTTGTATACCAGCAGTGAGTGGATTCTCGTGTCTGACCTCGGTGGACCCGTGCTACTTCCGGTCGCAGCGATCGTGAATCGTTGCAAACGTTCCCAGACCGAACCTAAAAACCCTCTCCTCGCGTCCTAATCGCGGCCATATTGGATCGCTAACGACCGCAACCAGGAAATACAGTAAAAAATTCATTAAAAACTTCCTCCAACCCCTAGAAATCTACAAATCCTCAAGTTAACGTTGTAACATCAACATCGCTAATTCTAAACATCAATTACTATTTATCTAAATATAATATTAAAGGAGAAATAGGGAGAACAAAGTCTAATACCCCTTTTAGTAACATTCCCCTCGATTTGAATACCACCCTGTACAGATTAACCGAAATCTCATTCCCAGGGGCACAATTTTTCCTCCAAAAATGTCTACCTTTATCTTATCGTGCTTCAAAGGGGGAGACAAACGAACCTGGAGGTTCGACTTCGTTTTCTATAAGGGTAACGCGATCTCGATAATGAAAACCACTTTCTCTGGGCGGGGGGTATCGATGACACGCGAATTCACGTCGATCAGTTCGTTTAACGAATACCACGATCGCGATATATCGTTATCGCGACGGGTATGAATATATACACCGCTGGCCAGCCGCCACCCCTTTGAAAATCGTGCACCCCCCTGGGCCACGTGTCCGACGTGTCGCGCCCCCGTTGTTACCGCACAGCCCCGTGGATCTGATAATTTTCATAGCAGCGAGATACCCGAGCACACACACGCACCCTGTGACCTTGCATAAAGATCTGCCGATAGCATTGATATATTAATCGAATTGTACGAAATGTTCTGGGAGTGTCATTAGTCTGGTTTCGCGAGTCTCGCGAATTTCCCCGCGCAGTTCTCTTCCTTTTTGGTTAATTCTAGGCGGGGAAGCTCGTGGACTTATTGTAGTTTACGAGTGGAATACCTATGTGGTGGTTGCAGAATCTTTTTAGAGGTGGGGGTGGCTGTGAATGGGATGGAGAGTTTTCGTGGAAAATTGATAGAGACGTGATCGATGGTCTTAGGGATATTTATCTAAAATGTTAAGAGCTGGAGTTATTTTTGGTCAGGGTTTACCACCGTTAAAGTGTTGGAACCATCGTTCCGCAATCCTAAGGCCCTACACTGGATACTCAAAAAATATAAAGTTCCTCACCAATATTATCAAGCCTTAAACTATAACGATACAAACCATTTTTCTTACACAAAAGAATCATACAAATCGGCTCACTCCTCCACCAACATTATCACAAACTACCCTCAAACTATAACGATACAAACCATTTCCCTTACATAAAAAATCATAAAAAATTAAAACAATCTTCCGGAACGACATGCATCACTTCCTAAAAAAAATTGAAGCTCAGTGGTTTGAAAGTTTTCAGCAAAATAAGTGTAAACCTAAAATAAAACTATGGCTTGGTAGTTTTTTCTTAAACAATAAATTGAAACATACTCCACTCTTTGCTCCCAGAGTCATGCAATCCAAAAGACGCGAATCTCCCTCCTCAGCAGAGATTTCAGTGTAACGAGCACGTCAGTAAATTGTTGCGATCTGGATAGTGGCCTCCCGAATCGTTAGCAGTCATCGCGCGCATGTAGCCCCGAAAACGAGTCTATCGGCATTTAGCAGGGTTTCGTGAATGTAAACTAGGCGTTTCCTGCACGCATCGTACAAAGTGCTCGATTCGCTGGTCTTTTTTCACCGACGAACCCGGGAGTGCGCGGGGGAGGAGGTACGATCGATAATGCCATTGCGAACACCCTGTATGTGCTCGGTTAATGTTAATGGCAGGGGCTGGCTCGGTTGAACGGGGTGGGCTGCCCCTTTTGCCCGTGAGTTAGAGCTTCCTGAGGCTTTCCTCGCATCCACCGAACCAACCTCACACGGCCTGGGTCCCGTGCTTGGCTAATGGTAAGGCCAGGAAATATCAAAAGTCGTCTCCTCTGCCATACTTTTCAGCTCCTCCCCCTTTTCCTACTTTTTTCTCTCGCTTCCGACCCTCTTATTGTTTTTTAAACTTCTTACGCATCCATATTCTGCGTTCTTCTCTCGCTTTTCCTTGGAAACAGTGTTCTTATCGAGACACTTCTTGTTGGAGACTATACACATAGTTAAAAAGTTGTTTCTAGAGTCCCTGTAAGATTTTTTATTGGTAGAGGGATGTTGTCCTCCTTTTGCGAAGAAATGATTGATTTAAGTGTGCACTATTTATTTGGCAGATTTTTATTATTAGAATTGGGAGATTTCAAAAAATAGCGAAGTGAGAATATTTGATTTTTTTTAAGGTATGGTGGGCTTCTGATTTATTTTTCTTCGTTTCTTTTTTTAACGGGTAAAATGCATAGTGGGACGTTGGATGGTTATAATAAATTTCCAGGCTTCCTCTTTTTTGTTATTCCCCCGGGATCCAGTCGCGAAGCGAGACCAGTAAGCAATATATTAAGGCGACCTTGATCTACAACGATCCCGAGCAGCGGTTTAACGCGGTTATCATCGGTAACGCGATCGCTGGGAATGATAAAAAATGTATCTAACTCCTGGAGAACAAATGTAATCACTGCTTGTCACGAACACACAATGCATTCAACAGGTTAGAGGCTGCATATTAAAAAGAGTTTATTCGCATGCTTATAAATCCGCGGCGACGTCCCGCTGGAATAGTTTACTACGACGCGGGCTGAAAAGCTCTGTGACCTTGTCGAAAATTCCAAAGGAAATCTTTCCAACTGATAACGAAATAATTCACAACGAATTGCAAAACACACGGATCGTATTCAGCTGCATATTCGAAGTAAATAATAAGTAGCTACTTCGGAAATAAATTCTAAAACTAGTTGAAAATTTATTTTCAAAATTTCTCTCTTCAAAATTGAAGCACCAGGGAAAATATTTGATCAACTTTATATAATTTGAGCGTTTACATTAATTTGAACGAAGGTCTAATCAACCCCCGTCCCTCCTATCTTCCCTCCCCGTGAACCTCTGCTCTTTAAACCTACATTTCCTCCATCTCTATCCCCACTACTCTATCAGTGTCCTATCTTCAATCTCACTTACCGCAGCTCCGAACGTACCATTTTTCCTAGAAGACTTAAGTGGACTCAAGCCACTCGTCTCTACGCCACATCCATAGCTGCATAAAACCCTTTGCAAAGCACTAATTAAGTAGTGAAAGGAACGCAAGGTCGGACCGTAGCGCATCTCCAATTCTACACGGAGATCCCAGCGCGCGACGGTTCCCGTGGCCCTTGATTGGGAACAATGGCCGCTGAAGATAGATTAAAGCGTTGAAAAGGCGTGCACAATCGCGGCACGCTTCTGCCGCGCGTGTAGATTTCACCCGAGGGAATCGTCGATATCGCGTGATTTAATTTGCTACAATTAGGGCAAGGGTCCCTTAGGCGGGACAGGCTGAGAGACAGAGAGAGAGAGAGAGAGGGGGGGGGGAGGAGAGGGGTGGACCGTGGAAGGGCGGGAAAGAGAGAGGGTAGAGGACGATGGGCAAACGCGAGTTGGAGCGTTTCACCGCGCCCTGCTATTAATATCAGTTAACGACCCGATATGATCGCTTGTCTATAGTCAGACAGGCCACACGACCGGCTGCCAGCAGTGGCCTCGAGTCATGGACTGCGACCATGTGCTCGACCCGTGCCTTCGACCACGATTCACCGACCATCGATCGAATCGCCACTTTGGGGGTGAGTCACTGATTTCAATTTATATACCTTTCTCGGCTCGATTAGTTTCTTCTTGCCGAGTTTTGATCGAGTGCTTTCGGAGCAAGCTGTGTTGAAACGCTGGTTAGCTCGATGAGTAGCTGGTCTCCTTAACGATTTCAAGTCTAATGGTAAGTTTTTGGTACCAATAAGGGCAGTTATATGCTCGATGGGAAAGAAATTTACAATAAGTTTTTTAAAAACGTAACTTAGGCTTTGAAGGGTTGAAGGATTAGGGAGGTAAAATGAAGGAAACTTGATGCTTTTTGGTGAGCAATAAAGGAAACAGGTTACACTCATGATCTGTGGAATGCAAGTGAAAATATCATGTAAGTACTTTAGGGTAGCTCTTATTTACCCTTCGTTAAAAATTTTCCCTGATATACATATGTGATACTGGGTTAGTGAACCAGTAAAAATTTAATTTCGCTTTGGTACTGTATCTAGTGTTCGTTTAAGGAAGGTTTACAATCGAAGTGACGTTGATAATGGACTGTGCATCATGTTGACATTAGTCTTCTATTCTAGGAAGCCTTGTTCTATTTTACGATGTGGACTACGGGATATTGTTTCTTATTGGACTACGACACTTTCACCAGTGTTTATATTTCCCACTTCCTCTGGATCGCAAAAGCTAGAGCTCTAATTACGAACGTTCCCAAGCTATTCATAGTCCACGGACACAGGAACTTTAATTACTACTAATCTCATTAAAAAGTGTAGTTACTAAAATAGCAGGACATTCCATCCATGTTCGAAATTCACCACAAATCCTAGAACCTCAAGCGTCCAAGTTCAGTGAACAGTAAAAAAAACAATGAACTCACATCTTAGGAGCAGCCATAACCGGAAGTGTCACTCAATCTTCTGGCTGAAGGAATATATATGGTAAAGGACCCAATTACTGACAAAAATAAGCGTTGACGCTGATATTATCTTATAGTTATGTACTTATAAACTAAAAGTATATGTTGTTCTTGTTATTTATTACTGCTTAATATGCTTACTTGATGAAAAAAAATTGGTGGATCTTAAAACTTCGATTTTTATGTATAAATTCATCAATTTCTAAAATATATTTGGGGACCTATTACTGACACCCTAACAAATGTGTTTGACTGAATTATTGACAATAAGTAAAAAGACTTAACGAATCCTTGAATTCGGAACTTTATTACTTTCTATGATGCTTATATTATTTAAAACATTATATTTTCTTATTACAGCATTCTCTTTAATGTCTTGTTTCTCTTTCGCTAGTAACGAAGTCATCCTTTCCATTTTCCTAATATCCCATTCAAATTTCTTATCCTTTTATTCAAATTAACAAAGAAAAAATGAAGTACTATTTTTTGTATCGTATAAATAACAGTTTGAATTGAATGCTAAATTTTTTTTATGCTTCATTTTACAAGACTTATTCGTTATTTTACGTAAAACACCTTAGGATGACAGTAATTGTGTCCTTTACCCTAGGCACCTAAGAAAAAGAGAAGCTACTACCTTATTCATACCCACATGAAATGTTCCCATTCGAAATTAGTCGATTACCGTAACGCGTGTACCGTAAGTGCTCCACGAGACTTAAGACCCCAATCCACGTGTCGTTCGAAACCACCTACAAATCCACCGTGCCTCCACCGTTGCCTTTTTTTTTTGCACATTCCCCAATCTGAATTCCCTCGGGACAGAAAAATTAGGGGCGAGACGGTGATCGTGTGTAGCCCCGTTGGCCGATAGGTAAAGGCGACGTCGGGGCACACGTTAGCGATAACAATAGGCGTGTGGTAGACAGAGGAGGGCCGTGGTCTATCTAGCAGGCATCCGGGCCACCGTCGAAACGAGGCTGCCGCGCGCGCGTATTACCATAAGCATTCATATATGCAGCGGCGCATTATACTTGCATACCCGGCATAAAGGTGGCCGTGTCGTATTAGACAGAGAGGCACGCAGGTATATGTATGGTGGATGGCTGGCTACTTAACTTACGTGTACCAGCCGCCTTCACGAGTCACTGGCACGCGAGCCTGATTGACTTGTAGATGAGGCGACACAGTCGATATACGCCGCGAGCTCTGCACCCCCCCAGTCATGGCTACCAGTTCAATCGTCTACCCCTTTCACCCCGCGCGCGCTCCCTTTTCACCTGCCAGCCCCCGACGGGCTGATCTTTGGCTTTCTCTTGAGAATTAGCCAGCAGAGGCGTGAAAGGTTAATAAAAATATGGAGCTCGAGTTTGGTCACTCTAATTGAAATTTTTCAGATTTCAGAGTGTGTTATTAAGGGAGGGGGTTCTCGTCTAATAGATACAAAAGTAAGTAATGTTTAAGAATTTTTTTTTAGAAGAACTGTTGGTCATATTGGATTAAACTCTTTGGGATATTTGGAGGCATCTTTAAACTTGCAGAAAATATTTTTTTTATGTTGATCCTTATTATTTATTAATTGTTGTGGAATCTTGCTCGGCTCTTCGACGATTTAACTCCTGTTGGTGGGATGTGTGGCACCTATCAGAGTCATCTGATTGCAAACAAGTAGAAGTTCCTTAAAGTTAGATAGTTTATTATTAAAAAGATTGTATATGTCATCTCTTGGGCGTGTATTTTCAATTAATGTATTTCAATTAATCATATATTCGGCAAAATATAGAGTCGAGCAGTATACACCTCCAAGTTCTCTTTATTCAAGTGTCTATGACCAAACAGAAAAGTTCCCACAGAGCAGAAGGTAGTGGCGATTAAATTTGAAGTTTGGCAAGGCATTAGGATCGTGTGGCTATTAGAAAGACATCCCAAGTCTTCCTTCTAGCAACTCCACTTGTCCTGATTCCTCCTGAAAGACATCTCTGCTAGGTTCAGATATATAAGTGCGCCCAACGTCTCCCCCACAGACACGATATAATCTTAAAACCTGCGCACCCCAAAGTTGCAATCGCATTCGAACTGGTTCCCAAAAGTTTGATCGCGCGAGGCGTCTTGAGCCCCCCCGTCGCCGGCTATGGGGTTCCACGCGATGGCCGCGCGATTCCACCTCCCTCTCGCCTTTTCCACGGGCCGCTGGCCGCCTCCTCTTTCAACGTTCCCTCGCAGCCACCGACCGTTATCTAGTTAATTAATCTCCGCCGACGGCGGCAGCCGACTAGCAGGGCGGCAAAACTCCCACCGTTTCTGCAGCCGTAACGAGCCACGACAACGAAAGTGTCGACCGCCACCCCCTGCGTTCACCCCGGATTCGCGACTACCGCCCTTTGCCCTCCGCGAGCCCTTTGACTACGAAATATTAATTGTCATGGAAGAAACGCCGGGGGTGGATGTTCGTTAGGACGACGATTGAGAAATTGGTTATGGAGAAGGGGCTCTTGAACATTTTATCGACGATATCGGTGTTAGACTACTGTCAGCCCAGTTAAGATACATATGTAAATTGAGGAACTTGCAGCAAGAGAGGTGCAGCTCCAGTTTTGACAATTTTTTAGTTACGAGGTGTGATATGTGTAAAAAAATTCCTCATCGTTTGATGCACGTTTGATGCAGATATGATGACAAATGAGCGATTTGTTGCAAATAAATAAAAATTGATATATTAATATTTTTTAAAGTGGAAATGTTAATATTAATATTTTTGAAAGTACAAATATTAATATTAAAGTGAGAATATTAATATTAATATTTTGAAATTGGAAATATTAATATTAATATTGATATTTTTATTATAGAATATTTTTTCGCCCAAAATAGAAGTAAAAGCTTATAAACTTAATAACTACTACGTATTGTGTGGAAATATATATTTTTCAATTATTATTCCTTTTCTAACGTTAAGTCCAAGCAATAATTTTATATGTAAACAGTTTTCTCATTTACTCGAAGTTGGTAAAGACGGAGCTGCACCCCTCTTGCCGCAAGGTTCTCATTTTTTCTAAAAATAAAATCAAATAAGCCACTTTGGTGTAGTACCTAGAACGATTGCAACAGACATCAGTGGCGACATCCCAGCCGCTTCACCCTCAACCACTACCCAAAACCCACCCCGTGTAAACCACCCCGCTCTAAACAACCCCCGATAACCAACCACCGCATCCGTCCCCTTCTCCCTGTTACCCTTCGGCACGGATCGATCGATCGGCGAGACGGAGGGTTGCACAGCCTACCGGCGGAGCGGACAGATGTCCCGGGGCGACGTTGCGACGGTGGACGACGGCGTGGGCCGTGGCAGCGGCGCGGTTGGCGGCGTGGACGGCACGCACGCTGCGCCCCCTGATGCGGGGTGGGCAAGTATTGATTGGGTCGTCGCGTCCCGTGGTCGGGCGTCGTGGTGGTAGCCGGAGCGCAAGAGGGTGGCGGAATCGGCAGGCGCCATCACGCGGGGCCGCCGCGACTGTCGTCGTCGTCGCCGTCGTGGTCGTGCTCGCCGTCGTCTGAGGGGTCGTCCAGCCAGTGGCCGCGTACTCGACAAAGCGAAAAGATGGTCATGATGGCTGGCATGGACGACCACGAGCGAAAAGTCGTCCTCGAGTTCTGCCACCTGCTCGAGAAGAGCAAGCAGCTGTTCAACGGGCTACGGGATCTGCCACAGTACGGGCACAAGCAGTGGCAGGGCTACTTCGGGCGCACCTTCGACATCTACACGAAGCTGTGGAAGTTCCAGCAGCAGCACAGGTGAGTCAGTGAGAGCGTGGCCCCGTGCGCGAAACCCGAGCCCGCGTGAGTCATCCCGGTCCGCGGCGGTGTGGCTGCGCCCTTAACGCGCACCGTCGCTCCACGTCCAACGGCCACGAGGTCCTGCCGATCTGGCCCCCGATCCTCATCGGAGGGCAGCGTTCTCTACCGTCCGCCGGGGGTTGCGCCGACCGACCGGATCCCGCCACCCTTTCGCAACAAGGGGAAACGTGCTCCCCTGCCGCGGCACTCGCCCCGTGGAACGAGGGCCATCCGCCGAGGAGACGAGGAAGGATGTTGGACGTTGGTCCTCGCGCCTGGGTACGCGACCATGTGACGAGTGGACGGCGAACACTGTGCGCGCGAGTGAACTATGTATGTACATACGTACGTACGTGTTACCCACGGCTATGCAGGGGCATAGATATTTTTAGTGAATCGCTGCGAGGGCTGCACTTTAAGGGTATAACACATTTAACCATCGATTTCTTTTTTTTTTTCACGTCCCGCTCTCGTTTTCATCGCGGCACTCTTCAGCCGGGGTGTCGAACGCGCGCTTCCAAAGGGTAGCTTCCGTAGCGATACGCGGAAATCGCGTCCCGCCTCCCGGTCGATCGTTGTTGCATGCTCGCGGGAACTTCTTGCCGATGGGATCCTGGGCCACACTCGGCGTGGCGTGCGGAAAGACTTCCTTGGGGTTACGAGCCGATAAATGTCTGCCTTAATATTTCACTGCTGGCACGGAGAGCTACATCATTTCGGTGTGCGGGACCCTTTAGGCGGGGTGTCTTTTAAAGTGACGAGCAGCTGATTTGCACGGGGTAGTTTCTCGGGGAAAGATGAAGGGTACGATGGAATCTCTTATGAGGTGTTTTAGATGCTGGAATTCTTTATTTATTTTAAATTGATATCTTGATTATCTTGATATCTTCTTACGAGTTGCGAGATACATTTTTATTGAAAATTACCGTCAAATTTCGTCGTTTTAACAGCCGAATGCAGAAAGCAATGTCATTGTACTTGAAAAGGAGATTAATAGCAAGGACACTAAGTGGTGGTGCGATAAGTACACAGTTTCGTGTGAACAAACAGTTATTTTACTAAGCAAAACCTACAAATAAGCATTCATGCAACACACCTGCCTGAAAAACTGAATGATAGATCGAAAAAGATGATACTACGTTTACCAATACCCGCCAGTTCTGTCACGTTTTAATGGTCACCCCCACATTTTCCATTTATTAATTTACTAATTTGCTAAATGAACGAAATACATATCGATGGCTTAGTGCACAAATATTATATATCCACTTTTAACGTTTTTGGGGAAAATTGGTTTAAACAAGCAATGATACCTAAAATTCAGAAACATACAATGAACAAAAATATAATTTTTGACAAACTTATGACGTAGATATAATTGTGATCTTTATTCAACATAAATAAACAATCAAGTCTCACAAAAGTACATTAAGCCACCGATATACTTCCTTTCATATACGAAGATATAAAATAGAATACCCTTTTTATCCCACAAATGCCCCAACTCTACAAGAAAGTACCTAATACTCGCGTAGAATTTAATGTCCCTTTAAAAGAACCCTGCCACTCGAATCGCGCCACGTATTTTGAGCCACCCTGTACTCCACCCGCGATACACCACCCAACACGTGACCAAGACCTCGTGGTATCGTTGTCGCGGATCCCACGACTCGATCTCGGTCCTTCCTTCCTGTAATTTCGCGACGAAGCCTCGACCGCGTACAGTTATCGCGTACGCTTAATCGTCGCCCAATCCTCCCACCCACCCCCCTCGCCCGATCCCCTCTTGCGCCCTTTCCTTGGCGTTTACTTTCTCGGTCGCTTCATTGGCCCACTTCCGCCCGCGGACCTTTATTTACCCTTTCGATTCTGTTGCCCGGTAATGCCTCCCCCCCCCCCCCCCCCCACACCCCTTTCGATCGCGTAAAGTGCCATCGGGGGCCGCGGCGTGACTCAACAAAGAGGCAATTGTCTATCCAGCTATTCACGCGACACCTGGCCGAACCCGATACACGCACTCGACGCGATACACTGGCTGACAAGTCTAAATGGCCTGTCGGAAAAATCGCGTCCCGTATGTTCTGTCGGGGCTAAGAAAGGGAGCATGAATTGCACTCGATTCCTTTGCGAGATAGTCGATTTAAGTCTCGGCAGGAATCACGCTGGGCAATTTTTAGGGGAAGGTGGGGCTGAGTAGAAAGCTATGGGTGGAAGAATTAGAAATTAGGTGAGGGTGGAAGTTAGTTATATATTAATCTGATGTGCTATAAAGTGCGTTAACTATACCTTTTAGATTAAATAGTTTTCAGATACTTGTTATTATGAATTTTTTTGTTAGTCTTCCTATTTATTTAATGAAAGCTATATATTTTACATACGATTAGAAATAAGTGATAATAAAAGTTGTAAAATATTAGAACGCAGAAAAATATTCCTAGAAGTTATTAAATAATTACGTTCGTGGCAGGGCATTCGAATGTACCGAGCTTTGACGGGCTCGGTACGCGCATAAACTTCCTGACACGCGTTCAGACTCGCCCCGCAACGTCGCGTGCACGCTGTGGCTGTTAATAAATATCGGGGACGCTCTTTCAGGATCGGTTTCCCGCGTCAAAACAATAGAGAAAGTTTCTCCGGCGCTCGTGCGAATGTGTTTGAAAACTATCACGGCTCCGCGATCTCGGGATTGTTTTTTTTTTTTCAGCTGGTGCCTTTCTTGCAGAGACACGCAGCAGCTTTGTTCCCCCTCTGCGATTTCTTGCAAACGACAATTCTAACGGGAACCTACGTCGCGCTGCGTTTTCACGTGCCTAAAGAATGGAACGAGACGGAATTAAATTCCTGGCGACAAAGGCTGCACTATTTTTGCACCTGACAAAGCGATATCATCAAACCGATTTCTCAGATTCGACTTGGCACTATAGACTAGACAAAGATTAACGCTATTGGCTTTCCCTTGCAGCTTGCAAAAGTCAGTGGATACTGCTTCATAGGTGATAGTCAAAATGATATTAATAAAGAAGCTAGACACTAAGAAATGTATGTTCTAGCACTAAGTAGAAAGCAGCATTCTCTCATTAAACCCCAAAGACATCACAGAAAAGAAATTCACCTTCAGATCTCCAAATACTATTTAAACATAGCTCACAGTACCAAACGCACCCACAGGTGCACCAAGCATAAGTGAAGTTCCCAAATGCGCATGCCCAACAACCCCAAAATTACCTCGCAGTCGAACCGTTCCCAATTCCCGAGCCTCCACTCAGAGATGGGCAAAAGTTAATTTAAATAACAATTTCGAATAATGAATAAAAGTTGAAAATATTAACTTTATTCCTCAAATAATTTGAAGTTAAAGTAACATTTTTCTGATCCTTATTTAAATAATTGTTCATTCAGTTAATGCCCAACTCTGCCTCCTTTCAAGCCTCTACTTGCCTCGCCACCGCTTGGTACACCCACGCCACGCTGTCACTCATGAAAGCGTGTTCTGAACGAAGCACCCGTACAACCCTCCCTCTGCTCCCTGTTTCAGGACGATACTGGACACCAAGTACGGCCTGAAGAGGTGGCAGATCGGCGAGATAGCCAGCAAGATCGGCCAGCTCTACTACCACTACTACCTGCGCACCAGCGAGACCAGCTACCTTCACGAGGCCTACTCGTTCTACGCGGCGATCAGGGGCCGCGCGTACTACAGCCGCGCGGCCAAGGAGGACAGGAGCGACCTGATGGTGAAGAAGCTCAGGTACTACGCCCGGTTCATCGTGGTATGCCTGCTGCTGAACCGGATGAAGCTTGTCCGTGAGCTGGTGCAGGAGCTGGACGCCCAGATCGCCGATTACACCAGCACCTACGAGCCGGACGATCAGCTGGAGTGGAACCTGGTGCTGGACGAGATCAAGGCGTTCGTGAAGGCCGAGTCGGCGGTCGGGGTTGTGCACTCGGACTCGAATCCCGTGATACTCACCCACAGGCTCGGCCCGCAGACCTCGCCGCCCGTCGAACGTACGCCACCCATGTGCCTATCGCTGCAGGAGATCCTGATAGTCGGCAACTGCGCCGACCAGGTGAAGTTCAGTGAGTTGTCGATGGACATGTTCAGGATGCTGCAGACACTCGAGAGGGAGCCCCGCGACGATCCCAATCACCTGCACGACGCCTCGCCGGCGGGCAGGATGCCGTTCAGGCCTGGACCTTATCCAGGCGCGGAGAACGGGGCGCCCAGGCGCGACAACCCCCACAAGTATCTGCTGTACAAGCCCACCTACAGCCAGGTGCAGGTGTTCCTAGCCAGCGGCTTCAAGGAGCTGCCGGCGAACGGCGCGCTGCTCCTCTACCTGTCCGCGGACGGATGCTTCTCCACCGTCAAGCACCCGGAAGAAAGTGAGTGTTTCCCTTTGGTCGGATACGGACGCTTCGCTAGAGCCTTGGCTGAGCTGTTTGGCTGTACGCGTCGCTCGTGGAACGGATATAGTGGCGTGAGACTGGTAGCGGGCTTTAAGGGGCGGTAGGGTTCGATGTAGGGGGTGTATTTGGTATTTTATAGTGGTTGAGGATATTTGTGTTTGAAGGCTTGATATTTTTTAAGGATGTCGCGAGTAGGTGTAGGTGGCATATCCGTTCCACTAACTGTACTTGTCTCTTGATGGGAGCTGGTATTATCTGCGCGAGCTTTTGTCGCGTTTTTGCTCTTTGCGCTAACGTTTTGCTGTTTAGGGGCGAGGGTGCTTGTTAAAGGAGGCGATGAACGATTGTATAGGTGCTATATTTAGGGGTTCTAAAGGGGAAGTTTTGGAGGTAGGGGATGACGGGAAAACTCGATGAGAATTACGATTCCTTCGAGTTTCAAAGGTTTAAAGATTTGCTAGGTATCTAATTCGGTGTTAATAATAGGGGGATGATATTTGTGAAATTCTATTGACTAAGTAGTAGTCCAACAAAAAAGGTTTCTAAGCCCCAGCCCCTTTGTTTGCTTTCCGCCCCTTGCTACATAGGGTAGGTACTCAATTGAACATCAAAACCCATTTCTTTATTTTCCTTTAATTCCGAGAAGATTTCTTTTAACAGAGGATTACTCACAAAAGTATCCAACTACAAGTAACCACTACAATCCCACTGAAAGAGGCAACACACATACAGATCACAGCCCAGTTTCGTCACCCACATCCAAAACCCATAAATCGCCACGACCAATCGATTTCCACGAACTTCAAAGTGTCGAGCCCTCAGAGCTCCCGACATCATCGTCAAAGCGTTCGTTTTTGCCAGCGAAAATAATTCGCGAAGCTCCAAAAAAAAATATATATAAAAAAACGCCAATAGCCAGAGTCTGGTGTCTCCGATCGGCCACAAAAATTACTTATCGCAGCAGTGGCTGGCCCGATGCGCGGTTAAAGCGAATCACCCGCTCGACGGAGCCGAAGACGAACGCGTGTCGGTGTTTTCGGTCAGTTTCCTCGGTCGCTGGTGATCCGTCGCTTTGGCCGTCGATCTGAGGGGGGCGACGGGCTTTCCCTCCCCCCGTGTCCCCTGAATCGGAACATCCCGTCAACGGATAAGCCGTGTCGCGAACATTGTTGTTACGTGTACTCTGTATACAGGGTGTTGCAAAATTGATGATCCAAACTTTGGATACTATGCGTTTCAGAAGTATAGCGATACTACTTAGTAGACTAGTACTATGCCTTACAGAGGAATAGTGACGGTAGTATGTACTTATCTTCTTCCTGACAAGTGAAGAGCTCAGGGATGTGTTTAGCATACTTTTTCGACCTCGGTAGTTTAAAATTCTGATCCTCGTTACCCTAATACTTTTATACGTAGAAAGTCGAGAAGGATCAATATGCAAACACGCGAGAATCGAAACTGATCAATTCCGTAAAATGAAAAGTAGAGAAGATTGTGTGCTCGAGTACTAATAGAAGAAATTTTCAAAAAGTGCAACTGATCAGGGTGCTTTGTGAGAGGATCGTAGGTATCGCAAATAACGAGTATATGGATTCATTTGAAACTAAAATGCAGTTGGATATTGCACATGCATCATTGAATTTGAAGAGAGCATTCTGTAAAGCATCCAACTTCTTCCTCCGCCATTCTTTTCCAACTACAAACAAGCAAGAAGCATAACCCGTGCCAGTCGCGCGGGTCTGCACACAGATATCCAAAGTATGGACCATTAATCTTAGCGCACCCTATATATATATATATACCAGAGCGTGTATCCAGTAAACGCGTGGCCCCAGGATCTCCGGCTAATTAGATCAGCGGAATCGGACTATCGCCTTTCTCGCATTCGACCAAGGGCTTCGTGGACATACCGCGAGCTTGCGTCGTTGATGAGCGACTGAACCGAAGACATCTCGACACCCCTGACTTCTTGACCCCCGCCCTCTGTAGATATATGATTACATAAACCTCCGAGAAGACTGGAAAGTGTTTCTCGGTTTGATTGGGCGATGGAAAGGGTGGAGGACATGAATTTCACGATTACAGTTGTATTGCTTTTCTTCGAGTCAACATGGCCGACATCCGGAAGGGTTGGGAGCTTGAATTTATTCTCTGCGAAAGGGTGCGTGGGGAGGATCGAGGTACCTATAAGGATTCTGGGGGATGTTTTAGGGTGCTTCTTCCTTGGGGAGCTTTAGATATGTTTCACTTTAGTCACTCTTTGCTTAGGTTACTCGTTATTTAGACTAGCTCGTGTTAGACGCCATTGCCATAGATCGATAAATAGAAGCTACACGTAGGTAATTCACTGTGGTATGAGCTTGACGGTTTGACCATAGATCTTGTACATACAATGTATTTTTAGAAAGCTTGGCGCTACTTTTGCTCCTTCCGTAACCAACAAGCTGCACAGCTTCTGATAAAGAGAAGACCGCTAGAATCAGTAGCTAAGCGATCGCAATTCCGTAGACACTAAACGGGGAAAAGGTTATTCAAATTTTTAATAGAATAATAACACACCTTTTCTAAAAAATATTAGCCCCGCAAGTAACACTCGAAATGGTACATTTGACCATTTTCATATTGCTTAATTGATAACGCCACAACTCTAAGAATGTAAATTTTACAGGAAAAGCTGTTTGAAATTTGCATTTGATTAATAGTTGAACACTAATCGTGTAATTTGTTTAAATTGATATCTTCTGCCACTATCGATGACAAACACCGATGTGAAACGCATAACTGGGATAATTCCACAGTCTCGCGCATTCGAAAGAAATTTTCTTTGCAAGGCCACTGAAGCTGCATACGAGCGGCAGAAACGAATCGTTGGCGAAAGCAACGCCTGCCCTTTAATTGGACCCACGAAAAGATCAGTGGTAGCGCTAGAGGTGTCCAACGCGAAGTGGGAAGAAAGGCGCACGGTTGTATTTCTTTTTCTCTTTTTCGCCTTTAATTAGTGCCCATCCTCGTGAAACTTTCACGCGAATCGAAAGAAGACATCTCGAGGGTCATCTCGCGAGATGCATGCCGGCCGCGACCATGACCCTTATCGCGCTGGCCTCCGAATTAACTAAACAGAAAATCCAGGTCGTTTAGACGGGTTCCCTAATATTCCACGTGCCTCCGCGTCCGACCGCTATCCCCCAGCCAATCTCTAATCACTGTCCTCCATTTTACACGTTATACCCCGCTTCCCGATCCACGCTGCTGAATTAATACTGAATCACCCGCCCCGCGACTCGTATGAATTATTTAAACGCTTTATACGTTTCGTAATCCCTCTACGCGTTATACCACTGTTATTCGCGGACCATAATCTTTCATTGATCACTTGGCGGTCAGTATCGAGGCTCATTGGCACAAGTGCGCGTGTGTCGTGTTGCTTTAGTTTCTTAATATGCAATTTTCAAATTTTCAAATTTCCAAATTATCTAATTTCCAAATTTTCTAATTTTCAAATTCTCAAATTTTCAAATTCTCAAATCCTCAAATCCTCAAATCCTCAAATCCTCAAATTCTCAAATTCTCAAATTCTCAAATTCTCAAATTCTCAAATTCTCAAATTCTCAAATCCTCAAATTCTCAAATTCTCAAGTTTCCTAATTTTCAGCCGATTTTTGCGTAATTTTCTACTGATTTCTAAATTAAGAAACGATTTCTGTACTGTGTCAGAAATAGAAGATAACTAAAAAAATTGGGAAGCTACAAAAATGATTACTTTTTTATACAACTTTAATTTAATGGTATTCTGTGAAATTTGATTTTTCCTTGGTTTCGTTTATCCGCTTCTTCTTAGCAACAGAATCGATGTTTCGCGGCACACGATTTGCAAACGTCGGGATAAAGGAAAATCTGTTTAAAAAAGAAGAGGAGGAAGGAGAGAAGAGGAATTCGCGGAGATTGAAGGCCGGGGGTGGTAAAAAATTCACCAGCTGACCACCAAAGGGGACCGCTATTCAGAGCTCTAAGGTTACAGCCGTGTCGAGAAGGCGAAAATGGTCTTTCAACGAAACTAGAGTAGCGCATCCGTGTCAAGGTCATTCCGCGATAGAGATTCCGACCTGCTGGTGGATTCTAAGTTCACAATCGATATCGAAACACAAGGCGCGCCGTCGATATCCGTCCGGCCAGGTGGCAGCTTCTTCAATGAACGTTTAGCCTCGTTAACCGCGCGACACAATTCCAAACAGGGACATTAAACATTCCCATTTACAAAAAGAAAGGAAAGCTGAAGCTGAAAGCTCGATAAAACGAAACATTTCTCGTGGTTTAGATACCTCCGAACGCGATGGAAAGTCCGTGGATTCCCTAAAATAAAATTTCTAAATTATTCAAATGAGATACACAGAATTATCTCCTCCATCTAATTAATATTTTTACTTTTATACTATTTTTCCTAAAACAGAGTTCATTGACTAAATATTCGAAGTTCAAAAAATTTATGGAGGCAAACCATCCGTTTTATAAAACGAAAAGTTTTCAGTTTCCATGGGAGCTTCCCTCTCCCCGTTTAAATAACATTAATCACAAATAAAAAGATACGTATCTCTTAGATTTTCTTGTAAAGGGAAATAGATCGACGTGGAACATTAGTGCCGATGTGCTTCCTTTGGAATTCAGTGGTTGAGCGATTAAGTAGAATGGGTCAGCAGTGCTCAGACAGTAGAATAGAGATTGTGTAGCGTGGAAGTGGGTTTTAAAATCGGTGGCTTCTGGCTCCACGGGGTACGATACAAATTACAATGTCGCGGGCGATCTGGTTCGCGCGGAAATAAATCTTCGAAGGATGACGCGGGCGATTTTGGTAGCTCGCCAATTTCGAAGCGGGTAGGCGCCGTCTCCGAAAACCGACACGCTACGCCGGGCTTCTCATTGTTTCGACGAAACGAAGCTCGGTTTTCAGCTCGCCCGAGCGTGAACAGACCGATCGCCACTGTTTATAGGGACGTCGTGTGTTGGAAACAGACCCATCGAAAGAATATTGACGTTTCACGTTGAAAAACTATGGTAACTCGTACCCTCGAAGAGACGATTTAATTGTAGAAAGATGTTTAATGAGTAGAAGAATATTTAATTGGGATGTTGTTTTAGGGACTCTTCACCTCATTTCTCAAAAATAGTGAAGTGATATAACAAAGTAATGCAAATGTAAGTTCTTACTTTAGACATAATTCAACCACAATCGTGATCACCAACTCTACACATTCCACCACCCCAAAAACTAAAGCAAAGCAAATTTTCAAACATTCAAAATAGAAATAAAATATAAACCTCTAATTCTAATCAAAATGTTTAATCATTTATGCATTAAACATTATATTTTCAATATAAAATTAATTACTAATTGATAAATTATATTTAAAAATAAATCTTTTACCTTAATATTTTCAATATTATACTCTTAACTTTAAGCTACTTAAATGAACAAATAATCATCAACAATAAATACATATAAATATAAATTTTACAATTAAGATAAAATCGAATCGTTTAACACCAAAAGAATTAACTAAATAGGTCATCTTATAAATTCTTAGCCCTCTAAGAGATTCACATCAACCCTTTTCAAATCATCCCTCGTAATTATAAATATTAGAAATAAAACTTTTATAGGAAAATTTAAAAAGAATATTTACAAACAGAAGCAAAAAATAAACATAACTTAAATAATTTATTATATTATTTAAATAAAATACTCAACCTAAAAACACCCCATCTAAATACATCTATAAAATAAAAATTTTATCAAACTCTGTTAACATCCCCGATCTAACCCAGATCTTCAAGTCTACACATTCACCCCTCCCCCCAAAGAACCCCATCCACTCCCCTCGCCGCTTGCAAAAATGGCAATCCCCCAAAAAACCTCGAGCGAAACCAATGAAACTCAACAACATCTGAGTAGCGCCAAAGAATACAATCCCTAATTACCATCGACCAATTAACCAAAAAGCTCGAACAGAGAAAAGTTCCGAAAGCCAACGAAGCCAAGGGGGGGGCCGTCCGAGCGTGCCCCGTGGCAGCCGGCCGCGGCAACGAAACCGGAATTGCACGATGTTGATAAACTTGCGGTGTTTCAGTGGGGTACGACCTGGGCGGCGTGTCGACGTGCAGCAAGAGGGACCCGGAGCACGGGAAGAGGCCAACGGGGGGCAAGGAGCCTCACTGCCTCTACCCGGGTGACCTCTACCCGTTCACCAGGAAGCCGCTGTTCGTGGTCGTGGACTCGGACAACAGCTTCGTGTTCCAGCAGATACCGCGCTACTTCGGCCAGCCGTTGATGGTGCTGATGTCGCCGCAGGACACGCCGCCGACCCTGCGAGACGTCAGACACGGCGGCAGCCTGTTCACCCTGTTCCTCCACGCCCCCCTCGCCGCCTTCTGCCTTATATGCAACATCGGGAGCCTGGCCGTGCACCACTGGGAGCGGTGCCAGCGTTACATCGAGCGGTTCCTCATCGAGGCCTGTCAGCTCGTCATGCACTCCAGATGCGGTAAGGATTCGGGAGCCCTCAGTTTCCCTGCTCTTCTTTTTTCCGTTCCTTTCTTTCTCTTTCGTTTTCTTTGTTCTTTTGTTGTTGTTGGACATCCCCCGTAGCTGCGATCTGGGGGACTCTGTGCTTTCTAATTCGATCAACTGGGGGCGCAGGATAGGGGGATAGATAGATCTGTGTCGGTGAAACTTTCTTGGCTCCGACGGCCGCGGAATCAGGGGCTGGCCTCGGGTTTCATCTGGGTCCTGTTTTTGGAACCCGCGAGGGTATTGATTCTGGCGAAATGTCGGGTGACTAGGAGGATGCTGATACCGTGACGCAGCGGGACGATGGATCTTTGGTTTTGGCGGTGGTAGAATTCGGGGCTTTCTTGGGCTAGATTATCGAGCGGGCGTTGGGGGTGACTTTTTTGCGGTGCTTGTGTGTTAAATGTAGTGGGAGGGTTTTAATTGAGGGGCTACGGTACCTGGTCACCCGACAACCAATGTATTTCTCGGTAATAGTCGGACGCTTCGCATGCGGGAGACTGTACTTCCCTCGTCGGATTATGGCTTCCGTAGACATTAGATACCTTCCCTTTCAAACGTGGAAAAAACAGGTAAAGACCAATTGAATTACGTAGATTGACCCGATACGCTTAAAGTCTTTGACTACATAGTATTATCACGTTTCCTCGTTTAACTATTCCGCTCCTTTCCTGGCATCGGCGTGTTCCCACCACCCGGCACTAGAGCAACCGTATAGATATCATTGGGGTCTTCCTAATGTGACGACTAAAAGAAACTTAATTTTTCGGGAATTAAAAAAGGAAACAAGTATCATTTTGCACGTTTTATGAGTATAAAAATATTGTAAGTAAAAGTATCCGTTTATAGTGGAATAGGATAAAAAAAAATTAAAACGTTCCCATTTCTTTGTTTCTCAATATTTTTTCTTTAAGCTGGTTCAGACGATATCCACACGTCTACAGATTACTAGATTACTAATTTTCCGAATGTTGTGTTTGAGATAACTTCTCTCCACGATGCTCCTATTCCTCTATAAATAGATACATTCCCTTACAATTTTTCTTATGCTCTCAAAAGGTGACAGAGAAAGACACCAAACATTTCATTTCTTAATTCCCAAAAAATTAAGTTCTTTTCAACCGTCTCACTAGGAAGACCCCTCGTAACTTCCATCCACAGAAGCAAAACAGTCCTACCCACGCGAAACATTGTCACATCCACTCCATAACAAATACGTTGCAACATTTTCCCCCACGATACTTAAAAACCGAAGCCAATTAATAATTATATCCCAGATCAGATCTCACGATTGCCTCCCTTTCACAGAAACATTTTCTTCCCCCTTCTTCCCTTCCCCACCAAATGTATAACTATCTGTGTCTACTGGCCGATCTTTGACCCCGGAAGAGTGACCGAAATGATCGGCCCTCGGCGACGAATGGGGATCCCGCGATTGCGTTGCAACGATAAACAGAGCTGGCCTAGATCCAGCCCCGTGTTTATCGCTGAACCGGCAATCTCTGCCTCTCCTAGACGCGTGATCTAGAGTGTCTAGAGCCACAAAGGGCCTTCCCGCTATTGTTCCACTCCCTCCCGCGACAGCGATATGTCGCGCGAGTTTTCAACGGTACCGAGTGGCTTCCTTTTGTCAGAGGGACCGATAGGCGTGGTAAGCCAAGCGGCGTAAGGTAACGGCTGGCCCCCCTCGCGCGACACGCTTAATTCGCCCGTCGCGAGAGGAAGTTTCACCGAATCGATATATCGCGGTAAGGGGGCGGGTGGGGAGGGCGGGGGGTTTGCGACACGATAATACGGCTGGAAAGTTTGAACAACAGGTCTGAGTGTAGACAACAACAACAGCAGCAACAGTAATATGCAAATTTGTCTGCCATGCGTCTGGATTCGGTACGGCGCCCCCGCGCGACGGCAAACCGTAGACGTCAGTCCCGAGAATTTCGCCAGCCCTCGGCCTTGCCTTTCTTCCGCTCCGGAAGTTTCGAGCCCGCCAGGGGACTCGCGCCTTTCCAACGGCGTATCTGGAACAAGGGTTATCAACGCTTACGTAATCTTCCGGAGAAGTTTCTTAACCCCCCTTGCGCCCGTGCATCGGGGCCGACTCGACGGCACGTTTCACCCTTTGCGTCGAAGGGTGCGAGGGTGAATTCGACGCGGTAGATGGAAATTTAGGAATTTCGTGGGATGGATAAACCTTGTTTTTGGGGGAGTTGCTGGTACGGTGATATTAACCCTTCGTGGTCACACTAGGGTGTATCGCACTCCAAGTTTTCGAATTCAAATGTCACGCCTTTAGGACTTTCAAAGAGTATTTATCGCGGAGAAAGCAATCTACAAATTTCATCTGAATTTCAAAATTTAGATTTCTAGAAGAATACTATTAGAGCATTACGAATGTACAATTATCACTGAAAAGTTGAAAGTCCAATTTGTGATTATAAGCGTGACCACGGAGGGCCAAATGTCTTTTGTTTGTACGTACTTTGAGACTAATTTGTCGAGCTTTCTGTAAAGTAAATGGGGGATTCTTAATCGTAGAATTAGGGGCATAAACAGAACGAAATTCAGCATTGATAAAGTAGCATAGCTTGAAATAATTAAGGGAATCTAAAACTCGTCATATGACCCAAGTAACCGTACCCCGTACACCAAAGCCAACCCCTCTGAAGCAAAGCCGACCTTTTCTCGAACTGACGTCCTCGGTTCCGCTCGACCTGGGCCCGCCAGACTGCAAATTGCTCGAACTTGTCAAAATTGCTCAAACTGAAAACCAGAAAGTAAAAAAAAACAAAACAAAAAATACGAAAAGCGAATATGTACCAATAGTATCGAGACCATAATGACAAAAAGACGAGAAAAAAAAAAGAAAAGAAAAGAACGATAAAAAAAGCGGCGAAAAAGAGGCAACAATTAAAAATGCAAATGAGAATCAAAGAGACACCTCGACTGACGAGCGTTTTACGGTCCGCGCAGAGACCAGCGTGTTGCAATTCTTCGGCGACGATTTCCTACGACTGTTGCTGGTGCGCTACGTGTTCTGCGACGTGGTGTTGAATCTGCACCGGTCGTTCAGGGGTCGACAGCAGAGGCCCCGTTGCCATCCACCGCTGCCGGACGTCCTCGAGCATCCCAGCCTCCACAACCTGGTGCTCGACCTGGCCGCCTGCCTCGACTGTCGCGACCACTTCCCGGACAGCAACGAGCTCGCCTGACCCAGGCACCTTCCCTGCCCGGGGTCCGTCGAGTCGGCGTCCCTGCTGCCGCCGTACGCCCACGACTACGACGATTACGATTACTGTAACTACAATTGCAACAATAAAATCGTTACGCTGAGACCTCACTAAGACCGCGTCCTCGGTGAGAAAGGAAAGGGATGTGGACAGAAGGTAAACGGGAGCGTGTATCGCGGGCGCGGCGCTGTGATCGTCGTCGACTTCGATCACGAGGATCACATCTCGCCATTTATTTTTTTTTCTTATATATATATATTTTTTTTTATTCATCGTTCTTTCTTCTTCTTTTGTTTCGAGTGGTGAGCGAACCGACGACGATGCACGGAGAAGGCCCGCCGCGATACGAATAATCGACGCCGTCTCAGGGTAATTAACGCCCCTAGCGTTCAGGGGCGCCCGCGGCCGTCCCCTCCGCGACGCTGGGGGAAGCGCGTCGATACCGCGGGCAGAAAGGAGAACGGACGAGGTGAACGCGGGCAGAGTTCTCTAAAGAAATGAAAATGCAAAAAAAAAAAAGAAATAATAA
This sequence comes from Andrena flavipes, assembly GCA_963971345.1. Classification (NCBI taxonomy): domain Eukaryota; kingdom Metazoa; phylum Arthropoda; class Insecta; order Hymenoptera; family Andrenidae; genus Andrena; species Andrena flavipes. The sequence goes on from OZ020480.1 coordinate 2,121,124, forward strand.
AACAGTTCTATGTAACCGCGACAGACACACAGACACACATACACACCGCTGCCAGTTTTTTGCTACGGACTAGTAACGAGACACAAAAATAAAAGAAAAGAAATCTATATATATATATATATATATATACATAAAAAATATATATAATATATTCTGTCACCGCGTCGATGGTAATATTATTAACGTATGAAAGAGAGGAGACTATTGTGATGCTGCATGTGGACGATGAGTGATTTGTACGCACTGGTGCTTTGTACGACTTTAAGCTTTAGCGTGTCGGTTCGGTTCGGATAACAGGCTACGTGCACGCTCTCGATCGCTCTCGATCGCCCTCACCCGCACCGTCTTCGAGTTCCGTTTAGGATTAGCGCGCAGGGTCCGACGGTAATTTAGAGTAGAGCGTTAGAGATTAGAATTCGTCCTCGATTCGGGAGTTCTGTGCGTTCCGAGCAGTAGTGACATCCCCTACGCGCATGCGCGACCGAAAGATGGAAGAGAGAGCGGAGTCGTTCTGCGAGGATTGCAATCGCTCGAGGAATAAGTGGTTTTTATCAATTTTTCACAAGAAGAGGTTATAATATCCTAAAAAATGTTTCTTGGCTTTTATTAATATAGTTGTCAGAGTACAAAGAAAAAATTTGGTTTAATGTTTTTGGTCTAGATACATTTTTAGGTGGCGCTTATATTAGTACAGCGATGTTAAAAAGGGGGTGGCTAAGCGTTAACATGAAATTTACTCACAGCATCGTCTGAATTAAAAAATGTACATTATAACCCCTCCTAGTTAAAATTTCATAAAAATCACTTGTTTTTCAATTGATTTTGACCGAAGACTCCCCTTAAATTCCAAATAAATATATTAGGTAACATTCCCACGTTTCTATCTTCCCTCCGCGCACGCGCACCGAGGGACCTCGCGGCTGCTCGTCGCACCTGCACCCCAATAGCACCCCCTCGATGCTCAGACAAATACACAAATAATACTCGAAGCCCAAATTTCCCCCCCAAAAAAAAAAGAAAAAAGAAACAAACAAACAGTCACTCCATAGCTTCGAAGTACTCCAGCACAATCCCTCGTTCGATTTGAAATTCCCCCGCCGTTACCATCGCACCCTGCGCTTAATCGACCGTCGTAACGAGCATGGAGCTCCCTCCCCCCGATGACGATGATCCTCCTTTCGCTGCACTTGGTTGTAACGCGTCAGACACGCGTTCGATTCTATTTTCGTTGACGTCGCGAGATTCTCCCGCTCCCTCGCTCTCTTGCTCGTTCCCGCTCGTGACCGGCCAAACGTCACCCACCCACGCGACACCCCACTCCATCGCTCTATTTCCTTCGTGCTCGCCAATTCTCTCTTCGCCCGACGATCATCCGAAACGCACCTTGCCCCCCCCTTCCGTCGTCTTCTTCGCCCGCGTCTTCTTCCGTCCCCCGACTCGCTAGTTCCAACTTCCCCTCGCGCCCCACCCCCTCCCCCCCGTTTTTCAGCTAGGTGCTCTCCGAACGGTCAGAGTGGCGGAACCCGAGGCTCGTTTATTTATAAGCAAAATGTAGAGCGCTCGGCGAGCGTGCGCCCCCCTCCCCCCCCTCCCCCCTTTCCCATTGAGTCCGATGGACGATACACGGATGACGATTCGCCGAATTGAACGGAGCTGCTCCCCCTCCCCCCCCCCCCCCCCCCGCACACTCACTCTCTCCGCCGCGCGCGTAGCGATCTAGCGAGGAGAAAGGCGGCGGACGAGGGAAGAACGAAGAGGAGGTAATCAGAGGATAAGGTGGATGGGAAATAAGAGTTCAACTGTGTTCGTGTGTATATACAATACTTATGTAAAACCTAGCCTTTGTAAGAAAAAAAAAAGAGATAAGGACGAAGGTAGGGAAGGAGAAGCAAGCGGAGGGCCATGGGGACACAGAGTCGATATAGCGTTATTCTCTCGAGTACTACGAACGTTCCGTCGACGAGCACATTGTCGCGTTTTTAAATAGCGAAGATCACTAGCGCGACGGCACAGTGTATTATATGTAACACGCCGGACACCTGTACATTCTCTATGTTTTATAAAAAAAAGTCACGACTCCTCGAACGCGATTCAGACGTACGTGTATAATACGCTGTGCGCGATGCCTCAGAGATGATTCTATATTTACTGTTTATAATGTCCAGCGGAATTAAACGAGAAGATACCGATACCGTGTCCTGATATCAGAGCACCCACGCGCGACCGATCGTTTCTCTGTGTGGCTGGTCTCCGAGGTGTACCGGGGGGATCGCGTCGATCGTGTCTTGTACACCGAGGGCGCTTGATTCTCGGAGGTTCAGCACAGTGCGTCCCGAGATATAGCGAAAACGAGGTCGCAAGAACGCAGTGGGGGTTGGGTTTTTAAGGGGGGATTCCATTGTGAACGGTCGAACCTTGGACGCAAGAGAATCATAGATTTTATTTAACAATTTTTCTTTTTTAAGTAACGAGCTCGATAGAAAATCCAATTAATGGCATTTGTTATACATTTGGCATACGTGTTATACATCTCAACGCCGATTGACAAGTCAATCGTAAAGGATCCACCAGCGCAGCGCCTCTATCACCAATTTCTTGAAAAAAAAAAATAAAAAAAATTTAAATCTTCAAGAGATGTGTAATAAATGCCATTGAGTTCATTATTTGAAAGAACATAATTGCTAAATAAACCTGTGATTTTCATGCGTCCAAGGTGACACCTCTCGGTCGCAAGTCAAAGCCCAGGAACGTATTAAAAAAAGCACATTTGCCATTTCAGAGTTGGGCAAAATTTTTATTTAAATAAAAATTTCGGATATCGAATAAAACTTGAAAAAAAATTAACTTTATTCCACGCATAACGACTACCTTTTTTTTTTAACTTTTATTCGTTATTCGAAATTATTATTTAAATAAAAGAGAGGGACCGGCTCTTCCACTGTGCGAGCGCGGTTGATCGAGAATCGAATGCGCTCGGTGTACGAGGGGCGATTCCTTGGGAGGTTTGCTAACGTTGTGGCTAGCGGTGCTGGAAGCTTTGAGGATGCACTGTATGCACTTTGTGATACACTGTACCGTAATTGGGTTGCAATACAGTTCTTTCAGAGATTCATTCGTGTGATCATACTGGGGCTGCTACTGTTACTACTGCTACTATAATACTTCGTGATGATTCCAGGGATTATGCCCTTTGTGATACTCCGCCCTCTGATACAGTTCTTTATACGCTACTGTATCGCATATCACATCGTTATCGTTTCATGATGTTCGTTAGTTGTTCAGTACAGTACTGTACTACTTTGCTAAATAGTGTTGTGCTACAGTTGTTCGCAGCTCTGTTGATTATAGATGCGATCTGCTCAGTGGTCTACTACCTCTATAATTAGCTAGATTACACGCACTTCGTACGTAGCTAGTAGTAATACTCGCGATAACGCGTACAGTAGTACCGCGCTGCGTTTCTCACTATCCCAGGACCGTTGCACCTGCGGTACCATCAGTAACACTACTAAAATTTTTAGAAAGAACTATATACAGAGGGTCCCTTAAATTATAGGGTACCCGCCTCAGAAATGGATTCAGCATTTGTAGATAACGAGAAAGAGTTCACCTCCTTTACGACTTACAGTAACTTCTGTGAAAAATTAAACTAAGTTTCCACCAAATCCTAATAAAACTTAGAATACTCAAAGCACCAATAACAACATATCTACGTCACACGTCGAGTCCCAAGATCTCCATTTAACCACTCACTGCAAAGGTCAATTCCAATTTTGAAGAACACAAAGCTCACCGTAACTCATAAATAAGATCAAATACGTGGGATCAGAAATCCCTATAAGAAGGAACTCGGAAGAGAAGACTTCGGAGGGTCGACTTTGGCGACATTGGTAAGGCGGCTGACCAGTAGCGCAGAGGACCCCCGAAGATCGTGGGTTCGAATCCCGTCGTCCGAGGTCCGTTTTTTTCCGTGGCTCCCGAAAATATAGGAATTACGAAATCTATTCCTACAAATAGGACACAAGTCCTGAACTCTTTCTATCACCTTCAAATGCTGACTCCGTGCCTAAAGTAAATCAATCAATCCCACACTCTACAAGACACCCCTGCGTGCACAAAAACACACTTATCCCATCAAACAACTGCAGAGATAGATAACTGCTATTCATCATCGTCGTCACCAGTACCGTCGCTATTGTCAGCAAACGTTGGCGAGCGTGTTCTGAAACTCTGAAACTACCAAGCCAGCGACGCAACGCTAGCAAAACCCATCGAACTGACGCACCGAATGGGCGCGCCGTGCACCAGGGAGCCTGGACGGAAAGACCACGACCGTGGCAAGCCTTGAAAACCTGCGATCGTTCCCCGCGACTTCATTCCGCCCGTCGACGGGAAGACGCGAATCGCTGGGGAACGGCGCGTTGTTGCGCCCGGCGGCGCGGCGTGCTCATTGCGTGGTCGAGTGCCAAAACGTGACATAATCGACGAATCTGTCACCGCCGTCAGCTGAATTATACACGGTGTTTCATAATACAGGGAACATCAAGCTTTCGGGCGAATTTAGCACGCGAAGGTGACGAGGAAAGTTAAGTTCGTGGGAATTAATTACATAGGGTAAATGTAGAGGGTTTCATGGGAACGCCACCCCTAGTGACTTTGCTCGCAAGGTACAGCAGGTACCCTTGCGGCTCGTGGAAAGAGATATTCTTTAGAATTAATTTAGATTCCTTGCGGATTTTTATTCTATTCCACGGAATTAATAAATGCGAAGAAGTATTTTCTCGCACTGTGATACTCAGCAATATTCTCCGATATATCCGGTCGACTGTTTATTTCTTAGATTCCACTCTAGATTGCAAATTAAAAATATTTTTTAATCGTCTAAAATTCACAGTATTCAAGAATCATTGGAAAATTTAAATTTCAAGTAGCGTGGCACTGTACCTAATATGAAAACTTCGTGTTTCAAGTATGATTTTACTATTCACGAGCCATGGTGGTCTGCGAACATATTCAGTTACTTTTCCTAACGAGTGCAGTGTGAAAAATTTCCCGTGGCTTTTTAGAATGATACCTGTGTTCAGAATATGTTCCATCGCCAGGTAATCAAGGATAACTTTCCTCGTCACTTTTTCTCGCGCGCTGAATTCACCCTTAAAGCTACGTCCGTATGTTATGAAAGATCCTGTATTTTTTTTTCGCCCTTCTTGATCCGTCATGCGACGATAACCGATTCTTTCCACGGGCGAACGACACCGTGGACGTCAACCTTGTGCTCCCATCAAGCCATCTTCTTTCAGCTGCACCGGCCGCACCGTCGAGCTCCACGGACCTCACCACGCCGACACACGACGCTTCGCTTGTACCGTTGCTTTCCCTAGAATAATTTCTAATAATTAATCAGCCGTCGATCAACAATCCCACGGAACCACGACGAGTCTGTACCACCACGAAATGTTAATTTGAATCTCCAATTATATCATTTGATTAACTTATCCCCCGTAGAGCTGTTCGGGTACTCGAATAAAACGAACCGAGCCTGGCTCGGCTCGATTGACCGGGCCGAGCCGGATACCCGTCAAATTCGGGCGGCCCGAAAAATCCGAGTAGCTCGAATTTGTTTCGGGCGGCTTGAAACATCCGGGTAGTCCGAATCGTTTCGGGCCGCCCGAAAGAATCGGATAGCCCGAATTGTTTCGGGCCGCTCGAAAGAAGGGGCTAGCTGGAATTGTTTCGGGTGACTCGGAAAATCCGTACGCCTTGAATGTGTTTCGAACAGTGCGACTGCGTTGAGTAGGTGAATTCAGTAAATCATCAACAAATCTACCATTCCGCATTTTGAAATCGGTTCAGTAGTCGGGTGAAATCGATGGACATATTTGAAAAAAGTCATTTTTTCGACCGAATTGACATCGACAATTCATTTACTCATCTGGGAAAAATCGAAATCGCAAAAATGGGCCCAGTTTCTCATTTCTTACGTTGAGTCTGCACTGTTTCGAAGAAAATAAGATGCTATTGAAGAAAATCTATGGGTTTTGTGTATTTTTTTTTCATTTTATTGTTTTATTTCAATTTTAGTTCATTCTGTACATTTTTTTCGAGTGTTTTATTAACATATGCGTGTTTTAGAAATATTTCTGACCCTTTTTTGTCTGTTGTGCGTTTTGGTCAATTTCGACGGTGCTTTCTCTCTTTAAATAAAATCGGGAAGCAGGATATTTCATAACAGAATATGAATCAATTTAATACTAAATACAGTATCAAGCGTCGAAATGAATTTGTTGTGAGCTATCCTGCGCCATGATTTTATTTAAAGTGAAAAAACACCATCGAAACTGTAGTTCAAGAAAAGAATTATTTTTTAGTTTTTATTGCATAAAAACTAAACATATATACTATATACATCGCATTTTATTGAATAAAAACTAAACATATATACACACATATATACTATATACATCCTATATACATACTATACACTATATACATTATCGTTGCAAATTAGCAGATAAAAAACAAATTTGTTCAACTTTGTCTGTCAAGATCGATGTTCGCTTTACACTTATAATGTTGCCTGCCATTGAAAATAGCCTTTCGCTAAATGCTTGGGAAGCAGGTATTCCCAAGCAATTTGTAGCCACGGGAACTAATTTCGGGAAACGGGACGCATTTTCCCTCCACCAATTTAAAATGCAGGTGTCCCGTGGTACAACTTTCTCTGTTATATATGCTGTGATCTCCTGCGTTAATGAAAAATATATATTTTGGTTTGATGCTTGTTCCTCCTTTCCAATATTGTCATAAAATTCAAATAGAGTTCCCAATGACGGTGACTCTGTGATAAAAGAGAAATATATTACATACAACAGTCAGCAGAATCTCGCATAATCTTCGTATTGTTTTATACTCACCTAACGTTCGGTTTGATGGCGGAGTTGTCTCATGCATGTCGCTTGCGTCGAGGTACTCGATCGCAATTGAATGTAATAAACTTTGAGCCGACGTTTTGCTTTCTGCGGACAACAACCTGTCTTTGACGCGAGGGTCCATGATCATTGAAATTAGTAAGGGTTCGCAATCTTCTACGAAATTAAACCTGTTGTTTAAGTTTTCTAATAATGTAGTTTCAAGATTTGATGTGTAAGGTTTATTATCATTTCTGATAGAATCTTTCAGGGTGTATTTTATGCCACGTATCGTGGGTATGTAGTTGGATAATGTGGGAATTTTGTCCATTGTCATAACTACAGTGGCATCCTTAAATATTTGTAACGTTTTGCAATATTCTTCGATCATGGACCACTCGGCACTGTTTATAGTGTCCGGCATACGTGGCTCGCCGAGAATTACATTCAATGATCGTCGTACCTCGAACAAGCGACTTAGCATGTCATACTGCGAATTCCATCTAGTTTCAACATCGCCAATGAGCTTCAGAGTTGGGGAATTCGGTGAATCTTTTTTTTGTTGCATCCTCAGCTTTTGGTCCGCAGATGTAGAACGGTGGAAGAAAGACACAATGGTTCTGCATTTTTTTAAAATTGCGAGCAATTCCGGACAACTTTTGATTGAATCTTTGATAACCAACTGAAAAGAATTCGGTGCATTAAATATGAAATATTCACGATTTATTATTTATTTTAACATTTAATTATTTGTTATTGTTTATTTACCTGCAGAGTGTGCGCGAAGCAAGGGATACGCTCCCACGTAGGGCACAGTCTTACTGCTTTCACAATATTCGCCGCATTGTCGGTGATGAAAATTATTTTTATATTGCTTTTATCGAAACCCCACTCACTTAGGCTATTTTTCAATACTTCGTTTAAATCTTCACTTGTGTGAGATGTTTTCAAATGGTAAACTCCTAATGTATAATTATGTAAGTTAAAATTCTTATTTAAATAGTGTAAAGTTACGGAAACGTAGCCGTCATTTCCCCGCGACGTCCAACCGTCTGTTGTGAACGCAAATCTTTTCACCTAATCGAAAACAGTTAAAAAATATTTAGAAATTTCATCTAGCGTTAGAAAGGTTTTTTAATGTGGTCTAAAGCATGCTGATAGATATCAGAATCATTGAAAAAGTTATACTTACAGTTCCGATATCCTTAGTGATGCTTTCCTTAACTTTTTCTCTTTCATTGTGGAACATTGTGGGTATTATTTCATCAGAAAATACTGCTCGATTCGGAATGTGGTACCTCGGTTCAGCAATCTGCATAAGATTTTTAAAGCCCGGGTCGCTTACCAGTGAAAACGGCTGGCAATCGGATATTATCATGTTGGCAATTGCAGCTGTCAATTCTTTCGCTCTTGGCGAATTTTTATCAAACATGACAATTTTCCTGCTATTGTCAGTGTCGGTCACAATATTTATATTTCGTATACCTACACTGGTCTCAGGCGTCTCCTGAGTTTTATATAAATCAGCATGGCTCATTTGCATATGCCTCCTCAGGGATGACGTACATCCCGCCTTTGTTTTAAATATCTTTTTGCAGAGATTACACATCCCTGCCTCGCGATTTAATTTTGAGAACCACCTCCACACGGTACTGTAATTTTTTCGCTGTCTCTCAGGAATGGAATAATGTTCCTGATCAATATTGGAGCCACTATCAACAATTTCCATATTCTCGGGATCTTGCAGCTGTATCTCACAATATTCCTCACTATTTTCACAAAACTGGGCCATTCTTCCTACGCACGTCCGTTGACCGTTCACTATGGCTTTCAGGACAAGAGTGCTATTACAAAGGCAATCGCTTTAACATCTTTTGTTAATTACAAAATGTCCTTAACATATATTGGTCAATCCATTTCCCTTCGGTTATCGATTTTTAGAAACAAGCGGGACGAAGAAGGCACGTGTATTACACGTGCTTTCGGTTATCGATTTTTAGAAACACGTGCCTTCTTCGTCCCGCTTGTTTCTAAAAATCGATAACCGAAGGGAAATGGATTGACCAATATATGTTAAGGACATTTTGTAATTAACAAAAGATGTTAAAGCGATTGCCTTTGTAATAGCACTCTTGTCCTGAAAGCCATAGTGAACGGTCAACGGACGTGCGTAGGAAGAATGGCCCAGTTTTGTGAAAATAGTGAGGAATATTGTGAGATACAGCTGCAAGATCCCGAGAATATGGAAATTGTTGATAGTGGCTCCAATATTGATCAGGAACATTATTCCATTCCTGAGAGACAGCGAAAAAATTACAGTACCGTGTGGAGGTGGTTCTCAAAATTAAATCGCGAGGCAGGGATGTGTAATCTCTGCAAAAAGATATTTAAAACAAAGGCGGGATGTACGTCATCCCTGAGGAGGCATATGCAAATGAGCCATGCTGATTTATATAAAACTCAGGAGACGCCTGAGACCAGTGTAGGTATACGAAATATAAATATTGTGACCGACACTGACAATAGCAGGAAAATTGTCATGTTTGATAAAAATTCGCCAAGAGCGAAAGAATTGACAGCTGCAATTGCCAACATGATAATATCCGATTGCCAGCCGTTTTCACTGGTAAGCGACCCGGGCTTTAAAAATCTTATGCAGATTGCTGAACCGAGGTACCACATTCCGAATCGAGCAGTATTTTCTGATGAAATAATACCCACAATGTTCCACAATGAAAGAGAAAAAGTTAAGGAAAGCATCACTAAGGATATCGGAACTGTAAGTATAACTTTTTCAATGATTCTGATATCTATCAGCATGCTTTAGACCACATTAAAAAACCTTTCTAACGCTAGATGAAATTTCTAAATATTTTTTAACTGTTTTCGATTAGGTGAAAAGATTTGCGTTCACAACAGACGGTTGGACGTCGCGGGGAAATGACGGCTACGTTTCCGTAACTTTACACTATTTAAATAAGAATTTTAACTTACATAATTATACATTAGGAGTTTACCATTTGAAAACATCTCACACAAGTGAAGATTTAAACGAAGTATTGAAAAATAGCCTAAGTGAGTGGGGTTTCGATAAAAGCAATATAAAAATAATTTTCATCACCGACAATGCGGCGAATATTGTGAAAGCAGTAAGACTGTGCCCTACGTGGGAGCGTATCCCTTGCTTCGCGCACACTCTGCAGGTAAATAAACAATAACAAATAATTAAATGTTAAAATAAATAATAAATCGTGAATATTTCATATTTAATGCACCGAATTCTTTTCAGTTGGTTATCAAAGATTCAATCAAAAGTTGTCCGGAATTGCTCGCAATTTTAAAAAAATGCAGAACCATTGTGTCTTTCTTCCACCGTTCTACATCTGCGGACCAAAAGCTGAGGATGCAACAAAAAAAAGATTCACCGAATTCCCCAACTCTGAAGCTCATTGGCGATGTTGAAACTAGATGGAATTCGCAGTATGACATGCTAAGTCGCTTGTTCGAGGTACGACGATCATTGAATGTAATTCTCGGCGAGCCACGTATGCCGGACACTATAAACAGTGCCGAGTGGTCCATGATCGAAGAATATTGCAAAACGTTACAAATATTTAAGGATGCCACTGTAGTTATGACAATGGACAAAATTCCCACATTATCCAACTACATACCCACGATACGTGGCATAAAATACACCCTGAAAGATTCTATCAGAAATGATAATAAACCTTACACATCAAATCTTGAAACTACATTATTAGAAAACTTAAACAACAGGTTTAATTTCATAGAAGATTGCGAACCCTTACTAATTTCAATGATCATGGACCCTCGCGTCAAAGACAGGTTGTTGTCCGCAGAAAGCAAAACGTCGGCTCAAAGTTTATTACATTCAATTGCGATCGAGTACCTCGACGCAAGCGACATGCATGAGACAACTCCGCCATCAAACCGAACGTTAGGTGAGTATAAAACAATACGAAGATTATGCGAGATTCTGCTGACTGTTGTATGTAATATATTTCTCTTTTATCACAGAGTCACCGTCATTGGGAACTCTATTTGAATTTTATGACAATATTGGAAAGGAGGAACAAGCATCAAACCAAAATATATATTTTTCATTAACGCAGGAGATCACAGCATATATAACAGAGAAAGTTGTACCACGGGACACCTGCATTTTAAATTGGTGGAGGGAAAATGCGTCCCGTTTCCCGAAATTAGTTCCCGTGGCTACAAATTGCTTGGGAATACCTGCTTCCCAAGCATTTAGCGAAAGGCTATTTTCAATGGCAGGCAACATTATAAGTGTAAAGCGAACATCGATCTTGACAGACAAAGTTGAACAAATTTGTTTTTTATCTGCTAATTTGCAACGATAATGTATATAGTGTATAGTATGTATATAGGATGTATATAGTATATATGTGTGTATATATGTTTAGTTTTTATTCAATAAAATGCGATGTATATAGTATATATGTTTAGTTTTTATGCAATAAAAACTAAAAAATAATTCTTTTCTTGAACTACAGTTTCGATGGTGTTTTTTCACTTTAAATAAAATCATGGCGCAGGATAGCTCACAACAAATTCATTTCGACGCTTGATACTGTATTTAGTATTAAATTGATTCATATTCTGTTATGAAATATCCTGCTTCCCGATTTTATTTAAAGAGAGAAAGCACCGTCGAAATTGACCAAAACGCACAACAGACAAAAAAGGGTCAGAAATATTTCTAAAACACGCATATGTTAATAAAACACTCGAAAAAAATGTACAGAATGAACTAAAATTGAAATAAAACAATAAAATGAAAAAAAAATACACAAAACCCATAGATTTTCTTCAATAGCATCTTATTTTCTTCGAAACAGTGCAGACTCAACGTAAGAAATGAGAAACTGGGCCCATTTTTGCGATTTCGATTTTTCCCAGATGAGTAAATGAATTGTCGATGTCAATTCGGTCGAAAAAATGACTTTTTTCAAATATGTCCATCGATTTCACCCGACTACTGAACCGATTTCAAAATGCGGAATGGTAGATTTGTTGATGATTTACTGAATTCACCTACTCAACGCAGTCGCACTGTTCGAAACACATTCAAGGCGTACGGATTTTCCGAGTCACCCGAAACAATTCCAGCTAGCCCCTTCTTTCGAGCGGCCCGAAACAATTCGGGCTATCCGATTCTTTCGGGCGGCCCGAAACGATTCGGACTACCCGGATGTTTCAAGCCGCCCGAAACAAATTCGAGCTACTCGGATTTTTCGGGCCGCCCGAATTTGACGGGTATCCGGCTCGGCCCGATCAATCGAGTCCCGGCTCGGTCCGAACTTCAAGCCGTCCGAATATTCGAACACCCGAACAGCTCTAATCCCCCGGCATTCTCGGTCTGCAGTTCCACCGACGCAAGCACGAAGACCACCTCCAAGGGATCCCTAACGGTAAACACGGGGGTGAAAGGTGGAGGCTCTTTCTCGCTTTCCACTTACTCGTTACGCACTCACGTCGGAAACACTTTAGTTCGTTCCATTAGGTTCATCGAACGGCTCTGTCGAGCTTTCATCTGCGATACAGTGAGCAAAATATATTCGGGACACTGTGTCTGCATCGTCGAATCACTAGACGCGATTTGGTAGACTTAGAAACGAGAATCTAGACGTTCGAGTCGTAGTGTGTAGCGACGTTGGGTATTTTAGTACGGGGAGCTGTTTATTCGTGCTGGGAATAAGTGGAAATTGCGAGGATGGTTAAGAGATCGCGTTTAATCGTTTGGAACGTATCCGTCGTCTTGGATCCTTTGTAGAGTGTACCGGTTGAGTTCTGTGTAAACTGAGCGAGAGGAATCCGGTTGGGACAAACCAACAGAATTGTTCAACAGACTGAAGAGGTTTTAGGAGACTGTAAGTGACTGGGAGAACACCAAGTGCACGGTTCAAATATAGTAAGAGAAAAGGATAGAAGAAAATGTTAAGCTTTCCTCGAATGGTGAGAATTTTTTACGATCAAGATCCTGTATTTAGGTATCGACCAATTCGATGGTAAAACACGAATAATACGACTGCGGGCAGCAAGTTCAAAGTTACTTCTCAGGAAGGTAGGGAGAAAGTATTAATATTCCTTTGCTGACATATCGAAGCGATCCATGATGAAGACTCGTGAGACTCATCACGAATCCACTCTTAAAACACATACACTGACCTCAATTAATAATAATAATAATAATAATAATAGTAATAATAATAATAATAATAGTAATAATAATATCGTCTTTATTCCAAGTCTTTATACCAAGTACAAACGTGGATCATACCTACAAATTAAGCAAGTAAGTCTGAAGTAATGTACAAGTATCTTTCTCCTAAGTTGATAAAACTCTTCTCCTCGATTCACCCTTAAAACTCGGATCACATTTCAAATACCAAATGCACACATAGTGCCCACAAAGTAGAACAGCAGATCTAGAAGCAAAGATTAATATCTCATCCCGCACAACGGAGTCCACTGTCGAAGCACCCGCACTACAATTCCAAATACGAAGTCTATTCTAAATTGTTCCAAATTTATACAAACCATACAAAAAAATAAAACATAGTAACTAAGAAAAAACAGCACCTCTCATCTCGATTCCCAAGAAATCAAATTCTTCCATCATCAAGCATTTCATCCCCCATCACCAAGTCCACTCTTGAAACTCCAGCATTGCAATTCCAAATACAAAATCTAGGTATTCTAAACTCTATAAAATTTATACAAAGCATAATAAAGAAAAAACAACGTAACTAATATACAACAGCGCTTCTCATCTCGATCCCAAAGAAATTAAATTTTTCCATTACCAAGCATTTCACCCCCCACTGCCAAGTCCACCCTCAAAGCTCTCACATTACAATCCCACCAAAAAATCTGTACAAACCATGAAAAGCAAAAACCCAAATAACTAACTAACCAACAGAACCTTCAGTCTCAATCCCCGCGCTTGGACGTGAAAGTAAATCAAATTCCCGCGCCCGCGAGCCGCGTCCCTCCCCAGGTTCGCGGCGCGTCTCACCAGGTGGTAGGCGAGGGGATTAATCCGCGTGAGGTCGGCTCGCGCTCAGGTGAGACGGGCTGCTGTCCGGCGCGGTCCCGATACTGGCCGACACGTTAACATTCTATAAATAATCGTATGTGTCCGGTCTGGCTCGGTGTCGTGGACACGCCAGAGGGTACAGAGTCGCCTAGAAGCCGCTGCAGCGGTCTCCTCCGCCAACCTAACTCTCCTCTCCCTTTCTCTCTCGTTCCCCGAGGTCGCCCCGACCTCACGGCCGCGACGACAACAAACAACAACAACAACAACAGCAACGCGAACTATCCGCGAGGGGCAGGCATCCACCGCCGTCGCGGGGAAGAAAAGGGGCGCGGGACTGGAGGAGGAAAAAGGGGCGAGAATCGTGAATAGCCACCGGGTGATCGGCCAGCGTCGCCGTGTCAGGTAGGCAGAGGAAGAGAGAGTAGGCTGGAGGTGGACAAGTGGAATCTAGGGGGGTGGGGATGGAGTCAGAGCAACGAGGACGCGCCTCGCGAGCGTCGTCGACGTCGAGCCTCGGCCGCGAGGTCCGTTGCGGCTGTCAGTACTACCAGAGCGACTCGCTTCTGCCGGAACGACGTGCTCTCCTCGGTAGACCGCCCTCCAGGACGATGCAGCAGCCACCTGCGGTCCGCTGCAGGTCAGTAACAACCACCTAACAGCGCACCGCCAGCTAACCCCGTCTACTACCCTCCTCCGCCTTCGCCTCTGGCACCGCTACCCTCCGACCTAGCAACCTACGCCCTTCACCCTAGAACCCACAGGCAGCCTCCCGCTTCCCGATAATCGACAACGGTATCCACCCACCGTCCGGACTCGTATCTAGGCTACTTATCCAGCCGCGCGCCCCGCCGGCATCCGCGACATCGGCGCCGAGAACGGCGTGTATAGGTTACGCGTCTCGGCTATGCTCGCGAGCCGTCGCAGCTATTTAAGGTTCGCCCGGCTGGCTATAGATAGAAACCTCGGTCAGCTCGCTCGGTTCCGCGTCCAAATCTCCACGAAACCGTCTCTGCTCGCGTGTGTACGGGTACACGCACGTGTGCGTGCGTGTGTCCCTTCGGGGGAGGGAGGAACGTCGCGGTGGGGGGGGGCGGGGGTGGGGGCTAGGGGGTCGTTCGCGCGCTGACCCCAAACCTTCCGCCGACCGACTCGAGGAGCGACGGAAGGGGGTGGATAGACGCGACACGATCAAGTGGATATCGGGTTATTGTATCGCGATAATGGGAGCAACGGGTATCGATGATCGAGACACGGATGGTCGCGATAACGCTCCACCAACCACGGATAACGAGGCGGGGGTTGGCGGAGTCTTGAAGAGGGTGGACGCTGATGGATGTTTCGCTGGCCGGCCGGGTGCGCGGGGATTTTCGAGGGGATCGTTTGACCTGTTAACTGGGGCGCGAGGGACGCGGGGTGGCTGCGGAAATGGCGTGCCCTGCGCTGTTTCAAACGCGTGCGTTTGGAATGGAGGGAAACGGGGTTAACTCGTTTGCGGATGATACTGTATTTTCTTCTCTTTCTGGGGTGTAGTTGTTAAACGCTTAGGGGACGTTCTCGGGTTTTAGATTCGAGGCAGTGGCATTTGCGGGTGACGCGTTCAATCGTCTTTCGCGGTTGAGCGCGTTAACGGTGGAAGAAGGTGTGGATATATTTTAAAGAAATATGGAGGGAGATTATAAAATTTGTGGGCATATTTTGCGCTTATTCGGTTTTGGGATTTTAGAACACGCGATTCGTTAATTGTTTGTCAGGCCCGGCTCGTCGCTATAGGCGAAATTAGGCAAAATTATTACCCGCCTAGGGTATAAAGTTGATAAGGGATGCAAAATGGTATTTTCATTGTTGGCATTTTTTAAAATAAAGTTTGAAATTAAATATTACAAGTAAGATCATCAAAAGCCGCAACACGTACCAGTGAATGGGCATGTTTTTATTAAAATAAGGAAAATAAGTTATTAAAATGAGCAACTAATTAATTAGAGACTTCTTTTAATTTCTTGCTTCGTGTCTAAATAATTTTTGCAGCGCGTGGAATCAATCATTAAGTGTTCATTTATTGCTGTGTTTACCTTTTTATAATCAAGGGTGTAATTTAGCAAGTTCGCTTAGGGCGCGAAAAGGGCTCGAGCCAGGCCTTTTCACAGTAATTTGAGCGCATCGAAGCGAGTGTATCTTAAAAATGGAGAATTGTTTGAAATGCGATAAATAAAATACGCCCGCAGATTTTGTGGCACCTTCTTAGACCTTCCCCGCAAAGCGATCCCTTCCCGCTGAGTAACAATCCCATTCAGATTGCACTACTAATCAATTTTCACCACTGCGACAGTAACTGCTGCTGGATCGCCGGAAACACGCACCCGAACAATGAAACGGAAGCCAAATAAGCTCGACTCGTGTCTTCCTCGACCGCCACGCTCACGTTGAGTCTGCGAATTAACCCAAAGCCGCGCAAGACTAACCACAGCCTCTAACCGCCGCAGGAACGCAGCGGATTCTCCCGTCCGACCAATGCTCACTTTTTCCACTGAATCGTAGGACTCCAGTGAAACGAGCGCGAACTGACCCGCCTCGTTTCACGGCCGCCTGCGCGGACTACCTCCGAGTATAAGATAAACTTAAACAGCAAGACTGATATCGAAACCAACAGTATTCTTCTATTGAATCGCTCAAGATTTCTGCAATAAAAGTAAATTTTAACGCGTAAGACGAATGCGGGGATTCCGACGCGAGGGACACGAAGAATAAACTAAGTAACAAGGTTGATACTGGAAACTAACAGTGCATGACTGAATCTCTCGAGATTTGGGGAATAGAAGAAGCGGAGAATCCTGATGAAGTGATGAGGAGCTAAGCATAATAACAAGATTAACCCTGAAACTAACAGTATTCAGTTGAATCGCTCAAGATTTCTACGATAGCAGTACATACCTAGATTCTAAAGTATTAAACAAATACAGGGAACCCTAATGCAAGGGACACAAGGATAAACTAAATAACAAGATTAACCCTGAAACTAACAGTATTCAATTGAATCGCTCAAGATCTCTACGATAGCAGTACATACCTAGATTCTATAGTATTAAACAAATACAGGGAACCCTAATGCAAGGAACACAAGGCTAATCCTAAATAACAAGATTAACCCTGAACCCGTAAGTATTCCCAAATCAAATAATCCAAAATAAGCATCCACCCTACTAATCCAGAAAAGAAAAGCAGCGAACCCTAAGACAACCGTCAAAGAGGCTTCATCGATTCGTTCACCTTGAACCCGAGTGCTGGTAGCGAATCAAAGGCAACTAACCCCGTCCACCAACCTTAACGCGCGTGTTTCTATCGCTGGCTAACGAACCCGAGTGATCGGTGGAGCTTGAAAGATGCCGGTGAGAACGCGAAAGAAAAGGGTGACTTTTCGTAACAGCGAGCACGAGTACGAGCCGATCGGGACGCCGTCGCCGTCGCCGAAGCCGGCGATGGCGCCCGTCGTGCAGATCACCGACACGGACGTGGTGCCCGTCGTGGACAGCGACGACAGCATCGACGACCGGGGACGCCTGCCCCTGGAGCTGACCCGCGCCGGCGACGTCAGGCTGCCGCTGGACGGGAAGATCGAGGACAACGCGATGGAGGGTCGCGAGCTGGGGGAGACCGGGGACACCTCCGAGGAGCAGGAGACCCCGCAGCAGTTCCAGGAGAGGCTGGAGGAGCGCTACCTGAACGCCGCGACGCCTGGCGCCGAGTCCAGGACCGACGGCGAGGTCAACACTAGTCAGGTGAGGATCTTTCGCTCGATGAACGTGGGTAGCGATTGGTAGATGGTTTTAATATGTTCACTGAGGAGTTGAATTATAGTGGAATTATCTCTATTAAGATTTTATTAAAGATGCACTAAAAATTCAAAAATAATTCTTTTCTTGAACTACAATTTCGATGGTGTTTTTTCACTTTAAATAAAATCGTGGAGCAGGGTACGTCATAACAGAATATGAATGAATTCAACGCAGAATAAAGCGTCGAAAGTAATTTGTTGTTAAAAAGTTTTCGTTCGCATTAATGAATCAAACAAAATATTTTAATTGCGAGATACAGATTGTAATGGGACAGAATATGAATCAATTTAATACAGCATCAAGCGTCGAAATGAATTTGTTGTTAGATACCCTGCTCCACGATTTTATTTAAAGTGAAAAAGCAGCATCGAAATTGTAATACAAGAGAAGAATTATTTTTTAGTTTTTAGTGCATTTTTAATAAAATCGTTTAACATAACAATTTTTTTATATTTTTTTTTAGTAAACTACCTCTTCATCTTTTCGAAAAAAATAATCCCCTCGGAACGTTTGTCACATTCCGAGGCCGCGCGAAACATTGATTATCCCTACCGTCGAAAACCTTTGAATCTCTTAAACCAACTTCAATATTCTTCTTGATTCGAAACACCTTGACCAAAGACCTAACAAATAACGTTAGTGACGCGTGTAGCAGATTCTCCCCGGTGTCATAAGAAAGGAATGCAGGGTCATGCATGCACTCGGTCGACTTTCATATTCATATCAACCAAATTAAATACCTATTTACCCATTTCTATAATTAAACAGTAGTTCCATTCAGTTGTTTATGTCATGCTTATACACTGCTTACGCGCATTGCCAACATAATATATTATAAAATAAAAACGTCCACTATGCGAGCATTTAGAGTCCGTGCGCCACAGCCGAAATTATCTACTTGTGCGCCGACCTAATATTAGACGAACTGTCCTACGGTACCTTTTTCAAGGAAGTAGCTAGCCACTCGATAGCAGGCATCGCGCAAAACGACCGCGCAAGAAGGGAGCTCGAGGAATGTCGCACGGACGCGTTTTCCGTTTGTTGCTCACCGCGGGCCTATATTTAGCTAAACACGCGTATAAAAAGACATTTGGGAGGCAGCGTGTCACTGTCCGAGGCATTGTGCAACCGGGTCGCAACGTTCCAGAAAACCCGCTGGTTTTCCCCGACCCGGTTGCGCAATCCCCTCCCCGAAAATACCTATAATTGCCCGTCGAAAGAAAAGAGAAATGGGAAGAGACAAGGCAACGGGCGGTCGAGTCGATCGACCGTGGAAATTCATCATCGACAATTTGGTATAGACAGGTGCGTTGCGTAAGACGCTAAAAGCCCTCTTCTGTCGCGTTCTAACCGCTCGCGGAAAAATAACACTGGCATAATCGATGGATGGCGATTCGTGCCTCCTATTTCTGGCCACGACGCTTTCGGCGCGTTCGACGGAGCGCGCACGTTGTCTGTGGCCCATTAAACTTGCGCCACGCGTCGATGCATTCGGAGAGATTTCTGTGAAATGGATCAGACCCTCGTCTTAACAGAATTTCGCCGGCTTTCAGGACTTTGTGGTCTGTCTCATCGGTAGAATTGGATGTTGAAGGGAGGAGGATGTTGCTTTGAAATTCAACTGCGTTAGGTTTTTGTTCATCTTGAGATATCCTTCTTTCGTTTCTTTCACGTGTAAGGCTGAGATTTTTAACCCTTGAGTAGGCTGAGGGCGGCTAATTTTGGGGGTGGGAAATTTTGGGCGAAAGAATTTGGGAAAAGTTGAACCACAGGGGCTTGAGACACTTTTCTTTCATCTAGAAAATTAGCAATAACTCGTATGTGACTTGTCATATTGAATTAATATTTAGGATAGGTTACAATAGACCCAGCATCCGCCACCCGAAGCTTAAGCTAAATATTCTCTTAAGAGGGATCTTGATTCCCCTAAAGCGCTTCTTGGGAATTCCACAAACTACCCCTTTCGTGGGCAAGACTGTTCTCCAAGCTAGTCAAATTTTATAGACTTTTTACTTTCAATCGTAGTAGGAGTGAGATTTTTTAGTTAGACACTCATCTTCCTGATTCCTTGGTTTATTCTTTAAAATACATCTTCAGAATTCAAGAGGCCCTTTCCATGGCCGAGATCGTTCATCATCGTGTGCTCGGCGAGTTCTAAATACCCTTCACTCATTTTCATCTCTTTCTTTGTTTCCATACGTAGGAGTACTATTTCCGAAGCAGGGGGCGCGTCACCTAAGTGTCCTTTGTTTCTTCTTTTAAGGCACCTCCGTTGACCGCTCGCGATACCTTTCCCCGGCACCCAGAAAAAGAGAACCGTGCCCTCCGTTCGCGTTCGGATCGTCGTCATTCTGCGTCAGTAATAGCTGATAGTTAACCTTCGTCCCACGAATACTGCGTCCTATGCCACCGAAGCACTCCGCCGAGCTATAGAGAGCAAGCTCGCGGCAACCATTCTACGGATGCTGTTTAAATTCCTGAGGCAGAGAGCTACGTGCGCTCAAATTCGAATGTATGTCGTCGAGTATCGATAATAGCCCGTGGTAACCGCAGCTATCCTACGAGCATAGCGATTCGTCGTGGCTGTGTCTCGATCCGCGGTCTCGCTCGCGAATCTCTTGCGCCATGAAATCACGTTGCTCGTCGTACACAGTGTTAAAAAAGAAATAGTTGCAAAATTTCTCTGGCTTGCGGAGCTCGGTAAACAGGATGAGAAATACGTACTGCATGATATAACAATCGTTGAAGTTCTTTCATCTAAAGCCCAGGTTCTCCTAGGTCTCTTATGTCGAATAAGAAAACATCGCTACACCCCCGAAGAATTAATTTTGCGGACCCACACGAGTCTGTCACTGTTTTCATTCCGTTTAGCAAGCACTTTAGCAAACCGGCTAATTTTTAAAGCACCTGTTCTCAGTCGCCCTATATGAAAAATCACTTATATCGACCAGGGAAGATTGAACGACGCCACTACTTTTATTTCAGGTAGACTCGTTGGCATTGGAGGAGCTGCCTCTGCGCCGCGGTGCACGTGGCCTGCCCCAAAGGCTGAAGACACAGGCTGGGAAGCTTCGTTCCCGTTTAAGAAGCATCCAACGACCGTCGTTTGCATTCACTGACCGACCGAAGCAGGAGAAGACGCGGTCCACGAGCAGCGGCAGGTCAGACAGGTCCCGCAGCGAGAAGAGACCTAGCCGAATGGACAGGATACGGTCGTCCATCTCCGAGAAATCGAGATTCAGTTTGCCAAATCGTCCGCGACTCTCCCTGCCAGATCGCTCCAAGTTCCACCTCCCGGAACGACCAAAGTTCAACTTGAAGAAGCCGAACATACGCCTCCCGAATGCCCTGACGCGCTCTAAGAAGCCGCCAGCTGGCGAGGAGCGCTCTACCGGCTCCACGCGCAGGAACCTCTTCGACTTCTCCACCTACCCCCGTCTGTTCGACAAGAAGTCGAAGGTGCAGGGCGAGTACGCGACCTCGACGCCGAAGGACTCGCGGGCACAGTCCGCGGAGAGCTCGACGTTCCCGAGGGCGCGCAAAGCGTCGGTCGCGGCGGATAGATGGGCGCAGAGGTTCGACGAGACGGCGTACATAGACGAGGACCGCTCTGACGCGGAGACCGCAGCGGAGAGGGCGCGACCATGGCGGCATCCGTCGCTGGAGCAGCCAAGACTGTCCGTAGGGATGGCGGAGCAGGCGCTGGCTGGGATTCCCTGGGAGCAGAGACGGCGACTGGAGCAGCTGCAGTACGCGGACTACGAGGAGGAGTCGCCTGAAGTCTCTGACCATCAACCTCCTCCGAAGTCAGAGGCCGCCAGGGTAGCGAAGGAGGCCTACGCGAAGGACCAGGCCGAGATGGACCCTAGACTGTACGATGACCAGGTGACGAAGGACGAAGAGGAAGCAGAGGAAGGCGAGGAAGAATGGATGCCAGAGAAGCAAGCGCCCCGGGAGGACTTCAGACCTGTACAACGATCGCGCTCCTTGGAGGAGGTGCTGCGCACGAGGGAGGACAAGCATTACGAGGGATCGTTCGCGATGGTCGACCCGAGAAGATACGGGGTGCATAAAACGCCGTCCGAGGAGGAGGAGTACGAAGAGGAAATGGAGGAGGAGGAGGAAGAGCTGGAGCCGTCGTCTGCTCAGTCCGACAGGGAACAACAGCACTCCAGCGGGAGCTCCTGCGATAGAAGACGTCGCGGGGTTATCGAGGAGATCGATTCGGACGAGTTCTTCCTACGAGAGGGTGGACTTAGCCAGGGCGACATGCACCTGGGCAAGTACCTCACTCATGAGATTAGGGACGCCTTACGAGCAGAGACCGCCAACGCTCTGGCCGACGACGACATGGTGCCGCTCCCCCCGCAACGCCCCGTGAGGATGAGAACCCTCAGGAAGCAGAAAGAGGGCTCGATCGAATCGTACGACGCGATACCGCCTGTTAGGCCGAAGAGAGACCCGAATAGGGCTCGGCGCAGCGAGTCCGCGGACGAGCAGTTCCGCGACCGAACCAGAAGCGACTCCAGGCACCGCGTGGTGTATCAGACGGAGGGCAATCCTCAGGAGCTGATACAGGAACCGTTGGACGACATCGTCGTGGTGAAGCCTATACGTCGGAAATCGAGGTCCTCTCAGCGCAGCCAGTCTCAGGTGCCACAGGAAACGCCACGTCCGCCGTCCCCGGCCGCGCTACCGCCCGCCGTTCCCACTCGCCGGAAACGTTTGCGCAAAGAGACGCCCACGGAGCGGAGGAACGGTGATGTGGCACCTATTTGCAACGGCCACGTCGAGTGGCCTGACTCAGCGCCCGAGAAGCCTCTGCCGTTGCCACCCACGGCTATGGACGGACTGCCAGACGACCAGGAAGCGTACACCGCAGAGGACATCATGGCCGCGAGCGAGGAGAACCTGCAGAAGCGTCTGCAGGACGAGGAGTACACGGGGCCTGCGCCCGTGCCGCCGAAACGGCGATCGAGATCCAGGGGGACATCCGTGGCGCAGGACGAGGACAGGACGTCTCACGGCGCTGAGTCGCTGCCGGAAGCTGGCTACGTGGAGGAGGACATTCCTCAGGATGACATGGACTTCGGGCGCGATCTGTCCGGTTACGCCATCATCGACAAACGCGAGAAACCACCGAGACCACCTCCGCCGAGAAGAAAAAGGGACAAGTTCGCGACAACCCCGAGGTCAGTCCCGCCGAAGCGGCCGCAGCGCGGCTACAGCACGCTGGGCCCGGGGAAGAGCAGGGACACTAGCGTGCTGACGGACACCTGCGACGATACACTAGAGCCAGCGGAGTCGGCACCCTACATAGAGATCGATTCCGACGACGGGGAGCACAAGGACCTTCGCAGCAACAAGGTGCTCAGCAAGATGCAGGGACGCCCGCTGCCAGCGCCACCAAGGCCGCCCAGAGTTAGAAAGGATAGATCTTCGGACCGTTCCGCTGCGACCGAACAGGAGATCGCTCAAGAGTTCTCCATGCAAGAGGTCACGACCGCCACGCAAACAGACCCGCTGCCAGACGACATGGTGATCGAGGAGGAAGTGACGCAGGCTAAGCTGGTCGTAACGCCATCGATGTCCGGCTCGCAGATCACGGTCTCCACGGAGAGGATACCGAGCCCGTTGAGCACAGCAACGCCGCCGGTCCCTCCTCTGCCGATGCACCAGCGTCCGAGGATGGAGGAGCAGGCGGGACGAACGTACGACACTGTCTCGTTGAAATCGCCGTCCCCGGATCGCGAGATGGAGGGAATGGAGGACAGGCACTTGTCCGCGCCGCTTTTGCGGGAGGTACGGGACGAGGACGCACGGCTCAGGTCGGTTCGCGCCGCCCTGATGTCCGACGAGCCGGTGCGCATCAGTAACCTGGAGGTGGGCGACCTGAGGGTGGATCGATTGAGCGTGTCGCAGATCGAGGCGGGGAAGATCGTAGCGTCCGAGGTGGACGCGCTGGTCATCACGGCTTCCGAGCTGAAGAACATGAGCGAGATATTGGAGGAGAGCTTGTCCCCGGCTATCATCAGAGAGCTGGTGGCGATCAGAAGCCACCTGGAGACAGCGGCCGCCGCGCGCGCCCAGGAGAGTCGTTCGGAAGGGAGAAAGGCGATCGAGGCGGAGAGGACAGACATTCCCCTTACTATGGACGCGAAGCCGCGAGAAGAGCGGGCGTCGTCGGTCCCTCGGCGGCAGAGCCCCGCGGGTGACGAGTGGTCGCCGGTGTCTATGGAGGAGCAGAAAAAGGTTGTTAAAAGAGAACTAACCGAACCGACGGACAGAGAAATACAGACAGGCACACACACACTAACCGTTGCACAAGTAGAGGTCGCGGAGGCGCCGATAACACACATACTCTCCGTCTCCCGAGTAGTAGATCTCAGCGACAGTGATACCCTCACCACACAACATACACCCACGGTCGTTCCACCCACTGAAGATAAGTCGTTACGAATTTTAGATTCAGAAACCCCCCTTTCTTTGAGCCCGGGCACCGCTAAGGAGCCCACGCCGGACGACCCCCTTGCCCAATCGGTAACGGCGACAGATGTGACCGCCACAGAGCCGAGACTGTCCCCGGAACGCGGGTCGGACGGCGCCGAAGAGCCACCCGAGCCGACAGATTCGATACCCACCCCCGAGTTCATGAAACTGGCTGCCGAGCGCAAGGAGCAGGAGGGCTCGCCCGAAGCATCGGAGCAGAAGGTGAAACGGAAGTCGAGGTCCAGGTCGACGTCACCCATAGACGTCCCCAGGCAGACGGCTTCCCCTGTACGCTCGTTGCCGCCTACCATTTCCGTCACTCCCGACACGCCTGATAATTTAAGAGGCCAAATCACGAGCGAGATACAGCCGCAACGGGCCGTCATCTCCTACTCCACGTACTCGGAGCAGTACGACGGCGAGAGTCAAAGGGAATTGTCCCAGTCACCGCAGCCCTCGCTTCCCTCAGGCGGCACCCATTTAATCGCGTTCCCAGCCTCGCAGGTCCCAGCTCAGTTTCTCTCGTTGGCCGCGCAGACGAGCCAGCGAGCCGACGACGAGCTCAGCGTGATGGACAGCACGAGGCAGCTGGTCAGAGTACTTAGGCTGGTAGGTCTGAGGGCCATGAGGTATTTCGTCGGCTACATGTCCTCCATGGTGGGCGGTGAAGAGTCCATGGAGAAGATCAGGGAGGTGGAGCTGACGCTGTGCGCCCTTCTGCTTCTCATCGCGGGCCTGCTGATATTCTTCTTCGGCAACCCGCGAACGGTCACCCACCACCACCACTGGGACTATTTTAATCCGCCGAAATAGCCGACAGCTTGAACCGGTGGAAAGACGACTACCTGTGGATAGGTGTCTACGTGTTCATTGCAAATTTCATTATTCTTGAAAGTCGAATTTATACGAGAATCCAACTTACGCGAGACGACCTGTGAGCGCGAAGTGGCGAAGAGGATGGACCGCACGCCCTGCGAAAGTGCGCAGAGGGTTGCAGGTGTGGAGGTACAGAGGTAACTGGGTAATGGAGTTCTTGAAAGGGAATTGAACAGTGGAGAAGTTAAGCTCGCGAGGTGATTATTCTGGGGATACTTAGCTTTTGCGGCAAGGCAGGGGCAAGGGTAGGTAGAGAGAAGTAAAGTGTGATTGTTTAAGCATCCAAATATTAGTGGAAATTTGAACATTAGTGTATTTGTGACGAGGGCATTGTTTACTTATTACCTAGAAATCTAAGTACCTCAGAATAGATTACTTCGAAGGACCACGTTCATTTAGAGTGTTTCTTTCGTGAGTTCTATTACGTAGTTAAGTTTGTACTTGTAGGTTTGAAACAATATTCTGTATGATGTACAGTTCAGTGACAGAATAAAGGGAAAAGTACAGGAATTGTACAGTTGTTTCGTTGATCAAACAAAGCTCAGCGGTCAGATCCATCCATCAGTTAACGAATACAGTCAATTATTATCGAATATCACATTAATTACAGCTGATTAACGACGAACAGGACAATGACGAATTTCATTGCCTGGAAATTCTTAATAGACAATGAGTGCGAAGGAAACGATAATTGCACGTAATTTGTTACAAGAATACTTGTATACTTAACGACTAAGTGCTGGATATGTATAAAAAACAGTACCTACGTGTTAATTATAAATACCTATTTACCGAACGAAAGCGTTACGAGAACCGCTTTCTCTTTTTCAATCACAGAACCATCGCAGTGGAACAGAAATTTGAAGCGTCATCAAGAGGACTGTGATTATCAAAGAATAGAAGCAAATACGAAATAACGTGCTCTGTATCGTTCGAATACTTGACCACTCGACTTTATAATACCTAAGTGGTATCATAAAAATTAAGAAAGTTATTTTTTGATACCTCGCAAACGTTAAACGCTATATACAAGTTTATTTTAAAATACCATTCTCAATATTGTAACTTACATAACAACAACGTACTCTAACAGAAGATAGAAAAATTAAACGACTCTGTATTCACATGAATAGATCTTCCTCGTACACTTTCAGATCCCTCCTATCTTTGTGCGCACTTTTCTGGGAATAATTCGCTGCGATCGGCGACCACATGGAGCTAGACGTAACGTCGCTCATAGGTTCTATTATCGGTTGCCTTCGCGCTAGCGATACTTTCAACTGGACCGAAGACACCATGCTACCATCCATTTCGCTTATCGCTCTTTCAGCTGCTTCCGACTTGTCGAACGTCACGAATCCTCGGCTGAAACATAGAATCACGCATCGATACGGCTCTACCGCTTCTTGTCTAGCAACAAGATACCTGAAACGGATATTTACTTCTTCTCAGCCTCCATCGAAATATTGATAATATTTCCAAATGTTTGGAAATGCTTCTTCAAAAAATCCTCCGATATTTTGTAGCCGCACACGAATATCGTATTCCCAGCACGTGGTTTCACTTCTTGTTTCAATGGGGATTGGGCATCGCCGCTGGCGCGTTCCTCCGTATCCTGTGCGCTTACAAAACTGTCGTACAGATCTTTCACTCTGGGCCGTGCTGTTTCTGTTTCTTCTTCTTCCAACTGTGTGGCTGAGAATGGCTGATAAGAGCTTATGGTCTTTTCTGTGCTATTTAATTTTCTTACTAATCCACGCGGCCTTTTGAACGATTGCTCTGGCCTCTTAGGTGTCTTCGGAGCCGTGATCACTCCAGACTTTATTAACTTCTTAGCGACCTCCCTGGCGTCCCTAGCTTCCGTTGGTCGCTTCGGCGCTTGTGGGACACGCTCGACTTCCTGCTTCGGCGCTTTTAAATCTTGCAACGCCTTTTTCTGCGAGGGAAATGAGGATCAATTAAAATCGTTAGAACTACAATAACAATAATTATTAGGTTGTCCCGAAAGTTCTTTCATTTTCTTATTTAACATTAACACCGTTGGAAAGCTAAATAGCGAGCGAATATCAGAACACTAACAAAAAAACCGACCGGGCTGCGCATCTGTCTACCGATTGCGAAACAAAGTTGAAAATGTAAATTAGGAAAAGAACTTTTCGGACAATTCTAAAATAAACACATAACCTAAAATCACAGTAACGTATAAGATCATCATCCGCGATATGTTAAAATGTTTTTATCGAGCTACTTTGATACTATAACGAACATTTCTGTGATACCATGTGAATGCGAAGCAAACAGTCTATTTGTTTCCTCAATCAAACTGGCATCGAACTATCAAAACATAAACATAACCTATTTCGCACCTTTCTTTTAAGCTTGTTATATTTCGCCTGCAGCATCAACTCTTCCTCGGTTAAATTCGACGGGAAATGTAAGTACACCATGTTTTGCATGTAACAAGAGCAAATAGAAATTTCCTCTCTCCTGCGTGAATAATTTATCGAAACATTCGAAATCGATAATTCCCTCCGAGCCCGCGTCAGGCAATCGAAATATTGCCCTACGCCTGGCAACACTTTTCACGCAATCTCTACCAGCGATTAAAAGTATTATAAATATCCACATACTTTTTTCTAATCATGCTATCGAAATTTTCAAAGTTTCGTCACCGCTCAAATACGATTTCAAATTTTTCAAATATAATTTTAAACATTGAACCGCGGGTTACTTAACTCACTAACTTATCAGCAGGTGACAAAAGATCGTTATTGTACGCTCTTACATGACTTGTTTACAGATGACAGCATGTAAAACTTGAGTGCAGTACATTATTGTAAAATATGAAATACAGGCATGACTCCGTACTTTGTTAACGGAGTGTAGTAATATTGACACGAAGAGAGATGTTTATATTCGATTCACAAGTTTTATTTACAAGCAGTTGGTCTATCGTACAAAATGTAAATTTGATGGGCGTTTGAGAATTTTTTTTTTTTTTAGGTTATATTGATAACTCGATTTGTAGGGAATAATAATAACGCCATGGGCTAGATGTACTTTTTGGTTTTCCACGCGGCACAGATCTCATTGTACCCATAACACATAATGAGCGACAAACATACATAACTAAATACATTAAAACAGACTGCAGAATACAGGTCTGGCCAGGATGTATCTTCGTAGTAATGGAAGGTATCTCTATCTAATTTGATAGTAGTGGCGCCAAGTCTGAGCTTAAGCAGCAAGCAGTAATTAAAGAATATTAAACTCTTAGAACGATACAATACGGGGCATATATTTGACACAAACACATGGTATCGAAGTAAAGATTATAAATGAAATTTGTAACAAATCCAAGCACTACTACTGCCAGATCAAATAAACTCAGAGCTTGTGTTCTTATTATGTTTATAAGAATGCAATTTAAATCTATACTGGCATTAAAAGGGTCGATTATAATTGTGTCAGATAAATGTTCTTCAACAAATAGATTACTCTGTGCTGTTCCTTTTTTTCTTTCTTTTTTTTTCAAACAAGGAGAAACTGCCTAGAATGCCTTGATGCGGATGATGTGTTTCGGATGCCGGAAACTCTTAGAATTAAGAAAGGTGTGTCGAAGATTTTTGTGAAAATGTAGACACAGGAACTCCCGAACGTATCAATTACATACCTCGTGTAAATTATAAGTTCATTGTTTAAATTCGGATTATCACGAAGCAATTCGATCCCCTTCCCCCATACTTTTTTTACTCTCAGTCACTTTCACTTACCACTTTCATTATCTTCATCAGTGTTTGTGCTCTTTAATAAGATCTCTATAGTTGAAAAAATAATTGAGTAATCGATGGGTGATCGGGACCTTCACGATTCTTATGGCTTCGAGAAATTTCACGGTGAAACGCAACAATCGCGATCCGAAGTCCCGTTGGTAACGCGTTTGTTCCGCAAACCCGGCAGCAAATTTTGCAGACCCGACCGGTTTTGGCAGTCGTGGTGGCTCTAAGGGCACGGAAGCCTTTGCAACGTCGAAGAAGACTTACTGAAGCACAGAATACTCGGGTGATCGTTGAATACTCGACTTCAGGAATACTTGACACGATGTGATCATTTTGTACGCAACCGTTCCACGTTCCTACATATGCCTATTTAACAGTTGCCTCCTCGGAAGGTTTATGCCCGACGGACGATCACTCGGTGGTCAACTGTATTCTAAGCGCTTTCTCTTTCCGCGTACGGCGTGGCGTAGAGGGTGGCGACAGCACGCGAGACAGCTCCTGTACCGCCATTTCGTTGAATTCACACCGGGACAAGTGTTTCAACGTTTCCCTCGTATCCCTGTTAAACGTGAAATGTTACAAGTCCATTTAGTCGTTAGATTTCCCGTTCTACCAGCCAATTCAACGATTTAACACACATACCTATACAAGAACAAAGATCCATCGCTGACAAGATATTCAGTCGTGAGCAAGTTCTTATTCCATCCTTGTTCATTTTGAATTTGTAACGTAGGCAATTCGTATGATAAATCATCTTTCATTCTTGCTATATCTATGTATTCCTCGGGGATCTCTGATATCTCAGACAGCTGGAGCAGATTTTTAATAGAATTGTCAGATTGCACGTATCTGTCGCGGGAAATAATGATAATTGCAATAGCGCGATTGGGCCCACCTTTTTCCTGATTTCCGTTATAGATTCTCTATCAACGACGATTTCCTGGAACGGTCCAAGTTGTATTTGCGCAGGGTACCATCTCCTGATGAACACTACCACCTGATTGTCGTTAGTGACTGGCTCTTTGTCAGGTAACTCTTGTATAATCATCTCGGTTTGCGAATAATTCGCGTAAACCTCGAACTTTTGATCATCTAAGAATACTTTGCTAGGTATCATCTGACACTTCTCTCTTAATCTACACCTGTCGTACGGTATATCCAAATTGTGGTTCTTCTTGAATTCCGCCAGGATCTCTTTCTTCGTCTCCCCGACAGTCTTGTTCTTCGAAATGAACCAATCGAAGAAATAATAATATGGCTGTGGAAAGATCGAAGAGAATTATTATCGAGAGAACCGGTGACGGCGCGAGAGAACTTATAATTTTACACATACCTCGTGCGCGCCCATTTGAAACTGATACAATCTTGTCGTATATTCGTCACTGCTTAAAGTACGTCCAAGCCTTATCCGAAAATTCTGAACGTGCATGTGAGACTCGAGCGTACTGGTTAAACAGCTCCACTCCGCCGTTTTGCCGTGTTTAAATTTGCGAGGATAAATTTTAAAATACTCCGACGGCACGCCAACGTAGGGCTCCAAATGCTTCTTTAACGTAGCCAATTTCATTCTCTGATCTACTTGCACTTGCACACCTGTATTTAAACATAATCACTGTTAAATATATTCAGCGTCTCGAGCGTTTCACGGAAACTGAACCGAGATATGTACATATATTAATGACGGGCGTGGCTTTGAAATAGTATTTAGAATCATCGGTATCGTTGTCCCAGTTCTCGAGCTTGATCTGATCCAGCATCGCGATGGTATGATTGGTCGTACGTAGCAACAGGTACGGTACATCGGACACACACTCCTTTCGTGTATCGCCGACCAATGTCTTATCACTATCACTAAGGCTGCTGTCCTCGCTGTTACTTTGCTCGGGAGTATTCCATTCCTCCCCTTTGCCCAGCTGCGGGCTCATATTTCTCATAGGCGCGTCCTCGTAACATTTCCCACTCTTCGGCGCATCATTCGATCTGGCGGCGGTATCGCACTGCGATTCGTTCACGCTCGTTATGGATAGACTATTGGCAACAGGCTTCTCTTTATCCTTATACTTCTCATCCAACGACGGGATATTCTTTTGTTCCAAGACTTCTACATATTCCAGCGAAACATACAATCACAACTATCATAATTCTATAAAAACAATGGATGATCCTCGTTAAGAGTGATTAAGAATAAACACGTTAGTATTATCTACCTGGACTCGTGTCCGGCAACTCGAACGTCACCGTTTTAATGTCCTCGAAATTCTCTATGATCTCGTTAAGCGCCGAATCGAAGAAAGACTTGCATTCGGTATCGATCATGGTCGATACGTACACAAAGTCCGAATCGGAGAAGGTAACCTGAAGCAATTGGTTGTCGTCCGCTACAAGTACAAGTACAGATTCTTTATAGTGCTTTCGTATGACTATCTTCATTTCATCGGGATCCATGTTAACTATTTTCCCTACTATCTGCTTATATTCTTTCACAGTCTGCGTAGATAAAGCTTGGACGTCTATCGGCCTTTCGGTAATTAGCCTTCTGGGCACGTCGATAACGTATACTTTCGTTGTAATTCCTAGGAGCCAACGGAACGAACAGATTATTTTACTTATTTATCACGTCTGTATACCTATACACAGTGTGCTTGATTTACTTGAGACGGTGGAATATTTCGTAGGCAATTGGAGATATAAAAGAAATCTGCCTGAAACTTGTCCTGGTTACGATGTTAATTCTGCTACTGACTAAATAATTCTAGAATGCATTCCTGACGGTACATTCTGCCGTTCTCAAATAAATCAGACACAACTGTATGCACAGCACGCACTACCTTGTGAATACGATTCGAATTTTTGATTTTTCTCACATATTTGCAACAACAAGCTATTCATATCGTAGTTCCAAATGGTTCTGACTGGCTCGTGTTCTCTCCCTTCGTAGCTACGTAGGATCGTATCGGTTTTATGGTCGTAATTAACTAAACGGCACTGATCCAAATCCACTATGTCGTCCAAACTGAACTTGAGGTAACATTTTTTCGTGGCCTCCGCCCAAGTTAAATGACCCATGATGTAAAGTAGAGTCGTCACCTTTTCCTTCTCCGTAGGAGGTTGGCAGAACACCTTTATTTTTAATGTAGAGAAGTTGTCGTCCCTGCTTAGTATCTTGAGGGGCGAGCGCCGTGGCGAATCTGTAAATCGGATTCCTTGCTTCCGAGCGACATCATAGTACATTTTTTGCAACTCTTTATCACCCTCTTCGTTACTCCCCTCGCCATCCCATTCGTTCTCTTTCATCTTCTTCAATAACTCCTGAAATCTCATAGCACAAAAGCTCAGCCAAAAGCCAGATCGTCGTAATAAAATCTTCAAAAGATCTAATGCGTTACCTGTATATGCTTGGGAAAATCCTGTTCGTGCATTGGCAAAGCATTACGAGTGGGATCGATTTGTCTGTACATCAGCATATACGCATTGGTGCTGCTGTATGCACCGTTGTAATAGAGCCTGGTCGGACCACCGCCATACATTTGTTGAATATCGTCGTGAGTTATCTGAAACCAAAGCCGTTTCAATGGAGTTGTTAATTTCTACCGTCTCGTAATTCACAACAGCGATAGCTTTGCGCACCTCGGTTACACTTTGATCGTTAAAACACAGCCATTTCCCTGTCCTGAAATCTTTTATATAAGCATAGTAATGACCACCACTGGCGCTGCCACTGTGAATCATAATAGAAAACAATTCGTAATTGTAAGGCCCTTTCGCTGAATTGCTATTACGATTCTTCTCGTTCTCATAATTATGTGCTGTACAATTCGATGTTGACGGACCGTTACTGACATCTATGCCTAGAAATTAATCACTCGGCTAGTTATTAATCTTGGGGTGTTATATGTACGTGTCAATGAACCTTCGCTAAATCATAATATCGATATACCTTTGTCGTCGTCATCGTTATCGTCATCGTGATTTGTTAAATGATTACTATTAGGAAGACTATTTTCGCAGAGCGGATATTCATCGTCTAAGGTGCCGCTATCCGTTGTTGAGCTATCGTCACATTTTACTAAACCGATATCCTCCTCATCGCCGCCTGGAGATTCTTCGTTTGATGTGGATGATATGAAGGTATTTAAATTTAATGTATCCGGGAAAGTAACCCTGAAGGTGCATTATTGAAGTGCGTTACGGGAGTACTATGTAAATTATTGAATGAATATGTAAATTCACGTGAACTTACTTATCGTTAAGTTTAATTCTGTGGAAAGTTTTAAAATCAAAATCGAATCGTTTAAGATGTAGCGTCAAAAGGTATGGAAACCTTGTGAATTTTAATCCTTTATGCGCATCACATTTCTTATTACATTTCTCACACTGATACTGATTATTCCCATCTAAAGTTTCATATTGAACAAATGCCGTTAAGGCTTCTTCCTATTAACAGTAACCTTTATATGCATTTCATCGATGTCGTAGTATTCGTTAAAACACGTTATAAAGACTCACCACACTGTTGTACGCTACGTTACTACCAAACGGTCTCACTGGCAATGGGATATCGAGGAAAGTGTCTTCCCTAGATTTCTCGGTACCACATTCAAGGCATTTAACATAATCAGTCATCATTCCTAATGGTATAGAAATCAAATTACAAACCCTTCTCCAACGAATACGAGTAAGTCAGATTTTTATACCTTCGTAAAGTCTATTGATTAAATCGGCTTGCTCTGTTTTCTTAAATTTCTGTTCTAACGCATCGAACATGACTCTGCAAAGTTCTTGGATGTCGTGTTGCTGCCAAGCCTCCGTAGAATCCCAACCAAAGCTTTTTGTTAACGCTGTAGTCTCCACGGCTGATTCTGTCGATGTCTACAAATACGAGAAACGTGTTTATACATCTCATTGTCATCCAGTCTAGTCATAGATTACATAAAGATCCGAATGCGGCTGATACCTGCAAGTTTAAGAACAACTTTTGTAGTTGAAACGGAATACTATTAGCTTCATCTTTCTCTGATCCATTTACGTATTCCCAGTTGTACAATGCGTTTCGAAATTCAGGAGTCATGTACAATGCTTGTAGTAAACTATTTAAGTAACATGTCATCGCTTGATTTACCAAGCCAACGTAAGCTTGAAGAATAACATGGAAAATTTAAAAACGAACATAAGTGCCTTGATACAAAATATCTAGTTATTCGCTGTAGATGCTTGTTACATACATGTTTCAGGTCTCATTAAACTTCTAAAAACAACATCCTCTTCTCCCCGTACCGACAATTCCTGTGGAGATGCTGGCGCGAGATCGCACACAGACGAATTGCAAACAGACGGACTACACGCGGATGGTTCGCACTCTGCTTCTTCCGACATCAAAGCCTCTAGCCGACCTTTGACTAACATATTGCGGCGCTGTTCGAACGAGCTCAGCTCGAAAGAGAAAGAGATGTCAGCCACCTCCGACACAGTTGTGTGCTTCATTGCAGACGAATTAATCTGTTGACAATAAAAACGCTAATTTATACACCCACGATACGACGAGCATTCGATAAATAATCTTGTGGTTCGTAAAACAAAACGCAACATAATTACCAAACACTTCTTTCGCTGATAACGAAGGTGTCCGCTTGAATTTGATAAAGCTCTTCAATGTAATCATGAAGATCCTTACCGTGGGTTGATTTGGTTGGCAGACATCTATCGGTAGTAAGATTCTTATCATTAGCTCGGCGAAATAAATCGAATCGAATCAGATATGCTCGATCGTTTCTATAAAACATGGTCCGCGATAAGATATCGGACAAGATAAAAATACTTTTAATAGATTTTTGCAAAGTTACTTAATGTTCATTGCTATATGTAGAATTAACTAACATATTCTATTCGAAAAGGGAGAGAA
Organism: Andrena flavipes; assembly: GCA_963971345.1. Taxonomy (NCBI): domain Eukaryota; kingdom Metazoa; phylum Arthropoda; class Insecta; order Hymenoptera; family Andrenidae; genus Andrena; species Andrena flavipes. The sequence goes on from OZ020480.1 coordinate 2,155,992, forward strand.
ACGATTTATTTTTAGATAATACAATTCGTAACTGCATGCTGGAGATTTACTATGATCGTATCGAAACGTAATTCTTTTAAGCCTATTTTGCTTAAACGATTCGGTATCGTTTCATAAACTAATTAACGAAACAAATTACTGTACCAATATCTGTTACCCCTGAATATTGTGAAAAAAGTAAAAGGAAAATCACTTTCAATTAGCAAGCTTAATATTGTGAAATAAGTATTACAAACTGTTCTGTAATTTTCGAATAAACAGAATTGGTATCATGCCATACTAAAGGTAGAAAATGAGTGAGATCTACGCAACACAGTAAGATACTACTCCGCACGGTATGACACACTAAGGAAAGCCTATAGAGCCTTCAGTTATATTTAGAATGTCTAAACGAAGACTTGGAAAATGGCTCTCTTCTCCGAGATCAGAATTCTCCCCTCTTTCCCTCTTTTCTCTCTCATTCTATCGCCACTTCCCTATTCTACATTTTTTTGCACACTTGCCAAATAAATGAAAGCGCGAGTTATATTAAGTTCGAAAAACTTAACTAGAACCTATTCTCCGACCGGTTACCAGCTAACAATTGGAGATTAAATAAATAAAACCGCAGGACAATAAAATCTATTACAAAACGAAAAATACATAACATTCGTATTTAAATAGTTCCTTGGCAAAAGTTACTATATATTGTTACTTTAAAAAATCATTGAGAACTAAAAAGTAATCCGCTTAATCTACGATTACCGCAAATGTCCATTCAGCTAACCAAAATCTACATTAGTACATTCCCATGAAAATGAAAAGTTTATTACTTCGTTTATTCTTGAAACTTACCTAACAGTCTTGTTTTACAATGAAATATATGCGTTCTGCCAATATACACACCACATAATCTGATCCGCATTCAATTACCGATTTTTTAACCCTAACCGATTCGAACAACACAAAATTATTGTGCTATATCCACTAAAACAACCTATCTTACAACGCACACCTTAACACTTTCGCTAATAACATTACTCCGCGAAAGATTAATAACGATCAGATCTCACGTTTAGTTGAAGAATACTATAAATCACTGAACCCTAACGAGAAACATATCGTTGCTCCGTTACATCTCGTAAAGCAGAGAATGTGTTTTTCTTATTTAAATGGAGAAGACCGCGGAACAATGAGCGGCGAATCTGTTAATGAAACTGTATCCGCTACCTTGCACGAATAGAACACGTTAAGAGACGTTTGTAACGCGAGTTTCAGTTAAAAACAACACACGTACTATAAACAAATCACAAATGGGGAGCCGATGGGACGCGAGCGGCACCAGAATAATATCCACGGGCATCGGCCGGTTGTCGCGGGATGACCGAATACGGGGAGCGTGTAACCCCGCATTTGAAAATGTTTACGCGACGAAGGAGCAATGAGGCTAGAGCGAAAATTGGGCATATAATACTCAGAAGATCGGAATGCGCTCTCGTGCCAGTGGATGCCAGTTAGAGCAATCGCTTTTTGTTACGATGTAGATCGAGAGGGACGGTCCAGCGGTACGTCTCGAGCATCGATGATATTTAGTTGGCTAATGGAAACGGAAACATCGAATTGATGCCGCACTAGTTTGTTAACCCGACACTAACGAGAATAAACGTAACCGAAGGTCTTATAAAATGGCTGGCCGAATATACAAGCCCGTGTCAAGGCTCGCGTTTCGAATCATTCGCACCTGAGGACCGCCTGCCCCATGGTACGTTAATCACATTACGCCTTCATCGCGTGCGAGCCTAACAGGCATGCCCTTCTGCGCGTCGATGGGGAAAAAAATTCAGCATAATATTTGACCTCTTACCGAAATCACTGACACATGTGCGCAACATTCACTTTACGCCATATTTCGTACGGAGTCGTGACGAGCGGTACGGAGAGCGCTGATAATTGCCGTGCCCGATGCTAGAGGGCTACGAGGACTAACGGATTCTCGCCTTACCTTTAACGGCGCACCATTGGCTTTTCGAATATTCCCGCGTCTATTTGCCAACGAATTTCAAGTATAATAGCGATTTCGGCATCTCGCACTAACACCCAGCTGGTGCTAGAAAATGATTTGGATTGGTTATTTCTGACAGAGACGAAGGTAGCTCTATAAGAATCAACCAATTAAAGTCATTTTCTGGCACTAGAACAGAGTCAGTGCAAGATACTAAATTCGCTATTAAACAGAGGAATGGTTCTTTTAATTCCATGTAAATTATACCCACACAGCACAACGTCCGGCAAAGTCCCTGGGACATCTACAGACGTTCCGGACGTTGTGCTGTGTGGGTTCTTACACCGTGCATATACCTAGGCGATACGTGGTTGCTGCTGTTCTGTCATATGAACCATGCGTGGGCGCCGCGCTTCGGCCTAGTGGGCGACGACCTTAAGGGTTGATTTCACCCCTGCAGAGTGAATTTCTACGGAAAAAGAAATTTCCTTACATAGGCTCTAATATGCTCTAAAATTCACAGCAACGTTTCATTAAAATCAGGACTTCCGAGTTGGAAACGTTTCCTGGTGGGAATGAATTCTTAAGAATGCCAGTGTCGATTTTAATAGCTTTTGGACCGCGAATAGAATCGTCGCGCGACTATGGCGCCACCCCTCTTGTAGCGACATCAATGCGCACCAGTCCTACGGTATATCTACAATGGTATACCAGTCGCCATAGAACTCGCAAAAATTGCTCGAAGTACTCGATGAACTTCGGGTAAGTTAATTTGTTAATTCCCATGGATGTATTCATAATCGAGCCCAGTGTTCGATGCTCCATTTAAAAGCCGCAGTTGTATTCATCGGAGGTCTTTCGCAGACATCGTACCGAATGACCTTTTCGCGAGTACCACAGAATTGAACCGACAATCTTTACTTCTTTTTTTTTTTTCTCTCTTTCGTACATTCATAATGAAATATCCACTGACAATTTAGGAACAACTTGCACGAAATTCTCGGTCGAATAACCCGGGGATCGTGTCATCGGTCGTTGTTCTCCACACATAATTGTAATACCGCAACCCACGTACCGATCCCACGAAATTGACAATTCGCGATACACGGAGATAAAAAAAATCTTATCCCGTCTAAATTTAGCGAGTTCCCTTACAGTTTCGTGATTCTCTGTTGCAGGTATCCCAAAATTTCCTTCGCTTCTTATGAAGTCTGTCCCACGTAACAAATGACAGATGGATGAGACAAGGCTCTGCAAATTCGCTTCTACTTCCATCATATGATCAGGCAATTAGGATAAGTATCGTTTGCCTCCGCTGAAACATCGATTACGATCAAGATGAGCATCAACTCGATAAGCATCGCCGATCTCTTTAACCTATTGGAATCTAACAAGCTCGGCGAGGTAGAAGAAATAAAGAAAGAATTCCACGAGCTTTTCTTATGTAGTAAGTAAAATCTCGAGCGCGAACATTTCCGTCGATCTATGCGCCGCCATGACGTCTAACCGAATTTACAGCGAAGGACAACTGGCTGGTGAACGGCCTCTTCGACTATTACTTGTCCACGAATTCCTTAAGAGCCGTCGAGGTGTTAGCTGGCGTTCGAGATCCGCACGACAAACATCTATTGGATCGTTTATCAGAAGCTCTTTCGAAACCCGGAAGCAGCAGCCAAAGAGTTCAAACCCTTACTTTGCTAGGTCATATCGCTCGTCGTCAACCCACTTGGTTATACAAACTTGCCAGTCATGCTCTGTTTCGGGATTTACTTAAGTTACTTAAGGTAGGGCCGAGAGTCGGCGGACTAAACGGTAAGGTCGAGGCTGTTAAACGAACGTAGTCGCCTGAGTACGATCTGATTTCAGATGGAAGCCGATACGTTGTCTTTGATGAGCGCGCTTCTCCTGTTAGTAATGCTACTACCGATGCTGCCCGCTGCTTTAGGCCCGTACCTCCCAGAAATATTCGAGGTATTCGGCAGACTGGCTTCTTACTACCATCACCAGTCGTCGTCGTTATCTTCTTCTCCTATGCATTTCACACCTACGACGGCGGGAACTATCGATAAAAATCATTTGTATTTATTGCATCTCCAAGTGAGTGTTGACGCTTGTTCGAAGGCATAAGGGCATAACTATCTCTGGACTCGTTACAGGTGGGACTGTACAGTTTGTTCCACAGACTATATGCCATGTATCCGTGCAACTTCATTTCATATTTGAAACAACAATATATTCAGCGAGATCAATTGGCTACTTTTACTCATACGATTAGACCAATGTTGGATTCGGTGCGGATGCATCCGCTACTCGTTACTGCGTCCAAGGATGCGGAGATATCCGCTGCTAGGTATACTTCGCGTTAAAACGCGTAATACCAATTTACGCGGAAATTGTAATACGGATAATAATTGTTTTCTTGTATTTTAGGTGGAAAAAGATGGAACACCATGACGTTATGGCAGAATGTGGCCGTTTCACGCTAGACAAATGTCGAGAGGAGGTATTCAATGCTGTGAACGCTACGCCACCTTCAGGTACATTCTTCCCCAAAACAAAAGAAGCTATTCCGGCGCTATAATCATATTACGAATACAACTTTTCAGATCACTCTTCTATGTGCACTCCGGTAAGTGTTGGTGGCGGAATGGGCCCGTCGCAAATTACCAATGGGGAAGACGATGCTTTTTGGTCACCGAGCATGATGGTGCCACCACACAGCCCTCCGTTCCCAGCAGCGACTCACGAACAACGATCTGCTCCTTCGACGCCCAATAACAACAGAAGCGGCACATCTCCGCCAGAGGCGGCGGTCGAAGCGACTCCTGAAACGACTCCTGTCAAGGTAAGTTTGCAGAACTATACGAGCGTAAGAAAAATTATGATGCCATCTTCCTGTAGGATTTACGAAAATTGTCAACGAGGCAAGTGCCAGTGGGATCCGCCGCAGTTCGTGCTCTTTCCACACTTGGCAATGGTACGGTAGGATCCAGCTCGCGGCCGTCCACGCCGATTCCTTTAAATCCACCCGCAGCAGCTGGCTCTATAATCGGAAGCGGTGACGCCAGCAATACCCACGGATTCCTTTCGCACAAGTTAAGTAAAATCATCGCTGACAGACAAGGCATTAGCCAACAGAAGTCGTCCGCCAACGTCGAAGAAGATGGAAGGCTGTCAGAAGTGGAAACGAACCAGAACGGGAAGAACGATTGTTGGCAAGAGGATCAAGAGGTCTTGTATCTCACGTTTCTGTATATAAAAGCAATTTGACATTAATAGAATAGATCGAAGTTACCTTGCGCGCGGATCTTTTACTCTGCAGATTCTAGAAATCGTGAGCTCCCAAGGCGCCGGGAAATTCGAGTGCTCCAAGCCTGTTGAACGACACCAACAGCATCGCAATGAGAAAATGCAAACTGTCTTAACGGACTGGTCTAAGAGGGTTTATCAGCTTCGCTTGTATTCTCAGTATCAAATTCCAGCGCAACATTCTAGCTCTAGTTTTCTCTGCAAGGTAAAGCGCCCTCGATGTTTACACTTTAGAAAGAGAAACGGAAGAGATTTTACTGGCAGAGGGTAAAGCAACGGTCGTCTCTGCTTCTAGATCCGAAAAAGTAAATCCTGCCCGGACATGGATTTTCAGAAACAAGTTGCTAGCGATAAGAAGGATCAGTTGAGAATAATAGGGACAAAGAAATTGGAGGAGGCAGGGACACAGACGTTTGACTTGCTCCCGTACGAATATCTGCTTCTGGGGATTTTCGATCAGAAGAATCAAATGAATACGATACAAAAGCGTGCTCATAAAGATGTGGAGTTTAGGTTGTCGCCAACCGCGATGCTCGACCGATACGTCGAAGCTTGCACGCGTGCCACTAACTTCTCGGGTGACAAGACGAGTTAGTATAGAGTTAAACGTAGACGCGCGTTACGTTTCCATAGGAATTTTCAAAGAGCGATTACTTCGCAGGAACTAGTACGATTAAACAGAAGCACAGGAAAGAGGTCGATGGAGAGGACGAAGCTGGGGAGGAAGACACTTTAGACGCCGAATGCGCGAGTCAGCTGTTACAACTAATGCAAATGCAATTGCAGTTCGAGCGGCAGCGCAGAGAAGTTCACGCTGAACGTAATCGAAGGCTTCTTGGTAAACTTAGGGATTCGCGCGCATTAGAAGAACACAATTACGCGTTGGTCAGTTGGCATTATTTACTTTGGAATGAAATTTTTATATCCTTCCATTGTTATCTAGTTAATTGTTTTTAAACGCGACGCTCTTGTCACAGACCGATCGATTGAAGATGATGGAGAAAGAGGTGGAAGGCTTGAAGGCTGAATTAGAACGTAACAAGAAAGTGGCTTCGCAAGCTGAGGAGCAATACAAGGAGTCGTTGCTTCACTGGCAAACGAGGGTAACATGGACAAGCATTGTCTTACTCCACCCATCGATTATGCTTCGTATAATAATCTAATTAACGATCTAATTAATAGTGCGTAGAAGAGGAACGGCAGAATCAGACTTCGAAGGAGCGCCTCGAATCTGTTGAACTGGAGCTGAAAAACGAGCAGAAGAAAGTAACGGAATGCGAGCAGCGGATTCGTTCCACGGACGCTTCTCTATTCGATGCTGGGCATCGACTGAAAGTAGCCTTGAAAGCTGCGGATCGTAGCAAAGAGCTGGAGCGTACCCTCGATACCGTGCAGAAGAAGTTCCTTCTACTTGGAGAGGTAATACTTAGATAACGATCTGAAGTTTTATAGTTTTCATTAAACATTCCACATACGTCTCGCCAATATATCGGAGTTGAATGATGAATATCCTCGCGTACCCTTTAATATATTGAATTGCGTTTCGTAACACAGGCGCAGGCAAAGTTGCAAGATGGCACAAGCGGGCTTTCGCCGATGAGCAAGCAAGAAGCAACGCAAATACAAAGGTCATACGCGGAGGAGTTAACTAGTACGTTTCTACCGTTCATTTAGTATATTAACAGGGGGCCAGAAACAAGTTGCACTGAGAATAATATGTTGTACACTTTCAGACTTACGGCGACAATTGGAGTCGCGAACGTCTCTCGTGGAAGCGTTGAAAGTGCGCCTGAGCGAGCTAGAGAGCAAAGATGCGCGAAAGGAAGCGCAACTGGTGGATCTGCAACGGCTATTGCAAGAAACGAAAGATCAGCACGAGTTCGAGCTGGGAGCCGTTGAGTCGAAGTATAAAGCGCAGGCGGAGATCAATCTTCTCCTCGAAAGCCGTATACTAGAGCTCCATGGTACTCTGGAGGCAGCGACTAGCAGTACCACCACCATGAACAATCTAGCTTCTTCGGCGTCGCCAAAAGAAAGATCGCCCCCGCTGTCAGCCAGCTTAGCATCTTCCAGCGAAGGAAGCCTTGCCTTCATCCATTCAGGCACCGGGATAATAATGAACGACTGCTGTGATACCGCAGGCGAGATTCCTAATCTTCAAGCCATCGTCGAGCCTGTCCCGAGCCAGGCCACCTCGCCATCCCGCCAGAATCACCAGAGGCGAAATCCTAAGCAAGACTAACGCTACGCAAAAACGGCCGCCGTGTCTATTCGCATTACAGCTATTCTGTTCTGCACGCAAGTAACTGTTACCCAGTGCCGTGGTATTAAATCGGAGAGAAAGTTATTTGTAGCTTTTTATCGACATATTAATGCGGAGTTCGTAAGAAAAGCTAAAAAATAAAATGGAATATTATTGTCGCGTGATTTCGATGAAATGATTGGAAATGCACTGGTAATTAATGGAATTACTGGCATGATATGATTTCACTCTTGAAGAATGAATTCACAATGAATAAATGGTTGAGATATTTTGTGAGCAATTTTATAAGTCTCGACTGGACACGCCCTCGCATTACCTTTTCCCGCAGCGTCTCTTGTTTACTTTTCTCTTCTTTTTTTACGCACTAATGGAAACAGAAATAATAAGGCGACAACGTGGTTGTAGAAAAATGTGAATATATTACTAAACATGACGATAAAAGTTACAATTGCTACATAATACTGAATAATCGATAGTTCATTTACGACACGACGCTGATTTAGGTCGACAGAGCAAAGACGAATCACGCACGCGTTTAGGATCGAATTAATAAAACTCTTACGAAAGGCTACTAAAGGCATTAGTGATGTCCTATTGAAACAGCCCCATGCCCGTGTAAATAAAGTTGCAAATATATAAGAATTTCTAAAAACTGTCGCTATTTATTAATACGTTTGCAATTCGCGGCTCATAGTCATAAGAATTGCATCGTCTGGATTAGCGTAAGTCGCCAAATCTGGAAAAGAACGAATAAAAAGCCATTCCTTTTTTTCTCTAATCGAATGAAATCATTCCCTTAAGTACCAAACATAAGTAACCCCGCTTAAAATTATTCGTGTATACCACATAACCGTTACTCACGATTATGACCCAAATGCATTGGCGATGCTTTAAGTCTTCGCAGTAACAGTTGTATCAGCCAAAAGACTGCTAACCACACTAATGCACCAACTGAAAATACTCTAAATGTTGTAACACCACCGTGCGTGTCCATTAACCATCCACATATTAAACTGCCACTGGATACTCCTGGAATTAATTACCAACATTGTACACGCAGAAACAGAAACTTCGAAGCATTCGAAATATCTCCACTAGAGTGACTCTTGGTAAAATTTTTTTTTTTTCAAAATTTTCTTCGAGGCACCCTTCAGAATAGTTCTAAATAATTAAAAAAAAAAAAAAAACGTAAAGTTTGAGCTGGATTGGATAACTGGGAAAGGATGCCCCTGGGCTGTTAAACATTTAAATCATTATTTAACCGCTCGCGAAGTCGATTTTATATAATATCCCCCAAGATTAGATAAAAAAATATATCGAACAAAAGTTGTAGATTCGGATAAGGAGTATCTTTTATGTTGTATTACTTTTTCTCGTGCGACAAACGGTTTTCTAAAAAAACTTTGCCCCGAAGGAAATTCAGAAGTCGAAAATAAGAGCCACCCTAATCTCCGCTGTTAATCTATCGTTACTAACCGATCCCTTCAAATATAGCACCAATGAATCCTTGTATAGTGGCCTTTGTACCAGGCGGCGTTACCTTATCACCGTACGACACCATTGTAGGCCAGCAGAGACCAAACGACGGTCCATGAAGTACTTCGATGAGTAAAACCCACCATGGGTTTGACACTGTACTATATGCCATAAACCTGTAAAGAACGGTTGTAATTAATATATCGTAGAACAGTTATACTTCCGCAGTGAAATACAGTTGTAATTAATGGAAATTCGCCTACCTAATCGCGTAGACCAGTAGAACTAAGCTCATAACGTTCACGTGGCCCAGTTTTCGCAATAAGTTACCGGAGATAAAATTAAAAGGTAGTTCTCCTAAAAAACACTGTACACCGGTCAAAAAGCCTTGCAGGGTTTTGAGCCACATTATTTGAGAGCTAGTCGCTAAGTCTTCGGTGTACCAAAACAGGAAATTCCATACCACTCCGGTACACATCCCAGCACCTATGCACCACCATCCAAACACCAACACATCCCCATCTTTACAGATGGAGAGTAGTTCCCAGAATATCGATGGCTCCCCCTCAGAGCTTTCTGGATTTTTCTGTAACGATACTGCTTTCTCCCATTACCTGCCAATTTTTTCATTCTTTTGATGAGGTAGAAGTATCAGGACTTCTGTACTATTTAAACTTCTATTCGACTGCAGGAGAATATATTTCAGGAAAGGTATACCTGTTTCAAAGTCGCCGACACTATGATATCCAAGATCATAATAATCAACATAATATAAAATATACAAGTGTAGTCTTTCTGGAGTTGTCCGTCGCTGAAAACGTCTACCAAATATCCTGCGCTTATTCCAAAAATACCGAAACCGACACTGCCCCACATTTTCTGCTTCCCATACTCTCTCCTTTTCTCATTTCCTGTAATGTATAAAGCTATGTACTTTACGCGCACGAAAGACAGTATAAAGCAGTTTGATAATCAACATGCTACTAACCAAGAATATTAAAACATATAGCATCCGCTATGCTAACTACAACCGCCATTCCAATCCAGCTTATTATCGTCGCCCACAGAAACGAATGAAATTGAAACATCGAAGTCTGAGTGGAATTCGTTTTAGAAACTTCAACTTCTTGCAACAGCTGATTAAAGGTTGGACTATTGGGACACATAGCTTTACACGATGTCCTTGCATAGTTTTTACAAGCTGGTTTATGTACGCTGCCGCCTGCGAATTTGGTAGCCAGAATATGAATGTACATGCACTTCTGCATCTGTAACGTAAAACTTACATAATTCTTCCGTCACATCTTGATAAATATAAGAAATTATGTACAAGATCTTACATAAACGTCGTTAAATACATCAAAGGCTAACGTAAAATTAATTAGATCCGTATCTGTGATCATTTTGGAGTTCGTTGAATTACAAAACTCAGACGCTCTCCAATACGAGCAAATTTCAGCGTAAAATTCTGATGTGGCTTTGCACGACACCTATGAAAAGAAGAGGGTAATTCGTTAAATTAAATTACATTAAATCACGTTCGACGTATAGTCTTACGAATACTTTACGATTTATAAATACCTGGCACGATACATTCCTATGTAAACTATCTGTTATCGCGTTGTGTATAACTTCGTCGGAAAATCCATCTTTCGAACAGATTTCTAAAGTCGCGTCGCCGTTACAGATAAGAGTAACATTCGCAGTTTTGTTTACTTCGGGAATAAAGTGTATCGTGAACATAGCTATGGCGACTATAGCTTGGAATATTAAGAACAACGTTTTATGAATTTTATATTTGTCCGCCAGGCCACCGAACAGAGGTTTCGCCACTAAACCCGAAATTGGTAATATCGTATATATCGTGCCTACTAAAAATCCAGAGAAGCCTAATTGTTTCGCAATTGTCGGTAGAAAAGGCACGATTGGTCCGGTAGCTGGAAAAGTTAATTAACGAATAAGTCCTCGCCGACTACTATCGCAACATCGTGGCATTCAGAATTCAACGACAATTCACTTACCGGCATTGAACAAAAAGTAATGCGCTTTTATTGGCAGCAATTCCTTATTTAGGTTGTCGAACATCTTGAAAGTACGCGTACCACGCAGTTGATTAATGGCAATAAAGTGTTATCTGGAATCGACACGCATCACTGAGTAACTCCTTTTATCATCGGGTCTCATTTACACATGACACATCTATCGGTATTACAACTAGCTTAGAACAAACAGCAAAAATGTGAGTTTTAAAATGCAAGAATCGGCAGAGAATTCTAGCCGTTACGCATGTAGAATAAAACAAGTTATTCAAGAGTGATAACATAAATGCTCTTCATACCTGTACGGAGAATATATTTAAAAAGGTCGTGGTACTTCTGTAACGGAAAGATTCTAGATCATCTTTCCACCGTTTACCCCTGCGAGTGTACTATGGTTAGAAACACCTTACCGCTATCTTGTTCTATAATTGAAACTTCCACTTGCTGAATCCACAGTTTTCATCCTCTAAATCACGAATCTTAGATAGCAAAGAGGTGGAACTCGTAGATATCGTGTTCACATTCCACGCGTACCATTGTTTCATTTCCTATCGCGGAGATTAAGTATTCGGTTGCAGCGGTTTCTGCAAATTTCCTATTATCATGTGGTAAACGTATTAACCTTCTCTTCCACCTACATAGATTCAGCTATGAAATAGAATTTCTTATCAAGTTCGCTAGCACCGCCCGTCATACTGAACGGTAAAACGAGTCGCTTAATAATGTTCGCCGGGCAAACAATATCTCCACCATCGCCAGTTCCTATCAAAATCGATACTGCTAATATAAGCGTCAGACAATTCGGCGCGAATAATTGGATTTGATTGATCCGCCAGTTTATATTTTACATCTGTTACTAAGGCTACCTAGCAACCGAACACGATACGGTGGATAATTATATAAGTATAATTCTTGTTTATCGAATGGAATTACGCGTTAATATTTTTTGCTTCTAAGGGCGACATTAATTTTTAATGCAAATACGATATCGAACAAGCGGTATGATAAGTTAAGTCATCGGTCACGCGAATTTCCTATTTACAATTGTTATCATATCCAAATGCACTTTCGACGACTATAGTTGCAGATAACTAATATGGCTGTATAAATGAATCTGAATAATTAAAAGCGATTTTGTAACAAACTGTGCTTTAATCTGTCATCGATACATTTACAATATACATTTACAATATATATGTATATATTTATAAGTTTTAATATACCGCTTCCATCCGTTTCTGTTTTTTTTTCTTTTAGCAATAAGGTGGGTTAATGTATGATTGCGGCGTATTACACTTTACTTTTTGCCCTCGTTCGCGAGACGCAGTCACACACGCAGAGGCACACGCGCACGATATCACATACACTCATATACACAATCTCACTCTCGCACTCTCGCCTGCTTCCCCTACGTTCTCCCGTTTCGTAATCTAACCGCGGACGATTCTACAAGGTCTTTGACTTTGCAGATCTTTCTTTACATCGAGCACATCGTCTATGAAGGATATGTATTTTATATACAAAGAAACGAACTCTAAACTTACGGCGCTATCGAATCTATATACTCTACATAAGATACACCAGCAACAGTGCGCTCGAGATATCATACAGAAAATCCTTCGAAACATAGAAATCACGTGTATTACCCCTACGTACTCTCCTCTAACCATTCCTTTCGTCCTATACGCCGGTCCTAGACAGGGAAACCGGGCGCTGCACGGCAGGCTGGAGATTACGAGCACTGTTACGAGCGTGTCGTAATTATATATCTTTCTCTCTCGCTAAAAATAGAAATAAAGAGAAAAAAAGAAATGAATATTGCATAATCCGTATCCCGAATGCGTCGAGAATGAGATAGAGAACGCTGTAAGAGCGTGGTAGGACAGAGGAACTTTTGATAGAAGGTTACTTCCGGTTACTAGCGACTGACCCCTCGCGTGTCTAAGCTGTCGACTAGTCATTAGAAAAGACTATCAAAAATTCCTACGCAAAGTAGGCTTACACCCTTTATGTACATATGACTACATAGTAAATTACCGAATAAAAGCTAAACATCTTTTCTTCGTCCGCTTTTCGTCATCTCGTCTCTGATAAATCGTGTAAAAATGTCGAAGATCCTTATCGTCTTGTGTAAAAATGGAAAGAAATGCGAAACAGGGGAAAGACAAGTTGGTGGAAAGGTCCGGCACTCTAGCCTGTCAGATAGAGAGAGCATTAAAAATCCGTAGTTCGCTAGTCAATCAGTAAAAAAAATTAAGAAAAGAGAAAGGAAACAGAAAGAAATAATCAATATACCCCCTCTCGCGCTCATTTTACTGTTTGACGTTTCACGAGTTTACGGTGCCTCTTTCGACGGTCCCGAGGAACGTGGTAATCAGAACCTTGTTCGGTACTCTCGGCTCCCGTACCGCGATTTTTCGACGAGTCGAAGCGATAAAAATCCGTTAATGATAATAAAATAACAAAACTTATTTGGGACGCGACGGTGCATCGATTAATGGAAATAAATAAATCGAATACCCGCGGAGCTACATAAATAGTAATGTCGCTAATGCACTACGGAGGTCCCTAGTCAAACAAATGAAACGAGAAAAAACGTCGGTACCGTTCTTCACCGAAGGCGAAGAAAGTTCTGATTACAGTTGCGTAGAAGCGATGTTGGAAGAAACAGTACACATTCACGATTGGGAATAGCAAACTTCACCGACATTCGCCAACTATCGTTCGAACATCAGTAAAGTCTACGTAATTAGATCAATGACAAAAAACGGCATCTTTGAAATCGCACATTCCCAATATGAACCCTTCCGGTGAGAAGGTTGCAACGCTCAGCGTGCGCCGTGCGTAGAGATCGTTGGTCACAGTCTAAGCTACGGTCACTGAACGCCAGTTGGCGTCATCCGCGCGCGTTCCCAGAAAAAGTCAACTACCGTTTCGTCCAACGACTCGTCTATAGGACGACGCGTCCACCGAAATGTCGTCGTACAAACGTTGGGACGTCCGTTACGAGGATCTTAACGGCTAAAGCCAGGACGGTCGATGATGGTGGGGCGGTGGTTGAAGTGCATAAAGGGAATGGATGTACTGCTGGTAGGCGGTCGGGTCCACTGTTAGATTCGGTCCGTGCGGCGTCACGTAGGCGGACACGGGTGGCCCGTAGGCGGCCGATCGTTGAGCGGAATGAAGGAAGGGATGAGGCGGATAGTTCCTCGGCGGTTGATTGCTAAGTTTGTTGCAGGCTTGCTGCGTGGCGTCAGTTACCGGTGGCACCTGGGGCTGTTGTTGTTGTTGCTGCTGCCTGAGCGCCATACTGTAATAACTGTTTGGGTTCCGAAACTCGTCGAGGAACGCGAAGGCCGCAGCGGCAGCGGTGGCGTCTTTGTCGTAGAAAGGCGAGCTGGTGGTGGTGCTGGTGGATGCGGCGAAGTTGAAGGCACTCCCAGCTGGCGGGACCATGGCGGTGTTCTTCAAGCCGATCGAGTCCGCTGGGGTCCCGGCGTACTGAGGGAAGCCTGGAATACCGGCGGTCGGTTGAGGCTCGCTGCTCACCGCCGATGAAACGTTGCCGACGTTCTGTTGCTCCTGCTGCTGTTGTTGCTTGCTCTTTCTGCCCTTCTTCGTCTTCGTTGGCACGGACGTGGGGCCTGTCGCCGACGTGTCCCCTCCTCTGCGGGACATGGACAATATTCCCTGGCTATTCTTCGCAGCCGCCGTCTGCAGACTCTGAAGAAGATTCAGATCCAGCTCCGCGGCTCCCGGGGCTGGGCTACGGGCGTACGTTAAATGTTCCGGCTTGGTAGGCGGCGGTCGCGGGATCGTCAACAGCTGCTGCTGCTCCTTGCTCGTGCGGCCTACCAAGCCTAGACCCAGGCGAGCGTACGCCGGGTTCGTAGCCACGGTGTCTGCCAGGTTACCCACGAACGCCGCGTCGAATTGACTAGCTGAGACCGCCTCGGGCTGCGGCAGCGCCATTATCGGGTCGAAGCCGAACTGCTCTTGACCAGCCCTCGCCGAGGTCTCCTGCGACAGGCCGCGAGACGCGTCCGCGGACGATTCATTGTATATGCGTTTTTTCACCGGAGCCAAGTTACTGGCCGAGCTATTTACAGGTGCGCTACTGGCAGTCTTGGAGCTGGCGTCGAAATAATGCGGGCTAGGGTACACTGGTCGGGAGTTTGGCATGCTGTACCCAGATGGTTGGAAGCCGCTGGGGTAGAGAGACTCGTGGGCCGACAGATTCTGTTGGAATGCTAAAATCTGCGACTGGTCCTGTGTTGCCGAGCGCTGCTGGGCATACTTCTGAGCGTTCAGGGACTCGCTGAGATCGGTGAAGCTCGGACGTTCTTGGGCGGACGCCGGTTGTTGCGGTTGCTGAGGTTGCTCCTGGTTGCCGTGCCTGGAAACGGACCTCTGCAGGTCGATGTTAGAATAATTGTTCCCAAAGGTTGGTGGGTATTGATTGGGCGATTGATAGAGCTGGTGATTAGCGTTCAAGTTCAACGACGCCTCTGTGGGAACGGTGAAGTTCCTCTGTTGCTCCGTGCTCGTGGACTTCTCGCCGCCGCTGCTGGATTTCAGATACTCTGCTGTCCGATGCTCCGCCTCGTTTATCGTGGGCGGCGCGGGTGACTGTATGTACGAATGGTTCTGCTTGAATCCTTGGGAGTAACTCGACGGCGTGGTTGCGCTCTGAGGATACTCCTCCGAGCCCTTGGACGACTGAGGCTGCGGTGTATAGTTTGTACTCTGCTGGGGGGATGGCTGGGAGTAAGTTGAAGGTTGCTGGGCAGGTTGTGATGTACAGGTGGATTTCTGCTGCGGCGACGGCTGAGAATAGTTGCGGGACTGCTGGGGAGAGGGTGACGGCTGCGTGTAGTTGCGGGACTGCTGAGGTGACGGCGACGGCTGAAGATAGTTGCGGGACTGTTGAGGCGAGGGCGATGGTTGGGAATAGTTTCGAGACTGCTGAGGCGACGGCGACGGTTGCGAGTAGTTTCGAGACTGCTGAGGCGACGGCGACGGCTGCGAGTAGTTTCGAGACTGCTGAGGAGACGGCGATGGCTGAGAGTAATTACTAGGCGGAGCTTGCTGAGGGGACATTTGCGAGTAGTTTTGAGGCGTCTGAGGCGAGTGTATCGAATGGGAGTAATTGGCGGGTTGCTGGGGGGAAGGCTGCGAGTACTTGACTGGTTGCTGAGGCGAGGACTGGGAATACGAGGCATTCTGAGGAGAAGGCTGAGAGTACGTGGGCGGTGCTTGAGGGGAATGCTGAGGGAAGGTTTGAATTTGTTGCGGCGACGGCTGGGAGTAATTTCGTGGCTGAGGCGAAGGCTGAGAATATCCAGCAAGAGGCTGAGGCGATGGCTGGGAGTAACCAGCAGAACGAGTTTGCGGCGACGGGTGGGAGAAGTTCGAAGGCTGAGATTGTTGTGGGTAAACTGGCGGCGGTTGAGGCGATGGCTGAGAGTAATTTGACGGTGGTTGGGGTGATAATTGAGAGTAACTGGATGATTGCTGAGGAGACTGCGCGTAAGGAGAGGGTTGCTGTTGCGGAGATGGCTGAGAATAGGTTGGCGGAGGTTGAGGGGAGGGCTGAGAGTAGGGGGAGTGCGGCGGTTGTTGTGGCGAGGCTTGAGAGTAAGTAGAAGCTTGCGGTGACGGCTGAGAGTAATTGGCAGCGCTCTGCTGCGGCGACAGTTGCGAATATTTGGGCGTAGGCGGTTGCTGAGGAGATGGCTGCGAGTAATTCGCCGGTGGCGGTTGTGGGGATGGCTGGGGAAACACCTGCTGTATCGGCTGAGGAGAGTGCTGGGAATATACTGGAGATTGATTCTGATTATTCGCTGGTAACTGTTGATTGTACGGCTCGGTTTGTGTCGTGTTCGGTGGAAAGTTGGCTTGCGGGGAACGCTGTGGGAACGTGGGTGACAATTGGTGGTAGACCTCGCTTGTACTTTCCTGAGGGGACTTTTGAAATGTCTGGTGGGACTGCTGAGGCGGTATCTGAGAGTAAAGAGGCGCCTGCTCGTAAGAAGATGACGGATAAGCTGGGGACAGGGGGTGGTTTTGTGGGGAAGGAGTGGGTGGCAATTGGGCACTGTATCTCGGGGGTGTAGCGTAATAAGGACTATTGTAAGGACTACTTCCCGTCGACAGAGCGTCCTGGTAAAATCCAGCTCCCCTTATCTGCGGCTCGACTGAAGCAATTATGGGTTGGCCTTGCGGTGATCGACCCGACCGGCCGGGCGGCGATTCTTGAGAGAAACTCGAAACAGATTCACTCACACTACTACCACCGGTACTCATTCTTCTCTGTCTACCACAGAACACTTCCTGCAGCTCCCCGTCTTTCTTCGCCGCGCCGTCTTCCGACTCCTCGTCCTTCTTCTTCGACTTCGGCGCGCCGAACGCCTTGAACCAGGCGCTCAAGTTGGGCGTCGCTGCCTTTGGTTTCTGAGCCTCCTTCGCACCAGATTGACTGTCTTTAGACTCCTCTGCCACCGTGGCCGTCTGCGCCGTCGTTTTGCCAGATGACAAGTTCTCCTCTTTCAAGCTGGGCGCCGGGACCGCGGGGACAGTGCCGTGGTCCTCTTCCTCGTCGTCGTTGGAGAAATTTGGATTCGGCGACGAAACTAAGCTCTTGCAAATCAGCTGAATGGAATCGACGTTCTTCAAGACGGTGCCCAAGCTGAGCTTCGGCTCCTCGTCAGCGTTCTTATTCGCCTGATCGCCGTCGCTTGTTAACTGAACTGTCGTCTCATTGGCGTTCGTGCTGGGCAAGTTGAGGGGCTTCTTTAATAGCAGGTTCCCCTTACTTTTGCCAGGTTGCAGACGGTCTATTGTACGTTGTATCTTTTTTGGTCTACTGGGCCCGTGGGGGCCGAAGATCTTGATGGAGCTCGGTCGTTTTCTCGGCGCTTCTACTTTTGGTCCTGGCCGACCAGATTCGACGGATGAATGAAATATCGGGGAGTCGCTCCCGGATGAAAATTCAGAGAGCCTCGGCGCGTCATCTAGCCATTTGTTGAT
The DNA here is from genome assembly GCA_963971345.1 of Andrena flavipes. Taxonomy (NCBI): domain Eukaryota; kingdom Metazoa; phylum Arthropoda; class Insecta; order Hymenoptera; family Andrenidae; genus Andrena; species Andrena flavipes. Next base: position 2,174,089 of record OZ020480.1, read on the forward strand.
GTCCTATTCGGAGACAAAAAAAATAAGTACAATGAAATGTGTGTTACTATACATACAGTGTTACATATGATTAAAGCAGACATATTCTTGACAGCGCGTAAGGCAGTGGGAGAACCCCAAGTTCACGCGTAAGCGACCTTGGAGAGTCCTGGATTAAAGTATTATCTAAACGCAAAATAGAAAGTATTCTTACATGGAGTGTTTGCTCCGTGGCTTGATTCAACGCTTGTATCGAGCTTTCCTCTTTCCCAAATCCTTTGGTATGCTTGGCTTGAGACACTTTCACTTTTTTCGTCTCGCTCGCGTCTTGGTCTTGGGCTTTAACGGTATCCTCCGTGGTAGGAACTTTGTCTTCTTTCATTCCTTTTTTTAACTTTGGTCGTTTCGCGCCGGCTTTATCGCTGTCGTGAAAGGTACTACCGTTTGAAGGCACTTTTTTTGAATACACATTGTGAAGGTCGCTCTTCGACGTTTTCTTCTGCTTCTCCTTCTCGCTCTTCAGCTTCTCCTCGCGCCGCCTCTCGCTTATCTTATCCTTTAAACCGTCCAACGATTCTATATCTTTATCACCTATAAATGCAGCAATTTTCTTCGACGCGTGCGTCTCCTTCGAATCTAAATCGCTCTCTAGCTCTAAATCTTTGGAATCTATCTCGCTGGACAACTCCCCGTTCTTCAATTCGTCGTCCCTCTGTTTTGATTTCTTCTCTTTGTCCTTGGCGCGGCTTTTCTCCAACTTCTCATCGGGCTTCGAAGCTTTCGAAACCGCCTTCTCTTTCTTCCGGCTCTTCTTCACCTTGATATGCTGAGGCTTATCCTTCTCTTCCGGCGCCGCCTCGTCCTCTCGCGGCTCGATCTTCTTCGCTTTACTCTTCCTCGCGTTGTCAGCGACGATCTCGGTTTCCTCGAGCTCTTTCTTCTCGATCTTCCTACTTTTACTCTTCGCGATGACTAGGGACTCGTAATCCTCCTCGAAGTCCTCTTTTCGTTTCTTATTCTCCTTCGATTCCTTCGCCGGCCGCAGGCTCTCCACTTCCTTCTTCTGCTGATGGCGCTCCTTCTTGTTCAGTTTCTTTAGCTCCTCTGATTCTTTGGACGACAGCTTTTTGGTTTTCAACACTACATTATTCGCGTCTACGTGCTTCCTTCTCTTCGACGTTGTAATGCTCGATTCCGAGATGGCATCCTCGCTCTCCTGCTCCTCCTGCTCCTCCTCATTCACAGACTCCTCGTCCTTCGCCCTCTTGCTCTTCTTCTTTCCCCGTTTCTTCTTCGGCAGCTTGTAATTCTTCCCCCGTTTCTCCTCGTCGTCGTTCTTGTCGTTCGCCTTGGATTTCCCTTTGCCCTCGGATTTGTACGATTTAGACTTCCTGGTCGATTTCTTCGAGCGTTTGCGATTCTGGTGTGGAGAAGAAACTTGAGAAGGACAAGACGGCGACGCGGGCGGTACAGGGACTGATTTCGGTGACGTGGCATCCTCGTCGCTGGACGTCTCTGATTCCAAATAGCGATTCACTGCTTTGTCGAACGCTTCCTTAAGATTGAATGCCATTTCTGTGTACTCTGCGAGAAAATAAAATAATATTCACGTCAGGGGACAATGCCGGTATTACGTAATGCTAGATCGCGTTAAATAGAAGACACTAACCGTTATCAGAACCATTGTATTGCCTACAATTATCTACTATAAGACGAAAGTCACGTTTAAATTCGTTTATACCCTTGTATAAACCACCGTCAAGTTTCTCCTCCATCGTGCTGAGATCCATGGGTTTCCGTACCACGCTATAATACCTATATCGAAGAATACTCGTGTAAAAACCTTCGTGTAATAAACTGAAGCTTTGTATATAATTATATAATTCTACCTTGGCGCATATTCCTCATCCACAGGATCGACGAATGGCCAGGCATCCACGTGGTCCTTGAGACTCTCAAGAACTTTATGCATCCCGACGCGACGTTCTTCTTCCTCGATCCCAAACGAATATCCGTATTTGGAGGATACGTAATTCCCATCACTGTTGCTTCCAACGCCTTTCTTCTTCTCGGAGCTTTCCACCTCGTCCGTAGTGTGTATCAGGATCTGACCCACGGCCGAGGCCAGCGAATTATTCGTTTGACGTCCTTTCTTCTGTACAGGCGGCGAAGACAAAGGCGGAGGTGTCTCCTCCTTAACGTAAGCATTCTTCGAGTTCTGTGTCCCTTTTTTGCTCCCTTTGTTTGTTTTCGTTTTAATCTTCGATCTAACCATGACTGTTTCCATCTGTGTTGTGGGCTCGTGACTTCGAAGGACCCGCGAGCTGTTACGTTGTAATAGCTTGCGCCTCTGTTGCTTCTCCTTCAAGTCGAACAGTTTCGGAATTTCAGGCATGAAATCCTCGGACAGAGTACGGTAGAGTTTACGTTCGGTATCGTACTCCTGCGCAGAACAACACCGTTAGAATGGTCTAAACGATAATTTAAATAACGCTCAATGGATGAAACAGTTACCGAATCGCGAAATTTCTCAACTAAACGGCTCCAGTCCTGCTGAGTGAAGCAGACCACTTGCCAGACACTTTCTTTCCCCTCCCCGGATATTAAACTGTCTTCCTTCTTCTCCTCCTCTTCCTCTTCCTCCTTCGCCACTCTGTTTCGTCGTCTTTTACGCTTTTTATCCCTCGGTTTACTTTTCTGTTTATGTGAGACGCTGTCTGAAGTATCAATGTAGTCCTCCCTGTATAATCGAGTGCCGTAAAAGTACCAATAGGCAGAATTCTTACGATCATGTCCTAAAGGTTCGACTCGCAGACTGTCCGAGTCCAAATTACTCAATGATTGCTCCTGCAAACACGTATCGGAAATGTAAGAAGATTAGCATAGCCGTAACAAATATTGTCGTTTAACTACAGGTGTTTCGGATTTACTTCTAAACACATACCACGTCTTCAGCGTCAAGCCTGAAGTCGCAGAGGGCTCTTAGTATCTCTACTTTCTGGCGAAGAGGTAATAACTCAAAATCTACATCTGTATTGAAAGGATTCTCACGCTTGTATTCCTGGAGACGAAAAGAGCGTATCGTTTATTTCTAACGATAACTAAAGAGCACACCTTAAGCGTCGTAAAATAACAGAATTCGTTTTACCTGACATTTCTTGCGAAATAGTCTACGAAGAAACATCTGATAGTTAAAGGTGGAGATGTCATTGCGGGTGTCGTTAGGTAAACAACCTTCAAGTAATCTGACTATCAGCTCCTGTACTAAACGTCCCTCTGTTCCGCCGTCCGTTAATAAAGCTTCCTCTAAGTCCTATAATGATACACGATTAATATGTACACACAGTTCGAAGAGCGACCAATGCACCAATGAGAAAAAGTAATGCACAAGCTTTTCATTAACAGTTATAAAGCCGAAGCATGATCTATTTAAACTTCCTTGAAGCTGAAGCGGTACTAACAAGTCTCATAAGCCTGCTTACTCTTACGAGCAAGTATTTAGGTAAGTACCTCAATATCAAAGTCCAGAAGATTGAAGGCAGCCCTAAATAATGAACAGAAGTGTGCTATACTTGGCACCTCCCACCACGATTGAATGTCTAAAAAAATAAAGGAACAATTGAGAGTTCCTTGATGTTATGTCTCTTTGATCTCTGGAATGTGTCTATTCGAGTATGATCAGAACGGCGCGCGAGTAGCATTAACTCAGAAGCGTTATTGTCGAAACCGCGTTAAAGACTTTACGACTGACAGTATTCCCCTATGTAATAACAGCCTACTCGACAATTTCAACGAAATTTGTCGACGTTACGTACTATATTTCACGCGTTAATGAAACGTTCTTAAATAACTTCGATACGGGAAATGAAACTAAAAAGAGCGCAGAGTGTATATCCACGTTAACCCAGTCAGCCAAAAGAACAAACAAGACTCTTAGCATGCAAAGTGTGTAAACAAACTATGTAAATAAATATGGCTTGCGCAATTTGTCGTTCTCGGAGTATGCGAATCTTTCTCATAAATTATTATATTTCTATTATATAACAAGGATTAATATTCAAATCATTAATATTCTTTTTGAATACTTCACCGAAAGTTTTGCTACCTACGATCGGTGTAATTCGCAGTAACGATAAAGAAACTTACAAATTAACAAGAAGAACAGGTAGCTAGCACCGTCCTTGGAATAATAAATACAACACTGAATTTTAAAATTTAGTTTCCAGTGAGTAAAGGAAAAGAGCGTCGAGGTATTCGATAATTCTGACTATTCGTCGCAAAGGAATTTAGAAACGAACGCGCGATTGTATACAGTTGCTAATTTATTCGATAATCCCTCCGTCTCTTAACTCTGTACTCAACAGGGTTAATTACTGGTTTCTATTTGACAATAAAAACAACTCTCGATCGTTCGCTACCAATTAAGAAGTCTACCTTCATCGGACAACAAACGTTCCGCGGTACATCTACTCTTGAAAGGGAAGAGACATTTTGAGGCTTCCAAAGTAATCAAGGAAACCAGTCTCCAATAACAATGAATATAGAAATATATAAATACAATAGGACCGTGCATCGATGCCCAGCCTAAGAATCGTAACGTAACACGAAAAACAACACAATAGTGGGGAGGGAGGGGGGGAAGGAAAAACAATGGAAATAACTCTGTTGCTAAAGTTGGGGTCATTGACAAGGACTCTCGATTGTGGGCATCGATCTTCCGCGACGGGTAATCCAGTGTGAAACAATTAACCGAACGAACAATAAAGAGGAGTATGAAAGAAAGGCGAAATAATTCATCGGACGTCGCCGTGGCTCGTCGTCCGACGAGAGGATAAACGCGAGGGCTCACCTAGGATCCCGATGAAAGTGGGAAACATAACCCGTCCTGTGGCGGGCAAACCGGGCGAATCACGTCAGGGCGGATAAAGATCGTCGAAAACACCGTGGAGAATTGGCGTTGCCGCAGGCCCTCCGGTACTCAGGTGTGCGTAATATTCAGGCGGGTCGGGTGGACCGAGATCCGCAGGGGGGAGTATACGTGGGTAACGGCGACACGGCCGAGACGAAAGAAAAACACTTCCGCTCGGCGGGGCCGATCGGTTTTAAAGCACCGGGTTAACGCGCATCAGCGGTCGGCTGTGACACCCGCGGTCCTGGTCGAGACAAAAGAGCGGGGAATCGGGACTCCGCATAGCTCGTCCCCGCCGCTCGCGAACGAGATCCGAACGGCGATGATGTGCATTCGGTACCCCAGTGGCAGGCCCACCAGCACGGGGAACACCTTTTAACGGGGATTTATTTTCGCCACAACACACCACTACGGGCTGCCAGCGATGCGCGCGACACTCGCGACCATTCTAATCGGGGTAACACGCTCCAGGCTCGGGGCAACCACCAGCAGCCTCGTCACCGATAAACCCGCGCCGTCCTCTCGCACGTCGGCCACATCTACCGCGGAGCAACCAGAACGCCGCCGACCCGTTCGGCCCGTCGACGACGACGTAACGGCCCGTTCACCAGTCGCGCCAGCCGGGACCCTCTTCTTTCTACGGCCACCCGTTTTGAAATTCGATTTCGCGTACGCGTGTACGTGTGCACGTACGTATACGTCGGCCCGTGTTTTTCACTCCTTTTTCCCGTATATAAAGGACAGTTTTCCCGAGACGCACTACGCGACCGTACGGGTGCGGACTGTGCAGCAGCGGACTGCAACTGCGGGCGTACACCCGGGGGCACGCGTTACACAGACGCGCGCCCGACGGGTGCGTTTGGCGCGAAACTTCCTTCGATCCTCGCCGCCGCGACGCGTGTGCGTTCGCGGTAGGCAGAGGAAACTTTCTTTAGCGCGCGAGCGCGCGGGGATTTGATATCGCGTAGCCGTGGGCTTCTATGGGCAATTTACACTTAAATATTCGCCCTTAAATAAGGCTTCACTTTTCAATTCAGTTTCCTTAACGTTTGACTTGATTCGGGACATCGAGTGACGCGTGGAAAATGTAGACCGTGAATTTCTTTAGAATTTCTGGATTTTCATTCATCGCTGCATAAATGAATGCTTTTTATGATAGAATCTTTATATACACACGTTTCGTTACATGTGTGCGTGCAGAATTCAAATTTTTGGTTTCAACGGTTGGCACAGCTTTCCCGCGTCCGTTACCGCGTGCGTGACGCGCTAACAACAGTTGTAAATTAGTGTAAATGAGTGTCGATGGTAACTGTGCTCGTGATTAAAAACGTCAGTATTGATAGTACTGATTGCTGGAGGTTGTGTGCGGCGGAGTATTGCGAAAGAAGTTATCGCTGTGTAGTGTGTTTGAGAAGGAACAGAGCGAAGTATGACTTCCTTTAATTTAAGCGAACTTGGAAGTCAGTTGGAGGATGTTTCGCAGGATCCAGCCGGCGTTGGAGTATCTTTCGCGAAGAAGTCGCTGAAGCTCGATTCCGAGGAAGAGGGTAAGTTGTTTTAAGCTGATTTACTTATTATTCGAACTTCTATCGATCGATATTATGCCTAGCAGAATGTTACGTTATTCCTCTGCGAAATTCGAGGTTATGTAAACCAGCCACTAAATAAATTCTATTTTATTTCTATAGCATTGGAAGTTGTTAAAGCGATACGAGCATGCACCAATTTGGAGTACTTGGATTTAGAAGGAAACACTTTGGGCCCGCTCGCCGCCAAGGCTGTGGCTGAGGCATTGGAAGAGAATGGTTCCACGCTAAAACGTGCTCTTTGGAAAGACATGTTCACCGGGCGTTTGAAGACAGAAATACCAAAAGCGCTCGAATACCTTGGCACAGCCCTATGCAAAGCTGGCGCTCGCCTTACCGAACTTGATTTAAGCGATAACGCGTTCGGTCCAGTTGGAGTCGAAGGATTAGCTGCGTTTTTGACCTCCAGTTCTTGTTCTACTCTGCTTGTATTGAGATTAAATAACAACGGGTTAGGAATATCAGGAGGCAAGATGTTGGCGAAAGCGTTGTTGGATTGTTACGATAATAGCTTGAACGCGGGTGAGACATTTTATCTCGTAATTCTGTTAACTTTGTTAAATCTATAAAATCTCTTTCTTCCACAGGCGCACCTCCGTTAGCGTTGAAAGTATTTGTCGCGGGTAGAAACAGGCTTGAAAACGAGGGTGCGGAAGCGTTGGCGTCTGTTTTCCAGAAGCTAACTACTTTAGAGGAAGTTGCTATGCCTCAGAACAGCATATATTTTCAAGGCATAACAGCGCTGGCTAATGGCTTATCCGCTAACCCTGGTTTAAGAATCTTGAACCTTAACGACAATATAGTCGGACTTAAAGGCGCTCAAGCTCTTGCCAAAGTATTACCAAATTTCCGAAACTTAGAACAGCTTAATCTTGGAGATTGCCTCCTCAAAACGGAAGGTACCGTAGTTTTGGCGGAAGCCCTAGCGATCGAAGGCAATCATCCTGCGCTGACCGAAGTCAATTTGAGTTACAATGAAATCCGCACAAGAGGTGTTAAATCCATTGCTTTCGCCATGGCCGACAAAGCGAATTTGATGACTCTACAGTTGGATGGAAATTTCTTCGGAAAAGAAGGCTGTGCCATTTTGCGCGAATCGCTAACAGCGTACGGAAAAATTGACTCGTTGAGTACATTGAGTGACGACGAGAGTGAGAACGACAGTGAGGAGAACAATGATAACGAAGAAGAGGAAGATGAAGATGAGGACAGTGAAGAGAACGAAGACGACGATGAAGAAGATGCTATTGAAAACGGCAATGAGATACCGGAATCAAATGTGTCCGTTGCGCAGTTCTTGAAATCACCGATTGGGACCAACTTATTATTACTACAGGGTGATGTTGTACAAAACTTTGTGGACCATGCCAAAGTGAGTAACTACAATACGTTAATTTTCTAACAGTATTTTACGATATATAAAAATTCTTTCGTATTTCAGGATTTATCAAAAAGTGTCGACACATCTCCGGAACTGAAGTTCGTTGAAGAATTCACGAGGATAATCATGAAAGTATCGGCACTATGTTCGAGTGGTTACATCGATGTGAGAATAAAAGCTCTAAGCATTACGGACGCTTTGTACGCAAAGTTATGTTCGTACGCAGTAGAAAATGATCAGATATCAATTTGGAATAATGCCTTGCTAGTCAATTTAGGTTTAATAAAAGTAAATGTCTCCAGTCACTACTACATGCTTCTGTGTATCTGAAACAGGATATATTAATTTACGATTGTGTTTCAGAGCGAAGATAAACATACTGGTAAAATTGATTGGGACCTAGAAGGTTGTTACAACGCATTGGAGCAAGTCGCTCAGAAGGATTATTTTCTGGTAGAAACGCGAAACACGTTAATGTTGTTCTTAGAGAAACCAGTGAAGAACAACAAAACGAAAGTTATGGGTTCGTTTCAGGATTCAAAAGATTCTCTGAAAACTGTCTTGAATCGCATACAAACCATGTAATAAATGTTGAAATGTGTATAATTGGTTTTGCAGAACATCGACATAAGATATAGCTATTTATTTTTAAATATTTTGCAAATTGTAAAACATACGTAATTTTATACAAATCTTATAAAGAGTAAGAAAAAATTGTGCTATGCGATCTATACAGGTAATTAATTGTTAAGCGTTCGGTACGAATTTTTATGTTTCATAAGTTTTGCACAAAACCTTTTAAATGACTGGATTCAAATTAATTACGAACGTTTGAAAAATAAAAATGTTTTATTCGTATACTGATGGATACCACGATTTATTGTGTCGAATTCTTTAGAGGCTTTTGTTTTTCTTTTTTTCATATGAACGTACGATTATATTGTAATGCATACTGTAATTCTCTTTTCTTGTTGTTGAAGGCATGCAATTTCCAGACCATACATACCAAAATCGGACTAGATTCGAACTTGAATAGTGAATATAAAAAACACTTAAATTCATCATATTTATGGATTTGGGATATGAGAAGTAGACTGAAATTGGTATAGGATAAATAACGCTTACTTATAAAAACTTAACATCAAATGCATTGAAAAGTATTATGACTCATAAGTTCCTTCTACTGTGAAAATAAGAACTTCCGATAAACCTCCTAGTTAATTAGTAAATTATAATATCACGGAATACCCTTCCATTAACTTATGCTATTTTGGACTTCGTAGACATTGGATCCCATCCAGGATGAAACAAATCCACTGCTAACGGTGCACAGTGCGAGGATGATTGATCTTTCATATACACGTTTATCTAGAACGATATAAACATATAAATTAGAAAGTTACCGATGAAAGTTCAATTTCTATCGATCGCATGTACATACCAAGAACAGAATGAGCTGTTGCTTTATTTTAGGATCACAGTCTTGCCCGAGAGTAGAAGGATAACTTATAATGTTATCGTTGTCTTCTATATTCCTCGCGATTAATTCCGAGCATCGTTTCTCGTCCGGTTTTACTGTTTCGATTATGGATTCTGCAAAGAAGTGGGAACATATCGTTACACTGTATATAACACCCAAAGATCAGCTTGAATACTGTGTAATCGATAGTCTCTTACTTCTGGTAGCAACATCAGCGGATAAAAATGTTGGTACGAGAGGATCGCACTCCATGCTGTCCGAGAAAAGATGTGGATAGCGTCTTTTCAAAAGCTTTCGAAGCACCATGTTACCACGATTCCCTGATAAAGTGTTACTCGGTGTACATACAACTTCGTCCTCGGTTCTCCGTATAAGCAATACACTGCCATTGTACCTGTAACGTCAAATGATCGATTAAATATATTTTCATACATAAAGTTTCACTGAATTGTTACACTGCACCTATTTAATTGCTCTGCTATGTTCAAATTGAAATAGTCCCTGATAATGTTCCGTACCAAGCCTCCAAACGATGGCATTGTCGTCATAGCCAATGGAAGTATATCGTCGAATGTAGCATCCAATACCTGAGACATGTATTGGTACGATTTAAAACCACTTTACCCTTCCAGTATTTTATGTAACACTGTAGGGATAAAATCTTACGAGACTATGAATAGATGGGTAGTTCATCGCAGCCCACGTGGCGCTGTATCCACCAATACTCCAGCCGTAAAGGATTATTTGCTCTTCGGGAAATCTTAAGTGATCGATCGCAAAGCGCATTACACAGTCGATTGCATACTCTTCTTGGAGAGGGAACGGTGTACCCTTTGCAGTCATTTTTCATGTCTTACTGTTATCATTTTATGATCGTAGTCTGCCCGAAGGAGAAGTCTTGCCATTACTTCGATTATACTTAACATAGATGCATGATTCATATTAACTGTAACATTGTCAAAATTCCATCTTTGCAATAAAGAATGTGTACGAGTAACAGCAATTCTTCTCATCGGAATGGTACCATCATTACGTAGTGGATAACTTAGTTGCAAAAGTATTACTTACGGTGCTACTACCGAAGCCTGGATGATTCCACCCCAGAACAGAGTACCCCTTGTTCAAGGGGGTCGATATAATACCAAATTCATAAAACCCACAATTTCCTTCGCACGTGATGACTAATATATTCGCATTTTTTGTTCTGTAGAAACAAACACGCGATTACATAAACACTCCGTTCATTCGCAATTAGAGTAAAACCAAGAGAAAAAAAAATTCGAGAAAAACGCGTCCAAAGTTTCTTAGCAAAGGTGACACTATAGGTTGCCGCTTGATGTTTTTAACTGCCGAATCTACAATTTTGCGAATTTTACTACAAACCAACCGGGATTTTATTCAGGAAAGATAGTACTTTCAGAAAATGCAATAAAAAATCGATTTTTCGACTGCCTAGTTCCCTCAAAAAGGATGTTTCTAGTGTTTATATTACCTATTACGTCGGTCAACGAACATAACATCAATTTCGTTCCAATCCCCAGTTAACAGTTTGTATCTCTCCCCGCCTTGTTTTATTAAATCTGTCCTTCCTTTCAAGAGTGTATCACCTACGGCCATAACAGGCTACGTTATAAAGTGATAATACAACATTGTACATGCAATCATGAACTATAACACTTACGAAATGCCCAGTTAGTAATAGACGCGCTCCCTGGATATATCATCTTTATAGCAAAAGTGTGAGCTACAATGTACGCTAACAATTTACAAGGCAATGTGAATATAAATTCTTTACCAGTCTGCCTCTTTAGTCGGCCACTGGAAGCTGCAATCTTTTCTAACGTCAATTTCTCTCTAGCACTATCCCTAAAAATATATCAAAAGATGAGCGAATCTTGGATCGTGGACCAAATTCTAACAAGTAAACATTCACTTATAGGGAATGGAGTTTCCCGATTTGGAATATACTTTGTGAAAGAACTCATAGTAACTAAGAAATCCTGAAAATTATATCTGCAATGGACCTATTTCACTCGTGTTCCTCTTATTTAAGAATAATTGGCTAAAACCTAGCATTCGTATGTTTTTTATGGTGCTGAATCGGAATATGATGTTATTTTTTGCATAAAAAAAATTCCTAGGGTAGTTCCCTTAATAAAAAAAATCGTTTTTTTTTTTAGAAAACTTAAGAAGGGAAGGTCAAAGAATTTTTTAAACATTATTTTCGGATTTCTCGCACCAATTTACTTCAAAATCCATGTTAATCTGTGTTTTAACTCCACATCTGGGCCCTTAGGGCAACATACCAATTCAATAATCTTCACATTGTTTTCGTCATGTTGCTCCATGTTAACTTTGAAGCCATCAATTTAAACAATTCTCCAGCCTTTCCTTTTTAAGTTATCTCCCAAAATACGATTTTTTATTAAGAGAACTGCTTTAGGAAATTTTTTTACACAAAAAATAACATGATACATATTTGGATTCAGCACAAAAAAATACAGAAGAAAAAAATAAATAATGAGTAAAATAAATCCATTGCAGATATAATTTTCAGGATTTCATAGTTATTATAAGTACTTTAAGAAAAATATATTCCAAATCGGGAAACTTCGTTCACTATAACTGAATGTTTACTCGCAAGTAAGATCGTTACTTTTCCACGGAGAAATTTACCTCTCTACATCGGTGACTTTAAAATCTACAGGCCATGCCCAAAATTCAAAGTCATACTTGTGAAGTTCTTCCTTCGTCTCTGCGTTATAACGTGCCCTCGCCTCGTTTACCGTCTGTACAAATTTCAAATATACTGGGTTGCTAGCTCTGGAGCAACTACGTGCAACCAACGACGCAATTAAAATTGCGCCAGCTCCGAACAGCAATTTACTCAACAGATAAACATTATCTGTTAAAGAGCTACCGCGCTCGTAGCAAAAAGTAGCGACCAACGGTATCGTGTATAAGCTGATCGACCACATTGCTGCGAACTAAAAACGTGAGAGTTAGAAATGAATAATATTCACAGCAGATTACACCGATAATGAATAATAATTAACGCTTTCAATTGGTTAGCGACTAAATTAGCCGGTGTAAATATTAAGCATTGCCCGGTGCAATTAGATTTCTGAATTATTTTCAAGTACTCACGCAAATTACGATATTATCGCCCCATCGTTCTAAGCTCTTCGGCTCGTACGATTTCTGGAACAGATAAAAGTAGCCATAACCTAAAATGCATAACTTTCGAACATAACTCGTGTAATTATCCGCACATACCTCTTCCAAACGGCCGACCAACGTTATTTTGTAAACTTTAAAAAGCCGAGGGCTAAATGTACATTTCCAAAGTGTCCTAATCAAAGACATTTTGCATTTGTTTGAAGTTCTAAATGCTCCAAACAGGTCCGTAGCCTAACTCACCGATGCAAAATCGATACAACAGCGACATTGCATATCATGCACATGACACAAGAAAACAAGCAACTATGATCGGCGATTATAATTCGTTGAATACGCACGTAGCACGGATTAAAAAGAAAGAACTAGGTATTAAATTGGTAATTTATTGTGATTTCTGTCCCCTTTCATAGCAGGTTTATAAAAATTCGTAACAAAGCTTTACGAAAGTTTGAAAGGGATTTCGTTAAAAAAAGAGATCGTTTAAAATCATTTAAAGACATCTTACTTCTGAAACATTTAGGATCAGCTACCAACAGCCTGTCCCAACAGAATCATCGGTTAACTGTTCCTTTAAAGTACTCTTAAAATATTCTGCACAGACTCGTGCACACTTATAGTGCACGATCCGCGCTTCGTTTCTCTATCAGACAAATCTGAAAGTCATCGAGGTAAGAAACATTCAGCGTTCGTTCAATTACCCATAGAAAATGAAGTTACATCCGTATGTTACTCGAGACGACCACGCGTGGGAATTTAAATGTCGCGCGCGTCCGCTTTATGCGCACTTGATAAACACAGGAGACCGATTGCATACAATACGGTGTTTTACATAAGTGAAAAAAAAAGAGTGTTACGGAAATTGATATTAAGCGGGGCCGAAGGAAACATTTACGCGTACGCGAACGTTATCGGGTAGTATATATCGGAGTTACGTATTTGGAGGGGTTCGCGTGAAATTGGACAATTTTGATGCGGGTCGATTCTGGGACCGTACGTTAGATCATGGTTTTTGGAACGTAGAGAAGTTGCTGGAAGATTCGAAGCAAGTAACAGCGCACACAGTAGTTACATATTACGTGTGCGACGTCGATAAATACAATATTCAATTGCCGCCGCTACAATTGAACGTTTTTCAGAATGTCAGATTGGGATACCGCTCCTATCACTCTCCGGAAACGTCCGCCGAAGGCCTCCGTACTTAAATCGGAGCAGGTAACTTCAGTCGGCAAATATTCCGACGTATTTCGCCCGACGTGACCCGCGCCACGCACAGTTGTGTAATTGTGTTTATTTACAGGCGGTGAACGCTGCACGCCGTCAAGGCTTCGTGATTGAGACACAGGCAAAATGTGAGTAAGACGTGGTCGTGACAGTCGTTCTCCCTTACGAAAATCTGGAAGATTTCATTCTATGGGATAACATCCGTTTCGCAATGCGACGTATAAATGTTACAGAGATAGCAATAATAGTACGACGTTGTTATAACGTGATGCAATCCTTAATACTGTAAACACGACGAATGTTATTGTCCCTTTTTCTTCCTATATGAAAGTGTCGCGAAGTTGAGAAAGGCAACGGCGCGCCGAGTAAGTATTGTAAGAGTGTATTGTTCTTTGCCAGGGGGTGGCGGAACGAACAGGCAACATGTAACTACAAAAAATACAGCTAAATTGGACAGAGAAACCGAGGAACTTAAGCACGACAGAATCCCACTCGATCTTGGTAAATTAATTCAGCAAGGACGACAGGGCAAAGGATTGTCGCAGAAAGATCTCGCAACGGTATATTATCGTCCGTCTATGTAACGTCAATAATTACTTTCCTCTCAGTTTAATAGCGACTTATCTCCTTCTTCTCCCATCGCGTAGAAAGTAAACGAAAAGGCGCAAGTTATTAATGACTACGAGGCGGGTCGTGGAATTCCTAACCAGATGGTGATCGGCAAGATCGAGCGGGTACTAGGAATAAAGTTACGTGGTAAAGATCGTGGTAAACCGTTAGTGGCCCCTGGGACGAAAAAGTGAATCTCGGGGGAGGAAAAAATCTCTACTTTCTACCCTTATACATTGTTCCCTAAACAGAACTGCGAGCAAAATTGTAGGACTGAGAGCAACTACTACCACTCCCCTTTGCCTTTGGTTACTTTATTATACACTTTTGAGATAAAATATTATTTTATTAAATATATTACTGTGTATTGTAAAATAGATTATTGTAATATGCCTTCGCGTATAAAATACAAGGAGCACGCTCTTATTTAATTCCGAGAAAAGATTATAAACAGACGAAATTAAATTATCTTTATATACCAATTTTGTTACATTTTCAAATACATGTCCATCGACATTCACGAGAGAATTTATTTTTCGGACTCTTTGCAACTCTACGTAGACTAAATGAAATAGTATTAACGCGAATAGAAGTACACAAGTAATCGATGTATGTATATGAATCGCCTTGGTTGATAGTAGACACTTTTTAATTTCTTCATTGTCGGGAAAATAGTATTTATCATACACATGTACACAAATCATAAAGCATCACACGTCGAAATATTTGTATAGCGATTAATGTATAATGTAGCAATATTTCAACATATGCCACTTTAGTTGTATATAAAATTAAGAAATTATTAAATAAACATTAATTATATCGTTTAATGTTAACTTTATTCATACAGGAACCCGGCGTTACATCGTAACCATCACGGCCCATTAATCTTTCCTCAATGGGAAGGTAGACTCCTCTATACCGTCCTTCGTTATAACTTTAATTATTATAGAATCACCTGTATAAATATCTCTTTCCACCGCCGAAATGAACACATCCTTTATGATCGATACCGCTCTATCTTGGGTCAAGGGAGTATGTTCGACACCTTCCTGATTTTTAAATCCCACCTGAAAGACGTACATAAAATTAGTAAGATGCAGCATAACTAAGGGAATATACTGCCCTCCTTATTTAAAATGTCCCGTCTACCGTTTCGAAACATCCGAGGAAACTGAAGTTTTTACCATTTTCTTTGCGCTATCCTTGTAAAAATATATATAAATCAGACTTTTTCTAGATCTCTACGAAGCCCTTAGGGTTTTATAACTTTACTTACAAGGTAAAAGACACGTGGAATTTCAAATATTTCAATTTCTCTTGAAAAATGCTAGGTAGGACATTTTAATTAAGGAGGGCAGTATACTTTCCCTAGTAATACGTTTCCGATACCTGGTTGTCGAGGAGAGGCTGCAAAAGTGCCCCAGCAGAGCCACCAGCTCTGTACGTTGTCACTTCGCAGTGACCGATTGGATCGTAACTGTACACACTTCCTTTACCATTGTCGTCTATTCCCCCGAGAATGTTAGAAACGTAATAAGGGAAGAAGCGTTTATAGTACATCATCGTCGATAACATCTGCGCTATTGCCGAAGTAGACATATCCTTCTGGTGATTATGCTTATACATCTATCGATAAAAAGAATAAGTTCAAGAAACAGCTGTGCCTTCGACGAGAGATATAAACTCATTTCAAAGCAAAACGTGGTTTAGGAATCTTCACCTGCATTCGAGCGGACAATAGGCGAGTTAAAGTAAGCGTATCGCACCAACAACCGGAGCATCCCAAGATAGTTTTGTCCGATAAGGGGAACAATTTCGGTTGGTCGCGCGTGTAAATGGAGAAGCCTGTGCTGAGACGCGTGTCTGCCGCGATTACACAGAAATCATCTCCTGCGAGGGCTACGACGCTCCTACGGTCGCAACATAAGAAATAGATTTATTAAGGTTCCATAGCAATAATATCAGCAAAGTAGCGTACTGTAATTTTACGAATAAAGATGGGACAAGCTCGTAACAACGATTGCACGTATATTTTAGACTCGAGATATTATGTTTGTACGAGTTAGGTTAGCCTTAATATTTACCCTCCATTGTCAGCATACGGACTGAAACTTTTCATTCTAGCTCCCTCCATCGCGTAATCGGGTAAAGATCGCCCAGGGTTTTCGCAGAGGTGAGCCATTGTGTCTAAAATTCTTACAGCAAATAACAAATCTCAACTACTCGCCACTGTGAATGACACTACACTTTGCGGCAAAGATGGCAATGCAAAATAACACTTTCGTCGCATCCACCACCTACCGCATGCGTGATTGTTCAGTATCTGTCTGGCTACATGAGAATGCGACGATGCTAATAGGCTGGATTTTAAAGCAATCGAGTAACAAATCGCAGAGGCGATTTAGAAAATCGCCAACCAAGGGCAACTAACAGGGAAGATACCGAACCTGAAAATTCAAAGAATTTTGAAACTTTGAATACTTATGTGGCGAATTTCCTCCTGATTACAACGCAAATTTTGTTTGCTGCCCAAATTCACTCGAAGAAAGGGTGAAATTAACCCCTAAAAATTCGGCTATTTTCTGATTTTGTGTTATAATCGCGAACTGTAAGAGGTAGAAAAAAGTTTCAAGACAAAACTTACTTTATTTAATTAGATCTATCATTTGGTAGAAAAGTTATTTTACAGTTTACCGGTTATAATACAAAATCAGAAAATAACCCGATATTTAGCGGTTAATTAAATACACCCCCTTAGAGTGAATTTGAGCGGCAAATAAAAATTGCGTTGTAATCCGGATGAAATTCCCTACGTATTCACAAAGTTTCAGAATTTTTCGAATTTCCGTGTTCGGAATATTCCGTAAGCTCTGAAAAAAGGAATGCGAATTACAAATGATTTACATATTGAAAAAAAGAAGGAAAAATACTGAGCCCGTAACAGTTTCGTGAAATCGTCGATGCGAAGGTAATCACTTTATATTTATCAGTAGAATATTATTCCTATATCATTTCTTTCACACGAATTAATATTTTAAAACGGGGTATTGGTTTTTCTATTGGTTATCGCATTGGAGAGCAGAGAGGCGTGTTTGTTATGTCACATATTTACGTGTCTAGTTAGCGGCTGCCGAATGCGTCGGGAACGAGCAACCTCGGGAAAGCGTTATCTTATCAGCTGTGATAACGTTCAAACAAATTGTCATTACACGAAACTGTTCGAAAAGGGGACTAAAATCTTTTGACGATTTATTGCGATGGCAACCGGCGACGAGAGGCGAGTTGCACTAATCACGGGTATTACTGGACAAGTAAGGTTGACAATTAATACATTCTTGTATCCGATTCGCCTTGTAAACTTTTATGTTATTCATTTGCTTAGAATTTTATTACCACTTGTTGAGATAATAGAATGATATTTGACAGAAGTGAAACTCTTTACTTCGGTAAAATCGATTTATAAAATGTATATTGAATCGATGTTGCGTGTTTCTTCTAGGATGGTTCCTACTTAGCAGAATTCTTATTGGAGAAGGGGTACGATGTGCACGGTATAATCAGGCGAGCAAGTTCCTTCAATACCGCCCGCATTCAACATCTCTACGCGGACCCGAAATGCCATCGCCAGGGGAAGATGAAGTTGCATTACGGCGATATGACCGATTCCAGTAGTTTAGTTAAAGTAATTAGCTCTGTGCAGCCAACGGAAATCTATAATCTCGCCGCTCAAAGTCACGTGATGGTATATGTCGTTTTGTGGAAGTTTAGATCGACCGGTTAAATGTTTCCTTGTACTATTACATTATTCCTCTTTTTTAAGGTCAGTTTCGAAGTAAGCGAATACACTGCCGAAGTAGACGCGGTCGGGACGGTCAGATTGTTGGACGCGATACGTACCTGTGGCTTGGAGAAGTCTGTAAAATTTTACCACGCGTCGACGTCTGAACTGTATGGCAGAGTAGTAGAAGTGCCTCAGAATGAAAAGACTCCATTTTATCCTCGTTCTCCGTACGGTAACTATTTAATCGGATATTATTTTGCATTTTGCCTTTGAATTTTATGTAATTACAACTGTGGTATTTAAAATTCCAGCCTGCGCGAAACTGTACAGCTTTTGGATCGTGGTGAACTACAGAGAAGCTTACAACATGTTTGCGTGCAATGGTATACTGTTCAATCACGAAAGTCCCCGCAGAGGGGAGAACTTTGTAACTAGAAAGGTGACCAGGTCGATAGCGAAGATACAGTTAGGTTTACAAGATGTTCTCGAACTAGGAAATTTAGATGCGAAGCGAGATTGGGGACACGCAAGAGACTACGTCGAGGTAAGAAGCTTGAAAGTATGTATAATTACTCGCCGGTGTATCGAAGACTAATAGAATTTATGTTGTATCAGGCAATGTGGCTGATGCTGCAACAACCAGCTCCAGACGATTATGTGATAGCGACAGGAGAGGCACACAGTGTTAAGGAATTTGTAGAAGCAGCTTTTCAGTATGTCGGACGCACAATCAAATGGGAAGGAGAAGGCGTAAATGAGAAAGGACTCGATGCGCAGACGGGACAAGTATTGGTTAAAGTCAATCCTAAATATTTCCGTCCAACTGATGTGGTAAGCAACGGCAACTGTGCATGTTTCGCACTGTAAGCAGGGCCAGTCATACAGGGGTGCAACGGGTGCAAGAAGCCCGGGCCTCGGGCTTTACAAGGGCTCCAGAAAAATAAAACATGAAAAGAGAGAGAGAAAAACGAGGACGAAATTTTTTATTTGAATAAAATTAATTTAGTTTTATAAACCGACTTGAATTTCATGTTCTAAACTGGCAAAAAAGAAATTAGAATATAATTTCTAATATTATTAATTATATGGCCATAAAGAAGTCATATATTTAAATCTGTTAATGTTCATTTGCTTATTTCTTTTATTTCATTTATTATTGCTATTATCCTTTTTTCGTGAAAAGACGTCATGTTCTTTTACAAAATATTTCTTGCATCCGGGTCCCTTTATAGAGAAGGCCGGCCCTGACCATAAGGTATGATATTTCGAATAATAAACATTTATCTGTTTCACTCGTACAGGAGGTACTCCTGGGTGATGCAACTAAAGCGAAGGAGAAAATAGGGTGGAAGCCTACAGTTACGTTTGAGGTACTTATTATTTATTTTATGCATAAGGTAAATGTTCCAATTAGCGACCCAGTTCCAATTATTGACACTTTATCCTTGAAATTTAAATATGAATTTTTTTCGGTTCGGAACGGGCGTTAAAAGTATTGAATTCGATTCGTGAATATTCAAAGTACCTTTGGGACATTTATGTTATATACAATTATCTGTTATCAGCTTTTTAACAAAGTGTATTATTGCAGTGTCTCGTGAAGGACATGATGGATTCCGACTTAGAACTAATGAGGAAGAATCCAAACGCTTAAAGGTATTTCTTACTTCTAAAGGAACTCGATGCATTTCTCAAAATACATTCTACGTCTCTATGAGACAACGATATTTAATTGATAGGCATTTATTATATTAAGGCAAGTCGAAATGTTATTTTGTCAAACCTGTGGATAAGTTTTTTAAATAACAAGTTTCATACTATTAAGGTAGTCGGTGAGAATAGTATTTAACGTATGATCTGAAACATAAAATCGTAGTAAACATCACCACTCTATTGCAGACATAGATCTGTATGCATTTCTATATATACTGTTTTATATGAATGTATATATAAACACAACGATTTAGTGTTTGTTATTTTTTACGCAATGATATTAATTGAACGTCCTAGGAAAGTGTTTTTAAAAGAAGAAAAAATTGACTAAATTGATCGCGTATGTTATCGTAATCCTGTTAAACATTTCGCTCAAAAGCGCTTAGCTTAACATTCGACGTATATTAATTTTGTGACAATCTGCGCAAGAGTACGGGAACTAACTTCTCAGATACAAACTGTCTTCCTCAGACGCATCAGTTAATTTATAATTTTTGTACACAATGTATGATATTTTACGGTAATCGTTAAGTAGTGCTTCGACCTTTATACACGGTATCCGATGTGTAAACAAAAAAACAAGAACATTTTTGTAATAAACGAAGGACAAAGGAAAAAGAAAACATTAATATTTTTGCAGCCATGTATATCTTAAATTCGACCAGCGATACAAGTAAATTGTAAACTTCCACGAGAAGATCCCGACAAAATTGATCGGACGCAACCAACTAAATAGCAGATTCACTTGTGGACTTCCGTAGGATATTCTCGATCGTGAACATCATGGATTTCACACAGTGCCCCCGAGATTCCGTGTACTTCACCCTCGCGGCCTGTGCTTCCACCTCGGCATCTTTCTTCTCAACCACGTCGCATTCTTCGTTCTTTTCCTTTTCCTTCGCCAAGCCAGACAGAAGGTCCGAAGGAACCTAGAATCACGTTTCTTCGTTAACCCATATGAATTATGCCACAACTACACTAAAACTTTTGTCAAACTCTTTTCCATTTCTATAAAAAGGAGACCAGTCCAAGGTTTATTATTAAAGGGGAGCCCTATTTAGGACGCTAGGAATAAAGTGATCCTTGGGATTTTTTTTCTAAGAAACTATTAAGCGGATGTTTTCCAAACTTTCAGGGTACATATTTTAATTCACATTCAAACAGTACAAATTTCTACCGAACACTTTGTACCGTAAAAAGTATTTTTATTCTTTGAATGTGAACTAATATACCCTGAAAGTTTGGAAAAGATCTGCTTAACAGTTTCTTAGAAAAAAATTCCCAAGAATCACCTTATTCCTAGCGTCCAAAATAGGGCTTCCCCTTAATTCAACACCCCACAACCAAGGCTCCGTTCTTCAATTACAACCAACATTCGCAGCTCTGTAAACGCTTCAATTACACTTCGCTCACCGAGACAACCGGGCGTTCCTGATCCTGTTTCTCTCTTACGAATCCTCTCTGCTTCCTCATTCTCCTTCTCCTGTAATTGCCGTGCTCGAACATCTCGCTGGCAGATGGGTCCAGGGTCCAGTAGCTCCCCTTGCCAGCCTGATCCTCGTCGTTGTCTTCGCCGACCACTTTGTCCCTAGGTATCTTCACGAAGCAGTCGTTCAAGCTTAGATTGTGCCTGATGCTGTTCTGCCACCCCTGGCGGTTCTCCCTGTAATAGGGGAACCTGTCCATGATGAACCTGTAGATGCCCGAGAGGGTGAGTCTCTGTTTAGGCGAGGAGTTGATCGCCATCGCTATCAGGGCGATGTAGGAGTACGGCGGCTTCTCGTAGCGCGGCTGCGGCTTGTATCTCATCAGAGGAGCGCCCCACGAGAACTGCATGCCCCTGGAAGCCAGCACGTCGGGCACCAGGCTGTAGTAGCGCGGCAGAGGGCACATCGTTGGAAACATCTCATCCTGGCTCCATGCGTCGTAACTTCTTCGCAGATCACAGCCGTAGATCTTTGAAACGCTACAGGGGTGGTCCTGGTAGCTACTGGTGGGCTCCATCGATGGATGGTCAAAGCATCTGGTTGCTGTTTTACCGTTCCCTTGATCTATCACACTGTGGCGTTTTCGGATTGAACTTAATCTCTGATGACTGTTTGTTCCAGATAGCTTAGGCGTTAAGTGGTACTTGGCGATACCTTCTGATCAGTTTCAACACGGAGACACTCGGTTTCCACTTTACCTCATCACAGTGCAAAACACTGCGAGCCTGATTCTACATTGACCTTCTAAATCGAATCGAGGCTCTTGGAGAACCAACACTGAACTCGAAGCTGGATTCTTCTGCTACGTTTACACACGTCTATTAACAACAGCGTTATTCCTTCTCGGCTTTCAAGGACATTCACGATACTCCTCAGGCTCTACCAAGAACCGTCATCAACATGTACTCTAACATTCCCATCTATTCTACAACTGCCGTGCTATATACCGTGCCGTGTAACCATCAGAACACTTCACATTGCGTATTATAATTCGTATTTTAAGCGTCGCGAGCTGCCAGCGGAGTCCAAGCGCGACCAAGCTCCCTCGAAGCAGCCCGAGTCCCGTTGCCTTGGATGACTGACTGTTGGATGCGATTCGCGGCTCCGCCCGGGCCAATTCCCTAACGAAGGGTGTTTAATTTGACACGCAGGATCCAGGGGACGGTCCGCGGCTCCGCCCATCGCCGCTTCGCCAGAGAACTCCCTGCCAGCGAGGGAGGCGTCCGCCTATCCCCCAATGCCGTGGCCCGTGTTTTATTGCTGTTTACACATATGCTGTCCCAACACCCACGCCGGCCAGTAAACGAGCCGATACGTAAACAAAGCCGCGGTAATTATACCGAAACGGTGGCCGCTTCCCGGAACCGCTCTCTTCGTGTCCCTTCCTCTCTTTGGGCGGGCACGACTTCGGAAGCATATCTAGCCGACCTTGCGCCTTCCCGCGGAGCGCGATTCAATCTTGCTGTATCGACATTCGAGAGCCACGAGACACTGCCGAGGGGATCTTTCAGAGCTGGAAATAATTGGGTGGTCTTGTTTCTGTGATACTTGGTGCTGGGGATCAAGTATCCGGGGGTGAAAGTGTGTTTATTCTACGAACGGTTTCTTTGGCGATTGATGAAGTTGCTGAATACAGTTTTTAATTGATGTAGGTGAAATACCAAGGATTCCAATGTTCTCTGTGTCTTCAAATCTTCTCCCTTTCAGCTTGGATTTGGTTTATGAGGTGAGAGGAATATTCTGGCGTGGGTAAAGTGGGAGGGGCGACTATTGGAGCCTGGAATCTCTCTGTGACTCCTCCTACAAGCTTCACTATTGCTTGGTACACCTATTCCGATTACAATATAGTCTCAAATTTAATTAGAATTAAACAGTGCAAGGTCCTTGTTAACTTGACAATTTACGGTTTCAGCTCACGCCTCACTGTTGTCAGCCGTTCCCTGCCTCGAATCTGTTTTCGAAAGGCACGAGGTGTCGGAGCTTTTGAAGACGCGGACCGCGGCGACGGGGAGAGGCGAGGAGATCGGTGGAAGGGACGTCGGTTATTTGTTTGGGCACCGTTTCTGGTGCAGTCCTTCGAGCTCGCTTTCATCCTGAAATATTGAGAAACAAATCACCGCGGATCTGACGGGCGGAAGGAACCGACGGATTAGCCTTCGCCGTCCGCGTATTTTGCCGGGAGTGGTTTTTGTGGACGGAACGTCCTCGGAATTCTCGTCGGAAAACAGCCAGAATTGTCTTCGAGGCGTTAATCCTGCTGCCTCCTGTTTCGCGTTCCCTAAATCATCCGGGAGTAGGGTATAACTAAGAAAAACATTGACAGAAGGCCGAGCAGATGGTAAAAATAATTTTCCTCGGGAAGAAAGTTGCTCGTACTTGAACGATTCCGATCTTCTGTTGATTTTTCCAAGAAACACGTGTCTTTAATACACCACCCCTTGATCGACTCCGCGCGATTGTTTTTCCTACACGACGGCAAACAAGAGGAAACACTAATTACCTTCGTCAAACCTTGCGAAGTAAAAAATCGATAATTTCAAATCATCATTCACTGAATTATTAATTTTGAAATTACTCTACAATTTTAACCATCGGAAATAGGACTTTTATATCGCAGAAACTATCTTCCACAAATTTACTCGTTGGATGACAAAAAGAAACGGGGCCACTGAGCTTGCGTCGCCCTCGTGCAAAGCGAGGATTTCTCGGTGTTTCATTTACGAGGCCAGGAAACCGCAGAAGCCTCTTCTTCCCTCTTGATCTCCCTGGCGAAACGCCTCGTGAGCGCAGGCGGTCCTGTTTGCGGATCGTTTCGTTTTAACTGCCCCGTATCCGCCCGAATCCAAACAATCGCTCCTTATTGACAAAATCGGCGGGCGTCTGCTGGAGGAACCGGCCGCCGCCCGGCTTCTGCGACGGGCTTTACGAGTGTGGGAAAGTTCGCGCCGCAAGCCTCGGGTAAACCGAGGGAACGGTGCGACTAGATCGCGAAAAACAAACGGACCGGCCTCGTAAAATTGAATTTTCTCGGAACTAACGAGGAGTACGCGAGCAGCTGAACGTAATCGACCCGTTTGGCCCGAGTCTCGGCACTCGGGCGTTCGCAGTGACTCCCCGACCTTGGTGGAACCGTGCGAGTAAATCATATCGCATACTTTCGACCATGCTCGCTTTGAATTTCAGTGATGAATGTGTGATACAAGCGCGACTTGAACTGTCTTCGACTAGCCGGCGGGAGAGTAATTGCAAACAATCGAAACGACCGGTGAAACATCGAGAAATCAAGAGAAAGTCGCGATAGAATCGGCGGATTAGAAAATCCTCTTCGTGGCGCCCTTGTTTACCTTTCGGGCATACAGCGGTTCAAGAAAGAACGCGGTGAAAATGCTGTTTATTCGATTCTAAAGTGCGTTGTCGCGGCGACGTTAAGGGTTTACTTATATCTAGTCAGACGGCCGAAAAAAGGCGCATGTTTGTGATTTTTTTTTTTGGAAAAGCTGAAACATATATTTTTATAGAACTTTTTGCACTTATTGTTAGAAGAGAAACATTTAAAGAACTATTTTTTTCTTGGAGTTTTCGAGAACAGATTTTTCTTTTAGGGACCACTTCTACTTCTCGTAGACTCAGTTATACTGTTGCCAAATTAGTAGACTTTTTAATAGCAAGCTTGTGGCTTTCACACTGATTATTTTGTAACATTAAAAAAGAAATACAGAGTCGGGAAGTATTATCAGAAATCGGGGATGAACGGTCACCTTACGTTAAAACTGTTCGAGAATATACAATTTAGTGTTGAGACATAGTTCGTCCAGCGTTTTAATTTGGCTGTTAGGCAGTCAGTTTCTTCAGTATCTGCGCCATTGCTGCAGGATTGTCCTTTGGTACCTGTACAAGAAATAGAATTCTGGTTTGAAAAATCAGCAACTTTTACACTCACAAATTCCACGAATTTGTTATAGAGGGGTTGAAATGGTTACTGGTGGTCTTCAGTGTCTGTAATCTATACGAATGTGGCTATTACGTCCTCACCATGTGTCCAGCTCTGTTGATCCAGTACATCGAAAAGTTGCTATAAGATTTCACGTAGCCCTCGATGACGCCATTGGAGGTCAATGGAAGTCTGCTGGAGTTCAGCCAGGTAGCAGCGTTCTTCCACTTCATCTTCTCGACCCATTGGAGGGTACCTAATACGTCGTACGAACGAAAAGCAATAATTAATAAAAAAATATTAGTTGCGCAATTTTAACGGACATTGCGAAATGCAGTCGGCGGGTCCTTTGCTTTTTGTTACATCACGAATCAACTCGGTTTGCATTGCAAAGACGCAGAAAGAATGCACTTAGAGTTGGACAGGCTGGGGGAATCGATGGAGGAGCAAGCGTCTTCTTAATGATGACATTTACTGTCAGCGAAGGCCGAAGAAGAGCAAAACAAATAGATGCAAAGCAAAGGGGGTGCAATGATTTAATGTTCACAGGCGTATTCTGCATCTCAGAATTAAAGAATGAAATGTTTATGAATCCACCTCTACTGTAATTTCTTTGATTTATTTGCGTGGATGTACTGTTGTCCATTGGACCCCCCAACTTTAAAAGCGAATAACGTCACACAAACCTGGAGTGTCCACGATCAGATCCAATTGGCCAGTGAGCACCACCACTTTCAGATCAGTTTGATTCAGCAGAAGCTCCACTAACAAACGACGTACGAAATTGATCAACGAGATTTCTAGTTAATTCTCTTGTTTTCCATCGAATTGTTCAAATGAGATACCTTTATCGATAGCGGGTTTCATGAAATCCATCCGCAACATGTCGAAGACTTTATTGGCCTGTTCGTTGTGCTTCACCGACAACCCCAACGCTTTTTTCACAGGACCGTTCATCAAGTAAGCCAGCTGTTGGTCGTCGCTCTGGGTGTCAACTGATTTTTCTGCAATTACAAAAAGTGTGAGAAAAGGGACCATTTCGAAACAGAAGAGAAAAAGGACCGTTTCGATTTTTTTTTAAACTTCCCAGGTTTATAGAGAACCCCAATAGAAGTATCAGGCAATTTTTCGTTTGTGTTCATTTTCGGTTTCCCGGGGTGAAAACACCCCTTAAAGGTCAATGTGTGATGTCCTACATCCTTGTACCTATATCTTGAAAACTATAGCAGATATAAAAAAATTATTACAATGAAAATTAAATCTTTTTTTATGCTCTATACAGCCATCGAATTGTTTAAAATTTGGATTAGAGAACGTCTTTTTGTTTAAACTACAAATTTTGAAAAATTTAATTACACAGTTTTATAGAGCATCGAAAGTTCTCAAGTTTCCATTTGAACAATTTTTTTATACCTACTATAGTTTCCAAGATATGGATGTAGGAATGTAGGAAACTACACATTATCCTTTAAGGGATGTCCTCACCCCGAACAACCGAAAATGGGCATAAACGAAAAATTGCCTGATACTTTTATCGAAGCCTCCTACATTCCTGAACAGTTTAAAAAAAATCTGAATGTTCGGGTAATTTAAAGATGAGAGGGTACCGTTATGGATCGAGGGTTTCGAGGCAATTCTGCCAGCAAGAGAATAGCTTTTCATTTTCGTCAAAATGTTATAGAAGTCGACGTTCTTAGTGACGTCGATGATAACACCTTCGGTGTAACTCCACATAGCGGTGGCAGTCTGCCAATTTCCAGCTTCGACAGCCTTCTGCGTCATCTGCGCAACATGCTGGATTTTATTGAAACCAGCAGTGTCGACCATCCCCTAAAAAGAGATCTCTGTATGTATCCAACGTTCTGTGGTATAAAACTAAGAAATAAATGCGTCCAGCTGTAAATCTCACCGTGGCTAGTAAAAATGGAGCCCAGGTCATCACGGAATCGATGGGAGAGATCCAAGCGTCACCCAGAGCGACGCCTCTCAGGTTGCTCTTGATGGTGCCTGCCTTCTGCGCCTGGTTTTTACAGTAAATAGATAGTTACTCGGCGATATCTCGCTAAGCGTTAAATTCTGTACTGGTATTTCATGGAACAGTGTATTCTGTTCTGAGTGAAATTTCATAATTTAAACGATGTACAGTGAAGTACAGAGTACAGTGAAAGGTTTAGAGTTTCACCTTGGACCAAACGAGAGCAAACTCAGCGCCCATTTTCCCTCCATAAGATTCGGTTGTGATGTATATAGGGACGTTAGAGAATTTCGGCAATGCCTTCAGGAAGCCTCTCATGCATTCCACGAGATCGCTAGCGATCTGAGCGTTGGTCGTGGCGTATGCTGACCCTGAGGTGGTGTAACTGAAGCCTGTGCCGACTGGGTTGTCGATGAAGAGGACATTGTAATCCTTCACCTATGGAGGAACCATCTACTCTTCAACATCAACTCTTAAACAAATACTTTAAATACTTCTTTTGTGTTTATCATAATTTTACAGTCATATTTTTTTTTCATATGTTATAATGTTAAATAAATATCCCCTTAAAGAACTATTGCATTGGTGTCTCGACAAAAAATTCCTAAAAATTGATAAAAGAATAATCCGTTTGGAGGAATTTCTCCCCTTAATAAGAAAACACTCGGAGTCAGACAAATATCTATTCAAAATAAAGGAACCAAGCAATCAATCCACCAAGGACTGCCATTTCGACCTCAACCTCCTCTGCCATCCACTGTGTCCATTACAAATCAAGATTTAATAAAAATAGAATAGATAAATTCGATTAGGCTGCAAAAAGCACCAAATGTAATTTCAGATCGGGAATCTTGAGTTGAGTTTGTCAACAACGATATCGAGATTCGTGTCAGTAAGATAAATGAAGCTTAATCGATGAGATAGAGAGGATCAGATAGAGAAATTAGAAAGATTGAGCATTTTATGGATTCGTGTAATGATTGGATCTGGATCTTCCTACCCAAGAGTAATTCCTTGGTACCAAGTTGACGTCGAGGGGGCCAAGTTCCTCGAAGTTCCCGTACGAGGTGGAGGATGCTCCCGGTCCGCCTTGAAGCCAGATGATCAGCGGCTTTTCGTAGTACGAGGAAACGTTCGCGGTGGTGTAGTAAAGCCACCAGAACATGTTCGCGTTCGGACGTACCATCACGTGCCCCCATTCTTGTTCGCTATTACCAAACCCTTTCCTGGCTGTTGGATAAAAGCGTACTCGATTCTAGCAGTGCTATATTGATTGAAGTTCATAGCATTGTGGCTTAACTTATTCGAGGACTTCTTATTCCTTAAATACATTACTACACGCCGCGTCAAAATTAAAGGAGCACTATAATTTCCCGAAATTTTTGGTCATTTTCAAATGGCTACATCTTTGCGAAAAATGCGATTTGAAAATTACAAAATTTTTCGGGAAATTATAGTGTTCTTTTAATTTTGACCCGGAATGTATTTCAATAATACAATTTTTTTATTCCTTATAATATTCTAGCTTTACTACTCGGCTTCGCCCGAAATTTAGATTCTGATTTTATAAAAAAAAATTCTTATTTTTTTTTTTTT
Source organism: Andrena flavipes (assembly GCA_963971345.1). Classification (NCBI taxonomy): domain Eukaryota; kingdom Metazoa; phylum Arthropoda; class Insecta; order Hymenoptera; family Andrenidae; genus Andrena; species Andrena flavipes. The sequence continues at coordinate 2,202,920 of OZ020480.1, forward strand.
TTTTTTGTGAAAATAGGTAGTTATTTTCATCTGGATTAGCTAGGCATAATGAGCTGAGATATTCGTGACCCCAGAGTTTACCGTTCGAAAGTTTTTGGGCGACAAACACACACACACACTTTCTGCTTTATACGCTAAGATTTAATTATTCTTATTCCTATAATACATTTAAATATTCTTATTCCTTCCTATAATAGATTGAATTATTCTTATTCCTATAATATAATATTCCGCAAAGAGATTCGATCAGTGTCATTTAGAAATCACCTGGTGATTACCGGTGAAATTTATATTTTCTCTGGGTTATCTTCCCGAGCTTCTCAAAGAAATTAATAAAGTCTTCTGTACAAAATCGGAAGATACTGATTAAGCTGATGAGTAGAATATTGATTAGGCTTGATTCGGTATTGCAGTTAATTAGAGATTAAGATGACTCGAACGATACGCGGAGTTTCACTCGTGAATGTCTTCGTCGATTATGATACCATCCAGATTGACGGTGGATCGAACATTAGCACTGCGAACACGGGTAGCTCGAACGATTTTCGTTTAACTCGGACGCCTATGTATATTTGCGAAGTTTTAAGACAAGGTAAACGAGAGTCGAGAAATGAGAAATTATTCCGTTAGCATCACCGTTAAGCTACCTTTCCTTCGCTGCCAAATTTCTACAAAAACGACTACCAACAGAAGACTTCGTCATTAACATAAAACACAGTAAGTACCTATATTCCTCAATCTTAAACTAACAAGATCCTCAACCCGGAAATTCAAAAAGTCATGAAACTTTGGGGATATGCGTAGTGCAATTTTTACGCAATTTCTTTTCTGCTGAGAATCACTCCAAGGGGGTGAAATTCACTCTCGAAAATTCAATTATTTACCGATCTTATGTTATAACTCGCGAACTGTAAGAGTTAGAAAAGAAGTTTCCCGACAAAAGTTACTTCTTTTAATAAGAGCTATCATTCTGTAACTTCCAGTTCTTCAGTTATAACATAAAATCAGAAAATTACTGGATTTTCAGTCTGTATATCCAGAAATTAGGTCGCAATTCGTTTCAAATTTCCATTTTTATTACCCACTGACTAAAATTCGCGATAATTATTTTTCGATCTTTTTTAGCCACCGAAGTTACGCTCACCTAGTGTCCCCGACGCGAGACAAAGCGTCGCTAGTAAAAGCACAGGTAAACTCGCCATTGTTAACCGTGTAACAGCTAGTCGAAGACTAAACAACCAGAACGCTATTTTGAAGACGGTGTTATCAATCATTAGCCGCCGATTAGATATACAATCGGCTCGATCCACCTCGTAAAGATTTCTCAATTTTTGGGTGTCCCAATCAGTTGGTGCAATCGCAAGTGTCATTGTTTCTTATTAATTCCCTTTCCAGTCCAGGGACTTTAGAAAACAATTAACCGCGATAGAACGTTATCTCTGATAGAACCGCTCCCTCCTCTGCCCCGTCGAGATAACTCGTATCATTTAGCCGCTTTTCTTTCTACCTTCGTACACTCGAAGCTCGCTTTCGAAAATACCTAGGCGGGTCAAAAAAATGTCACTTTCTCGGGCGAGAAGCGGCGGAGTGTATTCTTCATCGGTGAATTAATCAGCACCGGCACGATGCTCCTAGATGGTTTAGGGCGCTAGCGATAAATAATTCCTCCCCAGGCGCCAATGAAATTGACAAATCACTGCCGCTGCAATTTACATGGACCGACACCTTCGCGGGGCGATGATCGATCGTGACGAGCAGCAGATCGGCCATGGGTGTCCAGTCGAAATTGTGAAATCGTGTCTCGGAAGGTCAAGTTTGAGGAGAGTTCTAGGTGCCGTTTACGTAATCCCCTGATTTTTGCTATAAAATGTATGGAAGCAGGAACTCCGTTTCTGTGCCACGGTTCTGGAATGTAGATGGACGCGGAATCTTCCGAGATGGACAGATATCGACACCGTGCCCGTGAAATCCGGAGTGCCATAATCGGTGATTCACTGGCTGTAGAGAAGCTCTCGGCGGGATCTCCTTTCTCTCAGAGGTCCTTGGATGAAAGTGGCGGAATTCTTTCCAATGCAATTCCGACGGAATTTTTGCGGAATTTTTATGGACTTTTGAAATTGAAATTTCTTTAGATCTGCATATTTATTAGTATGATTGTAGGCACACAGGTGGTGCTCGTTTTTTAGGTATCAGTTCGATTGTTTTAATTAAGTGATAAGGATCTTATAGTATTCGGTGTTTCACTAGAAATTAATTATCGAGCACGTGATTGCGGGCATTCTCTATCTCGAGAAATTCAGCCAGGGAGCATCGATCAAGTATGACTTCTTAATCAGTCTCTGACTTCATTGCTGCACAAGTTTCTTATATACCGTGAGTATAATATAACTTTATAACTTCCTCGAATTGTAGTTTTCCATGAAGTCATGATAAATAATCGTTGCGCTTCTTCACGCCTCATCTTTCCCCAGATAGTAATTACAAAGGTCGTTAATCGCCAGAGTAGGGCATTAGTCGAATAAATTTTTCTTCGAAGAGAATATAAAATCCGAATAATCTTCAATTCGAGAATAAAGAATAAATTCTTTTGAAGTTACGTCGTTAATAAAGAATACGTTTTTATGCGAATAATTTCCAACTCTGTTAACCGTATTTCTTGCAAAATTACTGATAATTATTACTTCACAGGGAACACAACTTTTCTTTGCCTTTCGACTCGCCCCCCATTTCTCCTTTCTTCTCCCGTCCCCCTCCAAAAAAAAAAACGGGAGAAATAGCGAGGCCAAGTGGGTCCAGGCATTCGATAGGAATTAGTTATCAGACAGGCTATCGTTTCTGGGGGGTCTGCCGAATTCTTTCACGTATCCGAGTAAATCAATCTTACTGTCATTTTCTTCGTGATTTGCATACTCGCGACAGCTGGCCCCTTCCGACCGATGACCGACTTACAGCTGAATCGTAGACGTAAAGGGGGAAACGTATTTGGGAATAATTGCGAAAGGTGCGTTTTCACTTTATCATTATCTCCCGGCAATCTTCCTCTGGCCCATCCAAGCGTCTCAGCCGCCACTAAGGGGCAACGGTGACTGCGAAAGTGGACGAGACAAACGCACCAATTAACACTTTCGTCCAGACGTTGGTGAAATTTCGTTTCCTTTTTCCTGTCTGAACACACCGGACGCAATTTTTCCCAAGCGGGCGAGCCCGACGCCGAGTGCTTTAATTCTTCATTGACACTCTGGGTGTGAGTCACCCATAAGTTGGTTTTGAAGCTTTGTACGTTTTCCAATACGTAGAATATCTTGAATATTGGTGGAATATCTCTGTTTTTTTCAAATAAATAGATTTTTCCAAAGCCGACTTACAAACTATTTTTATTCTCAAAATATTATATCTGAACAACAACTCTGTGGATTTTTAGCTTCTAATATTGAAGTTTGTAAGAGTGACAATTTTTTCAAGATATTTCCTTTTTTCTCTACACATTTGTCTAGAATATTTTTACTCTTCAACGAATAATACGTGTTTTGGGAATGCAAACGGATTTACATCATATTTTTTTGATGCTTGCTTTCGCCAAAATAGTCACCTCGATTTATACCATACATTAATAAAGTATGAATTTTTTTTTCTATTCTCAAAACACGTATTAATAAATAGAAAAAAAAATCAATTTAGTAAACACATTTTCTTTGCGATCAAAAGAAGTTCCAAACAGCGGAATTTTTTTAGGGCGTTACAGTGGAAAGACCCCTTAAGTAGTACCCTCCTTAATAGAATCCCATTTCTTATTATCCTTGAACCCCTTTAGAAGAGAAATCGCCGGCGGAGGATACTGCCGAAATTGCACGGTGTTCGGGAAATTTCGTAAAAAAACCCACCCCCGTGTCCCCGTCGACCACCAGAGAGGAAAATCGCAATCACAAGTGTTGCGAATGCTCTCCAACGTTCGACGACCTTCCATCCACTGCAATTCCAGATTTTTAATATCCACTCGGCTGTCCAAAGTCTCCACTGGATTACGGGGATTCGAGTACTCGTCCTAAAAGCACGGTGTCCTTGTGTCGCAGCACGCATGGTCGCTGTAATAGATTGCGCAATTATTCCGTTACGAAGTCGATGAAGCGAGGCACAGCCGTTAAAGGAACATTCTTCGTCGCAGCATCTTGGAACGCAATCTTCCTTCCTATTTCGTCTGAGGTAATTAGATCATCGCTTCGTCCGACAATTAGGAGATTGCCTCGAGGCTTCCCCTTCTTTTCTTTTCGTTTTAGGCTTTTCGTGGGACTTAGCATTTGGCTTGGATTGTCCTTCAATTTCTACGCCGTCAAAGAAAAGTGAAAGCGAGGAATTCAATGCACGATCCCTGAGACTCGGGTTCCGGTAAAATAGAATTCGAAAGAGGAATTACGACATCTTTAGGCGGTAACTGGTACCAGGTCTGGGTTGGGTGGCAGAGGGTTGGTGACTTGACAGGAATATCGAAGATCATTAGTGAGACTATAATTATAGTTTGAATTAGTTTTTGTCTGTCGACTTATAAACAGGGCTGAAGAAAATTTAAAATAGTTTGAGGCAAAATGTTACAAACTGAAATATTTACATAAACAAATACTGTTTGAAAATACCATTTCATTTAATGTTTATATCGAATATCATTTGAAAATAATATGTCATTTAATGCTTAAATCAATTACTATTTCATTAAATGCTTAAATCACGAGCAAATACCTACTATTTATTATTTGCACTCGAACTGGAATATAGGAAATAGGGAATATAGGATTCATAACACACTTTACAATTACAGAAATTTAAAATTGCAACAACCTGCTTACTTTATTTCTATGATTATGATTTCTTTCGTCGCAATGGCGTCCTTGCCACTCGTTGAAATCACCACTATTGAATCCAGAGGCGGATTCAGGAGGCTTTCTTAGAGGGGGCGAAATATGTAAAATTACATAAGTACAATTTTTAACCTTCTTTTACAAGACTTAAAATTTGCTTGTAATTTATATTTTTATCTCCATCTGATACTACAGCCTAAATAATTAAATTCACATTAATTATACAGAATATCATAATATTTTTCTATTTTATTACCCTGAATACGCCCCTGATTGAATCTTTTAGTCTCTGCATTCTATTTACGAATTCTTTCGTCACACTGTTTAGTTGAGTAATAAAAAAGGGAATTTCATACACATGACTGTGCTTATTTACTTATTTACATACGAACTGGACTTCAAACGACTGAAAGATACACGTCCAGAGAACGCACGTGAACAAACTGGTCTCGTTCCCGCAGGCTGATTATCTCGACGATAATTAATAAGGTATCAGGAGTTCAAGCGTCCGGTTAATCTTCCTTGTTAGATAAAAGCCGCGTACAGTAATTTTCTCCCCGAGCAGAGTCACCGTAACGATCCAGATTAACGATAATCTGTATCGCGATTAGATCGAATGGATTCGTATAAATTGATACTTAGCGGTGGAGAAATGCTCTCTATCGCGCGTGCAAATGCGTACGTACGTTGAAAGCGAAGAATAGTTACGAAGGAGAAAGTGTCAACGTCATCGGTTGAGCATTCGCCGATGGGGCGCGATTGAAAACACTGTTTCTCAATGTTCGCCGCATAGGGAGCGAAATGGTGGTAATAAAACACTGAACGTAGGTGTCGTTTCAATCTTTCCTTATCCACATCTCCTTCATTCGAATGATAATGAATTCTTAAGCAATAGATACCCTTAGCAAGGTGGGTCCAACAACCTTGACGCTTCTAATTCTAATTCACAAGAATACAATACTAATTTCTCAAAAAATTATGCTCTAGAGATAAATAAATAAATGAAACGTAAGAAGACAGGAAATTTTAATGTATCATTTTTTTAAAAAATAGTGGAGGGAAAATTTGGATCGTCGAATGTCACACTGACAAGCCAACATCTCGGGGGTGTATTCGTCCGCTTTATTGAGCCAAAGTATTTATTAAAAATAAAAATATATTATACGTTTTTTTTTTAAATCGAACCCACTTATTCTTTTTCTACATTTTTGGTGAAGGTACAAGTAAGTATAGTAAAAACAGATTTTTTTTACACTTAACATCACGAAACAATGAGCAGACAAACTTTCACCCCACCTAATAATACTTTAACCCTTAGAGTGTGTAGGAATTGAGAATAGTGTCTCACTCAGGATTGAATTTTGGGGGAGCCGAGTTGAACGGATAAAAATACTTTTAATGCACATTAAATAAAATTCAGTAAGTGATTATAGAAATTTATTTAAAGAATGAAATCTAGTTTTCTTTTCTTTTTACAAAGCTCTTGAATCACTTCAGTCGTAGTTACATTAAATTCCTTTTTCCTTTTTCTTTGGACGGGTGCCAGGACCCCTTGCATCACCCTTTCTCCATCTGGGTGCGCCACTAATTAGAATTTGTCTAAATAAGTGCCACCTTGTATTAACCCTTCGTTGACACACAGCAATTTTTCAATCTCATCTAAAGAATCCCATTATTAAAAAATCATGAGTCAATTTCAAGGTCTCTAGAATGTACTCCGATAGTTTTTTGATTGAAATTTTATCACAGTTTTTGTAAACAAAACTTAGATTACCAAATGTTGAGAAAAACATGTAGGAATTCTTTAAAAAATTGTAAATTTTACAAATTTCAATATTAGAAGCTAAAAATCTACAGAGTTGATGTCCGGGTATAATATTTTGAGAGAGAAAATAATTTAGAAGTGGGCTTGGGGGAAAAGGTATTTATTTTAAACAGAAGATACAGAGCGTCAAAATCAGCTTACAAACACATTTGGTGCTTTGTACTCTCGTGGATATCGCTTTGCATCCCCCTTTTTGAGTACCAAATTGGTTGCTACCTGTGCAAAGCACAGTAGAATAATCCTCAAAGGGCAGACACCTAGAAATACATATAACAGAAAGCGGATGTCTACGGTTCTATGCAGTTCAATCGACTATCACTCATCTAAATCTATTAATCAATGCCTCGTTCGCATTTTTCATCACGTTTTGCCATTGATATTTGCAAGATGATATAGATCGATCGTCCAGGCCGCGCTTTCACGCGCTAGCAACGGTAGATTACGTGATTTCTGTAATTGGTATTCACGGTTAGCGATGCAAACGCTTCGACGCTTCGTCACGTACTCGTTACGGGGTTTTCTTGCCAACGGTGCCATTAAACGTAATCGATGAGACGAGGGAAGAGCCGGGTGATCGTAATTGAGGACGCTTAATCGTTAAGAACGCTTAAAACATGGAAAGTCGGACATTCCTTACAAACTATCCCAAGCATACAAAATTCAAATCGCTGTAAACTATTCCGTGTAATCTGATCGGCGATACACCTCTGTCCGACTATGTTTACACTTGTCCAATTGTGCTCGCTTCTTTACCCGCTGTCCATTTGTCACCTCCGTACTAGTGTATTTTCCTCCGGTGCCACAGAATTTCAATAGCCTTCCCATTAATCCACACGCGTTCATTGTGCTCGACTCTCAATCATTCTCCACGATCGGCGGTAGCCTTCTCCAACTCCAAACACGAGTCCATTCGAAGTAGTACAATCGATCTCTAATCTCCCACCTTGGACAAACGATCTCTACGAAAAGCTGCCTCGATCCTCCAGGACCCACTCGACGATCCATAGCCCACAGCGAATTAATTTCACCGAGCCCATAAGGCACAGCTGTGAAACAACTCTGCCCGAATAAAACCTCTAATAAAGTTGCAAAACCCAGCCACCGCGGCTACCCTTCCAAACGCAAAGCGATCGCCATTATATAAGTCTCTACGTGGAATCTCTTCAGCAAGGAGCAAAGAATTTCGTCTGTAGCTTTATGTCATCGCTTGACAAAGAATCGGGAGATTGCGCAACCCGTTGCTTGGCTGTGCCGTGAAAGTTCTATCGACGGCGTAAATATACCTATAATTCCACGGGTAACAGATCCGTGGTTAATCCGTCGGTGCTTCAAAGGATACCGACGCGAGAGGGGAGGCGAGGAAAGCTTCGGAGGGGGACCACGTAACGCGGGACCATTGGCAAAGGTAATTAGGTATCGGCGACGGTGGCGAGGCGCAATTAGAAAGATCGATCGGCGTTCCGTTCGGACGAGTTCGAGTAACGAAGATGATGGGAATAATAGCTGGCAGGATGCGACGATCGAGGATAATGAGGGGACGGGCGATAATGAGACGTGGGCGATCGAGGATCCCGGGGATCCCCGCGTCTTCCGCGGCCGTCGAGCGTAAGCGTCGATCCTTTCAGAATCGAATTAAGGGTGAGAGCAAGGGCGAGACGCGATATTGTATGTATATTGCGGAGGGAGATTAATTGCGGTCGCACGGTGCGCAGTGAATTGAAATTATGGAAAGGATGAGGCTTGCGGCTGCCGCGTGGATCGCGATGGATCTATCGTCAATGTACAATTGAATTGCCTTTAGATATGTTATAAAATATTCTGGCTTCTGTTTGTTCTCACGGCGAGATGAAATGCCTCGACTTATGCTTTTAGAATTCTACGAGAGGAGAATTCGAGATTCGGGGAACCTCGGTTGACGGGAGTAAAAGGAAAAACTCGTCACGTGCCGATTGTTGCACGCACTTGAACTTTAGTATCTCCTGCACGCTTTCGAAATGCAGCTGGACAAGGCTTCCTCGTTACGCGCTTTCCAAAACTATTCCACTTGGTGTGCTTTACGTAACCCGTGCAAGATCTTCTTACTTTGTTCCACGCAACTATACGGCAGCCGAACTCGCCTCTCGTTTCTGTAATAACCCGAAGTGTGCCGGTACTTTGACGATTTCTTTCATATTTAAATGTTGACACGTTCGTTCTAAACTTGTTCCTCTACATTCTTATTTCTACATACATGAATGTGGAAATGACTGCTCCGTTATAAAAATTCTAGTCGTAGTCTTCTTTTGTAAATATTCGGAATGAAAGTTCAAGGATTGGATATAATTTACGATCCGTTGCTCGTCATTCTCGGATACATGTATCTCTTCTACCCACACAGCACACTCTCGTTGGCAGTATCGTTGCAGTGCAAGATCGAAAATGTCCGCCTCCTGCAATGTTTCGGGCAGTAGAGCCCAAACTATAAATAACTGTATTAATAATATATAATATAATTATAATATGTGTCTATAATAATCTTTTTCTGATAGAAAATTTTTTCCCCGAAGGGGATTCGAACCGGCAAACCTGTAGCGTCATAGGCAAACACTTTACCGCCGCAGCTACAACTACTGACTGATAACACTGCTAACGTATTCGAACTTAGTTCTACCGTGCGAAACTTTAAACTCAAATTATTAAAAAACGAAGGCTCATTTTGACAAACTAGTAGCATTTATTGTTGGCAATTTGATGGCCAACTAATTCCCAACTTGGGGATACCATGGGCCAACCAGAAATGCTACCAGAGCAGTTGCCTGAAAATTCAAAATGCACCGCGGGATGCTTTCTATCGATGTAGAGTATCGAATCGAATCCTCGAGGAAGGACGAAGACAGAATGTGGCAACTTCAGTTCGATCGTCTTTCAGCTCACGCGGCCGCCACACGGCGTCCGAACAAATCTAAAATCACGGAACGCGCTGTTTGAGCCTCGCTGTCGTATCCTTGTTGCGTGCAAAGCAGTGCCGACAAGTTTCTAATACGTTTTCGCGCGCTGGACTGCTAAAGATTCGTAACAATTACGCAACATCGTGAAAACGCGTGACGTTGATTCTGCGCGATTCGCGAATAGCCCGTGAACATCCGATCGTATCGATTTCCGGTGAACTCGTGAGACGGATATTTCGACGGTTGGACTTAATGCTGGAAACTACGGACAGCATCGGTCATGTATTTTTAGCGGATTTTAATGACCCGTCGGTTTATTCCCGCAGACGAATAGCATGGAACAGATCGCGATCGTATATTTCCACAGACACGCCTCCAAAGAAACAAAAGCTTCGGTTATACAGTTTACGGTTTGTACTGTAAGAATTATTGTTCTAACCACATCGCTTCGTGCACGATAAACGGGGAAAGAAATATTTAGACGGGCGATATTCCTTGGACAGTAATTACGATACGCGGTAGCGATGGAATCATCTGCGTTTACTCTTGCAGCGCGAGATAAGGGAAGAATAGTCGATGTCAGGCATTCAATTATTTCAACGCACTGCGAAGCACCTCTGCGGAGTAATTACATTGCTGGTTGCGAAGGTATTTCATCGTTTTCACGATAGATCGTCGAAGAGGCGTAATATGCCGCCTCGGAAACGGTAAACCGGAAGAGGTGTCGCCGTGAATATTTCTCTACTAACGACCACTTAAGGTTCCAGTTAGAATTACCAGCTTGACCACCATAGTTCGCTTTATCGCCGCTGAAATCGCGAAACAAAGCTCGCCGTGCCGGAAGACAATTAGATTCTCAAGTAAATGCGTCTCATTAAATGCACGTAGAAATGTCTGTCCGCGTGAGGTTTGATATCGTTCTGGATGTTAATCCGAAATTGTCGACGAATTCTTTTCTATTTTATTCGTTTTACTTTGCTGTCGAGCTTCGACTTCCCAGTTGACCGAAGTTAACCCTACTTTCCTGGGTACGTACTTCCGAATCAGAATACATTATTTACTGCAGAAATAAACCGACTGTTATGCAAAGCTTCGTTAAGAAATTAGTGGAAATGTGATATTATGAATGAAACAGTAATATGTGAGTGAACACCCATAATTCTCCCGGAGAATTTCTCCAGCGAACATAAATGTCAACTGAACTAATAGGATATCGAACACGATGTATGCTGATTGCTTGAACCTCGCAGCAGTGGAGGGATTCATCAACGCGGAAGGTGAGTCCTTTATTAAGTTTCCCTTTCTTGTTCCTACTTTTGTTATAGAGTCTAAAGAGAAGTGTGAATATTCAGGATTATATTAGAAAAACGAAATAACCAAAGGTTTTTTATCTTTATTTATTTTAATTTACGCCTGATGTTTATTAAACCAATCAACAAATATATTTAATAGCTTCAGAAGTATATATACAACAGGTTTTGAATAATTATTTGTTATGCCTATTGGCTGTATTCTCGAAAATTTAGTCCACTGTATATCTTCAAAACACAGAGCTGAAGTTCGTGAGAAAGTTCGTAATAATAATAAAGATTCGAGGGCTTCGTCTTTACAGTCGTGGGGTGGAGACAGAAAGCGTGTCAGAAGTCGTGCAATCGGTAATTCCCGTACGAGTGCTCCTATGCATGTACACGGTGTTACAAATGCCAGGGACTTGGGCATGCGTGTACGCAACTAGCAGGCCGATAGGTTGCGCAACATGCCAGCAGAATCGCCCGCAGAAACTGCTAATGCATAGAAAATCGAAACCCAGCAATCGTTTTAATCCCCTTGTACCAACTTCCCGGTTAGATAAGCTACTTCATTGTCCACCGTTCTTAGCCGAGGAAACAAAGTTTGTCATTCTAACCTGATTCACAACTACCTGCAAAGAGCGCGCGTTCATGTGCCTGCCAAATTAACCTCACTTGTTTCTCATCGTGCGAATCACACGACTTGATTATTGCTACACGAACGCGGAAGGAAAGTGAGCATCCTGCGGTGGCCACCGTTCTGCTGATCTTCTTCCTTCGCAGCACTAAATGCTTCTATCACGGCTGCCACTGTAATTGCTTATATACTATGCGCAATAAATAACCTCGCACGGTTATAAATATGCCGGAACTTAATATTCTAACGACATTTTCTTTTGAAAGGAAAATTTTCTTGCGCAAAAATTGCTGCAATTTAGGGGAAAAGGAGGGGGGACTTAAGAAATAAATATTACATAGGACTTAATAAATGCAATATTACGTTTGAATTTTTTTTAATTACAGCAAATGCAATGAAAATTCTAGAGTTATTTTCATGCTTGACCGGTAAAGGGTTAAGTACCCATTTTCCATGTTTAATTTATTTAATTTCTGTCAGAAAAGAAGTTTCAGATAAGCTTCGTGGTTGTTTTGAGTTATTTCGTGAAAGATCATCGAATTGCAAAGCGAGATGGTTTTTACAAACTCTATAAATAGAAAGTATGGAATTCCTTTCCAAAAGAGTTGAGATGAAAATGGGTGTTCGAGAGAAAGATCTCTCAGATGCTCCATGTAAAACACTTTTTTTCGTGGAGCGACGTTAGGTGGTCATTAAAAACAGGATTAACTAAAAGTCACTTTCTCCTGGCTGTTCGGTCCGCGGCGTTTGACGGCGATTGGAGGCCTCTTTGCCGATCATAAGCGACATTACGCGTTCGTAATACGTTCACGCGTCTATCATAGGGAAAATATATTATTCTCTCTTTGTATAAACAGTCTGTGTCGGTTTATTAGAAATTCAAAAATGGAGATCACGTTCTCGTTGATATACTACTTCTGCGTGCCATTTTAGACGTTTCATATGTATAAATATAATAGTAATTCTCGATATTTAGTTTTATCCATTTATGTTAAATGAATAAATAAATATCATACAAAATTTATTCTGCTACATTCGAAATTTAATTTTTTTCTTTTGATCCTAGTTTCTTCTATAGTATCAACTACTTAACAGCTAATGTTGGCAGTAAATATTCTTCCACAATTTATAAAAAGGATCATTTATTGGTATATAATATTGATTTTCTGCGGAAGAAATTCCGCGAAATGTGCATAAACACTTTTCTGACAATTGTGAAATGTAAGTGGGACATGGAAAGCAGTGACTCAACGTACGTAATACTGGTAAACGCAGTTTGAATCTTTATAGAATGCAGATTACCCTGGGGCAATTTTAAAGACGTGATTTATTGGTGCACTAATTATTTTTGAACGACTAGGCGCATTCCAATGCGACGTAGAGATTCTTGCCTCATTTGCCACCAATGACAAATGAATATTTGAACTTCGCTTTTTTAGACTGTATAAGAAAAAATTGTCGAATTCAAAACGCTGCAATTTATAAAACACAAAATGAACACCACACAGAAACGCAACCTTCTCAAGCTCCTAAAACGGGATCGATGCTTAAATTTAACATTGTTTTTTACAAGTAGCAATAAAAAATTGATATCTATTCGATAATATTCTGTAGACATTTAAATCCTCCAACCTTTGATACTTACACCGTTCGAAAGTAGAAATTACAACGGACTCCTCCGCATTTATTGGTTATTACGAGTTTCATAATCATTATGTCAATTTTGATCGAGCAAGTTATAAAACGAAATTGCTGATGGCGGTTACGTTCAATCAGCTGTTTCGAAATGATGGTGAACTCACCGAGCGATATCTCTTTACTTGTTTTATAGAATGATCCTAAATATCATTGCCAATCGTACTGTACCCTCCAGGCACAGTGAAAGTAACCAGTACCGTTGTCCTTTAGATACTCCCTAAATCGAAAGAAAGTCAATGTGATCCTTCAAAATTTTTATTTAAATAAGTATATGAATATCAATCTATTTAATACAAATTAATTAGTCAGAGAAGAAGATCATTATACAATAATTTTGTGAACTATAAACATTTGTATAATTAGCGTTGATATACCTTCATAGAATTCGGTTGTAACAATTACGATAAAATTCTATGGACTGGTTCTAATATTAGGGTAACTAGTGTAGAGACGTGTAATTAAAATAGTGTTGATAATAACGCTCCCAGAATAGATGAGAATTTTCATAACACAGAGTTCACTTGGACTTTCACTGAAAATGCGAAGTGCAAGCGAGTATCCCACGGTGTTTCTTCTCGCCATGAAGACGATCGCAGGGTCAATGGTACTCTTATTGGAAGCGAGAAACTCGCGTGATTATTCCGCGCTGTTTTCTCTGCTGAGACGCTGAGAAGTATGCGACCACCAGGTCAATACTAGGTATACCTACGATAGTGTTCTATCAAAACATCAGTCGTTGAACATTAGAGAACATTTGGTTTCCTTAGCAATGAACTTTCCTCTCATTGAGGCCGAGGAATCAGTCTTCCACTCGTGACTAGCACAGTCTCTGAAACTTAATTTCCGGTGATCGACTCTCTGAAGCTACTTCTCGTGGACTTGAATTATTCAAATTGAAAAAACTAATTGCCTTCTGACGTTATAGAACGATTGATATTCCTTCGTTGATACTTTTGTGTCTTCGAGAAGGTCAGAACTGTTTACTTTTGTTGCTTCTGCTAAAAAAATCGCTTTCGAGCTTCCATCTCTGCTTGCAGTGGAAAAATAGCTTGAGAAATGTTTAGGTGGCGTGTTTAGAACCAGAGGACGCGCTCAAAGTGGGACAGCATCGAAACGCCTATCTGTTATCGATCAATTCCGTGGAATGCAGTTGACTTGACTTGACGGAACTCGTACTTGAACCTTTCTTTGTGAAACGAAGAATCTCCTAGGAGACTTTCGTAACCGACTCGACATGTGCAACCAGCTTTCTGCAAATATCCCATTAGAATGATATTTTTCGCGTGTTATACAGGGTGTTCATAGAATCATGGTATGCAAGTTGATTTCCATGCAGATATGAAATTACTAGCTCTCCTTTGATTCTACAGTTAAGATTCCTTGTTTTAAATTTTTCTATCTGACTTTTACCATAAAAATAGCACCGTTAGACTTTTCTTAATGGTATGTTTCCAAAGTAGTCTTCTTCGGTATTCATTGAACCAACGTATCTAACCAAAACTTAATAATTTCCGAGTTGCACCATTTATTTTATTTCTGCTCTATTAACAATCACTGATTCTTATCCCTTGATCCTCTCCACTTGTTAAAATCGTGATTGGATTAATGCACTGAGCAGTAGTGAGGTTTGATTGCAATTTTTTTATGCACTCTATGGAAACAACACACCTTTCTCTCGAGCCGTGACTATTAAATCTCAAAACGGCTTTATTCTACGAACAAGAAGCCGCTCCATGTCGACGCTATAATCTTTACTCGATCTAGAGGTCGACGATGGCACCGTGTCGCTTCCGGTGCCATTCTAACACCGTCGCGGAAGCGAAAGATGGTACGGTGAAAGGTATCAAATCGATGGTTGGCGAAGGGATCCACGACAGGCATCCATCGAAAGTCAAAGTGACCGTGGTTGTCGATTTTTAGACTCAGTGTATACTTGATTAGAATTATACATTAAATTGAATAAAATTTTATTTGGTGTTTGAAACTTATTGATTTACTTTGCAATGAAATAATTATAGATTAAATTGAATACAATTTTAATTGGTGGTTGAAACTTATTGATTTATTTTGCAATTAATTAATTACTCCAGACACTCGTATTTAAAGCACGAGTCCTTATCACCTTACACGCCTCCCTAACGATTTGTCCTGGTGCAATATGTTTACTTCGACGCCTGGTTGATTTTACGAGTTCATTATACTCTACCACCATGTGTATAACTATGAAACTGATAAAACTGATCTCTGCGCGTGTGCATGCGTGCATTTCACCGTCTCGATGTGCTAGGACACATCTTCACGGCTTTTACCCACATTCTAAGCCAGCTAGACGCGCTTCCAGGTTGCAGGTTCCAGCACACTTCCCGCTGGCCGAGCGTAATAGCTTCTTCCTCGTCTCTTTGGAAACGTAACGCGTCGATGCTCCCTAGTCTAGGAGGAAATTTAGTAGGGTGTGTACAACAGAGCTTACAGCGTCTCTTAAATGCACATGGGCGCTTCAATAATAAAATGAGATAGGGAAAGGGTAAAGTTTTAAAAAATTGAGGTTAGTGGGAGAAAAGTAGAATACGTGTACCAAGTAGTGGTAGTAAATACAAAGGTGCGCCACAGAGAGAATCTGTGGAGACAGTGATGACTAAATTAGATTCGAAAGAGAATAGATACTTCCCATTATTTATTTTTCTACTATTGCAAATTATTCAAAGTCAAAATTTGGCAATGTAAATGGTGCTCAGTACCTAGATTTTAATATTAATGGCGGATGTTTTGAGAGAAGTCATTCAAGGGACACTCACCACTATCTGAGGACTACATCGAAGTCGAGACTTAGGGTTTCAAGGCAATTAGTGCTCTAATAATAAAAGGAACCACTTTGACCGTGAAAATTTTTCTAATTCCTAAGAAGGAATGGCTAACTGCTACAGGTGGAGCACCCGTCCAAAAACAAGGGATCCAATTCATCGATCAATTCAGCAGATCACCCCACAAATTTCAGTACACGTTCGTAAATCGCTTAATTGCTTTCATTGAGTGAAAGCAAACGTCCTCCGCTAATTCGCGGGCGTGAATTCGCGCATCAATCTTCACCGGCAAGGTCCATCGATTCGCTACAAACAGTTATCGCGCAATTTCCATTCGTTTTGCATAAATTATAATAATCAACTGCCGATCAAATCGCCAATTAGAAATTTAAGGATCCATCTAACCGTAGAATATTCCCAAACTCCGGTCTACTCCGAAATCTCGTAGACACCACAAACCAGACGGGCGCTTTATAAATCAGATTCCATTGAAACGTGACACGGATTCTGCGTCCGTCGATTAGGTACAATTTCTCCGTCTGACGAGCTTCGGAATTTCTCTTTCTTCCTCTCTTTCCCCTAGCTTGGCCTCGCGCGAGGGATCCTCGCCTTCCAACGCTCGGCGCCCCAATCGTCGGTTTCACCTCGAAACGGCCACTTCCGTGGCGTGCAAGCGAATTTCGCGCGTTGCCAGGGGTCAGCGATTTTTTATACGGATCACGAGCGAATAACTTCGTTCCCATTCCTCGTTCGCTAGCGACTCTCACATTGCATCTAATCTCCCGGGGCTTCTCGACGGTTAGGTAACCCGCTATCTCAGTTGGGCAACGCACGGTGCCCTGTCTAGGCTACGTGGTCCTGCCCACGAACTTTATTTCGAAGTCCGTCTTACGGGAAGGCTCGAGGGGAGACGACGTCCGAACACGTGTCTGATGGAATTCCGACGGCTACCCGACCGACACAGACATCGAAGCCGAATCTAATTAGCGGAGATAAAACACCATGTACCACTCTTGGACATGGCATTTTAATTAAAACGACTGGACGTCGCTTAAAAGCTTGTTAAACTAAGATATCAATTGTCAGTGGCAAGAGATTAACAGGGATTTTTGGGGATTTATGTCCGTGTTGACTTTGGATCAGTTAATTATGTAGGGCGTTTGCAGGGTTTCAGTTGCAAGCTCGCGATGGGAATGAATGAGAGAAATATGTAGATTTGGGATTAAGTAGCTTTGTGCTGCCTTAAGATTATTTAGGACTTTGTTAGTTTCTTGTGTGTTTCTTTATTTTTAAGATTTACTGCGGGGTGAGTAGGAAAATAAATGTGACGGGTGGAGTATAATTATTTTGTAACGCCGTATCCTTTCAACGCTTTCCCAGGATTACATGCAAATTGAAGATCCAGTGGGTAGCGGCGATTGCATAAAATGCTTTAACTGTACTGCCAGTGAAAGCAAACAACTGCACTCTGCTACGACACGTCTGTTTACAATAGAATGTACCAGCATTTATGGCAAAGCAGTGGAGACATTCCATTGATTAAACGGCGAGACGTTAATTTCGTTGGTGGAGCGCTGACTTTTTAACGCTTTCTTTTCGTTCTGTTTACTCATTTCTGCGCGATGCAGAGTTAAAAATTTGCCAAGTGCGGTTCCTTGGTTTTGGAGAACAGAACTGTGATTGTCTCGGTTTTGACACTTCGAAAGTGGTGAAATCCGTATTTTCGAATTGCATTCATATTGCCGTAGTATTATTAATAATATTGTAGTACACGAAATTCGTGTTTATTATTCTTGGGAATAAGTGAATTATTTATTATGTAATTTAAGTAATTTGGTGTTTAATATTATTATAATATCATCGATACTGTTGTAGTAGGTACATAATATAGTGTAATGGTATAATAATATTATCATTGATGGTGTTCGAGAGGTTCAAGCAGCACAGTCGCATTACCATTATCTTTGAAGTGTTAACCCTTTCAATTAACAAGCACATTAGCAAATCTTGCAACTGCTGTTTCTTGCTCCTTTTAGAAACTTCACTTATAAACAGACTTCTTCACCTTAGCTTCGCCTTATTCACCAAGCAAACATCATCCATGAAACAATAAAATACACAATCATTCTACTAACTAAATATAAAATACTGAAAACGTTAGCATTAAAGTATTCAACATTAAAAAGTAGGTACTGAACAGTTGAGAAATTTGAAAAAGATCGAAAGTGATCTTAAGAGTACTTCAAAAGCTAAACCGTCAAATTTCTAGAAAATCTAAAAATCTAAAGATTCAAAAATCCTAAAATTAGAAAACCCAAAGCTACAATAATCCAGAACTTGACACACCCGAAGATCCTAAACTCAAAAAAAAAAAAGAAAATGCCAAAGATTCAAAATTCAAAAAATTTAAAAGCTCAAAGATTAAAAGATAAAAAACTAAAGAAATAAAATAATCGTTGGAACAGCATTAGAAAGATGAAGCGGAGGGAAAGGATGCGCGTCTCTCCGTTGGATGGTAGCGGCTAAATGCCCCTTTTACCTTCGTCGAGCGACGGACGCGGTGGAAAGACTGGAGAGCCCCCTCCAGAGGTGTGCGGAAGATGTGCCCCGACGCTGTTCGCCCGGACCCCCATACAGCAGACGCGGAGGCGCTCATGGTACCCCTACTCGGTATGTCTCTATGCTTAGGGCTAGCTAGCCGCTTAGGCGGAGGAAGGATTCGCTATAAAAGGCACCGGTGCTACCAGAAATTCGTCAGAGAAGTGACGAACCGTAAAAAAAAAGGCGACGGCGGCCTTTGCCGTTTTATCAGCCCTCGTCAATCCCGGTGAACGACACCCCCACGCAGAAGATGCGGTCCAGCCTGGTCAGTGTCCAAGTTTCTCGCCACCTTCGCCTGTCGTTGGCTGTTGCTAGCTCGACGATCGATTTATCGTGACAACGCGTGTCGTACAGTGCACCTTGTGAATTTGTGTGGAGATATCTGCCGTTGATACGCGTAGCAGTGACGAGATCTGCGCCCAGTGGTGAACTGACTTCGATGGATTTTGCTGCTTCACGCGCACTCTGTCGATCTCACTATCGATTGTAGAGCGATACACTGCCGTTCATAAATATTAGGACACCTACTCTGTGCGGAATAATTGTGGGAAATAAATTTATCGAAGAACTCCGAGAAATTCATTCGGTATTTCAAGTTAAAAGCAGTGAAAAGTATTCGATCTGTACCGAGTATCACATTTTCTGCAAATGCGGCTGGTGTCCTAATATTATACTTATCGACAGCAGTGTACGTTGGGAGTTTAGATGTTTCTTCTTATAAGATTCGTGTTTCGGGATGTTGTAAGTAGTGTGGTAGGTACTGAACTTAAGGCTGGTTATAAGTATTTTGGAGGGGCAGTGTAACTTTAATTTGGTAGTTAGTTTCTGTTTGTTCATTTGTGGGAATCGGGAATTTTTATTTAGGTGGATTGTCTTTTTTATTTGGAGGATGGGGCACGGTTTAATAGCTGGAGATTAATTATGAAGACTGAGTTATGAAGATTGAGTTATGAGAAATTTGTTAATTGTTCGTTTTGTGCTGAGACTGTTGAGGCACACCACTGGGCCAGAAGTTCTCTCGAGATCCCTTAAGTGAATTGGTACCTAGGCACTTCGAAGAGTGTTCAGATTAGTTGGAAAAATCTGTTTTTAAACCCGGAAGACGTTCTCATTTTGCACTGCAGTGCATATTTGCTAGGTGCTATCCTAAGTAGGTATTCTCGTCACTTCCCAGCGCGTAGGATTGGAAAGTCGAGCAACGTGCTCGTGCCTCGAATGATCATCTCTCGTGAAACTGTACCAAAGATATTTCAAACTCATTTTGCTTCCTCGTCAGACACAATTATCAAACCTGCATAAAACAAAGCATCGCCGCTAACCCTAGTGCTCCAACGAATTCTCAAAGAAACAACCAGTGAATTGTTGAATTTATGGACCTTTGAGATTAATACTTGAATATATTTATGTATAACAACAAAATAACTGTTGAAATTGCATTCAAAATTATTTTTCTTCAAATTTCTATAAAAACACTTACTTAATCTCATCCTAATTTAAAAAAACGATTATAAAATACAAAACGTGTAGAAGCCCAGTAAATCACCGCATACTTTTAATAAGAATTGTAGTTATTAATGTTTGCTTAATCCGCGTAACTAAAAATATGGGATATTAAAAGTGCAACTACACTCCATTTATAAGCATATAATATTTGTAAATGTATAATTGACATTTCTTTGCCTAATGGTCATTCATTACTACCGTAATTCAATTTATAATTCTGTGCAACAGACTTCTGCCAATTTGAGAATTATTCCACGAGAATAGATTCTGAAATGCCACCTAACTAAATCCTTCTATCTACTTTAAAGTATCCCACACCGCAGACAAAACTAAATACCGTCTCTAAAAACTTCGACAGACTTCTATAGCCATCTCCATCGCGGTCAAACCGTCGAAGACATCGAGTGTCCCGTCGCGTCACACTTTTCCTTTTCCATCGTCAAATTAATGAGCACCAGGCCCGCTTTCTATGGATCTTACGAACTTTCGTCAATCCCCCGAAGCGGCCAACAGCCTTCCACACGTGCAGCCAATGAACGGCAGATCGTCAAGGCTGACAGATCGTAACGAGAGTGCAACGCGGATCAGATAATCCCACGTTATTGTGCTACCTGTCGACTTTCGGTCCTTGATCTTGACGCCTGAGCCGTGACTCATTGCAATCGACATAACAGGCGCGGAGGACGCGGAAGCGAGCCATCAAATGGGCAACGCGCAGGACGAGAGATAAAAAGAATAAAAATATCAGAAGAAAGGAAATTTAGTACATAATAAACGCCTCTAGTTTCATGGCCATCGGGTGGCCTCTGCTCCGGGGCTGGTTGGAGGAAAAAAAAAGGGGGCCTCTCGACCCAATTCACGGACTTGTTTACGCCCGTTCGTTAGTTCGCACGCGGACACTTTCATTTTTGAGAGGGACGCTCGTAACACCGTCATAAAACCGCGGGACACGTGATTCCTTAGCTTTTTTTTTAAAGACACCGCTGGGAAAAGTAGCCGTCTGCCTGTGGCAGGGCTCGTCACGAGCTGTCCTCGCCGTCTCTCGCGCCCCACCCCTTTGCTTCCGTGTTTGGCCTCGATGGAATTCGTCTTCGGCGGATTTCAATCTCCATAAATTGAAAGTTGTGGATTTTATGCGCGACGATGAAGGTAACAAGAAGCGGAATACTGCGTGGAGGTTGAATACATTATAGATTGCCATCGGAGTTTAATTATTATTGCAATGTTGCGGAGAAAAAAAAATGGCCCCCTTGCGGTTTCCCTTCTTTCACTTATATATTAAATTTCGATTAAGTATTTTTATCGATCCTCGTGCAAAAAGCTTCCATTGATTGTTAATTTCAAGCAAATGGAAAATTGAAAATTTCACGCGCAAGTTTGAAGTCAGTGGGGTAAAGATAACACGCGAAGGTCGAGCAGATCGCGATTAGACTGCAATTATTACAATAATGCTTGTGTACGAGGCGCCGTTTCAGTTGGAATAGAGGAGATTGTATCGGTGTTGATTTTCCAGCGAGTGGTACCGTGTTACTAGGTAATTACAGAGCTCGCCGCCGCCACCTACATGACTAACGCGCCATGATTGCCTCATTTGCATTTCTGGCTGGGTGATCACCACTTTCCGCCTTTCTTCCGGCAGCTATCGTCGGATTAATACTGTTTCCCGTTTCCGTAAACGGGACAGATTTCGACACCACAATTTCTATTTACAGAACTGTAATTAATAATATTGTATAATAATCAGGGTTCTTTTTCCAGCTTCTATTGAGCTGCCTCTTTCTCGTCTCCGCTCTCGGGGAGCCAATAAGGACGAAGAAAGAGTAAGTGTATACTACTTCAAAAATTCATATCACTAACCCTTAAGCAAGTGTTGTTTTTACCCCTTAACTGGTATCCTGGGGTCAGTCATGACCCCAATACACGCAAGATTCTCGGCAAAATTTTTGGTGGTCTAAGTTTGGAAAGTGAATTTATAATTAATTTTATAATAATAGTTTAACTTTCTATGTTTCTATTATTTTATACACTGCCTGAGAATAAAATATTCATAGAGGTGTTGACTTTACAAATTTCTGTGTCCTCTTTTATTTGCTATCTACCAAAAAACAGTATAGCAGTTAAGGGTTAATTCAGATACTTATCTATAGCTCAGAAATTATACTATGAATCTATTTCTAATAATTTCACTGAATACATTAATAAGTGACAAATCTGATATAGACGTGAGTAAATCGATAGTTAAGAAAGACACTATTATAAATTATAGAGCTCCATTGAGCCCACCCCCGAGCCAGTATGGTCCACCATCGACCTCCTATGGCGTTCCCGACGTAGGAAACTCTTACAGTGGACCCTCCGATTCGTATGGTGCTCCACCAGTACCATCGTCATCTTATGGTGCACCATCTGGGGGTTCTTCTCACCATGACGCGCCATCCTCTTCCTACGGAGCTCCTTCAGCTCCTTCCTCTTCCTACGGAGCACCCTCGGCTCCTTCCTCTTCCTACGGGGCACCCTCGGCTCCTTCCTCTTCCTACGGAGCACCCTCGGACCACGGTTCCTTCGGTGGCGATCAAGGATACAACAGTGGAGGAGGATCCTTCGGCGGTGATCACGGCGGACACGGCGGTGGAGGATCGTTCGGCGGTGATCACGGCGGACACGGCGGTGGAGGATCGTTCGGCGGTGATCACGGCGGACACGGCGGTGGAGGATCCTTCGGCGGTGATCACGGCGGTGGAGGATCTTTCGGCGGTGATCACGGCGGTGGCGGGGGTCATGGATCTTTTGGTGGCGATCAAGGATCCTTCGGAGGAGGACATTTCGGTGGAGGAGGCGTGTCGACCTCCTACGGAGCCCCGGCACAGTCCTACGGACCCCCGGCACAGTCCTACGGACCCCCGGCTCAGTCGTACGGACCCCCGGCTCAGCCGCAAGGGAGGTACGAGAAGAAGCTAACGTGGAAGCCGGAGTGGAAGCAAGTGTGGAAGACGGAGCAGAAGCTGACCTGGAAGCAGGAATGGAAGAAGATTCAGGTACCAGTGTGGAAGGAGATCCAGGTGCCAGCGTGGAAGGAGATCAAGGTACCGGTCTGGAAGAAGGTACAGAAGCCCGTCTGGAAGGAGATTCAGGTACCGGTGTGGAAGGAGGTGCAGGTGCCTGCATGGAAGAAGATCTGGAAACCGGTGTGGAAGGAGGTGCAGGTGCCAGCTTGGAAGGAGGTTCAGGTGCCGGATTGGAAGAAGGTCTGGGTACCTGAATGGGTGAAGATCGGTATCCCCGGTGAGCAGTACGTCGGTAAGGATCACCATGGCTGGCAGTACACCAGCCACGATCTCTGGAAGAAGAAGCTGATATGGAAGCCTGTGTGGAAGAAGATCTGGAAGACGGAGAAGAAACAGGTCTGGGTGTCTGACAAGAAGCTGGAATGGAAGGCCGAGTGGAAGCAGATCTGGAAGACGGACAAGAAGCAGGTCTGGGTGCCTGACAAGAAGCTAGTCTGGAAAGAGGAGTCCGTGCAGGTCTGGGTGCCTGAGAAAAAACAGATCTGGGTGACCCAGAAGAAGCAGGTGTGGAAAGACGAATGGAAGAGCAAATGGGTGCCGGTGTGGAAGGACGTGCAGGTACCGGCGTGGAAGAAGATCTGGAAGCCCGTTTGGGAGAAAGTCTGGGTGCAGGCGGAGCCCCACCACGACGAGCATCACGGTTACCCGTAAACTCCTGTCGCGTGATCGTCATCCTAGATACTCCTCGTCTCGACGACAGGCGGCCCCATCGTTGTTAAGTTTTCTGCTAGCCTAGCTGTACCGAGGGATCAAAGGTCGAGAGTCGACCTCGAATTCGCGGTGCGCCCTCGGGTGGTCGTGAACCGAGGATCAGTGGAATCCGAAATTTCACGAAGCCGCGGGGAGAGTTAGCGAACAATGTCGGTGTGGACGAACGTACCATGGAGGCGGGTAGCGTTGAGCAAAAGGCGCTCGAGCCTTCGTGGTACGCTTGAAAAGCTGGGAACTGTGTACGTAGTGTCTCGACACGCGATCGAGGGAATAAAAATTCGAAAAATTGAATTTTGGAAAATTTAAGGAAACTGGGATTGGGAGAAATTGAAATTTTGTGGATTTGGGAACTTGAATACTGAAAGATGTGAAATGAAAGTTTAAGCTTCAGAACAAGTACTTTTTACTAGCTTCAGCAATTGCATAATCGACGGCTTCTTGAAAAAGATCCAATTGAGATACTACGTCTGAATGTTCCAGCACTACTTCATGATATGTACATCGTCATCGACTGTGTTGCTTGTCCACGTCGTGGACTCTCCGTCCATACTGCATTGAATGTAATTAGTTTTCACTTGTAAATAACAGTAGTTTACGAAGTTGTATACATATCGATATTTTTGTACAATGTTTACGTATGTTACCATAATAAAATACATTTTTATTATTTATGCGTATAAAGTTCTCCAATACTGGAAGCATATACATATGCCAAATTTCTAACTTAAAAAACATTGAATTCATCTGAATTCAAAGAGCGAAGAACCACGTTATTCATCTAACAGACCCCTTAACTTATACGAAACCTCATAAAATACTAAAAACTGCGTACTGTGCACTAAATTCCTTATCTAATAAGTGTTCAACTCCGCAAACAGCACAAAAAAGTGCAATAAAATGAAAACGAGTAAAGCCCATGAATTTCCATCATCAACGTCAACTAAGTCACTAAACTTGAAGCCAATCCCCTCCAATAAATATATTAAATCGTCCCAAATCAATCATACAATCACAATACAGTTTCATTTCAACTAATCGCTTCCATCTAACACAAACAAAGGCGCGAAAACAATTTTCCCATTTCCCACGAGCACATCATAGGTTCTAACACGAAGAACCGTGTCGCCCCCCCTTGCCCATTAATTCCTGCTAGCATGATAGCGCGTTGGGGGGAGGAGGGGAGGGGGCAGGAAGATGCTTTCTAGGGATAAGATGAGATTCAAGGGAAAGATCGTGTCCCAGGGTCTTCAGGGTCGCGATTCACGCTCACGACCTTTACTTTCTCCGTTCTCGTGCACAGCGAACTGTGGGACGGCACGTCCGTACGCCAAGAAGAAGCTGAAGAGCCACCGGAAGTCGCGTACAGCTGGCGGATCGCATCGAGTTCGAACAAGGCGCACGTAAGTAGCAAAAAATAACGAGGAAGCGACTTTCGCGAGGAGTTAAAAGCGCGGTTGATTAATCGATTCTGTTTTCAGAGTCCTGTCCTCTCGGATCTGCACGCGCCGCCAGGAAGAAGATCGATCGTCAAATCGTTCGAACAGCAAGTAAATGATTTATTTGATAATATATACACGTGTACAACGGCGGTACTTTTGACTGACGCGTAGTCGTTTTTTCTGTAGTTTTGCCCTGATTATTAAAAGATATGTAAAGAATACTTTTAATGTTAACCGATTTTATTAAAAATGCACTAAAAACTACAAAGTAATTCTTTTCTTGTAGTACAATTTCGATGGTGTTTTTCCACTTTAGATAAAATCGTGAAGCAGGGTATCTCAAAACAAATTCTTTTTGACGCTTGATGCTGTATTAAATTGATTCATATTCTGTTATGAAAAATCCTGCTGCACGATTTTATTTAAAGTGAAAAAACACTGTCGAAATTGCAGTACAAAAAAATAATTATTTTATAATTTCTAGTGCAATTTTAGTAAAATGTTTAACATAAATTTTTTTTATGTATTTTGTATTTTCTACTTTTTAGTGTTTATAGACTTACATTTCGCAGCTCTGACTTCTTTAGAAATATCTTTTATTTAATTTCAAATCGCGATTCAAGTCGTTTGAATTTGTGGTCATCGGTTATATTTATTAATTTTTTTTTAAATATTGTATTGTCATCCAAACTACGCACGCCTGTCAAGTTTCAAAACAATTATATCTCGACTCAATTGGAAATCAACTTCTCCAAGTCGCTATTGTAATAATTTTAATTCAATTCTTTTTTCAAAGGTCCACTTCGAAATTACAGATTCTAGAAGAAACATATTCCAAGGAAACCGCTGTATCTTTATTTTTAAGCTTAATACCTGTCACGGCAAACTCAGACACGTTTTCGAAACCACTGTATAATCAACCTCGCGTGGTGTCATTTATAAAACAGGTACGCACACGAACAAAATATTTTTTACTTTACACGACAGTAATAAACATTATATAAAAGTAAAAGTCTGTACTTGCTTTCATCTCCTTGTAATTAATTCGCAAAAAAAAAAATACTTGATTTTCGAGCAATTTAATTGCCTTAGTCCCCTTAAACGGTTTAAACTGTCTCCTCGAAGGGGGGCGCGTAACGAGAAGAAAGTTTCGAGGAGAGAGAAGATTAACTTTAATCGCGGTTTATTATTCGGACGTTCGCCTTCGATCGGCGGATTAAATCGATCCTTTGACATCGAGGGCAACAGGGATTTCTCTTACAGCGTCGATGAAGAGGACAAAAGCCGATTTACAGCGGATTGAAAGGATCGAGGGGGGCGTTGTGGGAAACGCTGTCGAAGTATCGATGCGTTTCTTGTAGCAGCGAGAGGAAGTCGGTCACGAAGACGAGTGCAGTTCTCTGCCTTCCTTATTACCTCGACCTTAATAACGAACGCCGGCCCCCCTCTGCTTTCTTCGCCGCGATCTCACGGTAATTTTAATTCCCGATGCCCGCGCGCGAGATAACAGAGGTAGCTTTCGAGCGTTTCCACCTACAGGTGGAGGTAGCTCCTCGAGCACATCGCAGTTATCTTATCGGGGCGAATACCATTAGCATATAATGACGCGGAAAAGCTCCGATTAACGCGGCGGAGGCTTCCCCGGACAGTGAAAGTTCTTCGGAATGGAGAACAGCAGTATATAGCCTGCGTGTGCGCGGCTGCCAGCGCCAGAACGCGCGCGACTTTAGTGCATTCTGGTTCGAAGAGGGTTGAATGAAATTCGAGGAAAATTTAATTTTTCATCTATCTTTAAGTCTCTTTGTATCGGTTTTATTTCTTCGGGGGCTCTGAGAACGAGGAAGTCAATTCTAGAGGACAAGTTTGACTTGTTTCGAAGAACGAAGGCTATGAAATTCTTTTTCATATTATAGTTACTGTGTGCTCTTTTAATAGGTGTAATTACTAGAACCTTCTTGGAAAATTAATCTACCTGTTCCATAGAAAATTAATGAGTCAATAGAAACAACGGTCTTGCAATATATTATACGCCCATGTAGTAGCCATTATTTGGACATTTCAGTGATTGAATATTTAAAAATAGAGAAAAGGGGATTCCAGAGTTCTTAATAACTCTAGAAATATAAAATTGTTGGATCTAAGAACTTTAATACTCGATAACTTGGCAGTTCTGGATCTTGAAAACCCGGGAACTTGGGAGTTTTGAAACTTGAGATCTCGGAAACTTTTTTACCCCACCAAATAATTCTTCAAAGTATGGAATCTGAGACAGTTAATTCTGAGAATACTGTTATGGGACCCCGTTGAGTTCTCAGCAGCTCTCATGGAAAAGTGACACTGACTGGACGCGCACACGGGTTTAATAGAGCCCTCCCCTCTCTTTTATGATGCGCCTTATTGGTGCAATTGTTCGTTCCACCACGAGCTGAGCCTTTCCTTCCACTCGACTTTCTACGCGTGCAATGCAAACACGTAGTTCGTCCGAAGACTCTAAAGTCGAAGCAGATCCTCGAACGAAAAACTGCAATGCACCTCGAGCTGCTCTATTTATTTTTTCGTCAACTGGAACCAAAGGTGATGCTTCACAGTTCCATTCTTACCACTGAAGCCTGCCATGCGTTTCTAGAATCCACCGTTGCAGAAATAGAAACTATTGCCACAGAAATATTTGCGTAAAGATGAAATTATTTTTTTAGGTGGTTCTTTTTAAACTTAGAGTTTTATTCATAGGCCATTTTTGAATGCTGGTAAATGGACGCTTTTAATAGTAGCCTGTGTACGGTAACTCGAGTGTCCTTGCACTCTCGGTCTATTTGTAGTGGATCGAAGCATCGAAAGTTGTTCATGCTTTATGTATGGCGCGACGCTTGGGGACATACACGATCACATGTATTACCCAATAGAAAGTGAACCGTTCATATGGTGGATTTGTAGCAATTTGCAACCCAACGACATCCTTATTAACTGAATCACGACCGACGGACAGGTTGCTGCGAGCAGTTTCAAGTGTTCAGTATTGCAATGTCAATCTTGCGCGTCTACTTTTTCTGTTGCTCTTCAAAGAAAGTCAAACGTCCGTTCGGTCAAGTGAACCTTGTATTTCCAAATACAGAGCGACATATTATAAATATATTTGTTTCTCGACGAATATATTTATTATATGAAATTTGTTTCTAAACTTTGTTGTTTGTCTTCTGTGAAAATGAACGATGTAATTGTTTCGACCTGGCTGAACCATAGATTAACAATTATTTAGCTACAGCTTCTGTTCCTTTTTTTAATTGGTCAGCCATTTTTTTATATCGCCGCAAGGTCCGACTAGAAATTGCTCGAATGCTTCTTTCGAAAGTCGTGTATCGCGTTTTTTTTTTATATCATTGGTCAATTTTCGTGGGCTATGCAGAATGCGAAGAGGCAAAAGGCACTGCGTCATGATCTGCGTTAACTCGGCAAGGCCACTTTCACATGACTTGCCGCGATGAAGACGAGCACGTGCGCACACTCTTCCTCTGTCAGTCCGCTTTTTATCCTGTCGTGGATTTCTCATACGTTTGGAGCCTTTATTAGATTTTTATGTGTTTACTGCTGGTAATCTAGGAGATATGTATATGGAGTACAATACTGGACAAATCTGTTTTCGGAGTTCTGATGTCCTTAAATTCTAGAGTTTCAGCTTTCTAGAGATCTGGGGTTCTAGAGTTCTGGAATCACTGAATTCGGAGTTTCTTGAGTGGTAGATAACATTCTTCTTATAATTTCCATAACTTTTCGAGTTCCTCAGTTAAAGAATTCCCGACTTCTCATGTTCCAAAACTCCCATGTTTCCGTGTTCCTGAGCTCCGAAGTTCTTGAGTTCTAGAGTTTCAGCATTCTCAAGGTTACAAGCTTCAGAATTTGTAAATTCCCGAAATCTGAAAATCTAAAACTTTCAAGGTCTCGAGTTCTGAAGATTTAGAACTCTCAAGTTTTCAAGTTCTCAAGTTTCAAAAGTTCTAAGGTCTCGAGTTCTGAAGATTCAGAACTCTCAAGCTCCCAAGTTCTCAAGTTTCAAAACTTCTAAGGTCTCCAGTTCTGAACCTTCAGAACTTTCAAGCTCCCGAGATTTCCAGATCCAGAACTCCCAAGTTCCAGAATCCCAAGTTATCGAGTATTAAAGTTCTTAGATCCAACAATTTTATATTTCTAGAGTTATCAAGTTCCCGAGTAGTAGATTTCCCAGATTTAAGATCTTCCTCATTTCCAACTTCTAAAGTTCCAACATTCTATAGTTCTACAGTTCCGCAATCCCATAGCTCTCAAGTTCTCAACTGTCCCCGAATTCCAAAATTCCACAACCGCTATCCAACATTCCTGAGCAAACCAAGTGGAATATTCAGCGCTTTAGGAAAGCGGAATAATAAACAAGTGTCATAATTTTCTAGAAAATAGTATACTAAGACCAAAATTCTTTCTTGAAGAATAAATAAACACAGTCGTTAAAGTTTCTCCTATCCTTTCTCAGAGATTTCGTCGTGAATATTTTATACAAAATACTTCTCCTTCCTAATAATGCTACCCGTTGTTTACCAGATATACCTTTCCATAATCAATGATCAAAATAAATTTACATCACTGTAAACACGTCGATCGTGGAATATCGATGGGCAAAGTTACGTGAGCCACGTAGCGAATAACAGTTGATTTGCTTCTGCATCGTACGTAACATGGAATCATCTGTAACGTGAATGAAACGTTGCAGGTCAGTGTGTCGGATAATGATGGGTTATGGCACCATCTATTAGAAACGTAATTTCACCTAGATAACGCGCGTCGCTGGCTGTGAATCGAAACAAATTTCACTTTCGAATCGGGATCAAACGCATCTTGCCCAGCTAGTCACGCGTTACAACTGCCCGTGGCATTCGTGTTTCGCGGACACCACGCGGTAGGTATTTGTTTTTTCCCTCGATCTTTGCGCGCTGAGAAATACTAACCCCTCGATAATATATTGCATCAACAAACGAGGCATTGAACTTTTGTTAGACACTGCAAACTTCGAATCAACAACAATCCACAAAAGTGACGCGGAATCCTTTATAATCACGTTCAAAATTAATTAGTACTGCGTTATACTACCCTTCTTCTTTGCTTAACTCACGTATTTTACGATAATCATACTTCTAAAGATCAATCATGATTAATTCTTCTATACAATAATTCTGACTGCTTCTAATAAAAACTTTCATTAGACAAAATCAAAGATCGCTTTTTTTTTCTTTTAAGTCAAGGATCCCTTAATTTGTATTCCTGTTCAAACTATCCGTTTTTAATCGATCCAATTCCACTCAGTACTCCTAGATTAAAACGATTAATCGACAGACGTCCTGTGACATTCAAACAAACAGTCGACTCACCATCCAGATTTCACCCGGATAGGGCGCATCATTGATTACAGAGCCGAGTTTCACTTTCGAATTAGGATCGTCTCGAGTGCATCGAGTCTGTGAACGATGCGGCTCTCTATATATCTATTTGTGAACATCCCGGAAGTTCGCGGCTCTCTTGCCGATGTCTCGAAAATTGGCCGTCGTGGAGTTCGTAAAAAGATCGCGGGAAACTTCGCAGAAACTGCGGAAGAGTTCCGTATCGCGTGCACGACAAAATTATACGCGGTTATATAAGTAATCCGCGGATTTATAATCCATGCAAACATGGGAAAAAGTCCGTGCCCGCTTACATACAAATAACAAGCGCGGTTATGCATTATTAATGACTTTCTTTCAGGGAAAGTAATCTTTTGTCTCTTTCGTGAATATTCTTCTCTAAACAAATCAGAGTTCATTGCTCCAGCGAATCATACTTATTCAGCATTCAAGTGGATGAAGATTTATGGGCAGCTTTTTCTGCAAACATGGTGTATATCTTCTTATAAAGTATAAACATTTAAGCTACTTCCAACTTGACATCTATGAATATTAAATTTAATTTTCATTCTATAGGCGATAGAGTATAAGGTCTTTGACGACAAAAACTTGTCGTTCGTCTTAATAGCTCGTGCAGCTAAGTACTTTCCTAGTAATCTGCAGGACCCGAGTTCGAATCCCGATTCCAGAAAATCTCCTCCGCTACGTTTTTTCTGTCAGGAAAATTATCATACTTCCTGAAAGTATCATAAATCTATCATAGAGCCTTAGTTATATATTTGCTTCGTTTACACACTCGGTTGTGTATGCTGTGCATGCATGCACATCTTCTCCTTCTTAATTGGCTCTCGATCGCTGTCGAGGTGCATCGAAAAGCAGTTTTCTCTATCGACCCGAAAGGCTTCTTCTCCTCGTGCTTGCTCGTTTCCTCGCTGCTGCATCTTCCATCCAGCTCTCTTGGCTCCATTCATTATAGCGGAAGCGTTTGTAGTTTGCCTCTCGCTCGCTTACTACGAGTCGAAAACCCAAAGGCTTCATCATGCGCATCAAGTGTCCTCTCCACTTCTTCCTTCCTCCTTTAGTGATGTTACTTTGCCGCCCGCGATGGTGAAGAAGACACACGTTTCACGACCGTGACTTTCCCGTCGCGTGGAAGTCGCCTGCACGACACACGTCCAAGAACCAAGAGAGAAGAAGAGAGTACTCGCGACGAGTACCTAGTCACATGGGAAAAGAGTACTCGGGATTGAACTTGATGACCTCGAGGATATATTCTCATGGCAGAAGTTTCCTCTCGATATGGCTATCCCCCCATATCCATTGGCCCCGTAACTTGTGGAAGGCAGTATCAAGATTTATAACATTGAACCAAAAGTTTTCAACTCGCTGGTGTCAAGAATCTTGCCTATGAAAAATGATTCAAGTAAAGAAATTCGCAGGAATACGAATTTTTCTGAGTTGTAAACATGCCATTCGGAAATTACGATGAGAACTAACGCCGTGGGAGGAAAACTGCATCAGTGATCATTATTTTCCCATCCACCTTCACCGATGCCATATCAAATGTCAGGGGGCAGCGTAGAAATTCGCCGACCGAGAGCTAGGAAATTTATGCCCGTTGCTGATTTACGTTCCCTTGTGAGAGATTCTTCGGTCCAATAAATCTGGCTTCGGCGTCTATCCAATGAGCGACATTAATGCGGATTCTCTGTAACAGAAGTGACGTTAACAAACATTTCCAAGGAATAATGCATTTGGCAACTCAGCCAACTTTGTATTTACTCCAAAGTTCAGGAACAGACAGAGTGCCCGTAACGTCCAGAAGTGTTCGTAACTTAGATTACTCTAATTGCATTTCGCAGAAAAAGAAAAGGTTTAACGGGTTACAATTTTTTTCAGGCACACATCTTACCTCGATTTAAATAACACTTCCTGTACGTTGAGAACATTCCAGCGCTCATAAAGTTGTTACAATGTGTGAAAGTTAATGGCGACCAGCGATTAGCGCATTCTTACGCTCTCATGTGCGAACCTTGACAATTACATTTCACGCTCAACAAGACACGTTCTTTTGTTCACCCTAGTTTCGATGTCATTCCAGATCTCACGCCGAAAAGAACAGCAGTTCTCTGTGGATTTCCTAATCGCGGATTCGAGTATCTATTTTCCTGCGTTTTTTTCTCGCTCATTGTCCAGGCGCTCGGAACATATTTACGTTCACACCTAACTGGGCTAATCGACTTCGCTATTTCGCTTCCACTGACTACGACGGTTATCGATTATTACACACTGAACAAGAAGCTTGAAAAAAAACACGTACAGTGTTTATTTCACCGTCCATTCAAATTCTACTATTCCCACTGAAGAGTACACAAAAGCCTGGAATAAGATAGCAATAAACAATTTCCAGTTTTTCTGTCTCAATCAGCACCGCCTTTTAACTGTCGATTTTACAATTTCACTATATCTATACCCATCTGGAAATACAATCCTCATTAATTACCAACCGAATCTTTTACTTCTAACTTGCTTTATAATCAGAGCAAACGACTTGCCCGCTATCTCTGAAACTGATTAGTAAATATGACTCTGGTATTTCTAAACAGTTGTGTTATTCGTAATTTATTAACTGCCCACATTTCTACTTGCGCATTCGGTTCGCTGCAAAGTCACATTCCCCGAATACTAAGGGCATGGAGGAGAAATAACAGAATACCTTTCACCGAATCACCTACTTATTTATAGCAAGCCAATCCATCCCCGTTTCAGGAGGCGTAGCGATCCATAACGGAATGACGAGGCAGGCCGAAGTCCAGCGTGAGGCTGTTACATCAATTGCCCGCCGGTAGACTTGTGTTACTTTCACTGAACTTCCGCGAGACAGCCGGATGTTCCCAGTACCAGAACGTAGTTAGGAAGCCCACCACTGGCAGTGGTCCCCACTTGGATGGTTGAGAACCGCAAACTGTTTTCTTTTCGACTAACTAGGGAAAATTGCCAACCCGAAAATTTTCATTTATTCACTCCGAAGGGGTGAAAAAACCCTTAAAATTATTTTTAGTTTTATTCTGTTTATTTTATATATAACTTTACTCTTTTTTCGCGATAGAGCATAAACAGTTGAACAATTTTTATATTTAAAATTCTGATCTATCTCTCACCGTTACAAAGTTTTATTAAAAAAGAAACTAAAGGAAGCGAAAAATTTAAGGGCTAATTTCACTCTTAAAACATCCTAAGATTTCACTCCTCGAAAACTCCCCCGAAAAGAATTGCGTACTAGGAATTCTACGTTCACACGAAGCTTCATTAAAATCAGAAATTTCAGATTTGGAATTATTCCCTTGTTAGTTAAAAGTCTCGTGTTTCCCCGCGTTGTAACAACGCACTCACGCGCGTTCACCGATGCAGCTCGGCGCGCGGAGCCGCATACTTTGTTTCGGTATACCTAATGAACGAAAACGCAGGCGGCACGCTAATCGGACGCTAAACAGCTCTCCTCTTGCGCAATACCCTTCGAACGTTCGATCGAGGAACATCGTCGTGTCACGATAATTGTGCAGGAAACGATCTGAACGACAAGCTGTGTTTACAAATCGAGCATCAAGAAAACTTCGTGAAAGTGAAGCGGTTCTAACGAAGTATACGAAGAAAATCGTCCTCGCCAACTGTTTCCGTGGAAACTTCACCCATTTTATTACTAACAATAGTGATAATAATAATAATTCCCTTTATACGAATTATTCGGCTTAACGATATCATCGCTTGATAGCATATTTTTACGGACCAGCAAAACAGTTTCGGAACTATTTTAACTGACGAAAAGCATGACACAAGCGCGAAGGTGTTAATCGACAATGGATGGCGAGTAGTAACGATTAGGTAACGCGATAACGTTTGTTTATATGGGCATACGAACGTGCGTGGACGCACGTAAGTAACTACGTCTGTTCGACATCGGGGAAATCACTCCGGCGCCTTTCACTCCCGCGAAATTCCGTCCACAAAAGATTGACGACAAAAGGTTCCCGATGGAGAAGGATGTAATTACACCGGAGATTGATAGGTGTACTGCCATGCGAGACGTCAAGTTCTACTGCTAAACATTTAGCCACGTGCGCAGGAGGTGGAATTTTAGGAGAAATTTCAGTCTAATTGAACATTCATCTTGTCAAATTAAGCGCCTTTGGCGCAGCTGGTTTTCTACCAGGGGCACTGGATTACTCGCCTGGCGATTTTAACTACTTCAACCACGAGTTAGCAGCAGTTGCGAGGAATTGAATAAATGCCCTTTTTATGGTAGAAAGCAGAATGCCAGTTTCGTTCGTGGAACAAGAGAAGATCGTAGGCAGATGCGTATCGCGTGTAGAATAGGAAAGATAAAACTTTCTTCTCTACACCCGCTGCCTCGTTCCCTGGACAGATTATTGCCGGCTGGTCGAGATAGCAGCACGGCGAACAGAAATCACCGAGGAGAAATTCATATAAAGACCTAAACCAATTGCATACGGCTCCACTGAATTCCGTGGAAACGCGGTAGGCACTGTTAAGAAAATGGAGCAGTAAAACAACTCGAAACATTAAGAAGTAAGGCCTATGGTTAAATGATATTTTTTCATGCAAGATTCTTCTCTGTAATTGTGCATAAAGAATTAAATAAACAAAGTGTAAAAAATGGCTCGTCAGCTCATAATGGCAATATTATTTTACAAGAATATCATTTTATTTTTTATAAAGGACCTAAACAATTATAAATAATTTAATACAAATATTATTGTAAAAAGTCATATTTTTGAATCTAAGATAAATTATTGGAATAAATTTCAGTACTATGACTCTAAAATGATAATAATGTACTGTTTTAATGTTAAATATTGAATATAAAAATAATGATAATTAACTATAAGTATAAAAATTTAAAATACGCGAAGATATCGCACCGGGAAGAATATAATATTGCAATTTATATAAAATGATTGAAAACTTTCGACCGAAAGATTTTTAAAGGTTATTGCAATTTATCCCAACGATCTATCATAGATCTGTAAAAATCAGGAAAAAATTTATTCACTTTTGGCCAGGTTTTCGTACAAAGGATAGCACTGTCAGTCGTAACGTTGCTTTGGGAGGAAACGAAATTTCGTACGTATCCTCCATCATCTGGTAGACACCAGAAAGCGGAAGGAAAAGGGAAGATCCTATTTGATCTCTGGTTTTAACGAATGTGAAGCAACATTTCCAAGAACTATGTTGCAATCGCCTACCTTCAGGGACGAAGTATTTAGAAAGCGAAGCACAGGTACTCTGTGACCCACGGATCGAATATCTAGACTGCAAATACGAATTTCTAAAATACTTGTTTCTTTATTTGCTGTCGCGCCTTTGGAATGTTTCAAACGATACTCTTTCAGTTCGGCCCACGCGTTGAACAAACGGCGTGTGTGACATTTAACACCTATTCTTTCCTTCGTTTTCGAATCGCTCTAACGACGCCGAGGAATAGAAACAGTCGACTTCCCTTGGATATTTCTACAGACACATTCCTTTGGAGATCATCGAAAGTCTCTGTTCTACGAGCAAACGATTAATCTGCGGGACGATTAATCATTGAAAGCCTTTGAAGCACTCTCTAGCAAAGTAAAATACAGTGGTACATGATTCTTCGCTGTTACGATGGCAAATAAGTATTACTTTCAAGGCAATTTTAATTTATGGCATGCAATTATGAAACTATGAAGAACCAGTGTGGAGAACGTCCAAGTATTTCCAGGAGTCGTAACTGTCAGGTTCAGAAGCCTTCGTGGTCTTCTTATTAAACAAAAAACCAAATCCAGATGGTTACGTCAAGCGGGGGAATATCCAGGATACCGGAGGAGAAGGTGAAACGTCGACGGCCGCGGACGACGTGGACCAGTAGCAGGGATTCGAGAATCTGGAGCAGTTGAATGTTTCGCGAACCGGAACGACCGGAACTCGGTGGTTTTCGTGCGCTCCTAGGCGACTGGCTAGCTAGAGCGAAGCAAAGAATTCACTTTCATCGTCAAACCTGCGGGTTGTCACGAAATTTTAGCTGGTTATCGCTTCTGCTCCGGTCAAATAAGCCGACCGCGAGGTGTACGAATCCGAGGATCCCCCCGAGGCACTCTGATCGTTATAAACTTTATATAAGCTTCGTTTGTATTACCCTTTTTATCGAATATTAATTTTGTCTCTGGATAAATCTCTGGTTAAAATAATGCGCTGGTAATGCGTTAATCTTAATGGAGAAATTAATATTTTTAGTCTACCTATGTATTTACCTCTCAACCCTTGGACCGTATAATAATTTTATGTTCGTCTGATATATATATATAGAATAATCTCGTGCTGATTTAAAATTCTTATCTTCAAGAAATAATTGCTAATAATACAAGATAAAGCAAATGCTTGTGTTTTTGTTCACACGAGTTTAAGAAATTCATATTAAAATATTAAGAAAAAGCAATTGCTTACACTTTATTCATTAGGCCCGTTTTTATGGGCCAAAATGGCGCCTGCATCCGTCACGCGAGGGTTGGTCCCTCGACCTCTCCTTCAGACAGCTTCTTACATGCCTATATCTAAATGTACGCGATTAGTTTTAAGAGGGAAAACTGCATGGACGTTATTGTCGAGTAGTTATAAACGTCCCTGCAAGTTGCCACGGACTTTCACTCCAGCAGATGTCGGCGATTACGAGTTTTTCGAATAAAATTCAATTCCGTTGCTCCGTTTGGGATGATTGACTCTCGCGAACGATTCGAAATCGCGCGTAGAACTCTCGAAACTGTACGACAGCCTTCTTTAATATTTTTCTTGCTTCTGGTACCACGGTGACCTTCGATGACCTTGGGACGAATAATTCGTTGCGCAAGCGATTACGCGACGCCATTTTTCTCGCTTAAAATCGCGCTTGGAAGGATCGAACTGGCGAATTTTCTTCGGAAGTGATTTTGTACCGCGTGGTCGACGGAATGCTTAATTAACGAAAGGGGGGGAGCGTTAGAAATCACGCGAATAGAGGAAGCTTATTTCTATTCGTTAGAGGCGAAACTCTGACAATGAGTGATTGTTGTGCTCCGCAGCGACAATTAGTTCCGTGATTTTCTAGGGAAAATCCACGTTGGGGCGTACAAATGACTCCGGTCGCGGTGAAATTTAACTTTTGGAAATGGAATTATCATGGGAGGGAGATATGGAATCGACGAATCAAATTTCGTAAATAATTTAAAGTCAGGGAAGTATTTCTGTCTTCAGAAAAATTTGATTTTTGTCACTTACAGGACTTTTCAATCATGTTTCCTGTTTTCAACAGAACCGCAAGGTTCCTACTACGCTTATTATATAGTAGCTATAGATTCTTCAATATAAATTCAACGAGCTAAAACATGTGCCATTTAGATTGGCAAATGTCAACAAACTCCTTCCTCATTTCCATAACTACTTATAATTCTTAATTTATTATCAACGCTACACGAATACTACGCGAATACTACGCGAAGTTTACTACTTCCCACTTTCATAACACCGTGGATTTTTCAAAGAGCAGAATCTTACCTCGATCCTTTCCATGTGTCCCCGGCGAAGAACCAACGAAACCCTCGGCGAGTCGATTTATTTACGAGCTCGGGGACGCTTCTTTGTGCCACGTTCGTGACGGGGGACAAAATGCGTGAAAGGAAAAGCGGCGATGGTCCAGGCCCCCGGGGCCTTGCGGAAGAGAAACCGCCGGAGCCGGACCCCGGCGCCAGGCCGAAATCGATTGGAGCGTCTGGTGGTAGTAAAAATTCGCCGACCAACGCGCTAGGTTTCTTTCCACCGGCCGTGGTCTAGCGATCTGGAGCACCGGACTCAACCTTGATGCATAACCTTGCGTTCCCCGTGAACTTCGCCTTCGCCGGCTAGAGGCTCGTAAATACAACGGCTAAGGAAACCGCTCGGTCTCGCTCGACCGGATCGTGTTCTCGATCACTTTCTCCAGGACGATGGGCCATCGTGGGGCACGAAGAAAGATCGCCCCGGAGGAGGTGGACACTGGGCAAGGAGGAAGGAGAACGGGCCGTGTAGCGATGGGTCCAATTCCCTCGTGATCTGGAACTGGGACATTACAGGTTGATGCAAATTTGAAAGAAGGATTTGAGAATTGAGCTGATGGATTATGTAATTTTTGAGGGAGTAGTTTGATTGATCTAAATTAGGGGAGGATTAGCGGAGGGTGAGCTTACAATCGAAGTGACAATCGCCGATTTTTATGCGACTCTGGTAGAAAGTAGGTCTTACAAAAATATTCTACTCTTATTTCTTCTTTTCGGCTGACATTTGTCTTGAAGGGTGAGAAAAGCTGAAAATCGAGGTGTGAGAAACATGTTTGGTCGAATATCTTGGAAACTATTAAACTTAAGAGAACGGTGTAAACGGCAAAAGTGTGTATTTTTTAATAAGGAACGCAATCTGTGTATATAACTAAATAGTTTCCAAAAAATCTGGTTCCTTTTAAGGTAGTATTTAAAGGTAGAATTTTTTGGAACCTGTTTGCACAGGGCCCTATAATGATGGAGTTTGAATTAGGCAGTATGAAAGGCATGGTGAAAGGGAGTGATGAAAGGGCTTCGGAGACATTCTCCAGGAATGTTTCCACGTGATTAAAATGGTAATATCCATATCTCACAGAATGTCCCATTATAGATAGTTAATAGAGATATTTCGGGTTACATCGAGCAGCGTGCATGTTTTAAGCAGTGTAATGACGAGTGCTAAGTCCTGTTTACATAAATTCGGTCCCAACGTACACAGCACGTTTCACTCCAAGTCCAACGCAGATCAGCCGTTTTGAGTGCCTGTGACATCATTCATTTGCATAGAGCATTAGGCACAACTCTTACCTAATGCGCAGATATTGAATACTAATTCGCAGCCGTCTTCAAAACAAAGCTGATCAACTAGATTCCCAGAGACTAATTAATTCTTAAAAAAAAAAAAAAACAAAGTCAGCCACTCTTCCTATATTTCATACGTAAAATTTCTTGCAAAGGAGCCTAATACCTTTCCACGGAACCTCAACAAATAAAAAAGAAAAATAACACAAACGTATTTCACTCTTCCCTCTCCATTTCTTAAAAAACAAAACACCCCTTTCTTAAACTCCCCACAATTGACACACCGTGTACAACGAAAAAGGCCCTCCTCGTCAAACCCAACAATTCTCCACCGTCTCGTTTGGTGAATCCAAATAAACGCAGCGGCGTAAAACAAGCGGAGGGTCGGTCCCATCGCTGCGAAACAGATCTTCCCGTAGCGCACACGTCCGTCGGAAACCCACCACCATCGCCGAGCGCCGTTTCCTCCGGTTGTACGTGGACTTGCCTCCTCCACCTGGACGACTTTTACCACCACCTTCGCCACCTGGTCGGCGTGCAAGCACGGGGCCACCATCGGCGATACCGCGCCGGGGGAGAATACGCGCCTATATAACTACGGCGTTCCGCTGATTGGACGAAGTAAGTTACGTTTTCCTGCACTTAGGGAGCAAGAGTACGCGGCCCGAGCCCAACGGGCGGCATTTGCGAGAAATATGAGGATTCGCCCGGGATGCGCGGTCAGTTTGCATATTCGAGCGGCCCCGGCGCGGCTACTGCGCGATCTAACTCCGTCTGGGACCTACCGCGCTGGTCGAAAGGAAGTTTAAACTGTGAACGGTAACGAAAAGCGAACAACGGCTCCGTTAGAAAGAGTTATATCTGAAATTTTCATCGAACAGAACAGTGATGCTGTATAACACAGAGCGTAGTATTAAATTTCATACGCAGTCACGTAAAAATGTGTTTCACACGAACTTTCTTTCGACCATCGCTGAAGGTTCGAGCTATTATTCTCTGAGAACGTGGTCCTTTTAAAAAAAAAAAAAAAAGAGATTCTTCGTCGGTGTAGATCGATTTGGGGTGAAGGTTTGAAGCGTCGTTATTCGGAGGAAGTTGTGAGTGTCGCGATCGACGGACGGTGACTAATGGTTTGTCTTGGAACTGGTAACGAAGACATATTTTAATTAATGTCGGGGCGTTTTCCGGGGTAAAGGAATTTCTTGGTATTGTTATTTCGGGGAGTCTATGCTCGTTTCGTTGATATGAAATTTCTTATAATTTATTTCAATCAGAATCCCGCGTCGGTGCTCGCGAAGGAAGTATATTAATATGTGGACCTCGACCTGTCGTATGTATTTCGTTCACGAATGACCACGAAAGAGTCCGCGGAGCAGCCTTGAATATCGAGTCCCACTTTTCCCTGAAAACGATTCCTTCGAGGAGAACTTCGACTTTCTTCGCTGTATATCTCTCAAACGACGCGGATCTGGATTTTATAGACCAGTTCGGTCAGTCGCCGTTGCGTCAGCTAAGGCGGGAAGTGCAAAGCGATTCAGTCCCGGTTGTTGTTTGTCGACGAACGTGTTACCTAATTATCGAACAGCGGCGAGTTTCGAAAGCGACGTTCCATAAACGGGTAGCTGTTAAAAGTCCCGTCCTCTGCACTTCCATAAAAGAAGGGACGTTTCTCCGCGCCGCTAATAAACATTTACAGCCTCCGACTGGATCGACGCGATAAGTCATAGATTTGAAAATTGCTTAACGAGCAGCCGCTGTCGGAGCGCTGAACGTTGCGCGCTACACCTGCTTATTACCAATGTGACTCCCGGTGAAATTATATAGTACTCGTGTAATTACATTGTTTACAGGCTGCGCTAGCAGTGCTACTGCAGGCCGCTTTTGTGGCGAGCAAGGCGTTGGATCAGAATCAGCTGCAGCAGCAGTCTCAGCAGCAAACTCCGTACGTGTGCCTTGAAACTCACCCTCGCTAACAAACGCAACTAGAATCAGCAACTCGTTGCTCGCTTCGATCCCTCGAGAAACTCAAGAGAGAAACTCAAAGATTAATACACATATTATTTTTTCTCACCAGCTATGCGGCATTATTTTTAATTTTGTTAAGGGTTTGAACTTTCTTTTAACCACTACTATATGTATTTAAATTATCTCAATTTCTTTGTTAGAAAATCGCTCTATGTCAACACCCAAAGAAACCTGAACTTTAATTATGCAACGATTTTATCACTTTATGTAGTAACTTACAAAATAATTTCATACAGATATGGTACAGAGGCACAGAAGAGATGGGGTGGTGACTTGGGAGGCGGCCATGGCGATTTGGGTGGAGGACTCGGCGGCGACTTAGGTGGCCACGGGGGTGGATTCGGCGGGGATTTAGGTGGCCACGGGGGTGGATTCGGTGGGGATTTAGGTGGCCACGGTGGTGACTTAAGCGGCCACGGTGGTGATTTAGGCGGCCACGGTGGTGGCGACATTGGCGGTGGTTTCGGCCACTCTGGTGGTGGTGACATCGGCGGCAGTTTCGGTCATTCCTCTGGCGGCGACCTTGGCGGAGGTTTCGGCCACTCTGGGGGAGGTGACGTCGGTAATTTCGGTCATTCCGGCGGCGGTGACATCGGCGGTGGCTTCGGCCACTCCGGGGGTGGCGGCGGGGCGATCGAGGAACACCACGGCGACCATCACGACCACCACGACAAGGGCTACTGGAAGAAGAAGCTGATCTGGAAGCCAGGCTGGAAGAAGATCTGGAAGCCGGCGAAGAAGCAGATCTGGAAGCCCGCGTGGAAGAAGATCTGGAAGCCCATCTGGGTGCCGACGCAGAAGGCGGTGTGGAAGGAGATCCAAGTGCCTGTCTGGAAGAAGATCTGGAAGCCGGTGTGGAAGGAGA
Organism: Andrena flavipes; assembly: GCA_963971345.1. Taxonomy (NCBI): domain Eukaryota; kingdom Metazoa; phylum Arthropoda; class Insecta; order Hymenoptera; family Andrenidae; genus Andrena; species Andrena flavipes. The sequence goes on from OZ020480.1 coordinate 2,245,452, forward strand.
TCCAGGTACCAGCTTGGAAAGAGATTCAAGTGCCTGCTTGGAAGAAGGTCTGGAAGCCCATCTGGAAGCCTATCAAGGTCCCAACTTGGAAGGAGATACAAGTACCCGCGTGGAAGCAGATCTGGAAGCCGATCTGGAAGGAGATACAGGTGCCAGTCTGGAAGGAGATCCAGGTGCCGGCCTGGAAGAAACTCTGGATCCCTGAGTGGGTGAAGGTCGGCATACCGGGCGAGCATTTCCACGGCACCGATCACCACGGCTGGCAGTACACCAGCCACGACCTGTGGAAGAAGAAGCTGATCTGGAAGCCGCTGTGGAAGAAGTACTGGAAGCCTGCGAAGAAGCAGATCTGGGTGCCTGACAAGAAGCTAGAGTGGGTCTCCGCGTGGAAGCAGATCTGGAAGCCCTCGAAGAAGCAGATCTGGGTGGACGACAAGAAGCTGGTCTGGAAGGAGGAGTGGAAGCAGATCTGGAAGCCTGGCAAGAAGCAGGTCTGGGTACCCGACAAGAAGCTGGAGTGGAAGGAGGCTTGGAAGCAGATCTGGAAGGCCGACAAGAAGCTCGAGTGGATACCAGACAAGAAGCTCGCTTGGAAGGAGGCCTGGAAGCAGATCTGGGTGCCCGCCTGGAAGGAGATCTGGGTGCCAGCCTGGAAGAAGATCTGGAAGCCTGTTTGGATATCGGAGTGGTTCCCCTCGGAGGATCACCATCACCATCACGGCTGGGAGGATCGAAAGGACGCTCAGGCTCAGGGATCCCAAGTAGTCCCTTATAGTCCAGACGCAGCTTCCAAGCAAACCCCTCAGGGCAAGCAGCAGCTTCAGGTAGACGAAAACAAGGTCAGGTGGGACAGATCGTCCCAGGCGGAGGCTCCAGCGATCAGCCAGGACCTGGTACCGCCGCCGGCGTCTAAGAACGAAAACGGCCCCGCGGGCAACTTCGCGTTCCCCAACCAATGACCAAGGGACATTGTCACGAGATACTTGTACAAAAGCCCTTTCCCAGAGAGTATTGTAACATAAGCCGTTGTATATATTATCCTTAGGTGTACGATAAGCTGTAGTTAAGTTTTCTCGAAGGATTAATCGACTGACACGGTACCCCTTTCTCCACTTCTCCTTCATCCCTTCATATTTCCTTTTTATACGATGTTGTTGTTACCTTTCTTTGTTAACCGATGCCGTTACGAATAAAGTTGATTAATATTTTGTTAAACCAACGTAGTATTTACTTGATCTTCCTTCCTGATCTGTGATCCCAAAGGAAAGGAAGATTACCGTGGCGATGAGCTTCTGTTTTAAAGTATAATGCACGCATAGATCGCGGGGCATTCTTGGGCCATTTGCTCGGTGAATTATCGACCAGGAGATCCTCCGACGCTTTCGTTTCTACAGCGTCCTCCGCGGTACGGGCAGTGCTTCGCTTACGCGCATTAGCATCGCCGCCACGCTAAACTACGCTATTACGAGCGGCCTTTCGTTAATATTTCGTTAACACGTTCGCATTATCATTTCGCCCCGTCATCGCGGTGCCCACGCTCGACATGACGCAACGCGCCTCCTCGAGGCTGCCCGCTGCGAAATCGGAGAAAGTCGGATCTGTTATGGAAGGAAGTCGGGTTGGATATGGGGGACCTCGGGCCTGGAGAAAGTGTCCGTGCACCCACACGCGCGCGTGCAAGGACAGCATAAATTAATCCCTGCCGGTACTCTCGATGCTACCTGGCCGTGTCCTGTGTGCATCACGCGGCGATCGGCTTCAAAGCGCGACCGAGAGAAACTCTGCTTGATCCGGGCTCGGCGCGGGTCAGACTTTTCATCGCGCGTGTCGCGAAGCAGAGGGGAAAAAAAAAACCGGAGAAATGTCGCGTACGCGTATTTTCTAATCGACCCTGATGCTCGCGGTTTTCACTTTCCTCCGCCGTGGTCTTTCTCCTCGCCGCGTTTCGTCACGCTTTGCGTCAGATCCGCCCAGCCAGCGATCGCAGAAAAATTTTTAATTTTTTTAGGTAGCCTAGATAGGGTAAACTCGGGTAAGTCCGTGATAGTTTTAGAATTTGTTTATTAAGTAATAATATTTACATATTCTGAAAGTGAGGCTGGGATATAATGATAGGTCAGAGATTAGAGAAACAAATAATGGGTTAACTGAAATTTACTAAGTATATTTAATTGAAAATATACAACATTAAGTTGTCATGACGTACCTACTCTGGTTACTCCGTGATAGTACTCTGGTAATTCCACAGTTAATAGTTCTCGCTAGCCCGTGATATGGCCATCAGATACTTTGTTTATATTATTTTATATCAGTTTACATTAGTTTACATTCGTTTACATTATTTTAAATTATTTTACATTATTTTATATTATTTTTTACTATTTCATATTATTTTATATTATTGTTATTTTGTGTATAATCAATCGTTTCATGATGGTTAAATGTCTGAGACACGAATTAACAAATAAATAAAAAAATTAAAATAAGTAAAATCCGTACAAAATATTAATAAATTGTGGTGATTTGGGTACCTACAGAGTTCTAGTAGGAATTTGGAAGATTCAAGTACCGAACTTTTGCTTTTAATGAGTGTCAAAGATTGTGAAAATAGAACATAAGTATTCTTTATCGGAAATTCTTTTCGTTTAATATTATTGCACTGTTCTCTTTTCTTCGAGTATTTTCTCAAAGAACATGTGCTCGCTGAAGGTCGTTCCCCTCAGAAAAATCCATTCGTACCCGGAGGTATACATAAATGGAAATCTCAGTGCATTGAATGGCAGCCGATTACCACGATAACGATCAATTTTACACTTTAATGGCCAGTTCCGACGAGCGTTAGCAGAATTTCGCATGCGAGGAAACAATGCCCAATTAGCTTCGTCTTGGAACAATTTCTACCTCGAATTGCGACTAGGACCAACTTATCCTGGAATTCGATGTTCTCCAAAATTGATCGGAACCAAATTCTAAGCAATATTTGAGGAATCCTTCTAGAAAACACTGCCAGTGCCAAAAATCAAATTTTCCAGGACAGAGAAGAAACTTCCCTGACTTCAAATTATTTACAAAATTCGATTTGTTTTGATTGCTAAATATGCTTAAGTATAATAACCCACAATAACCGAAATGCATCAAAAAAATTCAAACTTTTTGCATTAATACAGTCCAAATTCATGAACAAAAGAATTGTATTTATGGAAAACCCTGTGCGTGCCAAATTTTAATTATAGAGAAAATTAAATGTGTCATTAATTTAAATTTGCACGCACCGTAAGTGCCAATGCTATTCGCCTATCGCTTAATTGGCTTTCGCAAAACTAATATTGAAAGTACCACCGTTTAGCACTATTGGTAACTTATCTACGAAGAGATTTTGCATTCAAATTCTATATCATAGTTTTATCATTGACACGTAGAACATTTCCCGACAAATTTGTTTTTTTAATCTCGACACTTACATTGTTTTCTACTAGGACTCTTCAATTGTTTTCCACTTCTTCGCGCAAAGTTGTATCTGCAAGCAGGCGTGCGCGCAGCCAGCACGCGACACCGTTTGTTTTACCAAGCCTGTAAGCATGAATATTAATACATAAATGGTTATTCATCAAGCTCCAAAGGTGAATGAAATACTACAACCTCGAGTACGAATAAATCATCTCTGCCACGCAATACGTAATCTGTGTCCTATCAGGGTCTGCAGTACTGGAAATATTTATTACCTCACACGAATACACACGTTATCACGTATATCTCTCTTATTATTAGTACTAGGAAGCTATTACTACAGAATTTATTTGTTGCAAAAATGCGTAGCTCGATATCTTGGCAAAAATCATTCGGGTACAAATCATTTTATCAATCACGTCCTATGTAAATTTTAGAGCGACGCGATAAATATTTCCACTACTGTATACCTATCAATAAATTAACGATCTTACGAAGAATATTAGCATTCCTGTAGTACACTGTCGGTAATGATGTTTAGCAATTCAGTGATCGGTAGCACACATTTTGAAAAAGTAGGAAGTTCAAAGTCACTTTCCATTACTTTCCAAAACGTAGGCGTATCGAAAGTTTCTCGTCCCTGTTCGTCGACATTACGGAAGGTCATTCACAACTACGCGAATAAATCGCGAGGATTCCAAGAGACGCCTATCGGAAGCAATAATTAACGGGCCTACGCCTGAAGCTTGCAGAGGCCGCGTCGGATTTTCCTTTTAGTTCCTTGAAAAGCAGAACCAGTCCCGTCGGCTCCACTCGAATTGGCTTGTCCAACCAGGAAATAATCTAATAACTGCTTCGAAAGTAACAGTTCTTATCGTACATTTCTCTTCAACCGCACTTTTTCCCACGTTTTCTAAAGATAAAGGAGAATTTTTGTAACAAATGAACGGTGATCTACCAGGATGCAGGAAGTCACTTAAACGGAAGTGAATTGAACGGAAGTGCCTGATCAAGCAGATACATCTTATTTAAAGTTTTACTGAACGCAGAAATAGATTGATTGCTAATTAAGGATGCAAAGATCTCGAACGTTGATCTGGATATTTATTTCAAAGAGTACGGAAGCGATTATTTTTCTAATGTAATCTCGCGGAAATTTAGAAAAATAACTTTTATCAGACGTTCGGTATTTAAATTGAATTTCTATTATTTTGCTTATTGTTAGTATTTCCATTTATAACCCACATTGCACTTTCTTCAAAATTGTTTCAGAGTAAAAATATTCTCCGTACTGTTCTCGCAAACTTCTGATCCTAGAAATGAGGGTTTCATTAACAATATTCCATTTTTGTTTATCATTAAAAATAGTCTTCATTTTTATATTTTTATATAAATTTGTTTCTTTTTTATTCAGATGTTAAACTACATAAAACAAATGAATACACTGCGATTTCCTCTAAATTTTTTAAAACTTCCATATACTCAAAAAAAAAATTCTCATTGAACGCGTTATCGCGTAGAGAAGAATTATTATTCTACGCCGTCACAGGGGAATATCTATGACTTTCAACTTTGTCCACGACTTATTCCTCGATATCTGCTGTATAGTAGTGTCGAGAAAGACGGATGCGTTCTATAACGGGGCACCGAGCAGAGTGTACCATGAAAAGGATGCCTCGGACAAAAAGATATTTTTGTCGGAGGGCATGGGTGTCACGCCGATAATATCGCCGGGGTGGCACCAGAATCGTTTTTGTTACCGTACGTATATATGCCTGGTATTAGTAACCACGAAGTGACGAAGTGAAGTAGCAGTGCATCCGAAGATGCTGTGCGCGGCAATCGCACTACTCTCCGCTCTGCTTTGCATCCTCTGCGTCTACGATTCCCTAAAGCCGCAGAATTTCCCACCTGGTGCGTTATCAAAAATAAAATAACCGATAAAGAATAGTAATTAACAACTACCATTATACTAAGTCTGACAACCAAAAACTAAAGTCTTCGATAAATACTCCCGCATTGCACAACGTCAGAAGTCGTTTGAGAAAGTCAACGTTGTCTTAAAATTACTCCCAGCTTCTGTGACTTTTAATTAGAATATACGAAGGTGATTCTTCGCTCGATTAATTTTCTTCGTACATGTTCGGGTAGGTCCAAAATGGTTGCCGCTCGTCGGCAGCTACTTCACGTTCCGACGGCTGAAAGCGAAGCACGGGTTCGCTTACCTTTCTTTCCAAAAGCTGATGGAAGCCTACGGTCCGATTTTGGGCTTGAAACTGGGAAGCCAGAAGGTGGTGGTGATAGCGACCCACGATCTGGTGAAGAAGGTTCTTCTTCAGGACGAATTTAACGGAAGACCTGATGGCTTCTTCTTCAGGGTACGCTCCTTGGGGAAGAAAAGAGGTGTGTCGTTGCGTGCTGGATATTTTCTTGTTACCCAGAATTCAAAGAGCTCGGTGATTAGTAATTCAGGTTCGATCGCAGAGAAAATTAATAAAGAATTCTGGTGCACGCGTTCTGGCAGGCATTTTGTTCGCGGAAGGCACGATGTGGGCTCAGTGTCGACGTTTTACCATGCGTCACCTCAGATCCTTCGGGTTTGGACAGTCAAGCATGGAGAAACAATTAACCGTCGAAGCGCAGGCTCTTGTCGAGCATCTTCGACGTGCCAGCGCAAAAGGTCCAGTGCTCATGCACACCGTCTTCGACATCGCTGTCCTTAATTCCCTTTGGTCCATGTTCGCTGGGCACAGGTTCGACTACGGGAACGAGAAGCTTGGGGAGATGCTGGATACTGTTCACGATGCCTTCAGGTAAGTTAGAAACCAGAGAAATCTTGGAGGAAAGTGGAAAAGAACTCAAGAGACTTCGTGATAATCTAAAAAAAAATCATAGTAATCCCAAAAATGTGTAGTAAGGTAATTTAATATATGTAGGTAATTTAAAGAAATTCATGATAATCTAGAAATATCTATAGTAATTTAAAAAAATTATGGATAATCAAAAAAACTTCATAGTGATAAAAAGTCAAAGTAATTTAAACAAAATCATGGAAATCTAAAAAATTCAAAGTAATGCAAAAAAACCTTGATAATCTAAAAAGTTCATAGTAATTAAAAAAAATTATAGTATCCTTAGTCTATGTATACTTTGAATCCTATATTTTCTGTTTCTAAACATCCTAAAATAATTCTACTTTATTTCCTGTACCAATTATACCCATTTTTCCTCCACAGAGGCAAGCGAAGTCCCCTTTTCATCAATCCCCTTATTTCTTTTATCTCCCACAGATTAATGGACACCATGGGTGGCATAGTCTCTCAAATGCCCTTTCTGCGCTTCGTGATACCAGAATTGTCCGGTTACAACGATTTAATGCGGATTCTCCAGAAGCTCTGGAGCTTCCTGGACGACGAGATCAGCATCCACGAGAAACGATTATCTGGAAGTCAGCCGGAAGATCTGATCGATGCGTTCCTCCTAGAAATCTCGACTAATAACGGGGAACGCAATGCCACGATCTTCGATCGTTAGTACCTCTTCGACCATTGAAAAACAGAAAGGATGATGCGAGTTTCTACTAAAAAATAATTCAACGCTCTTTTCAGGAGAGGCGTTGCTGGTCCTGTGCCTGGATCTCTTCTTAGCTGGCTCGAAAACCACCACCGACACTTTGGCCAGCACGTTGCTATTCCTATCGTTGCACCCGGAGTGGACGAAAGTGCTCCAGGAGGAATTGGACAATGTAGTGGGCAGATCTCGAGCCCCCGTTTTGAATGATTATTCATCCTTGCCGATGATGGAAGCGTTCCTCGCTGAGGTAACAACCTGACGCTACTATGATAACGACTGTGGCTGCTCGTCACGAAGATTAATGATTACCGTAGTCGCTAATTACAGTAACTACGAGTTGCCGAGATTGTTCTTTGCTGTTACTAATCGTTACGGCTTCGTGCGATTGTTAAGAATTGTATTTTCAGAAGCTTTGCAATCGATAATTGTAAAGTGATAAATAACAGTAGAGGGAACGTTTTTTCTCTCTGTTTAATCGTTATTCTACCATTTACTCACAACTTTTATGCACATAGATATATTTAGACTTTTCTTTTTTCTGTTAAAGTTCACAGAATAACGATTAAAACTAGAAAAAAAGTTCTCTCTATTGTTATTTATCACTTTACGATTTGCGTTTGAAAAAGGGCTATATTAGTACCTTCTTAATTGCTCCCAATCAGATTTTCTACACAGAGGATGTTAGAAGACAGTTGTAATGTTAACTAAAAGCGAAGTAATCTACTAATTCTTGAGCAGATACAGAGATTCCTGATCCTGGCGCCGCTTGGACTGCCCCACAAGGCCATGAAGGACACCACTCTAAACGGGTATCTCATACCCAAGGTAAACACCATGAATGACTCCTGCAAATATTATCCTCTGTGCTCGTCCAAGTACTGGTAAACATGCTCCCGTTATTTTAGGGAACAACCGTGCTCCTGGATTTTCACAGTGTCCACAATGACCAGGCTTACTGGGACCATCCTGAACAATTCCGACCGCAACGGTTCCTGAATGAGAGTGGCCGGTTCTGTCCAAACAACGCGAGCATTCCTTTCGGTCTAGGCAAGTTAAAGAACTCGTGCCACTTATTTCGCCAGATTATACTCCCGATTCCAAGTCATCGAGTTTCTCTTTTATATAATACTACCTTAAAGCACAGAATAAAGTGGAACTTGAATTATCACGAAGTGTTAAAGGGATGATATCGGGGGGTGCCTAGAGAGCAACGGTGCAAAATTTCTTCCAGAAGGCTTTTGGAGTTATAAGGAACATACAGATGTTCTATTTTACATTTAATATATTAATCTTTGATCGGACGATCATATTTTTACGATCACATAATTTGCGAGGTAAGATCAAAATCTTCTGATCTGGACACACGCGCGTTATTGTTAGAGGGGCGATATTTAAATAGAAATTCGATGGAAAGCGGTAAAGACTCAAAATCCCGGCATATATCGACGCAAAATGTATAAACCATGACGGCTATTACGCCTATTCAGGCAAGAGACGTTGCCCAGGAGAAATGCTGGCCCGGTCTTCCTTATTCTTATTCTTCGCCTACGTTATCCATTACTTCGACGTCCAAGTTTCACCTGACCATGGCAAACCAGATCCAAGCGGCAACGACGGTTTCACTATATCACCCAAACCGTACTATCTGAAGCTCATTGCGAGACCTGGCGCTCAAAATTGTGACGCGACGTACAGGGGAACGATGTAAGAACAAGTGAGTACATTTGCGATTCTCAGAGTATATCTTTATTAAACTAATTTTGACGTATAAATTGTGCAATTAAAAATTGCAATTATTAAACTCGTAGAAAGATATATTTGACAATGCCGCGATATAGATGCTTCTATAGATGAAAAAATCTGAATTTGACGATCTTTTATTGTAATTGGAATTCAAGTGATATTCCATTTTTGTTAGCAACGCAAAGGGAGAGACGACGACGTTAACTGACATCTTCGTCGCCCCCGTCTATTTTCCAGTGATAGGATAATATTTGGCTGCAGCACAGTCGGACTCAATATAAAGGACTGAATCGCCACGTGGCGGCACCGACGAAGGTACATTTGGACTTCCGCGAAACCCGGTGATTTCGTCGAACGCGTAAAACGATGGGTTAAAGCGACTTTCACGCGGCAGGAATAATAAACAATATTTGAGAGAAAAATTTGTTTAAGTCAAACAAACCCCGCCGTCTATCCGCGGGTCGAGCTACTTCGAAACCGCAGAAGTTTCGCCTTCTGTGCCGAAGAAACACCGCTGTTATCAAACATCGCTTCTAATTATGTAAAAGGATGTGCGCGCCAAATGAGGCCACCAAATCGCACACTACAGACGATTGAACATGGGCGAGGAAGAATGGGAAGAGTACTTCGTATAAACTTTATTGCTCACTCGCCCGCGTCTTCGTCTTTTTTAGTTTAATTCTTACAGAACTAATTCCGCTCGCTACCGCAGGCATTACTAAAGCCGAGAATCCACCGGGAAGCTAAGCTAAGCTGTGCTATGCTGTGTTTTAGCTTAGCTTTTGGTGGAAACGGTTAAGTAAAAATGTATCGAAGCTAATTTTTTTAAAACGTAGCATAGCGTAGCTTAGCTTCTCGGCGGATTCCCGGCTTAACGAGCTATTTGTAAAGGGCGCTCGCGGAGCCGCTTGTTAGCCGCGCGAGTAATGTGTACGACATAAGTGTAAAGGCAAACCGGCAGAATCTTGTAAGAAGATTATCGTGGAACGGCTAATATCTCATAAGCCTTTGGCGAGAACGCCAGACCGGGATTCACTTCTACGGACATCGGACCCTTGCCCTCGACCGGAAGTAGAGAGTACTTTTGCATCACGCCGACAAATAGGAGGAACATCGCGGCCCTTGCAAGCGCGTCCCCTGGGCATCGTCTTCTTCCTGCAAGAATACATCGAGATAATTTAAATTGGGAATGAAATTGGGGATGGAATAAAAATAATTCTCTATACTAGGGTATTTGGGTTAGAAGTTGAATCTCAGTATGAATATAGTATATAATTTTGTTTTAACTGGCTTTTATTAAAATTTGCTAAACGGGAAAGAAATAATTTTCACCTTAGAAGAATTCTCTTATATGAGTAAAAATAAAAGCGTGGAGCGTAAATATTGAAATGTGCTTTTTATTCTGCTAGAACGATTCAAAGTCTGCTCTGAAATCTAATAACTTTTAATATTCAATATTTACGCCCCACTAAAATTATTTTTTCCTGCTTTGTGCATTTTAATAAAAGCTTGCTTTAAAAAGTGTGCGCAAATCTGTGCAAAGTTTCAAGTCGATCGGATATGTAGAAGTGGATCAAAATTAGCTTACAACACTCACCCTAACAAATTAACAAACTTACGTGTGAAGCTAAATAAAAGTTTGCAAAAAATTAACTATTTAAAGATTGTTCTGTCGTTGAGCAGACGCGCAGTGACTCCTGTGTTCGCATAATAATTAAATACGCGTGGCACTCACGGCGACTGTGCCAATTAGTCAGAGACAAGTTTACGTTCGTTTTTCATTCGCGCCGTATGGCATTTCCGGCTTTCTTAAAGACATCCGGAAACGGAGGGAAGATGCGGTTTAATAGAGACATTCACGCGAGTTAATCACCCGAGATTTCTATTTATACCATCCACGATAGAAACTTTACTACAGTGCGCTTCCTTCGCATTAAAAAACAATGGAGGCGTTTAATCACGCAGGATGTTTCAGAAATGAAAAGAGAGCTTTTATCGGATTTTCCTTCCCTACCTCCTCCAAAGATCAAGGAATTGCCAGGTGGGTCGTACACGCCATTCTTGAGGAACCTTTCCGGGTTGAACGTATGTGGATCAGGATAAACGTTGGGATCCATGTTAACGGAATACACGTTGAGTAGGATAGTGGATTCCTTTGGTAGCGTGTAATCCTCGAGGATAGTGTCGCGAAGAACACGGCGCGGCCCGATCACGGGGAGGACAGGCCACATGCGGTGCGTCTCAGCCATTACAGCCTCCGTATAAGGAAGCCTGCAACAATAAAGAATTTCGGCTTTCTAGTTGCCTGCATTTCCCCGTCGTCTCTAAATCCCGCTTTTACTCTCCCACGCGCGAACTCTAAAGGTGGGTTCTCCTACACGCGACTTAGCGCAACGTCAAGAATTTCAAAGTTAATTTTCTCGAAAATGAAGCCCTTATTATTATAGCGAGTAAATAAGTCGAGAGAAAGGAATAAAAATTTTTGATATTGCGCCTCATTTTCTTGACGTCTAGTCGCGTATTGGAAAACCTACCTTTAACGTGGAATAGAGTGTTGACGGTAGTACTCAGCGTAGAGAGATGCGGATTTTATACTTCGGTCTGTCGTTCAAGTCTGGAAGCCTGTTGGACGGGATCACCGAGTCGATCTCCTTTTGGAGCTTGCGTTGCACGTCCTGATGCACCACCATGCTCAAGAAAAGGAAGTCCAGGTTGGTCCCCGTTGTGGTGCAGCCGGCGAGGAAGAGATCGACCAGGATCATCACTAACTGCTCCTCTGAAAATCATTCGTCAGACCAAACGGTAGAAATTTATATTAACCCCGAGAGTTGCACGGAGGAACATGAAAACTCTATTCAGTGGCGCACCCGGAGGTGGAACCAACGTGGCTTTACACCCTCCAAAAAAAAAAGGAAAACATAGATTAATATATCCACGACTGAAGTAAGCCAAGAACTTTGTAAAAAGGAAAGTAAACTGAATTTTATTCCTTAAATAAATTATTATAATCGCCTAATGAATTTTATTGAATTTGCAGTGAAAATATTGTTATTCCTTCAACTCGGCTCCCTCCAATATTAAATCCTGAGTACGCCACTGGTTCTATTAGCCTACCGATTTTGTTGGAGGAGGCATTACTACTGTCAGAATGGAAAGGAAAATCAGTTTCGCAGTGGTTTGTAAAGAATTGAATCTGATAACAGATTACAGAAGAAACTGGAGAAATGCTGAAAGATACAACGTAGATAAAGTACTTCAGAAGCAACTGTACCAGTGTAAACGGAACTGGATTCTTTGTTAGTGGCCATCTCGCGTAGGAACATGTCTATCAAATCCATCTCGCTGCCCAAGACGTACTTCTCTCTGTGCTCGGTGATAGTCTCCTGTGAGAATGGAAAAGTTATCGTGACTGGCTGCGATTATCAGACAACAAGTGGATATTCATAAACGCGAAATCGCGATTGATTTACATAACGGGCGAACCATTAAGAAGTCCTTGAGCTCGTTGTTCAGCGTGATGAGAAGGTTGTACCCGGAGATCTCAGGTGCAATGTAACGGACCCAGGGGAAAGTGGAGAGAATCCCGCCGAGCATGTCGAACGCTCGCGCGCGACGTTCCATCAAGTCCATAAAATACTGTAACCTACGGGTAGAAAGACAGAAAGAGAGACGTTAGAAAAGACAATAAACGATCGAGACCCGATGCGCCTGAAATGCGTGACCCACTTGAGCCTCGCTTCTGAGCTCTCACTATGGCTCGTTACCATCAATTTCTGATTTGGCCCCGCGACTCTTCGCGAGCTATCGAGTGGTCCCTTTCTTTCTCCGGCGATAAGAATAGATGACTGATCAATAACTAATCGAGATAAACTCTACATGATTGGAGTGCAAGTAAAGAGATGTGACTTAGAAGCTGGTTTTTCTTTCTTTCTACTTTGCCATTCTCGATCTACTAGTATCGTCCTCAGTTGAGGGATAATTTCCGCGCTGTTAATTTTAGCATTGTTAAAATCTTGTCGAATTAAGGATAATTGGACCTAGTTATTCAGAAAGCTACCAACCCTCAATGATCTGAAACTGAGTGACTTTAGTTTGAAGATTTTAATTCTTAAAGAAAACTAGATTTATTTCGATTGGGTATATTTTATTTCTTGTTATTGCTTTAATGTGTAAATCTTCTGTAGCATTTGTTTTTTAAGCTCGAAATGGAACTTTGGAATTAGTAATTTTAATAATCGTAAAACGTGAGAGTTGTTCTAAGGGTTGGTCATATTTCTAAAATAAAGATCACAAAATTACGAGATCGTTGCGTTTAACTAATTTTTTTGTCGTTTATGCATTCCGCATAACTAGGCTCAATTGATTCCTCATACCAGCGATACTTTCCTTTCGGTGTCACTGCAACGAAAGAGAAATATCGTACATACAAACGATCGCGAGTTTGGTCAGCGGTTTTACACGCGGCGAAGACCAAATACGTGGAAAACGGTAGTCATCGAGGCAGAGAAATCGGTTTGCGCATGTACCTCGCCTTCTCGCAGATTCGCTTTCCCGTCGACATCGTCCACAGGACGTTTATCACCGCGGGAGCGATCAGTGGCTTCAATCGCTGCGGGCCCCCCTTCTTCAGGTTCTCCAGGACTATGACCAACTCGTCCTTGATCATCTCCGACATCTTACGTTTCCCGAAGCCGAACTCCCTCAGGGTCTGCACCATCCAGGTGCGTAGTTCTTTCCATTCTTCACCATCGTTCATCGTAATCCCTAATGTCGACAATACGATTGCAACGTGAACTTACAATTTTATTAACGGAGTATGCAGATAGTAGACCAAACGATAGCAAGGACGTCCGTAGACTTTTTTCTAAGTAAGAGGATCAACTTTGGGGTGAAGGTGAAGAAAAATATAGTAGATGAAAAAGAACCCTGGCGATTACATCGCCGAATCGGATCATAAAACACGCGAGTGGAGTAGCTCACTTGCTTTTTTTAATCCATTTCGCAATGCCAATTTACTTGAAAATTTACAAACGAAATTTTAAAATATTCCCTTTTTAGTATAAACTTGATAACGATCAGTTTTGAAAAATAAGCTATTTTTTCTCAAAAACCAGCACTACCCTCACCCTTCCCCTTTCAACCTTCCCCTCCTGCACTCCAATGTGCTTGCCCAAACAGAAGAATGTGTCCTAATCACTCCCCGTTTGACTTCAAGCTACAAACCTCCCTGTTACTTGGTATCTCCAACTGATGGCTTATTCGGGTGATGTAGTCGTAATGGGTCATAGTGATCCACTATTAGTGAATGCGGTAGGTAACACATAAAAGCGATAATAGCTTTTCTGCTGATTAGATATGTGTAAGGAAAATTGCACTGTCGTGACAAGGTATGTTGAATGTGGTAGATAACAAATACAAGCAATAACTGTTTTCCAGCTGGCAAAATATACCAAGGGGATTCACTAGTCGTAGTGGGATGTGTAATGGATGTAGTAGGTAAAAAAAGAAGTGTTAATTACACTTTTGCGTGCAAGAATGACCTCGAGTGCTTTCTGCATAAAACACAAAATTCCCCGGTCTTTTCTGCATATACCCTTTAACATTGCCGTAGGTATTTTTAGAATTGACAGAGCTGTGGTAAATTTTGTGAATCGACGTTAACCTAATTGCTATAATTGCTATGACAGGGTCAACGTTTTATGCTGCAGTGAAAAAAAAGTTTTCAGACAAAAGTTGTTTTTTAATGAGGACTATCATTTGAAAAAAAAAATGATACACGAGTTATAACACAAAATCGGAACATAGCCGGATTTTCAAGGGTCAATTTTACCTAATTTAAGTGGTCACCCCCTTAGAGAAAATTCTAGGACTTTAAATTTTAAGAATTTAAGGGTTGGGAATCTCCCCTTGCAAGCCAAATATGAATATTTTTATGACATTTTCTTCGATATTCTATATTCAAAGATTATGCAAATATTAAATAAATAATTAAAAAAACGTATTTTTTCTATATTCCCCCATTTTACCATTTTAAAATTAATTTCACTGATTAATTTATTACACAATTTCTATTGTAATAATGCAAGTGCAAAGGAGATAGACCAGAATATCTAACTTCAACAGAGATAATAATACCTGACTTCTTTCCCAAGTTTCGAATGTTAATAAATTCGTTCCAAGGGCGCCCATCGTACTCGTCGTTCTTCAGCACAGTAGTGACGGGCTTGGTTCCGGAAACGATCACCACCTTGCTATTACCAAGGTCCAAGGTTATCAAGTCGCTACCGTATTGCTTGGAGAGCTCGAGGAACGCCAAATGCTGCCCCCCGAGTTTACGGGATAAATTCTTCAATAAATATTGGTTGCCGATAAACGGCCAGCCGAATGGTCCTGAAAGATAACGGCGACTTTAGGCAAGGGAAGGATTACACTAAGTAAATGGAGTCAGAAAAGATTTAAAAAATTTGGGAACAACTTTTTTATCCAATCTCTTCGCAATTTACAAAAACTGCATCAGACCGTCGATTTTTATAGTATTTTATAGAATGGAAGTAGATCGGAACTTGCATGAAAATTTCTTTGGCCTCGAAACTTTGCACTTCTCTCGTGATTCAAACCTCCCGAAGGCCAGATAAGAAAAAGTATAATCCCCATAATATCTCCATAATTGAATTTTATTCAAAATACTTGGCGCTGCACCCTGAATAAATTATCTTCGAACCCAGCCCCCGATTTTAATACTTTCTGTATATTGTGCAGTTATCGCATATACTGCCTATCACTTTAATAACGTAGCAATTTAATAGCGAAAAGCATTGAAATCGTACTGCTCGCATTTGCATTTCCACGCTGCGCTGATTTATGGAAGTTATCGTTGCTAGAGATCTTCCTATGGGAGGAAATGAGTCTCAAGATGAATTTCACTTGCGATACGTGGGAGAGGCGCCAGTTTAAACCGGTCAACTGGTCTAAGCAAACTGATCCCTATACGCGTTATGAGAACTGATTCGCTCCATTAATTAGTCAATTCAACGAGACACTTCTTATTAAAGCAGGGTCCCACTAGTGCAACCGCGCGCCGCGCACGACGTTTTCGTCCACTTGAATGGGTCTAATTTATGAAGCCGCGCGCACGAAATGGGCCGACGCTCTGGCAGGCGCGCACGCGAATGCTTGGCGCGCACGTCGAAGACAGTGGAAAAACTAGCCTCCTTTTCTACATCTTGCTTTCTTTATCTAAATAAAGCCACTATACAATTACAATTCAGTGTCACATATCTGCATATATAGTGTATTACAATTATGAAGGTATACTTGTTTCTAGATACATTGTATCTAGAATAATTAATAATTATCATGTCATTGCTTGCTTTAATATCTAAACTAAATAATAGACCGTAAATACACTATGCAAATTATACATATGTAGGAGTAAAGAGTACATTTGCGTTGAAAAACACACATTTTTCCAGTCTTTTCGACGATGCGCGGCGTGCATTCGCGTGCGCGCTTGGCAGAAAAATCCCGGCATAGCGCGCACACGATCGCTTTCGATGCGCGGGTTGTCGTAAAAGTCGACCCTTTCAAGTGCTCCAAACTCCTCGAAAATCCGAGAAACTCGTAAATCTAACCCGTGCGCAGCGCGCAGTTGCACTAGTGGGACCCTGCCGTTACACACATAATCCAGCTTATTAAAATAATTCATAATTGCCTATACTCGAGCTCAATTAAGAAGGAACTTAATTCGCGCATGTAGAATGCGCTCATTGGCTCCGAGGGAGCGTTTGTTTGTGATATACTTAGCCAATAGTAACTTGTTTCGTCGCCAACAAGTGCAGAACCAATCTAAACTCGTCGGTCGGCAAGTTCCTTCTAGAATGAGCTAGAGTATAGAACAAAGAAGAACAGAATACGGAAACGAATCTGAACACGTTTTTATTCAAGATTAGTAATAAATTCCATCCACGTAACCCAAGTTCCATTTCTTTATTCAAACTCCGCGTCAAATACTCGTATCTTCACTCTACCCTAATTCTTAATGAAAAGCTAAAAAAAGCACGCATCAGTTTCGAGTCAGCCGATAACGCTCGACGGACCTCGTACTGCACTAATAAATCACCGCTATTGTATCTCACGCACTATTTAAATAACACCCGTTACCTGGCGGAGACTTGTTTGTTTTGCTTCCGGTCACCAGAGAGATCAGTAGCAGTATCACGACCACAAACGTGATGGCGGTGAGCATCATTAAACGTTCCTTCCTTTCCGGTTCCCTGCGATTAACGAGCGAGGATAAGCAATTAACAGAGCGGGGCTGGTTATGCGAAAGAGCGGGCGGTAAACCGGACAACGGAGGAATTCGTCGTTTACGACTAACGTGTAAAACGTGAAACCCCTCGGTTTTATTGATTCAACATGCTTTAACCACCGCCGATAACGTGGCTGCACCGATAAGCAGCAACCTACACTTTAAACTGATGCTCCCCGATTATAGCTTGGGAGTCAAAGTCAAATGAACAAAGGAGACGGGAGTTTCCGATGTCTCGATGGGATATATATAGTTACACCAGGTTTCCTACCACTAAGTAGTATTTGGTGACGAGTAAATGTTACGTTCGATTGTGTTAGCTCTATTACAGCCCGAGTACAGCTCGAAGTGCTATTAACGTTACACGAGACTCTGAAACACTCTTCCCCAATTTAAAAGCTTTTCGAAGAACTTGGGCGCTGCAGTTTGTTCATTCTGAATAATTTCAAGGCACTAACTACAATTTAATGTCCTCTTCGTGAAATGTAACTAAATAATGTCACACGGAAGTATTGAAATTCGTAGAATCTACTGATACATATTTTTGTATAAATTAAAGGAAATGGTAGCGCATAGTACAATCAAGTGATAATGGCTTTCCTACTGTGAAATTACTACTGTGTTTCAAAAATGTGTAAAGTGTATTCTTATATAATGCGTGAATAATCGTTAAGGGGAGAAAAAAAATCCTTATGTGTATTGAGTTCTTTGCTAGGGAATCGAGAGTTCTTTAACACTACCAACTGTTTTGGTCTATATTATTGTTAAACTTGAAAAATTTAATTCGCTTCATTATCAGTTGAGGGCTACCGTTTGCAATTATACTTCTCTAATGGTAAATTTATTCACCTTCTGTTATCTTCCAGTTAGAGTTATGTTCCACATAACGGCCAAATGATAGCATCTAATTGATCGACGAGTGCCACATAATAGCATCTAATTGGTCGTTCCCTGACCGGCACTTTAGTCGGAGGTGAAGAAATCGGGCGTTATTCGTTGATAGGTGGCACGATAACCGGAAATTAACATAACCTAACTGTTCACTCTATCTCTTTCTATCAGTATTTCTGTCTCTGTCTATCAGTATTTCTGTCTCTGTCTATCAGTATGTCTGTCTCTTTCTTTTTTACAGTTTCTTTCTCTGTCTACTTCCGATTTTGCTCCAAATCACAGTAACCAATCAGCGACGATACACGTTGTTCCGATCACTCTCTAGAGGATTAAATTAGACGGCGGGTCCGTGCTCGTGGACCGCTGAAACACTCAGCTCACGAGGTTGACTCACAATCAGCTAGAAACTAGAAGCCTACCTCTATTACATGATGATAAAAAAGAGTCAATATCGCAAAAAAATTAAAATGGCGGACCTCTGAAAAGAATCGTGTTTTCGGGGTGCAAAATTGGGAAAATGTTGATAAAAAAACTGATCGTCGTGTAATAGCGACGAGTTTTTCTTACAATAAATGACCTTGCTCATGTTAATTGGATGTATATATAGTCTTATCTGTAGACTGTCAATAACTGTCAATACGATTGAAAAATGTCATTCTAAGCAAAACACGTTGAAAGCTCCACAAAGTTTCGTGCGGCTCAGTCGCGCGCTTTACACCACTTCACGGAAAATACTATATAAGTATATACGCGAAAACGTACAAGTGCCTACGTGACTTTGAGATTAGTTTTCACCCAGAGCGATAGGGCCCGAATGAAACTCAGTTTTTCTCGTCCTGAGTCACTCTATACACCTACAAAGTTGCATTCCAATCGGTGAGTGCGGGTTCGCGGTGTTCGTTTGGTAGAACCTTGGAACGCGAATTAGAAAATAAATAAAGACACTTCTTTAGTATACATCCGTCATATACAAAATTTACATATCAATCTTTTAGTATTAAAATATCATACATCTGTCATAAAAAATTCATATGTACATCAGAAATTTATTTTGAATAAAACATTCATATAACATCCAAATCGACTTCCTTCTTAGGCCGTTTCTTCGCTACTTTCTTCCCTTTCATGGTATTCATCTTCCTCTTCTTAGCTTCTTTTTTCTTCTGTTGCCTCGCAATCTTACGTTTGGCAGCCAACTCCGGATCAGTTACAAACTGCGATAAAAAGAAAATATGCCCGAAGCGTTTATAATCATTCTTAACTTTCTACCTCGCAAAAATTATTGGCTATATATATAAAAAAAAACTACCTGTTGTGTGCGCATCTTTCTTCTCTCTGCTTTCTTAATGTCCAATTTCTGTTGTATTCTGCTCAATAACCTAGCGTATTCTTCGCTCTCTAAGCGCTTCTTGATCATCACGGCTGCCTCTTTTGCCAGTCGCCTTAAAGCTGTATTACTTTCTCCCATATTCGACATCTCGCGTACTATGGGTGACATAATATTGAAAAGTAGCGGGCTCAAATATTCCATGGGTATGGTGGCCACTACACCAGCGACCCATTTGAAGAATGCAGTCCTCTGCGAGAGAAGATATCACATTAAAGTAACGACAAACGAGGTGCGAAGATTACTGCAAATACGCACCACTGTTCCCGATTTCGGGGCCTGAGTTATTTCTACGTTCACAGCCTTCCTCAGTCTTCTAACGAGCCAGGAAAGTGACAACTGACTCCTGTCTTTCGTTTCGTCGTCTTGGTCCACAGTGGCGGTACGAGGTCCTTTGATAGACTTCAAAATTCTAGCGATGAAAATTAAGTTTTTAATAGTTTGATCGGCTAACTCCTCAAACGTCACGTCAGGCTGTAATTGTGCGATTAAATCCAAGGTCAGGCTTCTTATGACCGCAGCAGGGTCGGAGTACATGTAACCGATTTCCATTTCGTTTTTCTCTGGATTATCTAAAAGGTCGATGACCTTCTCTACGTCGAGGGCGGCCAGGATGAAACCAATCATCTGAGACGCTGCCAGACGAACCCATATGTGTGGGTGTGCCAGTAAAGACTGACAGTATTCTGAAAGTATACAGAATTGTTAGGGTACATATACATTTTTCCGTAGAAACCATACGCATCGGCAGTTTTTTTTTAAACTTTGGTGGCCATTTACAACTATTCAAAACCCTCAAATTTAATATCTGTTTGCACTGACATATTCTATGATCTCTCCTCTATCATTTAAGACTAACTGGGACTTTCTAACGGTCTTAATTTTCACGTAATACCTCATTCTCCTCCGACAGCGTGCGTTTTTACAAAAATTCGTGTTTTTCAAAAATTGAGGGAGATAGAGCAATTCTGCCCGCGGATTCGTGTTTGGGGCGATATTACCGATCGAAGGTCGTGTTGCAAAGTATGTATCTTAACTTTTGTCGCAATGCTTTTTAATTATAGTCTTTAGACAAGCATATTCGAAGAAAAAAAACACTTATGTAATTTAAGTAGATATATGAAATGTTATCTCTTTATGCTAATTTTAGTTCCAACCTATGTATGTCAGAAGGTACAAAATACCCAGTAATTACCAAAGGAATATTTTGTTTCTTAACATTTGTTAAATAGTGCAAGTACATAAAAGGCCGTGTATATGCGTGCGTAATACCTGATATCGAACTTAAATTTATGCCACATGACGCATCAGCGTTGAACGTACCAGCAAATGAACGTATAGATTCCTTATACTCTTCGCTCTTGAAGAACGCTGTACAGTTCGCAGATATTTTTAATAACAGCTGTAGTACTTGGAATATGTGATGATCTTTCATTCTCTCTGGGTCCTTGATGTTTGCTTGCATTTCTAGTTTAGCTATCTCCTGAGGTGTGCGTAGCCTCACAAAACGACCAGGCACATCTTTATCGTCAAAGTTTGCATGGAACTGCTTCAGCAAAAGGGGCAGTATTTCTTTCAGACGAGATTCAAAGGTCTCCTTCTCCACAGTCACGAATATGCCGCACAACTGAGCGGCCAGTGTACGATGCATTATCTACAAATTATTATTTTCATTAATTATTATACACGTATTAAGGCTCCGCTAAACCAACGCAAATATTCTCGGCGGCAGTGGATCAGACGCGGCTGCCCATAAACAGCCTCGTATAAAAAACTGCTGAATCGCGTTGGATCCGCCGCGAATATTCGCATTGGTCTGTGAGAGCCTTTATCATTAACATATATTACCGATAATCACCTTAGTATCTCTCAACCATTCCACGACTATGTCAAAGAGTTTAGTCCTTTTATTATGCGGTATGCGCGTGATCATCTCTTTAATACATTTAGCGCACAATTTGCGACAAGTTGGATCCTCATCGTTTACTAATCTTGCACCCGCCATTACGAATATGAGTCCCGACTTCAAGATCAGAGTTTTCTAAAATTGCAATTGTTAAATCAATCAGTCCGTTGTTTTCTACCTTAACGTACCGGAAAAAAGGGGCGAAAAAATGGTACTTGCCAACGGGAATCCTGTAACAATACTGTGAAGCATCTCTAACGCGCTAAGTCGACCAGGTTGCATTTCGTAAGCCAATTGCGTTAAGTAAAACATTATGTGCTTGTTCAAATGTTTGCCAAGGGGGTATTCCATCAAGTAAGAATAGAAGACAGAGCGAGACTGCACCCTGACATGTTCCAATTCCGACGTAATACTCAACGCGGCGACTTTCTCCATGACAAGATACATTTCTGCGAACACCATCTTCCTAGCGATTATTGCTTTCAGCAAACCGAACGCTGTGGCCTGTTTGTCACTGTCGTGTATGTCCTGCTCGGCGTACATCATCAGAACTTTCAATTGTTCTATGGTGATCGTATAGTGCTTCACGTCACGAACGATCACGGACATGCTCTTAAAGCCAGCCATGACCAGATCAAAGTTGTCGCCTTTGCTCAAGCCCGCAGCAGCGTACTTGTGCAATATACCGAATATGGACGCACAGATGTCAGAGATTGTTTCTTGCACCGAAGACAAGTCGAGCTTCAGCAGCCAGTTTAGACACTGCAGAGCCAAAGCGCTTAGCTGAAACAGAGTCGAAGAGTCAATTACTGTAGTCTACATTCGCAGTTACGATAAAGTGGTCTTACCTTGACGTGTTGAGATTTTAAACAATCGCTTATAAGCGGCACAAACGGATCTATGAAAGGTTTGAACTGTGCGCCAGATACTTTATCTCTTTTTAGCAAGATGTGGAAGAGTTTTAAACCGAACTCCATAATGACATGGGCGTTGGTGTTTTTCGATGTTCTCGATGCAGCTTTTATGCCCATTCTATTCTTCGGTTCAGGAGGTATGATGAAGCTATCCGGCTTCTGTCGAGCCAGTGCCTCCACCTCTTTCTCCGTGAGCTGTTTTTCCTTCTTGTCTGGTAAGAGGTCAGGAATCCCTTCGGAAACTATACCAAAAAGGAACATCAACATTTGTTCCAACGGTATAAATGTATTATCTGCCAAACCCAATACTACGTTTCTGAAGCATTCCACTACTTTGTACACAGTCTTATGAGAATGCGTTCTCATAAGCACTTCCTTCAGTGGCAGAATTAAATCCACTAGACACGACTCTGTGATATATTGTGCTAATATGTGAAACGTGTCAAAACTTTTCGTAGATTTCGCCTCGGATACATTCTTCACAATTCCTATTACTTCTTTCTCTTCCGCGGTTAGCCCAAATAAATCTACTTTACACACCTAACGCATTAAAATATATTGTTTATTAACGAAGGAGGGCTGAAAGTATTATCTCGAGATGCATCGCGTAATGCTACTTACAGATAAAATACTCTGGAGATTTTCATTGATATCAAACTTCTGGAAATATGGTTTCAAAGCGACCAGCACTGATTGCACGGTGTATGCTAGGACGTGGACTTGAAAACCTTTGGTCAATAAGGTGTTCATTTCCCTTAAAAGGTGATGAAGATACTTCGGACCCAGAGTTATCATAATCTTTTGTAATACTTCTCGAGTGACACGTCGCACTGACTCCAAACGTGACTTCAAGAACGTGCATAATTTCATAAAGATTCTGCAACAATTTATTAGAACGTTTTAGAAACTAATATTCCCTCGTTACGCTTGAGGTTTCGTGTGAAGATATATCTACAGACTCACCCTCGTAAATTGCTGTCCAGAACACGTTCAGGTAATTTCTGCAATAACTTCACGAATGCAAGTGCAATAGGAACTCGCATTAATTCTTCTTCTTCGTTATCCGCTGCAACCTTTTTCTTATTAACTTTATGACTACTTTCGCGACTGGTCCTTGCTATAATGGAACGATGAAGTTGAGGCAATAGTTCCTTGGATATGCTAAAAACAACCTTTCTGGCTCCGTACTGAGAAAGCACCGTTTGCTGTTCCATTATAAGCACAACTTCCTGCGTTTCCTTCTTTTCCACGATTTCTTCAATGTTTTCTGTCTGCTCAGAATTTAGAGCTTCGTCTAATTTCTCTTCCACCTCTTGACCAACATTTTCATCGTTATCTTTGTCCGTAGCATTCTCATCCTTCTCTTCTTTCTCATTGCTAACTACTTTATTTTTTATAATTTCCGCAGTACTTCCCGATTCCAAAGATTCTTCCACAGGTTTATATTTCGAAAGATTAAAGTGGAAAGAATCCAAGATAATGACGATTATCCTCACCAGTTGCTTCTGAAACTGGGCAGAGCCTCTCAATTTTCCCAAATAATGCTTCAAAATGATCTCGTACTGGTGCCAAGGCAAAAGTCTGCAGACAGTTCCGACTGTTTCTATCGCAGCATCCACGATACTGTTTTTATGCACAAAGCTTTCGTTACACAAGTAGGAGGAAGCGAGTGGAAGAATAAATTGTGTTAACGTTCTTGGGTTTGGTGCCTTTTCCAATGTCTTCGCCAAGGTGCAAAATTTCAGCAACGCGCGAGCTCTTCTGTGCATTTGCAGATGTTGCATGTTCTCGAAGAAATCCACTTCGGGGTCTATTTTGTTAGTTAGCAGTGATAAATCACGCAAAACAGGATGAACCTCCGGACACTCCATAGCCAAGTGTCCCAGGAACCCAATCGACTGAAGTCGCACAGCTTCGTTTTTACTAACTATCCCTTTTCTTATAAGCCCTAAAATCGTATTGTCCATCAGGTAATGTCTGTCTGATACATTTTCCCTGTGCTTCTTCGCCAACTTGGAACCAATAAGTTTCAGACTCTGGCCGGCATAATCTCTCATCGCTAAATCATTTTCATTTTTGAGGAAGTAATAACAATTGTAAATAACAGCGACGCCAAATTCCAATGTAATTTCATCTTTCTCGACCGCATTCTTAATTTCAGTAAACGCGTCCAGTCTCTTCTGAAAATCCGGTTGATCGATCCATCTCCGATCCCATGCGTTCAGTGAATTTATTATATTGTAATTTTGCAACAATGTCTCTCGACAGTCCGCCGTAGATTTCTCAGCAATAGTTTCGTACAGCTTCAATAAGAGCTTACGAGCTGGAATGGTTGATATTATGCCCAGCAAAGGTAGAATCGCGCGTACGTGAATTTCTGGCTTCCTAATATGCTGTATAAGATTTATAATAGTCGTAATCAACTCGATGATCGTTTCTTCTCCTTCTCCAGCAGCAACCCGCTTAACTAGTATCGGAACAATTAGAGCAAGGAGTGTGTCGCACGCATCTGCATCTTTCACAAATTCAGAGACGCGCGATAAGATCACCAACTCTGTCTTGTTCACTCCTCTGGTAGACTTCTCAAGTTTGCGCTTGATATATTCTAAGATACTGAACACGTGAGGGAGAAGTATGGTGGATCCATAATTAACACCGGTAGACAAAGCGCCTTCGTCTATTTCCAGTAAATTAGTGAGCACAGGCGTCAAAGGAACAAAAGCTGTATCAACATCCATATCGTTCTCGTTTGTCTTCCCATAATCTTGTAACGTTACCATTTTCTCAATCATTTCGACTATAGCGTTAACTACGGACGCATGAGTCTTTCGTCCCAAAAGGAGCTGCATCACGTATGGCAGAGGACTGACAGATTTGTTATCCTCGCGATATTTTATAAACAATGGATAATAGCGAGAATTTTGGCTCCACGTGATAAACAATTTTAATAGAGGAGTAGGGCTGTGAATACCCTCCATGGGCAGCTTTACCAGCCATGGAAACACAGCTACGTTGAACAAAGCATCTATTTCATGCTCGCTCCACTCGTACTCTTGAAAGTGACCAAAGAATCTCGCTAATATCGAGATACTACTTGATCGTACATTTCTGATGGATTGTAAGTATCCAACGTGAACTTCGCCTGACTTTTCCAAGATCCCAGTAACTTCCGCTAAAATGCATATTACCAATCCAAGTAAATAAGGCAACAATTTCCTAGCCATTTTACTACCGAATTGTTCTATTAGAATTGCAAGTAAATTAATAGCGCTCTGTAAACGTTTAGGCGGAATAACGTTATTCAAATCCACCGAACTCGTAATATCACGCGTCAGTTGTTTTAGATCGACTTTTTCATCCATTCGCAGCGGCATAAACCTCTGGAAAGGTTTGAAGGCCATTCTTGTGAATACGATCATTTCATTTTCTTGAGTTCCAGCTAGGAAGCGCAGTATCATTTTTCGTTTCATAAGTCCTCCGCCTTTGCCACCAGTCCTCATCCCTGTCTTCGAAACCATTTTTGCATAAATCACTCTCATTAGTATAGGTATAAATTCATCGCGGTGTTCGGCTTGTATCGTGCTGCTCTCCTCGTCAATCTTGAAACGCGTCAATTCGTTCTTCAAATTTTTCTCGTTGATTATGTTGAGTAGATTATCTTTGTATGGTAACAGGTACTTGTACTTGTAAGTGAGAAGGCAGTTTAAGGCAGCTCGTTGAATCTCGTAATTCTTCGACGCCAATAAGTCTAAGTAAATTTTCTTTATCTCTGACTCTCTGTACAATGTTTTGGGATTCGTTACCTTTTCGAATATCTCTAGCTGAGCAAGTAAAAGCTTCACTTTGTAAATCTTCTTAGCCATAAATATTTGTTTGGATTCTTTGTTTATCTGCTCAAATTCCACGGTTTTAGAAACTGTAGCTTCTTTTTCCTCCTCTTCTTCTTCGTTATCTTTGTCGTTCTCTTCAGGTTCGGTATCATTGTCGTTTTGTGCGTCAACTTCCATATTATTATCAGGCGCCGTTAATTTCTGTGTCTTCAAAATAGTACAGCACTTGGCATCTTCGGAATTCGACTTGAAAAAGTTATCGTTTACATAATCGATGAACAATCCCGTTATGTCCCTGTTTCTCATTTCGCAGAAATGCGAGAAATGTGTCATACACTTCCACAAAAGTATTTTATGGTTCTCGTAATCAGGTTTGTCGTTGCTTTTTTGTAATGCCACTTCTATTTCAGAAATAACATTACACTCAAATATCGGCGTATAATCCATACTTGCTTTGTCGTCGTTCTTTAATTCAACCAAGAATATTGGCCAGAACTGTTCGCATTCTTTGGTAGCGTAAGTAGCTATAATTTTACTTAAGGGATCCCACAGTATAGTAAAGTTAATGTACAAAGCCCCTAATAAATATCGTAGCGGGAACTCATAGTATTTAGGATCTAGGCTTGACACTGTGGTATTTCCAAACGACAAGCTTTGCAAGTACAGCAATTTGTTCCGATAGCTTTGTACCGATATAGGTTCGCATTCTGCCAAATACATAAGCTCCATAGCACTTTTCTCAGTGCCTGCGACAGACAGCGTTATGTCTTTAACATTGGAAAATAACGAATACAGGTGAGTTGTAAGCAAGCGAACTTCGCTGGAAGGCGAGCTCAATTTGTGCACGATACTGTTATTTAAGCTGTCGAAGGTGCTTCGGTTCACATGTGCCTCTCGGTATTCCGATGTACCAAAATACGTTATAAATAAATCCACCGCGTTCAAAATTAATATATTGTCAGGGTGTTCATTAACGAGGTCCACTACTTTTATTCCATTCGTCTCTATGAACGTATGCAGGACTTCTGGTTCTAAAGCATGAATCGCTGACTCCAAAGCTAATAAGAACGTAAAAGACAATTTGACCAGATCGATCTTAGTATTAGTGGAATTCAATATCTGTTTGTACAGAGATAGAATTCCCTCTTGTAAAATGCTCCTAAATTCTTCTGGCAAAGGTTTCAAGTGTGGTAAAATAATTAGCAGCTTCAATGTATTAACCGTTACATTGTTATCCAATAAAGCTTTCAATTCTTTCAGGAGATAATCGATACTATCAGATTTGATACACCGTATATCCAATACGAACTTCTTCCATTTATCTAAGTTAATACCATTAAGACACAGAGGAGCTTTTGTTTGAACTATTTTGGTAAACAAGTGTAAAGTATCATCGTTGAAGCCAATTGCTATACTATGTCGTAATATCTGTGGTAATACCAAAGTTTCAAACAACGAATGGTGTATCAAACTTTCTACAGCACTGTACAATAATTTCGCATCCTTCACAGTCATAACTTTAAGCAATAACTGGCTCGATGTCTCCTGCATTAATTTAACGTTGGCGGCTAAAAGAATAGCAACCGCTATATTTATAATCTCTTGTAACACATCGTTGTCCTCCTCAAAGATGTCCAGTGTTTGTACCAACTTCTTAATCAAAGGTACAGGATCTATGACGAACTTTCCATTTTTGTAATTAATAACTGTATGCAACAATCGCGTTACGAGGATCAAGCTTTTCACTCTTCCAGCTCTCGGTTCGAAGTGTTTCGCTTTTTCAATAGATGTATCCATAACATTTAAAAGCACGGACCAAAATACATTACATTTCTGTGGATGTATATTTTGCAAGAAGCAGTTAACAATTTCATTCAATACTTTATACGTTAGATCTTGATTAACAGATTCGTCATTCAATACATTGAAATATAACGGGAGCATTTGCTCCGCGCACGAATGAAACTGTCCCGGTGTACCGGATACGACTTCGAATAATAATTTGCCGCATCCTCGCATTCCGTTGGGATTATCCTCCAAAATGCGCAGTACTACTTTCAAGAAAGACTCTTTGTCTTTGATTTTACGCACCACGAACGCAAAACTTTCGGCTGCGAAACTGTTTATGTAAGCTGGCTGTGTATTCGCCAACAATGGTAGCAGCAGGTCGAATATAGTTTTAACATTTTTAACCAGATATCTCCATAAAAACTTGAATAAATAAGCCAGGCAAGTGAACGTGTACTCTATTTGCTCTGTATCTTTCGTCCGCAATAAGTCAATGATAACATTCAAAAATCGGGGGAAATATTGATAAAAATCCTTCTGCAGATCTTTCGATACAGCTACCACTAATCTATAATAAATAAATTCACATAACAATGTTGAAAAGAGTCCTCGAAATAGATTCATAGTTTTATCATCTCGAACAACTTTCAATTCTGAAAATGTACATAGATCAGGGATCAAAAAAGTTCTCGAACCTTAGTTTTTAAAAAAAATTCTGTTAAAACTTATATGTTTCGTTTAAGAAAATATCTGTTTCTGTGCGGGGCGAAAATAGCGAAATTCCCGGTAATCAGCGATTTTCGACCTTATTCTGTGATCTTTAAACGTGTGTAGCTCAGTGTAATGTTAACCGATTTAGATGAAATTTTCAGCATGTATACAACTTGCTTCAATCTACAAACGTGTTCTTTGAATTTTTTGTAAGAATTTTATCCGTAAGAATTATTTAATATTGGTGAACAAAATATCTGTTCCTGTTATAGAAAATTTTTTATTTTTATATTTTATAAGTTCCATTCCAACTAATACCTTTATTTTCAAGAACTTTTATTTTATCGGTTCTCCTGGGAACTTATAACGTGAGAACATTTTTAAAAAAATTCCACGGTCCACGTTTTAAATGGAATCTATTGAAAAGTTCCAGAACTTTTTTGATCCCTGACATAGACTCGCGACTGTGTACTTACTCCAAGATAGGTTGTAGAAACAGCACATCCTTCTCCGCCAGATATTCTATTAGCGTGTCGATCACAAACTGCTGTTGATTAATCAATTGCGGAAGCGTGACGATGTCGCGCACTTTCCTTTTGAAGGCACAGTAGCCCTCCGTAAGGTTCAGTAGATTCCATTTCTCAAGAGTTTTGTGGAAGTACGTTTCACCCTCCTCGTCATCCTCCTCGTTTCGATGGGAGACACGGTGGAATACATCGACGTCGATCTCACTGACTCTTTCAGAGAATGTCTTAAACTGCGAAAGGAAAAAAGCTTTTAAAAACCAACCCGCGGTTAGATCATTGTTTCGAGACATTCCATACCTGAAAAGTATTTGTCTCTTTATGGCGAGTAGGTTTGTTCTTCATGGTGACGGAACGTAGAAAACTTCTATCACGTTCATTCAACTCGGTCTGTCATGTGTTGAACTTTCGGAAAACAATTCGATTGACGTCGACTAGCATTGACCAGCATACACGTGCATTTCTCACGTGCTGCACGATCAAAGAAAGAATGGATTCTAGATGCGAAACATTCTTACAAGTTCATGGAATACTGTGGTTCTCGTTTCAAAATTTATGAAAACTTCCTAAAATATGGAAGAGAAATCTGTGAAAAAAGCATTATCGGAAAGTATAGATTTTTAAATATAAATCACGACTCGAAAACAGGAACATGTAATTTATGATATTCATTATTTTATTACAAAAACGTCGTGGGCGCGGGCGATTTGGGCGTAAGTGGAATTCGCCCATAGATACATGAGAATGAGACGTTTATTGACTATTGTAAATTGCCTTAAAATAGTTGACGTTAACCTACAATCACTATAGCTGTTTGCCACTGTTTGCTGTCATTCTTGGGCACTGTTTGTTGTATGCTTTTATTCTTGAAGGTGTATTGCGTCTTTGCCCTTAATACGTTTAACTGTGAGAACCTAATGTAAAATATGAATTGTTAATATCTACCGATATTTACAATGAGCGATTACGAATTGATTAATGAAATTTGTTGTACACTTCCCACAGATGAGTACAGCAGAAGAAGGTACGACCAAAATACAATTTAAGAGGAAGTCACGAAAGCCACTGAGAAAGCGACAAGTTTCGTCGGACGAAGATGAGAACGAGGAAGAAGAAACGTCTGTCAGGTAAATAACAGATATGATTAAATGTACAAGCGAATGTTGAAGTCTCGATTTATGAATTACAAAATACTCGATTACGATGTTTATTTAGAGAAAAAGTGGAGGAGATGAAAATTATACAGAAGCTTCGAGAGCGCCCAAAAGGTGTGAACATCATTGAATTAGCTCTTGGAGAAAATGCAACACCTGATGCAACAACGGTGAGACGCTTGATGTAATTTATAAGCGGAACACTTTTGAACCTGGTTTGCTAAAAAAGATTCCTCCTTTAGTCGGATCCTTTTAATGTGAAAGCTGGGGGAATGGTAAATATGGCTGCGTTGAAGAACACAAAATTGAAGCAGAACGACGCGTACGAAACTGGAATTGGCACGCAGTTCAACGCGGAAACTAACAAACGGGACGAAGACGAGGAAATGTATGCGCAGAAGTGTTTCATAATTTTTATAAAGTCCTCTAAACTTTCAAATTGTTTAGGGTGAAGTATATCGAAGAGGAATTGTCAAAGAGGAAGAGCAAAACCGATGGCAAAGCAGAGAACGGATTAAATAGCGAAAAAGGGACCTATTGTTCCCCAGAGGAAGCAGCATTGCAAGCAGTGCCTGAACATTTAAGGCAAAGCTCTGCGCACCGGAGCGAAGAGATGCTTTCGAATCAAATGTTGTCTGGTATTCCAGAAGTAGATCTTGGGATAGAGTATGTTACTCTACGTGCTTCAATCTTTTGGAAACCGTAGATAAGATACATCTGATTCCAAACTCATTTCTGTTTCAGAGCTAAAATTCGTAATATCGAAGCCACGGAAGAAGCCAAGTTAAAATTACTTTGGGAGAGGCACAGGAAGAAGGATGGTCCTTCGCAGTTTGTTCCAACAAACATGGCTGTGAATTTTGTTCAACATAATAGATGTACGTTATTCAAGTTCCCTCTTACCATTGTTTTCGTGGATTAATTTTCAAAGCAACATAACTGTTTACTGTACTTCTTTCTATAGTTAATATAGAAGACACGGATTTCCAAAAGTCGAGGCAAGAAACCGATGACGCAAAGAAGGTAACAGCACCCAAGGACGATTTTAAAGGGAAACGGAAAGACAATGGAGAGAAAGCAACTGACGACTATCACTATGAAAGGTTCAAAAAACAGTTTAGAAGATTCTGAACTCGTTTGTATAAAATCAATAATTTCTTGCGATGTGTACATATATACATGTTTACATAACATATGAAGTAAATGTCCACTTGTCATGAGTAACAGATCTAAACAAAACTTTTTCGCATAAATACTCGTAAAAACAGTCTGGTAATACCTTAAATATAGCAAAATTAATGTTAAACTTTCAGAGTTATTAATTTCCAGTATTCTTATCCGCATAATTTTTATCAATAGCATTAGGAGAATCATCCCATGAAACAAAAAATTTCTTGAAAAAAAATTGTTGAAATTATATATCATCTAAGGAACTGATGCTTTTTAACTTCTTTGTATAATATATCACATATTTTACCCTGATCATTTTCGATAAGTTTGTTTAAATATTCTGTTTTGTTCCCATCCTTATCGAAGCAAAGATTGTGCAATTTTTCAAAAGTAACACAAGTATTAATTCCTGCTCCACGTAATATCTTACATAAATCACTCGGCGTAAAAAGTTTCTTCTCGGCTAAGAAGTGATTTAAGTAATTTCTTTTATCAAAACAAGATTTGTGAAAATTTCTCAAAATAAAAGCGGCATTATTTCCTGTCATAGATAATATACGGGATAAATTAATAGGGGTAAAACCTGCCTTATAGAAATCATCTAAAAGCTGTGTTTTGTCCCCTGTCTCGTCATAACAAACATTACAAAAATCTCTGAATGCGGAACAAACATTAGCTCTTGCTCCATGCAGTATATTACATAAATGACTCGGGGTGAAACCTTCTTTCTCATTTAAGAAATGATTTAAATACTTCTTTGTTTCTCCTACGAAACAAAAGTCGTGAAACTTTTCTAAATTACCTACTGCTCCGCTCAACATATTGCACAGATGACCAGGCGTAAAACCTACCTCATAGAAGTCATCTAAAAGTTTCGTTTTTTCCCCTTCGTTATTAAGCCAAACACTATGCAATCGTTTTAAGGCAGAATCAGCATGAAGTCCTGTGGCACATAACATAGAGGATAAGTGACTTGCCTTGAAATCTGCCTTATAAAAATCATCTAAGAGTTTTGTTCTTTTCCCGTCGTCATTAAAACAAACGCTATGTAATTTTTCAAAAGCATCTTGGGGATTACATCCTGCATTACTTAATATACTGGACAAGTTATGCAGCGTAAAACTATTTCTCTCGTTTTCCTCAATAAAGTGCTTTAAATGCTCTTTTTTATTTCCTTGCTCATCGAAGAAAGTGTTATATAATTCTTTAAAAGCTTTTGCAGCATTAGTTGCTGCTCCATGCAAAATACTAGATATATTAGTTAGACATATGCCTTCTTTTTCTAGAGTATTTAGATATTGCGTTTTGTTTCCTTCCGCGTCAAACCACACATAATATAATTCTTTAAAAGCTTTTACGGCACTATTCCCCGTTCTACTTAAAATGCTAGAGATATTAGCTAAATTAATTCCTTCTTTTTCTGGAATTTTTAAATACTGCGTTTTATTTCCCATTTCATCGAACCAAAGATTGTATAATCCTTTAAAAGCTTCAACAGCATTATTTCCTGCGCCATTCAAAATACCAGACATATTAGTAAGATTCAATCCTTCTTTTTCTAGAGTTTTTAGATATTGCGTTTTATTTCCATTTTCGTCAAACCAAAGATCATATAATCCTTTAAAAGCATTTACAGCATTTTTCCCTGCCTTATTTAAAATACCGGACATATTACCCAGATTCGTTCCTTCTTTCTCTAAAGTTTTTAGATACTGTGTTTTATTTCCTTTTTTGTCAAACCAAAGATCATATAATTCTTGAAAAGAATTTACAGCATTTTTCCCTGCTTTATTTAAAATACTGGACATATTAGATAGCTTTATTCCTTCCTTCTCTAAAGTTTTTAGATATTGCGTTTTATTTCCTTTTTCGTCAAACCAAAGATCATATAATCCTTTAAAAGCATTTACAGCATTATTTCCTGCTGCATGCAAAATACTCGACATTTTACTTAGATTTATTCCTTCTTTCTCTAAAGTTTTTAGATATTGCGTTTTATTTCCTTTTTCGTCAAACCAAAGATCATATAATCCCTTAAAAGCATTTACAGCATTATTTCTTGCTCCATTCAAAATACTGGACATATTAGCTAGATTCATTCCTTCTTTTTCTAGAATATTTAAATACCGTGTTTTATTTCCTTTTTCATCGAACCAAAGATTATGTAATTCTTTAAAAGCTTCAACAGCATTATTTCCTGCTCCATTCAAAATACTGGACATATTAGTTAGCTTTATTCCTTCTTTTTCTAAATTTTTTAGATATTGCGTTTTATTTCCTTTTTCATCAAACCAAAGGTCAAATAAACCTCGAAAAGATTCTACCGCATTATTTCCTGCTCCATTCAAAATACCAGACATACAAACTAGTTTCATTCCTTCTCTTTCCAGAGTTTTTAAATATTTTGTTTTATTTCCTTTTTCATCAAACCAAAGATCATATAATCCTTTAAAAGCTTTTACCGGATTATTTCCTGCTTTGCTTAAAATACTGGACACATTACTTAGATTTATTCTTGCCCTTTTCAGAACTTCTAGGTATCTTTTTCCATCTCCTTTAACTAAAAAACCTAGGAACTGATAAACTGTAGATGTCCCTTGTCTACCGACCACGCTTTTAGCAAATTTCATTTCTTCGTTAATGTCTCCATCCTGAATCTTCTGATAACTAGACCTATTATTTTTTATATCTTCCAAAAGCTTCTCCATTATTTCCTTTGTAATATGACCAAATTCATGAGACTCTAACCAACGTAACGCTATCTCACGTAACTCTTCGTGATTATACGGAATATCAGCCTTACTCATCCCAATTCTAATAACATTATTCAATTCTTCCTTATCATGCTGCTTAACCGCGAATATAAGTCTACTTAATAATTTCTCTTTTAATTCTTTCTCATTCCAATCCGAATGTCTTCCTTTTGCTTCCCCTTTTTGCGTAAAAGACGGAACCTGTAATAGACCTAAAACTTTCTCTCGTGTTGCTTCTTCTTCTGCAAATTGATAGAGACCATTCTCATTTATACATGAGCAATTTCTTAAAATCTTGTATCTTTTCTTTTGAATATCTAAACAATCAAATTTTAAAGGATAGAAACATTTAGACTTCCCCATCTTAAGTCTCTTTTCTTCCGTAAGATTTAGATCTGCATTAGTATAGATAATAAAATATCTCTTAACACTTGCTGACCCTTCGAGAAAAAGAGCAATATGTTTATTAACAGAAAACGTATTCTTTTCTCTCTGGTGTACAGAGGGAAATAACTCACTGTAACCAATATCGCTATCCGTATAGTGAGCCTTCACGTACGTAATTCTATCTCTATAATTGATAGTAATGTTATTATCTATTTCGTGCCTTTTTCCTTCAAAATTAATCGAGAAGATATTTTTATCCAAGAACATGTCGTGCAAGAAGAGCATTAACAAATTGAATTCGTATATAATTCTAAATACATATCTCCCAAGTTTTTTATGCTTCCCTGGAGTTGCCAAATTACTTAATATACTTTCTCGCAATCTTATACAATTGTCTGGACCTCCACTACTTCCTTTCATTTCACTTCTAATAATGCTGTTCAGTTCTTCTCTACTAGGCTGATTAACTGCGAACACTAATTTCTTTAAAAATGCTCGTTTTATTCGGTTTTCAAATCTCAGAGAAATGTTTCTGTCTTTTATTGCTTTCTGCATAGCAGGTGAAAATTCTAATCGCTTGTAAAGTTCTCTTCTTATTGTCTTATCTCGCGAAAACTGGTAAAAACCATGCCCTTGCGCGTTATCGTTAGTAAAAAGAAAGTCTTTCAGAATTTCACATTCATCCATATTCATGCTATTAAATTTGAAAGGGTAAAAATTTCTGGATCGTACTTGTTTTAACATCTTTTCTTCCGTAAGATCCAAGCTTGAATTAGTATAGATAACAAGATACTCTACATTAGTCGATGGACTATATAACTCGGACATTAGAAATTTAACAAAGCCATCAAAGTAATTATTAATAAAGGAACTTTGTTTCTCTTTTTCTTTGGTAAACAATCCAATATATCTAATATCATTATTTGTATAATACTTGTCTACAGTTTCAATTCGTACATGAATGGACTTCCCTTCGTAACGAAGGACGATATCGTTAAATGTATCAATTTCAGAATCTTCGAATGCTAATGATAACGAAGGATATTTATGTTTGTATCGCATCTTTCTAAGTGAACAAAGCACCGACAAGTCTAATTGATACATAAGCCTAAGCAAAGTACGAGGAAGATTTTTCCTGTGTTGATTGGTTCGGCGAGAATTAAACAATTCGTCCTGCCTAGATTCTTGTAAACCGTTAGGCACTTCTGAATCTTTGCGCAGCCTCTTTGATACCGCATCGTCCGTGTGCGCGACAGAATGTCTTCGTTTGATACAGCCAGGACCAGCTTCATGATATTCTTTAGCTGAACTACTCGATTGACTATTTTGTTTTGATGAGGCGATTTTGGCATCTCGTAACGACTTCGAAG
The DNA here is from genome assembly GCA_963971345.1 of Andrena flavipes. Lineage (NCBI taxonomy): Eukaryota > Metazoa > Arthropoda > Insecta > Hymenoptera > Andrenidae > Andrena > Andrena flavipes. The sequence continues at coordinate 2,281,308 of OZ020480.1, forward strand.
GCACCTTGCCTAACATAAAAATTACCTGTTCATTTCATTATCACTGTCTCGGTTTACAACGTGATAGCAAAAACAAAGAAAATTATTTGCGACGAACTCGATTTATGAGTTCATACCTTTAGCATAACCCTCCTTCATTCTTCATACATACGTAAAAACTCAACTAATTATACTTCGAAACTGTTCGAAACACTGTCCCCAGATTTAAAATCTTATCGGAGACACTGTAGAGGGTAAATAGATTGTTTACTTTGAATAAATTCAAGACAAGTAACTTGGATCCAATAGCATCGCTGCGAATTGTATTTAAATTCTAAAGAATCTCACGCGGAAGCGCTGAAATTCGAAGAATCAACCAATCGTCTGATACACGTGACACACGTATCCGTCGCGTCCATTGTGAACACGGCGTAAGCTTCGATACGATCGCAGAGAATGACATCATAGCGACGTCAATTGACTGTAGAGGGATTACGCTGAAATTCGATCCCTTTAAACTTGCTGCAACTATTGTTTTCCTTTATACTTGCGTGGCCATGAGTTGTGGATTCGTTACATGCGGCCCTAACGAGGCCCTTGTAGTTTCAGGTAATTACGCGGATAGTAACTCATCCTGAGATCTCTTCATTCGCTCTTTGCATGCTTCAGAGAAGCCGACATGGGAGGAGCACAGTGTCAATTAATTCATTCGTAAGAGTTTAATCCGCCGAAAGATCAAGCATATGTCATGTCATTAATTACACTCACCGGGGTCTGCATTACCGTGGCGGGATCGTATTATTCCACTTCTCTGTAATCCGTTCCTCAGTTTCCCTTTTTAATGTACATTTAAAATATTGACACAAGGTCGTACCCTCGATGATCCGATTTTCCTCGTCAATTTGCGACTTACTTTCGTTCGTCTCTTTAAGGATGCTGCTACAGCAAACCGCTCTTGGTGCCTGGTGGCCGGGTATTTGTGTGGCCGATTGTCCAGCAAGTGCAAAAGTAAGTGTATTTAGCAGTATTTCAAATTTTACTACAGCAAATTCTGGCAAATATGAATTCCTGTTATCAAACACGAAGAGTATAGAGTATCTGTTATTGTGGCTTACCTCTTTCAAAGAAGCTTTATCGTTTCTCTTTTAGAATTTCATTGAACACTATGACTTTACAAGTCGAAAGTCCAACTGTGTATACTTGTCAAGGAGTGCCGATATCTGTGACAGGAATTGCCCAGGTAACAAATATCGACTCGTAGACATTCAAAGCACCCGCTAGAAAAAAGAATTAGCAACCGTATGCCTAAAAAACGTGTGTGTCTATGCGTTCAAAGGTGAAGATACAAGGGCAAAACGAGGAAATGCTTTCCACCGCGTGTGAGCAATTCCTTGGAAAATCTGAGGATGAAATTCATAATATCGCGCTTGTTACATTGGAAGGACATCAACGAGCAATAATGGGAAGCATGACTGTCGAGGTATATCGAATATAACGTTGTTTCGGCGTAACCGAACCGCTGGGTAAAGACAGTCACTGATCTTATTTTATCCTTTTTTTCCTTCTGTGTAATAGGAGATATACAAGGATCGTAAAAAGTTCAGCAAGGAAGTGTTCGAAGTAGCGAGCAGTGATCTAGTCAACATGGGCATTACCGTTGTGTCCTATACGTTGAAAGATATCCGAGACGAGGAAGTAAGTTCACCCTTTTACCATTAAAGAATATTTACTTTATATTCGACTATGGAGGAAGGGTTGCAGAATGATATAAAATATTCGAATACTAAAGCGTAACATGTGTTCATGAAAACTCATTTTCAATGTCGATGCACCGATAGTCTATTCACCACTGAAAAGTCCCCCTTTAACTGGTTTTACGATATCTATAAGTAATCATTATTAATGCGAGTTAATGTAGTTGGATCCAGTACGTTGTAAATATTGAATACAATTTTTGTTTTGCTACTTGCAGGGGGCAAAGGTACGTTCAAATTTTGTTTTATCACTACATATAATGCCAATGCACTGCTATAACAGAGAATGTTAGCAAGAATTTGTTAACGTACGATTAACGAGGGACTAACAGCATATTTCAAGTGCTTGCTTTAACGGTAGCACAAAATCTCTGTATACATTCGCAAAAACACATCTGTGGTTCTAAATACGTGTGATATTCTTGTATCCCGCCTTTGTGTAATTCAGGCTGAATTGAAATCGAATGCTGAGATCGATGTTATCGTTCGGTGGTAAAATAGCATTAACTCTCAGGCATCGGGGGGGTGTTAAATGCTTGTCCCTTATTTATAGGGATATCTGAAAGCCCTTGGAATGGCGCGAACCGCTGAAGTGAAACGTGACGCAAGAATCGGGGAGGCGGAAGCTCGCAGAGACGCTCAGATCCGCGAGGCTATGGCCGAAGAGCAAAGAATGGCCGCGCGTTTCCTTAACGACACCGAGATTGCCAAAGCTCAGCGAGACTTTGAATTGAAAAAAGCCGCCTACGATGTCGAAGTGCAAACGAAAGTCAGTTTCCCTATTCCTGATTCCGTCGGTTAAACGAGCAGCGCGTTATCAATCTTTACCGTACATTCCAATGTTACTCGTAGAAAGCAGAGGCAGAAATGGCATTCGAGTTGCAAGCCGCGAAAACCAAGCAAAGAATTATGGAGGAACAGATGCAAGTTAAAGTGGTGGAACGTGGGCAAGAGATCGCCGTGCAGGAGCAAGAAATGATGAGACGCGAGAAGGAATTGGACGCGACTGTACGACGTCCAGCTGATGCGGAGAAATACAGGTAAGTTATGCGAGTTTTATGATAGCTACAACCACCGATTAACCATTGTATTACGATTGTAGACTTGAAAAGATGGCCGAAGCTAATAAAATACGTCAAGTAATGGAGGCTGAAGCTGAGGCAGAAGCCATAAGAATTCGTGGCGACGCAGAAGCTTTCGCCATCGAAGCTAAGGCCAAGGCAGAGGCAGAGCAGATGGCGAAGAAGGCTGCTGCATTGAACGAGTACCAGAGTGCTGCTATGATAGATATGATGCTCGCTACTCTTCCAAAGGTAACCACTTCTCTGGAGCTTCGGTTTTTCTTTTATCGCATAAGCAACATTTACGAATTATATTCCACAGATCGCAGCTGAAGTCGCGGCGCCTTTGTCGCAAGCGAAGAAGATAACAATGGTGTCTAGCGGAGATGGAACCATTGGAGCCGAGAAGCTCACCGATGAAGTCCTCAGTATTGTAACGCGTGTACCAGAGTTGGTTAAGGAATTAACAGGCGTGGATATTGCAAAGGTACATTCGCCTATAAGAATTAATATTTCAAGCAGATGAGCACAAGGAGGATCTAATTATATATTCTTTTCAGTCCGTTCACGCTGCTTAAGCACGGAGTACAAGAATTTCAAATACTTCCTGACCACACCCGTACTTCTACGATCTATTTAACGAGTCTTTGATATATATACATTTATTTTGAATATGCTGTTGCATATTAGAGTCAATTTATAAGTTCCAACGTAATAGCCATTTTCGTTGAATGAAAGATTCGGTATCTTCACTGCCAGTTACTTAAAGATACAACGCAAACGAAGTTCGATTACAGCCAATTTTGAATGAATATTCTAAAGACAAGTTAATCCAAATTAGTATCCACGCTCGAAAATAGATTTGTAAATTGTGTATACACTCGCACAATGTTCATGTTCTATCATTCCGACGTAGACGCAACAGTTAGCTACAAGCGCCTGAGTTACAGAGGCAGTGAACGTGTATTTTATTTTACCGAAACTTGCGCAGTGCTCGCAGCAAGATATCTTTCGTTTATTATCTTAGAACGCGATCGTTTTTATGCCATAACGTAAGTTTAAAACATGAAATTTTATATTTTATTATTATTATTTTTTAATTGATCTTTTATGCACTTAGAAGTGAAGAGAAGGGGAGAGAAGAAAATACGGAAATATACTTTTTGAATCTCGTATTGGCCGAAGATGGCCCAGTTTTGTCCATGCATATATATATGTGTGGAGGGTTTAGAAGCCAATCAGTGTAAGTACAACTCTACCTGAAAATCAGTTACGTAGCTCGAAAATCTCTTTATTGTTAAAATATTCAGTTGATAAATCAATTGAGTGTGTATTTCTACGCTGAAAGCTCGGTCTGGTCTACACGCTAGAAGCTTGACACCATACCCACCACTTCTGGCTCACTCTTGTTCCGCGAAGGCGAGAGCGAGTCGGAAAACGTTGAGAAAAGGAGCACCGAGGCAGGCGAACTGTATGGTGGGAGAATACTCCTCACGAAACTCACCGGCCAATATATCTGGCTTCGACCTTAGGCAAAAATTATTCAGAGGACAAACAGCGCAGATCTCGGTTTTAATTCTAATCGAATTATACAATTGGCTTCTGAACCATCCATCTAAAACTTTGCCACTGTGTGCCGAAACATTCCTCCAGATATATGCTATACGTACCTTCCACTTACATTGATCTATTTAACGGGTATGAACATTTTAGAAATGAAAGTGCTACTGTCTAACACTCGTTCTATGTGGTTTCATGTTGAGTACGTATTTAAGTCTAGTCCCCTAAAAGTCTAACGATCTTTACCTAAACGTTTAGTTGTACTTCCTGCGTTTAAAGATGCATCGATATATTTTGCGTCTAATTTAGCTAGAATTCACTGTGATCTAACTCTTTGTACGACGAAAAAAAAGAATGAAAGAAAGAAAGGAAAAACATAGTGATAGTTCTGGCGACACGCTCGGGAGCTCTGACGAACAAATTTGTATGACCAATTTAACGCCTTAAATTGACGAACAAAAAAGAAGAAAAGATTCGATTTTGTGTAAAGCGATTAAACGTTAAAAGTAAATGTCGCCTACTAATTCGCCCACCCTGTCGCCATAAGTCGAGAAACAAAAACGGAAAACAATAGAACCTTTACTAAACTGTAACGTCGTAAAGGAGGTCGATGTCAGACGTAGATTACTATTCATTTACACAAATTTTCTTTATACGCCCAATGTGTTGGAAACATACTTTCTACGGGAGCGAACACAGCGACCTGTTCATAAAATTTACATTAACATTATGGTGTTCAATTTGAAGCATCATCTTTATATACTACAGCTCGTCCCTGAAAGTGCACACGTGCTTTGAGAAAATTGTAATATGGATACATATAAATCGTTTCTAGTAGATTTTTTAGCTGGCGGGATATCCGCAGCCGCTTCGAAAACTGCTGTCGCGCCTTTAGAAAGGGTGAAGCTATTGCTTCAGGTACAGAGCACTTCGAAACAAATAAGACCGGAACAACGGTATAAGGGTACGTGACGATATAGGCGCAATGCTCTGATGCTTTGTAAAATTGAAATTTCATCAGGTATGATGGATGCATTTATACGTATACCCAGAGAAACCGGCTTCATCAGTTTCTGGAGAGGCAATCTGGCCAATGTAATTCGGTATTTCCCAACTCAAGCGTTGAACTTTGCGTTCAGAGACAAATTCAAAGCTATGTTCTTGGACGGTGTGCCCAAAGACGCATTTTGGAGACGGTTCGGGGGAAATTTGGCGTCCGGCGGTGCTGCTGGAGCGTCATCTCTTCTATTCGTTTATCCTCTTGACTTTGCTCGTACAAGGTATCGCGCAGAGCCTGTTTTCGCTTTAAACAATGTAGTGATAAATTTACGAATTACCCTTGTAGATTAGCCGCGGATATTGGGAAGGCAGATCAAAGACAATTCAAAGGTTTGGGCGATTGTTTAGTGAAAATATACAGGGCTGATGGTTTCTTTGGCTTGTACCGTGGTTTCAGCGTGAGCGTTCAAGGGATCATTATTTATAGAGCAGCATATTTCGGTCTTTACGACACCACAAAAAGCATGCTCCCCGATCCGAAGAACACTCCGATCTATGTTACCTTTCTTATCGCACAGGTAAGTTATACATATTGTCTACCGTCAGGCTGAAGCGAGCTGTACACTTTCGTACATCGTTCACAGGCGGTAACGACGCTGGCTGGAGTCGTATCGTATCCTTTCGATACAGTTAGAAGACGCATGATGATGCAATCGGGACTTAGTAAAACGGACGTAATGTATAAAAACACATTGGATTGTTGGATAAAAACAGCCAAACTAGAAGGCGGTGGAGCTTTTTTTAAAGGATCACTGTCAAATATGCTTAGAGGTACTGGCGGAGCATTAGTTTTAACGTTATACGATAGAGTTAGGGACGCGATTGGAGATGCACTTGAAGACAGTAATTGATCTCATACTAGCCCTCCCAAATAACTCTTCACCTTCATCGTGCTGCGATATTAAAGTGTTTTACGCACAATCAACGTAAATTTAAATAAATATCAGTTTTTCTATGAATCCAGAGTATTTTTTGAATGTTAGAGAACTATTCGTGGCTCCGCAAAAATCCACGAACAACTCCCGTAAGATACTTGAATTTATTCTTAAGCAGATACTTCTTAAAAAATATATGTACACTTAGCAATAAAAATAACACATTTTTAATACTTTATTGTTTCGTACACTAGATTCGATAAATCTCAAAAGTATTAGATGCATGTTTATATATGTTCAGTGCAATGTTAACTATTAACTGTGATCTAATTTGCTGGCATTTACAAAATGATCGATCCTTGTTTACCTGTTACACATCCCGTAACTAAAGGTGCGACAGCGTTAAGAAACAAATTATATACAAAACTGTAAATGCCCTCAAATTTCACAGCCTTTGCATTTATTATTCATCGTACTTAATCCCTTCGAGATATAGAACTGTACAATTTAATTAAGCATGGTATGTCGGTCATAAATAATACGTCGTTGTTCACGAACCTGACGTTTCCATTTATCTTGCTGGTGGCCAACACGATTTAAAACATTACCTCTTTCGCCCATGGGATGGGATGTACCAGGGGCTATCGACGCGTCATCCTACCAAGATTAAAAACAATTTACGTCAATGTTAGATAAATATTAAACCCATTTCCGCAAACAATACAAAACTATGTCGGTTTACCTCTTCGTTATTGTGCTCGTGATAGCCAATATTTGTGGAAGCCTTATGGATCCTTTTGTTTAGTAACGGATCCAAGCAAATTAAGAACAACATATAGATCACTAAGAGGGATATAACCCAAATAACAAGTATCACCACTATCTGCAAAGACGAAGCAGCTGTATATACCACGATCTTCTTCAAATAGAATTAATGAGACACTTACTTTGATAATAGTGGTATTCCTATTTTCATATTTGCAAAAGCATCGCGAGCAGTAAACTTCCTCCTTGCCTTTCAGCTGATCCCCTACTTTTAATAATACCACATCCTCGCATTTACTGTGGATTAAAATACAGACGAAGTTAGATGATATCGAATTTATTCCGCATATGCCGCACATGTGCGATTAGATCCCTTAATGGAACAGTAGGAATTTTAATTACCATTGAGAAGGTGGAACGTTTATGACGTACGTTTGTCGCTCTAACAACGACTGGGTTGTGTTTATCACGGTGTGAAGCTTCGGACAAATGCATATGCATCGTTTGTCGTCGTATTGCGCCTGAAAGCATTGGTGCGGATTACGAATCACAGAAATTAGCTCGTTCATTCATAAACTCGCATTCTAACCTCGGACTGTGACAAACATATCAATATGATTGTTGTGACGAGGGAAACGTAATTCAACATTATATCGTTAAACGGCTCATCCAGTACGTGTCTGCCGTATTTATTTCGATGTATTTAACTCGCTGGCACGGGCGTATTTGCGGGCCAAACAATCAATGCAATTCCATTTCTTCCGAGCACGGTCGCGAACGTCCCAACTGTCAAACGGCACAAAAGTACACTTATGCCACTTACGCTACCTTTAACTGGCGCAGGTGGCACGTCCCGCACAACGGTTGCCATTTAATCGATCGATCGCAACACGTTTCGATACGATACGAAAAGGGCGCGAATTTTTATTTGAACTTATTCCAGTGACGTTACTCAGGAATAACTGCGTATACTTAAACGTGTATGGAATTTTTACAAGTATTCGAATGCTACGAACAATCTTCGAATATTTGAGTATTCGAATGTTATTATTGGAATATTTAAGTATTCGAATACTACTCGAATACTTGGATATTCGAATTATATTCGCCAAATTCGAGCAACTGAAGTATTCGAATACCGAAAAATTATACAAATAGTCCCAGCCCTAGTATAGATTTTGTAGTTATTTTTAATAGAAGAAATAAGGAACTTGTAGGCAAATCCTTGAATGTAAGAAACAACTTAATCTGGAAATGCTTGAACATGTATTTAATAACAAATATTAATCGAACATACAATAAGAAATCAGGATCAATTTCTTTAATTACAGCGTAATAAAATTCTTGATTGAATATTAACCATACAATAGTCACTCTGTTCAAATTTGGTACAATGTATTTTATATTATATATAGTTTATTACATATCGATTAAAATAAATCAACATTCTTAAATATGATACATTAACTTACATCGATCTTCCATTTGTATTTTCTGTTGCCGCGCCTACCTCGTTAAACTGCTCGTCTCGGTATTATCAATAAGACTTTGTGGGACGTTCGAAACACGCTTACGCATTATACAATGATTATACCAACGCATCCACTCTGCACTGACTCGCACGATTCACACAAGACTCGCGTTTTAAACTGCTCGCTGGCATTAATTAATTTCCATACTTTCCGAGTATACTTCGTTAAATCATGCGGAATATAATAATCATGACTACACCATCGACAGATCTATACGTGTGTGTATAATTTTATGTGTGTATTTACGCGCTAGTAATATGCAATGAGTAATGAAACGTACAAATGGACTGGGGCAGTCTTAGACTTGCCATTGTACACCTTGCTCGCAAAATAGGTCTTGCACCATTTATTATCACAATTATAAGTGTGTTGTTATCAGTTAAGATACAGAACAATGCAAGTTTCTTTGCGTTCATTCTCCTTGATAGTACTATGCTTTCCAGATACTCGTGTAAAGCGATTGCAATTAAGTCGGGAGCTTTCCAAAAAGTACACCAATGTACGGGGTACCCCTTGCAATGAAGATGCAGCTACGCCTTTTAACATCATACTACTCGGCACGAGAGTATCGTTCGTAATATCAACGGATTTAAGAGCTCTGCCAAACTATGATCCCGATCAATATAGACAGCACCACCACGCCAATGACAACAAGTATACATTTCTTCTTGCGCAGTTTATTCTGATAGATACTTGCTTGTCTCACCTGCGACGTACCTTCGTTCACAGACACCTCTGTCCTTTCGACAGAAGCTTCTATGGAATCAATGACTTCCCCTTGATCGTACACTAGAGCACCGAGATCTTTGAAGATCTGATTAATATCGCTGATGTTACTCTGCAAAGACAAAATTATTAAATAACGTGTACGTAAATATGTAAAGAGTCCTCTGAAACAGAATTACCTCCAACTGTCTTATACTCGCTTCCTGTTCTTCCAACATTCGCAAGTTCTGTTCGTCTTTCATTTGCTGTTGTTGTATCTGTTTCTGACTTCTACTATCCTGCAGTTCTATCAGCGTCTCCTGCTTCTTGTCCCCGAACGGCGCGATACCTGCGTTCGCCTTTGCTTTCCTAACCATCTCCTTCTCTTTAGAAGCCACGAGCCTTTGTACCGCCTACGACAACGTAACAGTGAATTTATCGAACAGTTCGCGCGTTACCGGAGAAGCTAGACCGGCGCGACGCTTACTTGGAAAGAATTCAGCGCACTGGTAAATTCATCTTGAAGGCGCTCCCTTTGCATTTTACGTTGCCTTTGTTCCCCGGGACTGGTTGCTCCCGAATTGTTAGCCAGAATAGCCAAGTCGCGGAGATGCACGCTGGTGTCTTTAGCCAGCTGCTGCGTGTAATGTTGTATTTGATGCCTAGGAAAATTTTAATGTAAAACAACCGTACGACGCAAATGTGAATAAACTTTAAACTCACAGCTGGTTTCGGAGTTCCTGGGAGTCGGTAGAACTTCCCAACTGATTGACCATCTTTTGCATGGAAGATACTGTGGAATAGAAGAAGAAACTTAGTACTAGATCCCGCGATACAAACAGTCCCCCCGTACTCACCATTTTGAGATATCTTCAAGATCGACGTGCCAATCGTTTGGGAGAGCCTGCCGAAGTCTTGCTCCCTCGCTGGACCACCATTGTGGTACGATGAGAAGCCAATATCCATATTGACTTGCTTTCTGTTCAAATTAGGTTGCGACTACTGAAATACTTGTTGTAAGCAAAATACAGTAACCCCTTCGTAGAGGTTATTCGTTCTCTGAGCAGCGCATCGAAGTGACCACTCGCGATAGGAATCTCGAAGCTTGGAGGTGTAACACTTTGCTAACTTGAAGTTGGAATGTACCGTTTCTCGTGCACGGTGTCGTCACGCGAATCCCGGGCCTCGTAAGCGTCGCGATATGTCAGAGAAATGGAGTGGCCGATGACAATTGGAACGTCAAAGATGGCAATGGCAATAGAGTAGTTATCTGGTGCTATCCCACCGCTGTCAACAAAATGACCAGCGGGACAATTGGCGCGCGGGATGAGTCATACGATTACCGTGCGAGAAATAGTGATCGCCTCCTGTAAAAGCCTGCGTGCATCGATCGTTTCGGGGGGACCCGCGGTACGAAAGCAAGTTCAACTACGCGAAGCCTCTGAAAGCTCGCCGTGAATCGATAGAGCCTGAGGGACAGGTCTTGAATGAATATAGCCGTCACCGTAGTCCGTACGTCACGGCGTAACACGTAATTCTACGCGGGCGGCCGCATCGGGGGTAAATTAACGCCGCTTTCGAGGTGAAAACGGGGCCACCACGCATGTGAAACCGTCCTTGCTGCCATTTGCCGAGAACCTGGGAGATAATCCGAATTGGATGTAGAGAGCGGTGATCTTGTTCACGCATGCACGCGATTATTGAATGGCCACGTAACAGTGGGAAAAAGTTTCCCTCTGCCATGCTTCTGGAGCTACTTTCCGTTTCGCTAAAAATATCTCTAATTATTCGCGTTGCTACGTAGAGGCATCGCTCTATCGCGGGATCTTAGTTCCATCTGATCGCGCAGAACTTTCCAAGTACAATTACGTTCTTATCGCGATCTTATCTTCCGCTGCGTCGAATACTTTATTCTTAGAAAATCGGACACACCTAAGGGGAATCGATGGGTGTAGAAAAAGCACGCATCGTAAGGTTTCCTTTCTTCTTTTATTCGACTGTATAAACACTTCGTCGAACAATGTGTTACACAACGCTCTCCCATGCTCGTTCATTTACAAATTATATTTGTACCTCGTGCGTAGTAATAAATACTTTATTCGAATGGTCGAATAATCACATTGGTCGTTATTTCTAATGTTTAAAAAATATATACAAAAGTATTTACACAGAAATGAAGGAGCGCTGGTCACGCCAATGATATACTCGATAGAAAAATAAACTCGTGGCTGTCTAGTTACCGTGAGGGCGGGGGCGTTTGCTTTTCGAAACTTGCGATTTATAAATTAGGAAATTCGAAGGTAGAAGACAGAGTTGGAAGAAATCGTCGTAACGTAAAGTGGACGTACGTGTAACGACTATGGGGTGTCGATTGTATATTATTGGAAAGCGCATTGATATCACACAGGAATCGTTTCTAACTTGTCCGTTAGGTACGAATCGTTTGAAATTCGCGGGCAGGGGCGGATATGCGCGCACCTTCCCGCTTCCTGTATACAAAATTTAAAAACATAATTGGTACTTGAATTTTAGAAGAAATCCTTGCACCACCAAAATACGAAATTACGCTAAGAAATTCCACCCCATTCTTGTTTAACTTAGGCGCAGGATACTGTACAACATATTGTTTTAACGCGATAAAATAGAAACTGTCCGTGGTAAATGATATCATGGTATACTACATGAACGAGTTCGAAAGAAAATTTTGTTCCGACATGAAAGAAGGGAAGCTTAAAGTCGTCCAGGTGTTCGAAGGCTGAGTTCTGAAATTTACGAGCACCTTTGGCCACACAGTGTTTTGTCGGCTTTCACAGACACCGCAGAAATGTCCGAGTGTATGGATGGATTTTCAAAACATTCGCCTTTTGTCATGACCCCTGGAAGAGCCTACGTCAATAAATATCTCGAACTAGCTACTTGTTTCTTTACCGGACACGTACATTTAACATACACTTGAAAAATGTCATTATCATTCGCATGCATCGATATAAATAAAGTATTATATCTGTTTTGATTATCTCTCGAATCGTTAAGTAGCGAATCGTCGTCTACAGAAGATTACCTTCGCAAGTGTAGGGAGAAGAATAATCGGCCGATGCCATTGCTCGGCCAAAGCTCGAAGTTGGCCGTTTCCCTTATTAATTAAGTAGAATTCGAATCGTCCAAGTATTCGAGTGTCCGAATACCAAAAGTATTCAAGCACACAAGCACGTCTATTATCCAGAACATTGCCAAATTCCTTCTCCCTAAAACTCGTGCCCGAAACGGCTTCCGCCAACGCAAATCTCCTTATCATCGTTTATTACGTCGTACTTTCAACTCGATTGTGCATTGTTCAGGACAGCGCTTTCCAAGTGTCGCCATTTAGAAGCTTGTCCGCTTATTTACAAATATAAACTTTTTAAATACTTAAACGAAATGATACTCTGCATCGGTGATATCGAACTTTTACGTGGAGACACCACTTTCCCCTGACATTTTTACAGATTGGAAAACGCTGGTACGGGATATCTTGCATACGCAGCATTGCGCGCAAAAGCTGTTCTTACATGTGTACTGGTCATATAAAATCACTCGCAGTTTCCTCGTAAAAAGACGCTACTAAAATCCCTTTCTCCAATTTACAAGAACGGCGCGCGTCACTGCGGCCGACGATTGAGTTCACGGATATGCAATTGCAAACACGATTTCTACTCGAATAGGTTGAGGTATTCCACACAGAATTACAGTCGACAACTGCATCCCCTGTCAGTTCTTTGGTCTGTCGAGTTTTCTTTGGTTTTCCCTTCCGTCCTCTCTGTATTTACCTATTATAGACACCTAATATCTCACTTCTCACACCAATCCTTCTGTCAGCACGATTACCGCGACCGAGGTGGTTGACTCGTTAAAAGACAGTTTAGGATTTCAATCACAGACTGGTCTCCTCAATGGAATCCGCCCTCTGTAGCTGCCGTTTCTCGTCGATGCCCACGAAGTACGTGGTCACGTATCCCTTGGGTTTTACGTACGTGTCTCCTCGAAGGTGGCACTGGACGCCCTGTTGCTCGAGGACTGCTGCGGTTTCTGCTGTAACCTGCTTAAACAATGTTTACGTGGATTAGAACGATACGAAGACAGTAGGATATTACTAAAGCAAAGTTCTTTCATGCCCAACAAACCTGTATCTTTCCTGGAACACCCGTTGTGTCCATTCTAGATGCCATGTTCACAGGATCTCCCCAAATATCGTACAGAGGCTTCTGAGCACCCACCACACCTGCCGTTACCTCCCCATGGGATATTCCAATCCTCAACCTAAGATGTTTGTCTTACGTCAATAAACACTCTAAGATATTAAAGATAATTTAGAGATTGCTGACGTGCACTAGAACTTATACCTATGTGGTTTCGATGTGCAGAAATATCTCGTGTTTAACTTATCGAGGACCGCCATCATTTCAGCGGCAAACTGGGCCATCACTCTGACCACATTGTCACTGAAATTCTCTTCGCTCTCAGTGTTACTGCGCATCGAATCACGCCGACTGGCTTCCAATCCGCAAGCTGCCATATACGTGGTGCCTAAAATGGTATTTTGATCCATTGAGAATATGCTACGAAGAAGCTTTTTGTATTAATTATCTCGATCTATCTATTTACCAGCAATCTTGATCTTCTCGATTCGACAAACAAACTGCGGCTCGAACAACAACTTGTCGAATTCACAAATGATCTCGTTCAGGTCCACCAGAATGTTACTCTCGTCGATAGACACATCCATTAAAGAAGCAAACATAACAGCCACGTTGTTGTGAGCTTCGTGATAGGGTTCGTTTTCCTCGGTTCTGTTCATATTCAAGTAGAACTCCGCTGCGGAAATTAGTTCCGTGAAATATAATTGTACAGACGGCTGGTGATGCTCGAGTATCGTTTGAAAATTTCACCTACCAACGTGTTCCGGCAAGATATTGCGAAGCAGAAGTTTGTTGGCATTTCTGGTGTGGAACGCCTCGTCCTGCTCCTTCGTTAGCTGGCGCTTCCACAGGTAATCTAATCTGCTCAAGTACTCCGCCTGAATAAGTCCCAGTGAAAGTTAGCATACAGGCACGTCGGCGTTATCAAGAGCGTTACCGTATTCGCTAATTCAAGGAAGCTCACCTGACGATCAATGAGATGCAAAGAAAACGTAAGGAAAACTACGCTTAAAATGTGCGCCAGTCTTGGTTCTAAGCGTGGATTCCAACTTTCACCTGACTGTGAAAGAAACAGGTAGCAAATAAAGAAAGGGGTAACGGCTAATACTAATTCACAATCGAGAAATTAAAAGCGCTACCGGGTAACGGGAAGTTACCTGAAACAAATTCGAACGGTGTATCCAAACATTCCACGAATAAAACGCCACTACCGCGATGCCTATTACTAGCTTTAGGATGTAATGGACTCTCAGAAACAAAAAACTCGTTAGGATCGCCAGGGAACAAGTTTGCGTCATTTGCTAAAAACAATCAATGGAACGGTATTAAAGACGTAGTTCTATGATATGCGAGATCCAACTGAAGGAAAATCTACAGCATACAAGTACCTACTAAACGATCTTACCCAGGGTGTAGCTATACAGTCGAGCTTCGAGGCGCCGGGCTCCGATATGCTGGACGTTATGTTATTCCTCGCGAGCTCGTCCACGTTTTTACACTCGAACTGAAACGGCAAAGTAATTTAATAACTCCCACTATTCTCCGCGATACACTAAACCTCGCGTCGTTGACTTACAATCATGTCAAACATAGCACACGCCGCCAACATTATCGTTATCACCAAGTATAGAACGGTTCTGAGAAATGCGCTCCAAACGACCTAGAACGTAACATAAAACTTATCAGACGCGAAGCAATAAAAGTATAACGGGCGAAAGCTGGCTCGATGGAGGGTATAATGATATTGACCTTCACGCTGGTCTGATATAGAAAGCACAGCAATTTGTTACGAGGATGCGGAACGTGGCCTTCGTGTTCGTCGTGCGGGTCCTTGTATCGGTTCCACGCGAAATGCATCCAGGCTATCGGCATCAATGCGATTAAAAATAGCAACGCCGCCGAGTAACTGACCGTGGTGCTCAGGTGCCACCTGGAAGTTAATTAATCACAGCTTCTGTGCCCCTCGTAATCCCGATTAAAACCACTACAGTCGGAGCAGAATCAAGAGCCTGCCGCGCGGGACAGCGTGATCCACTCGATCCTGCTTCGACCGTAACTGTACACCCGTACGAAGGAAACGTACTCGGAAAGAGAAAGCGTAGGTACCAAGTAAATAAGTCCCATAAAGATCAGAACGAAAACAGCGGAGCTTATGTAAAACTTGAAGAGTGGATCGGGTTCCTTCAAGAACGGTATCTCCCAGCTCCACTGTTGGAACGTTAAGAACAAAGGATTTATGTGTTCCCATCTGCACCATTGCCTGAAACACCAATATACATGAAATATATCGCGATATACAGTGTCGTTCAAGCCCCTTAAAGTTAGCCAAACAGTATCGTCTCGTATGAAACCATCCAACGATTATCAAGCTAATCGAAGACACCACTTACTCCCACTTGGTGAGTGGCATCTGTTTAATAGCGTTCTCCATCTCGGCGTCAGCCGCTTTCAGCATCAGATGATAATCCCTCAGACAGGAGTCCATGAAGTGCGTGCGCCTTCTATAGGTGCTGGCCAGCACGTCAACGTGATTATTAATAGTAGCGGTCAATCGTCTGCTGTTCCGCGAGCCGGAATTCACGCTGGGGGACCTGACGTTGTAGAATCTGACGTAGTGTTTGTTAGCCACCGGAGGGGAGTCCGGAGCCATGACCGTCAAGGTGTTCTCGCTGTTCTGGAACAAGGTACGCCTGTCAACGATGCGAAACACTCAACGGAAGTTCGCTGGATGGTTAAGGATTACATGTCAGTGGCGTAGGAATTGCTCCAGCGCGGTTTCAACACGGACCCCTCCATTACATTCTCTTTGCCCGTTCCTACGCCACTGGGAAATACGCACCTGCGAAGTCGGCTCGTCGTCGGGTATCGAAGGCGTGATCAGGTAGCTCCGGATACCATATTTCCTAAGTATCTCGTCGTTCAAGGACTCGACGGGGACGCAGTCGTACTCCGTGGCGTCCACGAGGTCCAGTGTCTGCTGCGTCACGTGTACCTTACCGGGTTTTCCAGTCTGCTCCATTTTGTTGGCTATAACAACGTCGCGTGACCAAACGTCGTACTGCCACTTGTTGGCGCCAAGGATCCCTGATATTATATTGCCCGAGTGGACACCTATTCTCATGTTCACGTCCACCCCGCTCTCGCGACGCACCCTCGCCCTCACCTCTTTGATGATCCTTATCATGTCGAGGCCTGGAAAGTGTATCACACCAGCTTCACCTTCACTGTGCTTCTTCTATTTAAAGACCTCGCGAACGGCTAGACCGATACAGCGTACGTACCAAGATCCACGCAGTTTTTCGCGTGCTGGGAATTCGGCGTCGGTACTCCACTCACGCAATAATAGCAGTCGCCCAAGAATTTGATTCGCAGGACGTTGTGCCTCTCCGATGCCTCGTCGAAGCTGCCGAACAGATCGTTCAGAGTCTCCACTAGCTTCCGTACCGGCAACGTCACGGTCAATCCAGAGAAATTCACCACGTCGGCGTACAGAATGCTCACGTTGTCGTGAGTCTCGACACACAGGTCACTGGAAACGACGAGGCGTTATAATACAGTGTTGCTCGTAATCAGAGGGAAATAGAGAAAGGAATACACACTTATGAGGTCGCCCTTTGGGAGGCGGTTTCTTGTGCTCCTCGATGAATTTAAAGATATCCCTGAAGTCTTTCTTAATCTTCGCAGCTATGTGTTGCGGCAGTATACTCCGCGTAAGTTGTTCCTAAAAACGTCCACAATTCACATACCAAGAGATTTAACGTTATAAAAACTTTATCGGTAAAACCTACTTCCTGGTCCTTCTCGTAATTCAACCGCAGCGTCGACTCAAGGCACTTCCGGCGATCGAGGAAGGACCGTCTGATAACGACTTCATTCATGAACCGAAAGTACAATCCTAGGCCGTTCACGCAAACGAAATATATCGTGTCTGTGATGATCTGTAAAGTCACAGGATTAAAAGGCTTTGTTCGTATAAACTGAATCAAGCTACTCGGAACAATTAGGTGATCACATCTACAAGCAATTTGAAGCACTTCTATAGTTTAAGACATTCTTAATTCACTGCAAAAACTCCCATTCAATTATATGTCGTAGTTTTCCTTTAATTAATTCTTAAAGATCATCTATTTTATGGGAAAACTAATCGAAACTATGCTAAATTTTAAAAAAATTGTAGCTTCTATACATCCAGCATAGCTTATCGTCCAGGTGGATCCCTCGCACTACTAACCATTCCCACTAAAGAAATAAATCAATCCCCAACTTTAATCGCCCATAGACAACGTTTACCTAAACTCACTGCACGCATACATAAAATAGTCCCAGTCACGTTGTCTCTTGAGCCGCTAAATATGTACTCACATAACTCAACGACAAATTTATTCGAACAGGTGATCCCCTAATTATCCTAAGTAGCCTATTACCGCTCGCGGTGTATATTTATCCGTTGGACCCGCGTCGGTGCCGCGTCAGCGGGTAGCGCAGGAGCCTGCGTTTACCTTGGTAGCGTAATCGAAGGTGTTTCTGTAAGTGATTAACGAGAGCGTGGCCAGATAGCAGACGGTAGCCGTGATCCCGAGTATGAAAGCGTGCAGATTCTCCGTGAGAGGCAGGAACACGTAACAGGCCAGGAGCGCGTGCGTAGCGTACGCCGGTCTATAAAAGAATCGCAATTAACGCGTACTTAGCGCGGCAAGTTCACGGTCGCGTGTTCGTTATCAGAGGAAGAAGAAAAGAAGAATTAGGATGACGGCGAAGCGAACGCGGCAATTGCTCAATTGCCGCACCCAATAAAAAAAAATTGCACGGCAAAAAGAATCCCACGCGAAGTGGCGTTTTCCCGGTAAGAATTAAAATAACGAGAAAAGATGGGGACGCTATCAAGATCCTACGGGCGAATTAATTCATCTCCCATTGGAATAATAAAGCCTTAACGATGCCCGAGCCACCTCTATCCGTCCCAGAGGCTCTCGTTTTCAATGGAGCAGAGATCGCGCAAGCGGAAGACGGGGAAGCCTCCGTTGCAGAATCATCAACGCGAGATCGATATCGATAAGCGGCTCGCCGATCTTTCGTAACCGTGCGGTTTCGTCGAGAGTAACCGAACGCCGGAGTAGAAAAAAAAAACGATCGAGGCCAGCGATGATAATCGGCGCACGCTGGTGGCCGGCCTTGCACCGTCGCGGAAGGGGCTTCCTCCGCGCTTGTCGGCGGTACCTTATCGGCGGTATGTTCTCGGTGCAGGAGAGGGTGTAGTACAAGGGGACGGCCAGGTCGCCGATCACCAGCAGCACCACGATCAGGCAGGACAGCATCACCGCCAGGTAGCTGTTCCTCGCGATGATCTTCGAGCGGAAGGAGAAGGCGATCACGGGGCAGAGCAGCGCGCTCACCACGCTCAGAACCACCACGTCCGGCAGGCAATTCTCGATGTTCACCTGTAAGAAGGAAAATCGTTGACGGCAGAATTTGGTCTTTTGGGATTCTATTTCAGGGCGAGCATTAAGTGCGTACGTGACCTGGTGGTACACCGCGTGTGCGTGTCTACCAGCGAAAACGACCGGCACACCTTGCCAATAAGGGATTATCGATTCGAGGAGAACTGGAACCGCGAGGCGAGCATTGAAAAACAACGGAGATTGGTGGTTAAGCAATGTCTGGAAGGTGTACTGTGTGTAATGAAGGCGTTGTAAGAATTGAGACGCGATGGACTGGAAACGGGTGTTCTAATTGAGACGATAGTGATATGTTGATGTATGGAAATGGCGTGGAATTGGATATTCGGATCGGTCGCTTGGGAATAACGGGCAATTAAGGGGTATTGGCGGGGTGAGTGATAGGGATGCTCTGTAGGGGTAATAATTTGAGGGTATGATAATTACGAGATTGGATTATTTATTGCTGGGGCTACTCATTATTCGTAATTGTATCTAATGGAGAAGCTATGAGACCGGAAGAGTAAACGTTGCGTGATAGAAAGTAGAAAGGTTCAAGTGTAAATATCGTAAAAACGAAGTGGAAATTCAATAATACACTTATTTAGTTGAATAAGTTAAATTGCTTGTATGTATTATTTACAGGGACACCTCATCGCAGCGGGAACTCTGACAGCTGACAATGAGTTTGCAGACTGTGAGTAATACCTACGTTTTTCCATTTAATACTTGTAACAAAGTTTCCTTTCGTTCCTAGATATTAGCGTCAAACGGGTGTTTCAATTTCAAATTCTCCGACTTGTATCATTAAAAGTGGTTTAAAGCAATTTTTCCTTCTTCGCTGGAAATGAATATCGCTACAAAACACTCCTCTACAAATTGCATATTTGTTCCTATCGCCCATTCAAATATTCAATCTTCAGATTAGGATATAAATTATATTCAGCAATGTACTCTACTATTGATATATATGTCTCGTTAACGAATTACTATTTACATTCTTATCATTATCAGTCGGAGACTCTGAAATCCTATTTCTAGAACACATTTCCTCAAGTTGCGCCGTTATCGTGCATCACATGGCAGAGCAATGCTTTTGAAAAATACGCAAGCCTCAGTAAATTCAATTACGTGTCAATGAATTTCCACTAATTCGTCCGAACTATCAAATTTGGGGGATATTAAGGGGACCAGGCAGTCGAAAAATCTATTTTTTTTATTGTATTTTCCGAAAGTAGTATCTTTTCTGAATAAAATGCCGTTTGGATTATAGTAAAATTCGCAAAATTGTAAATTTGTAAATGCGTTTTTTTTTTAATATGTTTTTCACTTTGCTTTTTCCTGATTGCGAACGAATGGAGGCTCAGATCGACTTGGAAAAAATTACAGGATATTTAAAACATGTGTCATTTCGCCGCAAACCTCTGACATGGACCGTAAAATCTCGAGATTTTTCATAAAAAGATTAAAAAGTCACCGGATTTTGGAAAAAATTTCCCTTTTTCAGCCACCAATCGCATAATTTTCGTTTAATTTTTGTTTTTACAGGTTTGCACGGAAATTATGAATCCAACAAACAAGAATCTCACCTTTTAAATCGGATTACGTCAAATTTTACGACAGAGAAAAGTTAAAATGTTTATCCGTCTGCAGCGCCCTTTTAAACATTGGATAAAAGGATACATTTGGGTGTTCTTTCATTTTTTTTTTACAAATAAATAAAGTACAGAGTCTCTTTCTCCCGAAAAAAGACTGCCTAGTCCCCTTAAATCACATCAGAGATGGGCACAATTTTTATTTAAATAAAATTTGAAATGACGAATAAAAGTTAAAAAAATTATTCGTTCTGCGTCGAATAAAATTAACTCGGATTAACAAACGAATAACGAATGATTCTTTCAACTTCCATTCGTTACCCGAAATTTTTATTCAAATACAAATTTTGCCCATTTCCGCGACAGACGCCGCGCGGAGAACGCGCGCTCGACGCGACCACGCTTTCAAGCTTACCCCGCCGTCCGGTTTCTCTTACCATTGTGACCAGGATCAGACAATAGGTGGTGCCGAGCGCCAATTGCAGGAGAACGAAGAGCGACAGGTAACCATACTGGAGCCTCCTCAGGTAGGCCGTGAACAGCTTCTCCAGGCCCTTGTATTTGAACTGTTTCTGAAAGTGAAAGCTCACGTGAGATCCATATTATGTATTCGACGTGCGCGACCGCCTTGTTTGAACTTTCTAGCCGAAGTTAACGGTTACACGATAACGCAAGCGATATACATATTTCGACGCCGAGCGGCGCCAATTAATGCCACGGTCCCCGGGGGGGCGTTCATCGGCGAGGAAGCCCGAGGCGTTATCAGAATTCGAAAGGAAGAAAAAGGAGGGGAAATAAAACGAAGGAAACCGTGGCCCGGGACGAAAATAAATTCACGAACGCGGTGGCATCGTTCCGCCGATTTACCATCAGCGGAGTCTCGCACCTAGCATCGCCGCGCCGCGAATATTCCGAAGCTAGATCCTTCCGACTCTCGTCAACTTCCCGGGGCCATTGGAACCTAACGGGCGACACACCTGTGCGGTGTGCCCCGCTTCGTTAGCCGCGAGACCGAAATCAAAGCCGCCCAAAGGGGGCTAATAATAGACGTTCGGTAAAACTGCCTGCGGATGATGGACAAGCGCGGAGGACAAAATCGAATTCGGCAAAGGACGACGGTGCTGAACGGTCGCGCGAAAATAGCCGTCTAATTTGAAAACTGAATCGCCTAGCGGGCTTGGCCCGTCATTGTCGATCGCTCGACTGAAATAAAACACGCCCGGCGTGTACTTACGATCGAGATAAGAGTGGGGAAAGCACTGTATCCACACTGTTTTAAAATAGGGAGAGGGGGGGGGGGGGGAGATTATTGATTTAGGGAAACGTTCGTGCCTGCATCGGGCGGATTCGTGAATGGAGCTCGTGGATGTGGATCGCGGGCTTGTTTTCCACTGGCACCGGCGATCGGCGATCGATCGGCGATGCAGCCTCAGTAATTGGCTGGCGTCGGTCGCGCGTGCTCGTTCCGGTGAATCATGCGGAACGATATCGTGCGCTTAGGTGCATCGATCAAAGAAAACCAGAGGGCCCAATTATCATCTCCTCGACGGTAACAGCGCGTGGCGGTGATAATGGGGGGCTTTGACGAGCGTAGGATCTCTAGGTGCGCGTAGCAGTGCGACGAGGCTCGTTAGCGATACCAAATGTCGGAGGGAACATCCTTCGGTATGGAGTCATACGGTATTCAGTGATAGGAAAGCACGGGAGTGTCCTTTTAAACGGGCGCCTTGAACGTCGGGTCGAAGGACGTGGATGGTTTTGCCGCTGGGAGAGGAAGATTGAAAGAAGTGGGGGAAGATCGTTGCGGAAGTTATATCTTGTAGAGTACTAATGAATGGGATAACGAAAAGCTTCGGAGATTCGTAGATATGAATTTCTACTGGTGTCGGTGGATGGTTAACTGAAAAGGATAATGGTGGATAAGCACTGTTCCGTTAACAGTGTCAGGGGAAGTTTAAATAGTCTGAAAGGGAGTGCTCCCCTTTCGAATTAGAGTTTCACTGAATTAAAGCTAGTGCATAATTAATCCGGAAGAATTGGCTAAGGATAGAAGTCACTGTTTCATTCAGAGCTCCAGAGTAGAAGCTCCAGTTCCCGGAGTCCTACTCGCGAGACGTACAAGGCTACCGAAGCACAGTCAGTTTATACACTACTTCACTACGAACTTCGGAAGAACGTTGAAGGAATCTTTTACCTCCTATATCCACGCTTCCATCCAGCACCATATCCCCAGAAACCAATTGAAAATCATTCTTCCCTCGGCCTGTACAACGCTCCCAGCTCGACCCACGCTCCTGCACACTTATCAACACCAAGTGTAACAATAGAACTCACTCGCAACGCCGAGAGCCACTTAAGTCCCCTACATCCACAGTTCCATCGAACGGTAGGATTCGAGAAACCACTGGAATAACTCCCCTGCAACGCTCGTCGCCGATAGTAGCACGCGAGTTGCAAAAAACCAACGGAATTCCAGCCGAGCACAAGCCACGGTTTCCCCGCTGAAATAAAAACACACGCGCGATCCCGTGATGCGTGTGTCCCTCCGGCGGTCGCCGGCGGTCTGGCGGAAAATCGGCGTGTGTAGCGACGGTTAGCGTGAATTATGCAGCTGGCGAAGCACCGATAAAAACCGCAGGAGGAGTGTCGTGGGGCGCAGCCGCGCCTCCGCCCGACGCCCGTCGTCGCTCTTTCCACGGTTTCCGCGGACAGGCAGGAAAGCGACCCGGTGCCAGCCGCCGGAGCCACGAAACTTTCGACGCGGCACCAGTTGGGGAACAACGCGAGCGAGCCTTCCTCCTCTCAGCCCCGTGGTGCGTTTCGCGCGTGCGTTTTCGTGCCACGGGCCGCAGCTCGCGGCGAACCTTTCGGTCCGGCGAATATTGATCTTCAATCTCGAACGCGGGTCCGAGCAACCGTCTCTCCCCTCTCTCCGCCTCTCCCCCCCTTCCCCCGTCAACTGCCTAGCCGTGTAATTAACATAAGCGAATTACGCGATGTTGGCCGTCATTGAGCACGCCGCGACGCAACAGAGACTCTCACCCCAGTGAGCCTGCGATTTTCTTTGAATTTTAAACGCAGCTTT
This sequence comes from Andrena flavipes, assembly GCA_963971345.1. Lineage (NCBI taxonomy): Eukaryota > Metazoa > Arthropoda > Insecta > Hymenoptera > Andrenidae > Andrena > Andrena flavipes. The sequence goes on from OZ020480.1 coordinate 2,304,888, forward strand.
CGAGATTCCTCGGGGATGAGCGTCGGGGTGTTACAGGAAGGTTGCAATCTAGAGTCTGTGATTTGGGGAATATGGTTCTCTGAGCGGGTGTGTTGAGTCATGGGAGGTTTCGGGAGTTTTATCAGCGCGACGAGGAAGACATGATAATCGAACGATTCGTATTTATCGGCCAACTAATTCTCAACGTGGGGATACTGTGGGCCAACCAGAAATGCTACTAGGGACAGGTCATCCGGATACAGTCGTGATACTTTTCTACGTTTCGATCTACTTAGTCCCGTATGAATGCTTGTGAAAGTGGATGCTTTGCACATGATTCTGCAAAATTGTTCAATTGGATGAGTTTAAAAAGACACTTTATGAACGGAGAGTAGTCTAATGTCTTCAATGGCTTCGGTTAAATTATTACCGTTTGGATTTCGGTTGAAAATTGAATTGACTCATGACGCCGGACGTGGCTGTTTAACTATGCAACCAAGTTGTAACATATGAAACGTGCCGACTGCAAATAGATCCATTATATTCGCACGCGTCAATGGAGGAACTATTTCCCGACAATGTTTCCGTTTACATCGGGGCGGAGATTGGCTTGCATACTTTCGTCGCTGCAGGAATAACTGGCCGAGAGGAAGACAGTGCTCGATCACGCGTCACGATCGAGATCGCAGAAACAGAACGTCCTCCAATTAGAATTTCTGTAATAAGACTGATTTATTCGCGACCTCTTTTACTGAGAATTAATCGGGCGATTAAAGGGAAGTGCCCAATTGTGAAACAACCCAATATATATTTATTATGTCGCTAAAAAGTTTGCTTTCTATTCAGGGTACGTACAGCTGTCTTTGTCGAAAATGAAGATTTAATCTCTTTTTCAATTAATTGCAAAGAAATAAATTGAAGCTGGGACTTGTTCTTTGACACAATGTTTATTAAAATTATAAGCTTTAAGAAGGGGCTTTTTAAGAAAGTCTCTGCTTCAATTTATTTCTTCGCAATTAATTGAAAAAGAAATGCTTCATTTTTCCACAAAACGACTGCATAAGTAATATCCTTCAAGCTGTACTACTGCACCACTGTGGCGACCAGATAACTTCTCAAATTGAATTCTCCAACGCGACACAATTAACAAATCGCAAACCCAATTCAAACGACGACGGTTTCCAGCGAAATCGATATTATTGTATAACGTAAGGGTCGACGTTTGAAAATATTTAACATTCCTGTGCAGTGAGATTAGAACATTCGATAAAGCGCACCGCCGATAACGCCGATCTGCAAAATGTTTTCCAGCCTGCGAAAGATAACATTGTTTAGAAAAAAATTCCATCCGCTTTTCAAAGTTAACTATCCACCACTACATATATTGCTCGTTACGAAACGAATTCCGCAGCGCGTAATTTAGGGGAATTACAGGAACGAAGTAGAATGCGTCACAAAAGATAATCACGTGCAAATCCCCGAGGAGACAGAAATATCGTGTCTCACATGAGACTTTAATGTGATGAGACAATTATTTTTAACCAACTTCAAAAAGGAGGAGCTTATAGATTCGACGGTTTATATTTTTTTATTGCTTTTTTATGTTTGTCGCCGCATAACTCTTCAGCAAATGGACCGATTTTGATGATCCTTTTTTTTTTTTATTCGAAAGAGGGCGATGCCCCGGTGAATCACGTTGAATTCTCGGTATGTAGTGTCAATATATATAAAACTAAAAAGTTAAAAATAAAAAATTTAAAAAAATTGAAAACCGACGTAAAAAAAAATAAAATTGCACTAAAAAGTAAAAAATATTTCCCTTATTTAACCTACGACTCCCATATTTTTTAAGTCGGCGCCTCATCATTTGCACTGTGTAAATCTGGCGCCGACTAAAAAAATATGAGAGTCATAGATTAAACACGGAAAAAAATTATTTTTTACTCTTTAGTGAAATTATATTTTTTTGAAGCCGGTTTTATATTATTTCTTAATTATTTTGTCATTAGTTTCATGTAACTAGACTCTCACGAGGCCAGTTTCCATTATTTCCAAGGTGCCATCTTCTGGTGGATGTATTCTTTGAAATAATTTTTACAGAGAAGTATTCTTGGAGCAGTTATTCATAAGGAAATCGGTAAGGGTGTTTAAACATAAATATCTCATGTAAGATCTCATTCGCACCTTAAGCGCCCGTTTCCAAGATTCGTGTTGATTCGCTATCGGTCCGCTTCCAAAGTGGATTACAGCGAAGGACGTCGATCGAGATTGAATGAGTTTTTCAACGGCAGTATCGTGCGTTCTATTGATAAAAGCTTCGCCGTTAGAACAAACAGCCTGTCCGCGCGATCGCGCCCCTGTAAAAGTCTCACTTTTCCGTGGACTTCCAATCGCGGATAGAAAAAGTGCGATATAACGTCCTGCTACTCCTCGAATCTGTCCGATGCTAGGCTCCACGCCAGCGATCAAAAGTCACCGAGATACCGGCAATCCATTGCAATTTCACGGAAATCTTCTTCGATGCCACCGAGATAAGTGGCTCCTCGCGCTTCAGCGACGCCCCCGACGTAGCCTCGCCCTCTCTTTCTAACGTTCTCCTTATAATTTAATTATCGTCCGCGCCCAAGCGTTTCCTTCACCCGTGCGAAACGCCACTAAACGGGACGAGGTGTTTGCCCATGATTAGACTGAACACGGAAGCGGGGGGAATAAATCGCCGCGGTCGAAACGGCGAAATGAAGAATGTGGCGCGAGGACGCCGGAGCGAGGCTGCTCGATATCTTTCCTTTCGACTGGGAGCAAATTATCCAGCTACTTGGCACGCTGGATCGTGGATTGAAATTCGAACATTCGTCCGCTGGATGGAGCGAGTTCTTTTTCGCGAAAAAATGTCCTTTCGCGTTTCTAGTTATGAATTTCCTTAGTGAATTAGTGCGGAGAGAATTCATAAAAGATTCCTACATGGTTCTACTCAGTGGCGGATTTAAGGGGACTACTTAGGCAGTCGTTTTCCGTGCAAGAAACAATTTCTTTTTACCTAATGTATTTGTAGAAAAAATGATCACAGAGATTAAAAATTTTAACGTTCTTTTGTGGTTTTGCTTAATATTGGACTTAAAAAGTGACTTAATTCAATTTCAAGGTGTGATTCTTGTTTATTACATCTGTAGTTTCTCGCGCAGCCAATAAAAACTAAAATTAAAACAGAATTGTTAAATTGGTAGCCGAAAAATGTCGATTATTTTAAGGAATATTCAGTCCTGCTTGTGGGTTACTAAAAATCCGCGACTTTTTCATTTTTTGAAGAAGATCTCGAATTTTTACGGGCCATATACTAGGTTGCGCGGGAAGTGACATATGTTTTATACGTCCCGTAATTTATTCTGTCGATCTAAACCTCCGTTCATTCGCAAATACAGTGCATTCTCGTTATAGTCCCGTTTTTACCATGCGTAGTACGCCCGGTGACTATCCCCACCATTTCTTGGAATCCTTCGGTCGAGAGCGAGAGAACGAAAGAGTCGACGGCAACTTTGTGTGAACTGTTTCGTTCCCTCTCGCTCGGCTTTTGGGTTTTCTCACTTGCGGCATGGGCCGCACGGAATAGTCTTAGAGCATATACTACTCTAAGGGAATAGTGTCCGCATCACGTCGTTCGCCCCCCGCCAGTCCCGTTCGTCGGGTTTATAACGAGGAATTACTGTACACACCGCAAAACCAAGAGGAAAAAAAGATTAAAAAAAAAACGCTTTTAAAATTCCCGAGCAAAGGCGACGCTATAAGTTACCGCTTAACCCTTTTAGCTGCCAAATCATCAATTTTGCGATTTTTAATATAAACCAAACGGCATTTTATTCAGAAAAGATAGTACTTTCGGAAAATGCAATAAAAAAATAGATTTTTCTACTGCCTAGTCCCCTTATCCCCAAGTTCATATAAATAACTATCATTTTATCCAAACACTGTACCTTTTTCCTATACTACTACACTTAGCCCATTTTTAATAAACTACCTCTTCATTTCCCCCAAAATGGGCCTCTCGGAACGTTTGCCACCTGGGCCTTTTTCCTCGAACCCGCCACTCATTCCACTTAACCCCAGCAACAGCAAACTTACAACTGGTACCCTCTTTTCCTACTTCTCTAACTATTCATCGGTTCTCTCACCAATAACGAATACCGTCCCCTAAACCTCCCCCGTTACAAGCTCTCCACTCCTCGATCGCTAATTCTCCTTGACACCACTCTATCGCAAAGAAGCGCTATCATCAACAGTCGATAAAGCGCTGGAGCACGCAGCCGTTAACTCCGACGTTAAAACGATCCGCGGCGAACGCAGATGCGAGTGGAGCCCGGGACCGGTGGTCCCACTCACCCTCAAGCTGGTCCATGTCCACTCGTCCAGGCTGTTCGGCGAGACGATCCTTCCGTCGTCCACCATCTGCAGCGAGTTCAAGGACGCTCGGGTGACCAGTTCCACGTCCATCTTCATCGAGCCGGCGTCTGAGGGATGATCAAAGGCACTTGGTCCACGACGGCGAGAATGACGGCGATGGCGACGACCCCGCGGCTCTTCGATCCATCGCGGCTACGATCCAGAAGAAGACTGATCGTTACGTAGAAAGTGACTCACCCTGGTGCGGCGTGCCCGTCGACGGCCGCGGCTCGCGTTGTGTCGTGCCGTCTCTGAACCACTACCGTTAGACCGTCGCTTTATCGTGATAAGGGAAATGGGCCACTCTAGACGCTCCCCCTTTCCCCCGCCCTCCCTACTGCCAGGCCGATGTCCCTGTTCGATGGACGGCCGACCACCGGCGAAAACACACGGTCACGCTTTTCCGAGCTCGCGGGTAGACACCTGCTCTTCCGCCGCGATTTCGTTGCCGGCGATTTCACCTTTTTAAGTATCGACGGGGTCCATTGTTCCCGGCTACCTTTCCTCGATTCCCTGGCCACCTACGCGGCTACCGGCTGGCAGACCCGGCTTTGTCCAAGGCTCGTTCGCTACTGAAAACAGAATTCGAGACGGCATGAGTTTTATGCGGTCACGCGAGGATCGGGAGTAATTGCGCGAGAAGCTTGGGCTCGATGGAGAGATAGTGCGCTGCCAGGCGGTTTTGAGAGAGGTAGGACTGGGCGAGGTTAATTGGACGGCTCCTTGAGTTTCGAGGGCGGAGGAACTGGATTGGTCAGAGGATTTCACTGATTGATCGGGTGAACTTGTATTGGGAGATTGGGCAGCTCAGGCAGGTATTGGGGTAAAGCAGCGGGGACCAATTGGGCTTTTAACGGGTCATTCTACTCTCATCGGTCGAAAAATTAAGCTGTTTGCAAAGATTCTTTTCTCGGTGAATACGATATATAGTGATATGAATCTTTTGGTGTTTATTAAGCTTATATTATACAAACAAAAATTAAAAAGAATTCTTGCAATTTGTTTTAATTGTTTTTTTACAGTGTGAATGTGGCACATAAAAGGAAGAGGTATTTTTAATCTGGAAGAAAGATTCTTAATCTGTATTAGTGTTCCTATAGCCCCAGCTCAATTGACAATTTTTGTCGAGAAGTAACCGAGATTTTTCTCATGGGACACCCGAGAATACATCGTTTTGGGTGTTTTGTGAAACTTTTTCAAACCGGTGTCATTTTGTTACTTTTCAAATTTACTTGAAAGTTTTTCAAAAATGAAATGCTTAAAAAATATTAATTTTGAATTGTCCTGATTGGCAAGTGAACTTTATGAATGATTAAAAAAAATTGCCTCGTAATAACCATTATCGATAACGGAAATTTAATTTTGGTTCCAGTAACCAATACAAATGACAGTAACTTTGTTGGTTACCGATAACCAGTATGTTTACATTCGATAAGTGGCAATTATTGTTATTAAGATTACAGATAATTAGTATTCACTGACAACGTGAAACAAAAATAATTATAAAACTTATATATTTTATTAAGCAAAATAACGGTAAATTGTACTAGAATTAAAACACTTATTCATATATTTTATACCGTTTTTTTTGCTTAATAAAATATATAAGTTTTATTTTTTTTTCGTGTTGTCAGTGAATACCTACTAATTATCAGTAATTGACAATCGCCGAATGTAACCAGAAAAAGTTACAAAATCGGTAAACAAAATTCCGGTCATTTGTATTGATTTGTCACTCTAACCAAATTAAATTTCCGCCATTGATAATGATTACCGATAATCATTTTTTTTTTAATCATTTATAATGGTTAGGCGTAACTAAAATCATTTAATTCAAGATATTAACTCTTATACAGTAACATTTAAAATTTGTCTTATAACAATTATGATGTCTGATTTCTAGTAGAGCTGTAATTATACGAATACTTTTTTCGAATATTCGAATACTCATCATGATTCGAAAACTCTTGGTGAAAACACTGGTATTCGAATATTCGAATACTTAGATTATTCGATTAATCGTTACAGCCATAACTTCTAGTTATACTTCTACCTACAGTAGTGGAAACATTTATCGCGTCCTATCGATTTTATCCCTCTTATTATTAGGCGTAGGAAAACATTACCGTAAAATATTTATTGTGAAAATTGCGTGGCTCATATTGCTATTTCAAGGAGCTTATGAAATACCAAAGTTGGTGCCTCGCGATGCATCGAATTTAAATCTGGAGTTCGGTTTCCCTTTTCGTGAACTCAATCTGAAATTGAAGCTTGGTAGTTAAATTCGTGGTACTGCGAAGTAAGCAGCCGTGAGTTGGTGTGAAATGAATCCACGAACTGTACACGTGAGTTATTCGAGGAAACGCGCGCCAGAGAATGGAGCGTGGGCTGCTTTAACGGTATTCGTTATGATAGATGACTTTCGCCGTCGAATTCACGCTCGATGCATCTTCACTAAAAACCTGCCCACGGTCTAGAACGATGTTTCGTTTTTCTCCTGTTTCTCTCCACTGAACACCGACGACCCGACGATGCCCGTCCGCAGCCGTGATTCATCCTCGATCTTGATCCGCGACTCCGTTCCCTTGTTAATTCCTCGGCATTGAGATCTCGATCGCTTGACCGTGACTCAAGTTTCGTACAGAGGCACGCAGCTGATCTGAATCTTAACGCACGCATTCCTCGCGGGGGACGCGATTATTTTCGTGACGTTGTTCAATTCTAAACACACACGCGACTGCCCCACAAATTCTTTTTTTATATAGGTATTTATCGTTTTTAATACGAGCAATTAAGAGAGAAAAGTGGGATTGTAATGTGATTTTGTATGAAGCTTTGAATTTTTATTTAATTTAATTTAATTTAAGTATCTAAGGTGATTAATAAATCTCAACTTGCAAATTGAAGGGAAGTGAATTGGAAAGGAATAAAAATGTAGATTGATTGGAATAATTTGGAAGTTTGTAGCGGGTTTGAAATAATATGTACTGTCTTCTATGATATTTAACGTGGAATGCAAAAAGAAGCAAAGAATTTAGACAAAGTTCTGTATTAGGTACTCCGTTCTTGTCAATGAGTGTGAAAGTGACATTTCACGGGTAACGGCTCGAGCATTGTGTCCAGCTTGTCACGGTCGAGTACTCCTCGCTACCGGAAATAATGTGTGCATTCATGAATTAAACCCTTGTCAATAAGCGTGAACGTGGCTTTATCCGCTCCGAGTTAGTTACCCCGTAAACGCTACTGTCTTGTACGTACACACGTACGCGCGTTTTATACGTATCACATGGCTTCGAGGCTGACTGAGCAGATTTGTCATCTTTCAGAAGTTGGCGATCCAGATACGTGCAGCTAATATTGTTCGAGGTTTCCTCGGGTGCGTTGCGCTCTTTAGAGACAGGGACTCAACAAATTTCTAGGGCTTAGAATCCTAGGGCCTAAAGATGCTTAGGACCTAGGTATCAAAGTTCTTAAATTTCAGAATCTGTAGAGGTAACGATCTTTAGACCTCAGGATCCTTAGGTCTCAAAATTTGGATGCCTTAGAGTGCTTAGAACTCCAAGTAGGTATTTAGATTTGCTCCAAGCTCTTAGGTTGTAGAATCTTTAGACCTACAAATTCTGGGATTTGAGAATTTTTCAGGCCTCCAAATTCTTCGGTCTCAGAATTCTCAGATCTTCAAATTTTTAGGTCTCAGAATCTTCAGACCACCAAGTTCTTAGGTCTCGCAATCAGAATCCTCAGGCCTCCAGCTTCTTAAGTTCGAGAATCCTTAAATACCCATATTCTTAGGTCTTAGAATCCTTAGACCTCAAAATTCTCAAGTCCCTGTTTTCATATATCCCAGAATCTATTAACCCATAAATCTTCACATCTGAGTAACCTTGGACCTCAAAATTCTGATACCTCCAAATTTTCAATCCCCAGAATCTTCAACTCTCAAATTCCTTATACCCCTAAACCTTCAGCCTGCAAAATCTTCAACTTCTAAACAGTCTACTACCCTCAGACGTTCTATTTCACCATTAACCCATCACTTTATCACTGACTTCAGAATCTCCGCATACCCAAAGCTACCAAAAAATAATAATCCCTGCATCCCGAAACTGTCCACGAAGAGATCACAAATTATTTACCAAAAGAGCTCGAGCGCAATATTAATTGCGAAGAGTGTTTGGAGAAAAAGAATAGCAGCGGCAGAATATAAACTAGCTTGAATAAACGATTAGAATAAATGTCACCGCGGAGTTATAGTCGATTTATCCGCGTACGCGAAAAGAATCATGAATCATGCACGGCGATTTAAAAACACCACGGCCTCCCACCGCGCCTTCGTCACCAGCAGACGTCTCTTAATCGCCGATTCATAATTACATCCTGCCCTTGCTCTTTCGTATGCGAGCGACAGAGCGGGCGCTCGTACCACCGACCCTTCCCGATCGTTCCACCGACTAAAACCGATCGATTCATCGTGCAAACGGCTCCTGAAAAAAAAGGACACGAGCCGCTTGTTTGTCTCGGGATGTTTTCGCGTTGGCCGATAGAACGCGCAAGAACGAATCGATTATAACCGTGCTCGAAATAATTAGAGGCTCACCGGTCCGGAGTGACGTCACTGGTCAACAAGTTGCCCGATACATCGAAGGGCCCGAAAGTTGTAGAAAATTTTAGTTGCGTACGATAAGAAAAGTAATATTCTATTGGGTTTCTATTATCAGTGTTATCAAATACTTGGCTAATTTGCATGATTTATGCATCCACGTTTTAACACACGTTGATTCATCTGAAATTAATGAAACCGTATCCCGACCTTTGGAAATGAGCAATTAATGCAAATTTACGGAGTCTGTTCCCTGGAAATTAATTAATCGTATTACGCTTGGTTTACGATTAACTGCAAGGTCGGCTGAGCTTGCGTTAACTGTTGGATATTCGCGATTAAAGTCAAGGGCACGAGATCGATTTTTCGTTAATGAAACGTTTACAGATGTGTAATTCTTGTTACAGCTTGAAATTAGCCGTATTATTGCGGCTCCTTAATTAATTGAATCGTTAGTGCCAGTCCATTGGTTCTCACTGCGGAATGAAATTCAGGGATTACCAGTTACGTAACATATTCGAATGGAATTATACACTTCCATTTACCATTCTTCTACGAAATAAAAGAATTCTCAAGAAATAAGTTTACTTAAACAAAACTACTTTAACTTCCTGTGTATTAAACACAAAGCCCCTTGCCACGTGTAGAATATGCAACGGAGATTAAACGACCACTTTTCAACGAACATTAAATCAATATTTTAGCCCAAAATTCACGTATATGCAAGCCAGAACACCTTATAAGCACTCTAGGTGAATTAAATCCTACCACTTAATTCCTTCTCCAAAACTAACTACAAGTATCGCCCCCTAATTATCGTCTATGTAATTATTTCGTGAACACGGTCGAATCGCCATCTATCATCTTTGGATCAAGCTTTTGACAGAACCGTCGATGACAGAACCGATAATCGTGTCGTATTAAACCACCGAATAATCAGGCTAAATCAGGCGATCTGCTAGCCGCCACGGGTAATTGACGTGCAACGAGAAAAAGAGGAACGAGTGTCGCTGCCTTTGTAATTTTACGAGGGTAAAAAAAATTGTTACGACACCGATCCGGCGGTTTCATCATTGGTCGAGGACCAGATCGTTAATCGCATAGCAGAAGAACGATGGTCGCTTATCAGTCGCAAATGTCATTTATTTCTGAACGAAATCGGCTGACAAACCACTAGCAGCACACAACAATGCAAAATCTGCAGGCAACATTTGCCTCCCGAATAATATAACCTCTCTACTTACACGAAACTGTCCTACATTAATTAACACACCCACCTGGCATAAACGCTTCCCACGTAAAACTACCGCAAACAAAGGAACAACTCTGCCGAAAAGCTAAGCTCTTTCATATTTACTGTATACTACCAATCGACAAATTTAGCTGTCGTTACGTCTCATACCACCCTACACTCGAATCTCGTAAGTTCAATCGCATTAGTCTAATGCAGTATGGCGATACAAGTACCATAAGAAGCCCAATTCCGTAAGAACAGCTACTTCCCTAACGAAATCGCGATACACAAGTGTCCTCTTAAGATAGGACCCCGAGAATAATTACCTGGGCCCGATATACTTTTTTGACGCGTCTGATTGGTATTATACACCGAGGATCCACTCACCGAAATCACAGCAGCGTGGTCCTTCGCAGCGATTCGTAATTTCCGCCAAACTATCCGCTATAGCGCGTGCAGTGCACGGTTGCCACTATGCAGGCACGTTGCTCGGACAATTGGCCGTTTGGATCGTAGGATTTAGCCGCGGTGAGCGGTCGCGCGCGCAGTAAGCCACTTTCGTCTGACGAAACTTTCCACTAGCGCGATATCTCCGTGAAGCATGGTAAGCTCGACAGGTATACGCCACGATCAGAGCCACGGGCATGGGTCGTACACCTACGACTCCTTTTCGATTCGAGTCATGGTGGATACCCCAAGGACACGCGCCACCATCATCCACGCGGTGTTCCCGCACGTACGGGGTGTTCGAAAAATCGAGGGCCGCCTCTGCGCGCACCCGATGCCAGTTAATCGTCCCGGCACGTACCCCGTTGTTCACGCTACCTCGGTATATCGGCGGCAGATTGGGAAATCCTCGCTGGTATCGCTGGAATTGGAAAGTTCGAAGTTGCGGCGATTATATTTTGCTTGGAGGTCGATGAATGGTGTACTGTAAATGGACGGATGTACAGGTGCATTTTGCGATCGATGGATTGATATCGGAGGATATATAATCCATCGGGCATAAACAGAGAGTGACACGATTATGCGAGCCTCGTAGAAATCGAACTGATTAACTCTTTAAAATAGAAAGTGGAGAAAATTCGTAAGTTAATCGCAAGTTTGTTAGTATGTGCTTAACTACGAAGTTGAGAAATTTACAGAGTGGAGTTGATCAGTTCGACTACTAATGAAACTGTACTTATGCAATCGATATAGCAGATATTCTCGTAACTTCCAAGTATCAGAGGAATGGAGAAAAGCATTGTGGAAATATATGCCGATCGGAGAAGTGTTCGCCAGAGTTTCGATACACCGTATGCGTGGGCGCGTGTATTTACCTGTGGGTATATCGCACGTTCGATCGTCGATGACTAACTCGCCCGGCTCAATGGCACGAAAAGAACCTCGAGAACGCTTTATGACTTCCGTCGTCTCGCTGCCGGAAGGTCGTCGATCGACAGGTTCAGGTCTAAAGACGATTCGCGAGAACGGATCGCATCATCTGGTCGTGGAACCAGTTCTGACGCGTGCACGGAATACTTTCTCCAAATGTGCTGTAACGCTTCCTGGCAAGTGCACTTCATATTTGGATCTTGACGTGGATAAGCGTACGTCCTCTTCGCGAATGTATCGTTTCGATCGATAACGACGAATCCTTTTATCCTTCAAGAACACTCTACCAGATTCGCAATCCCGCGCTTTTTGCGTATGTAATATCCACGTAATGCGCGTAGTGGTGCCATTCCTGTAATATCTGTCCACGTGATTCCACTCATATTATTCAGCGTAAATATTGCTGTGGTACTATTTCTCGCAACAGTGGCTGCGCGCCGTAGTTTTCTCGGCACGTCGGGTCTAATGTAGATTGATGTCATGCTTAAATACTTCGGCTGGAGCACATGTGCACACCTGTTCGTCGATCAATTTCGTGAGCCTCCGATAGCCTTCAATCTTACTATCCGGTGACTTGACTTAGTCGGTAACGAGGAGCTCTACTAAGCTCTTTCAAATTCCAAGTACAGCCCTAACGTTTATATCGATATGTACTACTACTTCATTCTTCCAGGCTTCGTAATTTCTCCACGATTTCTTCACCAATCACTCTGTTCCTTCGATTTCGGTTCGCTTTAAATTTTGCGTCAATTGCAAAATGAAACACCTACTCGAAAACTTCCCCTCAAGTAACACTGTCACGTCGACGGAAATGCGAGAATTGAACGACCTCTTGTTAACTTTTGCACGGATGTAGAATTGAATCTCATATTGCTCGAGAGCCGAGATCGAACACGTTTGGTGAGACAGTGTGTTCTAGGGTTTTGTAGAAACACAATGGCTCGATTAGTTATCTCCCATATCCAGATAAAGTATCGATAGCATCGCACAGCGCTCGATATCTAAGCCTGCGGAAATCCTGACATTTTGTTTCGAACGCCACGATTCAAATTGCGAGACATCGCTCGTCGCGCTACTGTAACGATACAAATTGTTTTGATTAATTACCGTTATATTTCTTGTTTAAATGTGATACAGAATACTCGGAGTACCTGACTAATACCTACTCAGCATAAAGTTATACTACGCAGTTCAATATACGATCTATATATTTAATCGGAGATTCTCATTTGCTGTGACATACATTAACGTGATTTTTGCACGGGTAATAGACGAATTTCCTGTACCACGTGATTTATTCGCAGAATTAATGAACAAGCCAAAAATTCATTTAAAACAGCCTCTGCTTTCCGTCGATGATTCAGAACAACAATATTGGCTTATTTAATAATCCTTGAATCAGCATCAAGCTTTGATAAAGTTGCGTGCTAATTTATGCCACCGCAGATATTTTTATCAATGTAATGTCGAGATAAGAAAACGCTTCGAGTGTTATTTATAAAAAGGATACAGTGCAACAATTTTATTTTTTTTTGTTTTTCAAATAATACATTTATATTCAATGTATACATGTAACGCGCGGAGCATTCTTGGTTACAAACAAACATGAGACGTGACGTCTGAAGGCGTCAGGCTCTTTAATAACAACGTTTCTGGCTGCTTGCGCTTTTATGGAGGGCGCGAATCCATCAGAATTTGAAATCACCGGTCTCCGTGACTAACTAGCAATAAATTAATACGATCAACTTTGCTGGTTGAAATCTCTCAATTTTAAATCCTATTACTTTAAACAATTCAACATTATACAAAGAATATTCATGCATTTTTCCAAGATTTAAACGAAAAGGAAGAAAAATGACAGACTAGAATTTAACAGATTGTCCAATCGATATATATGTATGTATATCTCCATATAAAATGTACATATCCCCTGTAAAATTCTTACGTTATTATGTTACTGTTACGAGCTAAAAGGCTGAAACAAGCTATTACATCACTTTTCGGTCTGACAATGTACTTTCGTGAGTATGAAGTGATACAACATTTACGTAATCGTGGAAAGTTTTAAACAATGGATATATATAAAACATCTTGAACTATCGTAACGGACGCTGGGAATCTCAGTGTGTTACACGTGAATAAAAAGAACAAAAAAAAAAGAAGAGAAATACATCTTAAACATCACTTCCTTCACGATGGAAATAACTTTAGAAATCAGTCTGCATGTTTTGTCCGATCTGGGACAATTAAATATCGTTGTTCTCGATTTCACGTCGAAATTTAAGAAAATATACGTTGAACATTCGTCGCAACATCTACTGGGAGTTCAGTGTACATGGAGCTCCATTCGTTTGGAAAGTCTCGCTGTGCGGACTTGATGAATTCCATAACGAAGCCCTTTGCCTCTGCAAAACCGAAACGTAAATGTAAGTTCCAATATATCAGCTGCAATTATTTTAATACGATAGAATACGTACCATCGTCGATAGCTCTCTCCTCGTGCAACACGCTGACTGCTACTTTAAGCAACAATTGCATATGTGGTTGTAAAATGGAATGGCCAGCCTGGTATAGCGTTAGTATACTTTTAAACACCGTCTTATTCTCTTCGAAGTCTTCCTTCAATGGCAACTGATTAACAAAAACTGGGAATATTTGGTCGAGAGGCAGGCCGGAGTAATTAGCGATGATAAGTCTGGCAATTGCGCCGACGACGTTGTCACGAGCCCCTGCGTGAGATTCTTTAACGATCGCGTTCGACAAAACTTGTAAAATATCGGGGTAATGTCTACGAGATCATCGTTCAGGAAATTTTTAGTCTCTCATTTATTAAACATATAGCTACGCGATGTGTTGCGAACGTTTCAGGTGATTGATTAAAAGGATACGAATAGACTGCGTCTTTGCCATGCAGCGCGAGCTCGCCAATCCCATAAATTACATTATTGCGAACTTCGGCGCTCTGGTCGTTCGTGAGCCTCAAAAATGTGGGAAGAAGTTGAGGTATGAAGGCAGCCACCGTGTGCTTAAGTCCTGCGAAACATTCTGAGATTGTACCAACTGCGAATGATCTCTGCGCTTCGGATTTGTTCGGTTTCTGGAAAATATTGCTTAGTTATTAAACGCGTCGATATAATAAGTACCAGCTGAAGCACAATATAAATAGAATCCTACCAATCTGTCTAAGAGCATTGGCAACACGGCTTGGAAATAAAGCGCAAAGTCTTCTGGAGGGATTACTTTCCCGAAATTAGACAATACATCGCCGGCACACTCAACCAGTAGTTCATCTTGTTCGGCTTCGGTCTCTACGTCTTCTGCTTCTTCCTGATCCTGGCATTCCGTTTTACCTAATGGTTTTCGATATATATGTAATGACTGCTCAAATCGTAGAAGCGTAATCACTTTAAGTTTAATACTCACTCGACATAACGTCTGTGACGCAATTCATTATAGCTTCTTTATGGCCCTCTCCAATCAGAATATCAGACTTTATTTCTTTTATAAGCTCCGAATAAGCATCCAAACCACTGATAACCACCGTAGGTTCGTTGTCCAGTCTTATCAATTCTGATAGTTTTGGTATGAATACGGCGAGAGCTTTCAGTAAGGCTTCCTTTCCTTCGTTAGTACGAATCTTTGAGAAACTAATGCAAAATTGTAAAAGAGCTTCAATAGTGGCTTTACGAATATCTTCTTGTGGGTAATTAGTCAATTTGAAGATTTCCTTGAAAGATTTCTCGAGGTATGGCAGGAATGCTTCTCTGCAATAATATTGTATAAGTAGAAACAAATGTGTATAAAATGGATAAATGTATATACATAATAGAGGAATAGTTTACTCTGTGTGCTCTGCAATTTCTTTCAAAGCCAAAATTGCTTCCTCCTTCTCTTCGATGTACGCATTCTCGACGCTGTATCCTGCTACATCATCGTCATCGTCGTCTTCTTCGTTGTCCGTATTCTCGATATCTTCTTCTCCATTCTCGCTCTCATTATCGCTAAGATCTTCGTAAATCGGAAAAGCAGAAGTCTCGTCTTCTTTAAAGTGAGGCTATTAAAAATCGAAACAGGATCGTAAATTAGCATTTGACAATTTACACGCCATTATTTCTATACTTCACATACCACTATGCCTTCCGAGCTTTGTATACTCGTTATCATGTACTCGACAATTTGCGGCAAAGCAGTCGTCATTTCCTTTTTCATTATCGTGCTAATGGAAGCCAACAGTCCGTAAACAGATTTCCTTAAATCCGGATCTTCTGTTTGCTTTAGTAATTTCATTCCAAAGTTAAGAGATCTGTCTGCCAGAGGGGCAAAATTCTTATCGCCTATTGTTCTCGCAATCACTCCGAGAGTATCTGTAATATCAGCCAATCGTTAATGAAACTATTAAACTCTATAAAAAGTTTCAAAGCACCACGATACCAACCAACTGCCTGCACTTGAAGACACATGGTTTCGTCTGTCTGCTTCTCCATGAGATAACCATTAAGAATGGAGATGATCCTTTCGAAGTATGGCAACATGTGCTCCTTACTTGCAAGTGCAGCCGACCCTATAGCGCTCAGTGATAATTCTCTAACGTGAACAGGAGTTTCGGTATTAAAAATCTCGAAAAGCCTTTCCATCAACGTTGGCAAGTAAGGTAAAAGACTTTCGTTCAAATTTTCGCAGAACATTTCCAGTGCATAGAACATACGATCAACCGAAGGTGGTTCTTTCTTCTCTTGCTTGATGTGCGCGCATATTTGACCGAGATACTCGAACAGTACAGGTAACAATTCAGAAGAGTATTGCGAAATGTCTGGTTGTAAATGCTCGGAGAATTGTCCGAGGGCGAAAAGGGCGGCATTGCGCACCACAGGGATAGAATCCGTAATTCCTTGGCAAGTACATTGCAAGAAAGACTCCAGATATTTAGTGCGGATGTACTCCGAACAACCCTCTGCTAGCACTGCCATTGCTAAATACGATGCCTTCTTTGCGTATACATCTGTGCCTTGCAGGCTAGGTTCTATATATTGTAACTGTAAACGCATACATTGAGTTTCTATTTTACTAGAAATTTTTACACATACGTGGAGATCTTACCAATTGGGGAATTAATTTCTCCGGGGGTAAATGAAGCGCGAGCAAATCTAAAGTCTGAGTAGCACAAGTTACGGGTGTATTGTCTTCGTTATCACCGCTGAAGTAAACTTCATCATTGTCATCCTCGAGGTGTGTCGACATAAGAGCGAACAGTAATTCTATGGAATCATAGTAGGAGATTAAGCTTTTATACAAGCACCAGAAACTTCACGATGCTGACATCGCTTACCTACGATAGGTTCAACAAGCTTATGCTTTATTATGGCTTTCTTCTTTGTCCTAGCCAACCAGCCGATGAAACCAACTGCTTTAACTCTAAGAGCATCGTCTAATGATTTATTACCAGCAATAGCGAGGGCCATAGTAACGAGTGGTTTGACATGAGGAGCTATCACGGCAATTGCATTTTCACATAGTTCGTCCAACAGTTCGAAGCATTCGATGGCTTTGTCTTCGTCGGTAACAGTGAGAGCTTGAATCGTGGCCATTACTCGGGGCATCATTTGATGATAAGCATTTACCATCTACGACGATAACTTATAGTTAAACATGTTCGATAGTACGCGTCGTTAAATTTATATATTTCATACAATTTACCATCTGATCCCCTTCGACTAAGAGAACAAGATTTTGCATTATTTTCAGAACATAATACGCTACGGGGTGTCCTAAATCTTGTATACTGTTCAACGTTTGACCCAGAAGCAGTACGAGCGACCCAGCGTGCGTCAAATATGCTTCAGGTGCAACTTCCGTCATAACTGACAAAGTATACGTTCCCAGCTATAACAAAATTCTACCTTATAACAAACATCGAGACTTCACGAGTTTTGCTTCGTATTCTTCTTACCTCTTTATCATTCAAGTTTTCGCTAGTAACCAACTGCTGCACAAACTGTAAAACCTCTGGCCAGCCGTTATTCGGTAATTCATGTTTCACGATCACACCTATCAACTGCGCGATCGCGTTCTTCACCATTTTCTCTGGCTCGTTAACCAGCGCCTAAGGAATTACGAAGGTTATTTACTTAACCAAAGGAAGTTACCCTTAACTTCTGCATTACCTGCAAGATGAGCGCCTTGAATTCGGTACGTATCTGTACCGGCAACTTCAACCAATGGCTCCCTTTGCCGTAACGCTTCCTAAGTAACACAGCTCCATACTGCCGTATCTAAACACACAGATTTCCATCGTTAGGAGAAATTGATAACACGGACGAGCGATTTACAAAAGCAGAGCACAAACCTGAGCCGTCGACGACGTTACGATGAGTTGGCATAAGGCCGCTGTACTTTCTGGTTTCTTGAAAGCCTCCCTAAGTTCCGCTGTCCCCTGGAATTATCGCATCGCCGTGTTAAGTTACAAGAAATACACGAAATCCGTACCAAAGTTCTCTGAAACTGCTCGTCGATAAACGAAGCCGAGTTGCATACTCGTTTAACAGAGAACCTTAAGACGTACATGACGTGCGTATTAAAACACCGAAGAACAACCGCGGGGGAACAATTACAGAGTGTAACGTGTTTGATTTTACTGTGTCGATGTAATGTTCGGGGAACCCAAAACGGCATCTGGTAAAGCGTACGGTGAAGATTTAGCACGAGAATTACGGGGGTATTTAAAATGGTTATCAATCCGGGCGAACACGTGTTTTGAACATTGGAAAATTTCTTCCTATTATTAACTGTCAGTTCTCCAAACGTACCTGCTTTATAGACGCGTTGTCGGCTACAAGTAACTTCAGCAGTATCTGCTCCATTATTGGCTTAATATTAATAATAAAATATGTATTTGGCAGTACTTCCGAATAAAGCTGCCGGTTGTCCACTACCGCTGTTCTGTTCTGACCTGTTGGTGACGTCTGAACGACACCTCGGTGCGCAGGCGCAGCTACCACCATAAGCTCGCTATATAAAATCATCGGTGCTACGCACATTCCTATACTATATATGTTCGTTTTCATGCACATGAACGCTGTGGATGGTCAGTGTGTAAGTTCTGCGCAATAAAATATCGCGTGTAGAGAGGGATGAAGGTGTAGAAGAAATTTTTACTAACGTAAAATTTATTGTATTCGTCGAGACAACAGGTTTATATAAACAGAGTAGCCTCGATTCTATCAAATATGCCCCTCGCTGTAGTTTACAGATTTTCATCTTTCAAATCCGTGTATTATTGCCGCCAAGAGGAAAGTTTTTAATAGCCAACAGATTCGTGTTGCGTAGATGGCGCTTGAAGCGGTAGTTCTGGATGAACGGGTACGAAATTCTTTTAAAAAAATTGAAATTACGGTGTATCGTTTTTAGAAGACGGTTATTTAGAACGCGTGTGTGTGCAATGGAGTTATTGGACAATCGAAGGTTCCTGTTAAATTCGTGAATCGTTGCCACCCGAGTGTAAACTGTAGGGACACCGAAGTTTCCTGCCGCATGCAACGGGCAGGTAGGACTTTGTTTACGACGAGTGAAGCAGGTGTTAGGTATGTAATTTATTAAAATATTCTTATCACATGTACATGTAGTTGTGAGAGGAACAGCGTTGTTTCCTGCTCCTCGATATCTACGGATACCGTGTTCACTCATTGGACCGTTCTTTGGTGTAAACGATCGTTTCCTTTTTGATATCGATAATTTAAGACCAGACTTTTTATTCCCATGCCTGCGCAGTGTAAGTCACGCGAACCGTTTGTTCCGACTTCGTCTAGCCTCGCAACGCGTCGAGCAGTTTATTATTTTAGAGCGAATCCCTCCCACCCGTTTCCCTCCCTCTTCCCTCTATATTCCATCTTCACCCTTCCCTCAGCCCGTGCCCTCTCTGTCGCTTCCTCTCTCTTTCCGTGAACGCTTCGATACGGAGGCGCCTTGAGATAATGCAGTCTTCCAAATTCTTTGGATCGCCGTTTCAAAAAATCTACGCAAGCGTCGATTCGTGGAACATTTCTTCCAGCCACCGACTCGTACCGTTGTTTTTCGATTCGTCGACCGAGACATTCCTCCCTGTCGTTTTCGTCTACTCGCTCCCACCTTCAGATTGAATTATTCGATTGATGCATATGAAATTACCGATCGCGGATGTCGTAAATGTTCGTTTGTTTATGGCGGGGATATAATAACAATTACTGACGCTGGTTTACAACGTGAGAAATGTCACAGGAACTCAAAGAAATAAAATAAATGAAATAGTTAAAAAGTATCAAATATTATAATAGTGCTCCAACCTAATACATCGTTATATCGCAACTGGCGACAAAAGTCACCCTCCTTCGCGCCAGCTCTGAAAACTCGCATAATTCTCCGTTGGCTTATCTGTCAGATTAAATGTATCTTGAGTTACGCCTCTTACGACTCAAGAACCGACACTTGTCTCGGAATTATGTACAGTGGATCCTCGGATTCGCCACAAGTGGATAGTCACTGACGCAAGTGTAGGTTAAAAGAATCTCCATTTACAGAGATGTCGCAAGTGGCGTACCATAAACCCGTAGAAAGTAGGAATGATCGCTAGGAGTGCTTAAGTTTGCCACGAGTGGGCGATCTTACTAGAGCAAGTAAAGTTTTAGGTTAAAGAATTTATGTTGGGATGAATGTCGAGGCTAATGAACGTTGATTCACGAAAATAGAGACTTCTTTTAACTAATCATTATAAGATAGAACAGATAAGTTTCTTGAATTCAGCAAAATAAGTTAGGCCGACAGGTTACCTCGTCGAGGAAAAATATCGCAGAAACACGAAGTAGAAAAAAAGCACGGCCAGAAGACGGCGGGTAGCCTGTCAGCGACGTCATTGAGTGACTCCTCTTGCACCTCGTGCATATTCGTCGTCTGGTTTACGTGCATTCCAGACGACGCGCGCAAGAAGTGGCTCTTTTCGTACCAACTTAGTATCTGCATCACGTGCTCTCGATGAAAATCGGCCAAGAACACTTGAACTCTTATTTTACAGGAAACTTTGATAAAACGCCACAGATATATGGTCGAGGAGCAATCTTCTGCCTGTAAAAAAAAACAGGAAAATCACTCAATGATATGTTTTCAATTTCGAAGTATTTCGCGATGCATTACGTTACATTTTATGTTCCACGGTAAAATAGAAGGTGGTGCTCTCTCTTATCAGTTCAATACCTAGAGATGCAAATGCCATACCGGATGTCACAATTTTGGAACAACCTGTACCCTCGTTCCAAACGCAATTTTATACTACTTAGAAACATTGGAACACCACTTGATAGATTCTTTTAAAATATTGAAACAAAGCAAAACAGTGATTGATAATATTGATATTCCATTCGGAATAATTGATAGATAGATGCATGATAAGGAAAAGCCAGCGATGTCTATGCGAATGATGAACAGAGATAGGAAGCCTCGAGGCGGTGAAGAAAAGTCTTAATGCGAAATTAATGTCGGTGATGAATCTGTTTCGTGTAAGCCGACGCCACATGCGATCCGCCATCTCGCATAGCGTCCTCTAATTTATTACATAAGCAATAGCGCCTCTTGATATTCTCTAAACCGATTCAAGGGAGTCATGTACAGGGTGTTCACAAACTCGTGACACAAACTACAACAGGCATTTATAGTCC
The DNA here is from genome assembly GCA_963971345.1 of Andrena flavipes. Lineage (NCBI taxonomy): Eukaryota > Metazoa > Arthropoda > Insecta > Hymenoptera > Andrenidae > Andrena > Andrena flavipes. Next base: position 2,326,192 of record OZ020480.1, read on the forward strand.
TCATTGAAATATACAAAAAAAATATTTGCAAACACAGATCCAAGGACCAACTGTTTCAAAGTCCTAACGAGTCTTCTCTATTGTCTTCTCTATTAATAATAATCTCACCCCTCGATTCTGTCTACTTCTAAGTTTGATGAAACATAGTGTTTCAGAGTTTAAAAAGACATACCTAAAAATTTCCCAAAGACGAAATAAAGAAATGTGATAGCAATGAAAGTATCCAAGCAGAGTTTCGAAAGGGTGATTGCGCAGTGTGCCTAAATTCTTCAGCCGCGATCTGATTCACCGGTGAATTTCCCATCGGTGCTCCTCGTTCCTCTTCCTTGACCGCGATAACGAGAATCTGGATCGAGTGTCGCCACACTATTTCCAGAGGTGACAGGATCGATTATCGCCATGGCGGAGCAACATTCCCCCGAAGCGGCGCGCACGTGATTTAATAAAGACGTCCTCGTCAAAGAGCGCCGGCATTATTTGAACACGTGAGACCGGGGCAACTCCATATTCCTCAAATAAGAGGATCCTCGCGGGCCCGAAAGGAAGCGTCCGAGGCTTGTTCCTGATTTTTATGACAGGGACGGGGGCAACAAGCTGTTCCAATAGAAATCTGTCGCACACTGGCGGCTCGGTAGCATTCTTCCATCGTTCACGAGCGTGTTATCTCCTTTATAACCTCCTGTGAAGGATCTAGGGCTACCGACTTCCTCGAAACAGCTACTAGGGATCCTCGGACTTTAGACTCCTCTTACATCCTTTTTCTCTTTTTGGAGAAACAGATTAAAAGCTCCGAGGGCCACAAGTGTTCTCTTAAAGCCACGCTTTTATTTCTTTTTTTTTTTTAATTATCAAGTTTAGTGGAATTTTATGGAAAGTATTAGGAAGGGTGTAAAACTAATGATTCCTCCTGAGTCAAGAAACTATGCAAATCTTTGAATTCAGCGTTCATGTACTTTATTTTCTTCAGTTGAAAAAGGAAAACAATTTTTAAGTCCGTAAGTCTGTACACTTCCGAGGTCGTAGGACCTTCGTGCTCTTCCAAAAACAATGGTCGAAGATAATCGACTTTCTGTTTGGGAAGAAGAGTGGTATCGGCGAACAGTTTCTCATATGATCTAGCAGAGAGTACGATCTCGGTAAGCGAGATGATGCCAAGCACCGAGCTGCCTGATGATCAAGAAGGGTTCTCGGAATTCGTGGATGAGATGCAGGGACTAGGAGAAGAACTCGTGTTATCAACAAATCCTTTATCGCGACCGCAGAACCGTCGTGACGTTATCGATATTGTTCTCTATCAAGTCACTCGGTCCAGTACATCATCGTTAATTATACACCAACTCGATACACCGTTATCACTCTACATTGCTCTCTCCATACAGGTTAACCGATCTCGAATAGTTCGTCATCAGAGTCATTCAAGCAGCACTGTGCAAAATTTGTATTTAAATAAAATTCCGAGTAACTAATAAAAGTTAAAAAAAATTATCCCCCATTGGTTAACCCTAGTTAACTTTACCCGACACATGGCGAACAATTTTTTTAAACTCTCATTCGTTATTGAAAATTTTATCTAAATAAAAACTTGGCCCACCTCCGCAGGAAAACCATCTTTCACTCCTTCTCACGAAAAACCGTTTATAACTCTACAAAGTTGGTTCGCGACGGGGGACTTAACTTAACATTCACCGATGACTATAAATATAAATAATAGGAGGTCGACGTGCACAGTTATAGAAGCGACGGTTCACGAGGAGATGGCGCGTCCCGCAACTTTTTATCGATTCTTGAGCACACGATATCGTTTCTTTTTTTTATACAACTTATACCTAATATCCACACTGGCTCTCTCTCTCTCTTTCTCTCTCTCTCTCTCGCGGCGGAGATTCCTTTGGCGGCAGAGTTTCAAGATCCCGAGCCGGGTGTCTCGTTCGACGCACCGTTTCGTAGTTCGATCGACACTAGGGGTTTACAGTAGTACGCTGTTCTTTCGGATCGCTGGATAGGCGCGGTTCACATGCTGTACTTGATCTGATCGTAATACATCGACGTCGGCGGCGTCGTCGTTGTGTGGTGGATGTTGGAGGAGACCGTGCCAGGTATGTTGGATATGCTGAGGCCGCCGATGTTGCTCAAGTTCAGGGAGCCCAGGGAGCCTAGCGAGCCCAAGGTCACGGAACCGCCAGGGTGACCGAAGTAGGAAGGCTTTCGGTCGACCAGGCCGCCGCCGGAACTGTTCGTGGTCGAATTTGAACATTGCATCTTTATCCCTGAAACGAGAAATAGAAAGGGGGCTATTGGCGTGGATGTTGGCTATGAAATAACTACGTAGTGTTGCTTACTTGAGCAGAGTTTAGAGTTTAGGTTTCAAGGTAGGCATGTAATTAGTTATTAGATCGTTGAATAGCTAATGAATCTTCTTGGGATGAGAGTTAGGAGGGACAGAGCCTTGGACGATTAGATTTTTCAGAGATTGCACTCGGGACCACACATGACGCAACCAGGGGGGAAGGAGGGAAAATGAAGAGATCTCACGAGACGAAATCAGTCCTTGTATAGGTACGATAAATCAGAAGCTGCGGCAGCCCTCGAGTTCTTCCTCGAGTGCGCACTTCACTCGTGCCTCGGCTCTGCCTTTGTCTCGACTTTCCCGTCTCTTTTCTGCCGCTCTGCTCTTTCCAGAGTATCTTTCCTGATGACTACAGAGTCGAATTTGCAACGTTATAAAAAACGAACCGTAGCTTCTAGTAATATTCTCCTATGAGCCTTCTCAAGTTAGCCAAAGTGAAATAGAAATTTCTACATTTCAAAACAGCGCGCAATCTTCATATAGGTACCTATTATCAATCAATGAGCAATGAAAACCACGGGACGTTTGCCACCTGTGCCTTTTTCCTTAAGGGGAACACCACTGTGACCGGCGGAAAAGTAAGTCATTTGTAAGAATTTTTATCTGGAATGATTTAATTTTACATAGAAAATTTGTATTACCTACCTTTAGTATAAAGTCTTAAGAGATTATAAAAAAATAAATAAATAGAAAACACGCATAAATTTTAATATATTAATAATAAATAATAATAATAATATATAATATATTAATAATAATTAAAATATCAAAATTTATGCATGTTTTTCTATGTATTTATTTTTTTATAATCTCTTAAAACATTGTACTAAAGGTAGGTAATAAAAACTTTCTATGAAAACTGTAAATTATTGCTGAAAAAAATTCTTATAAAAATGGATTACTTTTCCGGCTGTCATAGTGGTAATACGTCTTAAGGAAAAAGGCACAGGTGGCAAACGTCCCGTGGTTTTAATTGCTCATCGATTGATTCATAAGTAGTAAAACTAGTAAATAATAACCGAAAATACATAGTTTGAAGTAAGTACTTGGTGTTTTCAAAAATCAAATTTCTGAGAGACATACTCTAGTGGACAGAACTCACGCAGCAACCTAACAGATAACGTAGCATCGATTAAAGCCGACCCATCCTGCTGCAGCGATCAAAATTCTGTTTAATTCCGGGTGGAAGGGAAGTGTAACGAGTGCCTTAAAACAGCGTCGTGTGTGGTCTCGATGGCAGTGCTGCCAGTCAAAACCTCCCCCTCTCGGGCTTCTCCGCCACCCCCTTGGACAGAGCACGATGATTTCCTGGGCAGTTCAACGGTCCCCCCTCCCCCGCGAATTTCTTTTTCTTATTTTAACGAGTACACGTTGCTCGAGGCGTGGTACCGTCGACAACGACGGCAGTAAAAGAGCACAGAAGCGAATATCGTATCCCAACAACGATGCCCATAGTCGCGGAGTAGAAGATCGCGCGCGCGCTCGCGCTCCAGAAATACATCCCGAGACTGGTGTAGAAAAAGAGAAAGAGGAAAACTGGGGCCTACCCGAGGCGCGTCTGCAGATTGATCTCGTTTACACTTTACTGGCTGAACGAGAGAAGAAGAGGCGAGGAGGGTTGAGGAATCGGGGGGGCGGAAGGGTGCGTGGGTGGCGCGTTTATCCCCCTGTCGATTTCATGGTGTATCGAGGTGGAGAAGGAATAGATTGTGTGTACTTATAAGCGGGAGTGTGCGTGAATGGGAACGATCTGTTGACCGGTGTAATGGATCGTCGACTTTCCCGACGGTGTCCCGACGTGCGATGAGGAATCAAATGGGCCGTGCTCGAAGGAATTTTGAAACGGGGGTGGGCAGTGGCGGATTTAAGGGAGAGGGCCTAGGTGGCGAACGTTCTGGGACACCATGTGCGTAATAGAATTATTACAAGTAAATTTGCGCGCTCGTGGTATGAAAATTGTGGGATACAAACAAATATAGTGTTTGGAGAAAATCATAATTTCATTTTGAGGATGGGGAACTGCGTGACCTTCTGCGCAGGGATGTAGATGGCAAGGATGTGTCTTTAAAATGCTACGAAGTTGATGAAAAGGTGTGAAATTGTTTAATTTTAATCTTCCTAATGTGCTTGAAAAATTTTAAACGAATTTGAGTTATAATGATTTTATTTTTCACTGATTTTATATGTACTCTTATGGAAAGAGATGGTCTTGACGGATAAAACAGCTGAAAAAATGTGGGAGATATGGTAACAATGTTTCCAATTTTTTGTACGTGTAGTATATGGATAGATGAAAATGTCTACAGAGTTTGAATTGTTTTCACTACACCGTTTTAAAGAAATAATTTGTAACTTGAGAAAATTGGGAATTCAGGGAATTTTCACTGGCAAAAGTTTAGCAAATGATGCTTGAAAAAGCATTTGTAAAGTGAAAATTACCTTTCTAGGAGTAAAAATAAGGCTCCAACTGTCGTTCGAGTTCCTTACATCTAGATTTACTTATTGAATCTAATTAATGAGGGGATTCAGAAGAACTCAGTGTAAAATTGAAGAATTTTAAACAAGTGAGCATAACTGTAGCGTGAGTGATTTGAAGATGGAAACTTTAATGAAAAATAATTGCATTCGCATAGGTAACAGAGTACGACATCAGTCCATATAACAATAAATGGATGAATTCAATCTAAAGATACTAAAAATTTAATAGTCATTTAGAGGCAGATCGATTAGCACTCTTTTGTATACACCTTTAGCTCAGTAATTGTAAACTAGATCAGTCCGCAGTGCGTATAAGTAGCGAAGCCAATAATCTCCTACACTCTACGCCTACACGATTGAAGGAAAATATGTTTACACACCTACGCGAAAAACAACCACGAAAGTGTGAAGGCCAGGCGTTTAACAAATTACTAGTTGATAATCGCGGAAGCAATCCTCGCCACCATAAAACTGGCCGGGATCGCGGGTCCGAGGGGCGCGACTGATTCCGCGGAGAGGTTTAATAAACGAACCGGGCCAGTGTTTGAGATGGCACGGTCGATGTACTTACGATTAAAGAACATGTTGTTTACCCCACTTGTAAATGTTTACGCGATAAGCGATTCGAGACCTCGCTGCTAGCACGCGACCACCGCTAACCGATACAAAAAAAAAACGTGTATTTTCGTTCGCCCCCGGACCATTTGTTTATCACGCGATCACACGTAATACGTTGTTACATTCATGGAATCGGTTCATTCATTCATGAACTGTTTGCTATAAAAATCATTTACTCCTAAATACTACACGTTCAAGTACCTCTCATTATCTTGCCTCGTGATTCTGAATTTCGCATAATTACACAGCAATACTTAGCTTATCTGATACACGAAATAACAGGGGAGAAGATTTTACAAAGTCTCTGTAGCCCCACAGTACCATCATCCCCCTAGAATTGTAATTACTATTGACTCTTTGGGAACTGCGAGTAAGACACTTTAAAGCATAATATCACGTGCGGAAATCCTCTCTGTCTACTTGTTAACCATACGTACGAACGCCTATAGGCGTTCAACGCACAGTTGACAGAAGCTCAAAGGGAATTAAATTCTTGTGATTCTTTTTCCGGTATCAATATCAAATCTTCTTTATTCGAGCGAGTGCTTTGGTGTGTAAAAATTATGTAACTCTCTCATTCTCGTCAAAGCCTGTTGCCACCATGGAAAAGGAGACATTTAAAGGCTGGTTAATTGCTGCAGGCCTTGTTGACCGTGGGTGTTCACGCTAAATTAATCTGACGGGGAGCGTGTCGGGATTCCGTGTCGCGCCGTGTTACACGTGTTCAGTTACGAGTTACGAATTACGACTTTCTCGCATGGGGCGTGACAGGAATGTCACCCCGACTAATAGGTCCTGTCAGCTCCAACAATCTCGTGTCTGTCGGCTCCGCGAAGAGTACTTCCGACGGTACTACCGAGCGGAAGTTAATTTTTAAATTTGCTTGCCCGGAATGGTGTCACTCTATACGCTTTCCCCTCCCCATACCGCAAAATTAATACAGTGCAGCCTCGACAAATGCAATCTCGCTTATTGTTAACTTCCAATCTCAGCGAATTTTGATTTATCAGAGAATTTTGCCAAATAACGCACAACAGATGAAGTATTTATTTATACATAGGTATGTAGATACGTCTAAATTTTATAAATAATAAATATTCATGTATAAGGCCCCGCAAAATTTATGACGAGCTTCTCGTGGACCGCGGGTGCTTTTAAAGAAACTTTAAAATAATAAATATCTATGCACGGGGCTCCGAAAAAGTTACGATGATCTTTTCGTGGACTCCGGGGTTACGCGGAACATTCCCAGATTCCCAGAAAAAGCTTTTCTAGTAAATTTTGAATTTTTTATAACGTAGAATCTTTTTTACAGTACTTTGTTTGCAGTAGAGAGGTTAACAAGTGACGAGTAACGTAGGTGGTGACACTAGTGACGAATGGGTCAAAATGGACCCTGCATCCGAGAGGCAAGGGTTAAACAAAAGTCGTATTCCAATGATGGTATATTTTAGCGATGATGCTAAGCTTTTCGTAGATTTCTTTTTTGCATCGAGTTACTCTGTTAGTGAAGTAGAATTGCAGGAGTATGAACGAGGTGTACCATTGTACCAAGCTATTCATGCTGTATTGACATGGATACGAAGATGGAAGCAAATTATAATTCACAGAGAATCGAGGTGAAAGTGAATCTAGAGTTTAAATCCAGCTTTCCTGAATTCCCCCGTGCTCGACAATCGCGTGAATGTTCGAAACGTGTCCGGACACTCTGCGAACGAGTATTCGACAGCTCCGTTTTACGGTGGTCGGCGCCTCCACGGTCGTAAACTGTCTCTGATTCTCCAGATGGCCCCGAAGACTGTCATGAATTGTCATTGTTGTCCTCGGCACCAGGATCTCCTGGCAGCCTCGTGAATTGCGTCTAGAGATCAATGGCTGCGCGCAAAGTCTGACGAAGTGGAGTCTGGCTCCAGCTCACCCAGCGTCTAACTTTATTTCAATCTTAAGACTAGCAAAATATATGAAAGAAAAGATTGGTTACGAAAGTCGATCTCTAGTGGCGATTCAAAGCTGATGGTCCATTCGTCCTTTTTTATATGTACATAAGTAATTTCTACGTTTAAGTCTAGGACCAGGAATAACATATAGGATAACTCTTTATCCCGATTTTTTTAACCGATCCGGGCTCTAGACCCCTGCGGAAAATAAAGGCTACCATAAAATCTGGACATCCCACCCCTTCCCCTAATTTCACCCTCTTGACACTCCGTGATAATAGAAGTTTTACCCGGGCAACACCGGGTACCTAATTTAAGCTACCAGGTATGCTATAAATCGCAAAATCTACCAATGAAACTATTTAGAAAGCTGCACGAAGCACTCACCATTATCAGCTACAGGTGTCTGGCAGCCGCTGTGCGGCGAGCTGACGTTGCCCACGGGGCTGCTGTTGCCAGCCTGCTCCGGTATGCCTTGCATAGGAACGTTGACGTTACTACCCGCGTTGTTGACCCCCGGTAGCCCATAGTAATACTCCTGGCCAGGTGTCTGAGTGGTAGCCGCAGGATTAGACGGGCACTTGTAGCTCATCATAGTGTCGTTCTCCTTGTATACCGAGTCTGGGTGGTGCTGCTGATGCTCCTTAACAGAGAACCCATCGGTAGCCCTATAGCCCAGCTGATCCTGGCTCCTAGCGTACCCAGGCTCGCTCTTAAACGCCACGATCTCCCCGTTTCGATATACAGACTGTTCCCCGGTCTTGTAAGTCACCTCTGTCGTCTTGTAGGTCACCTCGGCGATAGGCGGCGTCTTGTACGAGGCCTCCGGGTAGGCCCAGTCCGCGGATACACCAGCCCCGGGCGCGTACATGGCGTACTCCTGGTAATTCTGGTACTGATTCTGGTAGCCATTGGCGTAGTCCATGGCCCCGGGCGCGAGATTCTCGTATCCCGACGCCTGAACGCCCACGGGGCCGCTGCCGGAGAAGTACTGCGGGTACTGAGGCTTCAGAGCCTGGCACTTGCGACGGAAGCCCCGCGGTCGCCGTCGGAAGCTCCCTTCCTCGAACATATACTCCGTCGAGGGGTCGATCGTCCAGTAGTGACCTTTGCCAGGTCTGCCCAGCCCCTTGGGGAGCTTGATGAAGCACTCGTTCAGGCTGAGATTGTGGCGCACGGAGTTCTTCCAGCCCTGGTAGGTCCCCCTGAAGAACGGGAAGCGTTGCTGGAGGAACGTGTATATCTCCGAGAGGGTGGACCTCTTCGCGGGGCTCGACTGGATCGCCATCACGATCAGCGCTATGTAGGAGTAGGGCGGCTTCTCCTGGCGACGGGCGCCCGGCTTCCTCGGCAACTCCGCGCTGGTCGGGCTGATCATCAGGGTGTCTAGAGCCTGGTCCTGGCTCAGGCTGCTCATGGACAAGCTCGTCCGCGGCACCACGGAAGTGGAGTTGACATGGGCGACGGCGGACTGCTCCTGAAGGTGCAGGCTAGCCTCCGTCTCGTTCTTCATCGCGATCCTCGCGTTCTCCGCGGCGCCTCCGCGATGCGTCGACGGGACGATCACCGAGTGGTCCATGGAGTTCTGCTGGTCACGCGGTGGCGAGCATCCTTGGGTCCTCGGAGCTTGCGCGGCCACTTCACAGACGTCTAGCGATACCCCAGGCTCCCACAAGATCGTAGTAAACAAACTCAGCTGACCCCGAAGCTACGGTAGCACACCCCTGTCACCCGGTCGAGATCGCGCCAGTTCCCGAAACTCGGATTCGATTTGAAAAACAAAACGCGCGACGTTTGGACACTTGGATCCAACGGGATCTACTCGGTAGACCTCACTCGCAACGGAGAAACCGGTTGTTTATACCGTCTGCGCTGGCTAGCGCGGATGACGGCGACGATGGACTCGCGTGGCGGCCACGCGGTTCACCCGCGGTGATCACAATACGGGGTGGATGAGGCGGCTCGTTATTTACGTTGCGCCCGACGTAAATTGTTTGCACGGAGCCGGCACGGTGGGGTCAATTATTTAGACTCCGCCACTTCGCTCGGTAGTTCGCGCTGATGCGCGGCTAAGTGTTTTCGGTTGACTGGAGCTCGGGATCAGCCGCGGGCCCGGTGGAAGCTTTGCCGCGTCCCGGTGACGCGGGCCACGCCGTCGCGACACGGCGTCCGCGTAGCTCGGTGTGGGCGGGCTGAAGACGGGGGTGGGGCGCGTTTCTGGATCCCGGATTAGTCGACGGCGGGTGGACGGCGCCAATGCTCGCGTTTTTGGCCAATGGGTGGTGAGATCGACGCGGGGGTGTCACGCCCCTCGACGCCGAGCCACGGGCGTCGCGAGGGTGGCTGATCGCTCCACGGGGGACGGGTATAGGTAATGGAAAGGTTGCATAACTTTTGAGGTTTTCGTTGCTTCGAGGAGGAATCGGGATGATGATGCTTATTGGACTGCTGTAAGCGATGGAGACCTGGGTGTTGAGGGTTTTTAAGTGGCAGTTGTGTAATTGGGGAGAGTTATTGTGGTTCCTCTCCAGACACAAAGTTTACCCTTCGAAAGTTTTCAGACAATAGACAAACACACCAACTCTTTCTGTTTTATATACCTATTAAGATGCACTACATTTATTATTTTTTATTCCATTTTTCTTTTAATTAACCTTTTTAGGTTTCTTATTGTAACATCGGATCGTTTGTGAGTGTACTAAAAGCGTGAAACTGCGTAAAATTTGTCCTTCACCTTGTTTAATACATGTTAAGTAACTGCCAATGTTCCTCCGGTTTATGGTACCTACATTGCTCTTTCCTTAGAATATAAAACTAACAGGAACTGCTGAGGCAAAAAGTTGTTGGGGTAATAGCTATTTTGTTCCTCATAAAAGCATAAACGCGGACCCTGAATTGAGTTATTTATATTTAGTATAAGGGTTAATATTATTCATCAAAACGAAGGGTTTTTATATTTAAAGTACTGAAGTCACAAATCTGCGAGTTTAAATTATTCTTCATATAAAAATTAGAAATATTTTCACTAACTTTCATTATTTTCAAATCTGATTCTAAGCGCCTATCTTGTCCCTAATCTTCTTAAGTACTTATATCGAAAAGCTTCAGTGAACTTTTGCAAGAAACTGTACCTAATTTCCCATGGAAACTCCTATTCAGAAAAGCCCCCGAACATCAGAAATATCATCTCCCCTCTACTACCACATCCAGAAGTTCTGCATCGTTACCAATACAGTAGCACTTGCACCGAATAAGACGGATAGGTACCTACTGTCGACGATGTTTTTAGAGATGACTACTCACGAACAATGTTGCCAGGAATTTTACAATAATTCGAGTATACGCGCTAGTAGAGTAGTATGAAAAAGCCAGCACGGAACGATTGGTCCACCTGTTGGCCAACCGGCCGTTAGATCCACGCTCCGCCCGAGCATGGAACCGCCCTCCATCCTCTGTTTTGAGTCTCCTTCCCCTCGATGCTTCTGCATCATCGATTATCCCGAAATTCGTGGCGATTTTCTGGAAATTTTGTTCGATGATATCAGCTTCCGCAGAACCGAGACGTCATCGGTGATCTCTTATGCATGGGAGTACAGGATGTCGTGTTTCCGGCATTTCGCTTAATTGAGACCGCTCAGTTGAGAGAAATTCAATCTTACTACATCGTGCAATGTTATTGATAATGAGTTGAAAAATTGCAATCGCGCAAATAAGTATCGTACTTATTATTTTGTGACTAGAATATTTTATAGTAGCTTCCGATGAATTGCAAGCGCTGTGCGTAGAGAGGGAGGGAGAGAAAATTATGTATTACTAGCAAAATACCCCCGCGCTTCGCATCGGGCCTAAGAGATATTAAGGAATCCTTGAAAACAGATTTTACCCCGTTTCACCCCTGTAGGGGTTGATTAAGGCAAAATGCTGAATCTGGTTTTTAGGCATTTGTGTGGGTAGCCTTCGTAAATAAAAACCAGATTGATATACCTATAAAGCAAGGAAACATATTTCACCCCTTTTCCCTTCTTCGGGTTGGAATTTCAAAAAATCCCTTCTTATCGAGGTACCTATACTCTCCAAATTTCATGTTTCTAGGGTCAACTCTATAAGTATAAATGATAAGTACCCATACCCTTAATGAAGAAATATGTCCAAAATATGTTTCACCCTATTTTTTTTACAACTATTTAACTAAGTAGGTACCCACTGACCAACTACCAACTTTGTTAGCTTAGTTAACTTAGTAAGTAGAATACGCTGTACTCCGATTGGAGTGATCGACAGTCAACACGTTAAAGGGTTGATTCATAAAGTATGACGTTATTTCTTCCCAGCACGGAGCTTCCAAGACCTCTTACCAGCTAGGGTCCCTTATCTCCACCGTGACTATAGGTCGTAACGAGCCGTTTGTCAATTGATACGTCAATCGCAATCGATCGAGGCAAAAATGTTTATTCGTCGGAACACGTGGCAGGGTATCGAATAACCAAGCCTGGACTAATGAAGGAGACCGGAACTTATCATGAGTTTCAACTCTGCGTGGTCGACTTGGCTGTGGACCTCGACAGACTCCATCTACGCTTCGAATACCGTTTTGGATCTTTCTTTGAAAATTCTTAGAAACTGAAGTCTCCTTTGTTTACGATAATTCCTATTTCTACCTACTTCTTCCCTAAGTAGTAACTCAAAATATTGAATACACATATATGCGGTATTAAAAAGAGATTCAATCTCTAAATAACGTACAATATTTTTAGAAATAAATATTTTTTTCCAAATATATAGGAAGTATTCAGTTTGTATTAGGAAAATAATATGTTTGGCCGTTTATTTAATTCTGAATATTGACTTCACATTTTCTAAATACTTCTTTTATATTCCATGAATATATAGTTCATATTTTCTAAACATTTCTGTCACATTATACCTATAATATTTGGTATCAAAATTTTTTTCTGCTTACTAAAAAGTGTGACTAAAAAAATATTTCTTTAGTATTTGAAATAAATATTTAATCAATATTTTGTGCTTCTAGTGGTGCTAGTTTCTATTTAGGTATCTATTCTAATTAGCGATAGCGTTCCTGGAAATTCTCTTAACGATTTCTTGAAAGCAGAAGGAGATTGATAGAAACTCAAACTGATTAGAGCATTATTTTTGGTGCCATGTCACTTTGATATCCCATAACTGCAAATGACGAGAACCCAGGAAAAATTCGAAATTCAGGATTCAAAGCGTCGAATCACCACCGTTTTTTTTTTACGATTATAGGTTTCGATTAGGGCAGGTTTTGCGAAACTATGTAAGAATAGAGTGCATATCACGTGGAGCCATTATTTAATGTCATCCGACGTCTGTCCAGTGATATCGAGGGCTGTGTGCTCTCTAGACCACGAATTCTCAAGGAGTTTGTTTGCGTTACGGCGAACGATCCGACGAAAGAGATGCGTCACGGCCATCTTGTCTTTGCCTTCGAGCCGGATCCCTGCAACGAGGGCTCGTATCTCCGTTCACTTTCAACTCTTACTAAAATCCCTTCTACTCGCTTTTCCTCTTCAGATTCTACATTCAGAGAATTCATACTTGCTCTCAAGAGAAAGAAATAGGTATTGTTCCTCTTGATCCCATAAAAAAAAATCTAGATATGTTTCGATAAAATTAGATTCCCAGTTCGAGAAACGGGTTCCTAATTTTAAAAGGCCCTGGTGGTACTTTAGAGAAATCAGAAATTGGTGACTTACAAGGAAAGTTGCCAAATGACAGTCCGAATTAAAAGAAATAACTTCTGTCTTGAAACTTTTTTTCTATCTCTTACAAATTGCGAGTTACAATTTTCAGGGGTTAATTTCACCCCTTAGAATGAATTTGGGTAGCAAGCAAAAATTGCGTTGTAATCAGGAGGCAATCCTGTTCATATTCACAAAGTTTCAGATTTTTTAACTTCCGGGTTCGAGATCTTCCCTCGATAAAACTTGAAACATCGATCGTTGAAAATTTTCGAGACCTAGAGACAGTTTTTCTGCAGACGCCAAGGACACTTGGGATAGGACCTCTTGCCATAAGTACTTACATATATATGAGTCCAGACTATGTACCTAGAGCCGAATACTACTTCAGACCCCATAATGAAGCCAGATCTAACGCGTGAGGCCTATATTTCTACCATTTTTACCGATTTTCGCCAGATTAGACAAAGTCCCGTGCCGTGGAAAAGAGGCATTAGTCGTGCTCGCCGGGATACGAGGATCTTAAGGGGTTGAAGCTGAAGAGCTCGCCCTTTCCCCCTGGGCTCCCCGAAGATAGTGGCGCTTGGTCGTGTTTAGCATTTTATTGCTTCCAAGTTTACCCGTGACATATTCTGCGACAGCTCCAAGTGGCTCTTGGAAAAAAACTAATCGGGCCCTCGAGGTCCACGAAGCAGGAGAAAGTAGGTACGTACGCTAGGAGGAGAAACTTTAACACAAACGTTCGTCCCTGGGTGTCTCGTGTTTCTCGCAAAAAGAAGACAATCGTCTACTTAGAAGTTGCATTATCGTCTCTTTTCGAAAGAAAATAATCGCTGCGGGTGTGCCTAGCGGCCTCGAAAAACTCCGCGCGACCCCCTTCTTCCTTTTTCCAATAAACAACGCGACCCACGCCCGAATCGCGACAGTTCCGGATGGTTTTTTTAAGATAAAACGCGGCACCGGGGATTCGAGACCACCCGAAGAAAACCCGTTTCGGTCGCACGTGTTCCCGTAGGAAAACCGCAGACCGGAACCAGACATTGCGGCTGGCTGTCTCACGTGCGCCCTACGAGCCTTCCTTCTCTGTTTACATCCGGCGGGGTGGCCATTTTAATCCCGATTCGCCGCTACGGAGAACGGAGCGGCGAGGTACCTATTCGAACTTTCAGGCTCGCGTGATTTGGTAGACTCTCGCGTGGACTCGGGGGCTGGATAGATTCTATAATGAGAAAGGAAAGAGGGAAAAGGGGAAATGGAAAGAAGAGAAGACAAAGGAGGCAATGGAAAAAGGAAAAAGGAAAAGGGGAAAGGGAAAAAGAAAGGGGAAAAATGAAATGGGGAAAAAATCGGGAAAAGGAAAAAGGAAAAGGGAAAAGGGAAAAGAAAAAAGGAAAAGGGAAAAGGGAAAAAGGAAAAAGGAAAGGGAAATGAGAAAAGGAAAAGGGAAAAGGGAAAGGAAAAAGGAAGAGGGAAATGGGAAAAAGGAAAAAGGAAAAGGGAAAAAGGAAAGGGAATTGGGAAAAGGAAAAAGGAAAAGGGAAAAAGGAAAAAGGAAAAAGGAGAAAGGAAAAAGGAAAAAGGAAAAGGGAAAAGGGATAAAGAAAACGGGCGAAAGGGAGAGGGACAAAGGAAAAAGAAAAAAGAAAAGAGGAAAATTGAAACCTACAGCTCGTGGGACTCTTCATTCTGTAGAACTTTTATTCGAGATTTAGATTGAGTACTTACACTGTGAAGTACCTACTATAATTCCGACGATTCAAGAGTTGCTCAAAAAGATTACATTTTAAGTAGAAATTATACAGAGTATTTCTTCAGTAACTCACCAATTTTCAAGAGGCTGGTCCCTTTCCTTCTCTCCACGAAATCCATCCATACCTCTTGCAAGGAAGATTTCCAATTTTATCCCCCCGAGGAGAACACGCCCCCGAAGTTTGCTAACTTATTTCAACTACTTCAAGGATGGATCATTGAACGTTCCGCACGATAGGCTTCCACGTTTAGATTCGCAAATGGGGGAAGTGACTCCGAAGCGTTTTTCCTTCGTTGAGAAGTTGGGAAGTTCCAGGCAGGAGTGTGTTTACGGTCTCTAATTACAGTGACGTTGGTCGATTCACCCGCGAATATCCGTTTTGTCGATTCCACGGCGATTCACGCGATCCGGCTGCACGACGAGGCCGAAGTTAGAGTCTCACTGCTTGTGGAGAACACGTGAGGCCCTGACGGCCACCCAAGCGGCCATCAGACGCGCCGACGATATTCTCTGTTTACACGATACCGTAATTTTATACCGCGGATCCTGGGTGCACGTCACGAACCCTATGTTCCTGTCGCATACCCAGCCCTAAGCTCGACAGCTAGCTTTTCCCCCTCTTGCCCTACCTGTGGCAATAGTGAAATGTGAAATGGCTCCTTTCATCAGACACAAGCTAATCTAAAAGAAATTGAACTGGCTTGTTTTGGAATTGCTGAATAGAGTAGAGATAGTGGAGGATTCTTCTTTTTGAATTTCAAGCTACATATGTTACCTCTTGCCACTGTGAGCACTTTTGTATACTCGATTCTATACAAGTATCTATACAAGTAACAATTATTTTTTCACTGGAAATTCACTTCGAACGTAGGAAATCAGCTGGCAAAGTTATCGCGTGTTCTCGTTTCTTAATATGACATTATTCCTATTTTCGCAGTGTGATAAAGTATAAACAACTAAACAATTTTTATATTTAAAGTTGTATTCTATCTCGCACCGATAGAAATTTGTATCACTTTAATTGGTTAATTTGGTTTGAAAATGCTGTTTATTACAATTTTGGTTTATACCTTCGGCGTGTTAGAGGGTTGTTTTTCTAAAGTTTTACGTTTGGAGCCTGATTCCTTGAGGAGGTATCGAGGTGGAAGATAGTTCGGTTTCCTTTAAGGAAACGGATATCTTTTCTCTGGCAACGGGTCCTTGTTTTCATTGGGTTTTAAACTGTATTCAAGACAAACAATTTTGTATCTCCTCCCCTTTGTTGTCCGTCCGTCCCGCGGGCGAGAACGCGACGACCGGTTCTAATGGAAGGGGTAAAATGGAGCAGCACGTGGTCGCCATACCGCCTTGCGTCTGTGACTCTTCAAATTCCCAAATTCATTTAAAACATACCATACTTGAACGGGTAAGGGAGAAAACTGGGAATGTCTATTTTTAGTGATTCTGCGATGCAAAAGTATTTTGTTGGTGGCAACTGGAGCCGCAGAACTGTCGAATCACAAAGGTTTATAAAGTAGAAATGTCCATATAAGACAACGTTAAAGATTTGGTGTATCTACTGGTTAAAAACAGGGAATGCCTACCCTCCACTGGAACCAAACAAGGAATGTCCCCAGTTTCCCTTTTGCAATACGTATTTCTGATTAGTTTAAGCTGGCACTACGTCAGCAGCTCTCGGTCGTCACTGTGTACACATCCTTGTTTCGAGAATAATAGAAGTGGACATTTATTTTGCTTCAGTATTCTGCAGTGTTCCACTTGAAACATATTAACCCTTAACTACTATACTGTTTTTTTTCAAACTTAACTGGTACACTGGGGTCGTGGCAAACCCCAAATAAAAAAGGACACAGAAATTTGTAAAATCGATAGTACTTAGATTAACCTCTATGAATATTTTGTTCTTAGGTAATATATAAAATAATAGAAACGTAGAATGTGAAACTATTATTATAAAATTAATTAGAAATTCAGTTTACAAGCTTAGAAAACTATAAATTTTGCAGCGAACTTTGCGTGCCTGGGGTCATGACCGACCCCGGGATACCAGTTAAGGGTTAAAACAAGGTAAAACAATTATCTTTTTGCTCAGTTCTTTTCTGATGCCTAAATAAACTCATTGAACCTTGTTGCAGGTTTCTTTACTGATGGCCTAAAGTATTAAAATAAAACTGTTCTGTGGCATTCCTTGTTTCTCCCCCTTACCCTTCATTACAATATTACAATCTGCAATCTCATTTCTCCAGAACATAAAATCTCTGAAAACATAAAAATCTTCAACTTCCCCTGAAATTCAAAAATTCTTACCAAAACTGTTGCTTCTTACTTCCCCCACCTTTCTCCACTACACTCCATTCAAGTACCTACACCTCATCCATTGTCCCCACGTTCAATAATTAAAATAGTCCCAGAAACTATCTTTCCTGGACGTCTCCGTGCTCTCCAGAGACACAAGTATCACCACCCATGTCGTTTCTCCGCGACGACACGCTTTCTCACGGGGCGATCCTTGAGACGCTCGTAGACAGTGGGTGGACTGTTTTCACCACTTCAGGGACAGTCGGGATCGCCCCTCGAGCGGGGTGCAGATGAAGAGGGGCGAGAGGGAAAGGGCAGAGTCGCCTGCGTCGCGACGAGGAGGATCGTCCTTCGATCGATCCGTCCAGAATCTCGTAAATTTCCGGTGGGCACGGGCTCGTCCTGGTTTCCCCGAGAGCGGCGATTCCTACCCCCCGGGTTTCTGCGGTCCATCCTTGGCGTACGGTGTCTGGATAGTGTTTCTTTTGCGTAAGATCAGGCTCGGCCGGTGGATCAGGCGGTAGAGGAAGGGAGAGAGGCAACTGGCTCTCAAAATAAGACATGTTTATCCGCCGATGCTGCTATTTTGGAAAGAGCGCAAGTCCCTCTCCTGTACGCAAGTCACTATCGGGAGCTACCCTTGATTCCTTCCTCCGATACTCCACGAAATCTTCAATCTCGACGTATTCTTATATTGCTTTGTGCTGGGCCTTTTTAACGATAGGCACTATGTATAACTTTATTGAATTTTTCAGAAGACTTTACGCTTACATTTTAATTTGGCTGTTACACATAACTCGCTTGGTTGCCTTAAAATCTTCTTGTACCTGTTCATACGATCTTCGGGCGACGTAGACCGACTGAGGCATTGATAGCAAAAATGGAGTAATTTATATTTTTTGCAAAATTGAGTTAGTAGCATTAATGTATTCCAATAGACTGTACTAATTATATAAAATAGGAAAAATTATTTTTTTGTGTATGTGGGTTAGTCCGTCTTTGCTCTTAATGCCACAACTAATCTCACTTCTGATTTAAAGTCGTGCGAAAATTCAGTGAAATTATATATATCCTATATCCTAAAACTTCAACCACTTTTTTCTTCTTTTAATTAGCTAGAAAGTATTGATAATTATCTACGCAAATATATCTTGAAACACGGTGAACTTTGGTATCTTAAAATGTTGATTAATTAAATTCGGTTATTTGGGTCCCTCCCAAGTGTTTAATCAAAACATTTTTGCATCTCCAAGGTATAATATCTTCTGCGGGGTTATCAGAGGTTGTTAGAGATGTCTTCCTACCGCGTAGAAATTTTTCACTAGCCGCGCCGCACCCCCGTGGTGCCCGGTTGTTTACGCAACGTGTGTACCCCACTTAATCCAGTGTTTTAGTGTTTAGATCTCGACTACCGTAGGGGGTTGTTCTGACAAGACCTCTCCGAGATTCCGTCCTGGGTCTTTGGACCCTTTTTTCCCCCGCTCACTTGTCTCTTCTTTCGTCGTGGAAAAAAAAACAACGAACACGAAACGGATACTCGGCATACCTACTCCAGTTCATTCTATTAGCATCTCTATTGGTGTCATTTGCAATTCCAACGCGCATAAAAAATGAAGAGACTTCAAACCGTAATATTACATATTTATTCCATTTTTATTCACTTTTCTATCAATTGAAAACTTCAAATCAAAATATTTAAACCTTCTTTTACAATAAAAAAAATTTATTTATACAATCACACTATTTATTTGTAAGCATAACAGCTTCTGAAGAAGCTTGAACATCTCCCGAGGTAATTGGGCGCGCAATGGGAATTGAAACGATTTATTGTTCACGCCGCCGCAATGTTTAGACGATTACAATCGCCTCTGGTGCACTTTATTTCGCGCCGTTAGGAAGCCCGTGAATTAATATTCACTCATAACGCAGTAACAGCTTGTCTGTTGGGGGAGCACGGTTTCGCAGGCAGTTAGGTATCGCGGAATCCGCGGGTATAAATCGCCCGCGGGGCATGATACGCCCTCGTGGATCGAGCAGTCGTTGGAGCTGGAACGAAGAGCGTTACAGCTGCAGCCATCTTGCCGGGACGGTGTTTAACGGCGTCGTTAAAAATTAACGACCGTTTGTTAAAAGACTCGGCCTACCGGAATAGAAACCGGGCACCGTGAACATACTGCGTTACGAGTCCACGGTAACTGCGCGCGATTCCCCGACCACCGAATTCTTCGACACCTGAATCAGGGAGCTGGGTAATCTCTTACTCGTGCTGATCCTCGGGTCGAGAAGTCTGGGTCCTTTTTGACCCATCCGCGACGGAATAGCGTAGTGAATAGTGATTGAGAAGATGAAGTGATCGGAGAGAAATAACGTTATCTAAATATCACGTTTATGGTAGAGCAGTTATTATGGGTTCAAATGGCCCATACACCGACTCCTGTGTGGTTACTGGCACCTCCCAGGTTCAAGGGTTAACCTATAACCTATTTGACGACTTAAGAATATTCATAATACCTATGTAAGATACTTATTGTATGATGCAAAGTGTCGATTCGTGATGAGTGAGTAACTCGTTCGATGTAACAGGCGTGGTTATAATTATTGCAATACTTATTTTGCTGGCGCTGTGTTAATTAATGAAGGAAGCAGCTTTGTTAAGGTTAGTGAGTTTGGAGTGGAACACGTGGTACGATAATTTTGCGAACACTTGGTCGCTATGAAGCGTTTGATTCTAACCTGATTTTGTTCGTCATGAGGATTTACGAGTGATGTTAGATAACGTCACGCATTTATTCATACGTACTTGGCTTTCTTCATCGTAATTGATCAATTAAAAGTTGGTGCTTTTTTTTTATCAACCACGATGTTAGCGAAGTGAACGCCATCTTCTAAGAATTTTCTTCAACGAACCGGAAGTTATAAATCTTAACTCTTTCTTCCACCTCCCCGTCACTCGGTCGATGGAAATGTTTGAGACTGTACTCTGCTGGCACGCTAGCTACGGTAAGACGCGAGAAGCGGCAATACTTTTGCCGGCCGCGCTCTGTTTACAAGACAGAGTATCGTTACGAGCTTTCGGACGTGAACCATCTGTTCGGACCGTCCAGCGGGAAGATGATACCAAAAAAAGTATCTTTCTTTTCTGCACCACTCTTTCGTCACCCCTCTGGCAACCCTTAGAAAAAAATACAAAAATTCTAGGTGGTATGGTATGGTTAATATCATCAACGCGATCGTGCGTATTTCTGGCTCCATATTAGTTAGGACACTTAGAACGACAGAGTTTACGAGGATTGAAAGTTGAATTATAATTTTGGTTGTTCTTTTCGTATGAACGATACATTTGTTGCTCAATAAGTGTATTCAAAGTGCATGTCAGCGTATATTCAACAGGATCATAGAATACTATCTTTCTGTTATACAGAATGGTCTTATTTCTATATGATCGTCGACCGCTATTACCGACGTTTCTTAAATTTCATGAAGCACAACAGTTGGTACATAGAGAACCCATATAAATGCGATGATAATTGACGTCGGTAAAGTCACTCGTCATTCTATCTTCACCTTTTTATCCTTAGAGTTCGACTTTACCGACAGGTTACCCAGTTGGACACTAAAACCTGCCTCCACAGATGTCACTATCTACACTGAAAAATGGAAGAGCATATTGATCTAATCAATAACGAAATAATACTACGATCAATTTAATCCACCTAAAGATTCATTAACACCACAACAATTATTATCAACCACCAATGCGTAAACTTCACCCCACTTAAAGGATTATTCTAGAAATCTGCATATTCACAAACCCACTGGAAATCTCCTTAAAAGATCATAATCCCGGAACAACTTACATTCATTCTTACATGGGCATGGAAATCCCCCCAAAACATTGATGCAATTACACGATGTTCCGCGTAGTACACGAAGCTGGATCCTTAAATACTTTATCCCAGACTAAATAAAAACATCGCTCGAACCCCCCTGTCCCAACCTGTTCACCGACCGATTTCGTATATTTTCTGAATCAATATTGAATCTTCCCCGTGACCTTGGCACAACAGGTAGGTTAGTTAGATCAGAGCAGGTCTTACTATCGTCATTTTTCTCCTCGAACTACGGGCCGGCCGTGTGGAGTTCTGGTCATTTGTTGCCGATACCAAATTCATGTCCGTCGAAACCGATGATCGATGGGCGAGCTCTCAATACCCCTGGCGACTCTAATGC
Source organism: Andrena flavipes (assembly GCA_963971345.1). Taxonomy (NCBI): domain Eukaryota; kingdom Metazoa; phylum Arthropoda; class Insecta; order Hymenoptera; family Andrenidae; genus Andrena; species Andrena flavipes. The sequence goes on from OZ020480.1 coordinate 2,347,573, forward strand.
CGCGATGCAATTTGCATATCAATAGAGACACAGTGATTCAGCGGGAATATTTTTCCCGGTTGCCGGGTTGCGAGTTCGCTCGCTAAAATAACCCTTCGCGCCGGCTCCTCCCGCCTCCTTTTTTTTTCTTTCAATTCGAACGTCGTCGGCTGGATTAAGGCTTTTTTTTTATGTTACCCACTGTGGCGAAAATGGCGTTACATATCATCGAAAATGCTCGCCCCTTCTGCCAATATTATCTTAATATTGTTCTCCTCCGGCTCTGGCATCGGGAGCTTCCGTTACCCACTTTCGCCAGCGAACACGTCCCAGGCCTCGGCACCCCGTTCCGGGATCTTTTCGACGCGATCGTTATTGGTATCTCGCGGGGTCCCGGGGAAAGTCGTAAAACCGTGAAAAGCCATGAGGCGGGGGCGCGAGGCCGCTCGTTTCACGCCTTAACGGCAATTCCGTCGTTGGAGTCTCAAGAGCCTCGGCACGGCGGGTAAGGTGATTCCGTAGGTAAGGTTGCCAAGAAGGTCGTTGTGAAAAAATAATCGAGACGTCTGCGGGCCTCGTCGCAATTAACGCGGCCGGCAATAAAATGGGAAACGTACGAGTACACACGTCACGGCGCGTCTAAATATGCGATTTCGACCGTGCCCACTTAGAAGTCCTTCGAGTGTTCTCGCACTCGAGTCGAACGTCGAGCGTCGCCACTCGAAGAAAGGCTTGCGCCACGTTCGCCCCGAGACGGCAGGGGTCTTCTTTCGTCCAACGCCTTTCCCTATTGTCGGAAAAAAAGTACAACGCTATTCCCTCACGAATGGTTTACCTCCAGAACATAACTTGAAATTAACTTCGTCACACTGAATCATACTGGTACCTACTTACGTATCCTTAATATCGTTTCGAAAAGTAAGGATGCCGCGTCACATTTCTTACAATGAAACTGCAGGCAACGTGAGCAGTGGAAATTTGGGCAAAGCACGCCGCGAAGAACATTTGTTTCGGCATAAAAGGGGGTCCACCCCGTAGGTGGTTGCCACGAGAGAGAACCCGGGGCCCCGACCATCTGGAACGACTTAAAACACCGAGAATGGGAAAGACAAGGATGACCCTTCGCGGTCCTTCGCGTTGACGGATCCAGCATGGTCCGTCCTCTCGGACTACGTGCGCGGAAGGGGGTCGGTCGGATCCCAGCGGACAGCGAAGAACAATCGCGTGCCCCCTATTCACCGCGCGGCTATTTAGACGAGCTTTCGTAAATGGGTGTAGATTAACCTGCGGATTATCGACTCTGCGCGTCAAACAACGACACCAGTCGCCCATCGGCAGAAACAGGTCCCGGGCGACTTGGAGAATCGCCGTTTACCGTGGCCGAGCGTCAACCCCCCGTGGATTATACCGGCTTAAGGTGAATAACGCCACCAGTCGATCCGACGGATAATCGTCCTCATTGAGGAATCCCAATCTGATCTGGAAACTCCGAATCTTTACTTTTCACGACCTTGGAGCGTCGGCGCGGAATTTCCGGCCTAATGAAGAGCAGCGAGGGGCGGTTGGGAAGGAATAGCCTGGGAAGGAATAGTTTTTTTGCACACTTTTAATTTATTTCTGCACGAGGAATCACCTCCTTTTGCATTGTAACTGTCTTGGTTGACCTTGAATACAGAGGATGTCCGTCAGAGATGGGCGAAAATTTATTCTAAATTAAAAATTTCAGTTCATTCGACGTTACACAGATACTTTCTTTATTCGTCTTTATTTGTGACTTCGGCGAGAGCCTTTATTGAAGTGGGTGCCACGTGTCAGTGGACACCCTGTATAGAGATGCGTGTGGAGGAAGAGGAAGAATCGGAGGAAATCCGTAAGATCCGCGAAGAAGACGGAAGGAGAGAGAGAGACTGAGAGGGAGAGGGCTGGATGGCGAACAACATCAAAGGGAAGCGACAACGGATACGCGTAAACCACGGGAGCCGCGAATGCCGAAAAACCGACAGAGGTTCGAGGTAACCGAGCCGTTCTCGGGAAAACTCATCAAAGAGCCGTGGACGGATAAATGTAACCGGGCCGTTTAGCGTGAACCACTCGCTAATTTTAATTGCCGCCTGATTTACGTCTCGATACGTTTCCATCGCGAGCCTCTGCTTTTTCCTTCCTTTCCGCCTCCTCGATCTGCTGCCGAACATCCTCCCCTCCAGCGAGTCCTCGAGGCCCGCATATGGCTGGAAGAATTCGCGGCCGAGGAGGGACTGGGGAAAATGATAAATGCCACGAAGGCAAGCGGGTACGGATTACCGTGATTTGTCGGTGATAGAGGGCGACGATTTGTCAGGAAATTTAATCGCAGATTCCGTGGGCAGAGTTCTTGCTGCGCGATTGGCTGATGTACGAGTTTAGAGATTTGCAGCTCGGTTGGGAGGATACTTGTGTAAGTAAGTCAGCGTAGGGATATTGGAAGATCGAGGGAAATTGAAGCGAATGTCTGTAACGAGTAGTTGGGTGAGAATAATTGGGGATAATTGAGAGATACCTAAATTTCTGTGGAGTGTTTCGGTCAAATTTAACCCACATTCCGTTGACGCAGATAAGTATATTTTATTTATTCAAACGAAAATGACAAAAATTGAAAACTGATAAAGGCATTAATTTTACTAATGAAAATTGAAAGCAAGCGAGAGTTCCATTGTTAATTTTCAATCAGTCATTTTCTTGTTCACCATCCAAGTCGCTTAGACTACTATTTGAATCCCAATAATTTAAAAAGATCCAAGTGTTTTGCTTCTCACTGAAATTTTAATAGAAACCTCGCGTCTCTACGCTTACTGTTAACTTTTCTACCGCTAACTTTTCTGCAATTATCTTCAAGAAGCCCCAGAAGGACTTCCAAGAACATGTTATTCAAACTAAAACTCGAATTCTTCATCCTCCGATTCCTACGTTCCATCCATACATATTTCGAAGTATCCATCGCAACTAAACATTAATTCAGCAGTAATCTAGCCATTGCAAATAAAGAATCATCGGAAAGACAATCCACAAATTGACGTCGGACACTTCTCCGAGGGTCAGTCTCGGCGAATCAAAACCCCGGCTCCATCGTGTTCAGCTGTTTCTCGAACTAGTTCCGTTTCCCTGTCCGCAGTAGTCTGTCCGACCTTCTCACGTATTCAGGGGGACACGGAAGCGACGACGTAAGAGCGCGTACGCAATATTCAGTTTGGTTTGGTGCCACAGTCCGTCACCCCTACGGCTGTTTTCATAGAAAACAAAGAAACTCATCCCTCTCCCCGTGCCGGCCCCTCGGTGATATTTCCTCGCTCCTGTCGGCGTCTTCCCCGCTGGAAGGACGTCACCACACCCCACGAGACCACCCCTTTTCTTCGCCGACCTGCGCCTTTCTTCGTTCGCGGCTCGAACGTACGCGGAAGTTTTTGGGGTCGCTGGATACAGGCGTAGGGGCGACGGGCGCGTCGTCACCATTGGTCGAGCGTTCAATTACGGCGATAGTGGGAGTTCGGAGGGCTGATGAAGAGGAAATGTGTCACTCGTTATCGGGGCAACGAATGGGGGGATCTACGTTGGTGTTGGGGTGCGCGCGAGCTCCACACGATTCAATTGGGGCATGATTTTTATAGAGAGGCGGTGGGGGCAAACCTTTTCACGCCATTGATGGCTTGAAAGGGGGTGAAAGGAGTTGAGGTAGTTTCTGTGAAAGCAAGGAGATCTTTAACCCATTAACAGCTGTTGTTGCAAAACTGGGACATTGAATTTTAATTTTTTTTTTAATTGGGGAAAATGCAAGGGAAATTCTGGAGTCTTTATTTTAATGGATGGCTGATGGATTAAGGGGACCATCCGGTTAAAATTTTTCAGAAAATTTATTTTTATATAACATCCCGAATTTGTAAATTTGTAGTATAACATCCCGAGAATACCTTGTGAAAGTTTCATACCGTAAACTGCGGTGAATTTACCCACTTTTTTTTTGAAAATATTATACGGTAGATGGCGAACATTACAGCTCTATTATTCATCGCGTTTGGACGTACAAATGAATTGTAGAAGTGAAAAGTGGTGTGTTAATACATGGGCCCGTTAGATTGCAGGCTCCAAGGGACAGATTTCCGTATCGGCTTGCTCGACCTGACCGAGTTACAAGTTCGCTGGAATACACTTCCGTCCGAGGAAAGAGAGGACTGCACTCGCCATAGTGGCCGGAGAATGCCGCCTTTGGCAGACAGCGTGGCACCGATGGTCCTCTCTGTCCTCTTTTTTTCCTCGGGCGTGGCAATAAGGAAGTGGGCCCACTGCTTAAGAAAACAGAGAGCCGCCGATATAGGGCATTCTCAGGCCGACTGCCTGAGAAAACAGAGAGCCGTTTTCGGAATCCTGTCAAGGATACACGGAGCGGGCTTGGCTTTCCTTCATGAATGAAAACGTGGATAACTCGCGAGTAGTCGCCGTCGAGGCCATGTTCAAGCGACGGATGCGAGCCGGAATATCTCGAGTCACAGCTTTCCTCCGTCGATATAAGTCCCAAACTGAACATTCCAAACGCACCACCCTGTAACTCTTTCACGGCCTTAAAGATACACACCGTTCCACTAATTTTCATTTAAATCTCAAAAGCTTGAAATATGAATTACTTGCTTCGTTATTGGTGCCTATAATCTACAATTTTATTCCAAAGGTGATTAAAGTTTGCAACTCAAAACAGAAGAACGTATCATTGTATTAGATTTCAAAGTTTTTATTTTCAAAGGGTGTAGATTAACAAGCTACTGAATTTGAGCCGTTTGTTTCTAAGACATTCTGTATTAAAATGATGTGGATGCGGAGAATGCAGAAAATTCGAGCGCAGAGTGGACGCACGCCCTTTCGAACTCGAAAAAAAAATGAACAGACGATCGTCTTTCCGGAGTGTCTGCCACAAGACAGCGTGGCACCAGCGACCAGAGAACCCCTGCCGACGTCCAGGGTAGGCGGTGACCGCTTAATTAACGGCCTGACGAAAGGCACCGACAATTAACACGATACCAGCTTCCTCCCTGGCTCCTGTGTCTCCACGGTCCAGCTTGCACGTGTGAAATACCAGGCGGGGATATTTGTCACGCTTTTGTCACGCGATAGTTTCCGTGATCTTCGTGGCCGGACCGTTTTGTACGCAAAACAATGCGGTGATTATGTAAACAAACAGCGGCACGTAGCAAACGAAACGTTATTCACTGAACAAAGTACTTAGGTGACAAGTATGGAAATAGTATAATAATGTTTTTGTCATTAAATAGTCTGTAAAATTTTACAAAATCAATCGTCTAACAGTTGAAATTCCCAATACTGCCAATTACACGTGACAGATTGCGTAGCGGAAATAAGAAAATGCCAATAGGTACCTTCCTTTCGTTTCGAGACACCAGCTAAATTTCTCCACTACTTCTTTCGCTATTCCTCGATCCCGAGTTCCGTCGCAATTATACAGAGTCGTGCCTATTCTTGCACTGGTTGGTTAGCGTCCGATCGATTCTCCGCCGCGAAGCGAAACTCGTTATCGCCCCCCACCTCCCCCCCCCCCCCCCCCCCGAGCGACGCCAATCTGCCTCTCGGCCTAACGAGTCGCCGTGAACGACAGAAAGTTCGGCCCCGCGAAGGCGCAGCGCGAATATTGTGTATCTTTCGCGGCGAGCCCATAATGGGGCTTAATGGAGCTGGCTGTCAGCGAGGAGTTTCTCCTTGTCTCTCGGTAGCAGCCTGCCAGCGGACAATACGCGCTCGGTAGCCATGCTGTCGTTTGACAGGACGTGTCCGCGCACACGTGGACACACGTACAGTGCGTTATTGCGCGTCCTGCGAGCGGCGTGGTGATCGAAGACGAGCAACGTCACGAAATAGGTTTTGAAATTGTAGTATCGTAGTCGGTGGAGCATTTGGGGCAACTCCGAAGCGTTCGCGAAGAGGCAAGTCCTAGAAATCAGATGGAGTCGCAAGATTGAAGTGGTTCTTGGATTAATAAGTACCGTAAACTGGGGGGGCATTGGCAGTGGGGGTAACATTGGCCGTTAATTATCAAAGTTAAGTATTAAAGAAGGAAAAGAACAGTTTTTTTTACATTTTCATAGCTATAGTAGTACAAACCATGTGCGTATGGTTTTTGTAAGGCGATTTATTTGAAGCACTGTAACTCCGGATATCATCGGTATTTTTGCTTACAATTAATTTTTCATATTTTCTAACAATTGACAAATAACGCCACAAAGCTGGAAGTAAATATATTTAATAGGGTAAACCAACCAGTGAATGACCGAATCGTTGAATTTATGGAGCTTTGAGATTAATACTTGAATATATTTATGTATAACAACAAAATAACTATTGAAATTGAATTTGAATTTATTTTTCTTGAAATTCCTATAAAAATAATTACTTATTCTTATCGTATTTAAAAAAAGAACGATTATAAAATGCAAAACGTGTAGAAGCCCAGGAAATGACCGCATACTTTTAATAAGAATTGCACTTATATTTTTAGTTACGCTTATTAAGCAAACATTAATAAGATATTAAAACGTATAATATTCTCAAATTTATAATTGACATTTCTTTGCCTAATGGTCATTCACTGGTATGCGGTCAATTACTGGTTGGTTTACCCTAGTTTTGTTTTAAAAAATTCACAAATCTCGCATCATTTTTCGTCCGCGAAGGTAAGCAGAGTCCTTAAAACAACTGTAAAAATGGTAATTTTTATATTATATAACAAAATTTATTCCAAGAGCTGTTTAGAATCTAAATTTTAAATTGTCTATTCTTCCCACAAAAATCACCTCCTCCACCGCTTACCATGGACAATTAAGGCAAGCTTCCAGTGTTTATTGCAACAGCCTGATTATCGCCCATCATCGATACCTTTCACCGCGTCTGGAGGCGTTTGGGAGCTGAAATGGCCCCCCGTTCCGCTTCGAAGGCACCCTTTTGTGCGGCCTTCTTTGCGACGGGCCCAGCGATCGGCGATCCTCCCTCTGCCAGTCGTATCACGATCGTTCTGCGGCGACCAGCCTCGAAGTCAAACCCATTGACCGCGGGGCCGGTGTTTTGACACGATGGCACCTCCGGGGATAATCCTTTAAACGGGCGCGACGGGTGGTCCATCGCGAGTCACCTTTCTCGCAGGACCTGCCTCGTCGCCTCTGCCTTTAATCCCATCGGCCAATCCGGCGCACGAGCACTTCCTGGCGTCCTCGAGGCCACGGAAAGTCTTGCGGTTAATCCCGCAAAAGTCTGAGTGCCCCATGCTGCGCCCAGCTTCTGTGTACTTTCGTCGAATTAGCGCGACCGTGGACAGGGCAGTCGATTAACTGGGGAAAACTCCACGCACGCGTGAAAAAAACCTGTTGACTTCCCTGCACGGCTCAGATTCAGCTGGATAGTGGAGATATTAAGAAGAAATCGATAGATGATACTCGGCTGTGGGAGGCATTAATCCTAGGCTGGCGGTGTAATAGTAGTGGGGAACTCTTTACAAATCCAAAAGAATTTAGATCTTGAATTTAAATATTTGATGAATTTTAACAAAAATAATTGCTTCTGTGCACAAATATTTTTTCACCTACAAATTTCATTATAGGTACTCGACACAATTATCACTGAAAAGTTAAAAGATTCAAAAATACGAAAATAGTAACTCAAAAATAACGCTAGGGTGCAGTGAATCCCATTTGACCAATTTGTAATTGTAAGAAGGTGTGACTACGGAGGGTTAAGGTCCGTTTGCACGTGACAGTATATAAATCGTGACACATACGGTCGTGACTTTTGACGTCGTGAAACTTAAGTATGTCGTAACATTTGATTCACGCTGTGATACCTACAGCGTCACGACAGCGAAAGTTTTACTCTGACGTGGAAACGCAGCTTTAATACGGGTCCAAATTGACCCAGGCGCCGATTTCTGCGCGACCACTCGAACCGTCCGTCGTCCGCCGTCCGCGGGTTAAGTGTGTCGAAAGTTAGTGTAGCCTCATTAGGACACGCTCTCGTCAGATTCCAGCACGTGTCTCCCACTAATCATTTTTCTATATATTGGAACACAATGCGGCCATTGTCCCAGAGCATACGAATACCGTTACAGGACTCGACCGTGGCTCGTATAACCCGATATTCGAACAGAGATCCGACTGTCGGGTGGAGAATCGTAGAAACGCGTGAAGCCCTGAATGGAGTCATCGGGCCTGCGTTGGCTTCGATCTGAAGAGTAAAATCTGTGCGATAGCCAACCGAATCTGAAGCCCGTCTCTTTGACTCGTTCTGTTTTCCAGATAGTTTTCTGATAATATTTGTCACTCGACTCATCAAACACTTCATCCTTAGTTAATAACTTAAACCGTTGCTTACGTTAGAGAGTACCATTTTTTAGTACATTATGTTAAATAGCATTTATTTTAAACATGTATCTGCGTGACGATATTAAAATTTATTAACTCTTCTGAGTCTACTTACAGAAGAGTCACAACCTCCTCAGAGATTACAGACAAAAGGGGTCCATTCACAACTATAAGAATATCATTTAACTTTTATAAGAAATAAATCAAATTTCCAAAAAATACATAAGTGGCAAAGAGGTAGAATTAAAATTGTTGCGAAATAGATGAATATTTTTTAGTAATATTCAGTAGTATTGTGTAATGTTTAGGGAGGGCACACTTGCCATCGGGCAAGCTGATACAGAATACCCCTCTGATTACAGAGTACCCTAAAGGCCTAAACAGTGCCTGGAGCTTCTACGAAACTTTGATACATTAAATTAAAGAGGAAAGAAATATCCTAATTCACAAGTTCATTAGGGAGATATTGTCTTATTTATGCTACTGTTTAATTTCTTATTTTTAACGTTTGATTTTTAATGAAAAGCCGGCAAAGGAACTGTAGACTACTGTTAGCCAGTAGATAGAACGAAAAGCTGCCATTTATTGGTCACTCGGCCTTTCCAAGGCTCGCCGGCTCCCCCGATGGAAGCTTTGTCTTCGATTCCTGGCATCCGGTTCCGGTTCTTATCTTATGTTACACATGTAACCTTCCGCGCTATTTGGTCCATTGTTGGCCACATGTGCCTCGTCTGAAGAGGTTTGCTTATGTTGGCCCACCTAACATAGCAAAGCTATGGCCCGGCCACGAGTGTAAACTCCGCCGACAGGCCGATCCTGGAATTCGATCGCGTCTAATCGTTTTCTGCCAATTATATGGCTCTATTTATGGGTCTATTAAGTATCTTCGATAGGCCAAGAATCTCGATACTCGGTGAAAAAGCGAGGGAGCCAGCTTTCTCAAGGCCAAACACCCCATAATTTTGTTTTTAAAATTGTTTGCCTTCCGTCTGGATATGATTGGAAGATCATACTATTTTACCTATTCGTTTTAATTTGAATTCGTAACAGCATTCGCGTAGTTGAAGAGTAAACAACGCTAGGATTCAAGGTGTGTCTATTCCTGTTCTAGAATAAGGCTGTCTTGGGTGCATGCACGTGTATATGACATGTCATCACAGAAAACAGGATCCCCGCGCGATTCGTGGTCCCGTGGTTTTCGGTTCGGCAGAGCGGACGGTGTTCATCCTCGCGTGAGTTTCAAACTCCTCGAATCTCGTATAAATTTTCTACTACCGCTGGGTTCCCTTGGTACAAACCTACCACACATTAATTCTTCAGTAATCTTTGCGGGATTTTTATAGAAAACCTTTGTGAACCCTTAAACATCAAACGGGGATTTCATGTCTAAAAATCCTATCCTTCGATAAGGAGTAAGAATACAATTAGCCCGATACCACCCCACTTAGTTAAAAAATCAGGGACGAATTTGGAGCACCTAGCTTAACAACCCTCTACCGCTCTTTTCGTAAAATATTAAATATTTTAATTTAAAAGAGTTCAGGCAATTTTAAAATTAATTCATTCTGACAACTCACACTCGAGTTATTTGCTAGCAGTAATTTGCTACACGAAAAGAAGAGAATTCTTTTTTAAATTGCCTCAAGTCTGTGTTTACAGATCACCCGGTGAAAACAGCTAAACTAAAAACATTTTGCTACCATCTCCAATTTCTTTTGCTCATAATTTCCCAATACACAAATCCATCCCTGTAGAAAATATTTCTAAAAATTTCTTACCCGAACTATCCACTACATTCTAAATTCTTAAATTTCCTCAACCAAAAATCACCACTATTCCCCCTCCATTCCTAAAATAATTCCACAACCTCGACACATCCTCGTCTCCCCCAAAAAAGCCTCCTACTTCGTAAATTTGAAAGAAATGAAATTTAATTTTACTCATCCATCGAGAGGAGAACTTAAAGCTGAAAGAGTGCAATTCTCGGGATTAACTTTCTTCCCGCCAATCGGTGGGTCCGTCGATCGGTCAGCGACATCTAATAAACGAGTAAATAATTTCGGTCACGTAGCAGTGGCCGGGCGCTGTCACAATGGCAGCCCCTTAAATAGGATTATATTAAGCTGTTTCACCGGCGGTGAATGGCGAGTCAAATGGAGGATCGTCGAGGATGTTTTGGTAGGCGCGACTACGTGAGCAGTAGACGCTGTGCCACCGCGTCGCGGCGCGCCGGGCGCACGGAGTGGAACACGAAGAAGAGACGAGGAGGAATAAGGTAGTTGACAGGTGAATGGTCACGGGCATCCAAGCTCTTCCCTTGTCCGCGAGCTTTCCCACGTCCACGGGCACGCTTACAATCGATTTCTTTCCGCTCGCCTTTTCTTCTCGCTTTTCACGCCTCCGCCCCTCTATTTCCTAACCTCAAAACTTTGCGCAAACATGGAAGAGATTATCGAGTACTGAATAAGAGTAGACGCAGCGAGATAGAAGGATTTGGTCATCGTTTCTTTTCGTGTGTCTGCTATTCTCCAAATTTCATCCTTTTTTGTGTGTTCTATTTGACGTAATGATTTCGGTGGGAGGTGTATTGTTATTGTTATGAGAGGAGTAGGGAACAGAGTAATATGTACTACTATTATTTGAGGATCCATTGTTATATAGTTGAGAATATTGTAAAATGGCAAAAGACACGTAAAATTGATTTCAACGTGATTACCAAGCCACCATGTATAAGTGACATTCTCAAGGAGTGTTATATATCGAATTTCGTTTAGTTCGAAAGTGTCGCCACAGATTCTCGGATACCATAACCTCAAATTCGCGGCCGGTGGCGTTTCAAAGAAGCGTTGGCGAGTTGTCGCGTTAAACTTTCATGCGCCGTGCTCTGTTACTCGCGCGCACGGAGCACGTGCATTCCGATTGAACGGCGGCTCGTAAAATAGTAGCCTTTCATCGGGTACAACGCAGCGGGCACCGGTCCGAAAATCTCCGACGGACTATTTCGGAGGCCGCGGACAGTTTAAAAAGCCCGCCAATCGGGCGATACTCGGCGGCCGTCCCCGTCGTTGGGATCGCCCCGGCTCTTTGTCGTCGAATTATTTTAGCGGCCGATATTTCCATCCGTACTGCCACCTAACCGAGGCCTCGGGCCAAAGTCAACAACAGAGAACGAGCGCCCTCCTTCTCGCTTCCTTTCAGCCCCCTGCCCTATTCTCTCTGTCGCGCTTTTCCCGTCTACGAACTTTTACTTCCAGAGGCGAGCCAGAAGCCGTGGATCGCGGCTCGTGTCTCGCCTGCGAACTAATTAGCGGGGAAATGTCATTACGCTTTCCGATGTCTTTGGAATTTTAATTAACGGACATCGGAGCCAATGAGTAGGTAAATATTGAACAGCTTTGCGATGTAAGTGGTAGGTAGGATGGATACGAAAATTTGGATGAAAAATGTCTATGGGTGAAATCCACAGCTAGTTTCAAAGATCTACTTCTTAGATTAATTGATTCGGCATCTCCTTCGATTCAGCAATATTCTGAATGACTCCAGTGCCCTATATTTTGGGGCAACGTGTATATTCTTCATTCTCAAAATTAACCCCTGAGCGGAGAAGGGTGTTCGAGCGATTAGCTAATGAAACAAAAATATGGGAAAGAAAGTGAGAAGGAAAATCTTTTTTCTATCATCATCTGAATCAGATGATATCTAATGAAATTTCTTTTAATGATGCATTTTTGTAGTTTTATGTCATTCTTCGATTTTATTTTTTCAGTAATTCCTTCAAGTTAGTAATTCCTTCAGTCGTGGTTAGGTCTCCACCCCCATTTTCTTTGTAGGGTGCCAGGGCTCCTTGGCTCCCTTTCCCTCCCCCTCTGGCTGCGGCACTGAATAGACCAATCTGCGAATATATCGCCAATGATATCAGGCACCTCGTATCGATTAATGAGCGCCGGAAATAGGGTTGCATCTTGTCGTCGACAGATCGACAGGAATTTCTGAGAATAGAGCGATCTGCGGGCGCGCGTGACGCAACGGAACGCAGCGCAGCCGCGCGCCCTGCCTCATCGCCGCACTGAAATCGTCGTCGCGACGGCTTGCCTCCGCCAAATTCGTCGTCCCGTCGTATCGGCGTTCATAAATCGGTCGCTTGCCGTGTTTCCGCGCGGTTACAGAGAAAGCAAACAAAAGATAAATCAGCGATAAAACGTTGCCCGGCGATCGACGAATCGACCGGAAGAATAATAGTTCAGCCAGGCGGGTCGACGATGATGGCACCGCGCTAGGTGCCAAGCCGTCTAGTTATGCCACTGGAGCCTGGGAAATAAAAATAATGACCGTCCTAGCGCGTGCATCCGACTTAACTATCGTCAAATCGTTTTATAGCCTCCGGGTTTCACATTTCTTCTCTGCTCTTTCTGACGTTGGAGCGACTTGTTAACGAGGCAGGATGAATTAACCCGATATTCAACACTTTCCTAATGGAGGTTGACAAATAACTGGTGTTTCCGTGAAAATGTCTACCGTTCTGAAAGGAGGAAACAAAGAATAGAATTTCATAGAAAGTTACTGGGACTAAGCAGTATGACTTTAATAAAAAAAGGGCACTCCCAGAGCGACCACTCGAAAGTCAAAAATGGTAATGATAATGCGTCTCTAAGTTAATTCTTAAAGTTCCTCTGTGCAAATAAAGAAACTAATAAGTCAGGTATTTGGTATTCCGCGCGACACTTAAGTTGGAAATGCCAGGTGGCGTCAAATATATCGCTTTCTTGGTCAACAACCAGGGCCAACGCGATGACCCTGTATTCTTAACGCCGAATCGTGAGTCGAAGGCGACTCAAAGTGATTCAAGTGGCCCGCGAGAAAGGCAAATATTTGACGAGGAAAGATGAATTCCAATGGAATTCCACGTCACCGCAGACGTCGCGGCACCGTGTCGTATCGATAGCGTCGAGACGACGGGAAAATTGCAAAGTGTCGTGCACCAGTCAATGGCATATTACACTCGGAAAAATTAACCAAAAGATAGACACAAAGCATGCTCCTTCAATCTAAATTTTCTGTGTCACTCTAAATGCCTAAATGCAACGAATTCTACATGAACAACAACTACAATAACCACACAGATTGCGCTGTCACCAATCCATCCTTCACTCGCAGCTACGCAGTAGAGACCTCAGCATTGCTCGAAAGTGTGGACAGAAAGTCGCGGCTCCTCCCCAGTTACCGAAAACTCGAGCCGCAGCCCGGTCCGTCGAATCTCGAATCAGTGTGGATTATTTATACAATAAGCAAAATACCCGTTGGCTCCCGGGCACTCGGTCGCGGCGGAATCATCGGCACTCGTAATTCGAACGAGGATCAGCCGGTGGTGGCTGTCAAAAAACGAAATACCATCCGGGCCCGCTCCTCGAGCCCGGCGTCCACTCGAGGCTGGTATTATGAATGAACAGGGACGTGGAAGGAACGGGTGCCGGGGGGAGGGGACGAACGGGAGCGAAGGAGAGGTAGAAGGAGTGACTCGAGTCTCTCGAGGCTCTCCAGGGCTGAATGGGAACCAAGTGAAAAATCCGTGTGGTCATTTCTCGATCGAGCACAATAAAGCTGACTGCTACGCAGGATCCTCCGCCTTCGTTGCTACCTTCGGTGCCACGCTGATCGCGCCTCCGTGTTGCTGCGTCACAACAGTGACACACACTCGCGCGCTCATTGTGCGACGGGATTCCAGGCTGCGCGAGCAGCTCGACTGGCAGGGACGGGTGGAGAGAGAAAGAAACCCGACGCGGCTTACAATGAGCGCCTCGCTGGATGACTAGCGGTCGAGGAAGGGCCTCGGTTGGGGCTATTTATGCGATCTCATTCCCGGACGAGGTGACACGGCCACGTCCCGTAAACAATGCGATCTTACGAGGGAAGAATGTCGACTTGATTCGATTAACGGCGATGATTGGTTGTATCTGCCGTGGCTGCTCCTCGGGATACCTCGGTCCTCCTATTTTCTCTTTTTGAAACTCGAGGGAACGGGGTCTTCCGAGAACCACACGCCATGGTGGAATGTCGCCGGTGGACGGAGGATTAATTTTTCTGCCGCGACCGTCGCTGGACTTCCGGCCGTCGCCTTTTAAATCGGCGGTTCGCTCGTGGTGGCGGTGACAATGTGGGATTCTGGACTACGTAGATTTAGAGAATTGTATCGAGGCGTTCAATGGGAGAGCGTAATCGTAAATTTGTGGAAATGCTGGCGAGGCACGTAGAAGACACTCGATACCCCTTGCCACGATCACGGAGCGTCCCGATCGATCACGCGGCACTATGCGAAAGCGTGATCTAGACGGCGTTTCGGGCGTCGTTCGTCGATCCATCGGTCAAGTTGCTGACGTCTTGACGAGGCGCAAGAAACGTCTGGCGTCACGTAAAAAAGCCGTTCGTCTTCGGGAACGCACCCACCCACCGTCGACAGGTCTGACGCGTTCCGAGGGCCTGATGTGGGGTCCCGAGAGCACGGGCTATAGATATAACCGGGGCCTGCGGTTGTGTAAGCTGTTTCAGCCTTCCAAATTTAACGGATGTTAATTACGTCGGGGCTCGGGTAATCTCTTTGATTGGGCTTGCTCAGTGGCTGCGCTTTCAGGTGCTCCACGCTGCAGGATGCTGGGTAATGTGTGGAGTAATGGTATCCCCTCGATGTCAGGGTGGTTTCAGTGGAATTTTAACGAGGATAGGTGGATTGTTTCACGCTTGTTTTTTATTTATTCACGAGTTGACCCAATTTATAAGAATATCGAAAGTACCTACTACCACTAATTTTGGTAATGCAGTCGTAATTAGAGGCTCTACTTGAACAGTGCACAATGGAAGAGTGCGACGTGGATTAAGGTCCTAATCCTTATTTTCTCCAGGTCACGTCAGTGTCACCCGAGTGTCAGTGTTAACGGGTAGTTTGTTCAAACTGGTGGATCACCGTGTAATTAACATTTTCACGGTCTGCTCGAGTAGTTAGGGGAGAATTGTTAGGTGTTAATGAGCACCGGAAGCGATTCCTGGCCACGATCCGCCCACCGATTTTGGCGGAACAGGAAAGTGTCGTCGGTTAGGTGACACTGGGGGTCAGGAAGCAAATGATCGACAAACCATGCTCCATTTGTACAAACACCATTATTCATCCTTCTCTTATAATAACTGGATCGCCAAAGAATTTGGGGATCGTTTAAAAACGGAAACAATAAATGTGTAAACTTTGTATCTCGAGATATTAATCCAGGCAACAGAAAATTCTGCATAAAATAAGAAAACTGAAGCACTTCAAGTCGTTTTCAAATAAACATAAAACTACTTAAGTAGAGCACTGACGGGGTGACTATGCTGCCATATTTGGTATTGAGTATCCGCTTTTTTGGCTATTGTCAAATTCACTTTATAAACAAAATACAAACTTACATAAATATAATAAAATCCTCCAATAATGTGTCGGGCTGCCAAGTGTCAATCTCGAAGGCATATTCTCTTTTTAAAGTGAATTTGACAATACTGAAAAAGGCGGATACTCAATACGTACTCTTCTCTCTCCAAAGGACCAAATATGACGGTTGCGCGTACCCGCGTCTTTAGTGCTCTAATAAAGCTGCTTACGTTCCACTGCAATAGCAGCCCATAACCGCGCAAGTGGGAAAGTATCTACTCGCAATTGGGTGCCTCTAAAAAATACATCTCATTCGACAACACACCTTTCAACACGCCCGTCTATTTGCCGCAACTCCGCCACGTGGATATCCAAGCTCGTATATACGGTTGTCACTTTGTGAACGCTTCCGACGGTTGCAGCCGATTTCCTCCTCTGAAAGCGAAGTAAGCAGTGCCAACGCTGGGTGGTTCCGCTATCAAACGGTTGAACGCCTCCGAGGACGAATGTCTCTCGTCTCCACCCCCGACTTTTTCCCTCGCTCCGTCACCTCTTTCTCCCCTTCCGCCGCTTCTTCCTCTTTCTACTTCCTTTTCCTAGCCCCGTGGAGCTTTCAAGCCCCATTACCGCCGCTTTGAAACACGCCACGCCGTCCCAATGCGCTTTTTTATTGCTCTATTATTGGCCACGGTCGCGGAGGCCGCGCGGAGGATTTAGCAAAAACCCGTCTCGACCTCTCCCCTCGCATTCTAGCTTCACCTTCGACGTCGCTATCTCAATTCCACTGTTCGCGAGCGCTTCCCGTTCCGGCGACCTCCAATTTCCAATTGGTTATTTCGTGACGCGCGGCTCAAGGGGGAATCCTATTTTCTGGGCTAAAAACATAGTAATATTTGGGATTTTTTTTAAGAAACTAGCAATTCGATTCATCTGAAATTTGAACTATGCCTTTAATCATCTTTGAAGAAGTTACAGTTTTTTTTATATTAATTTCAAATAATAAATATAGGAGTTAAGCAAGATCAAATTAGACCAGGCATGTTTTAGCCCAGAAAATAGGATTCCCCCTTAAGGACTTCCCTGAACACTGACTCGTCGTCCGCGTTTCTGTAGTTCTAGCAAGGCCCAACCAGGGCTAGGATTGACGGCTGGTTTGTTGACGCATCGACATTTCCCAAGGGAGATCTTTGATTCGGATAGACGCCGCGATTCGCCGGATCCGTGTTATTAGCCGAGTCTCTCGATCCGGCGAGTGTAGGGGGTGTTAGAATCGATGGATTTCAAACAAGCATGGAGTCAAGGTGGAGTGGAAGCTGATGCGGATAACGTTGAAGATTCCCTCCTGGTAGTTTAGAGTGAATTGATCTTTTTATAATTGCCTGTCGCGCGCCTCGTGATCCCGCCGGGGCGATTATTACTGCCAGACGGCGCGCTATCTAATTTTCCCGATCCCCGCCCCGGCGTATCTGTCACAATATGTTCTTAATACTCAACGGCGGCCGCGACAAGTTGTGTTGTGTCAACAGAGCTCATTGCCAGCATCAACAAGAAGCGGTTACAGCCTAGGTGCTCGCTCAAGATGAACAGGGTCGTGCACCCGCGTGCTTTTGTCGCGAAAGTATGCATCAGTCTTTGGCCTTCACTGTTATGACAGAAGAAAGATCGAATTTGCTCCAAGATCCTGCGTTTAATCTCGTTCCGGTGGATACGTCGTTCTCTTCCATTAATCACAGTTCATATTCTTCTTCCACCGCTGCCTTGGAAGTAGAGGTTGGTGTTTGTGGAGGATTTCACACGCGGATTGTTGGTCAAACAAGTGGGGACTTAGGTAGGTACAGTACAGACGTCTGCGAGTGGACGAATGTTTGCGCTAGCTACTGTATTGTTCTTTGGAATATTTTTTCAATTTCAGGGTATAGGCTCGGAGCTTCGAGGCTCTGTTGTAGTAGATACGGTATAGGTATCTTTGTAGAAGATAGTGGAGACTATGTACACGCTGACTTGTGTTAGAGGGAATCGGCTCATTAGCGATTAATCAGTAGAAATTATTCAAGGAGGTACCATGCTATTTTCTTAACTTTAATTTAGTTATAATATACGGGTTAGACAGCCCTTTGGTACAATTCGTTACAATGCTGTAACATATGAAACAAAGATAGCGAGAGAAGAATGATCGAAAAATATTACGTTCACCCCAGCAAGGAACAAAGGTTCTCATTTCTCCTTCACGCGTCCTACGTTCGATCTTCAAAGTGCACTCGTCAGAGAAGAGGAAGTGCTTTTTGTCCTGCCTGCACGTCCTACGCGTATATTTAACTTGGCATACCTACTTCAACACCTTCCGCGCGCAAGGAGCGCTCGCTTCTTTGCCTTCTTCTATTGCCCACTTCTTAGAGTCGTGCGCTTCGGATGAAAAAGGAAAGGGGTGGGAAGGGGGTGCAGGAAAGGGGAGGAAATATGCGTGACCTTGAAGTTGTGAACGATAATACCAAAGAGTAATTCTTTCTTCGTCTCCACCTCGCTTGACTGAGCCCCAAATGAGTTTCACTTTCTCGCCAATTAATATGGGGGTAAATGCTCGTGGATATGATATCGCGTGGCTCCGCTGTTCATACATATGCAGAACAGAGGGCCAGGCGTGGTTACATTCGGTCACGCACTGAGAATATTTTGTCAATCGTCGGTGGTGCTCGTTAGCGGCATCCGTCAGAGTCGCGGACGCGTCTCGGCGCCTTGACTTCTCGAAATAATCACGTAGCACGCCTAGGACTGGCTTTTTCTTATTCTTCCTCCGCGCTCTTGTTCCCTGGCCGCTTGCATAGGTCCGTCATGCTGGTTGGGCTGGATGTAAATGCGCCATCCCTGGAATTCGTACGGTTGAATCGTCGTTGCTGTCATAGTTAGGTACATCGCCAACGTTGCATTTTATTTGCAATTAAATATTTGTCTATGTAATCTACCTACGTGATCCGCGCAGGTGTTGTTGAAATTCTTGGTGAAATGGGAAGTTTAAGGGGGTAAAAACCTGCCAATGTTTACCCAGTTTATACCACTAAGAGGAATTCAGGTGTAACGATAGAAGTGGACGATTTTTTCTCCAATCTAAATTAACCACTCATCGTAGCAAAAACCTCATCATGAATACTATCACGTTAATGCAAAGTGTAGATATTACGTTGAACCTAACACAAAGCTATCACCAGTTGAATTGAAGTCTAGGGATTCAACTCTAACTAAGATGATCTCATTATGATGAAGCCATCACTACGAACAATATCATGTTAATACAGTATCGTGTTGAAGCTAAAGCAATTTGAATTCAGGTACAGTCGTCTAAGTACAGGAATCTTCGTTAAAGACGTTACCAAGAGCACTATTTCTAATTCGGTATCGTGTTGAACCTCACCTCGTGACTACCTGGACAATTCTTCCCTCAAATGTAGTTAGACATCTCGTTATGGCAGGGACTTTCCAAGAGCACTGTCACGTTAATTCATTATCGCGTGGCACGTAACTCGGACCTAATTAGTCAAGCTTGAACTCAGTCACAGTGGTTCTCCGAATATAAATTGATCGGTAACCCACAATGGAAAAAACATCGCGACGAGTATTATCCCGTTAATCTTTGATGGGCGGGGCAACGGGTAGGTATCAATCGTCTGCGCGGAAGCGGCGGGGAATAACAAGAAAGCTGGGAAAGTGAACGGGTATCAATGGTTTGCGTGGAAACGGCGGGGAATAACAGGAAAGCCGGGAAAGTCAACGGGGTAAATATGTGGGTAAATAAGTAAAGATCCAGAACGGGGCTGCGACGATACCGCGACGGTTGTTCGAGGTTCGCGCAGGTGGTTTTGCACGAGGAGACACGAGGCGGTGCTTGGGCCGGTGTTTTCAGAATAAACTGGCGAGCTTATACTCATAACAAGAAAAATATTAAATCACCGTCATCGGCCTGTACCGCCCCTATACAGGGGCCCTTATCTGTGTGCGCGCCGCTTTCGATAATAACCGTTGCCGAGTTGAGAAGCTTATTTCAGCAAACCTCGTTTCCGATTATCTTTATTTTCACTTAAAACATTAATATGTAATCATTTACACCGCTCGGGATTACATCGCCGACACGCGAACCGGTTCCCCCTGTTCCTCGAAAAAGAAGGGGAGAAAGAACAGCCGCGGAATAATTCGTGGCCGGCGAACAGTTCTACGAGTCCTTGTAACGCGCGCGATCAAAGGAAACTTGCGCGAGGGTATAACGAGGTGGGTATACCTACAGTATCCACGCTTAGAATATTTCGTGTTTCAATATGTTACTGGAATAACGACTGGGGTGGGGTGGCTTTGCTTTTGCATCCTACTCACTATTTAGCAATATCAAATATTGCAACAGTGTTCATCGAGTGTGAAATTATGCAGCTGTAAATTAAACCATAAGGGGCCGTCCATTAATTATGTAAGGGAAATGTTAGCAATTTCTCTTCCTCTCCTGTTCCCTCCTTCTCCCAGTATAAGAATTCGTAAGATTTGATATTCCAACCCTCTCATTACGTAATATTTTTTACATTTAGTTCTTCCAATTATTAAAATTCTTTAAAACGTAAGAAATTCGCGACCCCCTCCCCCCCAAAAGCCTTAAGTAATTTAAGGACGGTCTCTAAGTCCTGTTCATAAGTATCAGGCAGAGATGGGCAAAATTTTTATTTAAATAAAATTTCGAAAAATAAAAGTTACAGTGTCGAATAAAATTAACTCTTTTAATTTTTACTCGTTATTCGAAATTTGACGTAAATAAAATTTTTCTCCATCTCTGGTATTAGGACAGCTGCTGTATTTGCAGAAAACGTGATACTTATCTGGTACACATTGAATATTATTCATGGTTTTAATTTAAAACACGTAGGTACTTATTAAATAAAATAAAATTTGTTTCTACAGTTGTTCGATAGATTTGCAATGTTTCGCACAATTATTCCACACAGAGTAGGTGTCCTATTACCCACTTACATGTGGCAGTGAAAGAAGGATACCTATAGTTGGGCGTATATCTAATCTTCTTTGTCGTGTATCGCCTTATAATGGATATACCCGTTTGCTAGTTTTATTTCGCTTCTCTTTCTTCTCTGGTAGCCTGGCCAGGCACGAATTCCGCGTACCGATTCCCTTCGCAGTTTAAGCCGCATCAACGACGCATCGATTGAGCCATTATGGCCGCTGGGTAATGCTATTTCGAAGAGCGACCTGCAGGCTAAATTCGCGTTTGCGCCCCTCGTTCTACCGTCACACCGCAGGAAGCACTCGTGTATAATGGGCTTGCGTTAGGGCGCACTATACCCGGGGCTAAGGAACGCTCGATTTACCGTGAAATCGGTGAATGCACAGACCGTGTGTACGCTCACCTCCCCTCTGTTGGGGCGATGATCTTTTTCAGGGGATCACAGGTCGAGCGCCAAGGAAACCTATCCGCCGTGATCCATTTCCAGCTAATTGTTACTTGGTGAGCTTTTCATGGAAACAGCTCGATCGTTAATATACTAAACCATCAGTTCTACGCGTGCTTGAGCAGTATTTTCATAGTTGAATATAAAATATAGAGATGAGAAGAAATGTTATTTAAATAAAAATTTCCAATCACGAATAGAAGTTAAAAAAATTATTAAAAAGGTAACTTCATTCGTCAAATAATCTACTATTATTTAAATCATTTTCCATTCAGTAAATGCCCAACTCTGCTCACCACTCACTTGAAATTTCACACGAGTGACTCACAAATTTGTCACGTGGATATGAAAGAAAATAGAAGCTTAAGGTGACGGAATAAAAGCATACTTACTTACTTAAGTAGAAGCAACGTAGCACTTTTCACAATTAATTATTCTTTTGTATTTACATCTGCGACTGTATCGACGAATCATAGATATCACACTATTCAGTCAGAGCTCCCAGAAGAAGCGCTCAACAATTTTTCCGGAGGTCCACCTCGGTACGCTAGAAAACAATAATTCAGGCGGACACGAAGGGTACAAGTCGATCGAGCAGGCCGCCTTCTCACGGCAGCAAATGCGCCGTAACTCGAATTCGAAACAACGGTCTCGTTGTCCTGTTTCCCATTGTGTACCTTTCTGGCCAGCGGAGAGGATCCACGGGGCCCGACGGTGGATCGCGCGCACGCATTGTGCGCGCGTTGCTCGCGCAACAATACGATCGGTAGGCGACAGGAGGATATCACGCGCACGGCTGGCCACTGGCAATGACTTAATGCTATTTGGAGCCCACGGCCTCCTCTTGCACGCCATTATGCACGCGTGGCGGGTGCACTCGCTCGTGGATGCCGTAACACGAGGCCCAAAGAGGCACGCCGACGCGAACGGAAACATGTATACACTGCTCTGTAGGCCGCATGCCGCATTTCGGGACGAACCTTCGCCACCGGATCGAATGGATTTCCTTGGCAGAAAGTGGAAGACACGAACTCGCAGGATTCTTCGTTCAATATTTATTCAGAGTCGGTGGTTGATCAGCTTTTAATTTATAACTCGTAGGATTTCAGTTATAAATTAGTGAGCATTCCAGCAAGCACAGAGTTCTTTTAAATATAATTCATTTTTTCTTTCGAATTCTGAAGCCTTTTCTATTAGGTTCTATTTACTATTAGGTGCTCTCGATGTTACACTTGGGTCCAAAAAGTCCATCGAGAAGTCAAAAAACACATCTTTTACAACAAACTTCTCCTACAAATAGTGACTCGTGACAAAGTTGTTCCAGGAAAGTGAGCATCGCGGAAGCGTGTACCGTAATATGGGTGAACATTGGCAGGTTTTTGAAACATTGTGTTACTTATATAATATAAAAATTAACACGTTTACATTTGCTTTAAGTTCCTACAATTTTGTGATTGTACTAGAAGTGTCGAGATGCATACAATTTTTGTTCTTTTTCTTCTTTAATACATGTTAAAAACCAGCCGGTACGGGGTAACATTGGCACATCAGATAAATAGTATTAGCCGGTAAAGATTTACTAATTTGTAGTCAGTGAGATACATTGACACTTAAATCTGTTCATTTTATTTTATTTTTTACATCTTAATTAAAATCTATATAGTTGTAACATTGGCACATCATATAAATAGCATCCACAAGTTAACTCTTACTAATCCGAAGTCGGTAAGATAAGTTGTTACTACGTAAAATCTCGATCTCGAATACGAATTTATATGTTCATGCGTATAGCTGCCAATGTAATTCATACCTTAGACCAGTTGAGGAGGAAGTAGGCTGGAAGGTCCCCAGGTCGTAGCATCCACCGTCGCGACGTTCCGGTAACGATGCAATTCCGAGAAGAGTTGTTCGTTCGACGGTTTAATGGCATTCGGTGTCAGAATTTCGTGGGACGCACGGGGGTTGAATACCCTAAAATTAGCCCCGTTGGAGCGTTGAACAGCGAAGCGGGTCCACCGCGATCGTGCGTGGACCCACACGCGTGGGGAACGTGAAAAAATGCTTACACTATCATCCGTAATTTCGTAAACAGACCACGGATAGTACGGGGGCTGGACTATGGGCCGCTAGTGCACTCGTTGCGGGTGGGCCCGAGGGGCGACGCGTCTTCCGTGGTGGATTTTTTTTTACTCCGGCAAGTGGGTACCCTGCCTTCGAAACCATTTAAAAGCAGCCTCGCGTCGTGACCTAGAAAGCTACGTAGATACATCTACTATCTCCGATATTATAAAGTACAAAATGCGGAGGATAGGGATCTGCTATCATAGTCCTTGAATCTTAAACGCACGGAACATTGAAATAGCTATTCCACTCCTCTTGAGCATCTCTACATGAATAACAAAATAATTCAGCGAAAACGTAAACAGACGGCAGGTTGAAAATTTATCGCAATTAATGCCTCCACGGTCCAGGTAACACCTTTCGCGCCAGGGCTGAAAACAGTTTGCAGAACGAATACTATATATAAATATAAAGTATCCACGTGCGCGTCGTAATTCGGAGGAAGATCGGTTGGAGGGCCCGGTTAATTAATTGCCCATTTTAAATTCGAATTACCATGTCATAATAACGTGTCGCGTGTCAGGGTGGCTCGCGGCGACAACGTATGTAGCTGCGCGCTACGGGTGAAGGAGACACACGGAGGATAGTGCAATGGGGAAGGGCGCAGCGGCGAGGAGACATCGATATCGACCTTCCTTCGTGTGTACGTTGGTAGGTGTGCCAATTAAATTCGAAATTACCGGGGGGAAAGCGAGGAAATTGTTACCGTTGCGCGCACCGTAAACGTGGCCGCGGCCGTGCTCCGTTGGGTAACGTTCATCGCAACCGATTTAGCATTTAACGTCATAATGACGTTTGCATTTTCGACTGTGACCGGGCTGTTTACTTTATTTCGAATTAAACCGCGATTAACCGTGTTCCCGCGCAAGCGAATATCCGCGCAATGATTATTGCGCTTCGCGAGGGATTTAAAAATCTACGAACATTATTGGGCGCTGCTTGAGAATCTAGGAGACACTGGATACGGTTTACGCACCAGCAGTAGCTACCTACAGATTTGTGACTCGACCGAACGTCATCTTCTTCGGAGATAGGGAGTGTTCTCGGCTTGCCTTTATCTTAATATGTAAAGCAAAAAGCTTCCGTATGTTTGTGTGCTTGTCTGTCGCCTAAAAACTCTCGAACAATAAACTCTGGGATCACGAAACGTGCCTCGGATCGTTATGCCTGACTAATTCAGACGAATATGACCATTTCCACGCAAATATAATTTTCTTTTATAGTTAGAATGAAAATTTCTGACGAAGCCGAGTGGTAAGGCTACTTAGTTGCCTTATAAAGTAGAATGCGATAGACTAAGTCCCCTAAATCTAGATCAATTATGCAGATATTTTACTCGATTTCATTTCTTATAAAAATGAACAAATTCAGATGGTAAGATCATATTTTCATAGTTGAAAACTAAGCTCCACCCTCTCCTTCGCCGCTGAAGAACAGAAGAAGTAGAAGGGGATAGCGCTCGCTTTATTCGGAGACAATACTGTACCACCCATTCCGCTGTCATCCTTACAACCGATCAGTGAAAAAATGTCAAGTCCCAGTTTGCTGCCGGATAATATCCATACCACGTGATTAAAAGTTGATCAGTGCATTCGGCAAACAGCAGATACGGAATTGAGACGCCTATAGAAATCTAGCAGTCCAAACAGTCCATTCTGTATTTCTTCCAAAAATTTATATCGAATGGGGTGGCGACACGGCACCCCAAAGAGGCGAAACGAAAATACCTACCTACCGATCGCCCTGTTAGCTTTACTTATCGCGCGAGCATAGTAAAATTCCCCACCACCCCACCACCCCCCCCCCCCCGCCCCTCCTCCCTCCGTTTAGTAATAACCGGCAGGAATTCGGAATCGACCTCCTCGGGTTCGACAAATATTTTTCTCGCCAGAGATACGCATAACGAGCCCGGGGAACGCTCGCGCGCCGCTAAACCGCTTTCGAGCGATTTCCGCGATGGTGGCCGCGGCAGGGCGATGCTCCACATCCGTCGACTATCGATCTGTAAGCTGCGGACACCGATGGACCTTCAACACCGAGACCGGCCAATTTCCATCGGGCCCGTGCACCGTGCTTTGCTTCTCTTTCTGTTTTCCTTTCTCCTTTTTATGCCCCAGTCGTCGCTTTTCCTTTGTCCCCTTTGTCCCCCTCCGCCCCCTCCGCCCCCCCTCCCTCCCCCCCCCTATCTCAGAGGCGCAAGCGAACGCGCACAGGTTGGCGGAAGAGCCAGCGGAGTGCGAGCGGGACGGAGGTACCTATAGCTGGGTCCAGAATATTGTAACTTCGTTGCGCCCTCTTGTAATTGCCAATTTTAATTGGCCCCGTTCGAGTTCCGTTTTTCAAACCATCCCCCGTTCTTTTCCCCCAGGGTCTGCCTATCTTCCGTCACCCCCACGCCCTTCCTCCCAGTTCCCCCCATTTTTTTCTCTCTCTCTTCTTTTAGTCGAAGAGCATGTCCGTGCCGGGGATGTAAATTAAATTCTATTTATCCACCAGCGAGGTACAGTACATACATATTCCCCCGTTATGAGCCCGACGAACCGTGTTGGCGGCGGGACTCATAGTGGCTTGCGGACATGATTCTCTCTTTCGTACCCGACGGCAACTTCGTGTCTGACTCGTTCGTCCGGTTCTCTCACTCTCGTCCGTAGGCTTCCGAGAAATTGTGAGGATGGTCGCCGGGCTGTCAACGGGGGGAAAAAACGGACTCATAACGGGGGAATACTGTAGCACTGTCTCTTCCATTTCTTTTCGGTGCCCGTCCATTTACCCTTTCGTACCTACGCTAGGGAATGTTGAATTTCGCCCGATTCTACCGCGGCCGGTTTGTTTTCACGGACCAGGTGGCCAGCTCGTTTCGACCGCGCTATCGTTCTTCGTGCTATTGCCTACTTATTCGATCATCTCTGCGAGGAAAAATATAGTGGGGAGCTCTCTCTGCAACTTCTCACTACGTGATCCTCCTGTTACTTACCTATAGCTACGTCGCTCCCTCTGCTGACTTATCCCTGTGGAACAGAGTTGGGCAAAATGTAATCTAATTACAATTTACAAATTACGATTAAACTGTAATTGTGTAGTTGACTACACATTATTTTCTGCAATCGTTAATTTAGCGAGTTGGTAAAATTGTGGTCAACCACCTACATTAACAATTACAGAAAATACCGTGTAATCAATTACACAATTACAGTTTAATCGTAATTTGTAAATTGTAATTAGATTACATTTTGCCCAACTCTGCTGTGGAATAAGATCGTTCGATTACCTATAGGTACCTACGTAAAAATCAGTGGGGACTTACATATATTTAATATCTAAAATTTAGGCAACTGTTTACATCTATTTTCCATATTTCCGGTATTCCCAATTTACTTTACACTACCTACTTGTTTAGACTGCTGCAAATATCAGAATTCCTCCACACCTGTGCATCGAAACTCAAACCTAAATCTGTCTCGGATCTGAAATTAAAAAATAGCTCTGCTCCACGCATATACTTAGAGCTTAAAATTGAAGGGAAGCGTTATGTGTGGGGCCATCATATGCCAAACTCTGCCGTTGCAAAAGCGCAACGGTCAGGCTGCGGGGCGTCGACGACGATTTCGGAATTGTTGATCGAAGCGTCTATAAAATCATATATAATATCGTTGAAATATATAAAATCGTTCTACAGAATTGATGATTTTCCCTCAAAATTTCCCTTCCCCTCGACTTCTCCCGCGTTTCTGCTTTCATCGTTCCTCCAACATTCTACCACGGGGCACACGGTTATTTTCTATGAAAAGCAAGGCGAAACAGATTCCGGAGGTAGGGGCTAGAGAGAAGGAGAGGCGAGAGCGAGGGCGTAGAGGACGAGCAGCAAGAGCGACAATGGAAGCTGGTCTACGTGTATCGAGGTTAGGTCACGGCACTCCGGCAGCGATTCCAGTTTCGCGTTTTGCCGCGGGTCTCTGGGAAACGCGCACCTGTCGTCTCTTCCCTGGACGAGCAGACGATGGTGAAACCCCCTTTCTCTCCAGCTCGTTCCCTATTCACGCTACGTTATTCGTTCTTCCCTTTTCACCCTCCTTCGCCGTGCTCGCCCGCGCCTCGCTTCCTCTGTCTCGATTTTTAACCGTTGAAAATATTCGTTGAAATTCACCGACCACCCTTAAGTGCGAAACTCTCGTTTTATTGCTCGCGCGTTGATTTTTAACGCGTGCTATTTATTAGGTGGGCGTTATTGCGTGGCAGGCTCGTTAACACGGAGGAAAGGGTAATTAAAGTGTAATAATTTACAGCGCCGGAAGAAAGTATCGGGACACCTTTTAAAACAGAAGAATTCTTTTAAAATTCGTCCAAACGACTTCTCACAAAAAACTCCAGTTATTTGAATTATTTTTAGAAAAGTTTTTCTATTTCAAAGGCTGGCACGATACATTTGTATTACAGTGCTGCAAGTGAAGCAGATAAAGATTCTTAGAAAGAATAACTTTTGGTTCGTAAAGTATTGTTGTGGAATCATTTAGGAGATAAAATCTCAATGGCGTAATAATAGTACCAGTAGCATCGAAAGAGGTGCTCCTTAAATCGCAGAATCTTTTATTCCCTGCTGCATTTGCGCGTGAAATTAATTTCATAATAGTAGCTTCATACCACTGTTTATTATTCCAGGAGCAAGCCTCCTTAATTCTCATCTTTTTACAGTCACCCGGCGTTGCTCTTCAGCGAGAATCAATCACCCCCCAACCCCAATCCATTACGGTTTATAGCCTTTTAAGGATGAAACGGCTTGTAAGTAAACTCATGAAAAAGAAGAAGACCCATCCAAGGTCCTCCTTCCCCAAAACGCAACACCACCGATTCCGTCTGAATCGAATCTCACCGACAGAAACAATTCGTCGTTAAAAAAAGTCGTTTGAAAACTTGAAAAATAGTCGCTGTTTCTATTTCAACGCTGGATCCTGCTTGTTACCGTTGTCCGTCGAGGATCCGAGAGAGATTTCGTTCCTTTCCTCGTTGCTCGGCTTGGAAAAGATGGCGAAGGCAGGAAAAAAGAGTTTACGCAGGCGAGACGGAGAGGAATGTCAATCCTCCCTCTCTCTTCGTCCATTTCGTAGAGGGAACTGTTTGTTTAACTAACCCGGTGGCCAAACGTTTTTTTCGCTCTCTTTCGTGCTCCTGTTTGAAATTGATTGCGCGAACCGCTAATACGGCCGCAGCGGTTACGCGCGGGGGTTGGAAGCCCGGGAAGAAAGGGCGAGGTGTGCCAGCAGGGAGCGCGAAAGAGAGGAGAAAGCGGTCGTTCGCTTTGCAGCCGCTCCTCCCGCTCGAATGATCGTCATTTAGCCGTGGTTTTTCCGCCCGCGATGTTTATGCCACACGTGGGAACCTCGCCGCGACGCCGTCAAACTCTCCGACGATTTTTACACCGAGGATTCTTCCTTGGAAACGACGGGTCGTTCTTTTTTTTTTCATATCCCCACCAGCTGCAACCTCCGGCGTGATAAGCTGACGAATAGCGTTCCACTTTTTACCGGCTGCCTCCTGTCATATTTGTTTATTGGGATTACGCAACACTTGTGCAATTAGGGGGTAGTATATACACTCGCGTTCAGAAGTCGCCGGGCACTTGTCGAGGATCAAGTGGGGAAACTGTAATTAATCTTTGGGAAAAGTAACTAAATGTTTTTAATGAATAAGGGAGAGGTGGTTTTGAATTTTTCATTCAACAAGTTTTGTCTAAGTTGGACACGAATAAAAATTTAGATAAATATTGTCAGCATTATTCCAAAAATATTAATTTTGCAATATTTTCTTAAATTCTTGAGAATTCTCGATAATTCTCAAGAAATATAATTTGATTTCTCATTTATCGAGATGCGAAAGAAATCGAGAAATCGGAAACACTACTTAGTCCTACCTATATTACAACAAAAATATTATCATAGCTACCTGGATGTTGCAACGTAAGTTTCGCACTCAATTCCCAGTCCCTTGCCAAGCGAAAGCAAGAAAGGCCTTAGCGTAGCGTCTGGGAATCGAGTTTCACGGGAAGCGTGGGTTTTTCCGGTAGATACGGGACGCTAGGTCCGCCGTTGCACGCACGATGG
This sequence comes from Andrena flavipes, assembly GCA_963971345.1. Classification (NCBI taxonomy): domain Eukaryota; kingdom Metazoa; phylum Arthropoda; class Insecta; order Hymenoptera; family Andrenidae; genus Andrena; species Andrena flavipes. The sequence continues at coordinate 2,376,980 of OZ020480.1, forward strand.
CCATTCGGGGTTTAAGTTTCGTGTATAGGGGCAACGGGGATCCTCCGCGTCGTATTTGCGCGCCGCCAGGGCGGATAATTCCGAGTGTTTGCCGTGGAGATACAGAACTCGAGGGCCCGGTGACTTTTCCACCCCCTCGATATTCCGCTCTAAAATTGCCCCGGTGCCTGTACGCGCTCCGTGCCGCGTGTGTTTGCACGGTTTAGAGGCTAATGCCGCGGCACCGTCCCGAGAGTTTACATCCCGCGCAAATACCACTTCTCGCGCCCGTCACTTTCGCCCGTCGATCGCTAATTTAATCCCGCCTTCCTAGAGTGCCTGCCACGAGCAATTAATAAACTCCGCGGTAATTCCTCCCCTAATTCCACGAGGCCGCCATTACGCGTCAACCTTCGCAATCTCCGTTTACAATATAATCTTCGATCGAAAAGCAAAATTCGCATCTCATCGGTTCGATACCAATTTTCACCCCAGAAGGTTAATGTAAGAAATTACTTAGAAATTTACGTACATCTCACAGACAGAAGATCCAAAGTGTTATATACACCGACTTTTTAATAATTCACCTTAATAATTTGCCGGATATTATTCCCTGTGTCGATGTCAAAACGCGTAGAACGTTGAGTGGGTTGGATGTTAGGGAAAATTTACAGGAAATTTATGCATATAGTAGGTTGATTACGATTCCCAAGCGTAGAGGCACAGTGAGTTCTGGAACAGGGCACACGCTTACCTTCCGAGATCCTCGACCCCGGGAGCTTTCCATAAACTGGAGGCCCCAGGGCAGGAGGAACGGAATAGACTGACGCGTGCTAGAAGGGATTCTGCTAACTGGTCGATAGGTATATACCTACTCTATCTTTCGGCGAACTAACGGATTGGCGGCGGCACGGAACGCTCCAAAGCCCCGGCTTTATCCGGAGCACGTGTTTCGGCAGATGCAGTTAAATCCCGCCCCGAGCGAAAACCACCGACGGCCCAACCGGAAACTTTCCTCGCTACTGTACCACGGGCCTTATAGTGGTTGCTAATCTTCACTCGGCAATGAGAAGAGAAGTCTTCCTCCTCGAGGAAACAAGTAAATGTGGGATTAATCGATGCTGAGTACTCTGGGGTATAAGGTTTAATAAATAATCAAGTATAAGTAATTTAATTAGTAATGAATTTAGAATACCTCGTGAAATTGAAAATTAACCCCTCGATCAAGCAGAAATCTTATGCCCCATTAAACACAAATACTTAGTTCAATTAAGTCTTCTACTGTAACAAAGCTCAATCCCACAAATGCATGCCTAAATTTAATTTAAAATTCAAGCTTTAGTGTATCCGACGTTATAATTAAATTACAACGGGCCAGGAAACGTATCGCGACCATTCACTGTCTAAATCCAAAAGCCATCTGCCATCAGAATCACAAAGACGAAGAAAATCACGTAGAATTCAGCGAGATAGTAGGCACTGGGTGTTCCGCAGCGCTCGAGATTTCTCGGCTGTAACGCGCCGCTCGATGTCGTTCGATCGCGCAAGCCTCCCGATGAAGCAGACGGGATATTCTTACCTTTCCATTACCGCCCACGCCCGACGCGGGGGGAAATAATGTTTCGCAGATTCGCGACTAGAAATAATCAGGATCGATCTGTTCGGGAGAAGCAGCGAAGTGGTCCCGGAATGCGGGCGCAAAGTCTGAAGGTTCCGCGAGGCTTTAAACAAGCTGGCTTTCCGGTGGCGTTAAACATTCACATCCTGCATGTTTCTCGCACTGAAATCGTTATTGGAGGCTCGACCGCGTCCGTTTGTTGCCCGCCTTCATTAACAATGAAAAACAATTTTTCACCCCGCCACACTCGACCACGGGTGGATTAATTCGATCGAGGCCCGCGAGAAAATTAAAAAATCGTATTATTTCGCGAGCGGCAGCAGCCCTGTTTTTGTGCGTATTTTTGCAAACAGCCGAGAGAGGTGTTAAAACCGCGGAGTGTAACGAAATATTATTTCCCCAAGCGCTACCGATTCTCCTGGAAACACCAATAAACAATCGATAATTCTTATAACGGGCAATACGTATTACTTGATACTTCTGTCGGAATAATGCTGAAAAGATTTCAGGCCGAGGTTGGAAGATCGAGGATTTTGGTAACGATATTAGGTATCGAGAAAGAACAACACACTGGGGCCATTTCGTTTGTGATTCGTTACGTTTATTTTGTAAGGTTTCGGTATTCGCACGACTCCTACGTTAATAGTTTTGCAGTGATAGTATTAATATTTTAATCGTAATACCAATACGCTTTTGTATACATATATATATATATATATATATATATATGTATCTGTGTCTATTTATACATATATAGCTTCGTCTACCTATACAACTATACCTATCTATTTTTTATATCTATATATATATCTATACTTTTTGCAATAATATACACGCAGAGATCTATCTACGATATACGGCTCCGTGTTACCTTCTTTACTACTATTATTCACATGATCTGTTATCAATAAATATATACTATATTATCTCAGCTCTCGTCGAACGTCCGATTCTCGCGCAACGTGTAATCGGTTGCAGCGAACGACGTTACGAAGTAAATGCACATGAACGAGACACGCAACCTCGAAACGATTCTTCTCCTTTCACTTTCGTGACGAATCGCGATCAATCACACGTCCCCATTTTGCTCTCCCTAAATTATCTACGAGGATACTTTTAACATTTCGCGGGAACCCGCTTCCGTCGCAAGAACGTTCGATGCGACTCGCGCTGGATATTCGATTGCGCAGGGAAATCGCAGTTGTCGAATTTGGGGCCGCTCTTGCGACGAAGGTTTCAGTGGATCAGATTATACATCGGTTAACTCTATCCAGAAACTTCCGCTGCGATCACTAGAGCGCACGAAGTATGGCAATAAAAAATCATTCGCAACGGTCACGTCCACTCGTTTCGTCGCTATTTTTATTTCTGGAGATTAGAGCTTGCATCAGTGAACGCACTTTAATTCGATTTAATATTATACTTCGGGTGTGTAATCTATTTCCGTTGTAAAAAGTCAGAGAGTCCAGAGATCTGAAATAATAAAAACGGCGGCGAACGTGACGGGAATCGTTGCACCGGTGCTTTTAGGTATCGCGTTACAGGCGAGTTGAAAAAAATCTGAGCGAATCGAGTGGACTTGACGAATTGCGAGGGAAAGCAATTTAAATGTGTAATTAAAACTACTGTAAAGATCGTATAAAAACAGAACATGATCGAGAGGAGTGTCCTTGGCCGTTCCAAGGATTCGTTTAAAAATCAAATCGCCGATTGCAGTGCCACCGCGTCGAGTCTTGCGACGGCCGCGTTGTAAATCCCGCTATTACGTCCCGTCTTCATTTCTTCCCCGCGGTGTAATTAAATTCGTTACGCGCCTACGTGCCGGAAGTAGACGCTGGCCGCAAGGACGCGTCGGTATTTTTCTATTCTACTAATTCGCACGGCAGTATGCAGAGTTGCGCGCGTCGTGTCGCGCACGAAAGAAAAAAAGGAATTTCAAATCGAGCGATCTGACGTAGGTCAGGAGAGGGATCTCCATCTTTTGTTTGCTCAGGTGACGACGCTCGTCACTGACCTTCGCGGCTGTTTTCTCGGCTCAACTCGCCTCTGATTCGTTAATGGAACTGCGGCCGAGATAACAGCAATCAGACGCTTCATACGTTTAAAACTCGCGAAGAACAGTGACGTTGAAATTCCGATCTAAAGTTTTGCTGGTGATTCTTGTGGGCTCTGTGGCGAGCCTTAAAAGCGGCAACGAAAATGTTAAGATACTATTTAAGGATCAAGTGCAGTGAAAAAAGTAATTTGGCAGAATATGGTTTGTTAAGACGTTCAATTAACGGGGCTCGAGTTTCTCCGCGACACCGAAAGGAGAGATTGTATTACAGAAATTCTCTCGCTCGAAACTACGGCCAGTTTGAGGTTATTTGTCAATCCACGGGTGTCTCGACCGCGCACAGATATACACGTGTATATGCGAGCGTTTTTACGCCTAAACGAAGGGGGACACGTGTTCGCTGAACGCGACAACGATCTTCGAAATGCCAAGCGCATTCGGTGGAGCTCGTGCCGCAGTTCGAGAGGCATCGTTTTTTTTTCTAACCGTCCCGTATTCGCTACATCGACGCCTCTTTCCCTCTCCCGAGCCGCCTATCGAGCTCGTCTCGCTCGGTCGACGCAGATAATCGAGATCGAAATCAGCTAATTCACTTGGGTCGAGTTACTCTGGATACTTTACGGTAAACATAGCCCTCGAAGGAATCGCTAGTGACTTTTTCTATTCGTTAACACCGATCGCAGCGCCTACGACGGTTCTAAATACATATCCACGGCTCTCAGTTAAACGTGAACGACTATCTACGGTTTATTCTATCGCGTAGGTCGAACAGTTTCTGCGGGAATTGACGGACCCATCAGTTTTAATCGCGCCCGATAGTTCGCATCAGGAGGTTTCTGTGACTTATCTAGTTCCACTCTTTGGCGAGCTCCTCCGTGGAGGGTATCCATTCTTGCTTCACGTAAACCAAATTCGGATCGTAGTGATCGGCGTGGTGATCTTCAAGACCCCGGTGTTGAGGCCTTGAATTCCGGTACTCTCAGTATTTGTGCAGCGTGATCGGTAGGTTTCCGCTGGTGTTTACGGTGTTGCAGTCTTGGTAGTATCTATGGTACAGGGGCGGGGACGGCGCGGCGCTCGTCGACAGCGGAGTGGGGGGGCTGGATCTGAAAAACCAAGAAAATTGCGTTTTAATCACCTGCGCGTATATACCAAAGTAGATTATTATTGTAAAAGATGTATGTCAGTGGGAGCAGAATCTATTCCCTTTCTAGGGCGGCCGATTGAATGTATCTACAGGATTCGAAGGGTTAAGGGTATGCGAAGCTGACAACTTTGTGCACGTCTTAAAAGTCACTATAGTTATTATAGTCAGTCCAAATACAAAGTGGAAAGTAACTTTCCTTGACGAAGCTAATAATAGCTTCAACTTGCAAATAACGAGGTAACTTAGTTATTCCTAAACCATATTCATAAAAACCCTAAGATTCTTATCTTGAGCAATCGAGCAAAAGAATATTCCCAACAAACTGAACGTTATCTAAACTCCGCGCCTATAGCAAGATAGTTCCTACGGGTCCACCGCACGATATCGGTTGGACCGTGTTTCGTTCAAGGGTGAAAGCGGATGTGGGCAAGTACTTATCGACTACCAAGATCAGTTCTAGGTCCTTACCTATAAAGCTGGCAGCTGGGCGATTGCGTGTCCTGGTAAATGGCGGCGGTGTCGGGGCTGGCCGCCTCCTGGTACCACTGCGAGTGGCCGGCGGTGTTGTTGTGATTTCTCGAGTTGTATTCCGCGTGATCCATTATGTAACCGGCGGTGGGTGTGCAGTAGGGCGCGTACATGGTCTCGGGCGGCGAGCCGTTGCTCCTGGAGACGGTGCTACCGTGGCCGTACCCGGTGGTCGCCATCATCGCCGCGACGGCGGCGGTCGTGGTGGTCGTGGTCGCGCAGACGGAGGACAAATGGTCCCTGGAGACCACCCCGGCACCCATCGGCTCCCTGCTCGCCATGATCGAGTGCGAGTGCGGGTGAGGGTGAGGGTGAGGATGCTGAAGAGCGTGTGGGTGGTGATGCTGGTTCTCCCTGGTCATCAGGGCGGCGCTATTCTCTCGCGTGGTCATCAGAGCGTCGACGCTGAAGCTGGTGGGATCCAAGCCCATCGAGACGTCCCTGATAGCTTCCTGATGGACCTGGTGAGCAGTCTGGTGGACCTGATGGCCCAGGGCTGTTTGTATCACACTCTGGCCGGGCACCCCCGTTCCCGTCACTGCCGCCGTGCTCTTCGAGTCCTGTATCGGGCTGTGAAGCCCGTACTTAGCCTGCACCGCCATGCAGTGACTACCAGCGTCGTTCACCGGCTCCCTCTTCGGCTTGCACAGCGTAGTCTCCAGCGACGCCAGCTTCTTCGCCGCGGCGTCCGACGGCGGCGGTATCGCGATGCCACTGGGCTTCGTCTCGTCCTGATTGCGCTTCTCGGGCACCAGGCCCTGCCTCTTCATCGCCTCCTCTTTCTCCTTCAGCGCGTCCTTCTTCTTGAAGCGCCTGCGACGCCTCAGGTACGAGCCGTTGTCGAACATGTTGTAGCTGTCCGGGTCCAGCGACCAGTAGCTCCCCTTCCCCGGCTTCTTGTCGTCCCTGGGCACTTTGACGAAGCACTCGTTAAGGCTGAGGTTGTGCCTGATGGAATTCTGCCAGCCCTGCTTGTTCTCGCGGTAGTAGGGGAACCGCTCCATGATGAACTGGTAGATGCCGTTCAGGGTGATCTTCTTGTCGGGCGCGTGCTGTATCGCCATCGCGATCAGGGCTATGTACGAGTACGGCGGCTTCACCATGTCCTTGCCGGGGTGATGGATGTGCTGCTGAGTTATACCCGAGACGGGATAACCAGCGGCCGTCGCGTAGCCGCCGTACCGGTACTGCTCGTAGTACCCCGGCGTGGCGCCCACACCGGGATACGACGGGGTTCCCATTCCCACAGGGACCGCCGTTGCGTGCCGATAATACGCATTCTGTTCGCTGAACAGCGTGTGCATGTTTGCGAACGCTGCGAGCTTACGCCTTACGGTAGAAAGATTCCTTCAACGATGACTCAACGGCACCTGCCGCGAATCCTTTAACTACACCCTTCGAATCACTATTACGCTACCGAGGAGTACCGAGGGGTCCGATATTACCTCGACATGTCCTAATTATATTCCCTATCGAACCTTCCGTCAATATTAATCCCGCAACTTTCACTCACTGACCTCGGTCAGTCACTCCCCGCGGGTCACACTTCCTCACAGCCCCCGTCACCGAGCCGCGAATACAAAGAATTTTCACTAAAGCGATCCCGCAGGAACGGCTTCGCGATTCCCAGCCTCGGAATACTTCCGTCGCGCACTGAAACCTTCAAACGTCACCGGGCAGCATCGCGCGGTCACGGTGGATCCCGACGGGCGCAGGGAGATCGTCGGACTCGGTGGCTCGATACGGTGTTTTGTTGACGCTTCGGTGTATCCGCGGTGAGGAGAACTAGCCGGCGTGGAAAAGACGAGCGGCGTGGCGCGAGGAGACGAGGGCGCGATCCAGTGGTCGATGCCAGGCTAACCCGTAAAAGCCGCGTGCACGCGTATTATGATACACAACAGGCCGGAGTTTACTCAACCCCGAGTAAAAACACACTGGGGCCTCGTCCTCGCGAGCGAGCGGAGTGCACGGAGTCGGGCGAGCACGGCTGCGCGAGGCCCCGCTCGGCGTGGCGCCTCTCTTCGAAAAATCGGCCGGAGGAGCGCGCCGAGCGCGCAACCGCCTATCCGGCGTCGTGACCAATGGGAGGCGGCGCGCGGCGATCATGTGACTCCACCTACGGGCTTCGACGAATCAGTCTGCGGACAGTGGCGTCGGAGCGTGGACGCCTCTGACGCCAGCGTTAGTGATCCTCTAGGTAGTGATGGGCAGATGTGTCCACCATTTTGGCCTAAAGCGGAAGTCGCAAATTGGCGGGCACATTTTGAAATAACCGAGAAAACTGAAGTTGTACTATTTCCTTCTGCCGTTCTTGATACAAATTAAAACATGTTAGGTTAAATACATTAGACTGTTTCTAGATCTCTACGGAGCACGTAGGGTTATATCGAATATTATAAACGAATAAAGACTAAAAGAATAAAAAAATAATTTATTATTGTTATTATTAAAAGACGCGTGGAACTCCACTCATGTACATTCGGAAATATTTTTCACTCGTGCATTGACGAGTCAGCTTTATCCTAAATTTTGTCTCATAAATATTCATACTTACAAAATCTGCACGCGTTAGCAATAGTTTGCACGTTCAAAAATGACAGCATTAAATGAAGTTTGCTGCTGATTCCACTTTTCGCTCAATGTTGTGGAATCCAATTGGTAGATGTTATTGCTTTGCCCAATAGGAAAAATTACGCAGATAATCTTTCTTTTTCTACTTGTTTACTTGCTCTCTCTACTTCCGGTTTCGGTCACTAATGGTGTCGACCAATAGAAAACGGCGCCCACATCTGCCTATCACTACCTAGAGGATCACTAGCCAGCGTTGCCAAGTCACGCCCTCGCGGCCTGCGCAGGGCCGACGCAACGGAAACGACGACGACGGAGCGTGTCGCCCCGAGCGTGCCGCGAGAGTCCGCGAAATTTTTCCGCGCAACGGCCGTCGGATACTTTTCCCCGGCCACCGGCCATCGAATACAGGAGATCGACGAAATCAAGCCGGGGAACGTCTTGGACTTGGCCGATCGACGTGTTCGCGCGGTTCTTCCGGCTAGGTGGGCTCCCTGGATGCATGGCAACTCGACGAGTGACCGCTGACGACCACGTGGTGTTCCGATCGAGTCGATTCACGTACGAATCCTGAGTGCTTCGGGTCTTGGGCAACGCAGTGAGAGGTTAGACGACGCGGATTTTCGAGGTGACTTTGCTGCCTGGCGGTAACGATCTTTTGTTTCTTATATCGTGCGAGCGTTGTCGCTGGATGGTTTCTTTGTGAGATTTGTTCCGTGGTTTGTAATCGTGATAGGTAGATGTCTATATACATACGAGTTCTAAGGGTTTCTATATAATTTGAATTATAGGGAGTTTTATAGTTTTGAATTGTTTATTGTTTTGTCGTGAATTTTTATTCTTTATTCGGATACTGAGCTGAGTAAAATTTCTTTATTTTACTTGATACCTAAAAGGAGATAGGTACTGGTTCTGAGGTCCCAGGTTTATACTCGTTGACAGATTCCGAACGAGAACGATACGTGCTATTGAATTACCAGAAATTAGAGCCTTTTCATCGATACTCGGCCCAGGATGTTTCTAAAAGGGACGCGGCGACGTATATCGGCCAAGAAATACAGATAGGTGTAATCCGTGGACGAAGAAACTGGAGAAAGCCCAACGGGGACGGGCTCGAGTGGCAGAGTTATATAGATAAGGGAGAGACATCACGTTCTTATAGACGAGGGATTCAATTTGGCGTCTGTTTTTCCAAGGGTTCGACTCCAGCGTTGCGAAAACACTCGAGAGGACACCTCGGCTTCCATCTTGCCGTCTCTCTGCATCACCCCGAAACTTCTCTATCCAGGTTCTCAAAATATCTTCGATCGCCAGGCTGTTCCACTTTTTCCTCGCCGATTCCGCGAAACGTCACCGTGCCATCGGCCACAAATTTTCAATGTATCCAGTTCGACGAACGATAGTCGACGGGTCTTCATAATCGGTTCGCCATCTTGCCGTTTCCGCAGAATTCTAATTTTGTTATCTGCTTAATCGTGATGATTTTCTTCTCATTCGTGAAACTTCGAAATTTCATACTTACCTATTAGATATCTAGAGTATTGTGATGTGTTAAATTGAAAAAGTGTCAAATGCCAACTTTTACCCGATATGTGGGGCAAAAGTTCGCATGTTATGGGTTAACTTTCATTAAAGTTAAAAAATGAACTATAGCCCACTTTTGTTAATTGCTAATTTTCGACTCGATAGATTAGAATATTCTCTTCGTTTTCTTTTCCTTTTACTAGGATCAAAGATAAACTTACACCTTAAATCAAAGAAATTATTAAACTTGAATCTCCCAAGTGGAAATATAATTTACCTATTTTCATTAACCCTTGCAAAGTCTCTCGAAAGCCATTCTCCTGCGCACCCAAAGTAAAAGGCCCCTGAAGAATTCACTAAACGAGAATCCACTTACTGTGATCGAAGTTAGACGGGAGGTCCACTTCTCGCCACCGTGTATTTAGTATTTCTCACTCGCGCGAGTTTCACAAAGGGCGAAGGGAAGAAAAGATCGATGACACAGACCGCGGTGGTGTCTAATTTTCATTTAAATGAAACGACGTTGCTGTAGGTGTTTCGATTCCGAACCCATCCCTCTCCACTCCTGGCGTTGCCTGCCCCGGGGCGGTACGCGAAACGCTTTCGAACTTTCGGCCAAAGTTTAATTGTCTTTTGCTTGCGTTCTATCTAAATTCGTCGCTCCCTGGGACCACCGGCGTTTCTCTAGTGGCTAATCCATTTGATAAGATCCCCGTCCCTCTGGCGCAGTTTTTTTCTCCGCTCCCTTCAAAGGGGGATGATTTTTAATCTATATCGATCCATATAAATAGTGGACATTATCATTAATAGATATTATATGGGTAGGTAGATATCCTTTGGTAACAAAATGTAGCATAGGTACGGGTATCGAAGTAATAATAATATTAATAATAATTCTTTATTCTGCCAGTAGCCTTATTAAGTATGTAATTATATTTACGTAATGCTATTTCTACTTTTGTGGCATAGGCACCACCTTCATATATATAAATAGGTATACCTATCTGATGTTAACTTTAATTTCAAAGTCATTTCGATTCCCTCTGCATTGCCAACGCAATTTTATTGTTAAATAACCAACAGGAACGCGTACTTACATAACGTTCTCCCCATTTTCTGGTTTAATTGCCCCGACCTTGCCAGACGAAATTCCAGCCACTTGCGAGGTGACTCACAACCGCAGCGCATTGTTCGGTAAAATCTAACAAGTCCTCCCATATCCGCCAGGTTTCCGCGCAATCTCAAACCCACATTCTCTTCAGTCAACATTATCGTCGATTCCAAATCTTTATCCAAGTAAAAGTCATCTGCATATTTATCCACCTGGCTCTCTAAGTCCTGCCGCGTCTGCATTTATCTACGCGAAGCTTAATTTCTTAATTAATTCCCGACAAGCATCAATCAGAGTAAGTAAGTAGATAAGTTCGATCGACGCGATTAGACCGATAGGAGAATGGCTCGATGCAGGGGCGTCCGCACAATTTTCCACGGGCGGGGCAAATTTGGGATGATGGTAAAGAAAAATATACCCCTCTTACTTTTTTAAACCCATTTTATAGTGCCAATTTAGTTACAAATTTAAAACCCAAATTTAAAAATATTCCCTTATTTAGTGTAAAACTGTAGGATTACTTTAGATTATTTAATCTAAAACTGATATAGATCAGTTTTGAAAAATAAGCGATTTTTTCTCAAAAGCCAGGGGGGGGGGGCAACTGCCCCTTTTGCCCCCCCCACTCACAGCGGATGCCCATGGACCGATAAACGTCCCATTTAACCCAGCTTTCGCGTTGACTCGCCGACGAGCACCTTTCGCGAGGTGTTTAAGAAATTTCGAGGCCTTTCCAAATAAACCACCGACTTGACCTATCCCATGCCGAAGCGACGCGAACGCTCCTTTTTGCCCGGCGGCAGAAACAATAAACGGGGCGTTTCGGGGCGGGCAGCGTTGCGTCAACGGCCCGTATTAAAAAAGAAAGCGGATTTTCTTCGGGTGACGCGCGGCGTCCGCGAATCGCGGGGGAAAAAATTGTTACGTCGCTGCTCGCCTTCTGAAAACAATCGTTGCGTTCGAGTGGGCCGAAGGCTGTGGTCCCAAGGCCAGCGATTCAAATCACCGGCCGAACGAACGCGGATCGCCGCCTTGCATGGCCGCGGCTTTATAATCACTGGGCGTTGGGTATATTTCGTGGCGACCGGTTGACGATTATTCAGGACCTTGCAGCGAGAGGGGTGCAACTTCATTTTTTACCGTTTTTGAGCTATGGCGTGTAACGTTTGGTGCACGTTTCATGGAAATCCCATAACAAATGAGAGATTTATTGCAAATAAATAAAAATAGAAATATTAATATTAGAATTAAGAGGAAGTAATATTAGTAATAGAAATAATAATATTTTTTATTAATAATAGAAATATTAATATTAATATTTTTATTATAGAATATGTTTTTGCCAAAACTAGAATTAAAAGCTTATCAACTCAATAATTACTATTCGTTCGCTGTGAAAATATATATTCTTTAATTAGTATTTTCTTTTAATGTTACGTCAAAGTAATAATTTTACGCCCAGTTTTTTTTCTAATTTACTCGAAATTGGGAAAGATGGAGCTGCACCTCTCTTACTGCAATGTCCTCAATCGACAGAATCCGTATTTGGTGGCAACAGGTCGATAATCGCGGGTGTTGGTTACATTTCACGTTGATCGTTGGCTCTGTTCTGCGCCAGCAGCCTCGCGATAATGGATAATGGCATGCATTATGTAGTAACAAGTTGATAACGGTTAACCGTGACTTCTAACAGATCGACGATGATGGACGATCGATCGGCAATGCAGCCGAGTTCGATTGTTTGGTCGTATAATTCATCGCGTCTGGAAATCGATGACGCTGTAGGTCGCGGCAAATGTCGGGAAGGGTATGAATTGCGTTACCATAAGATAACATCGGTAGGAATTGAAGCATCGATGACATTCCGCGGGGGATTTCGAGGAAGGATGTATTTTTCGATACCTACCTTGGGACTTCAGCGTTTCTCGAGAAAATACTATCTACTGTCTATTAAACATCACTATAAGCACCTACTTATCGATACAGAAGAAGACTTCATGGGAACGTGGTCTCGAATTTCTTTCCGCGAGGAAAGTAATTGTATAAAAATCGCCATTCAGTTTGACGGCGGAATATATCAATTTTCAAGCAGAATAAATACAGGGTGGACGAGTGAAAAGTTGTTTGGTACGAAAAGGGCAATTTTTTACAGGCAGAGTTGTTTAACTATTTTTCTCTTTCTTCAATGATTTCGGGGATACGACCAACTCTCCGCCACAAAAACTAAGTTAGTTCGAATTTTAGTAAATGCCAAACATAGGTACCGTTTCTCGCGAAATCGTAGGTTGATCGATGGTAGGGGGAAGGGTAGAGGGGGGATGATCGGGAACGTGCAAGATATTTTTACCGTGCGAAGAAGCACGGATGAAAGAAACGAGTCCACGTCGAGGGCCACGGTATCATCCGATCGGATTAACCCGGTGGAAGTCTCTTCGAATTCCGTATGCTTCTCGTCTGGCGTCCCGATGTTTACATAACGATGAAATTTAATTCCCGGGACCGTCGAACTCGTGTAAACCAATCCGCGGTGCGAGCAGCTCGACAGTCGGAGCGACGGTTCCGCCGCAAAAAACCTCCGGGAGAAAAACCCGGTGGAAAAGTCTTTCGACGTTCCATCCTGCTGGCTCGGACCTCCATCTTCGTGAACGACCTCGACGCGTGTCTAATTCCCTCGACACTTTGACTGACGGAACGAACCACCGACTAATTGATACTTAATTGAGTTAATCGTAGGCATAATTGATCGCCTACTTGTTTCCTTCGCCAGGCAACTGTCACTCGATCCTCTACCTATTTATTCGTGTTCTATAGATGTCACTGTTTCTTGAAAATGTAGTGTCTTTTATACGAAGGATAAGGGGAAACAACGGGGAATATCCATTCTTCGTGATTTCGCGATGTAATAGCATACTTTTTCGGTGGCAAGTGGGGCTGCAGATCTGTCGAATCACAATATTAATAAAATGACTGGCTTTCCTTGTTTTGGTAATAAAAGAAGTGGATATTTCTTATTTCGTTTCAGTATGCTGCCCTGGTAAAACCTGAAAAAATATTAAAATAATGTAAAACAATTATTATTTTATCGCGTATTTTTTCTGACGAATAATTACTTAGGGCATAAGCTTCGTGTTATGAAGAATCCAGATTTCATTAAACTCTGTTTCGTTTAGTGACTGTTTAGTGACATTCCCTGTTTTTTCCCTTACTCTTCATATTGTGTTTTTAGAATTACAACTTTGCGGGGTTTTGTCTAGTGAATATAAGTAGATAAATTTTTAAGAAGCTGCAATACTGAATTTTTCACGAGGTTTTGCTTAGAAATAGAACCTGGAATACTGAAACTTATAATTTTGAAGTTTTGGGGGTTTGCTTTACAAAATAATTTGCTTCACAGAGAAGTGAAGCCTTTACTTCTTCCTTTACAAAATATTCAATACTTATTCAACTTCTATCTCTTATCTCTGAAAGTGCTAAAGCTACACTTGACAATTTGCAATTAGACTGCAACGTGCTTTAGACTGCACTGCTAGATACTGCAGCATTGCAACATGGCAGCTCCCGAGTGAAGTTGCATCTTCGTTTTAGTCCCTCAGTTGCTTTAATGATCGAAGTTTGGTTGAAGTTGCACTGCTCCTCCCATCCTCCGTCATCGATGCAGAAGAACGAGGCCTCGATCCTCGAGGTTCTCTCAAGGCTCCTGCAGCACCCCGTGCAGTTCAGCGGAGCGCTCCGCGTGTTCTTCGTGTTTGTCTTTACAGCATCCAGCAATTCTGCATCGTATCTCCCACGAGCCTGTAATTCGTCCGGGTTTACGTTGCGCCGTTTCCACCGCGTTTTCATGCAAGAATATGACGTGCGCGGGGGCCGATGCGATCGCGCATAAAGATAACAAACACGTCGATGCAGCCGTCTGCTGTTTCTCAAATCCTCCGAGAGAAAAAGCTAATCTGGTTAGCATTACCACTTTCCGCGGGATGCGAGGCCCGATTTTTTTTATTTAACAAGGCCCGAAGAACGGGGTTGCCAAATAAACCTGCCTGCCTTAATCGCCTTAACAACGGTAAATTATTATTTAATAGACGAACTAAGCCATCTCTCCCGGAACTGCCCTAGTAGAATTTAGAATAACATCGATCCTTGAACTTTCCAATCACCTCAGAATTCTCAACTACACCTACTATATCTCCCTATTTCTACAAATGAACCTTCAAGCCCGTTATCTTCCCAGCGAGTTCACTAGTGGCCATATTTTCAAGCTCCGCGCTAGCCTTCCACCGTTCCAAGCATCGACCGCGTCCAAGGGCCGTGGAATCGACGTTTTCGCCGCTAAAACGCGAAACCTGCCTCGCGACGATAGGATTGAGTACCGCCTGGTTACGAGGGTGCGAAGTTGAAAAGGCCCCCAGCTGGAATCCAAGCCGAACAATGCGTACCAGGGTGGCAATTTCACGCGACACGTCTCACCATCAGCATATCAATAGGCCCGCGGGATTATCTGGATGCGCAGTGATATTCCGCGGTTGGCTCCGGCAGATAGGGTTGCGCCAGGCCTACACCTATACACGCCTTTCAACCCCGGCGTGTATTGGCTTCCAACTCTCCGCTGTACGGCGCCGGAGATTTAGTCGGCCGCATTATGGAGCGGTTTATGCGGAACGAGCAAGAGTACGGTTCATTATTTCTTCGTTACCGTATGGAAGGGTGAATCGATGTCTTCCTGCTGCGGCTACTCTGCTGGTTTGTTTTTTAGATCCGAGAGTTGGGTGCAGATAACGGCACTAAGAGTGACAAGTTATTTTAGGTGGGGTTGTTAATTGGCGCGTGTTTGGAAAGGGGGAAGGAACGTGTTGTAGAAATTTATACAATTTGGAAATGATCGATGAATTTTGATTGTGCGTAAGTGGTATTGATAGTAGAGGATTTAAGGAGAAAGGCTCGGGTGGCAAACGTTGCGAGGGGTCCTTTTTCGGGAAAATGAGGAGGTGGTTTACTAAAAATGTAATAATCACACTGTTCCTTGGTAATTGTTTTCTGCCAAATAAATATACGTGTACTCGGCACATTTCAAAGTCGATTTTCTCAAATTTAAGCGTGCCTTACTGCTTTGGGAAAGCGTACACTAAGTATAAACAATTTCTGAATTTGCCAGTCCTGAAGATCCCCTTGTTGGATTCAAATATTCAGTCTAACGAATAGATTTGTGGTTCGGAGAGTGCATCGAGTCATTGCGCTGTGTTGGATGGTGTTTTTACAGGAAGTAGGTAGCAGGATTTGGTCGAACGTCCCATTTCATTCATCCAGGGAATCGTGCCGGGGATCGCCTTATTTTGATTGGGGTTTAGTAAGATTATAATGCGACCGATTCACAAAACAAACGGCCGCGAAGTCCAAGTTTGTCCCTCGCCGTGCACCCCTCCGCCAACCCTGCTGCGGGAGACGTTTATTTTTCTTGAAAACGTATCGGCCGCATTTCCTTCCTCATTGTCTGCCTTAAGGAAATAAATCTACTGCCAGACTGTCTCGGCCCGGCTCGTTTCCTCTCGCTGTCATCTGACGTTTCTATCTTTCATTTCATCGCCGAGGCGAGCTAGGGGTACATAAATAATTTACCGGTGATGTACGACCATATATTCTTATCTTCTAGTATCACTGGAATTACCGAAAACTTTTCACCAAATGCAGAAAAATATCCCTTTTATAAATCTTCGTCAAGTGCCTTTGCAAGTGAAAAAGAAATTAATTCTTCCTATTTTATACGAGGAGTAGAGTCTCTTGCAACACATTATTGATACTAAATCAATTTCGCAAAGGAAATGGCTTAGTCCGTTTTTGTTCTCAATGCCTCATATTTAAGGCAAACTTAATAGTACTTAAACTGTTTACGATCGAAATGATTGGAAGCTTAGGAATTAGTATTTCCACTAACAGTAAGAATATTCTTGAGCAGTAGCTACTCCAAGTATAGTTCCACTCAGAATATTCTTAAAAATCGTCAAATTAACAATGCAGTACTATTCCTGAAATATGGTAATTAAATGTAGCTGTACCGCCAAGCAATAATGAAAATATAGAAGTTAATATTAGAAAATCTCTGATTGCCAGCCATCCAAAAGTTACATCTCTATGCTAGTTCACCTGCCAAACCTCGATCCTAAGTACTTATCCCCACAGAATTCACGCTCCACCTTTTCCCCACCTTCTCTTTATACATGCGCCCTGGAGGGTCCACCATTCCACAGTACACTCCACAACCACCTCAGGAGTAACAGCTCCTCGCATTACCTCCTTAAAAAGTGTCGTAAGTACCGATTCGATCTCCTCCAATCACCACAGAAACGAGCATCTGCACTCTAACACCCTTTCAACCTCACAGAGTGCCAAAGAGTCGACTTCCAGCTCAGCCAAAGGTTCAGCCGGGTCAGAAGGTACCAGGAAGAAGCTGCGTAACTAAAAAATCAATGCAGAATCCGATGTGGAAGCACCGAAAATTCTACGCGACCCAGAGGAGTAGTCACTGGATGTGGGCCGTGGCTGGGAACCGTGGACGCTTGCTCCCACTGCCTGGTGTTCCAGAAAAGTAGACGCCGTCGGGCACGAATAACCAACGTTCACGCAGCGGAGAAGATAATAGCCATAGAGAGGAGTAAACGGCGAAAGCACCGGTTTCCTCGGTGGGCGGGTAACGCGGCTAATTCCGACTGTTTGGTTAGCAAGCATTTAAGGTTTGTCTTGGCTGTTGCTTCGTGTCTTTTAGACAGCCGATCTGTGTTCCGACCAAACGAAACGGAAGCTAAACGCTCCTGACGAGGTGACGAGCCGACGACTTCGTCGTTCGACGGTTCCGGTCCTCCCGACGGACGTGTCTGATTAACTCGATGGACTCCCCGTTGATCCGCCAGCTCTGCGGTTAAGTCGACATCGAATCGTTCGTTTGGCAGTGAGCTACTTGGGACCACCTTTTCAGAGATTGCTGCGATTGGCACTGGAAGTGGCAGAGTCTACGGAATCCAATGTGGGTAATTACTCATTGTAATTGAACAGTTTAGCGTGCCTCGGAGATCAGCTGCAAAGTGGCTGGACATTAACTGTGATTTACAGGGGGATAGTGTTTGGAAGGTACCTACGCGAGTGTACCTATCGACTTTTGGTACCCAACTGGGGTAAAGGTGATAAGGGTGTGTAATTTTAATGGTCATTTGCTTATCATGGAGTATTAAGGGAATCGATATGGGTTTTTGATATTCAAGAAGCAAGAAGTTGCGGTCTATAAAGCAGGAGGCAGTAGGTACTAAAACAAGGTGGACGAACAGGAGACTTCAAATTACCAGAAAATTAAGTAGATACCTATTACAATTTCTAGACACCTATTTCACATTCTCATTAAAGAATACGAAGAACCGAAGAGTGGTTGTAGGAAATACCGTAAGTGCCAAGATTAAATAAAATTCTTTTTGTCGGAACGTTCTACGTGCCACTGGTAATATTCTATAGGCAGTATAGAATTTCATTTTTGGCATATACAGTGTTTTCTTGAATTTCTAAAATTCTTCAGCATTCTCTCACGTCACCAGTTATTCCTCTACCCCCTATCTCTAAAAAAAACTCTATTAATTTATTTATAGAGGCGCTCTATTCACACCCGTCGATTTCGAAATCCCCTTATTTTCGTACCTACCTACCAAAAATTTACATCTTTAAATACTCCAGCTTTTAGACACCTATTTCCCAATCCCATTAAAGAATAAAAAGACTTTCCAAAATTCTCCACAATTCTCACGTGGCAGCTCCTCCTGTTATCTTCATCTCCGAAGAACCCGATTAATTTATTTATAGCCTAGCTAGCTCTGTTCGAAATTCCCTTATTTTAGAAGCTTCTGGTTTTTCGAGCCCCCCTCCCACGCTTCCAAGAAGACGCGTGGATACCTGAGCGCTAAGTAGGCACATAGGTACCCGGACACATATGTAACCGCGCCGTACACGAGACAACCGCAACCCTCCGCGCGCTGCACAAAAGATTTAGAGAAGTTGCGGCTGAACAAACACCGCCGGCAGAAGCGCGCACGTTCCTCCCTTCGGCTTTTCCTGGCTGCTCGTACGAGCACCAGTAAATGCCTGCGGTTCTGTGTGCGTACCGTTCTCTGATAAGGCTTTTCTTAACAGCGCGCAACCCTTGTGTACATTACTCCATCCACCCTGCGATTATTTCTGGAACGAGGAATTCTTGGATGGCTCCTGGAACAGTTAAATCATCGAGAATGCTCTGTTAGTTGCTTAGGGTATCATTGTTCTCTGCGTATGGAGCGGCGAGTGCCGGAAATGCTTGATAATAAGTAGCGACTATTTTTGGGAAATGTGTTGGGAATGGATGAACGAGTGCAACCATCTGCAATGCGATTATTTCCGGAGGAGTGAAGTTCCTTGTGCTCCTTTCAGTTCGCAACAGTTGTACTGCGGGTATATTTGCTAGTTTGTATCGTGAAATAAATCTGAAGGTGACTCCCATGGTATTTCTCCACTTTCCTAATTCCTCGTAGATTTTAAATACTCTACTCTCCCGTCGTTGCAGAGGAATTGTACTCGTGGAATCTCATTGCGAGTAATGGAAAATACTTAGATCTGAGAATTATTTAAATGGTAGTGTATTATGACTCCAACTTGCAACTTACACTGCTTAGAATTCTTACTTTCTAAATTCCTAGATACTTCTTTTACTTCTCATTCCTCAAATCTCCAAGGACTCCATGTAGAAAGCTGCCTTTCATAATTGAATTTGCTGAGCAGTGGAACTCCATCTGCCCAAAAATAATTGCCCGATACTCTTATTGGAGCGGACGACCCTATGGAAGGAATTTTTGCATGACGTATGAAAGGATCGTCGGAACGTATGTTAGAATAATCGAGCAGCCAGAGAAGCTGCGGCTCCAGGGCGACAGCAGGCAGAGATAATGGCGTCGAGCTGAAAATGCTACGCATGGAAACGATGCCTGTTGTTATTTTATGGGGGCGGAACACGGTGCCGGCGGGGGGACCTCTCGTTAAACCGATTTGCACATCGGATGCACTCTCGATTCCTCCAACAGCGGACAATTTCACAGGGCTCTATTTACGCTGCTGCTGCTGCCTCCGCCATCCTATCCCACTCGTTTACGTATTTTCCTCTTTCCCTGGCAAATATATTGCGCTCATCCGCTCTCTGCTTTTTTCGGCAGCCGAGTCTAGTTTCTCTACTTCCTTAAAAATTAAAAAACAAATTAGGTAAGTATGGGGTTCGTGTATTTTTCTTATCATCAATGTATTGTAACAATGGGAGTTTCTCTCCAGTACAATAAATAAATAAATATCGTGTGAAATTAGATTATTTATCAATTCTGTTATATTACCTACTACTATCGAGAGAAGCGAAAAGGTTCCTCTTTCACGTTACCATTCCGAATAGTTTTGAAGCAGAAGAGATAGTTCCAGGCGGCAGCGATCCACGCTCGCGCGGAGCACCAGGTATTTTTGAATTTTCGACTTGCCCGGCGTTCCCCGCGAGGATCCATCAAGCCCTAGCGAAATAACGAGACGTATTTCATACACGAAACGTCGAAACTCAAGGGACGCGTGTGCGTTGTATCGCGAGGAAGAGGAGCGGTTCATTTGCTCGACTAGCTGAGTGCTCGACGAGGCTTCCCTTTTGCACCGACACGATGCAGCTTGCACTCGGACGTCACGTCACCGTCCGAACGCCAGTCGCCGACCATTAGGGCGTTTTCTTCGTCGCTCGACTGTCACAGCCTCGCATAGCTGCCGGTTCCGAGACACCTCCAAGACCTCCAACATGTTACTATCACGTTCTCGAGCTTCGGTGTATACTCCCAAATACTTTCTCCAAAACCTCAATTGTCCTGCGGCAGAAAATTCATTTACAGTAGAAAATATGTGCTTTAATCGGGAATCGAAGAATTTCATGTTGTGGAATTTGGGAAACCAAGAGGTGCGAGTTTATTAAGTGAAACGTGGAATCTCGAGGATTAAATAAGGTAAGGTGGGAAACAGGGGATGTCACAAAACAGCTTTGTCGAGAAAATTAAGTATTCTGTTCCAGTGTAGATTGGACATTACCGATTTTTAATGAGTAATTAATCACTTTGTGATTCCACAGTTCTATGGTCCTAGTTGCCACCAAGAAAATAGGCTATAAATCGCAAAATTCCAAAAAATGGACACTCCTCGTTTCTCCCCTTACCCTTTAAAGACATTCGACTTACAAACTTCCACGTCCCTCCTCGCTTAGCACCCTCTTGGAACCTGAAACTACTTTCACTTTTTGTCACACCTTCCCACAATCGATCCAGATACAAATTCTCTAATTATTCCACACCCTAAACCAAAATTAACGAGGATCCCAGAAATCTCCTAGAATCCTTCTACAAGAAGCCGAAATGAATTATCCACTTAACCGCAGAAAAGTGTTCCTCTTCTTTCGATCACGCATCTTGACAAAAGCAGCTGCTTCTGCTGCTTTCTTCGATTCCACTCTATGCGAGCCTGAAGTCCAAATAAGATGCACTCGTCCTATTCCCCTTAGCCACCCCCGCGCGAGCTAAGGGTGATTTTAATAAATTTGGCGCTGGCTAAGCTGCAACAACACCGCGTATGAATTAAGAGGGCCGAAACACTGCTTGGATAAACATCTCGAATTAGGCGCACGAATTCTTTTCCATCCATCCGCGTGCACGGGAGCTTTACGACTTCGGTATGCTTCGGCTGACGTGGTTGCTTCGGTTGATATGTATATGAGGCGGTTAGCGCCGGCCGCAAAGTTGCGGTAATGGACGGGATATTTTACAGCAGAGGGATTCCCGCTCGATGTTCTGGGGGATTAGGCTCATCCTCAGCCTCGCCGCCTAATCCATGAAACGTGTTGCTTGATTAATTGTATCGAGAGGGATTCCTTACTTCTTCTTTACATTTCGTGTGAAAGCCGCTCGTTGCATACTCCGATCGTGAGCTGCACTTTCGTTGCGAACGGTAAATCAGTTATATTAAAATCAGCTTTCGTTTGCTCGCGAGAATGGAAGAAAGTTTTAAAGCAGTGTATACTAATAGGTATTAAAGTATTCCTCGACTACACTATTTAGTCTCTTTTGTCGAATCTAGAAATGTTGAATGAACGCACCTTTGTGAGTTTACACAGTGACTCAAGACAAGAAAAACGATGTTTTTCATTCGTGCCTAATCGACCTTTAAGTCTGTGAAAACTAACCTCAAATTCGAGTAGGCGCTCCACTTCTTCGGGTATAACTCCTAAAGTACAAGAGACAGAAAAAAATGTTTCAAACAAAAGTTTAATGGCGCGATAAACACTGCAAACTTGCGTTAACAAAATTTTGAAAAGTTTTTTTCGTCGGGTATATATTTTTTTTAACTATTTTCAAAATTTCGTTGACGCAAGTTTGCAGCATTTACTGTACCATTAAACTTTGGTTTAAAAATATTTTTTCTGTTTCTTGTACTTTAGGAGTTATATAAGAAAAACTGGGAGTGCGTATTTGACTTTGAGGTTAGTTTTCGCACCCTTGCAAGGCGATTGGGCAGGAATGAAACATACCGTTGTTCTTGTATCGAGTCACTCTAAAAACCCACAAAGTTGCGTTCCAATCGGTGAGTCCGGATTTGTGGTGTTCCCTTGTCAGAGAAGTGTTTCTGTTTTTGAGCTCTCAAAGTTTTGTCCCCACATTTAGCAGGGCAATTTTATTTTCACGCAGCTTTGTAACATACTGCAAGACACGAGCGTATCTCCTTCCACAAACTTGTTACTCTTCCTAGATTCATTGTACAGCTTCCTTAAGCCTCTACGAAATCGTAGGCGATCAGGGAGGAAAGAAGAATCGCGAAACGGGAAGGCGAGGGACCACCGTGGTGGAGATTCAATTGAACAAGCCGTATCCCTTTAGGACCGTGACAATGCGTGGAAAATGCTGGATGGTCTCGAATCCTCGAATCGCCGAGTATCGACCACCGTGGTCGAAATCTTGGCGTGGAATGCTCGCGATCTTATTCCACTGAAAAGGATCGAAATCCCTCGCTGGATCCCCGGCCCATTATGGTCGAATTCGACGCGATGAGACGTCAGTACACGATTTCTCGGTCATTCCATCCTCCCTTTGCGAACTGTATCTCTGTTCGCTCCAACATCCAGACACCTGTTTCTAACGATTCTCTCAGTTGCGAGTCTCCCAGCGATTTGTTTGGGGGTCTTCAGGAAATGAACAATTCTTCATCTGCCTGAAAATCCTATAGGTTTTGAGATTCATTAATTAGTGGTAGAGCTTGAAGATTGCATTGGGTTTCGGTAAAAGGTTTTATAAGTTTGAATACTTTTTAGGTTTAGGCTTTAATAAGTTTCATGAGTTGAGACTTTCAGAGTTTCTGCTTTTATCGTGCCATTTTAAGGTGCATTCCAAGTGATTTAAAGCGTTTATAGACCATGTGGGTTTTCTTATAAGAAACGTTTCGACGTGAGAGAAAATGGTTTTCCATGGGTATTGATGTAAACCTGGCACTTGTCGACCGAGCCGTGGTGGAAGAAGAAATTCTTCTGCAGGATTTGCTGGATTCGATGCGGTGAACGTGACACGAGTTTGATTTCTTTTGTGATTTGACCTGGCCCACTGGCGGTGTTGTGCAAACAGGTCATTGGATTACGGGGATGATGGATCGGCGAGGATAATTCCTGTGATTGTATGAAGACGTTTCTGCACGAGTTGCTTAATGTCCTTTTCTTTTGTCACAGACAGGCGTGGAGTTCACATTTTTGTTGCAATTATGTTTTATAATTTATACGAATGTAGCAAGCTTATTAGTTTGTTGCGTTACAAATGCGGCAGGAAGAAGTTGAAGTAGGACTTAGAATTAAAATTGACAGTGAAAATTGTCCAAATGAAAGTGGAAGTCGAGGTCCTAAGTATACTATGCAGTTGAAGTTGAAGATGGAGTCGAAGAGAAAGTTAAAGCCGAGGTCTGAGAAGAATATGAAGCTGAAATTGACACGAAGCTCAAGAACTGGGTATCAAAGTACTACAAATCCTTCGGTAGAACTTCTAAGGACCCCATATCCATAAACCAAAACCAAGTACTACCAACTATATCACAGTCCACCATATCAGACTAATTCCAATCGATCATAATAACCCCCCGCCCCTCTGTTCATCTAGCCTTTAGACTACACCCCAATCTGTTGCATCAGGTTGCACTGGAGCCATCGAAGCCAGCCAATTGTCCCCGCTGACAAATCAGAAAATTCCATTCGTATCCACGCCGACAGGTGCGATCGCCTTCACCTGCGGATATTATTTCTGTCAACCTTTCCCGTGTTTATCCGCATACATATTTGACGAACTCCTCTCGCGCAGGTCCAACGTCTAGCTCAACGGCGGGAGCGTGTTACCTGAGGAAGCAATCTCTGTCGCATGAAATAACATTTAGGCTGGACTGTCTGGCCCACTGCAGCCCATTTGTCCGCCGTGTGTGCCTTTGTACCCGTGTCACCCATTCACGGTGGCCTCGGAAATGGCCCTAAGTCAAGGGCAGCCAGTCGCCTGATTTTTCACAGTTTGACAGATATCAATGAAAACAGGCAAATAGGCACTTTTCCCCTCATTAGACTTCTCCCTTTACGCCACTCGGCACAACTCCATCACTTCTCTGTAACGCTGTACGTACACGTATCAGCTACGAGAATACCCGCGGCTGTATCCACAGTTTGCAAGAGTAGGGTGATAAATAGGGCGAACTTTTCGAGAATCGCAGGCTATACATTACCTACTGAACTATTAGAGGCTCATCAGCCTAGATCGGTAGAACCATGTGGCTAACATCCACAGCCTTCCAGATACCTGCTTTGGGCTGGACACCATCCTGTGAGCTCTGTTTGTTGTGGCAGAGTTTGCTAAGCGATTCTATCTACGCCAACATCGTAAAATATTGTTGAAACATTTTGGACGTGTATCTGGTAGGTACGCGTAGAATTTAATATGCCGAATTTATCTGTGAAATCCTCCAGATGAGAGTGCATTAAGATCTAACTAGGACATCAAGAATATTCTTCAGGGCAGGCGACGAAGTGGCCTGGGTGTCAGCTTCCCCGGATGAATTGGGTTCCCTTAAACATCAGGTAATACGTTAAAAATGTTACCCACTTTTTAGTCTGAAAATATAATATTATTACTGTATGCGAGTAAAATTTACGTTATATTACTATTTTAAATGATAGCCTTATAGTTGTGGCTGGGCTCCTTTTGTCTCCTGGCAACCAATATTTGTAGACCCAGTCCGCCACTGCTTCTGGGGATACAAAAGAGCTTTAAAACTTACTAAGAACTCCTTACACATCTACGCCAAGGTATTAACTAAGTAATTAATAAGCCAGACCAAATCCAAAGATGTTACCTACTTGATTAATTTTAATTTCTGGGGGCGTCGACCTGATAACTAGATCATTGCCCCAACTGTTTAGTTACTTTCCACTCTGCTGGTTCTTGATATCTGCCCACGCAATTACTCTCACGCTTCCAACATCCAAGCGATTAGCCCATTCGTTAATCCAGCATATCGAGCTTAACAGTGTCGTTCAACGAATCCCTATTTACGGCGGGGGCGAGCCAGGGTTTCTTTCCCTCCCTTCGCGAAGAACAACACCACGGTTTCACGGCACTGAGGGGGGAGGTCGAAGGATACGGGAGTGTGAAAAATAATTTCCTGCCGCTGATATGTGGTGGATCGGACGAGGAGAAAAGTCCTGGCTCGCAGGGGGATATCAAAATATTATTCGAGGGTTGCCTAGGGTAGCTCCGCATTTCTCGCGGCATATAGAAGCCATGCTGAAGCTAAAGTGGATGGTTATTGCCCTCAACCTGACCGCAGGACCCGGCGCAGTCATATACCTCTTGGCGGTACACGAATTTCGTATTTACCGCTGGCTAATCCAACAACCGAGCCAGAAACAGTGAGCCAATTGCAGAGAATTTTATTGAAGCCGCGGGAGTGGCGTACAATTAATTCAAATTTTTGTCAGCTTCTTAGGGCAGGTTTTCTTGAAGGTGTGGATCGTTTCGTTGTATTTCTTTGGAAATATTATTCTTTGCTCAAGGTATCATTATGTTCTGCGATTGTTATTTTAATTGGGAAATATAATTGGGTGGTATATATATCAACTTATAATAGTATTAGTATTTGGTTGTCAACTTTGTTACACTTAGTATTCCGTTTACAGTGTAACAAAGTTAGTATTACAACTTAGTATTCTGTTTACAGTATTGAGTTAATTTTAAAATTGCCTCAACTCTTGAAATTAAAATACTTGATGACATTTCACGGAGAGGGTGGCAGACGCATATTAGCTTACGGGCGCCAAATCTCCAAACCCACCGCTGCTTATTGAAAATGAGTGGATAGAAGGTTGCTACGTAGTAGCAGTGTGCCAGCCAAGTTGTCTGTCTAGCGTACCAATTCTACTTCCTCAAACAAATTGGTATGCAACGTCTCCTAAGATCTGCAACATTATTCCTCTCCAATTTTACCAAGTATTTACAAACTACGAGTTTTAAACTAATTATCCAACAATCTTGTTATCGATCACAGAAGGATCAGTCCCAAGAAGAAAACCTTCAAAGTTCGTATCAATACTTTTATCACATGGAATGTAGCATCAACAACGGTTGAAATCGAGCAACTATATCAACCGTGACCGGTCCCATTCGATTGAGTGTTGAAGAGCCCGCGCGCGCGCCGAGCTACAGGGAGCCGTGCACTCACACATGTGCGCCGCACAAGTACCCAGCAAGTACTTACAATTAGTAACAGGGAACGCGGCCCCTAGCCGTGAGAAAGAGAGAGAGGCACGGTCGATATGTGGTCACAATGAAGGGTGTGGCATTCGAGAGGACCAAAAGCTCTCTCCTGTCTGCTTTATCCTACCATTGGCTGTTGCCAGGTGTCGAGAATGGCGGACCTTTCTCTCGGCGTCGGCCCTCCTATGCTTTTAACAGCACTTCAGCGGAGCTCCTTGCGAGCCCCGCGAAAGATTTTCCGTTAATTGCGACCGGGGAGAGGGATGAATGGCCGCTTTCTGATTTCACCGTCCGCCACGCGAGAGCTGCGGATCAGCAGGTTCCATTCGCGATCGTAACACCTCACGTGGTTATGGTTAAATATGTTTGAATAGAGGAGCCAATTAAATAGTAATTATATAGCGCGCTAATTGCGCTTACGTGACAGCTAAACTTCGTGAATTTAATTCTTTAGATCTAAGTTGACGTTAGATCCGTGTCCACAGATTTATTTTCTCTTACGCCATTCATTTTTGATCCGAGCAGTTAATAAGGAATTTTATTGTTATTCGATATCTTCCGCCCTATAAAAAATAATCCTAAAATTGATAAATAAAATTTTAAGCCCAATTTTTGGGGGGATTTCCACCGTGGAGTCATAGACGGAAGAGTGACACACTCGTTGACGAAGACACACGGAAATCCGGTCGTATAATACCACCACGTAAATCTGTCTCGAAAAAAAGAATGTCTCGCGTGAAAATGATCGAGGTTCCCGGTAGGCGAGCGATTCACCCTGAAAATGACGTATCCCTGGTTCCCGGCAAGCACCACTTTAATGGAGACACGTGTCGCGGGTATTTTAGATCGTCGGGTATACACCGTGGCCGCGATGATGAAGAGAACGACGACGTTCGAGGAAGATTGATGAGGTGTGTTTACCGCTAACTAATTCCCGTCTGCCGCTGGCTCGCGTCTAGCTAACTAACTTTTGCCAGCGGCGGAACGAAGCCCCACGGGGAACTTCCCCAAAGTTCCGTCGACAAATTGCTTGAATTCCGCGACGGTGGAGCTCGGTGATTAGGGATGGGATCGAAAACATCGCGAGTGGAATATCAGTTTGCATCCCGCGCGACGTGGTTGAATCCTTTGTAAGTATTTTGACATGTAGGTAATGAGAGATCGAAGAAACTAAGTAATCTAAAACTAACAATTTGGATACTAACGTAGATACGTTCCAGATGAAACCTCCGTTGTTCCTTCTACAAGTTTCTTGATCTTCCACTTAGCTAAGTAGGTACATATCTGCGTAACTATAACCAATTTGGATGACATAATGTTGGGAATAAAACTCCTATTTCAAAATATATACATGTATAAACACTTCACTTGAGATAACCGTTAAGAAACGTACAAGGAAAAGGACGAAAAAATAACTGAATCGAGGTTATTATGCGAAGTAAACTGCGTCGTAACTCACAACGCGAAGTATTCTTACGAAGATGAAGTGAAGTCAGGCACAGGGTCGATGAACATAGGAACAAACAGAAGATACAGAAATATAGTAACAGCGCCACGCACAGAATCGTCAACTAAAATACAAGAGCGCGAGAAACAAACATGTAGAAAAAACACCGTGTTTTTCTAAAATTCAGTGACA
The DNA here is from genome assembly GCA_963971345.1 of Andrena flavipes. NCBI lineage: Eukaryota > Metazoa > Arthropoda > Insecta > Hymenoptera > Andrenidae > Andrena > Andrena flavipes. The sequence goes on from OZ020480.1 coordinate 2,404,983, forward strand.
AGTTAAGGGATTAATATCACATGTGTACCACTTTACAAAGAACAGATTACACGCGTAGATTGTAACGAGCCTTGTACTTCTCAGATCCAAGTACCTCAGCCTTTCTCATATTACCTACCTATTTAGAGGTTTACCGTGTGAAGTCTAAGAATCTTTTAGAATCGAACTTGCCCCTCTCTTTTCTTCTGTTACCTACGACGTTGCACTTCGGTTCTCCCATCTCCCAAGTCTTTGCCAGCGGCGTTTCGCCTCACTCGCGCCTCCATCGAACGTTACCGGAATTGCTACGCGGCAGATTTCGCGACGCGAGGCGAGAGCCTAGCCGGCCGGCCGAAGGAAAAACCGACGGCAGGCGTTTTGTCGGAGGTGGTTAACGAAGCATCACCCTGGATTAGGCTTGCGTCAAGCCACAAAACCAGCCTCTTCTCGGGGTTCGGCGTACGATGAAGAAACGGAGGTTATTCCTGGTTGAACAAACACTGGAATGGGTCGCGTGCGCCTCCCACATATTTATAGATTTTATCTCTCTTTGACTTCGCCGAGGCGAGTAGGCGAGTTCGTGTACTCGCGTGCACCCGCGAAAGGGGGAACGCCGGCGGAGGAGGAATTCTCGGGGACGGCGAGGAGGGGGGGGGGGGGGGGGGCGTGGATGCCGCGAAAAGCGAGAGGAAATTTTAGGAATGTCGCTGGAAAGAGGGAAAACATCGGGGAGGACGACCGAGGGGTAGAAACGGAGAAATTGTGGGAGCTCGATAAATAAGAATCGAGGAGGGAGCACCATTCACTTCGACTACTCGAGAATTCAACGACACCAATGCAGAAGCTTCCAGAACTCGAGAATCAGTCGAAAATTTTAGTAACTACTATCTTCGCACTTTGATGGCAAGGAGGGGGAAAAAATCACCCTCCAAAGAATCACGCCTCGTCCGAGCCTCCGGGAACCTCCACGCATCCCTCATTATTTATTCAACGCTCCTTCCCGTAATTTTCGCCCGTCCGTGGACAATAAAAAGGCAAACAGTGACCGGTGGAGGGGGAGGGGGGGGGCGGTGACAAGTTGTCGCCGTCGTTGGACGAGGAGGGGAGGACAGAGGTTTTCACGAACCGCAGAAACGGGCACGGCCGGCCGAATCGGCCAATTGTTCGATCGTTTCGCACTGTTATTTTTATAATTCACCGTATCCTCGATCTTTCCTGCCGTGGCTCTCTCTCTCGTGGCAGCCGCGGTGTTGTTTTTATTGGCCGCATTTAGGGAACGGATCAGGCGACAGCGGGCGAAAGGGACTCGGGCCGGGGAGAGGCGACTGTACCGAGCAGCCAGAGCCGCGCGGAGAGGGAGGGAGACGGACGGATCGGTGGGAACGGGGTGTTGTTTCATCCCTCCTGGCAGCTCCGTCTATTCTGTCCGGGAGCACCTACATTCTAGTGCCTAAACTAAGCCAGAGCTAGGATAGGTCGGTCTAGGGGAAGAAAGACACGATTTCGATGGCTGGAGGGGAAGGGAAGGGAGAAGAGGGGGAGGGGAGGGTGAGATGTAAAGGAGAAGGGGAGAAACGTGGAGACGCGCGAGTACGGGGGTTGACAATACCACAGTCATCCAATGTTATTTCAGCACGAATTCCCTCCCCCCTTCTTATCGCCCTCCTTTACTCGTGCCCTCTCTTCACCTCTCTTTCTTTCTTTCTCTCCCACTTTTTCCCTCTGCTTCTCTCTTCCCCTGCCGCCACTCTTCCCCCTTCGTCTTTTCCCGCCTTCTATCTTTCCTATCCAGCCCCTCCGCTGTCCCCCGTTTCATCGACCACCCCGTCTCTCTTCCCATGTAGATGTTCCAGCAGCTCCAACAGCTCCGTCCATTTCGCTCGCCGCGAAAGAAAACATCTCCGGCCCCTTCCGCTGGCAATTATTGCTTTCGCGGATTTCCCGTGGCGAGCGTGAAAGGGGAGGATTGTTATCGTTGGTGGTGGCGACACTGCGCTGCCTATGGTGTCACAGATTCGATGATTGAATGACGTGGGTCCGCGGTAGGGCGACGGGATAAGTGACAGCTGCGTGTCATGTTAAGCAACCTTGTGTCCGGGCGTAGAAGAATCCCGTACTTCGAAAAGGATTGCTTCTTACCGACGGTGCCAGGAGAAATTCACAGGTAACTGTTTTATTGGCGAGGAATGTCTGCGTGTCAATCGTCAGCGTGGTCAATCGCTTAAGGGCACAATCGTTGCGGCGTCGGTAATGCAGATATCCCGGGCGGATTTTCAGAAAACGATGAATGCGCGATCCCGAAAATTAGGCGTCACTCTTCCGGATTGGAAGGAGGCTTCTTTGTGCCTGAAATATACCCAGGGATCCCGAACGAGTGGCATCTGTAATAACAACGTTCGTTCTTGCGGCTCTCCCTCTACGTACGCCGCTACGTATGATGGGCTTCCGAGAGTTCGATCAGCTGGGAGGGCCGACCGAAATCGGCATCGTTATCGGCAATAATCTCAGACTGGGTGCATCGAACTTTCCTCGAGCCTTACGGAAATAAAAACACTGAAAATATTAATAGTCGCTCTGAATCTCCAATTAACGTAAATATCAATCGGCTTTTATAACTTGAACACTTCTTTTCTACTTTTATACATGGGAATTCTAACCTCACTAACAATCTACATTATTATACAGTAAATTATAGACCACACGGTTTGAACGGTCAATTTATGTGACTTGTAAATCACCAAGTTCCACATTCACCCCTTGTTCCCGAGCTTAATGACCATCGATGATTCTCACGGTCCATGAGCCGAGTGACTGAATGGAAATGGCGCGGGATGAACTGAATGAACCAGCGCGTACGCCTCGCTACGAGCCGCTGTATTGTTTTGGTTATTTTGGCAAACCTAACATAACACGGTTTGTTGTTTAACAAAATAATTGATTTTGTCGCCTCGTCTTTGAACTATGCCACGCGGCCCTCTCCTTCTCCCCCCTTTCTTTTCCCTCTCCCTCGTGTCTCTTTCACTCGCTGTCTTTCGACTCCTCTATGCGAGGCTCCGCGAGCCTCGCGTGCCAGATAGTTGACTACTTAGGCGGCGTACGAAAACAAATTGCTCGATTGAGTTTGTTTATCCCCCGATGGTAATCTCGAGCGGATCAACCGGGCGAATCTTATTGTCATTGGTCACGCGTCATCGACGAATGGAAATGTTGCAATCGACGCACGACTGATACAGGAACAGAAAATATTGCTTAATCCTGTCGACGTAGTGTTTTTCATCGAATACATAATTTTTCACGATGTTTCTAACGACATTTCGATTACCGAATAATTTTGTGAAGTAAAATTAACTCGAGCTAATTTTCGATATTATTTTTTCTTTTTTTTTATTTATGACAGAATGTGGAGTTGCAGTATTAGTTAATACTAATTCGAGAATTATAGCGGTGGTAGAGTGTTGAAGACACGCCAAGGAATTCGACGAGTGACAGTGTCCTCGCGTATTTTCTTCGTGCACCGTAGGTAATGGCACACGGGAAGAGGCAGAGAGAGAGAGAAGGAGTCCTCTGTCGCCGGCTTTTTAAAGCCAACAAAAATATTGTTTCACGTAAATAAGCGTCCGCGACGAACCACTTTTATCCTCTCCTTTTCACACCTTTTAAGCAGTTCGGCTGTAATTGTCATCGGTCTGTCTTCGAGCGCTTCTTTAAGACGTCACACTAACATCAAAGTGAATCGTAACGTTTGGGCGTACATCGATTTCATGTATTGATTGAAGTTTCATTTTGAGAAAGTAGAAGTTGTTTCTGAATGTGCATAATTGTTCGATGAAATCGGAAGGAGAAAAATCGAAATAGGTAAGTCATAGATTATTGTCCGTTTCTATTTGAGATTTATAGGTTATTACAGTGTAACGGAAATTATTGGGGGGAGGAGGGTGGTATCGAAGGAACTCGGGGTATCACGGGGTCATACACTTCAAAAAGTATGAACGAATAAACGAAGAAGTGATCCATTAGGTAGGAAGCCCTGGCTGACACACCCTGACGCTATCAAAACACGCCTTAAAACTTATATTCCTGCGTAACGGCACGGTGGTGGTGGAAAAACTGTGTACGTGAGATAAAATAACAGAGTGTAGTTAACAGGCTTGGGTAAAAATATTCACGCTAGTTTCCATCTCCTCTCCCTCTCCTTCTTTTTCATTACCTTTCTATTTTCCTCTCGTTACTTCTCTGTTCTTTTACATATCTCTTTACTGCGATGAATTTTTGTATACCATCCACATTTTTACGCGGTTATAACATTTCGTGATTGATTTTACGATAACTATCTTCCAAAATACTATAACTTGCAAATGAACAAGGGATGAATGTTCTTCTGATCGTGAACACGTAGTAATCGCGTTCAAATATACGAATGAACTATTTATAACTCGTCATACTCAAAATGGGATTCACATAACAATATAAGAGTAAGTATTTAAATCTTTATTTAGAATCGTTCTTTTGGGCAGTTGTGCGATGGATTGATTGCGAGCACAACCTAACGAGATTTCTGTGAAACTATTCACGGGTGTAAAATAATTGCAGTTACATATCGCTGATATATTAGATGTAGCGATCTACTCGGTCGATAAATTCAGGTATATAATCCCGATTTTTTTCATTAATAACTGTCATTAATCTAGACACGACACTCACATAGAAAACTTTATTTTAATTGTAATTGGAAGTATGAATCATGTAATTAAAGCGAACTCTGTTGGTTAGCAGGCAACCAAACTTAATGATCGATGGTTTCGATTGCGACTATCTCTAATTAATCTGATTTATTACCACTACAGTCAAAGTACTTACCGCCTAAACTTATTCTTTCGGGAAAGTTCTCCTCACAAATTAAAGTATAAATATTGCAGAACTGCTTACTGACCGTTGGTACCAGCGTTGTTATCTCAATTGCTTTTCAATCGATAAAATCGCTTGTGACACGAAAGAGGTATAGAGGTTAGTCAGCCCAGGATTGCATGATCAAAATTTGCATTAGATCACATTAGACGTAGATCTATCGAACCCTCGTCTGTACTAATAATTATCACAATATCGTAAAAATAAATTGTGATTGGTCATCGTTCGCTACAGCAAAAGCTTGGTCCTCCGCCAATAAATGAATATGTTTAGCGTTTAAATCATTTGACACAACGAGAAAGATTCTTCCAAGTGAAGTGACTTCGTTGGTATCGAATGATGCGAACAGGCATCTCCAGTTCACATGATTAAGGCATGCAAAGTTTAATAAAATACCCAAAACGACAGTATGTCGTTTCACAGAGACTCGTCGGTTCCTTCCTTAAATATAATTTACAGAGGCATGGAATTATCACCGCCGCGTCTACGAGGAGGGATTTTAATAATGAGATAAAAAGGTTATGTTTCCCGGTATCACGTAGGGTAAGCATTTATATCACTGCTTCGGATGCTTCTTATTTTATGCATAACCACGAGAAATTGTTCGTTTCAGCTTTACGACCACGTACATAAAGAATTCAACGCAATACGATCGTTACTATTAAAAGATGGCTCTCATCGAATCTACTGTTCCCCAAGATTGTGCAATACAAGGTACTTTAGCACAACACCCCGTTTCTCAAATAAAAATGGAAACAAAGGACCCAGCAGAGGACCTCCCAAAGGTCCGCAAAAAGATCCCAAAAGACCTAGCGAACTGCAAGTGATGCTCGCGAAAGTGCTGCTCATCGTGTTCTGTCTACTGTTCACTTTTGTACTATCGAAGAGAGTAGCGCTCGCGGGTCCTTGGGAGGTAAGCCTTTATAGAGGCGTAGCCACTTTATTATTCAGTATTATTTATTATTTACACAAACCTCATTGAAGTATATCAGCCAAACAGATTTATGTGGGATGATTTCGTGAAAGAGATGCTTCTGAAAGGAGAAGTCGAGCAAATCACAGTCTACGGCTCGACTATAACTGTACACCTTAATGACGGTGCTGTTTATAAAGGAAACAGGTTTACCAGAAGGTCCTTCAGTGTCTACGATCCTACGTATGCCAAAATCATCGAGGACAAAATTAGAGATCTGGAGAGGAGCATTGGTATCAAAGCAGGTATGGAAAATGTATGGTATTTAATAGCTAGAATATTCAGTATCGAGCAAAAATGATATTCGTGAAATACTATTTTTCTAGAGGATGGAGTTTCGATTAAATACGTTCACGGGGATAACGACGCCTCCCTTCTGTCACTGGCGTTCGTTGCTTTATGTATATACGCGATCGTGAAGCTGGTCCCTCGTATGCAGAACCTCCCGAATCCGATGAGCTTCATTACCCAGAAGACAAAAGCGAAATATACTTTGGTCGAGCCTTTCTCTGGTAAAGGCGTGCGTTTCGATGACGTGGCTGGTTTAAAGGAAGCTAAAATCGAAGTAATGGAGTTCGTTGATTATCTGAAGCAGCCTGAACGATACAAGAAACTCGGTGCTAAGGTACCCAAAGGTACATCAAGTGTGATGGCTTGAAAAGCTTGGATCCGTGCACGTTCTTACGCTCTTAGCTACTACCGACTCAATGTACTTCCAGGGGCGTTGCTCTTGGGGCCACCAGGATGTGGCAAAACACTTTTAGCTAAGGCCGTAGCGACCGAGTCGAATGTTCCATTCTTGTCCATGAATGGATCTGAATTTATCGAGATGCTGGGTGGATTGGGCGCTGCTCGTGTAAGGGATCTGTTCGCAGAGGCCAGAAAGAGGTTTGACATTCTATTTCCTTTACGAATTTCTACGAGAGACACTTTTCATTCGCCTACGTTTTTACAGAGCACCTAGTATTATATACATAGACGAGATCGACGCAGTGGGCAAGAAACGTTCGGACCAGGGCGTTGAATTCGGTAACAATGAATCCGAGCGAACATTGAATCAACTTTTAGTGGAAATGGATGGAATGACGACTTCGGAGGATGTTATCATCTTAGCCTCCACGAACAGGGCGGAAGTTTTGGATACAGCTCTACTCAGACCTGGTAGATTCGACAGGCACATCTTGATCGATCTTCCAACGTTGGACGAGCGGAAACAGATCTTTGAATATCATCTAAAATGTCTGTCCCTGGAAGGCAAACCGTCACAGTATTCTGGATATTTAGCTTCTCTTACTCCTGGTTTTAGTGGTACTGTATGGTTATAGTTATTGGATTCTTAAGACACTCCTTTTCAAAATGATTCTAAACGTGTAATCTTTGCAGGCGCGGACATAGCGAACGTCTGCAACGAAGCTGCGTTACACGCGGCTAGAGATAAAAAGACTACAGTCGCTGGCGGGGATCTTATGTACGCGATCGATAGAACGATAGGTGGCATAACGAAGAAGTCCAATACGTTGACGCCTTCTACGAAAAAGGTTGTCGCTTATCACGAGGCTGGCCATGCCTTAGTCGGATGGTTATTGGAACATACGAGCGCTCTGCTTAAAGTAACGATAATACCGAGGACTAATATGAGCTTGGGTTTCGCTCAGTATTCCCAGAAAGATCAGAAGCTCCATACCACGGAAGAACTGTTCCAAATGATATGTATGATGTTAGGTGGTCGAGTCGCGGAAAGCCTGACGTTCAATAAAATCTCAACCGGGGCGGAGAACGATTTAAAGAAAGTCACGAAGATAGCGTACCATCAGGTCCAACAGTTCGGAATGAGTCCCACTGTAGGCCTGATTTCATTCGACGAAGAAGTGACGAGCACGGTGAGATATATATGTACAGATTCATAAATAATATCCTGTTAATCGTGAAATCTGCTGTCGATTAACTTCGTTTCGTTCATTCAGAGGAACAAAAAACCGTACAGTAAAAAAATGGCTAATGTTATGGATGCTGAAGTACGAAAAATAATTACGAGCGCGTATAAAGCAACGGAGAAGTTACTAACTGATAACGCGGATAAGCTGGCTTTGGTATGATGACCATATAAGTGTTTGAACGTATCTCTTTTTACATACGCATTGTTGTAAAATGTTGATTATATACTTGCAGCTTGCTGAAGCGCTTCTACAGAAGGAGACATTGACGTACGACGATGTAGAGAAATTACTTGGGCCTCCACCGTTCGGGAAGAAACGCCTTATCGAGCCAACTGAGTTTATTGCGGATGTAGAACCACCGCTACCGGAGCCAACACCACAATAGCATGTGTCCGATAGATATTTATATCGCCTCGAACTAATAATAGAAGAAATGATTTAAACATGATTTATTACACCATATTTTGTAATACAATAATTTCTCAAGAGGTACGCAGTGCCCGGTATCGTTTTTTTTTTTAGAAAGAACAAAACAGAATAAAAGATTCATTTCCTTTATTTAGATACGAATAAAACTTTTGCAGAATACTATGTGGAAAGTGAAAAATCGAAGGATAAACTTAGAAAAATTAGTAAAGCATTTTGATTTTACGCATCAAAAGATCGCATGTTTCGTTAGTTAAAGCTCCGTACGGGTAGCCGAGCGTTTTTATACTCGGATAAACTCGTTTATGCTAGGCAAAGCGTAAGTAGAATCTGTTTTATGTAAAATAATAGCGTACTGGGACGATCGTACTGGTGCGCACTGAATGTGAACGTTTTCGTTTCTAATTAGCTGAGTGTGAACTTTCCCGCTTCAGATTGGCTAAAATTCGCACTCAATGCGCACCAGTCCTACCGTGCGAATACGCTATGAGGGTAGAATTATATCATTTAATAGATATCTTATTTGCAAGTGATTACAAAAAAAGGAATAAACGTAAATAGATCGTAAAACAAATTATATGAAATGATTATATCTTATAGCTCTCCTACTTTATACTGTACCGTTCTCCACAGCTAATGAAAATAGGTAGCGAGAATACTTTTGTGCGGAGTGAAACGTACGGTTACCGTTCCAAGGAAATGTGTAGCAGGTTCGCTTCAATAATAACCCATTACCTCGCGCAAGAATAACGGAAGAATGATAGGCCATTGAGCTATAAGAATACCTGGAGAGAGAACAGAGCAATGGTGGCCGGTCCAAGAACGAGGGAAGATAACGGGTGAACCTATCTCCGTCTTGCAACAGGCAATGGATGTATAGTGCATGTGAGTGAAGTTATCTCCGTTCACACATGCATACCAGAGTTGGGCATAATGTAACCTAATTACAACTTACAAATTACGGTTGAACTGTAATTGTGTAGTTGATTACACATTATTTGATCGGTAATTTTTAATTTAAGTAGTTGATAAAATTGTGGTCAACCACCTACATTAACGATTACAGAAAATAATGTGTAATCAACTACACAATTACAGTCGAATCGTAAGTTGTAATTAGATTACATTTTGCCCAACTCTGATGCATACATAACAGTACAGAGTGAGAGGGATAATAGGAAGGGTAGGTTCACCCGTTTCCTTCTATTTCCCTCAGACCGGTGTCGCCTCTACTTCTTCCCACTGCTGTTCTCTCTCCGTGTATTCTTATAGCTCAATGTGATAGGCACAAAGGAAAAATTTGAATGTTTAACTCTTCGTTTTTAAGCAAGTCCTCAAAGATATTGCAATATTCTTAAAACATAAACCGCGGTTGGAAAAAGGGACGAACGCAACGATACGTTCGCCATTAACGTCGTATATTATAGGAACGGTTATCACTCACTTAAATCAACGAAGACAGTTTTGATTTGTGCATTCTTAGTCCATTGAATACAGCTTCAGCGCTTTATCACATTTAGAGTAATAACGAAAGGCTCACGCGCGAACAACGAGATCCTTCAGGACACCGCTGAACGTACGTTCTAAGCGGGAACCATCCCAATAAATTTTACCACATCGCTCGCAGATATAAAAAATTTGTACATGCGTCAGTGATTTGACCGGTATTTTGTCGATCTGAATCCTCGTTTGGTATTTGGTCGCACACGTGTCCACGATCACAGAATTCGTGCTCAATATCCATGTACGGTCTTCGTTCGGCACGTACTCGTTCGCGCGATTATCGTACACCAAGTCGTTGTTAACTGAATTCATCGGCGAGGACTTGGAATAATCCATGTCCCGCGTCATTTTATCAAAACTGAATTGTTAGACAATTTTTTATTAGCATGGTGGTCGTGCTGAAAGCGATCTTAAGAACTGTAAATGTGATACCGAACCTCTCGACAAGATCATCCATTAGTTTCTTCGTCACTTTAGCGAATTCGTCGCCATTGCATGCTTGGCATCGACTAAAGATATCTCTTTGCGTGACTAGTATTCCAAAGTGATTCAAAACTTCTTTTAATTGTTCGTCTGGGTTCTCGGATGATACCAAGTAACTATTCCCAGGGGGTAAGTATTGCGAAAACTGTGCAAATTAGTGCAAACGTTTAGTTATTAAGTCATACGCATTAATTGCTTAATTAAGGACATAAAAATGGGCCTCACTTTTAAATATTCCTTATTACCAGTTAGAAGTATTCTGTTTTCCTGGACAGCCAGTTTAAGGCATCTACTTCCGCCCTGGTCAAACACGGTATGAACACAATCGCATCCGCACATTCTTAATTTATTTACCAACGCCCCTAACATCGAGTCGCACACAACGCGCCATTTGTGGGCTGGTATCTTTTTCCCATCATGCATCTGTGGCTGGCGCATTTGCAATCCAACCTCATGGTGTTGCATATTAGGGTTTTGCATATATGAATGTTGCATATTCGGTTGTTGCATATACGAATGTTGCATATTCGGATGTTGCATGTTCGGATGTTGCATGTTCGGATGTTTCATCCGTGGATTATACGGATTAATGGATCTGATCGGATTGTTCCCGTTGTGCGGATACATTGGTCTTGGTCCAAATTCCTGTTTCCGTGGATACCTTGGAGGCTGAACACCTCTAAATTTTGGGGGTGGTCGATTCCAGTGGACATTTTGTTGCCTGTCGTTATTCGATGGACCATTTCCGAACGTCTGTGGCTGCAATGGAATGTATAGAAACATCTGTGAGTGTTACTAAACGCTTTACTCGTTTATGATAGTAACGCTTGCCTTGTTCTGATTTCTGGTATTTTTTTTCGGCAATTTTTGCGGAATGTGCTGTATTTCCGCGCAAATATCATAGAACGGTATATTCAAGCGATGGCATTGTTTCTCTAACACGTTATATACTTCCAACAAGCAATATGCATCCAAAGCTGTAATACAGTAACTACGTTATTATTACCCTTGCTTTTGTTATTTCGTTAGATATTAAACAGAAATTACTAACCGGCGTATATTATCTGGCTATCTCTGAGCGGTCTTTGCTTCCAATTTGAAAACTGGTCCGACTTATCTAGCTTGTTACCGAGGCATAGTTCTACTAGTTGGCTTAGGCTCTGTTTCGTCAAAACATGGTGATCGGAATGTGGAAATTTGAATTTATAATCGTCCACTAATTTTCTCCACAAGTGTACGATGTCTAAATATCCTTGCCCGTATGTTTTCACTTTCGACAAAGCTGGCAGGCTATCCCGTATGAGTGTCATATCGTAAGATATTCCAAATCCTGCATCACGTAATTATATTGGTGTATGTACGAGGTGTAATTCTCTTAATCTAGTATTTCGAATTAATTCAACTTTCTTGGGACTTAATTTTCAATCGTATTATGGTGGAAGTTCTTTTCAATGAAACGATATTTACCGAGCTTTAAGATATCCTTGTTTTCGAATAGCGTTAACGCCAACTCTGCCCATAGTTCCTCTGACTCTTTCCCCATAGTAGTTACATCTAAGATGTATACATTAGTTTCAGTAGCTATCTGTATTAGAGCTAACTCAGTCTGTTTTGTACCTACGAATTAACAAGAATTTCATGATATTTTATTACCAACCCCTCTATTTAATAACAATTGATCAATTGAGAATTACCAAAGGTTGGTTTCCATTCTGAATCGATACCAACGATGTGGACATCTTTCAATCCATTGTCAAGAAACGTTGAAAAACTATGCGCATCATTTACGACCTTAATAGAATCTTTTGTTAACTTTAATTCATGATAATTCACCGAATTCTCGGCATCTTCCCAATCGTTCATTTCACCTCTGCTTGTAGATGCTCCGTCATTTATTTCTGCAAGATCAAACTCCATGAAATACAGTCGAACAGAAAACACATCGCCAAAATACGAGAGGTAATTACTGTTTGCTTCCTCGTTCTCAAATTCATACGAAATTGCCCACGGCCACTGTTCTTTAGGTATATCAAATTCTCTAACCCAATATAAACCTTCCTTTGCATCCCTCGCGTTAATTAACATCCTTATCATTTCGAGCTGGAGCTTTCTGTCGTCTCCTACCGCCTCTTGTATCATCTCTCGCCAACTTACGGTATCTAGATTTTAAAATTATTCATATTTTATTCACAGCGTTCAAAAAGTGTATCATTATTTACGAGGTATACGTACTTAAACTGCCATCCACGTAACGTTTGTGAATAAGAAATTGTAAAGCACCTTCGCTTCGTTTTTTATTTACATTTGGGCAAACTTCTGTCGGGAAATTGTACAATTTGACGAAGCGAGCGATCAGCTTAATCATCGGCTTGGTTTGTATAGTCGACATCTTTGTGTCCGGTATGTTATGTTTCCTGCAATTTGTTTAAAATTATTATTACGCTTAATACCTAGTTTTACTAAATTATAGAAACTTACTTAATAACTCTATCCAACGCCATTTGCATATTATTATCAGGAGCAATCAAATTATCTAAGTATTTGACTAAAGCCTCCTGTACTTCTGGACAATTGGCTAAAAATTCATCCACGATTGTTAACTTATTTTGTAAAATAAGGGGCAACAGTAAAGTCTCCACATCCAGAAAGTAATTTTGTAATTGCAACATCGCTGCATATTGCGCAGCCTCTTTGTACTTCTTTTCAAGAAGTAGTTGCTGTAAGGGCACGAATGTTGTTACATAAGCTGAATAAGGCACGTTACGTTCTTTCATCGCATAACAGTACCTTTATTATATCAACAAATTCTTCCTTATGTTCTGTAAACTCATATGTAACTGCAACCAACTTAATGAATTGCATATTATTCTGCGTGATAATTAATCGAAATGCAGCTACTTTTAAATCTACAGCTAAGAAATGCCTGTACTTATCTTTCCGCGATTCTAACCATTTCGCGTATTCTTCGATAACTGTAATACAGAAAAATGTGTTATACCAATTACCACAGTATTCGTAATTATTGTTTTAAAAGCTTTGTTGAGTTCGAAAGAAGGTATCGACAGCTCTCGTACTTATCTTATCCGTATTATCTTACTTGCATCGTATAAATGTTTGTTATAAAAATTAAACCTGTAAGTGCTAACGATGAGGTCAATTTCACATGTTTAAAATCTGATGTATTTACAAGTATCCGTAATGTGCTCAAGTATGGATTGGGTGCGCTTTCAAAATAATCTCTTAAAGTTTGGCTGACGCCGTCACATTTTTTCCCTGCAACGAATATGGGATACATAACGCATTTTGAGCAACTGGAACATAATTATTTTACTATCTTTATAATTACTTACATAAGTGCCAAATGTGGTCGAGAGACTTGAGCCATTCTTTCGTAGCCTCGTCTATTGACGAGAAGAATAGTAGCTCGTCGTCATTGGTAGCAAAGTCTGTGTTGAGGAAAGCCGACAGTTCGGTTTCATCGCTGCTTGCCATCGTTTACGTGGTGTCGAATCAACACTATTTTCGCTAAGCTCGTGGTAATACACGCTAACGACGAAATATTGCACGTTTTTTTTTACGGATTGTTATGCTTGAGAAACAGTTGAATCTACCCAGTGTAAGAATCCTTTGCACAAACATCGACTTAGCTTTTGCAATCTTTTGTTTCCACGACCACTTTACATGACGGCTCGAGAAGGAATTGCAATCCCTTCCATTTGTTTCTCCACTGAGCGACTTGCGTGAAGGGGAAATACTGGGAAAGACACACCACTCAGCGTTCTGGATAACTAAATTAATATTAGGCAAAACAGTTGCGCCAAAATTCCCTAGCAATTTGAATATCTAACTCTCAACCGCAAATGCGCGGCAGTTGAATTCGATGCGTTGGCTGTCATTAAGGAATTCAACTACTGTTCGGGATATAATTATTCATTTTAATTGAAATTGTGTTATGTGTTATGTGACACCTCTCAAGGACGTGAAATCTTAAAATGTGAATTAATAAATGAATAAACCATTGTTTGTATCTTTATAATTTGATGTGCATCGTAAAGATATTATTGTTGTATGGGTACCGTAGTTCGGGGTCAATAATTTGAATAATTCACCTGAAATCTGAAAAGACGTCACTGCCGGAGTTACAGATTATTTTCTCTTTTGGTCTGTGACATTGTTTTCCGCGAAACGTCGTAGGAAAACTGAAGGGAGCAGAAGCGATATGTATATTTGAATGTGAGGCGAAATTGTTACGGCGATATTCATGTCCGACTATGAAGGGTGAACTCTACTTACGCCCAAATCGCCCGCGCCCACGACTGTAGGAATTTTCCGTACTTATGATAAAATGAATATCATAAATTCCCAGATAGCACAGAACGTCTTAGGGTGTGTTTCAATTCTGGAATACTGCGCATGAAATTGGTGGTATCGTCAAAGAGGAGATATAATAAGAGGCGTCACTCGACAAGGACAGAAATAACCTAGAGAAATCACTAGACAACCAATTTAAATGCCCATTCGGCAATGATCGGTAAACTTCGGCAATGATCAGTAAACTTCCTTGGGCAGGTACGCCCCAGATAGCACAACGTCTGGTAAAGTCTTAAAGACGTTCAAAAGGCGTCTTAAAGACGTCTTAGAGACGTCTTGTTACAAATCAAGACGTCCAGACCTAAAATGGACATAAACTAGACGTCTCTAAGACGAGGTGTGCTATCTGGGGCACTGGCAGTCGTAATTTATATTTAAAAATCTGCAGTTTTGGAATAGTAAGTGGAATTCGCCGGAATGTTGTTTCCCGAAACCTTGTTGCATGTTTCCAAGTGCGCGCGACTGCGCGGCAGAGAAGATGGCACTTGAAAGTGATTGTTTAAACATTCGTTATTGGCCGACGTGGAAATAAGTATCGACGAATCGGATCACGCAACATCGCGTGACGAAGTTACCTCCCTTGCTACACTGCCGTCGCAGAGACAAACATGTCAGCGGCGCACAGTAGATTGTAATGACGCGCAGCGAGAGTTCTATGTTTACTGAAATTGAAACAGCTTTCCACGAGAATTGAAAACTCTTTTCAATTGATGAGAACGCGAGCAACATTTCTCGCTCAATCTCTCTGACCACGCGAGGAAAATGATGAAACAAACGTTACCGCAGAATTGGATTGTCCTAAATTCAAAGACCTACCCGGACAGAGTGTATTATTTTAATGTAAAGACGAACCAGTCTTCCTGGGAAGAACCGACAGCGGATCAGCCCGAACAAGTACTTTACAATTTTCTGTTTATTGATATTCGTAATAATATGCGATTAATGGTATCTCGTTGATTTGCGCTCTCAAATCGTGTGCGCATTCTAACCAACGTAAAATTCTCATTTTGCTGCCTTTATGACTTGGCCTGATTCTACATGATTGTATATATAGTTGTCATGATATAACATCAATGCGATCTTGTTATTCAGAACGCAAAGAAATCGGCAGGAAAGAAACGTAAGAAATCTTCAAACGAGCATAATGTCACTCCGGTCGAACCTACTACACCCGAACAAGATGCACCCAAGAAGCAAATTACCGAACGAAAGAAACTCGTCGCGAAACGGATGTTGCCGCAAATACAGGAGAAGGTCGTCGAAGAGAAAGAGACACCGCAGATGCGAGCGATTCGCGAGACGATGAACAAAAGAAAACAGAGGCATAAGCTTTCTAAGCCACGAACTCCTAAACACGCTAAGAACATTGTCAACTCACCACCCTCGGAAGGTAGTAAAAGCTCTTCGGTGACATCTAAGTCCGAGAGCGACACAAGTCCAAAGACGAGTTGTACACCACAGATGAAAGAGATTATGCAGAGAATGCAGGATAAAGCTGTGAAGAATATTCCTAAACCCAAGAAAGTAGACACAAGCGGAGAGCAGGGTGTTAATGTTAAGCAGGAAACTAAACTGCGAAGGCTAAGGAGCCAAATTACACCTACGGAGACACAGGATAGTCCAAAAGTTGGTTAGTACGCGAAGAATTTATTATTTCTACTATTCCCTATACTATTTTATAGCGAACGGAATGAAATTGTAATGTAGATTATATCAAATTACAGAGAAGAGCGTGGCGATGGAAAAGATTACACCAGTGACAGAAAAGAGTATACCTACAGGAAAGAAGAAACAAAATCGTAAGGGGAGAATGAAAAATTTGGGAAAGGAGCGTATGGACAAATTAAGGAAAAGCCTTACCTTAGAAATTAGTAATAACGACAGTCCTGATACTAGCTCCACGTCACAGAGTTCACCGGCATCAAATAAACGGGGTAAATGTCGTAGTACTTATTATAAAATTTTTCTGCGTCGAGTTAAAATTCTTCGATATCATTATAGTAGGAAAGCTGCCAAGCATCTATAAACACGCAGAAGTTAGATTGGTACGTTTGAAAGACAGATTCTCAAAGAGTAGTAGTTTCACGAAGAAAAGTTCATCTATTGATCAACAGGAAAAAATAGAGAAATCACCTGAAGTACCTGAAACAACAGTGACTGACTTAGCGAATCAATCCTATAACGATTCCTTTTACGAAGAAATGGATTGGGAGCCGATGGAAGACGAGAAGATTACTTTCGAAGTAATAACGAGTACATTAATATTAATAGTTATCGGAATGTTTGCGTCAAGGCGTTGAAATATAAAGGCATGAATTTTTTTTGCTTTACTTAGGTCCAGGCTGTTAGAACACAACTTTGCGCGGAAACTGATAAGGGTGTGTCGTGTACCGTTACTGGTAATGTTTTAAGTTCTCCACCATTACCGGAGCAGCAAGAAAAAAGGCAGCTGTACATTGTCGTTGACACCAATGTGTTTCTGTCGAACATCGAGGCTGTTGAATTGGCAAAAGACAGTACCTTCAAAACCTACGATCGACCATTAATCGTAATACCGTGGACAGTTATACGCGTAGGTGTCTTATTTATAACGCATGTTTTATAAAAAAAGAACTCTGTACATAACTGTTTCATTGCAGGAGCTTGATTACATTAAAGACGACAATGGGAAAACAAAACCAGCGTCGTTGTGCGCGAAAGCAAGGCGAGCTATAAATTACATTAACAAGCAGTTCTCTTCTAAACATCCACGCATAATCGGTCAAACGCGAAAAGATGTTCTAAAAAATAAAGAGAAATTTTCTATTGACTGTCCGGACGACGAGATTCTACAAACTTGTTTACAAATTCAGGAGTTAGAGAAGTCTGTGGTGAGTTATTGATCACGTGACCTGCTTCTATTAACAGATTCAGTTTTGCATCTCAACGTTTCGTTTTTGAGACAGGTCTTATTATCGTACGACATAAATCTTTGTAATAAAGCGATGATTCACGATATCGTGACACTCGGAAGGAACGATCCTCTCGAGAAAGTTGACTATCTGAATGCGACTACTTGTACAGATGCGTTATCCCGCAGTCTCCATAAACAAGACAGAGCGAACTTGAGTCTGGATTCTACATCGGGCCCAAACCAAGAGCAGCGTATATCGGATGCTATATATGAGGAGGCAAAAAATCTTATAAGAGACTTTCTGACAGTGGCAAGTACAGATAACGTTACACGCTATGTTTTATATCTGTGTATAAAAAACAAATATCTTTGCAGATCGTTAGGAAAGAGATGCATTCGTTATATGGAGAATGTTGGGAGAAACGCGTGATTATAAAACCGCCTTGGACAGTGATAACTGTTCTGCAGTGTGCTATAAAACATTGGATAGCTGCTATAAGCGAGTCATTTATGCGGAAAGCAGAAACTATTTTGAAAGAGTTGCTGCATATATTTAAAAACATCCCTGGTAATTTAGCCAACGTTATTTTAAGAATGATACGAGCATACACCATTTAGAGAGCCTCCACTGAAGTAAGAAAACATTATTTACAGGCGACAGAACGTTAAAAGAAGTTGGCCATATATTGAACAAATGTAACGATTTGATTCAGATGGTCAACGTGGACAAGCATCCCGAGTTGATGCTACGAGCCTCCCATAAAATGGATGTAATTAATTTCTAGTTCTCTCTAACGACGTTGCAAGAAACCTGTTCGAGGCGATTGATATTCATAATTCCGTTGCTTTTTGTAGGAGTTGAGGAAGAAATGCCACGAGTTTGAGTGCCAGATAAGTGAGCAGAAATTGTGCGACGCGATTGGAGTTGAAAACGATGTTCAAGCACGAGAGCGCAGAGCGCAGAAAGCTTTTCAGTTTTTCGAAGCGGCATACACATTTGCTCGAGACATGTGGCAAGTTTTAAATCTAAGTTACACGTTACGTCGCGCTGAAAGGATTTGCCGCGATGATGCCATACGCGTGACTTCATACGCACATGTTCTCCTTTATGTTCTACAGTGGATTGGCGGCTGAAGCAGCAGGAATGCCATGTAGCTTTCATTACAGCATTCCAAATCCGCTCCCGACGCCGGATTACGTAAAACAAATACAGCCAGAGCTCGCGGCGAATGTAAATAGATTGTTGCACACTTTGAGCGCGTGAGTAGAAGATCCTGGAATCGTTGGTGGGGAAGTTGCTTACACAAGTCGGGCAAATATGTGCTTTCATTGTTCCAGCGGAATAGAGCAAGTGAAGGATTCTTGCGTCGACTACCGAACGTTAATTAATCTGTATCAAACTTTGGTAACATTTCTACCTGACAAATTGACTAACGACCTGGCGCCTCTGGACGTCTATTGTTGCGTGAAACAGAAGGAGGAAGTGCTGAAGACAGGTTTGCGCCAGCTACAAGAGCTCAGCACACATTTCTGCAGGCTAGCCAGCTACAGGTGTACATAGGGCGTATATGTATAAATTAACGGTTGGATTTTTCTGAAGGTGTATCTATACGCGTTTCGCTAAATAACACCGTCACGAGTGTACAGTATAACTTAACAACTGTGATATTGCTTGAACCATTAATTATACGGCTGTAAAAAAGAGAGCATCATAATTATTTAACAACTTTTTATTAACAGTTATATATATAATACAAGAAGTAACTTTTGTACAACGTGAAAAATAAAAATGCACAGCCAGAATTACAGAATTGGTGCTGTACCGTGACCCCCGGGCGATGTTTCAAACGCGAAGGCATGAAGATCCATCCGAGCGAGTCTAATTCCTATACAGTTTCGGGAATCCTGCCGTGGGTTGTTGCAGCCAGTTCTCCTTCGAGTAGGTGACGTGCTGCGTTTCAATCGCGTGGAATGTGTACGCGTGCCTGGACTTGTCGCTTCTGTTCGGATGGGAGAAATGCACCACATCGCCGTGGAGGAGGACGCAGGTCCCTTTGCTAACCGGCACCGGCCTGAAATTGCTCAGCTGGTAACAGGGTGCTGGTTTATCGTAAATTAACAGCTCCTTGGAGTCTGGGTCCTTGTTCCTCGTGTAACGCCGGTGCACGCCGCTTTGGTGTGAACCTGGAGCGATCCATAAGCAACCGTTCTCCTGCGTAGCATCTTCCAGAGCGACCCAGAAAGTAACTAGCTTCGATGGCTCGGTGTGGTAGTACGTCGCGTCTTGGTGCATGATTACTAAGGGAGGAAAAAGGAATAATATATATATTGTCCTCTTATGTTTTAAGATAATGTAACTAAGATGAGATTGAGGAAACTAATAAAGTATCTAATACGTTTACTTATTTAATTTAGTAATTCGTATTTCGTCCTACCTTCCGATCCAATGCCTGGGTTTTTATAAATGTACATGGACCCACATATTGCTGGCTCTTGATAATCCAGCTGGTAAGCTGTCTCCTTCACCCTTTCGTCAAAGGTATACTTTTTAAACGTTGGGTGCAACCAGTGAAGCGCATGGCCTACCTACGAGTTTGTTAAATAAAACGGTTAGTATTCATTTCTCTGAATAGGAAGTGTACACTGTTGTGAATTTCATCGATACCTTGTTCAAGGATACTCGGGGATGCACTTTCAACTTCCCATCGTTGTCTAGTGCCTCGGATTCGAAGAACACGCTAATTTTGTTGCCACTCTCTAAGAAATACTTGTCTTTGTCCTGAAACAAGTTCGAAATTTAAACACCATATACATTCTATGCATTTATTGAAATATTCCGCTATAATCTATCTTTACCTGCTGCATTTCCAGTGTGCTGAAAACACTTCGTTCGTTTTCCGGTGGCAAATTTTTCGTGAACTCTTCGCCGCAGAATTTGAGTTCGTCGACCTCCTCTGGTTGAAAGAAGCCCTCAAGGACGACGAAGCCATTTTTCTGAAACTTTTGGAAACAGAAGTTCATTTCACCGTAGGGATTAAGGTAAATTATTGATATATTTATTATAGAT
The DNA here is from genome assembly GCA_963971345.1 of Andrena flavipes. Taxonomy (NCBI): domain Eukaryota; kingdom Metazoa; phylum Arthropoda; class Insecta; order Hymenoptera; family Andrenidae; genus Andrena; species Andrena flavipes. The sequence goes on from OZ020480.1 coordinate 2,425,520, forward strand.
CTATCTTGGATTTTAATAAATACAATTTTCTGAACGATATATTTGTTGTACCGCTTAAACCGCGATCCTCGAAATTCCTCGGATATTTAAACTGCGATATGCATGCGCGCGCATCCGTGGGCACATAAGTAACTCGTACAAATTAAATTCTGACGCTTCCTAGTCGGATATCTGGGTCAACGGAGTTAAGAAGTTAAAAACAACAACGTCGCGGCATCGATTCGTCGTATACAGAAATCCCAGCCTCGTCTAGAGGATTCGTAAACCGTTAGCAGTTCGAACTGCGACACTCGGCGATTTCTTCGTTTCCATTCCGATAATAAAGTTTCAAAGCAACGTCGTTCCGCTCGCTTCGAGAATAAACGAGATCCTCGGAGTTCCTCTTTTGTCTTCCGTTTATGTGCATACTCAGGGAAGTGTTTACCTCGAGATCGTAATATATAAAATTTCCCAGGAGATCAATAACTCCTTTTTACACTTTCCCCCTTTAATACCCCCCGTTGCCAGCGTCTCGCTAAATCGTTTAATTAAAATATCTCTTCGGAAATGAAACTTCGCGGGTCAGCATTTTATTCATATGCAATCACATTGAAAGCTCTCGAGCCCTGAGCTTTCTACTCGAGAGCAAGGCGCAACGCTGATCCTCGGTCATTGTCACACACTAGTTTCCCTGGAGCGGAAACGAGGTGACAAGAAATTCCCTAGGCGGCCGCACAGAATTCGCATACACGCGCTTGTCCTCGATTGCGTTTTCCCAGCTATTCGATACATCATCTAGATTACCGCCGGTGGATGGTTCACGGTGCTTCGCGTGACCTGGCTTGTCCTTGTAAAAGTGCGCGACAAGAGAGGTTTTATTTCTACGAGTTCGGAAAGACGTGCCGAGCACGTGGTATTTTTAGCGCCGCGGAGCGCGAGCACGTTGCGGCCGATAAGCCGTAAACAGACGGAAAGGTTATGTTCCATTGTCATGGAGACAGGGCCGGGTTGTCATCGGCAGTCCGAGATACGGATTTTCTCTTTCTGTCGAACGACGAACAGCACTTTGTCCCGGCGTCGTAAAAATACCACGTGAGGGGGCTGACAATCGCGCGATTGACGCGCTTAATATTTTCCCATCGGTGCCCACGGAGTTACGGACGCTTTTATCATTCGTATATACCGCGCATAGGAGTAGGAGATACGATTCTTTATCGCGCTGTTTCTCGCCGATCGTTAAACGCGGATAGATACGGTGACCTATATAGGGAAATTACGGTCGCTAGTAAATTTCCTTCCCACAGTCTCGCTTTATTTTATCGATTGGTAGCGTTCATTTTCTTCGCGATCCTTAATGCGATGTGTCTGATGTTAAACGCGATCCACTTAATTTACACAGCTATAAATGTTCGGGATAAATTAAGTTTCCCTGCACATCAACCTCGACTTGGCTGCGATTCTCGTGTCGCTGTGAGCTAGAGGAACGTGTTCCCAAAGTGTTTACTGTTTCAATTATTCATTTCGATTTCCACGTCTCAGTTGTTAATCGTGTTTCACTGAATGGACCCGAATGGGTCCATTGATCGTCTTAACCTCATTCGTGGTATCTTTTAGGGGAATTCGACGGGCTCGAGTGGGGAAATATGAAGGAAGATCAAACTGATTCTGTATTTCATAATTCCCTATCTATCCTTCTCTTTTGCATTGGTTTCTTATTATCTGTCTCTAGCTATTACTCGCTAATTTTTAGATAAACAGAATGAAATAGGGATGTTGGGTTATTTCAATTCAAAAATTCAATCGTACACAGAATGTTGGGTTATTTCTTATTCGTCTCATATCCATATATCGTGGTAAAATTGTGCTCTGGTTAAGTTCATCCACGAAAATAGGCGCGTAATCACTCGACAGGTGGGTGGAGGGCATATATGTACGTCGTTCTGCGCACTGAAGTCACAAGCCTCGAAATAGACGAAAATGTAAATACGTTTGTGTGAAAACGTTTCGTCCGTTATGTTTATAAAACTGTCGAGGTGGATCTCAAAATATGAATATTCAATAAATACTTATCCCTCGTCAGTGGCACACAGAACATTTGAATTTGACAAATAAAAACCTTTTCAAATATCAGGGTGAAAAAAGTCCTTGGGTTACGGTATAATTAATCACCTTTCTCCGACCAGACACTCATTTTCTTTCTGTCAGAAAATTAACCGCAACCTTCGATCCTCCACTTCCACACATTTAAAATTAACAAATCGTACGATTTTCAAATCTAAAGTCGAGAAATTCGTCGCGTTACCATTGTCGGAGTCAACGTTCGCCCAAGATCGATCTTACAGATCCAATGATCCGGGGGAGCGTGTATCTGGCGAGTCGTTTAAAAAATTTCCCCGATATTCGCGGATGAGTCAGGTGAGCGAGCGTGAATCGTCTGCACGAGAATAGAAAGGCGCGCGTGGGCGTTCATTCTTCTTCGTGAATGGACACGGTGCAGTCTTTCGCGTTTCACGGGTCCGCGAGCCCGGATTTCACGTGGTCGTTAGACGAAAGTAACGACCAGACCCTGAGATTCGATTGTTCTTCCGCGAGGGACCGTAGCCGAGCGTTCCTTCGGACGATAATGAAACTTTTAATCGACGCATTGGATACTATCAGCCGTCTTAAATGGTATCTTCGTTACCCATTTTAGATCCGTCGAGACCTTAGAAAATTCCTCAAATAGGCTGTCGAGAGATACAAAGCGCAAAGCCGACTGAAACGTAGAATATGAACAGGGTTTAGTTTATGAAAGAGATATGAAAAATTCAAGTTGAGGAGGCTTGTAGTAATTTCTAAGGTGTCGAGTGCCTTGATGAGCACCTAGAAACATTAGTGTCTTTATAACATTCTTCACTCCGAGTCATAATAATTCCAAATACACTGCTATTTGTTGATAAACCCCACCTTCCACATTGTGCACAGCAGGTTGATAAAAGTGGGATTAAAAAGAGACGACAGCCTATTATTTTCTTGCAGAAATTGATCTTAGAACTTGAATGCTGACGAAGCCTCGAAGTGAGATCTAATTCGCTGATGTCGTTGAAATGGACCTACTACCGTATCACTTACTCATTGGCCAAGTGTCTACAGACGGAGACAAAGAAACCATAGATTATTGTGAGGCCATAGATCAACTCGCGGAGCGTTCCGCGGTGATAAATTATCATCGGGAACTGATCTCGGCTCTGAGTAAACATTGTTTGCCTAAAAATATAACGCGTCCTAGTCTCGCCCGCGCGGCATTTTTATCCGTTGTCCCCTGGGGTATTTGTTCGGAGTTTCTTTAGTCTGGAATTTATGGGAAGCCTCAGCTTTCTGGGTTACTTGGGCAAAGTACCTCTGACATTGAGCGGAGAAAATTCAGGGCGTGTTACAAAATTAGACTAAACCGAGACCAGCAACATGGATGAGAATGAGTTATTCGGGGGACTTAAAAAATCTCTGTTTCAAATATTGCTGTGCTTAATCGAAGACAGTGAACAGCGAAAGTCGCCATTTAGATAAACAACCGACTTATTACTCTTATTTTGAGTGAATTTTTCTATAAACCAGCTTGGAAATAAATTATCAAACTTTGGGAGCTCATTACCCTAAATAACTTTAGCACGTCGACTAACTGCTTCATCCTTGAGAAAAATTTCTCTTTAATCGGGCGCTTCCGATAGTTGAAGATGACTTTCTAAATCCTATAATTCTTGGATTCTACGATCACCTTGCGAACTTTATAAATCACCATCACCATAAAAAGCTACTTTCGTGTAGGAAATATTCCACGTGCCCCAATAATGCCCTTACCAACCCCTATATTTTTATCATTAGCTTTCGATTGCGACAAGTTGAAAAACAAATTTCTGTAAGGATTCCTCGTGGCTAATAGAATCCCAAGGTAGCAGTCGTTGGGGGGTTGAAGAGAACACTTGCTTTGACATCTGTTTCGAAATATCATAGATGAAAAAGTTGTTCGAGGCGCCGAGGCACGGCGAGTCACCGTGTATGTTCACGTTGGTCCGCTGTGCGAGCAGGAAAAAGGGCCGGGGACCTAAGTGTTTGAACGCAAGCTACAACGAGGGTAGAGAAGTTTTAATGAAGAGACGTATGTAGAGCAGAGAACACGCGTATTAAATCTTTTCCCGCCGCTCGGTGGAAAGTGCGCGTCATTTTAATTGCTCCTCGATGCTGCATCGTAATTACGAATGTACCAAGGGACCGAGAATAATTTTTCCCAACCCCTCGGTTGCCCGAATTTTCCTGCAATAAGGGTCGAACCGATCGGCGCGTTTCCCGCGGCGTCGCTGCAACGAATCCATTGTTCGGAAATTAATATCGGCCTCGATTGTCGTTTAATCGAATGAAATTTCCAATTATTGCGCGAACAACGTTGCACGAAAACGCACAGCAACGAAGAACGTCCGGCAGTGATCGATAGCCTCGTTTCCTTTCATCTAGGAACAGAAGTTTTGATTAACATCGACCACCCCTTCCTCGGATTTATTAACCGTTCGCTGACACTCTGGGTGTGAGACACCCTCTGAACCTTTTATATGTAAAATGGATACCTTTTTTCCAAAGCCGACTTACAAACTTAGTAGATTTTTAGCTTCTAATATTGAAATTTGTAACAGATACAACTTTTTAAAGATTTTCTTTCTTTTTTCTCGACATGTGGTGATCTAGAATTTTTTTTACAGATACTGTGGTTAAATTTTGATAAAAAAACTATTAGAATAAATTCTAGGGATCCTGAAATTGACCCATGAATTTTGTTATAACGATTGGATTCTTTAGATGAGAAAGGCAGTCGTTCAAAAATTGTTCTGGGTGCGAGCCACCCAGGTATGTCAAAGTTAAACAAACAAAGGATTTTCTATGTGCTTGTCCAAGTTGGCAATGCATTCGATGCGGCAACATCTTGTTGCAAATAGTATTCAGTCGGCCGTATATGGACACTGTTGCATTGTCGTACGACACCGGTTGGAAGACATCGATTTTGTCGCCGTGCGACATCTAATTAGGACGTAGCGTAGTAAGTGATCGCTTGAACGAAATAAAGGAAAATAGTTTGCCCGATTACGTGTACCTAGTTTTTGTTTCTTTCGCGAGTGCTCGGCCTTGCAATTAGTACTTATCGGCAACGGAAGGGAAATTTCCCGGAACAAAGTAGGGCAAATCAATCAGTAATTGACCGCATGCCAGTGAATGGCCATTAGGCAAAGAAATGTCAATTATAAATTTAAAAATATCACTTTTTAGTTACGCGTATTAAGCAAACACTAATAAGTACAATTTTTATTAAAAGTATGCGATCATTTACTGGGCTTCTACACGTTTTGCAATTTTATAATCGTTATTTTTTAAAATTACGATAAGAATAAGTAATTATTTTTATAGAAATCTCAAGAAAAATAAATGTAAATGCAATTTCAACAGTTATTTCGTTGTTATACATAAATAATATTCAAGTATTAATCTCAAAGCTCCATAAATGGAACAACTCGGTCATTCACTGGTTGGTTTACCCTAGTCGTGCGATTATTACTTCGGATAACTGAAACAGGACACTTCCTTCAATTAAGCGTAGACTTCACGGAAGAGTAGCGACCTTCCACGATAAGAAAGCAAAGAACTAATAAGAGATTGCTTGAACGAATTCAAGGATAATAGTTTGTTTGATTACGCGTACCTAGTATTTGTCTCTTTCGCGAGTGCTCGTTCTTGCAATTAGTACTCATCAGCAACGGAAGAGAAATTTCCCGGATTAAAGTAATCGTGCATTTATTATTTCGAAGAAGTGAAATGGAACACTTCTTTCAATTAACCTACTCTATTTTACTTTATTATAATCACGTTGCGCTTTTAAACAGCTCAACAGAAGAAGCTAGGTATTTGGGGATGAAATTAGAACAGCGCATCAGGCGTAGTAAAATTTTCAAGGAATGTCCAACTTGTATCGGACCTCTTTCTTTTAGAGGTAAAGAAACTCGATTCACCTAATTATACCAAGCATCTCATCGAAAATAATCATCTTCAGTGATTCTTAAGAGATTCTAGTCTTCCTACGCTAGCAGACGAATCGTCCCCCTGCGCTTCGTTAAAGAAATCAGCTCGATTCGTACGTTCGTCGGATGCGTCGAGGCATTTCCTTTTTTTCAGATCGCGTGGGAGGGTCGCAGGCGACTTTTTGTCGCCCAAGTACACGGGGGGATAATGTGCGTTGGCCTCCCTTGGCCGTCTAATCGTCACCTTAACCGGAATCTAAAAATGGATCCTCGGGAGCCGCGGCAGGGTCGAAAGATGGCCGTGGGACGACCACGTGCACCGATTGCTTACAAATTCCTCGATGAATAATCATGAGGACTCGAATCCTGTTTGGATCATACCTTTTTCCAACTTCCTTACTGTTCTTCAGTTTCGCATTGCTTAAATGCAAGGGAACTTGATCGCTGATTTAAATTCAGCAGGGAACGTCGAAAAGAGAGACTTTTGACTTTTCTGTTTAAGGGGGCATTTTACTTTGAGCGTGCGAAAAATGAAGCTATTTGTAAAGATTCTTTCTCAATAAATACAACATATACCTGATTATTATTAAGCTACTCTTATATTATAGAAAAAAAAGTAAAAAGATCTTTTTTAGTTTGCTTTAATGTTTTTTTGTTAGAGCTTTAAAAAGAGGTTGTTTATGGCGTAGATGATTTCTCGGCTCAGGTTTATCCGAGAAAAATAAATCCAAAAGATTCTTAATCTGTATGAGTGTCGCTATAAATAGCTTCTACCTCAATTAACAATTTTTGTCGTGGAATAACCGAGATTTTTTCTCGTGGAACACCCGAGAATATATCCTTTTGGGTGTTTTGTCAAACTTCTTTTTCACACCGGCGCCATTTTGTTACTTTGCAATAAAAATTGTTAATTGAGCTTGGAGCTAAAGCGACACTCGTTCAGATTAAGAATCTTTGCAATTTTTTGTTTCGGATAAACCGGAGCCGGGAAATCACTTACGTCGTGAACATATGTACTTCTTTTTTTAGGTGTCATATTGACTGTAAAAAACAAATTGCAAAAATTCTTTTCAATTTTTTTGTAAGATATAAGATACAATCGCGTGGACCATTTTAATCGCATTTTTCAGGCGGACATAGCAAAAACCCGAAGTCCAACGATGAGTCCACGTTGAAGTGTGAAATCGACGAGGAATATCCAAACGCGATTGAAAATAGCAGTGCAATTAACGAGGTATTAATCAAGTGGGCGGTCATTAACGAAATGATAAATAACACGACAGTGATTCGAAACATTGCAAATATTGAAGTGACCGTGTTATATTATTGACGAGAATAATTAGCGAATTATGTAGTAGCGTTTTGCTTAATCGAGTAAATAAAATTCAGATAACGTCATCGGTAGAATGTTGCATAAAATGACGGGAGGCATCGTAAATCGATAAAATTCTCAATATATTATATCATACTAATAAAAACATGAAAAGATACCGTTAAAACTATCAACTTCCACCAGATACCATAATCTAATTTACCAAAACAGGATCAAAGGCTTCTCCAAAATCCCACCGAAGAATATAAACAGTTAACCAATCGCCTAATAAATTCCACAAAGCGAAAATAGCCCTTACTTCAATTAACAATTTTTGTCGAGGAACAATCGAGATTTTTCTCGTGGAACACCCGAGAATTATCCTTCTGCGTGTCAAACTCCTTTTTCAAACCGGTGCAATTTTGTTACTTTGCAAAAAAAATTCCCACATTATTCCGTGAAAATACAATCGAATAGAGTTCGAATAGATTCCTCTGAAGCAACTCGAAAGGAATTAACACCGCGCCGGTTCCTCTCGTGTATCATCTGAATTGCGACGTGGTCCATAGCAGAGGATGCTGACCTCTTCGAAGCGGAGATTATGTCAGTCTTCTTCGATGACGACACTAGCTTGGTTCGGGCATCGAACGGTGAACCAAGTCCATCTGTCTCTCTCTGCTGCCTCTGATTTCGTCGCCGCGTCGACAGAGACACGCGTATCCGTTGCTCGCGATTCGTTTTTAGCGAGACCGTATTTAGCGCCCGCGATCGGTCATTGGATCGTTTAATCGGCAAACGTGTCGTTTCGCGGGTTCCGTTCGCGCGATTAAGGCTCGGCTAAACGAGATAACTCCTGCTCGTCTTCTTTTTGTATCGTTTGCCTGTGGTAGTCTTGGAGAGGCTTGCGGGAACTTGAATTGGGCATAGTGAATTGATTATTGGTTGCTTGCTTTCTGCGTAACTAGGCCCAATCGAGGTTTTTTGGAAGTGGAAGTTTTGACGAGAATTACATAGGAATGCCAGAGAGAGATAAACGTTTAAAAAAAACGGATAACGCACGTGTTGTATCAGTGTCCGTGAAGAACAGAGTTAAAATGATTGCAAGAGTTACGAGCTGAACGCTGCATCCTTGAGGTGTAAATTATTCCATTGCTTTATTATTTCTTTTAATTATTTTGCCATTAGTTTCGTGAAATTAGACTCCGACGAGACAAGTTGCACGATACATTTTCGAACATCTCATCGCTCCCGACTATTTCCATTATTTACATTTAGATATTGCTGAGACTTTTGTCTTATGATAGAAAGGCTCGTGTAAAATCTCAACGTGGATTCGCAACTTTACTCACGCGTCTAAGGAAACAAAAGAAGCAACTGGGAAAAGATCAATGAAGGGAAGGAACAACTCATCTAACTCGTATATCGTTCTTACCGTCAAACATTAATGCTACCATTACTTTCTTACTCCAATTGCTTTTCCGTCTTCAAGGTAATTGGACCATGAATCTCCGCTATCATAAATACAACTATCAAAGATAGAACAACTCAAAATGTAATATGAATTCTACTAAAAAATCTAAGCCTCTATCAAAATTCCTTAAAATAAGGTACAAGCTACAAGTACACACCTAATCCGACTTCCTTTATATAAAATAAATTCCATTACTAATTCAAGTTGGTTCTAATAATACAGAATAACGATTATTTTATATCCTTGGATCACCCAAAACTATCTACATTACCGCAAACATTGGGCAAGTCCCAAAATCACGCCAAAATTAATTATTGAAAATGTACTAAAATACAGAGAACAGTAGGAAATGTTGGTGAAATCAAACGACTGTCAGATAGAATGCCAAGATCCTGCTGTTTCAGCATCGCGTTGCACGTGGTCGCGAGCGTGCCGCGAACAAGTTCGCGGGCCTTGACTTCTGCTCGAGATAATGTAACGGGGTCGGCTGAACGCGGCTCGTGTGGGAAGGTGGCTCACCTGCGACCGGATGTCCTTCATCCTATTACGTCCGTCACAGCCGGTCTCGGACTGGTCGGTTGTGGATACTTGGTTGCTGCACACTCGCCCGCTCGGTCGAAACGCGTCCGCGACTGAGTGCTCCTACGAAATGACTAGGTGAGGCAGCGGCTCGCGTGCCAGCCCTGATATTCGGGTCGCGTCGAGCGGAGTCGAGTTGAGTCGGGCGGCGTCGAGTTGAGTCGAGCGGCGTCGAGTCAATTTGAGCGGCGTCGCGTGGGGTCGAGTCGCGTTGAGTCGAATTGAGTAGAGCCGGGTCGGAGAACGTGCGCGCAGTCGCGAACATCCTTCCTCGAACGCCGCGTGACTCCGAGGGTTGACGAGTTTGAGAGAACTGGTTGAGTAATCGTGAGTCACTCGGTCGAAAGTGGACGGGAAGAGTATTCGATTGTGAGGTGGAGAATAATGTGTATAGATACAACTGGGGAACGATGAGTTTTATTTTTTGGAACAAGTGGTGTCGGTTGTTGAATTTTAAATTTCACTAGCATAAAAACAGTGGCTTTTAGACTTTAATCCAGGAGAGTTGCATTTGATTGTTAGAATAGTTAAGAGGGGATATAAAAATAGAAATATAGGGCTTGGATTTTTATACAGTTTTTAAGTATGAATCTTCATTATGCTAAGCAAATTTTTTTTATGCAAAATTGTACAAAATAGCGGCGAATAAAACGGCTTCCCGGAGCACTGCAAAAAAACTGGACCACTGTCCCGGGAATGACTGGATCAGGAATGAAACTGGAATATATTTTAGGATTTTCTCAAAACTCGAATTAGGTATCTTGGAAATTCTAACAGTTTCAAGAATTTACTTTAATGTTTTACATAAAAATTTGCACCGAGATGCTTGTAAAAATCGAATAATTGAAATATTCAAAAAATTCTAGCACTGCTTCGGGAAACCATTTTTTTCGCCGCCAGTTTCTACAATTTTTCATAAAAAAAAATTTTTCTACCAAAATAAAGATCGCTTTAAAACTATATAAAAAAAAATCCAAGCTATATATTTTTATTTATACAAACAAAAAAAAATCCCTAACTTTGCCTTTTCTTGGTGGCTTCAAGGGTCCTCCTTAATGCAGTCCAATCAGCCACCAAGGTTGGATGGGTTTCAGAAAGTCGACGGTGAATTTCCTCGAGATTGGTTAGAAAAGACGTCTTTTTCGGCGCGTGATTCATGGTATCTAATTAATCGTGAACGCAACGCCAGGACTGCGAGAATAGTCGTGGATGTCGGAAGAACGCGGGAAATGATATAAGGGACGCAGTGACGCGTCACCTGTACTGATATACTACACGCTGGCGATATAGTAATACCGCGATAAGCGACGTAATATTTTTCCACCGAGGAAGGCACCCCGTCTCCGGCCAGATAAATCGCCCTTCTGCGCGATTTGACTCGGATAAATTATTTCTTTCGGGAAAATCACCGCTGGCTGCCATCAGGATGCTATAATACACCGCGCGGAAAGAATTGCGGATTCCTGAGCGATCTGGCGAAATTAATCAAACGAGACGGACGAAGGAAACTTAATCATTAAGCGGAACGGTTGCCCGAACGTTGGGAACACGCGCGACTGACGGGCAAAGTCGTTGGAGAGAGCGATCTTTTAACAGAGATCAGCCTAGTTTCTCTCTTTTATTCTTAAGCGTAAATGAAAAGGCTGCGATGGGAGTCCTTCGACTTTTGTGACTGCCGCGACCGTCACCCAAGGGGGCAGAGGCAGATAAAGTCGAGGAAAGCGAGCTGGAAAAGTTCGCTCGCGCGGCTCGTTAATATGTTAATCCTACGAGCAAAAATCTTATTTTATCGAGGAACTCGAGGGGGGACGTTTTGTCGCTGAGAAATGTAAACGATTATTGCGAGGAGATAAAAACAACGGACGAGGGCTGATGGTTTTCCAACCCTTGCGTCGACTCCGTCTTTTTCCGTTTGCATCCAGGGAACTTGCAGATATGATCGTCTCTTTCTTAAAATCCAGAAAACAATACTAATATTTATTTGATATAAATTCTACTTTCTCGTGACCATCGATTGGAAGTGAATGCAATGGAAGGGAAATTAATCTTTCAAATTACGAAGGGTTTCCTTGGGAACAGGTATGATGAACGAACCTGTACTTCTTAACAACGACGGAAGAAAGAATCATTCCACGACGCTCTCTCGCGTGGGCTTGTCGTCGTCATCGGTTCGCAATTCGGTCGGCGTGATTATCAGCATCGAGTTCGCTTGAATCTCAAAGGAGAGCCTCAATCATTGGAAGAGCATCCTCGAATATTTGCTTCCAGTGATCCGTTCCGAAAATACCTCGAACTCGTGTCGAATTGTTGAAGCGTCTGCGGACCGCCGTATCGCATCATGTTTCGCAGATATTTACAAACTTCCACCATCGTCTCTACTTTAAATCTTCTTTGAACACACTACCTTAATCTTCTTATTCCAAAAAGTCCAATGACCCCTGTATCATTAATCGTATTTATTAATTAAACAAATCCTTTTCTAACATTTCCTCGATACAACCACTGACTCTAATCTTCCTCCCATGCTTCACCCTTTACCAGCAAATCCTCGCTACAATTATCTCGAGCCACCCCCGCGCGAATAAATACAAAAGGAAGGAAGTTTCGCCAAGACGGGATTCGGTGGATTTTTTACCGTTGAAACGTTGCCCGCCCCTCGTTCGTTGCGACACGAAGAGGAAGGCCGCTTAGAAGACTCTTGAAACGCGCGCGCACAGAATCGACGGGAATAAAGTCCGCGGGGGATAGAGGCGCGGGTGCCATTTGACTGCTGGCCAAGCCAGACGTCGACTTAGTTTCTTTTTAGACCGTAAGGCTTAGCCGTTGCGGTATTATTGCGCTATTAATGCTGGGCGTCGGTGGTCGTGGCGCGAAGCGAATCGCAACCCCGCCGCGTTGTTTATCAGGGGGTGGTTGCGCGCGGTTTCCTGCAAATCTGGATGACCCGACGCGCACGCGTCGATGGAGTAACTTTTTTGATGGGCTGCCAGCTTGCGTTCTTCGAGGTGGGGAGAGACTCGAATTCGTATGTAGAATTCATCGTGAACGGTCAGGTGGGTTTGTGGGTCTTGACAAGCTTTAGAATTTTGGATTTTGGATTTTAAGGAGGGGAGTGATTGGTTTAAGAGAGAATTTTTGTTGATGGAAAGGGATGTGGTGGTAGAAAAAAGGTATAAATGATGGAAGGGGTTTCCTAGTTGGAAGTGTTGAGTAATAAGGGTAGCACGATTCTGAAATGGAAGGTAGGAGATGTTGGAGATACCTTGAATTTGTGGGGGAGGAGGTTTGAGGAGGGGTTATGATCCTGAGAGGTGTTGGGAATATATTAAATTGAAAAAGAAGATACTATTTTTTACTACTTCTGGATTAGGTTTTCGAGATTAGAAGAATGCAGTAGGAGAATATTATTGTTCAAAGGTAGTGGTATCGGAGGCAATATATGTTAGGGCTGGGACTATTCGAATAATTTAATATTCGAATATTTTACAAGTATTCGAATGCTACGAATAAACTTCGAATATTTCAGTATTCGAATGTTACTATTCGAATACTATTCGAATATCGATGTATTCGAATACTATTCGAATACCGATATATTCGAATACTGATGTATTCGAATAGTATGGTGTGAAGTGGGTCCAAATTAGCTTACAAGATTTCACCCTGACAAATGAACATAAAGAGCTTGATTTATAATTCACACCATACTATTCGAATACATCAGTATTCGAATACTCAAATATTCGAATACTCAAATATTCGAATAGTATTCGAATAGTATTCGAATACTTGGATATTTGAATTATATTTGACAAATAATTGGGCAACTGAAGTATTCGAATATTCGAATACCGAAAAATTCGACAAATAGTCCCAGCCCTAATATATGTTAGAAAAGAAGAGAGTATATTTACTGATTTTTGAATAGGAATTTCCAAACATAATCTACAAGTCCAATATAAACAAAAATATATCTACCGTGGATCAAGGTGGACCACATCCACCAGGTGGTCTATTCAAGCGACACATGTATAACAAATGAAGTATTGATTACAACAATTTCATACGCGGTGGTATTTAATTAAAATTCTGATTTTTAGCGACTCATTTTGCCATCGAAGCTGCGGAGAGGCGATGGAGAGGCGATGGAGAGGGATGAGAGTTACCCCGTGTAACGCGCGGCAACCGGAAGCGATCCTTGTTTGTATGGCGAGCAGAATTGGCTAACGACGAGTTCGAGGGGCAATAAAACGAACATCGAGCCCATCATGGTCCAAAAATTCGTGACGCCGCTAAAAATATCCCTGCACAGAGGCCACCGTGCCGCAAATCTGTTACGAGCCACGCGGGTCGTCGTGCTGTAGGCGTCGAAGGAAGTCGTTGCAATCTTCCTCGACGATTTCCCAATAGCTTCGATTAAAAATAGATCGGAAGCATAATAGAATTACCGCCGTTCATAGAAAGTGCAGAAAAACACAAATCGTTCAACGAACGCCAGTTCCATGGAAAATTGATTAGACAATAATTTACAAGCGCGATGAATCATAAAGAGTATCACGGAGGAGGGGAGAATAGGAATTTAACCGCAGAAATTACCGAAATCTTGTAGAACCGTTGCCAAGGAAGTTAAAATTCATAGACGATGCCAATGAAAGCTTTTTGCACTTGCCAAAGAGATGATTCTGCTCGAGGGATATTTTGCTACTCGTCCTTAAAGACTTTTCCGCTAAGAATTTTCATCTTCGTATCGCGCGGCTTTCGCCACTTTCATATTTTCTATAATAATCCTTCCAATGGATTACAAGTTATAAGCAGCGGAAGAGGTGCTTGTAATCCAGCTTTATCAGGATCACGCGAGAGATTATTTACCTTGTCGCGACAAAAGAAACAACCGACAGTTGGCAACGTTAGTTGACGAGCGGCCGCCGGCAACAAACGACGCTCGTAACAATATTTACATCTGCTATCTTTGCCACGTTAGAACGTCAGTTTTAAAGAGGCCGTCCAAGAAATCACCCTCTTGTGCCAGGTAAAACCCGACCTCTCGTATCTTCTTCAAACAATCGACTGGGCCGGAACAAACCGGGGTCTTTACCTTCGAAATAGGTCGTTGCCATTATTTCCATGCAAACAAAAGCAGCGGGTATCTAACAATAAGACGGAAACAGCCGAGAGCACTTTAGGGAAATCTCGCAGTACCGGGCAAATCCAATCGCGGAGACAGTTTTCTCGAAACGGTCGGCACAATTATGGCGTTCCCGTAGTTGTTAATAAAATATATTGCATGGAAATAACGTAGCCTGTATTTTGCGTAACGAGTGAAAAGAACATAATGGAATACAGCGGTGCGAAGGGGAATAAGTAAACAAGTAGAAGGAGATTTCTCGTGTTTGTCGCGTGACACGTTCCCTCGAGTATTGTACTTTAAATCGCAGAGGAATAATTTTATAGGGAGCAGCTCGTGACGCCTTACATCTCAATCGAGTGTTATACAGAGGAAGAAGCAGGACAATGGAAACACTTCGGTGGATTTAATAAAGTGTAATAAGAAATACAAGTACAATAAATGGAGGATAAGTGGTTTATTGTTCCCTCTTGGGCCACAAGGACTTACAGTTTATATTCCTTTACCCAATATCCCCGTCTGCCGATTGTCATTGCCTGACAATAATCATATTTCCCTTTTCTCGTCCTCTCTTCCCATACCTTCCTCGATCTTCCTCCCTTTACTCCCCCTTTGAATAAAAACCGTGAATTTTAAAGTGGATGGTAAAACAGGGATATTCAATCTTCATTCCCAACTTACCCCTTTCGACTCTCCCACGTTTCTTCTCCCTTTATCTTTGTTTTCCCACGAATACAAACCGCACACCTTTCGACACGCTCCTTGCCACGGGACTATAAAAAAGTAGGGCTATAAAAAATGATGAGAATAGTAAATTGGAATATTCAATACTAAAATGAATAGTATACCTTTCTTATGTTCCTCTGAACTTCAGTGTTTTTTGGGTTCGATTTCGATCTCGACGCTGAATCGAGAAATACGTCTCCGGGGTTAACGATCACCCCCTCTGTCAAGATGCAAAGCGGAACAAGGAAACCGTCTGCTCCACGCTGTAAGTCGCTGGATCCGGGGAACCCGAGTGTCCCGGGGAACGTTTGTAACCGGAAATCGGCGCGTTCCCGGCAACGCAATTGCCATTTCGCGCGGATTAAGGGGGTTAATGAGCCGACCGATAATCCCCGATCCCGATGGGCGATGATTAATCACGATTACAAGCTAATTTCCCGCGTTGCAACCCGATTCCAGGGTTTTCTCGGATCGCGTGCGTGCCCGGCGCACGTGAGCCCGGGCTTTTGCATTCGTGACCACGTGCTGGCTGCACGTGCGTCCGCCACGGATCACGTGCGATCCAGTACAATCGTTAGTTGCCCCATTAAACCCGATAATCCCCGGGAACACGATACACGCTACGCCGATCACTTTTCCAAATTCATGCAAGCTGCTAATGGAAATTAGTCCACTCCGCCCTTGGAGTGGAAATGACTTTCTAAATGTTTAATGAAATTTATAAAGAACAGTGAATGATATAAAATGCTATTTTGAAGCTTGTAAATTCTTTAATAGAATATTGATGATGGAAGTCAGGGCTGTGTTGTGTTTAAGTTTGAATTGAATTGGATCTATTGCCATTTTTTGATTCTTATGGTGTGAGAGTGATTAAGGTTTCTTTGGGGGTTTTGCTAAGTTTTTAGTAGAATTCTATTAGATATGGGAATCACATGGAAATAAATTTTGAATTTATGATAGTTGAGCCATATCAGCTTTTCATTTTTTTTATTAATTTTTATTGCACATTATTTCTCCAAAATACTTTCCTATTAACTTTTTTATTTAAAACTCAGCTTGAAGTAAATGAAGCAACGAAAAGAAAATCTGAATGCGATTACTGTTATCTTGATTAACAAAAAATTAATTGCTATATTACCACAACTATTGCATGCAGGAAAATAAAACACTTTTGTGGAAATTTCTCGTTCCGTTCTTTTACCCCTGTAATACCAAGGATTTTAAGGAAGTCTAAACTTTAAGTACGCACTCTTGCCCCACAATACTCTACTATATTTTTCTTCACCGTCACCCAAAGTTGACCTCTCCTGGAAAAAAGTCTATGGACACCCTTGATTGGCCGCGTCGCTCGTATCGAAAAACGGCAATGCTCGATCAAGAGTATGTATAGCTCGAGGTGTCCCTTGACCTTAGATTAAATCAACAGTAAGCCGGCCGAACTGACCTCTGGGTCACATGTACGATAGGAGGCAACACGTGTAACGAATTTTTCTGCTTCTATTTCTTCCTTTTCTTTCGTCTTGTTATCATTTGGTAGATTATCACTGGGGATCGTTGTAACGTAGCGTGCTACCATAAAACCGCCACTTCGCGTCGCTGTGTCACTTGAACATCCCGTTTAAACTGGAATCCTTTGAACTGTACTTACGCGCATTCGCGAGCAATGAATTGTTGAATTACGAAAATTGTATGGTGTATTCTTGATTGAATATTACTTTTAAGAATATTATTTAGAATACTGTTAAGAATATCTTTGTTAAACAGCTTGAAGACAACGCTGGCTTGCAGCGAGTTCCTAGATATCTAATATAATAAATGACATACATAATTCCACTTATGCCGCGTTATTGACATTTCACTTCAATCACTGTTCGCTATCAATGCATGCATCGAGCGTGCCCTAGTACCTTCGATTCACGCCTGAATAATTTCAAATAAAATAATAACCCATTCCCCTTTTTTTTTTTCAATATATTCACCAGTAATTGGAGGGCCGAGATTCATAGTGGTGTAAGTCACTCGCAGGGTGTTTTTCGTAAAATAATATTCTGTGCTTACTGTTTTAAAAATCTCTACGTATATATTGTAGTTGTCGGAAGACATCTAAAGGCTTAAAACACTTCCATAATATCAATACTTCAAAATTTTTAAAAAAAATTAATTTCTAATTTTGTTTTTATTGTTCACTTGTCAGCATGATGTTATATTAATTTATACTGTTCCTGTGCTGTGCTGATAGGAGCGATGGCATTTTCAATTAGTCGTTCTTACACTACTCTTGTTAATTAAGTGTGTTATGAACCGAGGCTGAGGGCATTAAGATTGGCGGCTGCGAAGCCGTGGATTTGAGTTTGTTTGTTGCAGTTTGTTAGTAATGGACGAACCGGTGCCTGAGTAATATCGGAAGCCGTTATAAAGAGGTTGCTTGTCGTGGACGAACCGGGGTCTGGTATCCCCGGGAGCCACTAGGAATGTTATTTTAGCCTCGTCACTTTATAATGCGGTGCAGCTCGAGCGGTAAAGATGTATCGATGTGGGTTTATCTCGAAGAGTAAATTCGGATGATGATTAGATTCGAATAAAAGAACTCTGAGTAAGAAATAACTAATTATACTTTATAATCTCGGTCTTTATTAATTGTTTAAGTGTTTGATTGTTGCGGTACCTAAGTCCACCTCTCGGTTTTGACGGTTTTATTTATTTACTTTGCTAATCGCCGGTAGGTACCTAGTTCACTTTTTTATTTTATGTATCCTTTACTTGTTTAGCGTAAAAAAATTAAATATCAATGCATCTATACTTGTATTCACTCATAAATAATTTTGCGTTATTCTTTGTTAATTTTCCATGAATAATTATATGAGTGGTCTCTGCCAACGACGAAAACCATTTCTCCCGGCACCTCGAGAGAGGTGGTCAGATGTAATGACTTCAGTTTCAACCCAATTTACAGTAAATAATGTCTTAAAGTAAATATCGACTATTTTTTCTGAATCAGCATAAAATTTTGAACAAGTAATTTCTACATTAGTTTTAATAGCCATTTCATATCAAATCCACCACGTCTCCCGGATTTACCCTACTATGAAATTCAGCTAGAAAGTAGAGCGGACACGAATGCCTTCAACTGAATATTAGATTTTCATGGAAAATCCGGTTGCACCACACCACTGCAGGAAACGGTGATCCCGCCGGGTCACGGGAATTCCGGACACCCGAAAGTGTTAAAAGTCGCAGATAAATCTGCGCACGTAACGCGTAACAAGTGTTAAAGAGAAATGTTCTTATTTCTCAGCCAAGAACGAAGTTGTAACTTAAGTTACGACTCAATTCACTACAAAACTAAACGAACGAAGCCTTCGAGTCTCCAAAACTGTTATTGACACAACTTATCAAAATTTCGATTTACCCTAATCTTCTCAGCCCTCCAATTACACCCGTCGTATTTCAAAACGCGAGGGAAATTCTCCCACTGCATCGTTGAAAGCAAAACAAGCTTACGTAACAACATACCAAACATGTAATCGAAAAGTCTGCAGACGAAGCAGGAAAAATATATTCTTCCAAGTAGAGAAAGCGTCGCAAGGTAGTCCATCACGCGAAACAGCACAGAAGCGATGACAAATAACTAAAAACTTACCGTTACCAAATCCACATATTTGCCAGCAAAAAAAAGCACAATCGATCGCCCCTAATGTAAACACACGCCAACCACGCGCGCAACTACTATTTTCGATGGAATCGGAGTGACGCGGTGCCAGCTAGATGCAGAATCTCTGCACCAGGAGAAGAATCTCGTGGTAGGGACCTGGAACCACTTGTTCTAATCTCTTTCGACCGGGATATCGCGAGTTCAACCGCGGTAGTAGTACGCTCGATGTCAGCGTGGACGTTGAACGTCTCCTCTCGTGTCTCCTCTTCTCTCCGTCTTCCTCCCTGTCCTTCGCGCGTCTCCGCTCAAAGGGCCACCCTCGCCGTTCAATTCCGCACTTCAATCTATCCCTGAATGCCTCGAACTTCGCGCGCCACTATAGAACGATTATCCGGCTGTAACTTCGTATTATCATCGGGAGACGACCCAGCACAGAGTCCGTGAAGAAATATTTCCACGCCGCAGGTGATCGACTTATTTCGCGCTCTGAGTATGGACATCGGTCGTTTCGAGAACTCCAAAGGGCAACTGTGTACAGTGAATTAACTATCCTTGGCCGACGCGCCGAACGAAGATTGGATCTCGAAGCTTCTCCAAGTGTCATTAAGGTAAGAAGCTTTAGAGCTGTTAATTACAGTGGGTCGATGGTTGATCCAACAGAAACTTCCGTCCACGTCCTCCAAGAACCCCTCGCGGCTTCAGCCTGTTTTTCCGCTCTCGCGTTACACTCCGATCCACCATTAGAAGCTTGAAAGCGCCGTCCACCGTTCTCCGCCACCACGTCCGCGACTGCATTCTGGATTAATTATGCACAGAACGCTCTCCGTCCTCGTCGCCTACAATTTCTAACGGCACCGCCGAAGATTGCTTACGAAATCCTGGGCTTCTCACTGAATCAGCCACACTTGGCCCCTGGTGCCGGGCAGATTCCACCGAGCTCGGCCCTCGAATGGCTAAAAACGGGCGACGGGACATACGAATTCGCCGAGCGCAATGGATGGGCGGTTGCTTCCGAGCGCGAAGTCGCGGAGAAAGTCGCGTCGGGACGGCTCGCGGTGTTGGTAACCTTTCCGCGCTGGTGGGACATTTTTCTGACCCCAAAGTGACAAGCTCCGCGCGGAGCGCCGCACACTAGCGGGCCGATTAAGAAAAACAGAGCTGCTCGATAAGACTCGTGGAAAAGTTCATGTTCCTTAACCTCCTCTCGCGCATTTCTATTAAGCCAACCGCCCCGCTCCCCCCGGCCCGCTTTCCATCGAGGAGGCGAGTCGTGCCGCTGATCCAATTTAGTTTTCATTCAACGTGAAACCAAGAGCAATTTGAACATTCTTTTTCAACGCCGTCCGCTTTCGCGTTCAATCAAACCGCAATTTATTCCGTTTCGCCCTGACGTCGGGTCCCTTTAGTCGTTGCACGCTCCAGTCACGATACACGTACCCGGAGAAAGGGAGGGGATTAAATTTATATAAAGTAATTTTCAGCGTTACAGAAGCTTCTTTAAGGAAGTAGACACTTCGCGTAGAGTATTGCTTGTGGGTATTGGTGTTCAATTAGGAGTCTTCGATATTGGAAAATCGCAGGGAGTCTCGTGATTATTGGGGAGTGTAGTCAGGGTGCAAGGGTTTCTCAGTTAATAACTTTACTTCACTCTGTGTATACAATTTTCTAGGCTGAATGCTCGTTATTATAATATTAGTGCCTACCGTGCGGAGAACGCCGATGGGCGTCCAGTCACCGCAGCTGGTGGACGCGTTTAGAGGCGCTCCGCACGTGGCGCGCGAGTTTTTTTTTCTGTCATTGTTTTCTTGCGTATTTCGGTGATTCGGAATGGGCCCAAGAATCTTTTGTTAGACGCTACGTGCTTCCTGGTCGGTCTGCACGCTCCTCCGGCGCTGATTGTTTACACTCGGTATAAACCCTCGATACAATTGCATCGCGACGCAACGTATTTTTAATGGCCCGTGGGCATGCTTATAAATAGTACGTCGTGCCGATAACCCGTCCTCTCTTTCGCTTTCCTCGAGCTGCCGCCTTGTCCGCGCTCCGATCGCACTCCCGTGACCCTTGTGTACTACTGGGGATCGTTATTGTTACTACTGATCTCGTTGCAATTACTACAGAGCCACTTAACGACTACGCTCTGATGGCCTTCTGGTTACCATTGATGTCCATTTCTTCCATTCCTTCTCGTTTGCGTGCTGCTCCTGCGATCGTGGAGGTACCGAGTTGCCCCAGTTTTAATATTCAAACGTCCGTGCAGGGCTTCTTTACGATCTGCCGGGTATTTTAATCAATAACGAGTCTTTCGATGGCGATGATTAAGTAGCCTCCTTACGAGGAGGACGAAGCTTCGCGGATGTAGCTGGAATAATGAACGCGTCAAAATTGGAATGTGTGGGGGATATATCGATATAGACTCGATGCTTATAACTGTCCAGGGAAAAATGAGTATCGATATTCCTGAGGGTACGAACCACCAGCTTCATTTACGATTATCCAAAAACCATATCAATCCTATTCCTGAAGCCTTGACTCGTTGATGATACCCTCAGGAGCCCCACTTTACCCCCTGCTGCTTTTACAACACCACAATCCCTCTCCAATTCATTACACCGCAACAAACTTGCCATACCTCGAACCAGGGGAAGCTTCATCTCTGCTTCGAACACCCATCGAGACTTCGAAAATTTTCAAGCTCAGGTATATGCTATATAATGTATATAAACATCTTTATTGCTCCATCCGGGTTACAATCTTCATTCTCCCCTGCAATAGGTATTCATATATCTATGTCCATACATACTTACTTCGACTCTACGCTATACTTCTTGTATTCTATACTTTTTACCTCTTATTTCCTATTACATTCTTTCTGCTTACTAACGTACCTTATACACGATGAACTCGTTATAAGCTCGACGAACGCGGCTGGCCATGGCGGCGGGCTTACAGCGAGTTGTGAACACTACTTCGCGCGAACACTCGAGCGATAGGCTCTTTCGTTCTCTCACCAAGAAATGGTGGGAATAGTCGCCGAGCGTACAACGCATGGTAGAAACGGGCTTATAACGAGTGCCAACCGTACATACATCTTTCTACCCTCCTATTTCTATTCTAATCTACCCGTCACCCCCACTCTTCCCTCGTCCCTTCTCCTACCCAACTCTCCCCACTTTCCCCCGCTCCCCCGCCGTCTTAAAGTTCCCTCATTCCCTCCCCTATTGCTCTCCCGTCCCCCGCATCCCCACCCAGGTATACCAGGTATTCCCACTGATTCGGAAACGAAGCGTCGATCCCGTGGAAAGTTCGCAAGAGCATGGATCCTCCGGGAAGAGAAGGGCGACGACACTATCGAGCGATCCATCAAAGCGCGTCAACACAGCCGTTCACCTCAGCGTGCCTCTCGCCCCGAGAAACTGCGTTCGGGACGATATTACGGCATTGAATGTCCTTAGGAGGCAGTATTCTCTCGCGAAGCCGAGCTCGCTGGAATTCCGTCGGGCGCAGGGCGTGCTGGCAGAGGGGCCAGGGCGTTCGCGTGGAATCGTCGCCGTTTAATCGTCCCAAGGTTCTGTCGTCGGTATGTCAAGCCGTTGTACCGCGATGGGGCACGGCGCACGCGAGCAGATTTCACGCCGTGGGGAGCACGTCTCGCCAGGCCCCTGACAGATTGCCGCACGTCACCTTACATCATTGCCACCGTGTTACCGTAATAATGGCATTATTAACGAGGACTATATCGGCTACGCCTGGGCCCTGTCCTCCAGGAACAGGCTAGGACGATCGATTATCGTAATTACGTTAATAATACGGCCGCCGCCTTATTGGCAGCGCCGACGACAGTGGCCTGGTGACACGCGCACGTGACCGAACGCACACGCGTCCAATCCCCCTCACGATTCCGATTGCAATGTTGTGGACGACTCTGCGCGCCGTTCGAGTTTCTGCAGTTTTGTTGGGTGCCGAGGGGGAGATAGAAGAGGTCTCGAGAGTCGTTTCCGTCGATGCTTACAGGATTCGTTAGAATTTTCAGGTCGATCGAGTCTTCAATCGCACTGCGAGAGATTCGAATTCCTTGTCGGACGTTGCGAGGGATTTTTAAAGGCTTCGGAAGGTGCTCGCTCGTTGCTCTTGGTAGATCTGCTTGCTGGGTTTCGCGGTATCGGAGCGGCGAGAGAGTTGATTGAGAGGAATTGAGAGGAGAGAGAGAGAGAAGCTGGTGGTAGACTCGAGCGCGGTAGGACAGTTGACCGAGTAATTTGGGCATTTATCGTGTTACGATGCGTGGTATGAACGGATTCGCAGGAATCATCGGTGATTGTCCTTCGCGCGATGGAAATGAGTTTGGACACTTTTGCAATTGGCCGGGCCTTGGAGATGAGTAGCACGTGATTGCAGCGGAAACGTAGAATCCTCGCTAATGGATCGTAATCGAATGTAGATTATACCATTTGCCACGGGGCTACGGTTTTATGGCTGACTATACTGTCACTGCTAATTACAGATAGCTGCACTGCGACCCATAATTATGCTAAACAAAGGTGATTAACGGTGGCAATCAAGAAACATGGCTGATCGAATTTTTGTTTGCACCAGCGTTGGAATTATTTTTTTTTTTTTATTGAAATTGAATTGCGTATTAGATTCCCACGGTGGTATTCCTTTAGTGGGTGAGGAGCACCTTTCTGGGAATCTCTCTTCGCTCTCCAGTGAAAGGAAATCTACATCTCAATAATTGACCCGAAGGAAACGAGGCTCAGGGATCTTGGTACCTGACCCATTGTAAAACCACACCCTTTCATCCCTTCCGAAGGTCAGCGTACCCCAAAAAAATTACTTTTCCAAGCTCCTCCATTGTGCCAACTATACGATCGAAACGACGTTCTCTAACCGAAAATTCGGAAAATTTTAAGACCCTTGATTTAAATCGCAAGTAAAAAAATTCAATCGATATTTTTATGAAGTCCATCCCGTTCGTGTGAATACTTTAGGTATTCAACGGAGTAATGGAGCTGTCAATTAGTTTCTTATTTAAAATTACGATTCACTTTAACGCAAAAAGTAGGGGAAAATTAAAACGAATGCAGTAAGATTTATTTCAGCTATTTAATATGCATATAAATTACTAAATCGACCAAGATTGATTTTGGCATCGAGTGCGCGAATATCCATCCCGCTATTTACTCCATACAGCATTGATTTTTCTAATTAAATGGAAGTCTATTGGATTTATCTTGTTTAATGTTTCAAGGCTGCCAACATCACTTGCTGGTGTCGATCGAGCGGTTTGTTTTCCACCCATTTCCCTACGATCTATCTGTACTGTACCACTTTGGCCGCGATAACGGGCGAATTATCATTGTTAACCCGCTATTAGCGGTGTCGTTGCATTAGCGTATCGTCTAGCCTGCGTTTATTTGAACACTGCCGTCGGCTCTGTGTTTAATTGCCGGAATTAATTAACGCATCGACCATCGCCCACCTTCGCGGTTACATAATAAATAATTAATGCCCCCCCGACTACGTATATTCGACGGAATATCGTTTAAAAAACGCCCGATCACTCTCAGAAATCTTTAGTAATCTGCGATTAAAAAGGAAAAGAAACGCCAGGAATTAGTGATTTTACAAAAATCCTTTCCCTTCTTGAATCTCTATTTCTAACTTGAAAAGTGGCTTGCGAAGTGGTGCTTTGTTTAATAGAAATGGGGAGAGGTTTCGAGCGTAAAGGGATGTAGTTTCATATTTATGCCATTTGTGGTAGCAGCCCCGCGAAACACGGGAATTTCCAGGGATTTGTTGCTCAGCATTTGACCCCTGCCTCGTACATTCGTCACTGCGACACCCTACAACAGCGAGGAGTTATAAGAGAATTTTCACAGGCTCGCTATTTCCTCGTAACGAGGTCCTTTCGAATCTTCGAGTTTCTTTGATGTCGAAAAGATTGGCCGTCTCAACTGCCATTTTGCCCGGAGGAGATCTCGCGCCACCTTTTAATTTCCAAGCGAAATTAAAATCAACCGTGGCTGTGGCACCGTTTCCTTTGGGCGTTCGTCGAGCCTCGCAGAAACGTCACGTATCTATGAAAGGCTACAAGAACCTGCGAATTGGACTCTGAATAGGGAATTGCGCGAAACGCTAAGGTCCCTAGAATTTTTATGAATTACATGCTTTTGTGTGTTTCGCTGTGCTTTAACTTTTGCCATTTTAAGTTCGACGCGGATGTGCTTCATTATTTTCGTTGTTATTGGAAGAGGCACTTGAAACTGCTAAACCTGACGTCGTTATTGGCGAAATATACTGTACCGTGAGAGGCTAAAGCAGAAAGATAAAGAAATCCCGTGAAAGAACTCGTGCTGAAAGTTTAATTTGTATTTATTGCCCCGGAGCTCCGCGGAACTTTCAAGAATTTAAATTTACTCGTCTAGTAACAACGGAATCTGTTCGGAAACTGAATTACTGCTGGAGGAAACACCGCTCGAAACGCTCTTAATACTGTCCTCATTATTAAAGTGCATTGCCCCTCCACTGCAATTAAGAAGTCGCTTAATTAAGTAATGGTGCGGGGAAGCTTGTCGAAAGAATTGATCCCGAATTCTTAACCGGAGTCGACTACTTTCACTCCTCGTAATTTTTATGCAAATATTCCTGTTTCACATTTCCGTATTTAAAACAACAAACTTTACAAAATTTTCAAGTTTCAACGTTCCAAAACCTCAGAGTTCAACGTAAATGATTTTTCGCACAGATTTCTTTTTGGAAGACAAGTTAGATAACTAAACGCACAATTTTTACAGAATTATATCTACAGCATTGCCTGCTCGAGGTCGTTTTAATATTTCCGAAAAATGTAAATTTGCATTTTTGAAGAATAGACGCTTTCAGTGCATCACCGCCATTATTTCAAAGTCTCGGGAGAAGGAGTGCAGGCTTTCCCGCACACTTTTCCGCGGAAAGCTCGAATTCCTCTTCGTCTGGTCTTTGATAAACCGCGGAAGTAAATATTGGACGAAGGGAGGGGGGGCCTGGAAGGTTCCGTGCTTTTTAAGGGCTACTTTAGCAGCCACGAAGTGGCCACCCGCGAGAAAGCTTCGTTCCGCGGGGAACCCCTCTTCTGACCTAATATTCATGGAGTGCACTCATAATTCTGTCAATTTCTTTTTCCTCGCAACTAACGTCTCCTTATCCTCGTCATCGTGTTACGAGCGAAACCATCGGAAGACCCTTTCACGTTCCTCCTTTACCACGCGAGAACAGTGTTTTTTTACATTTGTATATTAATTGGCTTTGTTAACCACTATCAAAGGACAACGAGACCTCTTGACCATCGCGGAAGTTTGTTACGGGAGTGAAGGGAAAGAAGGGATTACGAAACGGAACGAGAGCTGTGTAATTCTAAATTGAAAAATTAATTATTCTGCAGGAAGGGACGCGAATTTTTATTTTTAATGGAATAATTAATTTTTCACAGAAATTGGATATTGAGTAGTTAAGACTGGGTCATGGTTTATTAGAGCCTAGAGGAATTGAGAAAAAATTGCTCGCAGCTGTCGAGGATTAGGTTGAAAGCTTTCCCTCTGTTTCTGCATACTAAACTCCACGATTCCTTAAGGAAATTACTGTAGAGGCAGAGGCGGATTTCAGAAGAAAAAGGCCCAGGTAGCAAATGTTCCGAGGGGCCCACTTTTCGGGAACGTGAAAAGATAATTTACTAAAAAGGGGCAAAGAAAAGCATAGAAAAAACATATAGTGTTTGGATGAAATCATCATTTTCTTTTTGATCTAGGGATCTTTCTGGATCAGTGGTCCAGGCGACAACTGCTCGTCGACCGCCCCTTAAATTCGCCGCTATGTATAGGGTGTTCAATTTAACAGAATAATCGCGGACGTCACCGAAACTGCCTCATGGAACATTTCTTTAATCTTTGCTGAGAGATGTCGTTAATTAACCACAACCACGCCATAGTCTACGTCATATCGATTGATAAAAATGACGTTAACTAATACAGATCGTTGCTTTCAACTTTACTTTAGTTATACTGCTGCATAAAGCACAGCTGATTTAGTTATAGAAAAGATTGCAATGGTTTCCTAAGGTCTTTAAGCATCTTAAAGCTTAATTCCATTATCCATACTGTTCGTCTTTCACCGAAAAATTTCTGGGCACCGCGTATAACTTCAACAATAGTAGTGAAGATTTTATTTTCGACCGTACAATTTTAAATTTCAACAATAGTCATGTGGAACGAGTATAATCGTACACCCCATAGAACCACCCTCATAATGGGCCTGTCAAGAGCGTACTCCAAGGGGATTTCTAAGGGGGATTCACGTGGTCAGTAGCATCGGGTGACTAGGCCCTAAAAAGTCTAAAGAACCCTACCCCTTCCTCATCGAAGATCTCGGCGAGGGTGGGACTTTTTCTCCACCAATGGACCCGAATTTGTCACACGAAAGCTCCACCCTCGCTGGTTTTCTCCGTATAAAAGGAAGCATACAAGGGCACAGTGTAGATTTTCTGATCTCAGTGGATTCAGAATTCACTGGTTTGTGAAATTATTCGAGCAGGTTTGTGTATGTGTATCGAAGCTTAAAATATCTTTGGAGTACTTATTTTGGAGTAGTAGGGCAGACCGGGGTTAGTTGACTAATTTTTTACATTTGTAATTTTTATAAGTAGACCATTAGTATTTTGTTCACTGTAGGTCGGGAAAGACCTACGCAACTCACAGTTCTACTTGCGAGCGAGGATCTTTGATGTCCGGATAACTCGAGTTATATTATATTTTATTTGAAATCAAAATTTCAAATACTCTAAATTTTTATTTAAATACAATTTCCAGTACAGCTTCCAGTTAAGATTTTTTCTCCATAATCCAAGTACACTGTACGTAGTTCCAAGTGCCATTTTATTTACCAATTGTACTTTCATTGTAAATCTTTATAGTGTGAGGATACTTTGTAATTTTTGGTGCACCTTTTCTGGCAAATGTATCGGGGAGTTAACAAGAGCATCGCGAGTTGCGCGATCAAATTCCTCGCAATATCGTAACGTTATTAAGAACGATCAACGACGTTGCAGAACTTTCCGCAGACGCAAGGCAACCGTCCTGTGGACAATGGGAACAATGAGGGACAATTTTACGGCGGCCTTTGTGCTCCTCGCTGTAATGCTGTCGACGAGTCAATCTCTCCTACATGGCGAAGAAAATGCTTCGGGGAGAAACAGTTTAACCCCCACGACCAGCCACTCCACCACCTATAACTGCCTCTTCGTGGACGAGAATATGCCGATTTGTGATCCCAAACAGTGAGTTCTTTAACTTTCGTAACCTCCTTGTCTGTTATGATTCTCTCGGAGTTTGGAATTCCTTCAAATTCTTGGAGTTTCTTCACTTCCGCGAAAGATGTTATGGAAGTCGGATTTCCATAACTTTTGAGATACCTACTCCCCAACTTTTCAGATTTCTACAACTTTCGAGGTCCTTTCAGCATTTGAAATGCCCCAATTTTTTAGAGCCACAGCTTTTGAGATTTCCCCACTTTTTGAGATTCCCTCTGCTTTTGAGATTCTTTCAGTTTTTGAGATGCTCTCAGTATTTCAGATGCATCAGCTTTTCGGATCTCCCCAATTTTGAGATCCCCTCTGCTTATGAGATTTCCACAATTTTTAGACTCCATCTGCTTTTGAGATTTCCCCGATTTTTTAAATTTCCTGTGCTTTTGAAATTTCCCCAATTTTTTAAATTTCCTCTGCTTTTGAAATTTCAAATCACAAACCCTTGCAGGATGCTGGATTCAAACGAGGATAGCTGGATTTCAACATCGACCGATGATGAAACGGCGGGTTTAAACGAGAATCTCGACAAAGGTGGTGTAATATCCTCGGAAAGCCCAGTTTTCACAACGATCAAACGTATCACAGTTTACA
Organism: Andrena flavipes; assembly: GCA_963971345.1. Classification (NCBI taxonomy): domain Eukaryota; kingdom Metazoa; phylum Arthropoda; class Insecta; order Hymenoptera; family Andrenidae; genus Andrena; species Andrena flavipes. The sequence continues at coordinate 2,454,333 of OZ020480.1, forward strand.
CGTTCGCGGGTTGCGTTCCTCCAATACCACGTGAGGGGTAAGATCTCATTCTTCTTATACCGTTTAATATCATGCAAAAACGTTCGACTCTGAATTTTAGAACGACATTCTTGGAAAAAATTGTTCCTTCCCACTTTAACGATTTCTATGTAATTCTGACAGCCGGAGCAATAGTAACAATAATAATCTATTCGATTAACAGGTTGCGTTCCTTGATGCCATTCTGCGAGGGAATTCCTCTCAACAAAATCGTCAGCGTACAAAGATTCCGCTCGTTCGCGGTGAAGGGTGTGGAGGAGCCACCACTGGAGTTTCCCAAAGTGAACTATGGCCAATGGCGGACGATGATGATGCGACTTGGAAAGCACCCCGTAAGTATCCAATCTTACCAACAACAGATTCCCACTTCCACTGCCACAGCTTCCCTTCACTCTCCCTTCACTTTCAAACAATTTCTCATTTCTTCTTAACAAACCTCCATCTCCCACTATCAACAAACTTCCTTCATCCCTCCCCGATACTTCCAACTTCTAATTCCCCCAACTTCGTCCCCTAAATACACCCCACACACGAAGGTCACAATTCACCTAGAATTTTATAACCAATCTCGTATCTTCCCTCTAGAAAAAGAATCGCACCGTCGTTTCCAACGAATCGTCTCAGCCACCCCAGGTTCCTCCGAAGAAAACTATGCCGAACGCATCGGCCACTGACAAGAACACCTCGAAGGGTTCGTCGTCGAGCAGCTTCGTCATCCTCGACTCTTCGAAACCCTTGGACCCGAAGAACACGGGGAATATTCTGGACGCATCTGCACCAGCCACCCCCGCGCTGGGCAAAGCGTCGAGGACATCCATCGGGAAGGATCGACGGTTCTACAAGAAGTCGGTGGTGGACGTGCCCTTCAACGATCTTACGAACGCTGACGATTCCAGTGGTACCTTCGTTCGAGCCGAGTCGATTCTGTCGTCGGACGCGATCACCAGACGGCTGAGGAGGAAGAGGGACTTGATCTATTGATTTTAATTGTACGGGTGTCAACTTAATGGATCATTGACCCAGATCAGGGACCGAGGGTGAACGGAAGGCGAAGGGACGCGACGAAGTAGCGCTGGATACGAACGACTAACTCAACGAGCAACTGGTTGACTCGACAAGCTGTTCAACTTGTCGACTAGGAAATCAATAAAAGAGTTGATTTCCTTTTTTAAGTAACGTGTCACTTTATTTCCACATCGCAAGGGGTATTGGCGTACTTTAGAAAATTCTCGAGTATTATTGTTTTATTAATTTTGAAGGATTTGATTTTTGGGTCTTCTATTTGCTTCTTTGAATTACACTGGTTTACAAAATTCAAACAATTATTTGTGACCGAGAATCTACTATGAGATTCTTATGTAAAGTGGTTTCCTAAACTCAGAAATCGACATGAGACGAAAAAACATGGGAGTGCATAAGTCTTGCATAAGAATTTCATAGTGGAGTCTCGATCACCAATGATTGTAAACTAGTGATATTAGTTGCCTAGGGGGGTTTTAAATAGCGTAGAGCGGGTGCTTATCCTAGAAAGTAGCTTTTCGAGTGAATCTAAGGCTACCAATCACATACTACATTTGCGAGAAGTCCTTTGATAATACTCAAAGCGCTAAGCATACACCGTGTGCGGAAATCCTTCACTCGTATTCGGTAACCATACTCGCTGGACGCCTATGGGCGTTCAACGCACGTGCTGCATTGATACTGAAGGCATACACAGCACCTAAAGGTTAAAAATCGGGGAACAGACAGAGTACTAACTCTCTTTACTGAACCTGGAAAATTTTTCGCTGTCCTCATAGGAATTTACGTCCGTACGGCGACGGAACTAATATAACTTTTAAATTGCTTGCTGGGTACGCGCGCCTCGGATTTTGAAAATGTAATTTTCGTTTCTGTATAAAATACACGGTTCTAACGCGGCTGTAAAACCCCTTAATTGTACAGGCACAGTGTCATACGAGGCACCTGTACAGAAATCCACCCCCAGGTCACTCGTAATTTGAATGGCATTAATTTTCTCCCGTTCGCCACAGATTTTCAACTTCTTCACCTTTCATCTCAAACGACCGCTGATTAAACACCGTTCGACTCGAATAAGAAATCCGTCAGTTATTTCACACGTCCACTGCAAAGCTATTGTCCCACGACCACCTTTCACACATTGCTAAAATGAGTTTAGAAAATTCTGTGCTACTTTTTCGAAGGTGGGTGGCGCCAGAGGAACAGAGTCGAAGAGTTCGCCTCGTATTCGATCCTGTTTGAAATTCCGAGCGGAATTTGTCAACGGAGACAAGCTGACGGATTGAAAAGTAGTAGGTTAAAGCCGATCGCGGTGCTGATGCTTGAGGCAGTCGACGCTCGTTCCTTTTTTCTTCCTGTTCCTCGTTTTTCCATCCGTTTTCCTTTACTCGCTCTCTAAGCTCACCGAAACAAGAAAAAAAAAGCCCAACGCGGTTTTCTACTTCGCGATGTAAGGATGCTTTAGGGGTAGGAAGTACTAGAGTGTGGGATTTTGGGGTGGTAATTCATATTGATATAAATTTATGTGGATACCTAAGTAGTTTCTATATTGTGAAGAATTAATTTTACAGAATGAAAATAGCTAAATTTTTAGTGAAAATCGAACAATCTTCTCAAAATGTTGACATTCTGCAAATTTTTTGTAGGGTTCCTCTGTGGTTAGCCTTCTTTGATTTATTTATTCAAACCTTACGTTCAGTTCAATTTAGATTACTAAAGGAGCTTTTAAAATTCGTTCACTCAAAGAAAATCTTTTGGAAAGCATTAAAAATTACATTTACATATATCCAACTTCAAAATTCAATGGGAATTATCTTTATTCAATTTTATACAATACATTAAAGAACAAGGAAAACACTTGAATTGTATATGTTACTTTCACATCCTCGTTTAATATCTTTTAAGCTTAAGCTATTCTAAAGGAAACTTTCCCATCTTTAAAAAATACACTCAACCTTGATTATTTTTCAAATTGTTAAATTCCATCGGCCTCGCAGGATTCGCGAGCAGCCTTGCCAAGGGTTTCGGATTAAAATTCCCCTGCACCCTCCCCAAGATCTCCAGCAATCCAGGTGTCTACGAAGTATCGTCCTCAGGTTTCGGCCGAATATTCATAACCGTCGGCTTTTCCTCAACCAGCAGCATCGTTTGCTCGATTAAAACTCCACGGCTCGAAGTGTCTTCGACGGCCTCCCTTGAAACTTCCGGTTTCGACGTTGTGGTCTTGTAGTCTGTCCTGTGCAAGTAGTGCTGAAGAGTTTGCACTATTTCTGACTTCTTCGTCTTGTTCACCAGGTCGTGAATCGCTTGAACAATAGAGTGCTTGTTCCAGTGAACTTGGGACGAGCTATTCTGCCTTGGAGGCTCAGAAGACTCGCTCGCTTCCGAAGCTTCAGTCACCACGTCCCGAGTATCCAACGCTATCGCCATTTCGGTCTTGCTAGATTGACCAGGGGCCATTTCCTGTGTTGGTTTCTCAAGGAAATTGAACTTGGACGTTGAGACTCTGCTGTGTAAGCCACCAGGTTCGTGACCCACGTCCGGGACGATGTGGCTGATGCCCCACGACGTCACAATGTGTTGGAACTTCGGGGGTTCCGTGGAACCTGCATAGATGACACTTGCGACTGGGTTATGGAAGCTGGGTTTGCTGATTATGACCTCTGGTCTTGGTTCCAAGAGATGTGGTGCGGTAGCCTCGACGAGGGGTTTGCTAAGCCCACCACAGAGAGGTTGCTGCGAGTTATTGGGGAAGAGAGCCTCCCAAAGGCACCCTACACTGCCTTGTACAGGTACTGGCTTCTCCACGGAGATGCTCAAGGAGGGTTTGGAAGAGAAAACTGGTTTCGAGGGCTGGACATTAGCTTGGTAGTCGCACAATGGCACGCCGATGTCTGGCAAGCAATTGTGAGCGACCAGAGTGGCGGTCACTGGCGTGTCCAGGACCTTGGTGACGTAAATCTGCTGTGGTTTGGCCACGTCCTTTGCAGCCAAGTATTTACCCTCTCTGACGTTCTTCTCCTGTTCCCCGGTCAATTCCGGGGTCTTCGCGTGTACATCCAAGGATTCCTGTACTATGAACTCTGCGACGGCCCCTGGAGAAGCTTCTGACGACTGGAGGTTAACCAGAGGAACAGAAGCAACGATCTCTGGAGACACCAGTCTACTGGAGAAGTCTTCTTCATCCCCACTTAACTTCAATTTAGTCAACCTCCTCTGCTTCCCATTTTCTACATCCAACTCCTTACTGCTCAACTCCTCGTACTCAGTCTGAAACTTCCGCAGACCCTGAACGCAGGGCGAAACTCCTTCAGCAGGTAGCACACAGACAGGCTGACGCCACCTGACGACCTCCACCACCTGTGCCTCTTCCGTCACCGCGGATGATTGATTTCTGTTCCAAAGAAATCGGTCCAGGTCCAACGTGAACGCGCCAGAAATCGACATCAACATCATCGTGGCTATTATTGCGTGCTTCATGGTTGGAAATCGATTTTCCAACGACTCGAATCCTCCTTCGATCGAACGATCCACTTCACCACTGTTTGGAGAATTTTCTCGTGGGGGGTCGGCGACTCTACCTGATTTTAAACCCAGCAGGTCATCCTCGAGGCGTTTGCCGGCGTACTAAGGCGTTCAGAAGAGGCTCGGGGGCATTTATAGGTGGGAAACTACCACCGTCGAGTGGAAAGGAAAATATCCCTCCAAACTGGGGGGGGGAGGGGCATTCCGTGGCGGCACAATAGGAAGGCCTTTTTGGGTACGTGGACAATCCGTAGGGCGATTAGGCGGTCCGATGAACATACCTCAGTCGAAACCGATTTCGGTGCACTTACCAGCGGCCACTAACGTCGCGTTAATTACCCTTCGGGGACGTGGGCGTTTGTGCGACGGACGTTTCTGGCCTGGGCGAGCTAATTGCTGGGCTAAAGAGCGTTGCCCCGGCTTTTGTTCTCGAATCTCTGATTTTCACCGTGGTTTTTTGTATTTACTACCTACCGTCCAGCTATAAACGGGATTACGGCGTTAGATTTCGCGTTGGCAGGTTCAGCGATGTGTCGTTTGTAGGATATAACTTCTTATGCTGAACACACTCTTGTCTGCTACTCGCATACCGAGGTCTGGGTTACATCTACTTTTGGTTGTATTTTTAATCAACCTGGCAAGAGTTCAACTATTCACAACGGAGCGAGGCTTGTTTAAATGAATTTTTTCTAATTAGCACGACTCCTTTGACTAGGCCACGGGCTTGGTTCGAGGTAGGTACGATTGTTGTGTGACGCAACGTAATTTTCTCGGCTAGCTTGGTGTCTGGAGCCAGCCAGTAGACACGCAACTCCGTGGGGAGCCGTGTTTCCGCGTTGCATACGCTCCGGGGTGATGGAGATCGGAGGTTCGATACGAGGTCACTTCGTATATTCAGCGTGTCATGATTATAATAATCTTCCAAATGTACCAGGTCAGTGCGAAAGTTCGCACTATTGAACTCTTTATTAAAAATAAAGATATATTACAAATGATATTAATCAAAGTATTTTCATCGGCCATCTATGACCTTTCGTCCAAAGGAGATTCACTTTTCTGATAAAAGTACAAGTAGGTGTAGTAAAAGAAGGCATTTCCGTGCACCTAGCATCACCTAACAGCGAGCGAGCGAACTTTCCCGCCGACCTAACATTTCCAAACGACGTGCCCGTGGTTCAGGACTTCCCAATAAAGAATCCAGCCGAACCGAAATGCGCCCGCTTCGACAAAAAGCCCTCCGCGACCGAACAGGTCCATTTGAATTCCGCCTAATCCCCGTCCCACCGAAAACGCCCACCATTGTGGCGGACGATAAACCCGCCGAAACACGCTTCGAACAGAAACGTCGTCGAGGTCGAGTCACCGAAAATCCCGCTCGAAAACGGCCATGGGGGGGAACAACAACCGTAGAGGGAGGGACGCGTCTCTGCAGACGCGTAGGAACTCGGGCACACCCGAGGGGGGCCATTCGGAGAGGAAGAGCCGCGAGAGAGGCCAGATTCCAGCTAGGCATTAACTGTGCGTGTCCAGAGGAAGGGAGGGGGGTGCCGAAGAAGAAGGCCAGGACGACCAGGAGGGCGAAGGAAGAACGCAGCTGGGAGGGGATGGCAAAGGAGGCTGAAGAAGGTGGAGGTGGAGCAGCGATTTCTTCCACGACGCCTGGACGTCGCCGGTATCGCGCGGAGGTTGTGGTTAGAAAGCCTTAAGCCTGGTCCACAGTGTCTCTGAGCACCACCTGGCTGTCTACACTGGTGGTGTCCTCAGGTGGGGTCCCTTAGTAGCTTCACTCCCTTCTACGTATCGTGTTTTGTTTGTATATGAACTTAAAAGTGTATTCAGCAACAGTGAGGTCCCCAATGCGCATGCGCACGAACCTGCAGAAGTGGGCGGAGTTAGCGCGAATTCCATGGGGGTGGGGGTGACTAGATTCGGGGTATGCTAAGCGAACAAATACGGGGGCATTAGTAGCGATCCACGACTCTTTCCCTTCTTCTAATTCCTGCAAAGCTCGCTACTCTTTGATACACCTGTAGATAGGTACTCCGGCATCGACTAACCTTCGCGTGCACGATAAACAAGGCGGAGTGATGGAATCTTCCTCGGCCACGTCGCGCGGACCTACGCTGTCCCACAGGCGGGGCCCCTCGCCCGGCTTCGTCCCCCTCCGCGCGGCATAGCTCGCCTGTGCGGGGACATACACGTGTAACGCGACGTCAACCAGCCTTCACCTGCACGGCAACGAAGGCGGAGTGGAGGAATGTCCCTAAGCTGCGGAGCTTAGGCTGGACAGCCACCGGTCTGACACGCTGCTACACACAACCTGTGTGTCCAGCATGCACGGTGTCCGCGTGCTAACAGTGCCGTACGCCTGACCGACTGGTACCAGTACGGTACCAGTTGCCCTGCAGCCTGGCAGCTGCGCGAGCCGCGTGTGTCCGCTCCGAGACGTGCCGTGTCCGCCTGGCCCCGTGCTGCTCGCGACGTAGCCTTTCCTCTCGCTTTTGATGAATGGTCCTGCCGTCGGAAGACGGGTGCACGCCGTTTCCTGGGATTTCGTGGAGCCGCCGCCGGGTGCTTGGAGACAGAGAGGACAGAGAGGTACGTGGCAGCGATGCCCAGGAGATATCATTGCCTCCAGTCATATTGGCCCGGCTGCCTGTCCCCGGCTGTAATTACTGGGCCGTCGAATTCCGTCGGGGACGAGTGATCCCTGGTGTCTCCACTCGCGAAGGTGAACCTCGGTTCACGTTCAAAGCTTTCCACGATCCTTTGGTGACTCCTGTGGGTGTGCAGTGGCTGGCCTCGGTTGGCGCGAAGGAGCGTGGTGTCAAGTTTTGGGTCTCTGTAGAGCTGTGGTGTTCGATGATTCTGTGGGTGGAATGACGTATGTATATGGTTCGATGCCGATGTTGGAGGGCTGCTGGACGATCTGGGTGAACGGATGTGTCGGGGTATTGACTTTGATAGCGATGGATTTAGCTTTTACGCAGGCAGTGTGGCCTATGTTTTTGGTAGACCTGGGGGAGGCTTGGCTATTCTGTATTCTTCGATGTGGGTCACTTTAATGGCACTGAGTACACAGTGCAAACCTGTTTGTATACTTGAAGCATGCCACTGACTCTGAGAAATATACGCTAAAAGGAACTTGAATTCTTCTTACGAAGCAGTTCCTACGAATGTTGTGTTCCTTGAAAAATGTGCTCGTTACGAGGCAGATTAGTTATCGAGCTTATGTTAATTGCTTGGGCGTGTCAAGGTGCAAGTACTTGCGTTCTTATTATGTAAACGACTCATTGTATCGTGAAAGCTGATCGCTCCTCCATTGTACTAAATATGTGAAGTTAGATTCCTTTAGTCTTCCAATCCAATAAATTCCGCGTGCTACAGAGTTCGATTAGATCTGACATTCTTGGATACATTAATTACTTCAAACTAGAATTCTTCTGATAAATATAAACATCTTCTACGCATTCAGTGATTCCATAAAATCTTTAAATGAAACTTCTTCTACAATTTCTCCTCTGTCGTTCAATTTTAATCATTAAAACCACCATCAGAAGCTACTGAAAGTCTAAGCAAAACCAATTCGTGTCAACTACGTCTTGTTTCTCTTACTAAAACACATCGCCATTAACTTAGATCCTAAAACCTTGACTACACCATCGATAATTACCCCACGAATCTATCAGAATCCTCCCCTCTTTTTCCACTCGTTCCATTAACAAGCCAACTTCTGTAACCGCTTGTACAAACCGTGGTTGTTCCCTTCTCGGCTCTAAACTTCCTCATTCTAGACGCGTCCGCGAGCCCACGGAGCCTTTAGCGATCGCATTCAGAGACGTCAAGCGTCTTCAGTGGCCATCACGGCACCCGTACAGCCCCCATAAAAGATTTACGATTTTCTCGCAGATGTTGGGCCAGATTGAGCCACGGTTGAACGCCTCCCAAGCGAGCCATCCTTGCGCAAGCCAGTCATTGTTGTGTGCCAAAAATCCTGATGCTGGAGCGCGCGGCTCGATCGATCTCCGGCGTCCGGGTTGCGGCTCTGCAGGTGCAACTTTCGATGCACGATTTAGAGGAGTTAGAAAGTGCGACGGAGCCGTTGTTTCGACGTTCCTTTCCTTCTTTCCCTCGGCCGTGGTTAATCATTGCGATTGCGAGCGCGCCCACGCGTGGCCAGAATGCTGAATTGCTTTTTTATCATTCGCGTGCGGCTAATTCGTGTTTGTTTTGCGCGTAGCAAGAAGGGGGGGAGGGGGCGGGGTATAGATTCTAGAGCAGAAAGTGCAACTAAGGTTCCCGTTTGAAATCGGGCAGTCCAGGCTCGTTAATTTCGCGCCGAACAATGAGATCAGCGAGCGGGAGAGAGCAATTCTCGTAAATTACTAATATTCTTTCTTTAAAGTAATTGGACTGAGAAATTCACGCTTTGTTATCTTAAGTACAAGTGTAAATAATAGAGAAACGAGGTGCAAAATCGGGTAAAATTCTTCTTCTATATCTTCGAAAATGTGGATTGCAAAATACGGCTTAAGGTAAATGCTGAACACACGCGTTTAACCCTAACCAGCTCGTTCCAGAAGAATGACTTTCTAATCTGACACATCTTTTGTGGTAAATTAATTCTGCTGCTAATTACATTTCGCTGAAATATACTGGAATAGAATAAAGAACCGTGTATCCCTTATTTTAACTTGTCTTCAGATATTTTCATGAGAGAATCAAGAATCGAGGCCATAAATGTTTTACTTTGAAAGAAAATTTTTCTAAATTAAAGACAATACAATATTCCAATCTTCCATATTTCCTACATCTCTCCAGAGCATTTCCATTAAGATTCCTGCGCATTTGGAGAAGCGCCCCAAGAATTCCAAAACCCCCATCAATATTAAACAACAGACCACTAATAATACACTAATCGTGTGCACAAGTGACGAGGTGGCGACAGTGATACGGCAAATCGTTTCGCAGTATCAAAAACGACAGATAGCAGATGCAGATAAGATAGTTGGCAACGATTTGCATGGTCGTTGGTCGGCTCCGCTAAACCGTGTTTGCGCAACCGCGAGCTCTCTATTTGCAGGCGAGGAGCGTTGCCTCGCGCGGTCCCGACAATAAACCCGTCTTGGAAAAACTGGAACAAGAAAAGTTACGTAAACCGGCGCGAAACGCTCGTCGTTCGACGGGGAGTCATCGATAAAGGCGGATTCACACATATCGGTTCCCGTGACGGTTCAGTGTCGGTGGTAAAAACCACCGTTTCTCTGTTTCGGAATAGAGCAGGTCGTAGGGGTCTGAAATCAACCACTGACACCGTCGTGGAACCGATAAGTGTGAATCTGCCTTAAGGGGAATCCTATTTTTGGGGTTAAAAACATAGTAAAATTTGGGTTTTTATTTTAAGAAACTAGCGATTCGATTCGGTTGAAATTTGGACCATGTTTTTATGCATCTTTGGAGAAGTTGCAGTTTTTTTTTTATTAATTTTTAATAATTAATGTAGGAGTTACGCGTGATCCATGACGAATTTTGCAAGGCGTGATATTTATTATTAAAACACAATAAAAAAATGCAAATTCTTCAATCATACATAAAGAATAATATACTAAGAATAGTATATATAGCTTTTCGTTGATAAAATCGAAACTATACCATGCAAAAAACTCGTCATTCACTAGATTTTAATATAAAAAAAAATCCCACAAAATTTCAGTTTTTGAAATATCTTCCTCACCGTTTCTAAAAAGCCTTCTTGGATGTCGTTGTATTTTTATTACAAACGTACACATTTTCTACAAAAAAAGTACCAAATTTTCTTTAAATGTTGTACTTTTAAGTGCAAAAAGTTCTGTGAAAATATATGCTTCCGCTTTTTCAAGAAAAATTCACAAAGATTCGCCTCTTTTCAGCGTGCTGACTAAGGTATATCCCCTTAAGCCAGCGTTTTCTTAAAAAGAAAAATAGAGCCGCGTGTAATTAATAGCGTGTCGACAGCGATTTCGATGTCAAACGTCTGGCGATTCGTCGTTGCGGTGTTAACTGCGTGTCGAGCTTCGACTGATTAACCGTGGAGATCCAGTGGCACCGATAAACACCGGACTAGGAAGACGAGACGCGACGAGCGGCGAGGCGAAGGGGGGTGCACGCGCTGGGCGAGCAACAGCCGCGTATGATAACGTGATTATGCGTTGCACAGAATCGCGTGTGCTCGCCAATTGCCGCGAGCACGGTGACGCGACGCGGCCACGCGATTGTCGTGGGTGCTGTTAGCACGCGTGTGCGTTCTCGTTACGAGGCATGGCGCTCGGGGCCCACTTGCCTGTCCATTCATGGCGAGGATCTGTGACGCAGACGTCCGCGACCGTACGTTTCGGAATTCACCGCGAGTCGGTTAGTTCGCCTGGAAAGGAAAGGCTGTCCTTTAAATTTTCAGGAGGGTTGGCTGGTCGGCTGGTCTTGGAGGGGAGGCGAGGAATCGTGGTTAGGTCGGGGTTCTGCTGGTTTCGTTTAGGGTTACTATATGGTACGCAAAAATAGGACGTAAATAAATTCTCCTTTTTAGACTGAAATACAGAGTACTTGTTTTCACCTAAAAATGTCCTTTTTTGTTTTATCCACGAATCAAGCGATGCACTCACCTCGGCTTCACCCGGCAAAATTTCATCATCATTTTCCAGATCCAAAAATGGAAAAGTAGGACGACCTCTTTAGTCTGAAATCGCTTTAAAAGGAAGACGTAGAATAGAACCAAGTTTCAGATATCAACTTTTATTATGAAAGATAACGTTAATGTTTAAAGTAGAATAATTTTGTAGATACCTATTATATATTCAGGCTCTAAATAGGTCTACGTTAGGAATTAAATACTGACTCAATATAATTTCAAATATATGACTTGTAGGGATTTTTATAATTATATCTTAAGAACTGAAGAATTTTTTAAAAAAATGAACAGCTCTGAAAAGTATGCCTAAGTAAGCATACCTTATATCTAATATTTATTTAGGGCCTGAATATGTATAGTAGCTACAAGATTATTCTAATGTAAACATTAATTTTTTATTACAAAATAAAAGTTGATATCTAAAATTTGGTCCCCCTTTTCAAACGATTTCCGATTATATTGTCCTCCTTTCTCGTTTTTGGATCCGGGTAACTCTAGTTGCGTTAGATACTTTGAACCGTGGGTTGCGAAAAAATATTATAAACTTCTGCTGTGTGTACTGTCTTTGCTTCTGTTCTGGCGTTGCGTGGAGGAAAGTATGTGGTAGATCGAGGGGTAGTCGATATCGACGGACAATAGAACTTCTCGCCATTCAGAAGCAGCAGAAGATATCTGAATTTTTACACCAGCGTTGAAAAAGGAAATCCTATTCTCTCCAAATCATAAAAAATATCGTTTCTCCGTTTCGGAACGGATCGGGATGACACTTATCCCTATCGCTTACTGTCACCGAATCGCCACGCACCTGTATATGCGTCCGTAGACCTTTAATTCCAGAAGTGAAAAATCAGAAAGTGGAAAATCTCTTTCCTTTGAAATCCAAGAGAAATCCGCCACCTCGCATCCGCGTCAATCAACTCCGATTCATTCCTCGCACCTCCCTAAGAATTAATGGTAATTTATTTCACGAAATAGTCTAACACTCCCCGGCGTTTGCCACGAGGAAAATCTCTGATTTCCATGGCGCAGGCGTTTCTTAAACCGATGCGGCATAGGTTCGACGATTTTTCATTGTTAGGCGGAGAGGAACGGCTCGGCGCGCATGTATCGCGAATTTACGCGTTCCGAGCCGCGGACCGCGATAAAATACGACTGGCGGAGCGTTTATGGTAACGAGTGTACGACTTTCAAACACGCCGCCGATGATTTGCAGGGCTCGATCGGCAAAGCATCCGCCAGCGGCCATTCCGTGCCATTGTTTTCCGCTTCGTTCCCTCTTCCCGATCCTGGGCCACGGTTCCCCAGGAATTTTACGAGCTCCTGGCTCGTCGGTGCCGCTGCTTGCAACGTTGACCCTAGTTTAGTGGTTTTAATTAAGCCGAGAGAGTCTGAACAGCGCGTGGATGGCCGAACGGTGACGTTACGCGTTCTAATGCACCGTTAAAGGGTGTGTTCCCGCATTCTTCGGACGATCGGTGGATGGAAGGTCACTTGCACGTGGAATAGATTTAATGCGCGCGTCACTCGAGCAACTGGGTGTGCTGTTGGTGTATCACTCGCTTATCCGTATCGGTATGCTGTTATTCTTTTCGACGCGGGGGCACGAGGTGAAGACTGGGACCGAGGAATCGATTGCAGTAGGTTATCGAGTGAGTTATGGAGTAGATTCTTTAGTATACGAGAATATGAGATACAGTGCTTTGTGGTCTTCAAGCTTTACTGATCTCCGCGCGTTGGGGGAGAGGATGCGAGCTGTGCACCTCGAGCGTAGGAAGGGGGGCACTGGGTGAAGAAGAATCGACTGCAGTAGGTTATGGAGTAAGTTATGTGGAGTCTGAAGTGTAGAATGAGAAAATGAGGTACGGTACTTGGTGCTCTTCGCGCAAGTGCTGCCCACTTAGGAGAAGAAACTCTTAAGCCACACCACAGATATTCCAGTTCTTTTTTACTCGCGATCAGTGCTCTCGTGATTATTCAAATTAAAATTCAAGCCGACAGCCGTCCATCTGGTTCACGGAAAAAAAAGACTGACCGGCGTCTGTAGCCAGTGGACCACTTCCGCCGCGGCCGATAAACAAGCGAGCTGTCACAGATTTCTCCGATTTTTCAGGCACCCATTCGAAAAGGTCACCGAACGAGGAACGCCTGGTGCTCTCGGCCGGGCCGATCTCTCGCGTGCTCGAAAAGAGGCGAGAGAGGCGCACCGGTTGCGGCAGGTCACGAGGAACGGGTCTTAAGATGGCCTACATTATCCAGCCTTATCGGTGAGGGAAGAGGCGTGCGGATCGAAGAACAGGCACAGAGAGGTGGGCTGGCCACGTGGCCGTAGCAACGGTCCAGATAATAGCCGGACAGGAAGAAAAATGGGACAAGCGTGGTGCAAGGAGAGGACCACGAAGGCGCAGGACTCCAAGTCCCCCTTGGACCGGGTGTTTGTGCGCTGCGCGCATCGGGTACGTTGGTTAAACTTTTCTTTAGGTATCGTATTTAGGTACATCCAACAAGGGGAATTGAAAAAATTAAAATCCACACCCCGAATTTACAAAACTATCAATAACAAATCATATCAATTATAAGAATTAGAAAGTGAGAATGGATTATCTTCTCAAATGCCCCACTACCACCAATAAAGCTCAGTTGTAAGTTAATATAAATAAATAAGATAAATACAACTTGCGGGTATAAAAAAGAAATATAAACAAAACATCAAACAATAATGCCAATCGATGCTGCTCCAGATGGGCATTATTGTTTGATGTTTTGTTTATTTTTTTTATACTTGCAAGTTGCATTTATCTTATTTATTTATATTAACTTACAACTGAGCTTTATTGGTGGTAGTGGGGCATTTGAGAAGATAATACATTCTCACTTTGTAATTCTTATAATTGATATGATTGTTTATAGGCAGTTTTATAAATTTGGGGTGCTGATTTTAATTTTTTCAATGGGAGGTGTGTTAACCCTTCGCTGACACTCTGGGTGTGAGCCACCCATAAGTTGATTTTGACGCTCTGAACCTTTTATATGTAAAGTGAATACCTTCTTCCCAAAGCCGACTTACAAACTATTTTTTTTTCTTAAAATATTATATCCGAGCAACAAATCTGTAGATTTTTAGCTTCTAATATTGAAATTTGTAAAAAATACAATTATCTAAAGATTTTCTTCCCTTTTTCTAGACATTTGGTAATCTAGAATTTTTTTTACAGACTCTGTGATTAAATTTCAATCAAAAAACTATTGGAATATATTTTAGAGACCTTAAAACTGACTCATGATTTTTTTTATGACGATTGCTTTGGGTGCGAGCCACCCAGGTATGTCAAAGTTGATCGAAAAAGGAGGTGTGTCAAGGAAGGGTTCATAATTGAGGCATTTGATGGAAAAAGGGCACATAAACTACTGTTTTTCGTAAGCCCATGTGCCCTTTTTCCATCAAATTCCTCAATTTAAAGTGGATTAAGTCTCAAAGTCACGTCGACGAGGGACTGACAAACATAGTGGGACTATTGCGTAGTACAACTATGCTACGTAATATCTTTCATGAAAAGTACTGCCAGTTAATGCCGAAGTAGATGAAACTCGATGATTGCAAGTAAATCACTAGCTTCAACGAGCCTGTCGTTTGCCAATCACCGGGCGTATCGAAAACCAGAAGGTTTCCACTATTTTTCTTGCCGCTGGCGTGCATGCACACGCGGATTCATCGTGGCGCATCGGCCACGGACACTCTAATTTCGAATCCCAGACACGCAGATACGCGTGTAATTGCTAATTAACCGAGGGACGGTCCCCTCCCGTTCGCATGATATACAGGAACTCGGCCTTCCCGCAAAAAGTCGTCGAAGTTGTGAAAACACACGCCGTACTCCGATGTTTGCCCGCGATAATCGGACCGTTTATTTTCGAGGGGGCAGTTTCGCGATGAAAAAAATTCAGCCAGCCTGGTATTTTATTGGATCGCTACCTACGAATAATTAATATTAATATAATCATTATTATAATCAATTCCTCATCCAGGAAACCCTAAAACTGTGCAACTTGCTATGCGAAAATAGAAAGCAAGTTCAAAGTTCCTGAGTCCGAAGATTCTTGCAACACTATCTTCGTGGATTCTTTATTTTAAATGACGTAGATAGCGAAGAAGTGAAAGCAGAGGTGACTTTGAAGACGCGACAAAATTGTATCTAGGTGGCACTGGAAGTTCTATTTTTCTCGAGTAGCTTTTCTATTCCCTAATTCTGTATTCATTTAGTATTACATTTATACTTCACAGGGCTGAAATTTTTTCAGAAATAGTAGTATCGCTCCCCAGGACATGACTTTGCCAATATTCCTATAAATTTTTAAACCTTAATAATAAAATTTATAAATTTGTTGAATTTTAACAAAAAAATTGCTTTTATACACAACATATCAAAATTGACATTTCTAGAAAAAGACTATTAGACTATTACGAACGTACAATTATCACTGAAAAATTAAAAGATTCCACAATAGGATAATGGTAATTAAAAAGTGCAGAGAATCCCATGCGACCAATTTCTGATTATAAAAACGTGGAGCCACAAAGGGTTAAATCATTCTCAACCTTGGGTTTACAGGATAATTAAGAAAATTACCTATGTAGGCAGTAAAGGGTTCACTGAATTTCAATCTTTAAAAATACAGCTACTTTCCAATGCAATATTACTACCCCTTGCTCCCGTTTCTATATAAAAATTTCATCGAATCTATATCCCTCTAGCGACAAGGTTTAACAACGGTTGAAACTTCAATGCAACAGTAACGAGCACGCTAATGAACCAACACACGTAACGATCCCCATTGCGTAACCTACGCGCCAAGTACAGAGAGGAATAATAGGGCCGTTGCAAATGAAAAGTAATTAATTATCGCATCGATTAGCGACTTTAAGGAGGCAGCGATCGATTTTGCACGGGACGCATCCACCTCTCCGGTTCCCCGATAGCATTCGTTATTCCCCCGATTTTCTCGTCGGAGCGCGACTGTTTTTTGCCCGATCACGATGAAATACAATTCGCGGAGATTTTTACACAGCCCGTTGGCTGTTTACGCGCGACTCGTTCCACTGAATCCGATGGCATTCCCTTCGCGGTTTCCTTTTTGCGTCATGTACGTATGCACGTGCGTATACAGAAACGTGGGAACAATAATGGCGAGTCGTTTTATTCCATCGTTCGTTTTGATTCGGTATATATTCCGTTTCATCGGATGTTTCACTGACGATCAGAAAATTTGCGTAGAAATTCTTGGGGATTAGTTTCACTTTGATTTATTTGTATGAATATCTTTATCGTTGCTTACGGATTACAATCTTCTCCTTCTTTCTTCATCACATACAATAGACTCCTTATTGCTATTCTTACTTACTCACGACCAGTGTTCCTTCTCTCTGTTTACTTATCTATCTTTTATCTAAATCTTTCTACTTTCCTCCATTTCCCTCTTTCTGTTCTTGTGTGGATAGATTTAATTAGGAATCGAAGTTTCAGCGAGTCTAGGTTCAAGGGGAAGTTTCCTTGATTTTGCACTGCAAAGGGGAACTGGGGTTCTCGTGACAGAGACTTGTAGTGTTGAGAGAGATGCGAGAATTCAGTGTTAAATACCCTTTTTAAATTAGAAATGGGTTTTAATTAGGGTCAGAGAGTTTGTTTCTTTGCGAAGTTTAAGGGGGAACACCACTGTGAAAGTTGAAAAAATTTCGATTTTTTTTTCTTCACTTTCTTAATGTTTAACTCTTCAAAAATATTGTCTGAAAAATTCAAGTTAATATTCGAAGAATTGACGAAGATACAGTGCATTTTGTGAGACGCGTCACGATGCCGTTCCATGGCGCTATGTATCTTTAAACGCGATTTTCTCGAAACGACATTTTTCTAACTGATCGAATCGATAGCTCTGTCAATTTTTATCCGATCGACTTGAAATTTTTACAGGATCTTTAAAACAAGCGTATCTTCAGTTGCACGTACCGATTTTTTGATCGAAAACATATTTTTTGAAATACGCTCGAAAAACTATCCATTTTTTTGTGGGTTTTCGAAACTTTTTCTTCCCAAGTGCGCCATTTTTACAAAAATAATTTTTTTTAAAAATCCGTACGTGCAACGGAAACTACACTCATACCGATTATATTAAACCAAAAAAAATTGATTTTAGAGTTGCCGTTCCAAAGATATCGTTTCGATAAGCGACCTATGTTTTCTTGTCAGGGGTGTAGGAGATTAACTGTATATGGAAATCTATGTACATATGTTTTTCTATTACTTTTTTTTTTATAGTCTCTTAAGACATTATACTAAAGATAGGTAATAACAATTTTATAATAAAACTGTAAGTTATTCCTTAAAAAAATCTTAAAAATGGGCTCATTTTTCCGATCGTCACAGTGGTGTTCCCCCTTAAAGCTGCTGCTATAATTACATCTAAAGTCTCAAGTTCCAATAGCCAACACTGTGAATACGAAAGCGAGGCTTTGCGCAACAGAACAATGGTTAACACTTGAACGTGCACGTGCCGATTTGTCGATCTCGAGTCAATCCGCAATAAAACAGAAGTTGACTGATTCCTACCGATTTCCTTCTTGTGTAAACTTGATACCTAAAGAGAAAGTGGCTTTTCCAACCACTTTGCTCGAAGACCGAAGATCGCCGCACCCCAAACGAACACCACAATAAATCAAACGCTACAAACCTCCGAGGCCATAAATCCCCCAAAACTGAAGCGTTCCTCATCCCCCAGGCCCATAAACCCAGGTAGCCACTTATCTTGACGAATGAGCTAGCATCGCCAAAGAGAAAGTGTCCCACTAAACAGTCCTCCGCAGAGAAACTCCGACCTTTGTAAATTATCCCATCCACCAAAAAAAAAAAAAAAACGTATTCATCAAATCGCCCAAAGAAACAACCCTTAAAGCCAAGAGAAGTACTTCCTTTAGAGGGTTGAAAAAACACAAGTGACCATTCCGCACCTTAACTTTCCCGCTTTCGAGCGTGTCGCCGACCGAAAACATTTACACAACTGTAGCTGGATCGATGGGGAGGACAATGGAATGTTTCTTTAACGCCAGTACCAGCGTCGAGTCGTAAGTCCATCGACGCTGTTACGATTCGGACGAAGGAAAGATGTACAACTCCAGGGATTCCCAATCCACAGACGATAAATTTTATTCCAATAATATTCTTCTAAGAAAACTTTCGAATAAAATGAAGTTATTCGAGAATCAGTGTTACTCGAAATTAATCGAATAAAAATTGGTTCGAGGTCATTAGAATTCTGTTAAGAATAAAAACTTATTCGTTACTTTCCAGTATCTTCATTTTACTCGCGATAATTATTCGAATAAATATAGATAATGCTCAACTCTTTTTGGGCATTATCTATATTTATAATGCCGTTGAGATTATTACCGTGAGATTTTATTGTCTCTCTTGGGGTCGGCTACAAGGGTTTTTATACTAAATAAAGCTAATGGTGATCTATCGGCGAGGGGCGAAAGAAAGGAGTCACGTAGGCCTCGAAGCTTTGGAATCTACGGTCCTTTTAGGTAATAAGGTATCGTCGGATATCATCGGAGGTCCTGTAGGCCACCGAGTCCTCCGGGCTGCATCGGTGATAAGATACGCAGTTATTCCGGGACGCTCCTAACAACGTAGGGTATTGGAAAGGAAGCGGGGCGGTCCTTCGCGCGAAAACAGGCGTCGGGGAACAGGTGGTGATCGATAGATCGCGGGTCCGAAAGGGGGGAGAGGGTCGTGTTTCACGGGCTGTGCAGGATCAATTAGACGCGGCGCGATAAGTTCGCTGCTAAATGAGAAAACGCGGCGCTGTCAAGGATTTACGGTTGTGCAAGAGCCGGCGAAGGAGGAAAAATCGAGCTCGAGGCCGGCACATGTTTATTAGCTGTGCTGCAGTCGTCCCTTTTCCCTCGCCCCTCCGTCGCGCCGCGTTTTTATCTCTTTTCAAGCTGGAAAACGAGGAACGACCGCCCTCCCGTGATTTTCCCTCGCGACGATACGCTTGTTTATGCTCGCGCGCACCTGCCGGCTGATTCGCGCGAGGTTCGCGACCTCCCGCCGCGCTAAGTGCTTAAAAATTAGATGTTCACGAGTGCTCGCCTGTAGTCGAGTGTATCTTCAAACGTTCTTCGGTGTTGACACTTCGTTGCTTTTTTATTAGCCGGGCAAGCGAGGAACAGCTGACTGGTTTCGCGGGGGTGTTAATTCGTCGCGATTGTTTCATAATTGCAAGGGTACTTAACCAGTAAGTATGTTTGTCACCGTTTTACGATTACTGCTGGTTGATATCCACTGGCATAATTATCTTCTTCTATTTTTATACCTCCGCGTCAATTTACTTTTTACAATTACACTTTTTACAATTATGTCGCGAGTAGCTTTTGCCGAGGACAAAAATACTTCACGGCCAACCGTTTACAAATATGTAGCTGCGGATTAAAGTCTTCGGACACCCTTTAAAACGGAATAACTTGTTTATACAAAACTGGTCCAAATAACTTGAGTCTTTTTCAGAAACTAGAGAAATTAGTTTGCTAGGAAACGTGTTTGTCGTTTTGCAAAAATTGCAATTAGTTGAAATAGCAAATGAAATAGCGAAGGTCGTTTTTTCATCATTTTCAAATTTTATCAGAAGCTCAAATAAAAATATTAAAAAAACGACCTTCAATATTTTCTTCGCTACTCCGACCAATTGCATTTTTTTTCAAAACGACGAAACAGGTGACCTAAATAGCAAACTAATCCTTCCAGCTTCCCAAAAAATCTCAAGTTATTTCACCCATTTTAAACAAGTAATTCTATCCCAATACTTTTAGGTTCACTGTATTAAACCGAAGTCTCCATTAAAAGTATAAAAATATTACATCTCTTTTTATTCAAACTATGTTCCTTGGCTATCCATGACCTTTTACCTTTTTCCCTAGTAAACGCACAAGCATCCGTAGTAAAAAGAGTGGTTTCCTTGTAACTCGGATCACGTAACAGTGAGCGAGCGAACTTTTGCAGCGGCCTAATCTCGATGCATGCCACTTCGAGCGCTCATTACGGAGTACCTATCGGTTCGAGTTAAAATGATTAGTTCTTTTTTTTATCAGTTATGAATTGTAAAATACGTCCCCGAATGTTGTGACAAGACTTCCAACTGGCTCTGTATACAACGCACGTGTAATTCCAGTGACTATCGCAGATGCCTCCGCGAGAACGCCGTAGGCTGTCGCGCGGCCATTACTCACTCTTATATAATTCGTACTTAACGCTGCTCGCAGATGTTACCCCTCTCCCTCCGCGGAGAAAAAGTGCCCCCTCCTCCACCCACCCCCCACCCCCCGCGTTTAAAGGTTAATTACGCGTTCGTGCACGCTCCGCGGAGCAAACTTTAATGTTTCGCAGTTTTTAATCGGATTGCGCGACGGTGCTGCCAGCCAGAACTGGAATTTCTTCGCGCCGCGGAAGGGCCTGAGGTTTCTTCCGCGATTTACGAGTTCGTTAACGCAATTCGTTTCGGTCTGAAAAAAAAAGTGTCGCGTAAACTTCGAGGGCATTGATGCTTTGCTTTCATTTTAGAAGACCTTCGGAGTACAACGCCGGACTCGAACTAATTTCTTTCCTGCCATCTATGCTTAATGAATTCCCTCGGCCAAGTTTTCTCTTGTAAAGGGATGATGGGAAGTGGAGGAACGCCGGTAATGTAATTCTCATACCTCGTGCCTTTAATTCTTCGAGTTTCTCCATTTATGACGACACGGAAGTAGAATACCAGTTTCTGTGAATTTTTTAATCTCCGATCGTTTACGTTTAATGTAGGAACAGTGTTGTTTAATAATCGAAGGAAATTATCTGGTCGAAATGTGTTTTTATAGATCGTACACATTTGCTCGAAGTCTATTCTGTACATATTTCTCTTTTCGTTGGGAAAAATTGAGGCGCGGTTGTTCTTTCTTCCTTGAAAGATTAGCAGTTGACGGAATGACAACATTTGACCCAGAATTCCAGCAGTGAGAAGGCAAAGAAAAATCGTCAGCTCATCAAACACACCTCAACAGTTCTGCGAAGATAATTGTTATCAGGGACTATTGTCTCAGTCGGGTTTAATTCACCGCTATCTCCGTCGAGGACGAGTTTGGATTGCTTGAAATCTACAACCGCCGATCGCTGCAGGGTGCGGCCATTTCCGGTCTTCGCCAACCACCTTATCGCGCCCGACATTGGCGCTTTACACAGCTTCAAACGCAAGATACATTGTGCGCTTTGCACCGCGCTGATTCACGCCTCTGCCTCCTTCGTGTCGATTAAAGCTGGTGCAAGCGAGAGACGAGAAGTCGAGCTTGGGATTCTGGTCGATCGAGCCCTCGTGCTCCAGTTTTCGAACTTTGCATCCCCGAGGGTTGAAATTCCATGAATCTTTATTGAAACAACTCAAACATTTGCTATCGACTGCTTTCTTTGCTCTATCAGGGCCGATGGAACTCCTTTTTCTTCGTCTCTCAACTTTCTTTCAGTGGTGTGTGAATTGGGGGTTGTGGGAAATCTCTTTGAAAAGTTTCTAGAGATTAGCCGCAGAAATTTAATTTTGGAATTTAATTTTGAGTAATAATTTGGTTGCTTACTCAAAGACTTAAGGAGGGAAAACACTGCGACAGTCTGAAGAGTAAAGGCATGTTTGAGAATTTTTTTCAACCAAACAACGCAGGTAAATCAATATATTGTTTAGTAAAAAAATTCTCTAACTAAACCTTAGACTGGAACAGTTCACCGACGTCATCGTTCCTATCACCTTGAAGTTCAGCACTCGCGTCGAACATGATCGAGTCTTCTCGTCGTCGAGGAGGATCTATCGAGATCTGACCTCGCTCGAATCATTAGCGAAACACTGTTAACACTGTTCGTCTAACGTAAATGCAAATATTATTATTTAGCGTCCAAGATCCTTGTGACATTTCTCACCCTTCAACGATCCCAGCATACGGCACGCGCAAAGTGTACCTACTTCGTTTTCAATTCAATTTACCGGAGTTCGAAGAATGCTGCCACATTGGAAAATTTCCGAATGGATTTCGTTGAAGTTACCACCGTCATAACCGAGGCAATTTTCGCCTGCTAATGTGCCTGAATGATTGCGAAACAGCGTTTAATTTATTTGCTCAAACTCATTGCTGGGTACAACAAGTTTGCAAATACGATGCAGGCGAATTGCTATTAACGAGGTTTGCTGGCTGACGTTACGTGTGTTTATGTTTGAATGCATGAAATTGATTATTTGAAGGCTATGGAGCGGAACTGTGATATGTATGGACTAACAGAACCGTTGGGAGCTTTATGGGGAGCAAAGAATAATCGTTAAACGAAGCTGCCACCTAGTTTTGCATTCGCACTGTTTTAATTCACTGCAGTTTCCTTGAGCCTCGATGCGCAAAAATTGTGTTTGTCGTTGTACAAATGTGACGAAGATGTTTAACGTCACGCGTTGCGCACGCGGGAGCGCGGCTTAAGGCCTAGTAGGTCAAGAATACGAGATTCCTTGCGGAAAAATACCTAAAATGTCGAACTCCTAATTTCCTCGTTTAATATCACGTTTTATATCGATGTGCCAACACCTTTGTTTCGAAGAAAGCGAGCCGCGGTAACTGTGAGAAACAATACTGATATGGACATAGGCCTCGAGCACAAGCTCTATGTTGCACAAAACTGCGCCTTGAACCACGGCCTGACCCAAGCCTGACATCAGAAACCACCATGTACCATGTACTTATGCAAGCCTTTTAAGATTCCAAATCACGAGCATAGTGCAATAGAATTTAAGTTAACACGCTCCTTGTGAAGAACCTAGATCGTAATTCACAAATCACTATTTATTAGAATCTTTGCATAGCTAATTAATTCCACTACGACCCCAAAGTAACGAAGTCCTCTTCGATACAATTTTTCTAATTTTCAGAAAAGTATAAGAAGGTACAACTTTGAATACATAATTGAAATGATTTCAATTTTTTTTGACCCAGTCGTGTTCCCATATCCTCAACCTTGCTCATCCTCGGGTCTTTTCTCACCCAGTGATACTCCCATATCTTCGATCTCACCTGATCCCTCGGATCTTCGTCCATTAGTCCATATTTCTTCAAGGACCCTTCCGACTCTCGCAAGAATACGATATAAGGAAGTTGCCTTTACGTTAAATATACCTACGACTGAACTATGATCGTGGCAGCCAGAGTCGGATTTACCTTTTCAGGGGCCCTAGGCTGAATATTCGGGGGGCCCCTGGTTAAGTATAAAAAATAAAATAACGCTGATTTGATTTTTTTTATCATAAAATTCGTATAATCTACATAGGAATTTAATTTCAAAATTAACATTGAATATCAAAACTAAACGTAACATTAACGTAAACAAATATTAAAGATACAAGTTAATAATGATGATATAAAAAAAATGCTGATTTTTCGAAGAAACTATTTAGAATGAGGGGCCCTAGGTTTCAGCCTAGTTAGCCTAAGGGGTAAATCCAGCACTGGTGGCAGCGCGAAGAACTGGACTCTATCGAACAAGACCAGTGAAGATACAAGGTGGTCTGTGGCAGACGCTGCTGGCGTTAATATCCCTCGGCGTGCTCGTGGCGAAACACGGACGAAGAAGAAGAAGGCTTTCGCACGCGTGCTACTGACGCGGGTACACCTCGCGCTTATTACATACTCTGTAACACGGGGATTGCGTAAACACGTACGCCGGGTATTTCTAGAGAGGTGAGCAATGCTCTTTTTACGCCAGAAGGACACGACCGTGCCGCGTCTTTTACGCAGGCAGCCGCTGACGACAAGTTTGTATACGCTGGAACGTACCGGAGAACGTCTCGAAATTTTCCTATGTCCGCGTGCATATCGAGCATGAGAAATATCAAGGACTCCGGCTATTAAGGGTATCCCTGGCAAATAGGAAAAATCCAGAGAGCATCGTAGGGGCGGGGGGACGGAGTACGAGGGTGGAAGGAAATCGGGAACGCTAAGAAATGTGAGAAAACAGAAAACCTGGAGGGGTGTTAAAAGAAAGGGTGAAACGAAACGTAGAATATTCTGTATGGAAATTGGGGGATGCTGGGGACGCTTGAATTTCATGGCGGCGTGCTTCGTAGATGTCTGGGAATTGTACTACGGGGTAGAAATGTTGCGCGGAGTGACGATGTTTTATTTGATAGTACTGAATGTATGGTTGCTGGTATCGATGACTGGATTGGTATGAAATTTTTAAAGAAACACAGACGAAAGCCAAGATCACAAATGCTTTACTCTCCCTTAAGGTAGTTAATGAATAATCTATTGAATTCAAGAATTCTTTCAAAATTAATTTCGAATACAATAAACCATTGTGCAAAGTTTAAAGTCCTTAATTAAAATTTATGCATTTTAACACAGTGGTATATGGCAGAGTGGAAAGAAAGAGGGTTGTAATTTCAGTTTTTCATCCGAAACAGGAAAACTATAGCAGATTTTGTAGAAACTACGTAGAGCAATCATTTAGACATTTAAATAGCGAACGATTCGATTTATTTGTTGAGATTTTGCTCTCACGATAGAAAAGTCTCACGTAAAGTTACATCGTGAAACCCAAGGCTTTACATATTACCACCGTCAGTTCTCAGATCATTTTTATTTAAAGCAGATACGGTTTCAATAAAAATCTTTGCCTTCGTCGCTCACTGATCCTCGACATCTCCATTCCAATGCTAAACATCTGGATCTTGCATACCTCTTTGTATTTCAATTTCATCGGCCATTAACTGACAAACGTCCGTGACCACCTCGTGCTGATCGTTCTCCAGGCGGGCAGCAACACTGTGCCGCTTCCGTTAAGCAGCGATTACGTAAAGCAAGGTTTACTATCTCGTTCACGGAGAGGTCGGTAATATTCTTCGCGCTGGCTTAATAATAAAATTGCTTCTCAACGAACAACCACGCTGTATCTTCGTCTCGCGTTCTCCGATGGAGGAAACGTGCTGCACAACACTCGACGGAAACCTGCGAAGTCTCTATTCACCTTGATCCTCGCCACGACATCTAAATTCAAAGCATTCTGTGTCTCCTCATCTCTAGAAGAGCGGATCTAATTTCTGGATAATTCTCTAGAACGTAAATACTTCTCTACTGTCTACCTTGAAGCGTCTACCGTTCTGGGTATCTTAAACACTTTGGCGTGTTTTCACGTCTACCTATATTTTTGGGGTAATTATTTACAAAAGAGTAGCCCTCTCTGATTTCGATTTCCTAAATAATTACCATTTTTTGGATGGCATTGAAAGTATTTACTTCGAAACGAAATGAAGCTCGGAGTTGGACTTCCACGCTTCCATCGTTCAGAAATTTCTACTAAGATTCAAGCAGAAAGTTTTCTAGCAACGAAGCTATTCCAGTAGGCTGTTTGCTAATTGCTTCGAGCAGTGTGTTTAGCGAGAGGTAACGCGCCGCCTTGTTTCACTTGGGCGAAACGGTCCTGCACGCGTTTCAGAAGCGATAAATCAGTCCCTATTTGTCCCGGCGATAATTGAATCGTTATTGAAAGGCGTGAAACGAGAAGGGGATGCCGATGCACGAAGCTCGATCAACCCACGTCGTTGTATTATTAATAGGCGGTGAAAGTTTCATTGTGCCTTTTGCGTGGAAAAGCCTAAGGGAATGGCTCGCCCAACGCGGAAGAACGTAAAGAATTAATGATTATTGGCTGCCTCGTAACCGGCCGGCTTGGTTCTAGCACCTTCGCGCTTTTATTGCCACTAAATAGAAGCCTCCGACATGTTATATAAATATATTCCCGCCTCGCGATGAAGTAATCCCTACTTCGGTTGGATTCGTTAACCGTTCCAGCGAACGTTCGTCGCATAGGTACTCACACAACAGACTCGCGATTCGTCATACACTCTAATAGCATTATTTTCTCAGCTCTGATAAATCGTCGGTGTTCAATGCCTTTATTCGAGCACAAATATCTTGGAACTCGTTGGTTCTTCGTAATTCGAGCGATGGTAATTTCATTAGCGCACTGTTCAAATAAAAAATTTTGTAGATATAAAAAAGATGAAACTTTTGCTTAAACTTTTACTTATTTAATATCTCTCACCGTTCTCGAGATATTCCACCGAAAAGTAAATTCTGTATTTTGGGAGGAGGTGATTTCATCCCCTAAAACTGTACTATGGAACCTATAAAAAATAGGTTTGTCCTCCGCGTGAACTACCCTACTTGCATACAAAGTTGCATAATTTTCTGAATTTCCAGGTTGCCTAACTTCTCTTGTTAATTTCACTCCCATTCAAACTCAACCCCGAAAACTGGCAATGTTCTGAAATTGCTCGAATTCGAGGCAGAACTCACTGAATATATTAGTGGCTCGATTTAAATGTCGGTTCGCTTTTTTAAGGTCTTTATTCGGCAGCAGGTGAATAAAAGGGAAATATTGCAAAGAGGAGGTCAGTTGTAGGGCTGTTTTGCAACGTAACCACGCAATTTCTTTCCTCCTCGAATTTGCCAAAAGTAGGTGTATTCGATGGCAAAAGATGTTCAAGTGTTATGGTCATCGCTGGGGTGGAGGGAGGGTTTTGCTAGCTTTGAATGGTGAGTTCTTTATGAAAATTCTCGCCAGTGTTGGTATCTCCGAGTCCTTTGAAATTTCTTCACGCTGCCAGGTAAATAATAAAGTTTTATGGCAGAGGGACTTATCGCTTTCGAGCATTCTGTCGTGTAAGTGCTTTCTCACGGGCGCGCTGCAACTTGAATTGGTTGGAACGCAGCGCGGCGAGGAAGTACTGTCAGTATTCTTGAAAATGTGTGGCGCAGCACTAAGCGAAACGTGGAATACCGTTCCTTGGCGGAATTCAGCTTCCGCGCGGCGCTGGGGATCAAGTGTCTGCACAATGCCACGCCTGGAAGAAATAACTCCCTTCTTGGATCATCGAACATAAACGTCCCACGCTAATCCCACGAAAATTCCTCTCGATTCCATCCTTCCTCCCGCCCTTCCGCGGTACCTTCTCGTCGTTCCCGATCATTTCACCTTTCCTACGTTCTTCCCTTCGAATAATTCCGTTCAACATTCTGCGTTCGGGCGAGGAACGATCGTTCTATCGGAAGTTTATCAAATTCGCTGGTTTATCGAGCCACTCAGCCTTCATTCCAGAGTTTATTCGGATGTAAGTTCAATGAATAAATATTATAATTACTGATCTAGCAGGAGAACTCAGGTTTAGTTCGAATTTAACTAATTATCAAATACCAAGTGCTAATTATAAATAACAAGGTCCAAAAATTCCCCAATTTCTGATTATAAACTTCACTCTTTCAACTTAAACTCGCCCCACTTTAAACTCAAAATTCTCCTCCACTTTCTTCATTCCCAAAATCAAAGATCCTGTCTCAAAACGCTACTGAAATCGCGGATGCTGCGAAATCCTTGGAACTAAATTTCACAGAAGGTATCTATCTGGGATTTCAATCCCCACCAGAGTCTCGCGTTTAAATAATTTAATCCAATCCATCTACACATGGTTTTCAAACACTTCGTGTTCACCTGGCCACCTTCAACGATTCGTATTAATCGTCGTGATCCGATTTTCATTCCGTTCCGTTGGATCGCGAGGACGCCGGAGCAAGCGAGTCGCGGCAATTCTCCAGCAACGTATCAAAACAATGTCTCTAATCCTGGAGCAGCGACAACTGGCACGGTAATTTAATCGGCGGAGCAACTTTTGTCACGGACAGGGTGCAACCTGTCGGCCGCGGCAACTTCCCCGACGAATTTGCAATGTAAACCGACGGTAGCTGGACCGACACGTGTATGGCTTCTACGGGGAGGGAGGGAGGGGGGGGGGGTAGGTCCGTACGTGCCTCGCGATTATGTGTGCGCGAGGGTGTCGATAAAAATTCTTGCGCCCCTAGCACTCCCCTGCAGCCCCTTCGCCGACACGTTGTATTTCACGGGCAAATTTGCATTCCCCGCTGACTATTCATCTGGGTGTATATCTTTGCGCGGATCGTGCGCCGAACTTGCGTGCGGAATTGTCTTGTTATCTCGGCATCAATTTTCGCGAGACGGAGGTGTCTAATTGCGCCGTATCTCGCATCGGGACGGTTGCCTAAGAATCTGTGCGATTCTAAGAGACCTTGATTCGTGAAATAAGAGACTGTGGATTAAGTCTCTGATACTCGGGGAATTATTCTGTTTTGGGTCTTCTTTAAAATAAATAATTTCCTCGAATAAATAGCTACTTCTCTCGCATAAATGCTTTTCTCAAGGAAATACTTTTTCTCAAATAGATACTGTTCTTAAATAGATATTTTTCTTAAACAAATACTTTTCAAATATGTTACTCAAAAAACACTTTTCTCAAATAAATACATTTCTCAAATAAATACTTCTTTTTCAAATAAGTAGGTACTTTTCTCACATAAATACTTTTTTGAAGTAAATACTTTTCTCAAAAAAGACTTTTCTCAAATAAATACTTATTCTAAATAAATACTTTTCCCATATAAATACTTTTCTGAGATATCAACGGTATTCTTTCAATAATTCAAATATATTTGATTAGAATTCAATTAGTAATAATAATTATCAGAGAAGCTATGTCTGAATATGTATAGTCCTAAATTTATTCTGGTGTAAATTTAGCTTGAGTTACGTGATCTCCTGGATTAGTTTAGAGATAAGTGTATTTATTAATACAACTCACACCACATTTGTCGTCTACATATATGTTAACAGATAGTCTTTAGGGGATGCGGGTCTATTTGAATAACTACTTGCATTTTGTTCTACAGCCGCGTGATTGCAGGTTGAAAATGGCTTAAAGGTCGATGGCGACGGACGACAGAGTCCTGTTAAGATCGACGGGGGCACGGTGCACCTGTTCGCGTGTAATCGTGTTTCCGTGCTCGCGACGATACAAAAGGGAATTATGCAACTTGCACAGGATGGCTACGTGTGCCACGGTGATTGCGCAATCCTTCGACAAGAGCGTCGGGGATCAAACGCAACAACCGTTCTGCTTCCTGTGCACGCGGTCCCGCTGTGCAAACTTCGCAAAGACAACACTTCCGTTTCGAAACGTCCAGAAAGTAACTGAATTGCAATCCTCCACTATTCTAACGGGAATGCATACACGAATCCGTGGGAACACTTTGAGAATAAAAGCGCGCATTTAGAGTAATTGAAAAGAACGACGAAATCACAGGAGTCGAAAGAATCGAAGAAACTAAATAAAAGTGTCGAAAGAATTGGAAAAATTAAATAAATGCACGAAATTAAAATAATTGAACAAATGTAAACTCTTATAATCCACAAAAACCTTGTTCTGTATAAGAAAAAACTCTACCAAACTTATGCCTCGAACCTTAATATTTACAATTTATCTAAACTCCGAAATATCAATTTTTATAACAAAAGAACCACGTATCTAACAGGTGAAAAAAGGATACGCACGGGTCTAAACTGACCCAGTGTCCGCCTTAGGGGGGGAAATAATTTCCCCAATAAAAAGTCCATTTTAGAGACGATATCTAATAAAAAAACTCATCGATGCACAGTGTACCAGCAGAGAATTCCCCAAAGCGAGGTCTTCCAACGGGAATCGATAGACTTTTCAACACACCATGACAAACGGCGATCCACATTGAAAAAGTCGGCGTTGAAACTAGGGGTAAAGACGCGGCGGAACGAGGATCACTGAAACGATCCTCGACGTGCCTGAATTTCGCGACAGCCACGCGGGACTGCTTTAAAATTCAAATTATCCGTGTTCGTCCGTCAATGCCACCTGTAAGTCCAATTTCATTTCGCCCCTGCGCGGCGGGAGGGGGGGAAAGGTCGAGGGTTCGGGGTAGCGGCGAAGCTCTGAATTTAATTTTTCATGTTTGTTAGGGGAGAGAGAGCGGCCGCGCGCGAAGGAATCAATTTTTGCGGGACAATACTTGGAATTATATTCATACCAGCCCGCGCGACCAATCCTGTCCGCTGGATATTTCAAAGTCCCGTGCCGGGAGCAATAACCGTATCTTTTACGCAACGTCCACGGTGAACTATCGAACTGCTTTTTGTCTTTATGGCGGTCGATCAACTTTACGATCGGGCTTCGGATCGCGGCAATCGAACGTCCCTTCATAAAGCAGCTGGCCTGTCCGCGTTAATAAACATTACGTTCGATATGTAGATCGATAAATTATACGTTTGTTAGAACTTCGCTCGGGGAGCTCACTCGTCGAGCAAAACACCAATTTAATTCTCGAGGACAGATAGACCTCGGCTCTCAAGATTTACACTGA
The DNA here is from genome assembly GCA_963971345.1 of Andrena flavipes. NCBI lineage: Eukaryota > Metazoa > Arthropoda > Insecta > Hymenoptera > Andrenidae > Andrena > Andrena flavipes. Next base: position 2,484,926 of record OZ020480.1, read on the forward strand.
TTTTATATTAAACAGATAAGCATAGATTATTCCAAAATCGGTATCTGAAATACAGAATTCACACGGGGCTCGCGTCTGTTTCGCATAAAAGTAAAGCGAAGGAAGCTGCGCGACGTGTAATCGCCATTTTTCAAAAAACACCCACCCGAGACCTCCGGAAAACTAGCTGCCGTCCCTTTTCAGCCGGCTCGCGTTGCTCGTTTAAATCTCCTGGTTCGACGTTCGCCGCTCAAAAGCACGGCGAGCCGGGCGTAATTTTCTTCCGTGTCGTTGCGTTTGAAATATTCCCCGCTGGCCTCAGCTTCTTCAGCGTTTTCCCATTTACCCGCCTCGAGATTACACGGGCATCGGTTGCGACCGATGTCGGAGAGGGCCTCCGCGCGCGCGATCGGCCTCGATCGGTGGCGTACCTTAAAGGCGGACGGGGCCGAAGACCGCACGTAGACAAGTCATTAACAACACGGATAGCGGGGCGTGCTCTCGGCTCACGGGGATCCGGGGCCAATTTCCTGCGGAGATACCACGGGCAAGGTGGATCGAGCGATCCATCGTGGCGAGTCGATTAAGCTAATTCGGCCACTCCGCTCATGAACACCGTTCGAGAGGGAACTATAGTCGGGACGGAGTCAATTGGCTACTCGAGGCCACTGTGCGGCTATCCCCTCCTAATCTAGATACGACCTGCATACACCCCCACCACACCTACGCTCAACTCACGAGGGAAGATCCCGAACCCGAAAATTTAAAAGATTCTGAAACAGAATATGGTTAATTAGGGACAAAAGTATATAAATCATAAATGTTAGAAAAACATTGCTCGTCGTGCAGCTTAAAGCACGGTACAATGGAATCCAAAAGTCCTTCGATTGTCGCGGAGCACAGTTCCGCGATACAACAATAGTTGAAATTGTATGGAAAAAGTATGGGTTATGCTGTTTCATAATTATTGAAACATCCAGTTCAGATTTCACGTGAAAACCCGAATTTTAGAAAACATTATTCATATTTTTGTTTATAACTTTTTTCTAATTGTTTAAACAATTGATAAAACCTTTGCGATTTGATAGATCTAATTAAAGGAAGTAACTTTTGTCTTGAAACTTTTTTTCTAGCTCTTACAGATTGTGTGTTATAAAATAAAATCGAAATATAATTGAATCTTCAGGGGCTAATTTCACCCCCTTAGAGTGATTTTGGGCAGCAAAAAAAATTGCGTTGTAATCATAAGGAAATCCCCTATATATCCACAAAGTTTCAGAATTTTTTGAATTTTCGGGTTCGGGATCTTCCCTTGCCAGATAAATCCCTACCACAGTGTCCAGTTAGGTAGCTTGGATGTAGTTTTTCATCGTTATTGATTCGTTCTTCGATCTTTGATACCAAGGGGGATGAAGGATACTTCCTGTGGGAATTTTTGATAGAGGTGGACGATGAACTTTTATTCATCGAGGTGCGGTTGGAGAATAATCGCCTGGGGCCGAGTGTTTGGCGCAGGCGCAGGTTGCACCTGTGTTTTTATTCAATTACTGTTTTAGTGGTATATCGTATATGGTTGTTTCTGTTTGGGTTTTATATCCATTTTGGCTACTCCTTTTTGTCTCCCCCGATCGAAAGTACATTTCATTCGTCAAAACGTCGCGCATTTAAATCCAGCAGTCGAACGGCACCGCGTAAATTTCCCAGCGCCAATTACGTTAATTTGCGGACATGGAATTCGATGAAACGCACCGCGGGATCTACGAGGATGTTTGTTTCCCCTCCATGAATCCCTTTTTTTTTTGCCAATTAAACGTGCGTTTTGTATATAATACATTTGTGGATTATGGAATTATTATCGCGCGTTCGAATTTAGCCGTCTGAAAACACGTGTCAATTTATAAACCTTGTCTCGCAAACACCAATTTGTTGACGTTCCGTGGAAATATTCAACGATATTCGGTCATTTGATTAACATATGTATGGTGGACTAATTCGACGTCGATGATTCATCTTCATCAGTGATATCGCGAACAAAAACGATGTTAAGAGAAAAAGCTGCATAACTGCGTATTAGTTTGCCAAGCTTTGAGAGTTCAAAAATTCAATGACCTGAAGCTTTCTGACGCAAATGGTTCCTCTGTTTCAGATCTACCCTGGCTTGAAGGAAGAGGGGTCGGTGCTTGGGGGTGCCACGCAGAGGGTAACAAGGTATGTACATTTTTCACATTTTCAAACCTTTGCAGCCTATGTTCTAAAGCAATATTAAATAGCTGACATTATTCGATGCTTCTGAGTGTAAAACTATTCTCTTTTGAGTAAGAATCTTCCAACATTTCGAAGTGCAGTCCTCTTTATATTCAAACGCTATTATCCAAAAAATGGTTGGAAGCACAAAAAAGTTATATATACAATAATTGTAGAAAATTGAATGCTCTTTTAATATTTAATTTTAATATCTTTTAATATCTTTTTCTGGGATTATTTTTTTGTGAAATAGAACCATATTAGGGGGTGAGAGCAAAAGAAATCGCAGGTTGAAAATAAATAACAATAAAAAATAATTTATTTATGGCCTCTCGAGCCTCACACCTATTATTTCAAGTACATTCATAATTATACAATAATTACACTTTAACCCTTCGCTTAATCACTCCATATTTATACCCCTAACGAAGCCAAAAGGACAACGAAAATCTTTCTTTAAATATATTCGAATTCACCTTGGAAAGCTACAAAAAGTATCGCCTGAATATTCGTTTAAAGTATCGTGGACGTGTGTGCAATTAAGTAGATAGGTGGCTTGTTTGGGAGCTTTATCGGTGGCATGTAACAGGATTTAAAAGTGTCGTTTTTAAGAGGCACGCCGTTGGAAAGTTGCCCGCTCTGCGAACTGGAATTGCGCTGCTGTTAATAACGTCGAGGACGAGCACGACCTGAGATAATAAGAATAGCGAATAGCTTGGCCCGCTATCCATTAATTGCACACTCTTATTTTCGCTTCGACTATCCTTTACGAGCCTCGGGAAGATCGTTTCGTGGTCGACGACCGACGATCCTTTGCTACTGCGACACAAAGAAGTCTCTCTATTCTGGTTACTGGATTCTTTACCACCGAGAATAGAATTCTACGTTTCAGAATGATGAATATACAGGAAATCACGACCATATAGTTCAATGAATATTAAAGTATTATATTTTATTCTAGTATCAATGTCTTTTCCCTTATCTCACTAAGCACTCTGTTCTTTATTTATTTTTCTTATTCGTTAATAAATCAATTTAATGCACTATAGAACGTTGGAGAATCATTGAGAATTGCATCTTTCATACTCTCCACTTCGATTCAGGAGATTTCGATCGAGGACTCAGTTTCGAATGCCTGCTACCAAACTACTTTGAAGTCCTCGGCCACAGAACGTCTATTTCGACGCGATTCTCTTTCTTCCGCAACTTTCGTTTCCACGATATCCCGAAGTCCGTGACGAGCTCCTTAAAGGAGAATCTTCCAGCGTCCATGCGGTGCCCGAACGTGGATCCAATCTAAACAATGACTCCGGCTTGGTGAACGTCGGTCAGCCGCGAAGTCGACCTTAAATGGTCACATTCTCGAGGTGCGACGTGCCTCGCTCGAACCATGTAATTTCTGTCGCGTTTCGGTCACTCGTGCCCTCGTAGCCGCGAATTGGATCACCGTGGGACTAATTACGTTCTATGTCGAGTTCATAAAGAAGTCCCTCTGTCCTAAAAACTCGAGGTTTCGAGTCTTCTAAAAAGAAGATCGCCAAGTTCTATAAGAAAGACTCTGAACTCTACTCTTTTCATATCGAAAAGATGATTTCTGCATCAGAAAATTATTTCCCAGCAATTACTTACCAATTATCACTAACCAAATAGAAGTGCACTTGAGATTCGAGTTCGGTGGAAGTAAACCATAACGAAAGGAGCTCGCCTGGCTGAGTCCTTTAATAAACACAGAGATGAATAAAATAATTGCTCGCGGAGAAGCCAGAATTTCGTCGTTTCATAATACCTAGCACGTCGCTTAGCACTTCATTCGAATTACCCTCTGCTATTCCAGTTTCCCGGGGAAACATCAAATATTGACCAATTAGCCGCACTCCTCGTTACATCTTAAATTACCTTCCTAGCCGGTGCAACACGGAGAAATTACATACTCGTGGGGAACACGCGTTTCGAGTAATTAGGAGCGGTGGCGGTCTTATCGATCGGCCAAGGGGAATAATAATTCGCCCCAGGAACGCGAAATCTGTATCCCTCCGCGAGGAAGGCCGGCGGCCGCTGTTTCTTCGTTAGGCTGGAGTGTCCTCCTCGCGACGGGAAAGAACCCGAATCGGCTCGTTAACGTTTCCAGCGAATCGCAAATGAGGCTAATAAATAGCGAGCTTACGCGAGTTCTAGCCTCCTCGACCGTCCACGGACACATTTTCGATGCGCGGGGCCCTCGAAATTCCGGTTCCGTACTACGGATACACGGCAACAACGATCGAGGCTCGTCCTTTTTTGATGCTCGTATTGTTTCTCGATTTGCAATTGGATGAATGAAGTAGCGAAGCCCTAGTGATCCTCTAGAGAGTGATCGGAACAACGTATATCGTCGCTGATTGGCTGCCGCCATTTCGGGCAAAAGCGGAAGTAGAGAGAGAAAAAAACTGTAAAAAAGAAAGAGACAGAAATACGGATAGAAAAATATAAACAAGCAGCTTGGAAAGCAGGTAATTCTTTGAATTTTGATATTTTTCGTGAGAGCTTTTTAATAATTATTATATGTAGTGATTATTATAGCTGTGTATAATTTAAAGTGGATTATGACTTGACAAACATTTATGATAGTAATTTAGTGTTTTTTGTGTATCATAATTTGGTTATGTTTTAATGACCCATTAAATTTACGAGATGGCTTTTCTAATATGTCAATAAAATATACTCTAATATGTTTGAGAATTTATTATTTAAATACTGCATTATGTATTAACCTTTGGTAGTTTTAATTTTTTTTTATATATGTAAAACACCAGCAAGTAAATTCTAAAATTTATATTTACAGTTATTCAAACTTTTGCGCCAAAACTACTATTTCCGGTTTTGCCCGAAATGGCTGCGGTTATACCGATCACTCCCTTGAGGATCACTACGAAGCCCTTGGGGAATGTTAAGATCATTGATCACTGTTTATTCGTTTGTGTGGGAGAGAGGTACTATAAAAAGGGTGTATTAATTTTTTTTTGTTCTATGTGCCATTAATGATATTTTAGTAATTGATCTTATTAGTTCGGTTTGCATTAACGTGCCTCTTTCATGACGTCGAATGTCCCATTTAAGACTATCTAGTTGTGAAAGGGACGTTTTCGACTTATTTGAAAATCGAAGGTTTTGTTATTTTCTGTTATTATTAATGAGTTTGCAATATATTTTTATGGAAGACTAATAAACATACTTGCTGTTAATAGACTTGTGTTATAAATTCCTATTATGATATTATCAGAAATGCACGTTAAATAAAGTTGTCTCTTTTGTAACCCTTCTCCCCCATTTACTGAAAAAATATTCTGTTAAAAGTAATACTGTTAAAAGTTGTAACTACTTACTTCACTCAACATCTTTTCCTCTTTGCATTCCTACTTTGCATAGCTTCCACGGCCAGAAGCAAATTAGCTGCGCTTTATCCACAAAAAGGGTAGAACGCGAGATATTAGACTCTACATTTAGCGTTGGAATGCAGAAAGGAAATGCGTCAAGTGTGCCGGTACTTTTGGTTCAGTAGTGTCATTAGTCGCTCGAAGCGGCGGCCGTTGATGGAGAAAATTGGATTCCGAGCGAGGTCGCGGCCGAGCAAGGCGAGAAAAATCAGAAAGGACTAATCAGCGGCGATACTCGATGAAAGCATTCGTTCCTTCGCGGAAATCGGTTTTCATCGGCGTTTAACGGGCCAGCCTCGCCCAGCCGCCATAATTTCCACGAATATTTCCGCGCGCGTAATCAGAGCGTCGCTGGCGGCTCGATTCGTTCCGCTTTAAAAAAGGATCGCCAAGGAAAAGCTGCGATGGAGGGAGATAAAAGCAGGAACGTGCCCCTCGGCGTGACTTTCGCGAAATGTAACCAACGACGAAACCTGTCACTTCGAATCTCGCGAGGGATTCGCGGAATCTGACCCGATTACGCAGGATTCTCTTCGTCTAAAATCCGTTGATTCTGAATTCTTTAAACTAGTAAATTATATTTCTGAAGGAAAGTGTATAGGAAAGTAGGTGTCTTCCCTTTAAAGTAACGCGTCATTAGTGATTTTAAAGGTGTATTTTCTTTCTCCCAAGTGCGATTACTTGATTCCCGAACTGAAACGAATTATCAATGAATAGATCTTAATAATATCTCCTCTGACATTTATTTTCACCAAAAGAAGTATTCGATGGCACATAAACGCCTATATCATTAACTGTATTCCCCGAGATATTCATTTCAATCAGATTTCTAAACCAGCATCGCAGTGCCCGTAAGTACCTACGTATCATTCTAATAATACCGCAGACTTTCTCCTATCAGTGTGTAATCGTTAAAAATGGCGTTTACCAGTGTCGCCGGCTCAAAGGATAAGGCACCCACGACGGCCAGGAGCCGGGGCAGGTCGAGGTTTATCGCGAGACGATATCTCGATAGCGTGACAATTTTTCTTCCCATGTAAAGGCAAGTTTTAGGCCTCGTTACAGCGAATCCACGCGAAGTCCAGGCGTGGGCAGTGTTTAGGCTGTTTTCCGCCCACGGTGCGTTCCAACGTGATTCCTTTTTAAGGTCAGTGGAACAGGCACCGCGCTTTAAGGTGTCCAAAAATAAGACGATCGCAGGAACGCTCGGACGTCTCCGTTTTCGGCGCGCTCCGAAATTGCGTAGATTAAATCAAATGATCCGTGGCTTTAATCGTGGTATTCCTTATTCAGAATCTGCTGGAGGTTGATGTATGTTAAAGAGCACAGTGATTGATGTAAGTTTCCATAATTAGATCTCTGCTAAAATCGATGTATCTTCATTCTCTTGGGCACTGATAATTCGAACGTCAAGAGTGGGCTGCGTGCGGGACTCATCTGGTCGTATCTCTTAAGCATAGTGTCCGAACGCCCATGAGCGTTCTCCGCACGCACTGCATGAATCTATGGATATATGCGCTCATAACTTCAAAGGGTTAATTGTAGGGTTGAATATAGGTATTGAATATAGGGTTGACGTCGTTCTTCTCCATAGCTTCTTCCATTTTTTAGGGCACTTCGATAATTTGCACCGAATTGGGTTCTTATTTCAAATCATCGAAAGTCCACTGTATTAATTTCGAGCAGTCAAGATTCTATTTTTCCACAATTTGGCTTACAAGGAGACTTTCATGTTTGTCTATTTCAGAAAATATTGATCCTAGTCTACGCGAAGATCTTCACTCGGGTATTAATTAATTATTTCACAAAGCCAAATTCGAGAAAATCGACTTTGAAAAATTCTGATGTCAGTGTATAGCACTCGTGACTACGTAGTCTTACTATCGACAGTTTCTTTTATTCATTTAAACACCTACCAAATTCGTGGGAATTAACAGATATTTAAATATAATTTTCAATTAGAAACTCATATCTCATTTTAAATTATCTCTATATAGCTTGAAAAATCATACTTTCTATTAAATGTTTCAAAGTAAATTGTCTTAAATTTGGCAGAATAATAAATTTTGGGAAACAAATGTCCAGGTAAAGACTTTCAAGTACACCGAGTATCAACATATTCTGAAATTGCCACACCCGAAGGTCCCCTTGTTAGAAGAAGTCTTTCCCCCAAATTATATAAATCGCGGGGATTCTCGCCATATTTTAACGAATCAGATCGCCGATAAAATCTGCCCACGGATAAAGATCCTCGGGATCCGTTGATTCCTCGTAATTCCATTTCGAAATTCGCGCATTATAAATGGCCCGACTTTCGAATTCAAAGCGGACCCGACTGCTTAGTAATCCACCGCGTCCCCGCGTATATGTGCATTTACGATGCACTTGTTTTATATTCCGAACGCGAATCTCATCTCGTGTAAGCACAGGTGTACGGTAACATGTTTATACGTGGACGTTACGACCATCGGGCTATTTTCGGTGAACTTTCCACCTTTCTCGTTTTCGTCGACCTTTACGAAACGTCATCCTCTTACACCGTAGGTATCTTTCTCTTTCTTCTCCAGCGTTTGCTAGGACAGAAGCGATTCTCAAAGTGTTGGGCAATTGCCATTCGCGTGGAATAAAATCCTCCCGCGATGGCTTCCAACTCTGATTTTATTTATCGTACTAGACAAATGAATTATACTTGATAGATCGATTAGGAACCGGATAAAAATGGAAAGGATCGCTCGCAGCAGTTTATTTTTTAAACAGTTCTCCACTTTTATTTTGGTCGACTCGTAGGTGTAATAAGTTTGTCGCAAAAGAGCGCAGCGCGCACAGAAAGTTGAGGAGCACTGTTACAGCGGACGTGACTTACACGGACCTCTAATTGCGTAATTATTTTTAACGTTTACATTGGACGTTCCGGGTTAATTGCAGTTCTAAAAACGTCTTTAAAAATTATAATTAAATTCAGGGCGGGACGTGACGTTCTTTAAGTCGGACGATACATTTAAGACCCGCGTTCCGTTACCGTAGTGAAATTTAACGTTCGTTAGTAGTAACAGTGCGATCAAAGTACGAAGAAGAATGAGAATCATTGAATTCAGGAGTTTCAACCCATATCACACGCGAGAGCTGACAACGTGTCTCCAATGAACAGGACATTTCCTTTTTTTCCGCCAAAAACGATGACTCAAACGTACTCCCTTCGTAAATCTCGACGGGAACATCATCGGCGTCAGAGCAGAGTAAAATTCAATCTTGTCGACGGCTGCTTTTAGAAATTCACCTCCGCCGCGTCGCATTTTCGACGTTCGATATGCACGCGTTTCCAAACCGGGCCAACTGTCTCTCCCTCGCGCGCCTTTCAATTTTCCCAGCCTCGATTTTTTCTAATTTCGTCTCGCAGTAAACGCAACTCGCCTGGTTTCCCAACGTGCCCCCCCGTCGCACTTTCTCCTCGCTCACGTTTCCCTATTTTTACGTCCTTTTGTTCCTTTCTTCCAGCTCGGCTCGTTTTACTCGATCGACCCCCAACGCGATCCACGTGCTGGGATCCACGTCCCCGTGGGAGGGAAAGGATTTTTGTACCTCCGTAATTTTCGAGCCGACGACCCCAACGTATCAATTCCTCGACACCATTTTTTTTTTCTATTTCTCGCGGCGGAAAGAAAAATTTCTGATTTTAGATAACATCCCCTTTGCGGCGAGGCGGGGTTTGTTGTTAGAAGCAGAGTCGATGGTATATCGCTGGAGCGTATCGAGGGCTAGGTGTGCCTCGAGGCAGTGTCAATCGTCGGATCGTTTCCCTGAAAACCATCAATTAACGGGGTGTCGCGAGGAAGAAAGAAACGGGAGCCAAAAGAGGGGTGAAATACGAGAGGGCGAAGGAAGATGGAAGCTTTTAGACACGCGGATTTCCTGGGGACGATTTGCTGGTCGCATCGTAATTTCCCGTTTGTCTCTCGCAACCGAAGATTGTGTTTAATTGCGCGGAAACGGATCCCTTGAAGGGTGGATGGTTAATGATAAATTGATGATTGAACGTGTAAACCACGAGACAGCTTCTTAGACTTCGACTTCGGAATTCGGAGGGATGGGATTCCAGGAATTGGCACTTTTATAGTAGCCTAGGGTGAAGGATCCAATTACTGTCATCTTAAAAATTTACTCTGACATTCTTGCATGGATTTTGGATTTATTCGTCAGAAATATAAGTTTTTCTATTTTTCTAGTATTATTTAATATGCTTAGTGGAAGAAAAAATGTTTGTGACTCTCAAATATTATATTTTTATTTATAAATTCATTGACTTGGAAATAAATATGTCCAGAGCTATTATGTGTGATATATGAATTTTTAAAAGGGTACTTTAAAAAGTGAAAGGACTTTTAAGATTCGTATCGAACGCATATTTTATAAATACTTCTATTTGAAGTGAAATTAAATAGGTTCAGATAGCTAGTTTTACTAAATCTATTCAAAACTTTGTGTCTTCTGTTTTTAGTTCGCCCTGTATCTTCGTATCTCACATCTGCATTGCTATTGCTCCCTTTGCCTCCCCTTAACTCTGCCCACAAAGCTCACTATTCCTTGACAGTCCTGTACGATTTAAATAAATGTGTTTTATTCAGCCTCACAGCCTAGAATTGGGTTTGCTTTACATAAACCTATACATATTTACAAAGCTATCTTACGCATTCGATTCATTCACTCTCTCTCTCCCAATCACATTCCATCTCCATCTTAAAACTCCCTTTGGTCTTTTTCTTCTCATTGTGTTTATTTTTTCCTTCCTTTCCTTTTATTTTTTCCTTCCAATCAGTAGTCTCGTTATCCCATCTTCTTACAATTTAAATACATTTACTCTACTATCATTAAAAATTGAATTCTCCCGGTACGGACCTTTGAAAAACATCCTGAATTTTATTACACTCTTGTAACTAAACTATTTATAATTTCCTGGTGAAATACCACGAAGAACGAAGGCTCCTGAAATTCCTCGTTAAAAGGAAACAACGCCAGGGGTCAGTGCTCTAAATCCTCGATATGACACACTTCCCTCAATAATTCAGGCTTCTCAATTATTATGCTACTCGACATGCATAAAGGATCTCCGTTTCATGCATTAACATGTAGCGAGCCGCGATTGGTGGACCAACGTGTACGAGAGCACACACCCGGCCACTGACAAGGCACACTTTATTTATGCACCCCGTTAAGTCAGCCTCGTACGATCAGCCGCGACTTAATTTATGCGCAGGCGTGCACGGATAAGCAATGCATCATTCTCATTGTCCGCGGCGAATTAAGCGAATCTGAACCCTGAACTGTCAAAATATTTCGCCGTCGCGACACCGGAGACTCCGATGCATTATCGCGCGTAACACAGATGCGCGGCTCCGCGTTTGATCGAACGCCCGATCGAGATGAAGGCTGTTCGGGAGATTGGAATTTTCTGGGAGCCAAGAAAACATGAAAATTAAATTCACAACTTTCCGAGAAGGAACAGGAATTAATTTCCGACGAACTTAATTAGCCGAGAAGGAAGAGGCCGCATAGATATAAAAAAGATACGACACTTGGGAGACGGATTATAATTATTAAAGGTTACCCAAGTTCTCCTAAAAAAAGTTACCCTTCTCCAAAGCAAATTGTATTACTACGCACTTGTTACTGCAGCAGTTCCTGTTCCTTCCACGAAATATCAAACATACCGTTGAACAGCAAAGAAAACGAGGAGCCTGAAATATGAACGGCAAAAGGAACACGAAAATTTCCAAGGAGAAGAAGAAATCGCCAGGAACGAGGGATTTTAAAGTATCGAACAGTAACGAACCATTTCCATGAAATCGACGTAAAACGATGGCTGGAAGGAGGAGTCGTAAAATATAAAAGACTCGAGGGAGAAGAGGGAAGAAAAAGGAAGCAGCGAAAGGTGAGAGGTGAAAGGTGCAAAGGGCCAAGGAATCTGACGACGTTCTTATTTTGATCGTGCTTTTCGGTAGCCGGCTATCCAGTCGCACTGCGTGGCGGGTAAGGGGGGGAGCGAAGAGGGGGTAAAGAATTCCACGAGTGTACAGAGTGGAGGGGATGGCAAAAACGTTAATCGATGGGATTCCACGATTTTCGTCGATATTCTCGAATGGTTCGCGTGCGTCGGACCGTTCTGCAAGAAGTTAAAGGGAACTTTCGTATAAAAGGAAGAGGACCGCGGGGAGGGAGGGGGTGAAATTCCAGTAACGTTTCCCGTCCCCAGAAGAGTTATGGCTCGCGGGACACGAAGAAACACGGCATGCATTTGCGAGTAACCCGTATAATAGAGCTGCATTGTAGCGATGCCAAATAATTTCGGCGGGTCAAGCTGAAATTTTCGAAATACAGAAATTGCGCAGCTGAATCAAGGTGGAAGTGTCGGGCGGCTGTAAATGGAGAGGCGATGCTGTGGGGGAGGGATATTTAATGGCATGCGCAAGAAAATTGCTCCCCTGTTTGCGTTTAACTGAATTCACGTGGAAACGAAAATTGTGAGTCTTTTTCATCACACGCTGGTTCCATCGAATCACCGGGTTCCGCGCGTTGAAACGTTTCTATAGTCGGCGCGGAATAATATATTATCATGATTGTTGCTTTTTGCGTGGGCTGATTTTGTCGTCTAATTGTCCCAGCTATTCCGTTATCTTTAAAGACTGTTACCTCGATAATGGCAGCAGTGGAATAAGGTGCGTTGAGAGTTTTAAAGTATTAGGTACGTTTAAAGTAACTCTTGAGCGATTTCTCTATGAAAATGGGCGATTAATAATGCGAAGGGGTTAATTTTATAAATTTTAATCATTATTTCTGTGGCTTTCATCCTCTTTCAATTTAAATGTATTTTTGGATTTGAATTCGCAGCTCCGAGATAGGGTACGCTGGTTCGCCGCCAAGGGAGGTGCTCACCAGGGGCAGGAGCATAGATTCCGTGGACAGGCCTTTTCATCCGAGCGACTGGGTGGACGTGAACCTCGAAGTACCCAGCACACCGAGGCCAAGCTCCGTGCTCACGAATTTAACCGTCGACACGAGCCTCTATCCCGCCACCACACCGACGTCCAGCTGTAAGCTCGCAATTTATCGTTAGCTCGTATTGCAAGCTGTATCCTTAACGAGAACACGCTCGTACCGACATGTCGGCTGATAAGGACACTACCAGCGTGCATCGTGCCCCGGGAGACGCTCCGGTATTTGTCCCGGTTTTGTAAATAACAACCGTCCCACCACCCTTCCGTCGAGGAAAACGGGGGTTGAAATTACGCGTTTCGCTGGAAAGTTTCGGCTGGTGCTTTCTGAATATCTTTGGTAGGTATACCAAATGGTCCCATGTGGAACGTGTTTCGGTAGATATCGCGGTGAATCCAGTGCAGCCGCTGAGAAAGTTCAGTAGCGCCTTTATGAGAAAAAGAAACTAACAATAAGTGATTAGATTCTGAGAGTGGAATTGGAATTTCCAACTACCCTGATAAATGGACTTATTTGGGACGTTGATAGATTCCTTTTTCCTTCGGTTGGATAATAGTAATCGAACAATCCTTTCCACAGGGAAGTGCACAGCAATACGTTTAGGGTTGTCTTTCGCCCTTCCACCGTGGTGTACTCGAAGTAATGGTGGTTCTAAACTAACCGATAATTTATTAAAGCCCTTTAATAATCTGGTATTTTTTCTTCGATCAATCCCCAATGCCAATTGCAATAATTAATTACAGAAAGAAAAATATATTTCTATAGTTTAAGAAATTCTTAACAGAATGCAAAAAGTCCCATTAAATAATCTGTGGTAGTTTTCCTTTAATTAATTTCTGAAGATTGCCTGTTTTTATGGGTTCTGTACCGGAAACTCCCCTTAACACTCGAGACCACTGCTTGAAACCCTACTATCTTTTACCAACTCACAAATGTTCCCGCTCTTTTCATCAGGTTCCAACTTGAAGGACACCACGCCGGTCCCTCCGCCTCGGCGGAGGAAAAGAAACAAGGGCAGGCCCTTGCCGCCGAAGCCGGACGAGACCGCTGAAAACTCGCCGAGCAATTTGAAGGCTACCGAACCGAACGATGAGCCGTTGTACTCGTCGGTGAGATCGCCGAAAAGCAGCGGTGACGAGCAGGACGCGGAGGAGGACAAACAGTGCCCGCGCGAGGACGCGAGGCGCGATGGGAGGAGGACGAAGGAGATTTACGAGCACAAGGTGAGCACGGAGGCTAGGGATTTCCAATGTAGATTCGAATTCAATATTCGCGGGGGTAGGTGTGTTTGCACTGCCTTGTAAAAGGTGCCATGATTGGGCGAGAGTGGCGGGAACAGGGAATCTGTGAAACAAATATCAGAGACACTTTAAAAAGTATTTACCAATCGAATCGCCTCGATTGAAATTTCGGTTGGGACCATTCGAGGGGGAGAGTTATTCTGTTTTCATCAAAGAGAAATAGAAGGAGGAGGTATTATATTCTGAGAGGACTTTTCGCAGAATCGAGATGTTAGTAATTGGTAGAAGCCTTTATATTGCCTTCTGGTTGAATTAAAAAGAAAACCGCGAGGAAGTGCAATGGTCCGTTGCTTGGAATAAATAAGAGCGGTTTGCTTTATTAGGTATCTTCCAGAAAAGCTAAAACTTAAACCACCCTTTCAGTTATTATTAAAAGCAGAAAATACTTTAACATATCTAAAGGCATCAAGCAGGCCTAATAATCTCGAACAGTCCAAGCATCCAAAAAATAAAACTAATAAAGTCTTCCTTTTTCGAGCTGAAAGAACAATTATATGCAAATCGCAGTAAAATATTAGACAGGTGCAAAAGTTCGTTCGCTTTATTCAACTAAAGTCTGTTAAAACGAAAATACATGACACCTTCTTTTAATTACAGTAATTTCCTTGGGTATTTAATATAACATTTACAACCACTGTTTAAAAACGCCAACAATTCCCCTGCATTTTAACCAGCCCAACCTCCGCACAGGTTAATGGAACCGGAAGGATAATATCGAGCGACATGGTCTCCGGCAAGAGGGCGTCCCACTTGGAAGACAGGAAGTCCTGCACGATCTCCGAGGCCAGCCAGCATCAACGGAAACCAGAGGAGGGCGAGCAGTACGACAGATTCGCGAGGAGCTGGAGCAGCAAGGACTCGTCGACTCCTAATCGCGAGGACAAAAGGGGGCCGAGGGATCCTGAGGAGCAGATGAACGGCACCTCGAGGGACACGGAGAAATCGACTGGCAAGGCAAGGACCAAGAACTACAGCACCGTCAGTCTGCCGAATTACGACGAATTGGACGTGGCCAGGCACCAGGCGAAAGGGACGAAGGGCCAGGAGGGCGGGGGAGACAGGGCCAAGTCCAGGAGACCCGTCAGGAGCAGCACGGGATCGCTTCCGGCTGAATCCTTCCTCTCGCCCTTTTCCGAGGTACACGACTCCTCTATACAGAGCGGTGGTATTGTTGCTTACAGGGGGTTTGCCATGTAAGAGACAAGTTTATGGGAAAAGTGAAAGGGGGAGAGCTTCGCTATTTTTTCCTGGCGACAGGGTGGCTTCTCCCCTTTGGGGATGGTCTTTATCCGTGGCACAGATTTCCCCTTTCCTCTGTAGATAATTAAGAGTAGGTATAGATAACGTGGTTAGGTAGTGTGCGCGTCTATGGAGAAAGTATACCAAGCAACAGTGAGAGTCAGGATGTTAAGGAAGAGTGTGGGAAGGAAGGATCCTTGGGTAAAAACTTCCAATAGCAGTGCTTCGATACTAGATCACCTTCCACCCTAGAATCTACTCGCTCTAATCTTTGACCAACCGATTCTGTTCCAACTACAGCCCCCCGCCAAGCGTCCCTGTAAGAATGCTAAACGCTTCGAGATCCCAGCGCCGAAGGGTTGAAACTCTCCGCAAGAAACACAGCCAGGGTTGGATAAAGCGCGAATTTATTGTAATCCCCAGAAAACGAGCGTGCGACTGGAGGACTACATACCGAGGCGGGGCAGCCCCGATAACCTATCCCCGTATCAGGTCCTGGAGAAGCTGGACTGCCAAGGGAACAGCGTGGTCGCCGCTCCTTTCGTGAAGTACGACCCGAGTAAATCGGAGGACTGGGACCTCCGCGGTATCGGTAATTGCGAATCGAATCACCAGCCGCCGTTCTCTTTCGAGGTGAGCCCTCCACCCAAGCCTCTATCCTGTTTACGTGCTCCCCGGTCGGTACGGAAGATTCTTGCTTTCTGCGAAGGACGCTTCGAGGGCCAACCAGGAGGGACGTCCCCACCAGGACGTGGACGTCGTCGACTTCTCCGATCGAGGTGGCAAGGGATACGTGGACGAGCGTGGCACAGCTGGGTCTCCAATACAGTTGCAGAAGCCTGACATGTTCGGAAAAACATCGTCCCCTGTGCTAGGGGAAGCTGAATATTCCGAAGTGCTTCCAAATAGGTCGGTAGAGATTATCCATGGCCGGTGTACGGGCGATTAAGTGGACTTAATAGGGGAGTCCTGATGCCAAGTGGTGTAAGTCCATATTCTGGGGTTTAGGGACGTCCAGCGTGGTCTATCTACTACCACTTGCGGTGGGAAAATGGAGTTTTTGGTTTTGTACCTAGTTACCATTGGAATTACCCTTCTTGACATCCAGTTTTGCGATTTTCAATTTGTATTGCTATGGCAAGCATGTTAAGTAGTTAAAAATGATGCGTTGAGCTGCACGTTTTCTTCTTCAACGTCTTGCTTTTATGTAGGTCGCACTTGAGGTACTTCGACCCACCCACGCTGGCGGACAGTTGCAGAATTTCGGCCGTCTGCGACTCCCCCGGTTCCAAAGAACCGTTTTTCCTGGACGAGGCGAAACATCGTTCAGCTTTAGGTAAATAGACGCCAAATGCTAGAGGGTGTTGGTCCTTGATCCGTTCTGCCTTGGAAAAACACTGTTGGAATAACAAGACACTGGGGATTGCTTCCGTGTACCTACAGGGTCAATCTAAATAGCTGTCACGAAATTTCTGTGTTATTTTCTAAGTAACACATTGAAAATATGAGAAAGTAAATATGCTTTCGAGACAAAATCATTTGGAGTTGCAATAGGAGTTACTGTAAACTGGGGGAACATTGGCAGATTTTTGTAATATTTTGTTATGTACCTAATAATAACTTTACTATTCGGCTTCGTCCGAAATTTAGGCTTTGATTTTATAAAAAAACAATTTTACTTGTTTTTTCTTGTGATAATAGCCACATTTATCTGAATCAGCTAGGCATAATGAACTGGGACAAATACACAAACACTTTCTGTTTTATATATTAATACAAATGTTACTATTTTTAATTTTCTTAAAATATCCCGTTATAACATTGCTTCTTTTGTGATTGTACTTCCTTCTTTAATACATGATAATTAACTGCCAACGTTACTCCGCACTATTAATATCCCCCAGTTTACGGTACTTCACAGTTTTCCCCTAAAACTTGCACGTCAACCCCATTGCTTGGCACAAGTTAGCTATTATGTACATTATTCGCAACATCCAGTCCCAAAATACACCCGCAAGCTCTATGCCTCTCATTTGATCTTCACCTATCCACTAAACTACCACTAACACCCCCCGAAATGCGCCCTCTAATCCCAAGCTTCTCGAATTCGTACCACGGAATAAGTCCCTGGACCAGTACGACGAGTGAAATTATCCGGTGGAATTGGAATAATATCGCTGCTTTGAAGCGCACACGCGGATGTTAGCATACGTCCCCGGCTTACGTAGACATCCCCCCCCTATATCGGGTTTGCTTGCGAGTCGGTAATGTTCTCTCCGCGACAGATAGGAGCCAACTATTCGTGTACGTGACTAGTTAAACCACGATCGTTTCATTTGCCAGATACTATCGGCGGTGGTAGCGAGAAGGTCGTCGGGTCCGATCGATCCAGCGAGTCGAGGATGATCCTCGGCCTGTCGAACGAGAGCGAGCCTGACGAGGACACCTACGAGGCGAAGGAGCTGACCGGCCACGCGGTCGGCCTGGTCAGGACGATATCGGAGGAGTCGCTGCCACGCGAGATGCTCGAGGTGCAGAGGATGGACGAGTTCTTCGACGAGAAGTTCGCCAAGGACGCGCACAACCAGCTGAAGAAGAGCCTGGACGAACGAAACACGAAGACACCGCCGCCGAGCCCGGAGCTGAGGATCAAGCCGGAGATGCTGGACCCCGACCACTCGAGCCTGCTGAAGGTCCTCAAGGAGGAAGCTGCGGAGGAAAGCAACTTGAGCTCTATGACGCCAAGCTTGACCGAGCTGGAGGCGGCTTTGTCGGACATGCTGGAGAAGGAGGAGCCGCAGGATGGCGCTAAGGATGAAGTTAAGATGAATGGCAGCAAGGAAGGAGCGCTGGAGAAGCTGATAGAGCCGGGGATCGTTCCCATAGAGCTCGGCGATTTTAAGGACGACGATTTCGAGGGGGGCCCGAGGATCGAGGCTGCAGGGAGAGCGGGTGATCTAGTGGGCCAGGAAACCAAGCGGAAGAACGAGGCTCCCGTGTCTCTGGGCCAGATCCTGGAGGACAGGAAGCCGATTACCGGAAGGAAGGTCTCGTTCTGCGCCTGGGAGGAGTCGGTGCAGGAGACCGAGGCCGGGGACGATCGGGAATTCACTGAACGTCCTAAGGATTTAGATAAGAACACCGTTTCTCATCCGTACGAGGGCTGGGGGAGGGTGTCGTCGGGCGTGGGGCCGAGGAACGCCGCGGATCTTCCGCCCGAGAAGCCCAGCAGGCTGAACAGGAGTCTGGACGATTTGCTAGAGGTGCCGGAGGTTGTCCCCACACCGCCGCGCAGGAGGAGCAAGATCATCGGCGTCGCGAAGAGGGACATCGGCGGCAACCAAAACGGCGCCGCCATCACCGACGTTTATTCCAACGACAGGCTCATCTGATCGATCCTGAGGATGATTCTTTCATGGACACTTCAGCGAGAAATTAGTCCAACTCCTTGGGAACGGTAACTCCGAAGCGGATACAGACGGACAGGGTGTCTTCGAGGTGACGGACTCTTGTGTTCTTTGAACTCGACGCGAACCTTGATTTCACAGGAGATGAACTTTAAGGGTGATGCTTCCTAGAGAGTAATAGAAAACAGTCGACTCGATTAGCGTGAAGTAGAGTTGTCCGTTAAGGATTACAAATCTGGAAACTTAGGGAGGAACTGCAAATTGAACGGTCGAAATGTTGACAGTTGGGGGGACGTTCGCGAGTACCTTACTGCGGAGGTAATGTCGCGTAGAGGTCACGCGACTCGTTCGACTATTTTGTGTGGGTAGTGGCCTGGTAAGTTCGTTCCGTAGTACTGGCAAGTGCATCGAAGTGGTCGCGGGAATTTCTTCGTCTCGGTCGAGGCTTTCTTCCGCGGGAAACTTCCTAACGAACTTGCTGCCGCCGAAGAACGGACGCGCATCGGCTCCTTCGAAAATCCCGAAACTTTGTTGGCAAAGTTTGCCATCGATCGCGGACGGTCGCGCAACACTGCGCGTTCACTTTTGATGTTTAGTTTCGGTCAACAATATAGAGTCTCGCGTCGAATCATTAAAGTGACGTGCCACGTTTGCTGATCGAGAAACAGCTGCCAAGTCGTTCGTGGGAGGAACTTTGAAACGTGGCATCCAAGTACCTAAGTAATTTGAATTTTGGGAGACAGGAACAGGTATTGGGAAATAAAAATTTAGGGAGCGTCTTGTGCACTGATCGGTGGATGAAAATTTATTGGTACACGCTGGTTTAGCTTCGCATCGAATATTAATTGATTAAGGTCTTTGACGGTCACCTTTAATGCCTCTAATGAACTTTGAGTTACCCAGGAACGACCTCGAATAATGGTAAATGTAAATAATACCTACTATCGGCCCTTTTGCCTTGAGAAATATAAAAGCTCCACGAATTATCTGCCCCGAACAGATATGTCGGAAAATTATTTAAACTCGGGAAGCCTCGGATCTCCTAAAGGCACGCTTGCTTCTGATCTCCTCAATTAATGACAGAAATATATCCCCGACGATCGATAAATGATCGCCATCACGAGCGAACAGCTAGCTATTCGAGTAATTTGCAAGTTGGGCCGTTCGTCGATCGCTTTTCGCGTGCACCAGCCATCGATATCCGGCGACTTCGTTAGCCGAATATATTCGGTGTCCCACTTGCGACCAACTATTCCGCCGCGTGATGAGATCTGTTCAGAGAAGCTGCGATAAATCGCGATACTATTTCAATGATGCTTCGATGGACGCCCCCTTGTGGCACCAAAATGGCACCCGTAATCGGATGTACGTTCGCGAGGGAACACTGTCAAACTCGCTCCTACGAGTTCACTTAATTAATATTCAAAAGAGGCAGCCAAGTATCCAATGAAACATACCCCAGAACGATTTGGAACCAAAATTCCACTTGTTCCATTGAAAATCTATTCAACCAAAAGTTCAATTAGAAGATAGAGAAAAGGTGGCGTCTAGCACTCCTCCGAGTACCTACTACCAGCGATTTTATCTGAGACCAGCAGCCTCCACCGGGATGTTCACAAAGTAGCGTAACTTCGGAATGGGTTTCCACTGGAAACGATTTCATTTCCGTGTAAATTCTTCTCGAGCAACGCTCGAGTCGAACACCAGTAGTTCCCTAATCCCCGTGTTGGAAGTTTGATTTAACATCGTCTCGGCGGTAGCGTCTGAAAATAATTTCGTCGTTGGGGAACAAGTTTGCCCCGTGGACGGGGAACGATAGTAGGGCCGTTTCGCAGCGTTATCGCGATCGGATACTCGATGGGAATATATACGAGCCACGAAGGACGAGCCGACGTCGTCGATTCTTCGGAGAGGGGGGGGGGGGTCAGTCTTTGGCATTCAGGAAGCAGCTTGTCCGAAGAAAAAGCGGAACGTGATTGGACGCGCGAGAAAGACGAAGTTTCTCGCCACCGTTGGGTAGCGAAAGGGGTCGGAAAGGTGTGCGGGGGGGGGGGGGGGGAGGGGAGGGTCTCGCTTTGGTCGCACCCTCGAGCGAGATTAATCTCGTTGTCGCTGGAGGAAGCTAAGTGCTCGTGACACGGACAGCGTGCAAGCTTCCTTCGGCGTGGCCATCGCGGGAAAAAGGCAACCGTGGTAATTATTCGATGTCCAATCAGATGGGGATGGAATTCGTGCGTGAACTTAGACACTTAAGGCGGATTCAATAAAGAATGTTTCGTTGTACTGCTTCCTCGTTATTAAATTAAAACCCTTGGTTTATTGCGATCGAAAGTGATTCCATTGTTTGCTGGTACATTCGGAGTACTTGGTAGTGGAAGTTCCATTTCTGGGGATCTCTGATTATGGAGTTTAGATTTGATGATTACAGAGGTCTTAAGGGATTACATACACCTAGGATTGCGAAGAAAGGGGACTTTCTATGAATTTTGTTTATCTAGGGTGACTGTATATATTTAATATCGTCCATGTTCCTAATATCACCACAATGGTATTTTAGAGAATCTTAATAGTGTAAAAATTTTTTGGACTGCCACACATTCGGAGAAGGTAAGTTTAATAATTCTGTGAATGCAAGAATATCTACTAGAAATACCTAATTAACGATGTACTTGAGGAATGAAAATAGCAGAACAACCGAAATAAACTTGATTTATTCAATACGTACTTTCAAACGTAAAAAATAAAATATGTTAAAGATCCTATTTCTATATTTTTGCAATAAAAATAAAATCAAAGATTGATAAAAGAAGATTTAAAGAGCAAGAAAGAATAAAAGCACATGCGAAAATGACTTTAGAAACATATATGCATTCTTGAGTAGGCGATATTAGGTATCTACACAATTTCAGGACCCTATTTTTGCATGTCTTACGTTTTTTCACCCCTAATTAAAATTTTATAGGTTTCAGGAAACATGAATAATTTCTCTTTACTTTGAAACAAATTGCATGCAAAAATAACAATTATTATTTAACCGATAGCGATTTAACTTTTGCATGTTAAACCGAGATAATTATTTTTCCAATTTATTACGTAAAATCGTCGATTTCCTTCGATATTGTATCTTCTGCGAATTATTTATTAGAAAAATCGATTGTTTTATCCATTCTAGGTGTAATGTATCCCTTTAAATGACCCTGAAATCGAATTGAAAATTAAAAACGAGTGAAAAATATTAAAACTAAACTCTCCTACTGTACGTCTACCATATGCTCGACCCTAATCCTTTCCTCCCCACCCGTTCCCTTTCAATAAACACAGCCATCGTACGAAACGTACGATGAGTTGTACGATCGCGGGAGCCGTTTGAAACTTTTACATCCCCATTATTCTACCTCCTGCTCCCCGCAGCTTGCCGAATTATCCACGAGCCATCACTCCCACGGGAATATCTCGAAGCCCCGCAGAAGCCACCCCCGTTTGGGAATCTGCGCCAGACAAACGCGTAACCAAATACCCACGCTTCCGTCTGTCAACTAACCGTCGCTACCTGTCGTTATTTCCGGTCACGCGGCCCCGTCGTCCAAGACAGGTTTCGGCTTACCCATTACTTTTTTAATTATCCCTCTCTGCCGTTCCCTCTTCTACCGTTACGCGCTCGACCGGCCGATCTTAATCGGTTTAAGGGCTGCCGAGCGACCGAGGGAAAGCTATCTGGGCCGGGCGTGTAGATGGAAACGCAGCCATCATCGATGGCCAACGACAGAAGTTGCTCGGTCTAATTATTTCGTGTTTCATTAACCATCCCCCCGCCGCTCTCGGCCGATCGAGCGCGGAAAACTTTCGAGATTACAGGCGAGGGATGGGCGGACCTTCGGACGGCGAGATGACTTCCAGGACTTCTGGTGACTCCAGGACGTTGGCCCACTTTCGAAATAGACGGGCACCCACGAAGTCGTCGGGGATTTATGTAGGTGAATTACGAAATGAGGTACGTGCGTTCCGGGAGAGTATCGGAGATCAAGCTACCGGTCCACGGCTTCTTGGATACCCCTTCGCGAGGGAATTTTTATTCCTTTGGTCTGGTAAGAATTTAGATTCTAGATAAATGTATTTTTGAGGTAGTTGTAGTTAGAATTCTAAAGTTTTACTTAAAGTTTAGTTTGAACCTATGTTTCTCTTAACTTTGGTCCTATGAACGTTACTTGAACCCGGGTTCGATGTAGATTTAATTACTACAATTTAATTACCACAATTAAAATTGTAATTTAAGTAGGACCGCTTCGAGGGGCACGTTGATTTAAAAAGTATTCAAAGTGAAATGTCTTGGAAGGAAAGGTAAACGTGAACTTGTTTATTTCGTTACGTGCCTCCTGCAAACTGTACCAGTTCCATCTCTAACAATTCCCGATAAAGTCAATATTTATGGAATTACGCTGGGTAAATTCAGTTACACGGGCGATCC
The DNA here is from genome assembly GCA_963971345.1 of Andrena flavipes. NCBI lineage: Eukaryota > Metazoa > Arthropoda > Insecta > Hymenoptera > Andrenidae > Andrena > Andrena flavipes. Next base: position 2,507,961 of record OZ020480.1, read on the forward strand.
TGTATGAATAAAATAAAAGCCGGGGAACGGAGCGCGCTTGATTAAACGGTTCCGCGTTTGAAACGGTCGCAAATATAAAAAATGCATCGTGTAACTATTTTTCTTTTTTTTTATGTAAAATGAGAGCAGAGCGAAGTCTACCGCTGGGATTGTTGGAAAAAATCTTGGGCAACGATCGCTGGAAGGGCTAATTTAAAATTCGCTTTTTTAAATATCGCTCGCAGGATACGCGGAGGCAGGGACTTGCTTCGTCCAAGGGGATTTCGAGATTTTTTTTTTTTATTGGAATTCCTCTTTTTATAGCACGGTCGTTGGGAAGGGAGACAGGGAAATTTCCAGGGGAAAGTGTCGACTGGCCGAGGACCTATAAACCTGTACATAAAATCTGACGTTCTGGGTATTCTGTGAAATTAGCGCGAACGGATTATAGGTTCGGTCTGCTCGTGACACTCCTATTAGTATCGTGGAAGGGAGGGGCGACGGGGAAAATCGCCTGTCCCTTTCTTCTCGTAGCTTTTCCACCCTTCTCTAGGGTCGAGTATAAAGTCGAATCCGAACGTGTGGTCGGCCCGATCGGGCCAGAACTTCTCCCCTGCTTCCCTAAATCTTATTATCACTGCCTCGACAAATTTCTGAAGCGTTAAAGCTTGCAGGAATAAGTAGAGAAAACGATTTTTCCCGTCACTTGGAGATATTTGAAAATCTTGCGATAGAAACAAAAAAGGTATCGAATATCGTATCACAGAAAATTTTGAAACGTTTTTTTAAGGATTATAAACGAGTTGAGCGTTGCTAAAGAATTTTAAATAAATAGATTGATGCTTCGCAGTTGGCTTTTTGATATTTTGATATTATCTCTTATGGGGTGGCTCGAGAGATTTGCAAACACCGTGGGAGGGTTTGAGGAAATACACAATTTGCTCTTAAGAGAAGGCGTAGAACTTGAGGACAGTAATTTCAGCAGCTAATGGCACGTGCGCACCTTTCCACGGGCAAAGGGTTGTAGTTTGCAACGTCGCGGTATAATTAGAGACGCACCCCTAAAAAGATTCCACTTGGAATTGGGACAAAATTACCGTAAACGTTCTTATGAGGCTTAGGGCTCGTGCACAAGGAAGTCAATTGCTACGATAAGAGCGAGACAATGAGCCACTTTGTCCACGGGACTTAGCTTAATCTTCGACGAAGCGGGGCTGTCTTCAAGTTCGCGCCTCGATGCAGAGGAAAACCTAATCGTCCTCCTTCCATTTCGGCGACACGAGGCGATACGAGGAGATTAACTGACGAAATTGCCACGAATTTTAATGAAAATGTTCTACGTACCATTACCCCAATTTGCCTGGATATGTTGAATCTCAAAATCAACCCTTCCAGTTACGTTCTAACCATGGATGACGTGGTACGCTTGAAGTTAAATGCAAAGTGTACCTCTAATAAATAATAGACACTAAGTAATACCTAAATTCCCAAAAAGACGATCTACTCAATGATAATAATAATAATAATATTGGCTTTATGCCATCACATAATAACAGTACCAGGTTGCCAGAAAACTTTAATTGTGTTTTTCACGACACGATATTTGTGAGCATTTTCTTCACAGACTTTAGCTATTGGCATAATGATAGTGTTTAAATAAATAACTTTTTTTTACACATTTAAGGCAAAACTTCGTTGGAAAAAGTGATTTTTTTTCAACAGGATATTACTCGTTCAATTTTACATCTTTTAAGTTACGTGCACTCATAGACTAAACAAAAATTGTTCGATTTTCGATTTTGGATGAATATAATAGACGCTAAGTTGCCCGCAGTGGAACAATTGCGTCCCCAAAGGACTGACCATAAGCCCGTATAACTCTGTTATTTGCTGCTCTTTTTTTAACAAAATATTTTGTTCATCTACCGTAATCTTAAAATATAATATCCTGAATGTTTCAGAAAAATTGATTAAATACTTTCTTGAATAAAAATTCTCGAAAATGCCTCGATTTTCAGCTACTTACACCAGGCTCCCCCTTGAAGCCAGAGGAAGCACAGAAGAATTTATGACTGACAAGGGAAATTCCAGGACTGTCCCACGCGGATTTCAATTAAACGAGAGGCTGGTAAATCTTTACCAATGAAAACTTTTGGCGTTTATTTTAGTCGCGGATGACCCCTCGTTTTCACAAAAATGAAGATTAAACTCGCTTTCCGCTTCGCCACAACCATTCCACTAAATGTGTCGTAATACACAAAAATTTCTTAACATTAACCTTCATTTTCGTGAAAACGAGTGGCCATCTATCATCCCTTAAAAGTTGGAATCGTCCACCCCGTGCAAGACTAAGAATTAGAAAATTTCCAGAGAAGCGAGCCAGAATAAAGGCGCGGACATAATCCACCTCCGCACTCTCGCTAACCAAAAATCACTAATCCCTTAACAACTCCTGCTAAGTAACCACCCACCCCTCCCTTTGCACCCAAGAGTATCGCGCAGGTTCGCGATAAAATCGTTTTAAAAGTGTGCTTAACAATAGCTACGCAAAACCATCCCGACCGAAGCGCAATAGAAACCACTCCAGAAGGTGACTTAGGGGTCTAACAATAAAGCCGAGATTAAGGGCGTTAAGCCAGAGGAGGAAGAAGTCGTCGGCCGCAGAGGGTGGCGGTAAGCGACCACCCCCTCAGCCAATGTCCTTTGCATTTCATTCCCGGTCGCTACCTGTCCCCGGCTACCAGGTCTGATACCCCGAATCCCACCGCAGCGCACCCCTTTCACCCCGCCCGCCCCCCAGGAACAAAGAGGGGCGGGAGAGCGAGAGCAGCGCGAGTCGGCGTTAAGCGGGCAAATTTATGGACTCGGCCAACTATTTAGATAGGCGGATAGAAGCCGAGCGATTTCGCTTTTTGCCAAGTCGCGCGACTGCCTCAACTCCTCCCCCTCTCTCTCTCTCTCTCTCGCTGTGTGATCGCATACTCCAGGAGGCAGCCACCCCAGGCGCAACCCCGTGTACAGACGCCGAGGCTCTCTGGCCGCGAGCGCAGAAAGTCGCGCGCCTACGTCCGACGCGAATATTTCCACGAACCGTCGTTCCCGGCCGTCGGTATTCCGGGCTTAATTAGTTTTTCGTCGACGGGTAATCCCGCGGCGGGCGATTTGTCAGCAGGACTGCACAAGTTCTACGCGGCTGGAATTAAGGCGAGGCCCGTCTCCGCTACGTAGGCGGAAGGGTGGCGGTTTTAGGGGCAGCCTAGATTAAGACGATACTTTAAAGGCGGGTAGGCGCGCGATCCCGTTTCCGGTCCTCGCTCACGGAACCCCCATCGTGGATTTGTTTTATCGGCGCGAATTCGGCCAAGAAACTGGCATCGGGGCACGGCTTACCCGGGTCTCCGGCGCTAAATGCTGCCAGAAGTTTACCGTAGACCCCGTGGAACACCCGTATCGGCCGTTCCGGGGGTGGATACGCTTGCTGTGGATCGAACCAGCAACTTCTGAAATGTTTTGTAATTGTATGCGGTCGTGTCCTGGCCGCCTCAAAGCCGGGGATCGAGGGATCCTTGCCGCTCGGTGATTAATAAGGAATTAGGGACGCTACGCGGCGGCGGCGACGCGAATTCGAGAGTTCGTAACGAAGTTTCTTGGGCCTTGCGTGCGGAAGCTTCCGGTGGGACTTCGTAGCGACGGAACAGTGTCTTTGGGAAGTTGAATTTTGCTGTTTTTCCGGGGGAAGATTTGTGGTAGAGTTGAAAAATTAGGTGTTACAACCGAGGGTTGAAAGAAGATATTGAGAATTCAAGGAAAAGAAGCGAATGTTTGTGAATTTTTTGTGGAAAAGTGGAAGCATATATTTTTCCAGAACTTTCTGCACTTGAAAGAGCAAAAGTTAAAGAACATTTTGTAATTCTTTGTAGAAAATATTTACGTTTATAATAAAGTTACAACGGACATCCAAGGACCCTTTTTAAAAAGTTGTTTCTGCGGTGAGCACTGCTAGTTGGAACCAGATTATATAAAATCTAAAAAAAGATTTCCTCGTTATATTAATGTATCCTCTGTTGCACGGAGGGAATTTCAAAAATATTAATTTAAAACCAAATGGCGGCTATTTAAAGTTAAAGTCCTGATATTTTGCCATGATTTTTGCAAAAATTATATAGCCTTCATTTTGTTTTAAATTAATATTTCGAATATTCTCTCCGATACATTAATATACTAACAAAATCTTTTTTGTTTCTTTATTTTACACTATTAAGTTCCGAAAGGGAGCGCCCACCACAAAAACCAATTTTTAAGAAGGCTTCTTAGATGTCCTTTACGTAACTTTATTATAAACGTAAATATTTTTCTACAAAAATTACCAAATGTTCTTCGAATGTTGCTCCTTTAAGTGCAAAAACTTCTGGAAATATACATGCTTCCGCTGTTCCACAATAAATTCACGAACACTCGCTTCTTTTCGGTCGCTTGACCAAGTATAATCCCTTAAAGTAGAATCTCCAAAACATCACAATTCCTTATTCCATCCCCTCGAGCTTGAAATTACAAAGAACCCGCCGCGGATCGGTACCAGCCAGCGTTGCAGCGCGTTAAAACGTTGTACCTCGTTACAAGCTATCTGCGAGTTAAACTGCAAGTAAACTTCTCGCGCACAATTAAACCCGCGGGCGGAAACGTAAATCTGCGCCCACGTACTCGGACAGTTCCCCATATTTATGCGCTTCATTTCTCGCGATTCCCATTACACCGGCGCAGCGAGAACGAAAAAAGATAAAGGGTTGCTTATAGAGAGGAAATGAAATTTAGCGACACAGCTGCGCGGGCGATTCGTTGGCGTTAAGTTGCAGCAGCGTGGACGACACCGGGGGCCCGTTTCAAATCTCGTCGCCCGCGAGGAGATATACGGGGCCTGGCGCGGACCGTAAAACTGTAATTCAACTTCGGCGATCGTCTGCGAAGAGAAAGGAGCCCCCCGGCCGCGGAGAAAAGAAGCTTCGGCAGGTTCCAAGTATTAAGCTGCTCGTAAAAGAGCTTTTACGCGATCAGACTTTCCCAATGAAAGTTCGCCCCCGCTGGAATCGATCGACTCCGAGTCATTGGCGACCGCTGTTACAGGCTCTTCGCGAATCATTCGCCGCCCTCGTAAAGGTGCTTTCGAAATAAATTAACACGCGCCCGGGACTCGTTACGGGGAGGACCTCCAACTTCCCGTCGAGTCCCATCAACTCGCATTATTCTTTCCTGCAGGATCAAGCAGAGTGGAGCACGTCCTCCAAAGTGTCTTCTCACGTTTTTACTAAGCTCGGGCTAGCAACTGTTACGGCGTGAATCGATTATATCTTGATCATATCGATTGTATCTTAATAATATTCGTGCACTGGTGGAGGTGACTTAGATAATAGGGTGGAACGAAAAATAGGGGCAAAATATTTTTTTATTATTCATGAGTTCTAATAGTGGGCAAAAGTTGTTTTTTATAATGGTATTTAAGGTGCCAAAGTTTGAACGTGATTAATAAATTTTTTGAAATATTACTTTTTGAAAGGCTTGCGGCACCTCAAAAAATTTGTTGATCACATTCAAACTTTGGAAGCTTAAATACCATTATATAAGGCAACTTTTGCCCACTATTAGAAGTCATGAATAATAAAAAAATACTTTACCCCTATATTTCGTTCCACCCTATTAGATAACTGTACTTATTTGTACGCTATATCTCGCAAAGTAAGCTGTAAAATTCATGAATTAGTACCTAAACATATGTAGGAAGACATACTCTAATTCCAGCATCGTGTGATCAATAATTACAGAAAGAGAAGTATTTTAGTGAACCTTAATAGTGTAAAAATTTATTTAACTGCCACAATTTTACATCACAATGCAAGAATATCTACTAGAAATACCTAATTAATGACGTACTTAAGGAACGAAATCGATTCAAATATTTTCCGTAAAGAAAACAGTGTTTCTCTTTTAAGTTGAATAATTTCTCTTTACTTTGAAAAGAATTGCATGCAAAAATATCAATTATATTATTCAATTGTCAGCGATTTAACTTTTGCCAAGCGATATTAGGTAAAATCACCCTAGGGCTAGGCGACAATGTCCCTCGAGACAGAGGAACGTTGAAGGAGCCTCGTTATCGACAACGCTGTACCATCCCGCCGCGATAAATAGTGAAATTGCAGTCTGGGAGCGTTTGGAAAAATCTCGAGGAGCTAGTAGAGGGAGTTTCAGAAGAAGACAGAGGAGCCGGGTGGAACGCGGAAGAGGCAGCGTCACAGCGGAACGAACTGCCGTGAACCAAAGCAGTTACGACTTTCCTCTCGAGCTGTCCCCCCTCCCCCCCCCCCCTTCCCCGCTTCATCTTCCCTTCACGAGACTCGACTCGACGCAACAACCACCCCAAGGGGCTTCCTCCTATGCGAATACCGCATTAAGGAACGCACTCAAACTTTTATGGCGGCTCATGGTGACTGACTTCCCGATGTATACGCCGTCGGAGCGGCTCCCCGACGTTCAGAGCCCCGTTTCCTGGAGGCATCTTTAATTGGCAATCGCGACTCCGAGCGTGGAAGCCCTGTCCGCGTAACGAGGGCCAGCGAAATCTCTGGCGGATATTAAATACGCCCGCTTATTAAACTGTATTCACTGTGGCCTTTTGACGAGGCCACTTAGTTACCAGTGCTCAGCCAGAAAATTCATTCCCTCCCACGAAACTCCCCCGGAAGTTCGACGAAAAATCGCCGGGAACAGTTTCACCTCTAATTACGAAGCTGGGAATCGCAAGAACTCCCTTTGACCACCCATTTACACAGAAATTCATATTTCTGTCTCATCTCCTGCGAACCGGCCACGGAGCTCCTCTGAAGTTCCACTCAAAATCAGTGGGAACAGTCAACACAGAATTCCCAAGCACGGAACGTGTAATCCATCGTTAAGAATTCTTCTAACATCCCTAATTCCTCCCCTAGTAAACAACCCGTCGACTAGCGTTCCTTATAACGCAACCTTCCCTCGATTTACACACCCTGCGCCCTGCAGGCTTCGCTCCGCAGCTTTTCCAATCTAATATCGGCGGCGAAACGAACTGTTTTTACGTTCTTTAATTCCCGTGCATGGCCGCTGGTAAATTCGACTCGAATGAAATATCCGTCTCCGCGCAGCATCCCCCCGACCGCTATCGTTAATTATCGCTACCCGCGACGGAAGTTTCGATATCTGCTCGCTTTGAAGGGAAGAGGCGAGGGGCCGGTGGGGGGGGGGGGGGAGGGGGGCGGGCGACCGGTTGTTCAATCAGGAGTTCCACCTTTTTGCGGGGCCCGGCGTCGGCGCGAATTCATAAACGGGCGCGGGGTACGCGGACAAAATTCGGCGGCGGACGAATTCGACGGGCAAATTGCGGGTACGTGTCGGGCATTTCGAGGGACGCTTTCGTTCGCGCGATAATTGAAATTGTCGGACATAATTAGCCGAGAAACAGTGCCCGCGTGTCTTTCAGCAGCGCGAATTGTTTAAATTCCCGCGGTAATTATTTTAATTCCCGTCCCGCGTATCGGGTTATCGCTGCTCGCCGTGGCACGTTTCGAGACTGATTATTTCATTGTTTCGAGAGGAATATTGAAGCCGCTGGAAAATTTTCGAGCTTTGTTGGAAAAAAGTAGACCGTTGCGCGCTTTAGGTATAACTGTTTTTCAAGGATTTTTTTTAATTACAATCTGCCTACCGGCTTTAAGTAAATCTTGTAGCTGGCTTAAAAGATATCACGTAAGTGTTCATCCAATAAATCACACTAATTTAAAATTTATATAACGTTTGACAGTTAAGAAGTTATTTAAATCTATTGAAATCCAGAGGCTCGTCGCGTTTTGATCTTCAAGTGTCTTCTCCTTCGTCCAGTAGGTTCACTTCCAGCTGATCGAGGTGATTATTAAGTCTCTTCGTGTATTTTCCACCAAAGTTAGCTGTTTCTGCTTTTACTGTTATTATTTGCAAATCTTTCTTTATTTCGTTTGTAACGAATCATGGGGCGTTTACTATTGTTCGTAACACTTTTGATTGAAACCTTTCTAATATTTCTATATTAGAATTTGTAGCCGTACTAAGAAGAAATAAATAATCTCAAGTAAACGCAGCAGATTCTAAGCACACCGACCTTATTTATATATCGAAATCCACGTAAAGATCAATTAACCTCGCAATGACAAGTTAAATACGTTGAAAAACTGGAGTTAGATACAGATCTTGCCGAGGAAGACGGGCTCTGCAGCCGCCAGGCAATACAGTAAGTAGCGTGAGCCTACTTTGGTCAGACTTTCCGCTACGTAGAATGCATCCTTCCAAGCAGGACGTCCCTGGTCATTGTGCAGACATCTCCGCCAGTGGAATAGGTGCTCCAGTGATTAGGCGTCCTCCTAAGCGGAACGTATCCCTCGCTGGTCAGTCATTGTTCTCGGTAAGTGGTATAGTTCCGTTATCGATCAGCCGAATCGCCTCTCCGTCTACATTTCCCAAAGAAACCCTACCAGGGGACATTACCCAAGTGTCTCTAATCGATTTCAGCCTCCTCCAAACATATTCCCGAGCACTGCAATCTAACAGATTTCGACGAAAGCCTTTCAGAGATTAAAATTCCTGCACACCGAATAAAACCACTCCGAGCGCAGTGCAATCCGCAGCAACCATCGTTCGATCGAACCGTTGAGGAGAGAAAGCTTCCTCGCAGATCTCAAGGACCCGTCAGGGTATCCGTTGAGTTGTACTTTGCGCTCCTCGTCTGGTAGACACTCGGCCTGTCACTTCTTGTCTAGAAATCTGGGGCTCTTGTAAAAGCAATTGCAACCCACGGGAATAAGACTATTAGCCCGAATCAGTAGCAAGAAATACGAACGTCTCCATTTATAATAAGCGTTACTGTTATCATGCGCAATGCTGCATTTTCCTTAACTTACAGTACCTTCCATAAGTGCCTCTGAATATTTAAATTCACAGAACACTTGTGATGGTGAAGCACCGCAAGAGAATAGTATCGTGTCGCGGAGCTTAACAGAAGGTTTCCTGTACGCCCGCGCGACACAAGCAACCCAGTAAACACTGATCGACCACCGGTCCTAATTTCACAAAATTCCAGTATCGTTAAAAATTTACTTCAAAGCGACCCACGAATCGGGGAAACTAGGAAACACTGCGAGGGACATGAAAGACGAAAGAAGGAAGATGGGCAGACCGTGGTATCGATTTAAATGCGAGAGAGAGAGAGAGAGAGATTGTGCAGAGAGGCTGACAGAGCAGGGAACAGAGGGGAGGGCCCCGGAACGCGAACGGGGTTACTGTGTGCAGAGACGATAGGGGTTGGGGGGGCGTGCACGGCGGGCGGACAGAGGAGGCGTAAAATTAATCACCCCGTAATACGCACTTAGCGCCGACACGATCGATCGTGACGAATGAAAAGTGGGACAGGAACCCATTTCCTGTCGGCGTAAGCCTCTGTCACTCGGCAAACAGCGGGGATAAAGCGGCCCGTCGATTGACGCCTGGCCCCTGCTTGTAAATAATGTCGTACGATATTAGTTGGCGATGGCGCAACCCCGAAATCAACGAGCCCGCGCAACGCTCCGTTCATTTATCGTTGTACCTGCAGCGCTGATTTCGCATTAACCCCCGCGACGCTGCCGGGGGAGGGGGGGTTAATACGGAAAAAACAGGGGGCATCGTTGCCTATCGATGGAATGCCAACGGTAATACAGTTTATACATAGCGTTTAACGAGCTACAGGAAATCGGTTGTCGCATTGTTGCGCGTTAATGAAAGTTTGCGTTAATCCCGGCGTGAACACGCGTCTCCCCCCTCCCTTGGACGTGGTGATTAATTGGTATCTACTACTTTGGGAGTCGGAGCTTCGGTGTTCTTTCTGAATGGAATTTGATAGTTTTTGATAGTGGTTATGGATGAGATTTGTTTGAGATGATTTACAGGGGATATTGTGGGGGGTAGTAAATATTCTATAGTAATACCTCTGTATTCGTTACAAGAGGGCATTTCAATTGATAATATGTAGTACTGGAAACATTGATTCTTCATAGCAATACTTATATGATTGATAAAATTATTCCTATCTAACAAGTAAATATTCACTTATAGGGGATGGATTTTCTCCATTCGGAATATATTTTTTTAAAGTACTCATAGTAACTAAGAAATCCTGAAAATTCTCTTATTTAAGAATAATTGGCTAAAACCTGACATCTGTATTTTTTTTTGAGGTGCTGAATTCGAATATGGTGTTATATTTTTGTGAAAAAAAATCCCAAGATAGTTCTCTTAATAAAAAATTGCTTTTTTTTGGAGATAACTCAAAAGGAAAGGCCGGATAATGTTTTAAACTATAAGTGAATGTTCACTTGTAAATTGGTTTGGCAGACTTTACTGTTTTACTCCTTTTCAATCCCACCTTGAACTCACACTTCCTACTCCATTTTCACCCGAGTTTCCCAGCCAATTGATTAGTGGCACGAGTTCTGCTGCATGGCGATTCTAATTTCGCGTTTAAATGGATTGACATTTAGCGGAGCGCGATAAATTGGAAATTAGAGATGTGATCGTGGAAGAATTTTTATTCGTGGAGGATTGCCTCACGCGTCGTATCGCGTCATATTTTACCACAAAGTGCGTCCTTTGTCCCATTTAAAGGTATTATCCCGTCGTTTCAGGATACCCTGTGCTCGTACACTGTGCATACACGTAAGTACAAGCTTGCTTGTCGCGGTCGTAAAATAAACTCGATAAATATCTCGATAAATTTCGATCCCGTGTGTATTTTTCTTCGCCGCCTCGTAAATTTTATTTGCCCGGGCGGTGACCAATCGGAATGCCGTTTAGCTATGTTTTATGAAAGCAACGATTAAAGCGTACTCTCTGACTGTCTCCTCGGCCATTTCGATCGTCCCTCGATATCCACTTCGCAAGTAACGTGGGAATCAAAATCCATGAAACTATTTGGATTAATGACTACGACGCGCAAATAGCATCGCTGAATGGAAGCATATTCACTGCATTGAACATTAATGGGGTCTTTAATGCGCACGTGCAGAGAAGAGGGGGAAAAAAAAAACTGAATTGTACGAGAACCGGAAGATGATTCATTATCAATGCATTACTATTAGTTGGCTGGCAATCAACCACCTCCCACGAATTTCTCCTTTTCCAAATTTATAAGTATAGAAACTTTTCACTTTGTCCTGCAACGGTATAGATTTACAGAATATAGAATTGAGGACCTCCAGTTTTTCAGTTATGGCGTGTAATATAGGTAAAAATATCATTTATAGTATAATATATTATTAATATTAAAATTTCTATTTTTAGTAGATTAATATTATAGTAAAATATAATTCTAATATTATAACATTAATATATTTATTATAGAATATATTTCTTTAAAAAGAGAAATAAAAACAGATCAACTCAATAACTACTACTCATTTTGTGAAAATACATATTTTCCAATTAGTATTTCCTTTTCAAGTCAGAGCAATAATTTTATAAACAGTTTTTCCTAATCTACTCGAGGTTAATAAAGATGGAGCTGCACCCCCCTTGCTACAAGGCACTCGATCACTACGTCTGTGTCGCGTCTGTAGCGGTCCGTAACGATGCAAAGAAAGTGCAGAGAATTACCAGCTCTGGATTACATCCAAAACTGTTTGAAACGGTGCAGAAAACGTGCAGAGGATTGCTACGTCTGGGATAGGTCTGAGCGGTCTGAAGCGCTGCAGAGAACGCGGAGGGAATTGCTACGGCTGACCATCACTTCCTTTTCAACCGCTTGCTAGTATCGCCAGAGTTTTCTAAACTCCCGCCTAGGGACTCTCGGGAACCGCTCAGAAGTGCTCGGGGACGCTCAGACACGCTTAGAAACGCTCAGAAACTCTCGGACGAATTGCCCTCTACGGGGGCGCAACGTTAATAAACGTACAATGCGATGCGTTTCCACGTTAACCCGACCGCTGTCGCGGAAAGTAAACCTTGCGCGCCCGTCTGCCAGTGACACGTTATTATCGGGCACGTTCGCCCGCGTAAACGTAGGATCGCGCGCGATTAATTCTTTCGTCCTAAGCGGCACGCGAAATAATCCCGGCGTTGTTACGACGTCGAAATGGGAAAAGCGGAGTTCCGCGCTGCGTGCTCGCCGAAACGGGTTCGACGGTGGGTGGGAGAGGGCTCGTTTACCGAATCGACAGAGGAGCCCGGCTCGAATTGCCGTTCTGTAACGAGTCGTCAGAATTACAATCAATTGCTCGTCCATTGTCGACTGTTAATGCGGCGAATCAGTCCGAATTACTTCGGACGAGATCGATTCGACACACAGCGATTTCGTAGGCAAAGGGAAAATTGTCTGTCGCGTGTTTACCCTTCTATGTAGCTCCGGGGATTTCGATATACTTCGAATTTCTTGGACGGGTATATCAGGAATAAAGAGATTCGAGACAATTTCGAACTACTTTCTGAATAAATTAAGTTGGAACCGGGGAGATTATATATATTATCAAATATTTTTATTCTTAGAATTCACGGGCATCGCGCACTTTAGTTTAGAGAGACAGGAACTTGAAAGAAAGAAAAAGGATTACACATAGAAACTTAGAACTAAAACTTAAATTTAAGCAACAACTAAAACTGAAGATAGAAAACAAAATAAATAATAGAAAAAAAGAAACGAGTAAAGTAGCAAGAAAGCTGAGCATTAAAAGGCAAGAGAAGACTAATTGCAAGAAAAGAGTATCGCCTTTTTAAAGGCCATACAAGACAATTATGTACAAATATGTAAAATTGACAAATTTGATGAATTATCGAACACAAGGTTCTTGCAGTTGCAACTGAAGACGTCTTGAGTCCTCTCGAGTCGAAACACTGCGTATCAGCGCTGTACACCGAGTTAATTTTTATCAAGCGAATTAAGTGAGAAATATTGGCGTGGAACGTTGGAGTGGAACGTTAAAGACTTAATAAGCTTCATCGTCCTTTTTACAGGAGGACTCGGTGAATTCCACTTATTCCTCCCCTCTTCCTTCTTCCCCAATCTCCTCCATTACGTCTTCCACTATGCATTATTCAGTCTTCGGTATTTATTACTCGCTGTTCCCCTAATTACGCGACGAATCGCTGCACTTGCTTCTTAGTCGAAAGATAAGAACTTCGATGCTTCGCACTGCCATCCTATTTGTCACTCGATCTGTTATTTTTGTCTGTCTACGATCGATCGTTCTACTGAAATTTCGAGTACTCCTTCCAACTCTCGACAGGCCTTAGAAATCTTCGAACTCTCTACACGACTATTTCAGTTTGACGTCACCGAGATTTTAAAGAATTTCAAGCCCCTTTGAATACAACGCTGGTGCGACGAAAGGACGACGCGTGGTGCGAGAAGAAAAGGAGAGGAAAGAAGCAGAGTGGGTGGAACAGCAGCGGGACCATCCCCTGCGGGATGTGCTGGCAGTTATCTGGCAGAAGTGCATTAGCTTTTGTTTGTCGCTGAGGGAGGAAAGGCCAGAACTGGATCTCGTGTGCCGTGAATGGGGTTATTCTTATTCCCTTTCGTCCAGCCGCCACTTTTACACCTCCCGCGCAGTATGTTGGCCTCCGAGCCCCGAGGTGTATCTAGATAGCTCAGGATTGGCTTTACCCGAGCTTGCCCCGCGGCCGCCATTCGTCCACCTGGTAATGCCGCGGCGGTAGAAGAGATTAACAAACTACATATCCAGTGTTGTTTTAACGAACGAGCAGGGACGCTTGCCAGAATCGACTTCGCACACGTGAGAAGATTGCTGAGAAAGTTTGCATTCTTATTACAATTCCCTTTGAACTCGAATCTACTTTAAAGAGAAGATAGGTATCAGCGAACTCGTTCTACCAGCTAATATATTTATTATTAAGTCACTTGTTAATCGTATTAACCTTGATTAAAATCCAGCCAACCCCGTGGCTGGATACAAACGATTCTACTACCCCGTGTCGGGGGATTCTGGAGATCTTCTAAGGGTTTAAGGAGTCACGGAGATCCTGAAGCTTTCGGGACGTCTGGGGATTCAACAGATCTGGAGTAGAGGTCCCGAAGGTCTCGCAAGTATACCAAGGATCCTCGCGTATGTGTTGGTATTTTATTCCTAGAACAACCCTGCAACAATGTTTGCTACAATTCCACCCCATCGCAGTTAACATCTCCCCTTCCAAAGAAAACCTTTACCCGAAAAGACTCCTCCCCGTGTCTCCGCTCTATTCCCCAGCATCTGTCGTCTGTTTACCTCCGCGCCGCACACGTGGCACGCACTGTAGCCCGCGCACACCAAGGTGCCGCGTTCGTTAAGGGCAAAAACGTGGCCTTAGGTGCCATTTCGCCAGGCGCGAAGGGGACGGCCGAAACGAGCCAGAGAAGGAAGACTAGCGGACGTTCGGAATTCCAGGAGCTTCGTCGCATACTTGCCCGTAAGTTATGCTCTCATAAACTTACAGGGGCACAGGCTACGTTTCCTCCGCGACTCCTGGCCGTGCCTGCACCCGAGGAGCCGCGCAAAGGAACACGTTACGCCGGGGGGCCACGGGAAGGGTGGGCCTACATCAATTGCGCCTACCCTCTCGCAGACAGGCCCGAAACAGGTATAGGGAATTAGTAGCCGAGCGGAAATGGCGGCGGAAAGTATGGCCGTGGAAGTATTATGCTAGAGCAGGTTGAATTAGCATACTGACGTCTCGCGAAAACCATTCGTATCAGTTAGCGTACAGCTCTGGAGGGACTAGCGTGGCCAAACGAGTTTATGCTGGCTCTGCTCTTCCACGGTATGCTTAAAATTAACATATAACATCGCCTTCCGTTGATACTTATGGCGGCGGGTCTTTAAACGAGAATTAGTTTCTTCCTGCCAGCCCCTCGCAGGCGGGAGGTCCTCCGGCGTGTTCGTTGCTGCTCGGTTGCTTTGTTATTGCTCTATCGGCGCGGCGGCTCGAGTACGAAGCTTCTGGAATTACAATTTTTAATAGAATCTACGTTTTTCTTTATATGTTTTATAATACTGGAGATTTATTTCTAAGATGAAGTATGTTGTAGTTTGATATTCTTTTTTGCGTCGTCTGGTAAGAGTCTGAGAAGTATATTCTCTCGGATGGAAGCGCCCTAGACAGCCCTTAAGTCATGCAACCCGATACCGCGACACCGCGTTGGGGATACGGCGTGATGAACGTGAAAATTGCGGGGACTCTCGTCTCATCCGCAAGAAACACTTTGCCAGCCAAGCCGCGTCAGTGAGTTCGTTTAATGCGCGCACGGAGGGACGGAAAATTTGCGAAAAGCTGAAACCCTGGTTTCTCGTGGACCTTCGCCGAGGGTGCACGCGGGAACTAGTTTCACTTGCAAAACGCTCGTTTGCTCGGCCGAGCTCAGCGGACGATGAAAACGCGATGGATTCAATCTGTAAAACGTTCCGGGCGGATGTGCCATTTAGTATTTCCTTCTTCGTGAAATTATAGTCTGCGCGTAACGAGGAAACTTGAATATACGATCATGGTGAACACAGGGGGTTCTATCGGAACATAAAGTACCGGTGTTATACCTACTGGGTTTTTCGGCTGTTTCTTCGTAAACCTTGTAGAAACCAAAATACGAAAATATCGCGCATGAGATCATACTGTTATATAAAAATACCGCTGTGTTTACCTATAGTTAGCAGTATTTTTTTCAGCTTTCCTACTTCATTACAATTTTTTTGAAATAGGTATTTGTAAGCAGATATTTAAAACCGATATTATTTTGTTATCGGAATTATGTTACCAAAATTATAACGAAATCGCTGTAATACCGAAATAAAAGGGATTACGTGACAATTAAAAATACCTATCTTAAAAATATTGTATTAAAAATATCGTAAAAATATAATTAAAAATATCTGAAAAGTTTGAAATACCTAATGGAATACGAACCCGAAAAATTTTCCAGTATTTTTATATAAGGATATAACGTTATACTGGCATTTTTATATAATCGTTTCAATTGTATAAATGTTATGAAGTTATTACCGCAAAATCTTAACCTAAATAAGGTACCATGTCACTAATAAAAAAAAATACCAGTATCTATTTCGGTTTTCAGTAATATATCGATTTCACTACGATATCGGTTTCAACAATTATCTGTTTCGGTACTATATCGGTTTCAGTGCAGCTCTGTTAGCGTAGTACCGGTATCAGAGTCATATATAGTGACTCCCGAAACGTGTTTTTTGAATTTTCATTGCAGGCTCGCAAAAAAACTATTTTCACTATTTTCTTCGCTATTCCGATCAATTGGAATTTTTTCCAAAACGACGAAACATGTCACGTAGCAAACTAATTCTTCTAACTTCTAAAAAAAAAATACTCAAGTGGTTTGGATTAATTTTAAAAAAGTTACGCGATGTTAAGAAGTATCCAAATATTTTCAGGAGTCACTGTTGGTTTCAAGTCCCTGTACGAAGATGACATTCGCGTGAACTTCGGGTCACGGAAATACAACTTCGTGGAAACTACTTAGAACGCCACTAGTTACCCGATCGCTTCTCTCTATAAAACAAGTTGTACGACCGAAGCCCCAGCTTTTCTATTTTCCCGATCCTCGAAGCTGCATTCCCGGCGATCCAGCACGCTCCGCCGAGCGGGCCAATCGCGACGTAGCGAGTATATTCTTCAGTGTCGCCAGAAGCGCGGAGTATACGCGAAGTCACTCGTTCGGGATGGTAGGAAATTATTGGCACGGTCTGGAGTTGACTGGATGTTAATTACTCTATCACTTCCCTCCGTCTCGCACCTCTCCCCCTGTAGTCTCAAGCCTCCCCCCGTTTTCTGGGGGGCCCTCTCGCCCCCGCCCCCGTAATTATGACAGCCCTGCCTCATAATAAGGTAATTTAAACGCATGACTTAGGAGGCGCAGCGCGGATATTGGTCTGGCCTGTTCCAGTCGGCAGTTTCGTCTGTTCCTTGCCAGGCTTACGCGAGAGTTCGCACTCTTTACGAGCTATAATCATTACGATACCGCGTCCGACCTTAACTTGCCCGTTCCCGAAGGAATTTCCCCACGGCGCGAAGCCACTCTGTTCGAGGGGCGCTAGGAATTCTTCTTCTGCTTCCATCCCCTTTGCTTCGCCGACGAGGGCGTTAAAGACTGTGGATCCCAGGGCTGGTGGTGTCGAATATTATCAGGGAAGATTGATGCAATTCATAGCAAAGAGAGTGTACCTTAGTAACTCGAAGTCTGCATAATCGTTTTTACTTCTCGAGACACAACACTTTTACACATTTGGTATGAATAATTCCTCATTAGTTCTCTTATTTTTTTCTTTTATTATTTGTTTTATTTCTACTGGCTTTCTGCTCTTACATACTTTCATTGTTAACTTTATTAATTGTGTATTGTAAACTAGAGGGTCTCTACCCGTGGAATAAATATTAATAATGATAATTGAGTTTAGGAGAGCTGAAGTATATCTGATGTTCCTTTTTAAGATTTTTAAAACGGCCATATTAATTGCCCTCGACTCCTTGAGCTGATTAACTTCTATGCTCCCAATAGATCGCTTAGATTTACACGTATTTTTCATCCCCAGCAGTATATCTCCTCATTGGTCAACACTGACCCTGTAAACCGCATATGTAGCGTAGCTAACTCATATTGTGCTACCATGGACTTATTTGGCGTTAAAATAAGCAGCTTTAGAAACTCGGTTCACAGAGACTTGTCCGTCATAACTGTAACACCAACTCTGTACACTAATGGGGTGCTAATTTCTCTAAAATTACTACTCAAATTTTGAAGTTTTATTATTTTATTTTTATTGATAAACCTGCCTCCGTTTATAAATAAAAATAAAAATAAATTAAAGTAATAAAACTTGAAAATTTTAAATCTCAATACGTAGTAACTTAATTCTTCCACCTCCACCAATTTCCTTGTCACCTTTCTCTATTAATAATTCCATTGGCGTCGACGCAAAAACACGCCCAGGGATCTCCATCCGCTACACGGTTTCGGCGCGTTTCCATATTTTCTGAGAAGCATCGGAATTATCACCCAAGTGTTTCCGAATGATTGCTCGAGGGAGACTTAAGTAAAAGATCTTCCATATCGCCTTGCGAGTTCGCTGACTTCTTTGCCAACGCGTATAATACGATGGTATCAGGCGAATGATTAACGGTGGCTGGTCCTCGAGGAAGCGAGACGCGCAACAATAGGCAGCAGGCATCGAACCGTCCCGGGCGCGTCGCGGTTTGCCGACTTTAAAGGAGCTCGATTTCCCGTTGATTGCATTATATACGTTGTTACGGTATATAGATCGAAATTACGTTCGAACGGAAGAGCACAAACGGCCGCTCCTCTCGCCTCCTCGCGTTCGCGTTTCCACGGGATTGGTTCTTTTCACGATCGATCAACGGCCGCCTCCTGCTCCACGCTTAGGCTGTATCTACGGTGCCGCATTCCTGCCAGGCGACGCAAGAATGCCTGGCCCCGGTTAATGACCACGCTCGTTTGCCTTCCAGAAATCACCTCCAAATAAATTTCATCGATCGGCTGACTTAATTATCCTGAAAACCTGGCACGCATTGCCCCGTCGAAGGGAAGTCTCTCATTCGGTGGCGTCGAGTAGTCGACTCGACTGAACTTTGATTCCTTATCTTTTGGAAAACTTCAAATTTGTGATATTCAATGTCTTCATTCTGGTTTTGGAATGATGAGACTTTGAGCATTATTCCGTAGCTGGAAGGGATATGAGGTTTGGTAGTGGTCGACCACTTAAAGCTAAAGTAGAATGAAAAGTTCTAAGAAGAATAAACAATCAATGTTATAAAATATATAAAATGTATTGAAGGGTTTCAAATGTATTTAATGTGTCACTAAAAATTTTGTGTTGGTATAAAAGTTCGGGGAAGATAAATATTAGCGTTAAAAATAAAGTCGAATGCTTTAATAATCGACCGCTTAACTCTAAAAGTCGACCACCTTTTTTTAATATGAAATTCAAAATAGATTATGTGCGCATTATAAAACTAAAATTTATTTTTAAATATAATGTGCAACAACGGTAAAGAATTAATAATGAGAGGAATAACGTGTAATTAAAATAAGTTCTGTTAAAAACTTTATCAAAATTTTAATAAGATAAATCATAGTTAACACGTGGTCGACTTTTAGCTTCAGAAGTCCATCGCTGAAGTCGACTATTGAAAATTGAAAGGGAATGATGGTCCAGTGACCTCCCATGAATAAATAAATTATGCCATTTTTTTAATTTTTGTGTGCGTATAAAATTGTTGATGCTTTTTCAGCATCATTTTTCAGTAAAATATGTTTAGAACTGAATTACATTTGTCGTTTTTATTCAAAGCGCATTTATGCTTCTCGTGTTGGAAAACAGCAATGGCATATGTAGAATCAAAATTAGTTTACAGATCACTTTAAAAGCTTTTATTTTCTTTACTTATGAAGAGCGCTTTTTGTCGGATTTTAAAGTTAGAAATTCAAAATATAATAAAAAATTGTCATTTAATAAATGCTTTATTTCTGTACTTATTTCTTTAAGCTAAACAATAACTACTAGTGTTTCTCCCCAATTAAAAGCGAAATTCTTCTTTGAAGTGCAATAAGTATTATTTCTAATCACTCACTTGCAGGACTACTTTAACAATTCCTCTGTACCTATCTACATTTACAAACTCCTACCAGAAGATATTGAAGCAAGAAGGGATATTGAGAGCAAGAAGGGATTATCCTATATTTAAAAAAAAATTCATTTTTACCATTTTATATGATTACTACAGCCTATGCGATTACATTATTGCTACTAACTCAATTTCGGAAACAATATAGGTTAGTCCGTTTTTGTTCTCAATGCCTGAATTCTCAGATCTAGTGTCACGGAAACGTCACTCTATTTGCTTCTTCCCTACACCGTTTCCATCCACCGAAGAAGCCACCCCCTCTTTCCTCTCCGCCGACTGATACTCGTGGGTATACCCTTTACGAGGCGACGTGTGCGCGATGAGGAAAGTGGCCCAGCGATCGTACGTCAGAGGGGGTCCGATCGGTTATCGGCAGGAAATATTGCGGGTCGACGTTCTCGATAGAACTAGAACCGAGGAGTAGTCAGCTCCCCCTTATCCCGTGAACGCCTCGCGACACGGCAATTTTCGCGAGATTCCGTCGCCGACCATTGGCGTTCAGGCGGTTGAAACGGAGAGACGACTAATTCTTAAACACGTCGACAGGTGTTGCTCGAGAGCAGAGAATGGAATCAAAGGGGGTTGGAGGTGTCTCTTGCCTCCATTTCACCACTTTTGACGAGGGTTTGCGAGGACTGTGAGATTCACGCTCGTGGATTTGGGTCAGATTGTTGTATGCAGCTGTTATTTGATTTAAAATTAATTGGTCCCCGGGGGCGCAAGTGACACCCCCTTTTATGCTCTGCCTAGGGGGTTTCCTAGAATTGTGCGTTACTGTAGAGGAATCAGGATTTGGTATACTAATAATAATTACTTTCTTTTTGTTTAAGCTTACTCAAACCTCCAAGCGGTTTATACAGTTTTACATTATTTGCGCACTTGTTATATATATACTCTACTTGGTTGCACGAGTGCGTATGTGCGAATGGTTTGACGGAAATTTGTTTCATGGAATGACTGTATAAACTGAAACTTTCATTATTACTGTATAAATAAGAAAGTTTTATTTTCTCGAAAGTAGACAAATGTTCTAGTTAAAGAAGAACATTTATTCTGCTCTGGAAAAGCAGTACCTTAATAAATCTGATTGTGAGATACAGAAGTATTATATCTCCTGTGGGGAGGCTTCTTGCCCTTTTCTTCCGCTGGTATGGAAACTTTCTCAATCTTTCCTCGCAGATGTTCGCCTGTTTTATTTCTCGATTACGTGTTTTGCCTCCGGAGCAAGTAATTGGATGTAGCGAGTACGCGCGGACCGCGGAAGGAAGAGACAAGATGTAGAGTGGCCTAGTTATGGCGGGAAGTACTCCTCAATCGCCCTGAGCGGCCAATTAATTTTGCACCGGATCCAATAATGTACTAAACGCGTAGGGCACTCTGCAAATTTCCTGAGAAAACCCAGCTGAAAATTTATATTCTCTGTACACTGCATACAGACTCATACGAAACATTAAAATCAAAACGCGTAACGGAGCAACCCCTTTGAGGGGGAATACCCACCACTGTGACGGCAGAAATGTAAGCCATTTTTAAGAATTTTTTCAGGAATAATTTACAGTTTCAATATAAAATTTTTTGATACAATGTCTTAAGAAACTATACAAAAAAAAAATTAATAGAAAAACATAGGTACATAAATTTTAATATATTCACAGTTTTTTTTTTATAAACTGTATGGATACATTTTCCGTTGCCCTTACGGATTCTTTCATCGAAAACAAATTTGTTGAAATACGCTTGGAAAACTTTCCATCTTATTCGGAGATTTTCGAAACGTTTCTTCTAAAGCGCACTATTTTTATAAAAATAATTTGTTTAAGAAATCGCTACTTCATCAATCCTAAATCTCACACTGGAAAACAGTTTCCTAAAATTACCTCCATTCCACCACCTTCGCTTGAAAAATCCTAAAAACCCTCAGCAGATTTCTGTGCCAATTCACACTAATTAGAATTAAAACATTCTCTTTTAAATTCCTTTAATCCTGAGTATAAATAGTGAGAAACACTCGGAACTCCTAATTTACTCTTTTAAGTTCTGGAATCGCGGCCGAAAGACAAGGAATGCCGCCTTTTCGGGCGATTCCCATCGCGGTTACCTTTTCTCTGGTCCCTCGTTAACGAGCTTTCCACGCTCGTCTCTTTTTCGTCGCTCGCCTCCAGAGGCCTCGAGAGCGTGGAACTTTGAGAGCGGCTGCGCACACGGCCGCGCGTAATTTGCACGGCCAAAGCGACGCACGAATTATCATAGGCGGGATGAAAATCGAGCCAGGAATAATCGTGCCGCGGCGGCTAATTGCCGTTACACACCAATTAACTCATCGACTTCCATTAGTGGCGGGTTGTTGCCTCGCGGCCCTCGGCGTTCAACGAAAACTCGACGACGCAAGTATCGACGCTCCGAACGGGTCCACGGTATAATGTGATCGAGCTGCTAGCGGCGAACGTGCTCCTCGCCCACGCGTTAATGCATCGGCCAAACGGAATTTTTGACTCGAGAGATCGACTGGATGGGACTATTTTAGATGTGTCAGCCATTTTAGCGATTAAGTGTCTTGCGTCGTGTGTTCTACTTACTTATTTGCATTTTCAATTACGTGGAGGTAGTTCAAACGGGTGCACGCTGCAATTCCGTGTTTCTTATTTTATATACAGTAAACTGGGGTGACTTTGACCACTTTTGAACTTCAAATTACTTTTTTAGCACTCCTAGTGCGTTAATGTTTTTTTTTAAATAGGGTTTTTAAAAAAATTGGTGGAGAAAGTTATCTGTTCAGTTGGGGTGTCTTTGCCTACGTCAAATTTTTCAGTGAAAATATGCCTAAAACTCATTATTGATTATTCTAATGGATACATAAGACTAGTATTATCAAAATAAATGGTTTTAAAAAAAAATTATTTGAAAAAAGCCGAAATGTCGTCCCTGAATGTATGTTTGCTTTTTCTTACTATTGGCTTCTCCTCGATTCTCCACACTTTGTGTAATTTTTTACTGTGACTGAAAAATTACCATATGATTGAATTCGCTATTGTTTTTTTCGTTTGACCTTGGCGAAATTACTGCTATCGATTATAAAACACCATATGTTCTAATCGCATCACAATAAAATAAGATAAAGTTTTTCCAAAAATTGGACAATGTCACCCCAGTTTACTGTACCAAACAACTATGTCTTGTGACTTAGGATTTAATTTGGGTTGTTAGCTGTTACTTTCATAGAGTACTACAGGTTAGATTACATGGTTTCCCAATTGTTTCCTAGTCTCTTCAAAATTCAACTTCAAAACAGCATTTTCTAATTTCCATAAACAGTAAAAATTAGAAGCATTCTAAAAATTCCCAAATCCCTGATGCTTCCAACAACATAGAGCCGTCAACAAGGACAAAGTTGCATTCCCCTGTTCCTCAATCTCACACCTTCAAACTGTCAAGGTCACCCGAGTGCAGAGTCGTCCAGAAGTTACGGCGACCATCGTTGGAAGTAATAGAAGACGGCTTATCGTCCCTTTTCGTCGGTTTGCCAGCGAGCAGGAGTCGTCGGTTCTTCCTCTCTCGACAAGGAAAGGGACCGTAAGGGTGAAAAGGTACGCGCCCCTGCGGGAAGGGGGTTAGAGCCAGGAGCACACGAGCGGAATACTTATAACCGCGTTTACGTGAGTTGGCCGCGCGAATGGTAAGTCATAAATATCGGGAGGCGGCTGAAAAGTCTTTCGGGCATATCTCGTTCGGCATGAGGCCCTTTAATCATGCAACAGCCCGCGGGGGATGAACTTTCGAGGGGGCTGCGCGTCAGAGGGTTGATACGACTCGTCGGATCTCGATAAAGGCTCCTCGATATTTCTTCTTCGCGGTGTTTTGAAATTTCTTTGATATCAACGCGCCAGACGCCCGGCGAGCCCTTTTCCACTCATTGAAACGTCTTTCCGGAGACGTGATTGTTTTGGCTGGTGCGAGAGACTGCGAAGGGAAATATCCCGTTTGTGGGATATAAAATAATATCAAACGCGAAGAATAATTTATTCGACAACCACTGTGCTTTATAATTTGCCAATTGTTTAAGATGACACTGGTTTCGAAATATATACCCTGCATAAATGGAATAAGTCAAACGAAAAGTATTCTATGCATTTATGCTTCTCTTGTAGCACAAGTTGGTGAAATTAATTAAAACACCTGATTAGTACTTTTCTGCATCCTAAATTTCCGTATTCACGGCTTCGCTCCGTTCTCGGTCTAGTTGTCTTAATGGGAAGCAGCAGAGCGAGGTGCACGGTTTATTTAATTAGAATTGCAAACCCATCGTTCACAAGGCGATGGAAGATTGCGTGAAAAGTGGTGAAAGAAGAAAATAAATATAATTAGCGATCGTATAGTTGAGTGCACCTAATTATTACGATAGAAATACTAATTGTAAGTTTATATTCGTACAATGGGGTTCACTGCACCCCAGCGTAACTTTGGAGTTACCATTTTCGAATTTTTAAATCTTTAAACTCCTGTAATAGTCCTTTTCTAGAAATGTAGATTCTTCTTTGCTAAAATTCAGCAAATTTTTAAACCTCGATATTAAGGGCTACAAATTTAAAGAAATATTGTCAAAGAAAAAATAAATTGTAGAAAAATGTTACAGCGATGCAAGAAATTCTTTCACTCTTACAAGTTCCTAATTTTCCACTAGCATCTGTATGCAACTCTAATTTGAACTTTGCTTTGCCCCAGAGGCGTGCTTGGGAGCATAAACAGATAACATCGCGCGTTTATCGTGTGCTCAAAAATGTCGCTGATAAATAAGTAGGGGGGGAATGATCCACGGCAATGAAGTTTAAAGGTGGCAGAAAAAGCGCGGCGATTAGGGGTCAGAGAGCATTACGGAGGCGTGGTATCAGATAACACGCACTGTATAAACCACAGAATGATTCTCGAAAATATAAAAGTGTCGCGCGGGACAGGGCGCGGGTTACGTATAAAAGGGGGCCGTGCATCCTCGTTATCGGGCCGCGATTGTCGTTATTTATGCTGCCGGGGGTAATTAACTTATCTAAGTGTCCACCCGTGAATGTGCCGCCTGAATTATGGTCGAACGCATCCAGGAAGCTTTTTCTGTCCATAAAATCCTCGATTCCGCGGTTATTCGCAGCCCGTGAATCTAACGGCGCTTCCCCTTTCGCCGTTTAAACGTCCCTTCCCGTTTACGTGCCGCCGTTTCGCCCGCGAAAACGCCCCGCGCGGAAACGACGCGCTGTTCGCGAGAGGCGTAAGATACTTCCTACCATTCGCCGCAAGTAGCAAACAGACGAAGATAACCGCGGAGAAGTTGTAATAATAATTACGCGAGGCAAATTGCTCGACATCGCCGTCCGTGGAACTTGGATCAGCTTGGGTTGCTAACGAAGATGAGTAGGTATTGAAAAATTGGGTGCTATTTTAGTGTCTCCGTGTTGCCGAGAGAAAACACAAGACGGTGACACCAAGTGTTTGAATTTCGTAACACCCTTAAGAATTTCAGTAAGTTCATTTCAATTTTAAATTATCCACGTTTCCGACATGCAATCAATAAACACCCCCACTTTGAACCCTCGCCTTCGCTAACTATTCTTCTCCATTTCCATTGAGCGTGATCGCCAAAGTTCTCTATAATTCGAGATCTTCGTCGAAAAGAGCCATCGACAGGCGCGAAGGGAGGGTTGCGCGTTACCACCCCTCAATTTCGATCGCGGGTGGAAAAGTGTTGGCGGGAATATCCGGGGTCGTTACGGCTGACGCGGAGCTTAACGCCCAGGCATAACTTAGCGGGCTTTAACAACAGCCGGCGGACGGACAGCGCAGTCGGATCTAATAAAAGTTGGTCAGCGTGAAACCGCGGCTTTAACGAGAGGCCAGGGATCCTCTGGTACAGGCGGCGGCAGAAGGCGGCCCGGTTCCAGCTTATTAAAAGTGAAACGGCCTTAATAAACAAGCTTGCAAAAGGTCTGTCCGCCGTCGACGTACAGGGAGAGGCTGAGAGGGGTTTGAAATCCAACCCACCCCTCCGGGCCGAGCGGCACCGAAACGAGCGTGAAAAGCACTCGATACTAGCGACGATTACACTCTGCCCTCGTCCTCTGCCGCGGCCAGGACCTTTTTCGGTGCTCTTCAACGGGATGGAGGGCCGAATAAACGACAACGATCATTTTCCCGCCGCCTTTATGACGCTCTACGATTTGTTTATCCCCGCGTGCCTTCTCGCTGGCCGATTTAACGGGTGTCCCACGATTACGCAACGATTTAATTGCGTTCAGACCCTGCTTCCACTTGGCGGAACGGTCGCCCGAGTATTTCCACTGTTTAGAGCGGACTCGAAGGAATTACGAGGAACTATCGAGATACTGTATTTTAAGTAAAATAGCTTAAGGTGACAGTAATTGGGTCTTTTACCTTATTATGTGAGCAGAAATTGGTACAACTGATGAGTAAAAATACGTGCATCGCTATTTTTCGGGAGCAGAAATACGAGCATTAAAAGCATTGTATTTAATTACAAATTACTAATAGTTAAACATCTTGAAATATCTTTCTGAAGTAGATTTCTACTTGGTCGATTTATTATTAAAGAATTAATCAATTACTCTGCAACTTTTGACCACAAACAAATTTTTTGCATCTTCTTAATGACGAGTGACCTCTTAACTGAGTAGAAATAGGGACATTCACCTCGGTGTTTAATTACTATTTTAGTTATGAAAATATGAATGCTGCTATTTCGTCACGCTTCCTATATAAAAATCCCCCGAAACCTTGAAACTGGTAGTTGTTTCTACTTGCCCGTTCTGCGACCATGGATTTCCTTCGATTTTCAGTAACATTCGTTCGTATTCAACTCGCACCGGCCGGCATTAGCAAAGCTGGCAAAGTCCGTCTGTCCGCGTGCTGGTCAGATATTATTTTTTTGCCGGAGGCGAGGCGAGATAATGGTGGCCAGCGAAGCGAACGAAAGCATAACTCTGCCCGATAAAAAGCTTTTATTACCGGCAATTAGGATAAGCTTGCTACCCCCCTACCCTCGCGACCCTTTCCTGTTTGTTCGTTCACTTTTTTCGACAGCCGACAATGGGGATGGCTCCGCGGCAGGGATAGGCTGCCGAGGTGACTGGACTATGCCCTGACTATAATCGTCTTCGCAGGATCAACTATCACAACCCACGTTCCCTCCCAAGGACCAATATCTACTTACGCATAGCCTGCGATATCCGCGGAACCGTGAAAGATCTAATCTCCGCGCAATTCCCACTACAAACTCGACTACCCCTCCACCTCACATTTCCTATCGAAGATCTCCCTATTACTCGCAGACTACAATGAAACTTCGAACTTCTCGTAACGAAGCTCGCCGAAGAAGAGGCAGCGTTCGCGTGATTCGTCCTGCCAAAAAGAACTCCCGTTCGTTACTCCGGAATCGAGCCTCATTTCCGTTCGCATAGCTACCCCTTGCTTTCCACGGAGAGGGCGCACGGGCTCGTTCCGAGGGCTCGCTAATCCGCGAAGTGCAGTTATAATAATCGCCCCGTGAAATTGCGCTGGCGTGCGGCCTCGGCCGAGGAAGCGGCCAGAACGGTGTCGGAGAAACGAGGGGGGGTGGCGTGTTCCGTGGACTCGTCTCGCGAGGGTGCGCTACTCCGCGTTACGAGGCGTCGTTCTGGAGCGGATACGTCGTTCCACAATAATATTTTTGGCCCCGTTCCCGCGGAGCACGGCCAGCCTACGTTGCTGCGAGGGACCACGTGCGCGAATCGGCCTCCAAACGATCGCGGTCCAAACGATGGCGGTTTCCATAGAAGAGGTAACACGAGGGTGGGAGGAAGTTCGCCCGTGTCTCCGTTAAGTAGGCCTTACGAGGCCCATTACGCCCCGGGTTACGTGTAATGGGCCGACGTTACGTTACGTCCAAGCCTCGGAGCGTTAATAAGCTTGCCAGGCATGCTGGTACCGTGGGGGTGGATGGGATGCTGTGTACGGTGGAGATTGATTTGGTGGAGGGGGAGGTACTGGATTTTTAGAGGGCTTCGACCGTTTAATGGGAACATCGTACTAAAATATTTAAGGATTAATGGACGGAATTACTTGTTAAGTTTTTTATAGTATGTAACAAGAGGTTAATAAAAATCCATGTGGGGATGAAGTTATATATTTCGCTGTAGATATCAAGTATTATCTGATTTATTGTAATAGATTGAAGTTAGGGGAGAGTTGTCGATATCATAACTGGTCACCTCATGAATTTATCAGTAATTAATTAATATAAACGACATCTGATGATAAAAGTACCAAGTAAATGCGAGATAAGAATTAAAACCTTTTAGTAGAAACAAAACTTTTTCAACTTATGCCATATTTTGTGCGGGCTGTAAATATTTTAAAAAATCAGGTATGATTGATGTAACTTTTTATTAGTTTATTTTAGATAGTAATAATCAAGCAATGCAATTTTTTCCTGTACTTTTGTATTTTTCTAAAAGCGGTTTTAACGTAGAAAATTTCATTTCAACATCAACATTCATTTTAAGTACATATTACATTCACTGTAAATAACTACTCATAATATCCTTTTCGAATTTTTGTAGGAAGCTGAGTTGCTCTCGAAAAGTAACGACTTTATAATCCCGGAGTTGCAAATGTGCTAATATTACAATACCTCATAAAATATACTCTGGAATAAATATTTCACAGTTTCCCACAAGCCTAATTTCAGATTACTAATTTCCACCGCATCCACGACACCTCGCCAGTAACCCGGACTCTTATACCGTTGAAATCGAGCAGGACACCCTATATATATATATTCCAGATAGCCGTCCCGCGGATAGATCTACGTTCGCAGAGCGGAATCCTCGCGTCTGCGCTGCCATTCGTGTCCGTTTCTCGGCGATTAATCAGCCGCGTCGGCGTGTCCGTGTCTGTCGCAGTTTCTCAAGCAGCTATCGGTGTCCGGTTCCGATTTGTGTCTGACTCGGTGTTTCTGTTCCTGCTGTTCGGCTGTTTAACCCGGACGGGAATATATCTTTCGCGTGCACCGCCATCCCTCCTCTGCCGCTCTGGCAGCGGTGCCGGTTTTTAGATCGTGTCCAGTGGGTCACGAAAGCGCCCGTTCCGGCCCGATGGCGGGCTCATAAAGCAAACAGATAGAGCGATCCCCTTTTTCGGAATTCGGCCGCGTCATCGTTCATCGCCTCCCCGTCGCAGCGAACGCTAGTTGGCTATATTCGAGCATCGCGATTGCCCGTTCCCTCGAACGTTCTATGATTCGATTCGACGTCCAGCTCGTGTCGCGCGATGACAGAGGGACGAGGAAACGGCGGGATTGCGGTGTTCAGGCCGGGATGAGGGATGAATTGTTTCCCGGAGTCTTTGTCAATTTTTATGAGTGGCTGAGGTGCTTATTAGATCGATGATTCGAGGGAAAGTGGGAGGGTAAAGGAGTGTTTTTATGGCAGTAGATATATGTATAGTTAACTCTTCGTAGTCACACCTTTTTGTAATTAAAAGTTTGTCACACTGGGTTCACTGTACCCCCGCGTCATTTTTTGAGTTTCCATTTTGGTATTTTTGAAGATTTTAACTTTTCAGTGATAATTATGCATTCCTAATACTTATACAATCATGGTCTAATAGTCTTTTTCTAGGAATGTACATTTTGATACCTATGATAAAATTTGTAGTTGAAAACGAGTGATTTTCCACGGTTGTGGGAAAAAAGCAATTTTTAAATTTTTTTTTTATTTACTTTTTGCTATATATCCCCATTTTAACTCGAAAATTATTCTTGGCGTACAATACACCCCGTGTGACCACGAAGGGTTAAGGGGACAAAAGCTAAGAATCCACCGGGAAGCTAAGCTACGCTATGCGATGCTATGTTTTAGCTCAGCTTTTGGTGGAAACAGTTCTGTTCCGTCTTACGGAAACGAATTTTTTTTTTATTTTATTCTAGGAGGGGGTAAATGCATTTATGCATACCCCGACATATTCCCCGATAGGCGGAATACTCACTAAAAATCCCCTTCGGTGTGCCTCCTTATTAGGGCCCTCACGTGAGAGGGGTCCTTCCAGGCATTATATCCTCTCTCCTCCTCCAATAGTAGGGGGGCACCCTAATACACAAAAAACACACGGCAACCATATTGGTAAGCCGTTTTCCGTAAAGAGACCACCTTAATCACCCCCCAAAAAATCGTCCGCCCGGTAAAATCGTACAAAATTTGAATTTTACTCTAAACCAAGCGACATTTTATTCAGAAAAGATAGCACTTTCGGAAAATTCAATAAAAAATTGATCTTCCGACTGCCTAGTCCCCTTAATAGTACTTAGATGGCAGAGGATTCAGAATTGGTATATGAATACTCGAGCAGTTACTTCGTATCAGGAGTGAGCCAGTTATC
Source organism: Andrena flavipes (assembly GCA_963971345.1). Classification (NCBI taxonomy): domain Eukaryota; kingdom Metazoa; phylum Arthropoda; class Insecta; order Hymenoptera; family Andrenidae; genus Andrena; species Andrena flavipes. Next base: position 2,538,096 of record OZ020480.1, read on the forward strand.
CGAAAACTAGCGACCCATAATCTCAAGATATATAATACCCGAAGATTCCAATTCCCCGATTCCCCACCCCCTCCCCCATCTCACACCTCAGCAAAACACCATCTCGCCATAACTCGCAACCCAGCTCGCTATCTCGAATCATTGACACGCATTTCATTCCCACGCGGGTCACACGCTCATCCGTCTTCCTCCGCGGAGCATGCACCCCCTGTCGCGCGCATTCCCCTCCCCTATTCCTCGGACAACCCACGAACCAGCCGTATCTCTGCCTCCCCTGTCGATCTATCCGTCGCTACCTCCCGAGAACATCCCATCTTCGTCTCCGTCTATTTATCTCCGCTCGTCTCTCCTCAACAACCTACCCTAAAAACTCTTTCCCCCCTTTTCTCTCGAGCGTCGAACGAACCCTCCTCTCCACTCCACTCTGCGGCACCTTTCCCCGGAGCGCTAGAGCCGCGCGTGATCCCCCCGCCGGGGGTGGCTCCCGGGGGGTGGAAGGCGGTGGTGTAACAGTTATCGTTTGGCAGAGGTGCCAACCGCACCGTGCGCCACTTTGACGCGATGGCTAGAGGTACAAGCCTAATGGTGCACGCTGCTGCGACCCCGGCCGGAGATAGGGTTGTTCGTTCGCGGAAGCAAGCGACGGGGGGGAGGGGGCAGAGGAATCTGCATATCGCCCGTGTCGAGTCTTGCAGTTCGCCCGGTGTTTTGGAAAACGTGAGAATAATCCTCGCTGGTCCTTTGCATATCGCGACAACCGACCATCGTCTGGGGGGTGGCTTGTAATGTATACACGGGGAAAATGTGCGAGCCGCGCTTGTAAACTGCCAGTCGCGTGGCTGTTAGGCGGCGCTAATAGCGTGGAAAATTGCCCGCGAGGATTTCCAGCTTTTTAATACCGCCCCTCCTCGCAAGGGGGCCGTGTGTGAAAGTTTCGGGGCAACGGGGGTGTTATTCAGACGCCGCGAGACGCTTTCTTGCGCGTCACTGTAATGTATCTCGTTAACCTGATGCTGGGAGAGGGATACGTGCCTTCTGAAATTTAGAGGGCCGAGGGGAAACGGGATGTTGTTTTGCTTGGCAGAAAGGGGGATTAACTGCGCGGAGTAGTTTTGGTGACGACGGGGTGGCAGAGTTGGTGATTCGATCACTGTGGGCGATGGGTGATTATTTAGGCACACTTCGATGATCTCTGATTATGGTATAACTAATTTGATAACTAATCCCGAGAATTTCGGGATTTTTTAAATAAACATAGTCGTTTTATAATAATGATTTATTTAAATAATAATATTAAGTAGCGTAGAACTAAGTAAACTATATTTATTTTTATAATGATATTTTCACGTTCCGCTATTTCGAAATCGCGCGAGTTGCAAATCGCAACATGTCTGAACACTTTAGGTGCTTTGCTGTTTCTTCGTTTGCATTTTCAAAAATCTTCATAATGGTTACTAATATTATCTACTTATTGAGATTTTATTATCCTTCATTCTTCTACCGCTTTCATCGTTAAAGATGATTTCTACTTATGTTTCAGACTAATGATAGAAAGTAAGTTTGTTTATTTTGAATAAAGATTCAGAACTTTAACACATAATGAATCATTTTATTTACTAAAATTTTCTATTACAAGATCCCGCGATTAGTCCAGGAATCCTGAGATAGACTTTAAAAAATCCCGCAATCCCGGGATAGTAAACAATGACCCGGATTGTATTCCCTATTGAATAGCCTGGGATCTATACGACGGAACAGTAGGTTGGATTGAACAGGAAGCATATTGTCACGCATGATGTACAAATAATAGCGTTTGGTATACCAAGTGTGTTATCTAAATGCTGTACTGTATTGGTGACTATTGATTTTCAATAATTCCTTATTAATCTACTCACTAAAGCCTTATACAGTCCTAATTGCTATTCAGCGTTTAAAGAGACTATTCAGCGGATCTTTCCCAAACTTTCAGGGTATTTTCTTTCACATTCGAACAATAAAAATTAATTCTTACGTTACAAAGTGTTCCGTAGAAATGAATTGTCAAATTGGCGAATACAATAAGAATTCTTAATATCAAAGTGTTAATTCTTAATGTCAAAATTCTTCCCCCACCCCTTCTTTCCCACCCGCAAATCCGCGGAGGAACGCGATCGCGGAGCCCCTCGGCCCGCGATCCCCGAAATTCTCCGAAGGGGTTACCGTACCCCTTGCTTTGCATCAGCAGATCGTTACGTCGTTACGTAACGACGGCGGCGCGTAATATCGATAAACTATCGGCGTATACGCGAATGACCTTGCCCGGCCCTCCCGAGGGGTCTGCCTAAGATACGCGAACACGTCCCGCTATCAGGGCTCGCTTGTTACGGCGGGGGCCCTCGCGGTATTAGCAGCAAATGAAGTTACGAGACAGCGGTTTACCAGCGGCCTCACCTCCCCACCCGGACCCTTCCTGTTATACACCCTAACGACGAATACCTTCGCGTCGCTCGCCATTAAGGCCTCCACCAAACGCGACGAGAGAACGGCTCTTAACTCGAGGAAGTGAATCTGGCTGCTGCCGAGGATAATTCGCCGACTCGCCGAGGCGTGGGCTCTCGAACAATCTGTCGGGGCTAAGTGTTCCGCGACTGTTACGGTTATTGGTATCAGAATCCCGCGGCAGCGCGGAAGTAACGGTCGATGCCAATTACGTTGGATCTGTGCGATCTCTGTGAGCGATCGGAACGGAGGAGCGCTATCGCGGAGAAGCCAGATGCGTCGTGGGTGAAGTCAGCGATTTTTGGGGAGGCGTTCTACTTGTCAGAGACGTCGCAGTTTCTGGCTGAGGTACCTGACCTCGAAAGATAGCGATGCGTGCTGGATGCTCCGCGCTAGTCATTGTACAGGTATTACTGGTCCCAAATTGTCGCGAGAAAGTTGAGGGTACATTACGGCGATGATAATGGAGGATTCCCACAATGAACGCATGTAGGACGAATTAGCTACCCCCTTTCGAAACGTAAGCCACTCCGAGATGAAAAATGCGCTCGGCAGTGGTGTATTTTTATTCGAAACGCGCCCTACATTTTGTTTATGAACATCCGCGATTATACCCTGTTTGAATGAGTGTTACGTTGCTGGCGTAGGGTGCGAGGGGTCCCTGTATTAATTCTGTTCAAGGTATACTGTGTTCTGGGGCAATCGGGTCTTCTTTGCTCCGTTCCAACCTCACGGCGATAACGTATCGATCCCCGTCAACGGGGGTCCGATTCCACTTGGAGTAGATTAACGATAGAAGGCTAACGAGTATATTCCTGAGATGTGTGCGGGTAAGATTAACAAGATCGTAGATCGAGAACGGCCTTCCCAGAAAGGGCGATGGAGGGAAAGTGGTTCGAAACGAAAACAGGAAGACGTGCTTCCGCGATAACAGACCGCGGATCCTGTTCTTTTTATTATTTACCGTTCGTCCTACGTATTATCATTGATCAATGGGAAACCCACTCTAAACACCCAGCGTGAAAATAAAATAAAAAATCCCTCTAACGTTCTATCTCTAATTCGAAGAATTTCAAATTTAAAAGCACGCGGGGCAATCGAAAAACTCAATAAACAAAAGTGCCAGAATCGTGAAACTCGACGATTAATTAAACAATGCGTTACATCAAAGCCCCCCTGCGTTAACCCGGTCAGAACCTGGAAATATTTCCATTGTGCCCGGTTTTTTCAGGAATCGTCACGTTCACGTGCGCGGCGGCAGGGTTTTTATTCGGACCCTGGCAGTCTCGAATTTCCCTGCGTTTACCGTGGAATCGTACGATAAAAAAGACGAGAGCGAGGTCCGGCAGGGCCGTAGTTTCGCGTGCTCGCTGGGAGGGAAAGAAAAAAAGGACGGGGATGGGGAAGGGATCGTCCTGGAACGCGTACATAAAATTAAACGTAGTGTCCCAGAAGGGCGAACCGCTGCATAGGACGATTCCGTGCGCAACGAGATTCCGGGGTCGATTGAATCCGGCGCAGAATAGAAGGGACGGGGAAGTGAAATGGACAACGGGCGCGGGCGGGCAGCTGGGCCAGATAACGAAAGCCTAAGGATACTCTCGAGGATTCGCGCAGTTACAGCACCGTGGAGGGTATTCCGGGCCACCCTCCTCCCTCTCCCATGCCCCCGCAACCTCGCCCACCGCCGTTGCCCTCTGTTCCGTTCGTCGTTTTTATGCCAGAATTCTGGCACGAGACTTTTCTAATCCTCGATGGACGAAACGATCGCAGAGAGGGAAAAAGGGAGCAGCGCTGGCTGTGATATAGAACGATCGTTCGAGGACGCGATCGCGGGAAGGAAGTTCGAAACCGACAGTGATAGCTGCGAAAGAATGCTCGGGGGAGAAATCTCTTGCTCTCTCTGGGCATGCTTAATCTCGAGATTCCTCGAGACGTTTTGGATTAACGGTAGACCTAATGGATGGAGAACGCGGAGTAAATGCAGGGGTACTTACAGAATTCGGCGAGGTAGCTCTGGGCAGCGTTCAGGTTGGTGGAGCACTTCTGTGGAAGAATAGAGAAAAGTGTTAGGTAGAATTGGTGGTGATGAGAATGTGTGTTTCGGGGTGTTGATAGTTGGGAAAATTTTAAGAGTTTTATGTTGGCGAGGAACTTTGTGTTTTGAATAGTAGATTTTGTATTTGGTTTTATGCCGGTGTGTAAGAATGGGTGGACTTGTAACGCGTTGATTTGGTCACAACGCTGGTGGGATAGATAGGAGTAGGAATATTTTTGTGTTATTGGAATTATCTAAGTCACTAATGCTGTATTAGATCGAGGGTACATTGTTTGAATATTCTTATGTAGGAGTAAGTATTATTTAGAGTTCTATTCACTATTAGGATTATTTATAATTCAACGTAGAAATTTGTTAAAATCTGGATTGAATTCAGATTCAAAATGTTTTCTCAGTCGAGGCAGAGAATCACGTAATATTTAGTATTAAGTGAGATGACAGGTGAATATGATGCTTATTCACGTAGAGAATTGTCTATTTCTTAGAGGTGAAAATTTGATCTAGTTAGTCAAATGTTACAGGAAGTGATTGATATAATACTTCGTAGACTCCCTAACTATGTTTAGGGATCTACTTTTGAAGAATCTGTCATCACCTCAAGTGTCGTGATTTTTGTCCAGTCCTTGTCGCTTCTTAGTCTGTTAAGTTTAAATGTTCCTTAAATCTTCTTTATATTTATATATATATATATATTTATTCTAGTTTTAATTTTTATATGTAATATTTCTTGTACGTTATACCAAATTTTGTACTCTAAAGGGTTCTCCCGTTGATTTAATAATAATAATAATAATAATAATAATGCTTGGAGAGTCTCATAAAAGGCAAATAATCATTTGAACGCATGTCGATGTGTATTCTGTCTGAAAATTGTGAAAATTAATATTATACTCGAGTAAAATAAAACAGCATAAAACTTCTAAAAAACCGCTTAAATATTCTGAGAAAAGATGAATAATTATTCGAATGATTTCCGATTCCTATTTGCTTCGATTTTTATTTGCATCGTTTTGTCTTTCCTTTCGTTTTTAACAAATAGTATTAAGATAAAAAAATAAATTAAATTTAAAATTAGTGAAATGCTTATTGAAGCACTGAACGCGATTAGATAATTGCAAATTTATTTAACATCCCATCTCCACCACTTTCAAATCTCACATAAAATGAATCATAAACCTATTCATGGCAGAATAAAATATTCACTCCAAACTGACGTCACTGAAGTATTAATTAAGATACAAAACAAGCGGTAAAAGATCGACCCACATTTCTCAGGTTTTAACTAAGATATGCAGGGATTCTGTTCGATATATTTAAACCGTCGAGCGTATTTCCTCTCGAGTCGGAGTCCCAAAGGCTAGAAGCTGACCATCGTTTCAAATCTTCCTTTAGAAAGAAGACACGCAAACGGAGGGTTATCGCCGGCTAGATCTACCGCAATTGATATATATCTCCAGCAAAGTCGCTTGCAGCGTCCCTGCAGGATAGTTCGCTTCCTGTTTTCAGACAGTATTCATCTACAGGGAAGAGTTCCGCTACTTTGAAGGACGCATCTCGATCGGCCATCGTTAAAGGGAGGACAGAATTCTGTCCTTCGAATAGCTTCTACTAAAAGTTTCAAATTACAATATAAAGAAAAACTTATAAAGACCAACACAGTATATGAAATAAAGAAACCAATTAATTAAACGCGTTGCGCTTAAAAAGCATCCACCATTCTCGAGAATCTAATATTCCTTATAGGACCCTCTTAGAAGCCAACCTACTTAACTCTTTCGTATTTAAATTCAGAAATTTACAATTAATTTGACGACTATCAGACTTCACCTATCAATATAAAGTGCTATATTAAATCTTCACACATCCAGTAACACGAAAGTCTGTCTCCCTGAATTTTTATACCCCAAGAATCCTCCATCACTGCTCAATTTTATATCCACCGATCGCACGTCCCAAGGTTCTCCATCCCTCGTCATATTCGAACGTCCCTGGATCGTTACGACGTTACAGAACACCGATGCAAGCCACTCGGACGCGATCAAAGGGCTTATCGTTAGCAGACCTTGTTATCAGCGTCTTTAATCCACTTGGAAGCTATCGTTATCCAAAACAGAAGCCGTGGAAACGTCAGAGGAAGCATTAAACAGTATACAGGCAACACGATCTCCGGGTCTAGTGGCCTCTCGATCGAGTTGTTTGCAAAATGGCGAGCCACCATCTCGCCACGTTAAAGTACACTTGCCACGGTTTCGGGGGAATTTCTACGCAAACTTGGCCGCGCTTCCGCGTTCCGCTCGGCCCGGCCACGCTCGTTCCCAGCTCCGTAGCTCGCACGTTAAATCCATCGCTGACTCCCACGGTGTCCACGGTCGAGGACCGTTCGATACATTTTCGATGCTCGCTAAACGCGACTCCTGGCCGCCTTCTTCCTTTTATTCCTCCTCTGGCCACGGACTCGCGGGTGTTTGCTCGCTCGGCGGACCGAGCCGAGACGCAGCCCGTATTTTTCCGAGTTACTTGTTGCACCGCGCCCATCCTTCGACGCTTTCAACCGTGACTGTTTGCTCTGTCGCGTCAGTCGCGAGTTTGGTACTTGTTCCCTGGTGTTTCGACGGGAAATTGCGATCTCAACTGCTGCGTGGGCGTTTGAGTCGTCTAATGCCAGAGTCCGAAGTTTCTCCGCTGGGCTCGAGGAGGGGAGAGAATACGTGTGCAGGAAGATCGTAGCGAAAGATAGAATAGAGAGATGGATGGTTTAATGGTCTTCGAATCATTTCTTGAGAAGTTATTCCTGTAGAATTTAATCTCGAGCTGTGGGTCGCGAAGTGTTTTCTGGGTGGTCGCCAAGGTTTCTTTTTTGAAATATTATTAAGTTAGAATTATATTCTGAAATACCTATTTATACAGTGGTTTCTTTAGTCGATTAAATTTACCTTAGCTTCTACAGAGATGTGGGGTCGCAGGTTATTTGAATATTATAAAATGAATTGGGAAACACTGATGTAGATGCTTCTCTTCCTCTACTAGATATACGAGTGTAGCATTAAAAAGCGTTAAAGTCTGCAGTTCGAATTGGCAACTCCTCGATCTCCACTCACTTTTGTAACCAAACCCTTAAGGAACCATCCCAAGGCAAAGCCAGGTAATAAAAAGCCAAATTACACCGCTGAAGGGTGACTGCCTCCCAAAGAGCCAATTACAGAGCATTCGCAGGAAGAATCAATATCTAAGATGGCAAGTAGACTCGAGGCGTTTAACGTGGTAAGTAGAACAGGAACGCGCATAGTCAGCCGCGTAGCGTGGCCAGACAAGTGGAATAAACCCGCTCTTACTAGGCGAGTAGAATAGCGCTATTCCAGGCAGACGACGAGAAAATGCCTTAACCTTGCCCCTGCCTTTAGTTCACCTACACATTCAACGCCAGACACTGAGAAATACACGTATGTATGTATTAACAACCACCTTACATTTTCCTCGAAATTGAAAGAGCCTTTAAAGAAATGAAAAAAAAAAACTCAAGAAGACTCAAGGGGCATTCTGGGGTTAAAGAAACGAGAAGTTGGTCGAAACTACCCCAGGGGACTCTAGTAGTAGGGTTAAAACGATTAGTAGAATAATACAGCTTTCACCAGACGGAAGAACACATAAATCAGTGCTCGACTGGACGAGAAGCTACGGGAAATTGCTTTGATTAATTAGTAGAATAGGATCGCCCATACACAGGCTAGAGAACAATGGAACTATTCTAGCGCGGGCTACAAGAAGCGAGTCGCTCTCATTGGGGGCAGAAGAATAGGTCTCCACTTGCCTGGGCGGAACACAACAATTTCCAATCAGATGCATAGAATGGGATTTCTTGGTCAAACAAGTGAACAGAACCGTCTCAGATCGCACGGGTAAATAGAAACGTCTTGATCAGCCGAGGAGAATAGACTCGTGTTTGGTCGGGCGACTGGAATAGATCCGCGCCGCTACGCATCGTTAAATTTTCAGAGAATTCCAGTTTTATTCGATTATTTTCATTTACTCTCGACTTTCGACGGATAATACTCGTGGTCCATAAAATAGTCGATCATAAGTCTTACGAATGATTCCATTATATCCACGCCATGAATCTATAATACGTTGAAACTGAATCTCGATACAGTTTCGTTCGTAACTCACTCATGGTAATTACTGGTATAGATTATAACGACGATAATAACGGCCCGTTTTAATCGAAGAACAGGAGGACCCAAGCCGCTGCTGATACGCGTCCAGTGGATCGCGAAGATCTCTCGTCTCGCCGTCCCTATTCAATCGACTATTCCTCGCGGAACAATTCTGCAATCTCCTCGCAACGAGACCGCCTGGCGCGCCGATCGGGTCACGTTTGCCAGGCGCGTGATACGTGCGCGCTAGAATCGAGTCCGCATATTTATCGGCGGATTAAATAACCGAAGAGTAGAATCTCCGCCATTGTTGGCCGGGGGCTGGCCGGGCGGCGCGTTACAATTAGCTGCATTTTAATTAACGCGCGACGAGACAATAGCGGCCCGGTATTTATTACGGCCACGCCGGTGAATAGCTCGATCGAGTATAATTCACCGTTAACCGGCACGGAATTTGCATGGACGCGGCAGGTGTGAAACGATAACGAGAATATCCGACGACAAAGCGGGAAAACCTGTCGGGGAGGGAGGGGCTGGGCTCTTCTTCGTTCGACTTGGAGGACGGATGTCGACGGTGGTCGCGAGAGGATATTCGATAATGTGGAGGAATGTTCGATAGTGGGGCGGGGGGATGTAAAAAAGAGCAGTTTAGTTGATGAAGCTAATGGTTTCTTAAAGGTTACGTAATAGTAAGTTTTTAATTTAATGTAGATAATTCTGAGATAGTAGATTTTGAACTGTTCTGAAGGGTCCGCTTTTGATTGTAAGCTTTATCGATACTGTTTAAAGATTGTATACTCCGAGATCTAGCACATAAACTTCCGATTCCCAATCAAGTGCTACTCTTTAGAGCCTCGCAAGCGTATCAGCTTGAATTCAAACTCTCCACCTGCATTTGAAGAATCCCTCTTCTCTCGCGGTCGATACTCAAACCTAAATATGCTCTCGACCTCTTCGATGCCGTGTCAAACACTTGTCACAGATGCAAAATGGTCTCATCCAATTGTGCCGGAGAAACAAGCTTTCACCAATAACATCCGCCTACTCAAAAAGGGTGTTGCCCCTTAGTAGCACCTTACTTCTCGTTTGTGCTTAATTCTCATTGCTATATTCATTATTTTAAACTATGGGGTAATGCATACTAGTTTAATAATAATATTACTATTACTACTAATAATAATAGGTAATGATAATACTACTAATAATAATAGATAATGATAATACTACTAGGGGTAAAGAGTGCAGTGGCTTATTTTGAAAAATAAATGAATATAAAGAAATTTTAATCTTACTTCTATCACCAAATCAGGTAACATTTTCTTTTAGGTTATATTATGTATCAAATAGCAGCCAATCACTGTCTTGACCATGTCAATAACTATATTTCTTCGTAGGACACAAATTTTTTGTATATTTTCACACATTCTTAATTTTGTTTTTATAAACTCTATTAATTTTTAGATTATTAGGGGTGTTTCGTACTCACTTACATTGATTTCCATTTCAAATTGACTAAATTCACATTTATAATTCATTACTTATATGACACTTTTACTTAAGTGGCCAACCATTGTACTCTTTACCCTTCCACTACTAATAATAAATTGATTTCCAAATACTTCAGCGTGAAACCACCAAAAAATGTCCACGTCCTCGTCGCAAATAAAGAAATCCGAGGATTTAAAGCCACGATAACCGCGAAGGAGGTGGCGGACACGGAAACCACTTCGATTTCGAATGTCCACTCGACCGACACAGGCATAATTCATTCGATGCCAGTGTGTTTTTGCGCTTTAGGTGGATTTATCGCCGCCATGTCGTTGCTCCTCGGCCCGTGAAAACGCTCGACCCGCGCGAAGGCGCGGGCCAATGAGCCCTTAGCCTTCAATTAATTACCAGCGAATCGAAAATGCAGAAAGTCGTAGCGCGGTCTGCTGCCTCATTCGTCAAGCGTACCCGAAAGTTTCGCTATCGGAACGTCGGTTAATGCAGTTCAGATCCCCGGGCCGCGCAGATCCACCCCTGAAACTTTCACCATCGCGGTAACTATTACACCAGTTCGAAACGAGACCCGTCGAGACGGTGGAAGGCAGCTCGTTTTATTTGGGGCAAAGGCTTTTAATACTCACCTGTGACAGCTCCATTTCACTTCAATCAGATTATTAGAATAACAATAGTGGAAATGGTAATATATATATACTGTGGCAAATATAAAATAGAGTTCTCTGGATATTTCTTTCAACATCATTTGAATTTTAACAATTTCGGAAATCTAGATCGGTTTTGCTAGAAGAAATATCTACCCTTACTAAGGTTTTTAAAATTCTTGAGATGGAAGTAGTTTTAGAAGTGGTGGCTGACTGCAGCAGGCAAAAAATTATTTGAAATAAAAATCTGTGTACGAAATTTTTATTTCAAATAATTTTTTGCCCATGTTTCGAGAGTTGAATTTGACACCAGCAAGATTAGAATTGTCTGCTATCATAATTTGCACGACTAACAATCATCTATAGATAGTAACAATATAATATTTAACGCTGTACAAAATTAAAAAACCAGTGTTTTCTATTCGATCCATTTAATTCTCTGCTACCTTCGTGAAAATCCTTAAAAATATCTTCTATGATATTCGTTAAATTTTTGAGAAGAAAAAGGGAGCAAGATGGCAATCCTTAATTTGACTAAAGAACGGTTGAAAGCGAATCGCGAAGAAGAGAGCTTAACCTAAGTTTCCAAATTAGCCATTGCCTCTTTCAACCTCCACCTTGAAAACCGTATTATATTTCTAGTTCCCAACACGAAACGTTCGCAGAGCGTGATTTTCGTATTACCGTTCCACCCGAAAATCGCCAGGATCGATCTCTTTTCCTGCTAGCCACGGCAATTTTATCGGCCCACGGGCAACGTTGAGGGCGCCTTGTTAAAGTGAAGATTACTTCCGGTTCAAGACTGACGGTCGATCGCGGAGTCTGTTGTTACCCGCGGGATAATAATATTCGTGCTAGCCGCCCGCCTCGAATCAATATCGGATTACCACGCGAATGTTATGTAACGCGGTACACGTCGGCCAAATTGTTTCTCCAGTCGGATCGATTTGGTACACTTACCCATCCGAGTAATCGATATATCGCGTATAAGAAGCAGCCTAACCACGTTCATAGTAACTTCGGACAGATTCCCTTGTTCGGGGCAAATACAGCGAGACAAGTTGTGCTGTGATAAAGGAAGGTAATTAGTGATGAGACTACTTAAAGAAGGGTGCTTATTTTACGTTAAATTCTACTGTAATTAATTTAAGGAGTCTTTGCACAGAGTCTTTTTCTTTAGAACCTTTTTATAAAGCATATAGGTATTACAGCCACTCATTTTGGCAAAAGCAACCATTAAACAAATATGAAAATAAAATTGTTGTATTCTCGAAACACGTATTAATAAATAGAAGAAACATTAAAGACGTTATTTATGTGACAAAAAAATTCAGTTACAGTGCAAAGACTCCTTAAGCTACGTAATGTGTTCAGAAAGATGTTAAAGTTTCTTAGTAATTTCTAGAGACCTCTCAGAGTTATTCTAGAAATCTAAATGAACCCTACTCCACTTTAGAAAGATGTTTTCTCTAAAATCCACATCGGACACTGACTTTTAAACGGACGTTTTAAATACCCAAGCTGAATACCCTTCCTTAAAAATAATTTTCTGCTTCCGTGGAGTTCCAAGCGTCCGCGAAGTTTGCGCTAGAAATTTGCTTCTTCCCCGCCGCCGTCCCTCTAGAATACCCAGAATTTCCTTCCATCTATTCGAAAATTCACCCTCATGGTCGCGCTTCGCGCCAACGATGCCAGTCACCGCGCGAGAAATCAATCAAATGATCCTCGTACGACTTCGCCCCCGCCACCGTCGAATTGTTTTCTCATCAGTCTCCCGGAGCCGCGTCGATGGAACGGTTACACGCGTCGATTGATCGGACCGACGCTGCGCCGTTTTTGTCCCGGAACAACGAGCAGTGAACACCCTTGAATTTTCTATCAGCGATACCCAGCCGTTTTTACGACAGCCCGCACTGGGCCGTTTCGCCACCTTCGTTTCCGTGTCTAAAATAAAAAAAAGAAAGCAGCCCCTGGGAAGCGGAGGCGATCGCGTTAACAGTCGCGGAGAAGTAACGAACCTCCGCCGGATGATTGGCGTTGCGGCGGTGTCTGTCAGCGACAGATTGCGATGATAAATCATCCCGCGTTCAGCCCAAGTGCCGACAAAACGCCAAGTGGCCAAGGTCGTGGTTGCATAATGCAGCGCGGCGTTACGAGTTCCGCGTGAGTTAAAGTGTTTCGAATATTCCGGGCAGAATAGCGCTCAGTCTTCCGCGGGATCTCCTTAGCATTTAGCAACGGTGCCTTTGAGGGAGGCTGTAAAACATATACCGGAGTACTTGGAATTATAACTTACAGAGCATGGGAGGTCGAAGACCCCGAGTCTTCAAACCCGAGTGTCACTCAACAGTACTCGACTGTTCCCAGCCTCCACGTAGAAACAAGCTGCAACCCGCCAGCCTGTCTACGCTCCCCCCATGTATCATCATCTCCGTCCAAAATCCACGTACCTACTAGCTTGCTCTACGGAACCCCGGAGACCTTACTACCCCTTAGGGCACTTGGACCTGTAAAGTCAAATTCCGTCCAACGGAAAGTCGAAGACGTCAAGGAAGCGGTCAGAAACCAAAAGCGAAAGAGGTAGAAAATCAGCGGTTCCAAGCTCCCTGGGCAGAGAGACACGGGGTGAAACGCACACACCCCGCGCAGCGATGCAACCCGTCACCCGTGCCGCGTACACGGTCGGACAGTGTTTTCGCTGGTGTATGTACGTCGGAGAGGGTGCAGGGGCGCAGCTACACTGGCGCTCGCACCCCCATAAGCCAGCAGGGGCCGAGAGATAGGCGGGGGAGAGAAGGGGACTCGCGCACAGAGCAGGGGAGCGCGCACACACGCGCGAGTGGAAGCGGTGACCATCCCCGAGATGCGGCGAGGGTGGATTGTAGGAGGGCATGCGCGGTCGCCGCGCGACACAGAGCCTGTCGGCGGCTGGAAATCGCGGAGGTTCGAGGCTACGACCGACACCCTGCAGTCTATCGCGGGACTTCGACCCCCGCGCTGCTACGGGGGTGGAGTAATCAGTGGCTCCAGCCGCGGAGTCCAGTCGCGGACGCGCCACCACCGCAGACGGTGGGTTCGTTCTCCGTTCGCGCGACGCGCGTCTTCTCCGACGTCCTTGAGCTTCGAAGGGGTAAACCGCGACGCCCGACTGGAACAGTGTGGCTTCCTTTGAAACTCGCTCGAACCTCCGTAAAGCTGTATCGTTCGAGTTCGAATCGCTCCCTCGAGGAGTCAAAGTTTCAGAGCCGTCGAATCCTCGAGGAATCTTTTCTAGGGAGAAAGTTGAATCGAGCTCTCGAGCAACCGGGTTCGCTGCTCGGGTCCCTCGTTACCGCGCCACCCCGCACGGCGCGGCGGGACGTAGATTAAACAGGACTTCCGCGCGCCGCGAGGGTGCCTCCGTCGCGGAGGGTGCACGGGGAGCAACGGAGGGGTGAGAACCGTCTCGAAAATAAAAATGAAAATGGCCTGCCGCCGCGCGGCCAGTTCGCGAGTGTGTCTACGAGGAAAGAGGAGGAAAACAGGGAAGCGCGACGCCGAGGGAATATAGCCAGGGGAGAGTCTGCAGCCACGGTAAGTCGATTACTTCGTGGTCGATGATCAAACGTTGCTTTCATTACCGTCGGCCTCGGGTCACTGGCACGGCTCGTCGCCGGCACTCGCCTCTGTGCGATACCGGAATCAAAGATTCTTTAAAACTGCCACCAGACGCGGCTGACTTTCCACGCTTCTCGCGTCGCCGCCTTCTCCACGCTCCGAGTACTCCGAGCCTGTGCTTTAACTTCTTTGTAGGAAACAGGGGACGGAGGTACCGAAACTCCATTTCTGTCGATTTTAGTGGCCGCATCGGTTATCGGAGAACAGATAAGTGGAAGTAGAATCGCGGGGCTTAAGGAAGAAGGCGGAAGGGTAAGGAAAGGAGAGGATGTTCTTTGGTTTTGGGTGGTAGAGGGATTTAGAATCTCTTAGGTTTTATTTTAGTATTCTCGGTTATTGGGCAAGTTTGTAACTTCGGAAAGATTTGGGAAAGAATGCTCCGATTATTTTCCAGTAGAAGTAGTCCGTATAACGCTTTAAGTACGTGGCACTGAAGACTAATGACAGACGAAACGTTCCATCCAGATATCCCAAATCTCTTGAGATTCTAAAGAAGCCGTCGCTGGCTACAAGAGCCTCTCAAATCTTTCCCATCGAAGGAAGAACAGGGAAGAGGCGTTTGTTCGCAAGCTTCCTAAACTTCTTACCTTTCGATCTCCGACAGGAAAACAAGAAAAAGGAGCGAAGCCGCTCCCTTTTATAGCGACAAATGTATTTAGACAAGTTTTTCATTTCGCCCGGCAGTTCCTACCGTTCGATCCTCCTTCGGGAGGGCTTAAAAAGACTCTTCCCTGCGAATAGATTTAAGAGGGTCGCGTCGGAGCCTCGTTTCCTGGCGACGGCGCAAGAACCCAGTGTAATATCGGATTCGAAAAACTCGAGGAGAATCACCCGACCCTGGAAACTTACGCCGAAATTGAATATCAATCCACTGCCCCCTTGAATCGAAACGCAAAATCAATTTCCCCTTCGCCTAACACCAAAACTACCCCGGAAACTATCCCTAAAGAATTTCCTCGCTTCGATTCACCGCAAAAATAATATCGCACACTTTGAACTCCCTCGCAGCTTCGCATTCTTGCTATCCAGAAGACTCTTCGCACTTTTACATTCTTGCTATCAAAGAAAGCAAACTTTCGAAGATTCTAAGCTGGCCGTGGCTGTCGAGACGCCCCAAATCGACCGTCCCTTGTCGAGGAACAAGCAACCCTCGACTTCTCCGCGTTTTCAACGCCATTCGCCGCTTCCTTCGCCTCCCGAAGTTTCTTTAAAGGCCAGAATTTTGTCGCTGCTCGCAGGGCCTTAATTCCCTTGTCGCGTAATGGCGTCCCAGAAACGCCTGCCCGTCGAAGCGAAACAGTGTAAGGTAAACGAGGCAATTGGACGCCTCGTTCCCAGCTGTCGACGCTTCTCGAATTCGACTCGAAATACGGAGCTCTATTTTTTTTTCGCTCAACGGCCGAGCACCCGCTCGTTGATAAAATGGGTCGGCTTTTTGATCGCCGTTCTATCGGTCGGTGGTATTTTGTTGCTGCGACGTTTTGTCTCGAACAGCGGTTTTATTCCGGGGAAATGCGTGTGCCGACCAGCTCGCTCGTGAATGCGCGGCGGGTCGGCTTTTGATTGACCCATCTCCCTGCTTCTTTTTTTTTCGGTCGCGAGAATTGTATCGTATAAGTGATATTTGGGGGAGAAAAGTTCTCGGTTCAAGGAATATCGCGGCAGATGGGTTTCGATGGGCTTTACGCGCTGGAATCCTCTCTTGTCGAGTTTTGGGCTTTTGGTTGCTCGAGTTTGAGAGGGAATGGGTGTAACTTTTTTTTTATTTCCACCGAAATGATACCTTTTGGGTGAATTTAAAGCGGATGTGTGGGGAACGAATGGGGTTGGAGAGACGATACGTCGCGGGGAGATAGAAATGGTATATTCCCAGTTTCATGTTTGCGAAACTTAAAAAAAAAAGACGGAAAAGAGAATGCGCGGAATGATCAATTATTTACATTATGTTTGATGTTTTTGAACGTTTACGCGCACCTTCGGGAGTTCCTCTGTTGCGCGTAAAAGGTGAAGTTCGACCGACGAATACTTTCCCAATATTGCGACAAGAGTCCAATAAAACTTCCGTAAAGTCTTGACACAATAAACTCGGGGACCCATTCACTTGGATGCCCGAAAGTTCTTCGACAATTAGATATCTTTGAAGATTAAGGGGACTTCTGTTTCACAAGATTTCCAACTTACTTTCAGAACCTCTCGAAACATCTCTCTCACCACCATCTATTTACCACGCATTACTATTACTAAATATTTTAACATTCCGTAGTGGATTTCTTACAAATATTCTGGAATTTTTATTTCAAAAGCACGGTATTCTATCCCATTGCATAATACTGTTTATGCGGAATTTTTTATGAGAATATTATCAAAATTATCAGAGTACTGAGAAGAAGATTACAAATTAAAATATCTTTTTCTTAATATTTTTAGGTGGCAGATAATATTTTCCTTTTATTTCTCCATTAATAAGTTTAAACAGAAAAGCCAGATCCATGTTCAAGTTAGGCTTGCCACGTTCATTGCAAACAATACAGAAGTATAATATTATCAAGATTATCAGAGTACTGAGAAGAAGATTACAAATTAAAATATCTTTTTTCTAATATCTTTAAGTGGCAGATAATATTTTCCTTTTATTTCTCCATTAATAATTTTAAACAGAAAAGCCAGATCCATGTTCAAGTTAGGCTTGCCACGTTCATTGCAAACAATACAGAAGTATAATATTATCAAGATTATCAGAGTACTGAGAAGAAGATTACAAATTAAAATATCTTTTTTCTAATATTTTTAGGTGCCACATAATATTTTTCTTTTATTTCTCCATTAATAAATTTAAACAGAAAAGCCAGATCCATGTTCAAGTTAGGCTTGCCACGTTCATTGCAAACAATACAGAAGTATAATATTATCAAGATTATCAGAGTACTGAGAAGAAGATTACAAATTAAAATATCTTTTTTCTAATATTTTTAGGTGGCAGATAATATTTTCCTTTTATTTCTCCATTAATAATTTTAAACAGAAAAGCCAGATCCATGTTCAAGTTAGGCTTGCCACGTTCATTGCAAACAATACAGAAGTATAATATTATCAAGATTATCAGAGTACTGAGAAGAAGATTACAAATTAAAATATCTTTTTTCTAATATTTTTAGGTGCCACATAATATTTTTCTTTTATTTCTCCATTAATAAATTTAAACAGAAAAGCCAGATCCATGTTCAAGTTAGGCTTGCCACGTTCATTGCAAACAATACAGAAGTATAATATTATCAAGATTATCAGAGTACTGAGAAGAAGATTACAAATTAAAATATCTTTTTTCTAATATTTTTAGGTGGCAGATAATATTTTCCTTTTATTTCTCCATTAATAATTTTAAACAGAAAAGCCAGATCCATGTTCAAGTTAGGCTTGCCACGTTCATTGCAAACAATACAGAAGTATAATATTATCAAGATTATCAGAGTACTGAAAAGAAGATTACAAATTAAAATATCTTTTTTTCTAATATCTTTAAGTGGCAGATAATATTTTCCTTTTATTTCTCCATTAATAATTTTAAACAGAAAAGCCAGATCCATGTTCAAGTTAGGCTTGCCACGTTCATTGCAAACAATACAGAAGTACATAGACAATCATAGTCGAGAAATATTAAAAACCTGTGTCGAACCCTTTCTAAAATAATTTCATACTTTCTTCGCACACTGTTCTTTGTATCCACAGTCATCTGATCATTACCGCTTGACAATTCCACCGTTCGCCAACAAAGAAATCTCCATTAGCGCGATGATCGTGGAGTAACGGTGCCGCCCCCGTAGGCACGGCTCAATTGTGTATCCGCGAAGTTGGCGGATTCGATAACGGGCGCAGCCTTATTGTACGCAGCCTTATTTCGTCTACGAAGGTACCGTGTCTCGTACATAACACTTCGATCCGACGACAAAGGCTCGTGTTTATTGAGCGAAGTAGCTCGGGCGCAGGAACCGCGTCCCATCGAACTTCCTTCAAAGGGCTGAACTTCGCCGCGTAATTTCGCCCCGACGGAGGCGCCGTGCCCCGCGTCTTACCCTCTAACGATCCTCTCCTTGCTAATTTCGCGTGTCCTTCAGCGCCGAAATTACCCTCGCGTCTCTCGGACGTAATGAGACTGGGAATCCCGCGATCTCAATCGTCTCGGTCCCCGGAACGACAAGAATCGGATTCCTATCAGGATTTCAGGGATCGATGAAAGCTATAACGACGCGCTACAAATCCACCATACGAATCTCGAATCATGCCTGCGCGAGAAGCTTTAGTTACGCGTACCTTCCTTCTCCCTTTCGTTCTCCTTTATCAGGAATTCAGTGTATTCGAGCCAGAAAAGCAGTACGTACATTAACGTACATCCCATTCGACCTCGTTCGTTGAACGGTGCACGAACCTCCGTTCGGTGCTGAAATTTTTATCGGGGCCTCCGCGTTCCCAGCGCAATAAACGTTTAACGATATGCGCCCGATGCTCAGCGAAACCCATTTGTTCGCAAACGAGGGCCCAATTACCCCTCTTAAGGGGATGTTTCTTAACCACCGTCGGCAGTTTCAGGGGTTTCTTTTATCTGACTATTAAACCTACGGGGAAAACAATTTCCACGGGCGACCGACAATAAGTTGGAGGAGGAATATCGCTTAATCGGCGACGAGGATCTCCCCATCGGCGCGGGGGATGCTTCCACGGGCGCGAACAGTCGCGTATGTAGATTAATACCAGCCCCAAGAAAACGCTGGAGGCGTTCGACGGCGCGCGAACGGGCTACGAACTTTCGGCATTCCCCTAACTTTCGCTCGACACGCGCGCGAAACACACACGTGTTCGAGGTGTCGCGAAAGCTGGTTAAGTACTTGCGCGGGACTTAGGCCCGTTCGGCGCGTACTTGCCGCGATTAAAGAATGAGAAGGGAGATTAACGAGGTTCCGACAAAAGCTGGGAATAAAAGCGCGCGTTTATTATTCCCTAGGACGATGAAGATCGATTTTCTGCTGGACTGATGTATAAGTAGGATTTCCAAAGCACTTATTCTTCGTCAACGTTCTCCGTCCCATTTCCTCGACTAATTAAAATTCATTATCCAAATTTTTCCGCGGACCGGCCGCCCCAGTTTCCTGACTTTCGAATAAATTCAGCGTGGTGATTAATTATGGTGATTATTACTCCTCGGCGATTTATTTTATCGAGTGCTTATTATTCCCCGAAAGTTGGTATCGAAAAGACGAACGCGTCGTCGTTAACAGCCTTCCCTGACGAGAGGGTAGCGTCCACTTGCTAGAAACGCCCCTTATTCTACTTGGAGCGGCGCGGAACTTCCGCTCGCAAGTTCCCCGTGCGAGTTAACGAGGCGTGCGTTAATACACGTTACTTAATGACTTCCGGCACGGCTTAACGGAGTGTTAACGTAGAAACTTGCCGTGGCCCTGACCGAAACAGGCTTCTGGCCACTTCGGGCACGGCGATCGTGCCGCTGCACCGGAAGCGTGGCCTTAAAACGTGTAACAGCTGTTCCCGTGGACTCGGATCTCCTTCGACGTTGAAGATGATCGCTGGAAATTAGTAATCTTTCGGCGGTAGGGGATTTTTCCTTTCTTCTTTCTCCACCGTCGACTGTAGTTCCGCGATGTGGTTTATAGAGCGGGCTGACTAGGCGATGGTTACCGTTTCAACGCGACAACGTGTCTCGCTTGATGAACACCAAATGTTCGCGTGACACCGCGCGAAGGCTGTACTCGGCGGCGAACAGTTCGCACTTCGTGGTGTTAAATATTTCATGCGTCGTGACGGGAGGGAATACATGGGTGCGTTATGTCGTGACAGGAGATGTATAATTGCCACTTCCGATGAGATTCGTATATCTTACGTGCAAAGATAGCAGAGATCAGTAATTACGGGAGATTGTTTGTATTACTTAAGGGGTTGTATCCAGTCAGAGGTGAATTTTTTTTTGAAGAAGTGGGAGCGGATATTTTTAGAAAACTTTTTGCGCTTAGAAGAATAACATTTAAAGAATATTTGGGAATTTTTTTGCAGAGAAATATTTACGTTTGTAATAAAGTAACAATCGACGTCCAGGAAGCATTTTTAATTTTTTTTTTTAAATTTATCTAAAATCGATTATCTAAAATCAAAGAACAAAAAAGATTTCTTTAGTATATTAATGTATCCTCAGGTTGACGGAGAGAATTTTCCGAAATATTAATTTAAAGCAAACTGGCGGCTACATAAAGTTGAATTCCCGATTTTTTCGTGCAAAGATTACTCGAAAAAAATATATTACGCGCAATATATGGTGTAAAGCTCGAAAGGTTTTGTTTCTGTTTCTCATTTCGCATTTACTTGATATTTTTATTGTCACATGTCGTTTACATTCATTAATTACCATTTATTCATTGATTCAGGTGACCAGTACGATATTGGCAACTCTCCCCTAATTAGAATCGAACAGGTGCATTTCTCTTCTTGTTTAACGAAGACGAGATGAGAAACTCTGACTACGGATGGGCTCTTTTTGTGCTGCCTGTGGTAGAAAAGATTCGAAGGGACGCCTCGAAGCGGAAACGTAGCTTCCTCAAAGCAGCTATTCCAAAGAGGGGATTAAATTGAGCATTGTCGCGATCGCGAATTACGCAAAGATTCCACCGGTTGCGACTGTGGAGATCCGTGAACACTCGCTACCGTTTCAGGGCAAAGTTCTTTCCAGATTATGACGCCCGAAAGATGATAGCGTTTCCGTGATTCACGATTACGCGCGATTCACCTCCTTTCACGACTATTCGAACGATTTCTCTGAAACTTTTTGCCCCTGGCACGCACACAGGCGCGTATACTTCGCCGGGCGAGCGTCGCAACTGCGAGGAATCCTTTATATTGTATCGCACGGGCGGCTGCTTTGCAAAAGGGCCTTGTATCTGTCTATTTGCAGCTTCTTCCAGGGAGCTCTCCTTTTCAGACCAGGATCCTCGTGATTCACAGCGATGGCCGACCGATAGGTACCAGGCAATAAAAGTTGCTCGAAAAACGTGAACGGTGGAGGCCAGAGTGGCGCACTCGCTTCTAGTGTCGCTTGCGATCGCGGCGATACTCGCGAGGGAGGGGGACACCGGGTTGAGTTTAAGAACTGCAGCAGACAGGGGTGGGAAGTTGGGGTTTCTTTGAGGGTAGGTCCTGGAGAATCGAGACTGCATTTGAAAGTTGAGAATTTCTGCGTTCGGGTGGTCGAAAGATTCTGATCTAGGAAGACTCTACTTTCTGATGGGAAGAGTAAAGTTAAGGCGTGATTAAAGCAAGGCTGCATCGAGGACCTTGCAACAAGAGGGATAACATTTTCGTAATAAACGAAAAAAAAGTCTACTATAATAAATGAGTGATTTATTGGAAATGAATAAAAATATTCATACTTTTATCATAGAATATTTTCTCACCAAAAGTAGAAATAAGAACTCGGCAACTTATTGCGTGAAGAAATATATTTTTCAATTAGCGTTCTCTTTTTAATGTTAAGTCAAAGCAATAATTTAATAAACAGAGTTTTCTAATTTAGTGGAAGCTGCAAAGTCCCCAATTGTAAAGCAGAACACTCCAACACAGTTCAGACTTTCAGCGATGGAACCGTGAATCGAAGTCTGTTACAATAAATCCCCACTCGAGATCAGAATTTTAATTCCCACGTAAGAAGTAATCCACGATCCTATCGAAGTTCAAATTCTTATTAAAACAAACAATGGAACCAGTGACACACTTTCTACCAAAGCTCGATTGAATTTAACAAGCCCAGTAGCCGATCCACGGGATCTAAGAAGAAAGGGAAAATCCACTAATTACCAGCGAACGAAGGCGAGAATCGTTTACAATTCAGCGGTAACAACTTGGCGCGGTGCTTGATTATTTCTCGCCGGTATAATTCCTACGGGCGAGAGACAGACTACCGCCCCCCGCCGGGGCGAACAAAACCGTTCCGAGGGAGATACTTGCAAGTATGTAAACGACGAGCACGTGAATTACCGCGGCACCGCCAGGGGAAAGTGCAAACTGTGCAGCGGAGAGGATAAATTCAACCGTGCCGCGTTTCTCTACGCAAACGTCGCGGCCGCTTTGGTCTTTGTTGAGTTAGCTCGAGAGGTTAAATTCAACGTTTTCGCGCGTAGGCGGGCGTAACAAACCTTTCGTCAGCGACGTGGCTTTCGGGGGGGGGGGGGGGGCTCCCTTGACGGAACCCGTGGCGCGCGAATTTTCCGCGCCGGACGGCGAGAGATCCGGCGAAACTATTCGCGGAAGGAACGCCGGCAAATTCGAGTGAATTGATACTAATAACATTAATTGTTGGGAAATTACGCGAAATTCCGGAGCACCTGTTTTAATTACACCGTTAGGTAAACGGCGGGCCTCTGTTTGCTCGGGCGAAAAGTTCCTCGCGCCCCTCTTTATCGGGACGGGGAATTCTGTGGCTTGGATTCTTGTTAGAGTTGCGAGAATGTTCGAGGAACCAAGAATTCACTCCGCAGGTTTATTTGGATTTACGGAATAGCTTGGTTGGTAATAGTATGGCTTGCAATTATAGGGTTGATTACAGATAAGGGGGGTGAAAGAGGCTTGGGTCACTGATTTTTCTACAATTTTGAAAACAGATTGTGTTTACCGTGTGTAGTAGGGTGGACCTTATTTTTGGACTTTCAATTTTTTTCAGGGCACACTCCAGTATTGTGCGATTGGGGGAAAAAATAATTTGTGCAAATTTGAAATCGATCGGAGGACGGGAAACCGTGCCTCATCGCATTTGAAATTGTTTTATTTTTGTAACTCGTTTTGTAACTCGTTTTATACATGTTTCTATATCGTTGAATTTGTCTTTTTACATATAAATTTTTTTTTTATATATATTTTATGTATTAAACTTTTTTATATATTTTATATATAAAACTTCTTTATATATTTGATATATAAAAATGTATACTAACGATGTACTGCAATGGAGAAAAACGAGTTACAAAAATAAAAAATTTTCAAATGCAACGAGGCACGGTTTCCCGTTCTCCGATCGATTTCAATTTTATTTCATAATTTTCTCAAAATTATTTTTCGACAAGAGTAACTAAAGTCCACCCTAATGTATAATAACACATTAAACTCATTACGTGAAACAGTTGGAATTTTTAGGGGAATATCATATTCAAAGAATCTAAGTAACATCGCACGAATAATTAAATATTGAAAAATATCGGAAATATTGAACAGCATACTCGATGTATTAAATAAATTATTACACCTGATGTGCTCCAACTATAACCAAAATTAAAACCCAATTCGTTTCCCGAAACTCATCTACTCCCCCCAAAGTATTTAGTAAATATTTACAAAGTGAAACAGAGAAGGGACCATAGAAAAGTCAACCAACCAAAGATTATTTCTGTTCTACGAGTGATTAATAGACGATTCACAAAGAAAGATCTGCAGGTTATATTGCTGGCGATTTTAATCGAGCCTGTCACCAGCTCCGCCAGCGGCGCGACCTTAAATCACGTCCACTCAATAAACTGCCCCCCGAAACATTGATTTACTATGATTGTCTCCGGCAGCGAGATTTTTAATTTACGGCCAGTCGAGACCAACCCCCTAGAACAATTCCAACTTACAACGAAGCCTCGGAACCAGTCCATTTACGAGGCCGAAAACGACCTCAACGATTACAGGAAATCGTCCGGTGGTCGAGTACCGTTCACGAGTCTAACGACGCGTCGTTTCACCACTTTTCACGCCCGAGAACACGGCGGATTCCTCTAACGAACAACTATTACAGCGTTCGACGAGCCTCCGCGCTTTACAGAGCCTCCCGTGGAAGACGAATCGCTGGAAGCCTGCAATAAGCTGATCGCATTTAATTGCGGCGAAGGAGCCACCCCCGTTGCATCGATTTAAAAGTTCCCCATACGAGGGGGTGGTAATAAGGTCGGGACTCGTGCTGGAAACTCCTTTCGTCGACTCTGCGAAACGAGACGGGGCCAAAAGAATCCAGCTACGGTCTAACGTAATTTCGAGAAATTGAGTATTGTTCCTCCCCCTTTCTCCTCTTCCTTCAACCCTCCTTGATACCGTGTGTTTACCCCACCCGCGGCCAATTTGTTTCTTCTCCGTAGAAGGAACCCCGGTACCACTGCGCGCCCGCGACCCATTCTTCCGCGTGGAATTGCAAAACGCGAAACGAAGGGGATTAGATGCACGGCGCAGCTGGTCCAGTAATTTTGAATGCTTTGATCCGAGGAGCCTCCAGTTCGATTGTTTTAGTTGACGAGCTTAGAGCTTTTCGGCTCTATAGTCGGCCAAGTACGAGCTTGAATTTTGCAGTTGAATAGAATCCGTGATAATTAATTAGGACGATATCCTATCGTGAATTTTCTTGAATGCCCCTTGTTTCGCCATCTCCTCTGTGATAAATACGAAGTGCTTATGCGCTCCTCGCATCAAAGCTCGGGGAACCTGGCAAATTGGATAAGAGGGTTAGGGAAAATCTATACGGTGAGTGTCGGAGGTCGTGGAGCGGCCACTGAAGCTGTACTATTAATGAAAATGTTAAATAATAGGATCGATGCGAATGACAGTTATCCCTTGGATAAAAGGGTGCTCGTCCCTAGCTTGTCAGTTACACGTAAGCCTCGCGTGTTCCGCCAGGAGCGTGCGATGTGGGTAGCAAATCCGCGGAGAATATACGACAAAGCCTTGCCCCAACCATTAATTTTCTGAGGACCGATTGTGTACAATGTATATACGCAAATGAAGCAAAACGTATACGCATAAATTACGTAACCCGAGTGGGAAGCCTGGTTTGCCTGGCAATTAGGGGTGGCTACCACCCCCGCGGCGGAGAAAGTCTCGGAAGATTCGAACGCAAATATCTCTTCGGAACGTTCCGTATTCCACCCTCGAGAAGTTTCGCCAGCCTCCTCGCGCTACCTTGGCCTCGCGGGATGAAAAATCCAACGCGGGGCATCGGCGACGGCAACTTCGATCCGCGAAGTGCCAGGAAGAATTGATTTAGCGAAGTCCGTAATGAGTTGATTGCACAGGATTCTCTATGCCGTAACTTTCGAGCGACGCTGCCTTAAATTGCATTCGTTACGGCACCGACCCGCAGAATTTGATTCTCGAAATATCACCACCCCCCCTCCTTGCCCCACCCCGCCCGGCTTTGATGGTCGAAGATCCGCCGCCACGAAGCCGGGAAATTCGATTTTCGACATCTGTGTACAGGTCGTCCCTGGCTAAGGGAAATTCGACGAGCACGTGGCCGAGAATTTCCAATGAACGGCGGATATTTTCCTGGTTCCGGTCAAATAAAATTTCCTCGTGCCCGTGGATGGGGAGGGGGTCTTTTCGACGGGTCGTTAAACGAGTGGAAAATTCGGGGAGCTCGATCGAAAGTTGAAGGATCGTTGAGCGGCGATCTGGAATGATGTTCGAAACGAGCGTGCTCGACGTGCAATCGAGGGTGCTTCGCGGTGCGGAGCTTCGTCCTGGTGCATGTATTTAATTTGGGTACGAGAGGATATACAGAAGAAGTAACATGGAGGAATTTGTTTAATTAACTGGGGACAAAGTGGGGGAGGTGGAGATGTATTTGGAGGGTATAGATAGGAATTGGGAATATTGCAAAAAGGGATCTAAGCGTGTGGAAATAACGGGGTACGTTTCTATTAAATTCTATGGAAAGAGAAGCAGTAGGTAGGGGAGAGTTGCTTATATCGTATCACTTAAGACATTTTACGTTGTATTTCATGTTTGGTACTGATTTGAATGCAAATTAAATTTAAACTTTATAATGAATGTAATACGTACTTAAAATGAATGTAAAATATTCTACATTAAACCCGCTATTAGAAAAATACAAAAATACAGGACAAAATTGCATTGTTTGATTATTATCAGCTGAAATAAACTGGTAAAAAGTTACATCAATCATACCTGATTTTCTTAAATGTTTATAGTACGCACAAAATGTGTTTCTATTTCTTATTTCGCATTTACTCGATATTTTAATTATCAGATGTCCTTTACAATGATTAATTACCGAGAAATGGATGAGGTACGATATTGGCAACTCTTCTCTATACAATCCTTATCTTCCCAAGCCACACGAAACATCCCTAATCTATCCCTTTCAAACGCCCCTTCCAAAACTCCACGATTACAAACAATATGCCTGGTTCTTGGAAAAATGTTAAAAGTTCCTCCCTCCGGAAAACAAGAATACCACTTTGTCACTGGTACCGCCAGTTTCGCCAGCCAAAGCACACGCGTAGGTACATTTCTTGCTGGTTTCCCAGCTGCACCGCCGCGGAGAACAACGATATCCGTACTCGTTGGAGGCGAGCGTAAATGCTCGCAAAGCAAACAAGGAGGCTGTACACAGAGCATATTAATTGCGCGCGGATCGACCGAACAATTCTGATCCCGCAATTACGCGCGTTCAGCTCGTCTCGCGGAGCCGCGGCGGCTCGTCTCGGCGGCCCTTGGGAATCGTTAACCATCTCGAAACTTTGCCCATTCGCAAAACTGCCACGAGACCCCGGCGCCCCGACATCCGCCCATTTCTCGGATGCACGCTCAATTTTCTTTTCATTTTCCTGGGGAAACCTCGTGTCGACGCTCCACGACGCTCCACGGCCTCGTGAAAAAACATCGCGCTCGCCCGATTACACGGCGGAACACATTGACAACGCGTCCCGGTCTCGGCTTCGTGGCGCGGCGCTCCACGGGGTTTCGTGGGAAAACATGGTTGTGCTTATACAATAGATTCGCGAGTAGACGTACTTTAAACTGGCGTTTAGTAGATAGACTTCGCGGTTGAATCTAGCATTGGAAATTTGGAATATATTTTCCAATGTCTGATGGAGACGATAGCTGGGGTAAGAGTACCTATTTAAGTGATTTAATTTCTGCATTTTACGGCTACGATTTCTCATTCGTGCGGGGTTATTCATTTATCAAATTCTAGGAGAGATTGTTTCACCTGTATT
This sequence comes from Andrena flavipes, assembly GCA_963971345.1. Taxonomy (NCBI): domain Eukaryota; kingdom Metazoa; phylum Arthropoda; class Insecta; order Hymenoptera; family Andrenidae; genus Andrena; species Andrena flavipes. The sequence goes on from OZ020480.1 coordinate 2,565,625, forward strand.
AAGCAAACTTGCTTTCAGAAATTTCCTATTTCACAGAGACATCGTTCCATTTTTCATATAAGGTAAATGTATTAGTGCCTGGGTATGTCCCAGTACCTGAACAGTAATGCGAAATTTTAATGTAATTAAAAATAAAAAATAAAAATAAATCATTATTATAGAATATTAAAAATTGTTAGATAGAAATAATTATTTTGTAACACTTCGTATGCATAGCAGATTTCGAGAAATTTCTTAAGCTTCTGTCAGGACACTTCTGTTATTTACTAAGAAAATATTGACGGCATTGCTTATTTATATATTATAATAATACATTATTATAATAGTAAATAGACTTAAATTTAGTTTAAGATAGTTAAACTTGCAAGGAAATTAATATCTGTTTTATACAGGTACTGGGACATGCAGTTTTAGGTTGTCTGCTTACTGGCACATCTGCATGTTTTCGTATTTTCATTAATAAATACGTCTATTATATTGCCCTCTTTAGTTAAAACGTACCATCCTTATTTAAATCATGTTATCATTATTTCGTAACAGCCTAATATAATTTTTTGTAATAGGTGTACCGGTGGGTAATGCATTATTAACATACCAATAATTAATTAATCGTTTTAGATAAGATACTTGAACCATTTTAAAAGAAGTTAGGTTAAATACATTTATACTGTTTAGAAATCTTTACGCAGCACGTAGAGTTTTCTAACATTACTTAAAATGTAAAAGACGCGTGAAACTTCAAATATTTCACCATATCTCAAAAAATTAAAAAAAAAAAATGCTAGATAGGACAATTTAACTAAGGACTTCAGTACAATACATAAACTTTTTTTCAATTTCCGATAGTATAACATTGTTATCTTCCACATTTCAACATTTTTTTTATTTCACGATGCTGTTCCAAATTAAATTAAGTGAAAACTCTGCCGCTATTCCTTAATCCCCTTAAGCGTCCAGCCGGTATTGGTTCATTTACCTTAACTATCACCACAGTTTCTCAGCCACAAACTAAAAACGAAATCTAAAACTGAAAGATCCAATGATCCAACCTCCTCGATTCCGCCCTCCCCCTCTCTTCTTCCTAATGCCACAGAAAAATACGCTCGGACTCGCCTGGCCGTACAGAAATATCAGCCTCGGAATAAAAATAGCCCCCCGAAAGCTGGAAATAATCTTCCAGCCGAAAAGGCCGCACGTACCGTACATACTCTGGCACCAGCGTGCAGCGATACCAACCCGCGCGAGCTCACGCCGCCTGATGGTCGAGCGCGCGTGCACGGATATCTACGGCGGCAAACAGGATTATTGGGATGGAGAGGAGAGGAGCGGCGGCTCGATTGGGTAAATGGTTTCGCGGGCCACAATCGGCATATTTGCTTTTTATTTACGCCACGCCGGCGTAATTGGCCGGGCGCGATTCGCCCCGGAACCACGTCCACGACTCCCACCGTTTCCACTCGCGAGAAATGAAAATGATAATCGAGCCCCGCCACCGAGTATCGCCGTTGATATTTGATTCTTATCTAAACGCCGGCCTTTCCCCCCCTCGGGACGCCCCGCCAAACCCCTCGGCGGAAAGGATTTTTCGAATTCCCGAGATGCGGCCGAGATCTGGAAACGCTCGGAGCTCGTCTGGGAAGATTAGAAAGGGGCGAGGTGTACGTACTCTACGGGGGTTAGTTCGGAGTGCATCGCTGCGATTGGCTGCTCCGTAGCTTCGACGACTGACGTGATTTCGGGGGCTTTCGAGGGGTCTTGGGGAATGGAGATCGACGGCCGGCAACCGAAGGCTGGATGTTTAAGTAATTGTATATTTTGAGACAGTTGGACTGGCGAGGAGGTTTAAATCTCTAGGGGGTGCGGTGTCCATTTCACCCCTTCGTTCACGCTCTGGGTGTGAGCCACCCGTAAGATGATTTTCACGCTCTGTACATTTTCCAATACGTAGATTCTACGTTGAATGTTGGGGATATTCGTGGAATATCTCTATTTTCTCAATTTCCAAAATAGCTTACCTTGTATATGCAAAATAAATACCTTTTTTCCGAAGCCGACTTACGAAATATTTTCTCTCTCAAACTATTATATCTGAACAACAACCCTGTAGATTTTTAACTTTTTATATTGAAATTTGTGAAAGTTACAATTTTTTCAAGATTTTCTTCGTTTTTCTAGACATATGGAAATCTAGTATTTTTCTACATTAACTGTGATAAAATTTCAATTAAACAAATATTGGGCTACATTCTAGAGACCTTGAAATTGATCCATGATTTTTTTCAGTCGTTCAAAAATTGTTACGGGTGTGAGCTACCCAGTATGTCAAAGTTTTCAAGAAAGAGGTGTGTCAACACCTAATTAAATATCAAACTACTAGTATTACTTACTGAAAAGTATGAGTATTTTAAATAGTATCAAGAACCCTTAATCATTAATTAGTCTCACCCTTTAGTGTTACATAATTACTCGCATGAGGCCTCTTTGCCGCCAAACTTAAACTTCTGATATTTCTTTAATTCCACATTATGTCCGAAGGAATATTCTTATTCATTATACGTAACTTGGATTATAGCGAGTAAAATGAAACAACCAAATCATTAATCTTCTTTCATTTTCATATCAATCATTAACATTAATTAACATTTCCTTTCAAACTGGATCCTCCGTCCACCGCGAGGCAAACACACCCACCATTAAAGTCTTCGATACAAAATCCCTTAACTTTGCGCGGTTGATCAACCAAGTCCACGATCGTCTAGTTGCTTCAGAATTAAACAGATTCTCCCGGATCGATCTGGAAAATCCCAGAGGCTTAGAATCACCATCCCCTTTATTCCGCCATACATTTCAATCGACCCTATATGGCAGCGGCAGAGTATAAGGGGTTGAAGCGTCCGCGCACACCATCGCAGCCGTGTTCCACGGAGAGTTCGTGCACCGCTCTTCCCCCTCGGTCCCATCGGCAACTGCATTGAACGCTGCCCCCGGGCAAGGGCAACCCGTCCAGTGCTCGCGGACGAGGCGATCGCGCGGAGTTTTAGCGAAACAGCTAGACAGAACTGTGCCGGAGCGCGGTAACAATATAAAGTTGTTAAGCCAGAGAGAGAGTCGAGGGTCCCCTTGGTCGGCCGCGTCTCGTTCATTGGACACCGGTGTCAATCGATTGCTGCCGCTCGTCGGGGCGACGTCTTCACATGCACGTGGCCCTGCACACGCGTGTGCAAGCACGCCTCCTCCAGGTTTTTGTAACAGGGCTGACGAGAGCAAGAAGCGGGTTCGGGAAACTGGCGCAGTCTCGAGCAATCGATCACGACGCCGCCAGCCGACCACCCCTCCCCGCGTACCCTCGACCACCCACCACTTCTAGCCCCGCTCTTGCTCTCTTTCCTGGCTCTTTCCAGAATTAAATTCCGCCAGGCCGGCTGCATATACGGGAACGTAACCGGCCGTGAAACTTTTCTCCTCCGTTCACGGCCGTCGCTTGACGAACGATCGAAATTAGTCGAGGTATTAGGGGGAATTATTGCGCCGAATAACTGGGGCCGTTGGCACCGTTTCCGGTCCGGCCAGCCTTCCACCCTCGGCTGGTAAATTGCGCCGCTGTAACGCGCTTCGAGCTGGTCCCTTGGCCTTTTTCATTTCCATTCGCTTTGCTTTTGTCCGCTCGGCCGTGTTTCGTGGCATCGAGCAACTATTCGGGGAACGTAATTTTTGGCGGCTCGATTTGTATCGCGGGGCTCCGGGTGGGGATGTGGCTCAGAGTTCTGAGCTCGTGAACTGTTTAGTCGCGGCGAGTGCAACGCAGGATTTTCAATTCTGTCGATTTGGGAAATCATTGGTAAATATTTATATAGGTTTTATTTGAGGCATGGAAGGAAGTGTTTAACCTTTTGCTCGTTAAGCATATGCAGTCTGTGCGGGCAACGCCTATCGGCGTTCACTGAGCGTTGCAGAGAGATAGGGATAGAGGATTTCCGCACACGATGATCGTTCGGTGTATCAACCTCGGTATTCGAAGAGTTAAGGGAGGGTGATTGGCGATGAAAGATTTCAGGTGGAATATTTGGCTAGTGATTCGAGCCCTTCGCTGTACGCATCGTCGAGTATGGAGCTTCCAGTTTTATTTCATTCGAAAGGAACTTCGAGAGTGTTCTGGACCCCAGCTGAAGAATTGACGAACTTAATTCGTGGGTAGAGGCTCGTTCTAAATTCACGAAGGGAAGTACTTTCGTCAATAGTTCAGGTTCCAGAGTGCGGACCGCGGCTATCTGGAAAGTAGGTTCATTGGTGTTTCGAGGACTCTGGAGTTTGGACTTTTACGACGTGCTTGTAGGAGGACAGACAGCAAGTAGTATAAATTAAAGCATCCTTAGTCTCGAAACTTTTTGCGTTCCGGAGCTGAAATATTAATTATACAATACCCCGACTCATAGCAGAGTATCTCTCAGCGTCTAAAGTATAACGAACTCGTGTTCAGCCATCTTTTCTTTTTGTTCAAGTAAACGATTACAAACTCGATGAAAATTTTAATTTTAATTGCGGAATTGTATGCATCACTCCCGCGATATGTATTGAATATCACGTTTCCAGTTATAAATTAAAACAGTGCTGAAGCATATTAAGGCAAACAGAGGCTTCCAACACTGAAACACACGAAGCATTCAACCCCAATTAATTCACCACTAAAGAGGAAAACACCCGCTGGAACTTCCCGAGCAGAGCCAGCATTACACTCTAATCAAATTACATCAGGCAAAAGATGCACCAAGCTGCCAGCAAATGGAAAGATCAACACGATAACCAAACACGGAGGAACGTCGTACCGAGCGCGTCGACGATTGCACTTGCAGCGCTAAATGGATATATAATCAAGATTATTAAATCAAAATACTATAACCCCCTCCCCAAAAAGAGGGGTTTACTGTTCCCTTCTCGAGGGAAACCCTGCCTTTATCGTCGTTATAAAATTCTTCGAAACACCCAGGCACTCAAATTCTGCCCTAATAATTCCGTTTTACAACACTTTAAGTTTCGTCGGCGTGTTTTCCCGTCGTTGGCTTTCTACTCGCTATAAGTTTTCGGCGCATTTGGGCGTTCGTATCTTCGGAGAAGCGTCAAAGTATTATTCGAACGTCTCTAAGCGAAACTGGCCGACCCGAAGTCCCGTTTTTCGAAACCTTTCGCCACTCATAGTATTTGAAAGAGGAGAGGAAATTACGAGCGGTTTCGAGCGCTGGGAAGCGCAACGAACGAAGCAGCGAGGTCTTCAGCCGCGACGACGGGCGTTGAATTTTTCGCAGCGTTAGCGGCAACGTATGCAAAGTCACGAGTGGCAATTCTTGCGCGCGAGCGCTACGAGATCACCCTCTCTCGCGGCGGGGGCCGGCGAGGGGAAGGGGCGAAAGGAAGAGCCCTCGAGAGCAGTTGCGCGAGACACAGCACGAAATCCAGTTTGAAACTGGCACGAAACGCGCCCCGCCAAGAGGGAAACGCTTCTTTTTTCCCTCCCCGTGTGATTCATGCATTGGAAAGTGGATTCCGCGCGACGAACCTTAAATTCATGCTGCGCGACGCAAATTAAGTTCTTTGTCACTGGTTAGAGCAACACCATACGGAAGAAAACAGTATCAAGGGAAGGGAAATCAGGGATCTTGTCATCGCCGACGTTATCGTTGAGTTGTTTCCCTTGAACCTGGCTTGGATGCTCCTCCACCCTGACGAGACTTTGTTACGTGTTTACTTTGTCAACAAACTTGAAATTGGGAACTCTAAAACTGTTTTCGAAGGTGTTGCCAAATAATTTTTGAGATAACAACGGTTCGACTCGAATTCACAGTATTTCTTCCAAAATCACATTCCCAGCCTTTTCACAATTTCCCAGACTTGTACAAGAATGGAACAGAATTCTTATATATAAAGCTATACTTTGAAACGCCCTCTACTAAAAAATCACGAGCTTCTAAAGTCCCCGTTGCACCCTCCTTGACCAAACGTCAACAAACACGCCCCTAAATAAAAATCAAAGTATATATCTACATTAAAGTACTGAAAAATTCTACAATTTCCCAGTTTAGCCGGACACTGGCCTTTACGAGTCCACTGCTGACTCGCCCTCGACTTTACATCCCGGAGAGGCGCTGGGGCTGAGGGGGGGCGAAGAGGGTGGCAACGCCAGCGAGTAAGGGAGGGCAGCTGTAAATAACGTCGCGGTGGGGGCAGTTTTTTTCTCCGCTCGCTTCTTTGCGGCACGGCGACGAGAGGTTGTGTTTCATCGCGCGGCAGGACGCACGAAAAAAGGTCGGAAAAAAGCTCGCGGGAGACCTTTATTCCCGGCAATTATGACGCCCTTTGAGGGAATCCCGACCGCGGAGCGTCTGCTACTCGGGGCTCGGTTTATAGAAACTGGTTTTTAACACCTCTGGCCGCGGAGATGGCGCGAGATGACGAGGTGGGTAATAAGTGCGTCAAGATTCCTGTCGGCTTTCATACCGCCAGCGGGAGGGGTTGGAAGCGCGGCGCGTTTTTCGCGGGGCGAGGGTTCGCCTCTTTGTGCCGAGACTTTTCATCCACGATGACGTTCGAGCACTTTAAGTTCCCATTCCCCCGAGGATTATTGAGAGGAATGCCACCGACTGGTTTATTGCTGGCTTTCAGCCGCATCTTCGGATCACTGTGATTACGTATTATGAATGTCTTTTTTTGGCGGAACCTGGTGGCGCAGGGTGGGGGGATTTTGGGGAGTCGATGAAAAGGCGCATCGTGGATGTTGGAAGGGGAGGAATTTATCTGGAGAAAATTCAAGGTTATTACGGGAGACAGGGGCAGGTTGTTACAAAGCTGTTTAAATCTTTTTCACTTCGACGATGAACAACCATACACAGTTGTGTATGTTGTTTGTGTTTTCGGTACTAATAGTAACTTTTCTCTCTCTACTTCAATCTTTTCTACCGAACAGACAGATAATTGTAGGTATGTAAATTAATATTACCACGGAATCAGTGATCCTTTAGCTACAGATTCGTACCAAGAACGTAAGAATACACCAAACTGGTATGAACTTATAGCTTTTATACACAACGGTGTCAACCTGGGCAAATTGTTACTCTCTCCTTTTTCGAATTCAAAGAAAGGCTCCACAAAGTGGACTCAGTGCATAGAGTGCAAAAAGTGGGCACACGAGAAGTATGCAAAACCTAAAAATCACTTTTATCTGATTTGAGTAGTTTTTTTTATTATTTTTAGAAAAGATTTTTTATTATATAGGTATTTATTGTAATAGATTCTTACCATTAATAAATTTACTTTTGTCCAAGAAAATATAATTATATTACTCGCAATAAAATATTACTTTCGTAAAATTTAATCCTATAACAACTTGCCCTGTATTGTATATTCAAAATGGCTTGTTTCAAAGTCATGGTTTTCGTTTAATTACATGCAATAACGGTCATCGGTAGAGGAAAGAACGTACAAAGAAATATAAAAAATGAAAAACTGAAAAATGTAACAACTAGCCCCGTCTCCCCTATTTCCCATGTTTCTTTTATGATTCAATTTCTCTTGTAAGTAGTCATTTAGCGCTCGAGTTTAAACGGGGATATTGTAACAGACAAAGCAACAATTTACTACCTAAATTTCCCGAATTTCAACTCCCCTGTACTAAGTATATTAGCAAACTAATTCTCCGGTGGAAACTGGTGGAAAACACAGTTTGCTTCCCAGTTCCGTCCATCATCGTGAACCAAGCAGCCTAATACCTCCAGACAAGCAGGTGTTTAAGTGGTAGATCACTTCCTATTCAGGCTAACCGATCAAACTGTAGCAGTCAGTGCGCAGTCAGTGCTTAATCAACTTGCAAAGCCATCGGAGATCAATTAGCGAGCAATCACGTTCCGACTGTAAAACGTCTACTAACACGATGCAACGGTTTAGTTGTAGCTACTCGAATTACAACGCTCCGGCGTTTAACATTCCTTCCGTAACGGAAACCCCACGCGAACACGGTCAAAAATTCCTCCGCTAAATAATCTCTGTTTACTTGCACTCGTAGAAAAGCTACGATCCTCGCAATATCTAACATTCCTCCGCAACACAGGCCCGCGGAAATTCCACCGCTGCAATTTCTAAACCAGAACCCACCCCGACACGGGTCCCAAACAACAACCCTTGTAACACTCGAATCGTAACCGTAGCCTTGGAGCGTTCGAATGATTCTTCCACCCTTTCGAACAAGCACCTTCCCTCCGATATCCCATCGCAGAGGCGATAACCCCGAGTTTCCAAACGCGAAAGTCGACTTGGATCGCGATATAATAATCACGGCTAACGCGAGGGGCACCGGGCTCGTTTCGCGGGAACGGGATAATTCCACGGCGATCTTCACGCGAGCGCGTACACGTGTACCGCGGCAAACGAGCGCGTTAGCGTCCGCACGCCCCGCTCGTTTCGATTTCCCTCGGTTCTTACGCGCTCCTCCGCGCGACCACCCCGTTTTACCCGCCGTCCCCCGGTCCCGGGATTGCCGCCCTTTACGATATCCACCGGATTACGGATTATCGATTATTGTTATTGTTATCGCAGCCGCGGCGCGCGATCCTTGCCGCGGATATTCGTGCCGCGTCACAATCGCACTCGAAACCGTGCCGTCAGCCAGTTCCATCTCGTGCTTTTATGGTATCTCGAGCTTTCCGCTTGGGTTGCAAAATGTTTTGCGACGATCCGAAGATTTTGAAAATCTTGGAGGAGCCTTGAAATAAAGTGCATCTTGAAAAGGACTAGGAGGTTTAATCTGGAAGTCTCGACGGCCTCCAAATATTTGAATACTGAATAGCGAGTGACGGTTGAGTTTAAAATAGAGGAGGGTTAAGATTCCGAAGTATGAGTATCTAGGGCTTCCGAATCCGTTTTAATCTAAAAGTGTCCCGCAGCCTCGTGCTCCCGATTCCTTGGGAACATTCGCGAGGCACATGGAGGTCCCGCCAGCATCTGCATCCGCGTCAAGATGATTAAAACGGGACACCTTGTAGACGCGCGTCTCGAAGGAAGCACGCGAATAGGGAGGGGGTGGCTGACGGATCTACACCGACACGTGTATAGTAAATGTAATTACAGCTTAAAGGGTAGCTGGGTTCTAAGCGAGCCCCCGCGGTCGAAGTGGGTCTCGCATTAATTAAAACCCAACTTAATTAATACGCGTTTGTGCTCGGAGACGCGAGCTACCGTTGCCTCTGTGCCGCGTTTCTTTCGCCACCTTTTGAAACCAATACCGTAGGAGCCTCTGCGATCCGATCGGCTGCCTCTTTGAAACCGTCTACTTCCCTCGCCTCGCGCCATTACCGGGAACAAACGTCGTTCCCCGAGCCCTCCGAAACGAGCTGGGCCCTCTCTATCTCTCCGTTCCTCTTATACTCGGAGCTTTGAAACTAGCTATTCCTCCAACGATCCAATCGCTGAACACCGCTCGTTCAACTTCTTTCCTTGCTCGATGCTTTCTCGTAATCGGGTAACTGTCTATCTGCAATTTGGTTAATCGCTGCGAGTTCCATCCAGTTGTATCGAACTGGGAAGCAACTTTCCTTCCTTCGATATTCTTCCGTTATTTCTTTTGTACTTGCGACTGCATGGTAGATAGGAAACGTTGTATATTTTCTATCTCTAAGCAATAAAATATCGTATAATAGATATTTTAGAATTAGGATACAGAATTACGAAATTCGAAGGTAATTTAGGAAAATGTTGGGGAAGTTCGAAGTCCGGCGAATTCCAGAAGTACACAGATTTTTTTTCGATATAATTCTATGGTAGGATAGTTGAAAAATGAAATTGAGAAATGGTTTAGATAAAAGTTTAATGGTTCCTAGGATGTAATTAGTTTTTAATTACTATTCTTTTTTCGTATTTTATTTAAATTTGAAATATATTATTTAATTATATTATAATTGTTCCACTTTGGATTAGCCATTTTGTTTTTAGTAATTTTGACCTCAGATTTGTAAATAGCGACGTGAAAATCCCCGGGATTCCAAATTTGGTATAAATTGAAGGTTTCACATCGATGCTATCATATTCTTTCCTCGATATGGGGATTTTGGACCACTGTGCATATCGGCAAAAGTTCAAAATATCCCACAAATAAATTGGCGAAATCTTGATGTTGAAATATTTTATAAGACACTCCGGACTTTCACTGCGCCAAGACACAAATACTAGGATTCACCGTTAAATTCCCAGATTCACCTGTAGATTCCAATACTCACCGATAAATTCCAATATTCACCGATAAATTCCAAAACCGATCGATAAATTCCAAGATTTACCGGTGAATTCCAGGATTCGCCGGTGTTCGAACTGTTACAGTAACAGTTATACGAAACGAAGCAGATATAAAGGAGCAAGAGGCGTCGATACAACTCTCCATTAGCGTCTCGGGTTTCCTTTCATCCATCTAAACCCAATTACCGAGCAAACGCTAAGCAACCGCGACGAGAGGCCTCGATTCACGAAGCCAGCGGTAAGATTACGATCCACCGCCGTAGCGGGGTGTCGTAAATTTTTAACGCACAAAACTATGCCCATAAATACATGGAGCCAGTGGAAGCAGCGCAAGGTGGTTTGTCCTGCGACGGGCTACAACTTCCTAGCAGGAAAGCCGTCGAATCTAAATCCATTTTCCCAGGGCACGGTCGACAAATTTCCGGCGATCGGGCGCCATTAATTGCTGGAATATATCACCAGGGGTGGAGAACGCCAGCTCGCTACCAGAGAGACATAATTTACGGAAATAACGCGGCCTTCTCTACGAGCATCGTCTCCAGCCGCTGTTCTTTCGGATCGCGGAATAATACCCAGCTGATCGTTCGATTTATACGAGCTGACCAGCGAATCGATTCGCAGACAGCGCTGAGGGGATTTCTCGAAAGGGATGAATCCTTTTTTTCGGTGCTTGCGTAGAGATCAGCTGCGTCAGATTTCACGTTAACGTTCGTTACGTAGTACACGGAGAATTTCTCAAGTTTCCTCCCCCAAAAAAAGGATTTAAAACTCCCTTGAACGAATTAATAATTCTATAAAATAACGGGCGCGGAAAACTGTAAACGAATCCTTCCAGCGAGTATTATATCCCAAGTTTTACCACTTGATACTCGAGCACACGGTCACGCCGAAGAAGGAAGGAAGAGGGAAGCTGGAATCTTTCAAAAACGTGTGAAACTCGCCGAAACTTCGTCGTTCGATCCCCGAGGATCGATCATATCGAGGAACCTGAATCTTTCGGAAGCCTGTGAAACTTTTCGTAAAGTTTCAGCTTAGCTCGACGCCCGAGTGCAGGTCGCGGCAGAAAGCTGCGAGTATTCAGGGATATATATATATACATATCTGCACGGTGTTGCGAGCCACGCGAAAATGGAACAAGACGAACGAGCGTGACATTTCCCGCGGAGCGACTTAACGCAGGGAATGGCTCGCCTCTTTCCTCCCTTCTTTCTTTCTCTTTCTGGTTATACGACGAGTGACGCGGAATTTAAAGCGGGCGAGGGTGGCCGCGGGATGGAGGCGGCGGTCGTTTGCGCGATTAAAATTATAATTTAATCCAATGGAATCGTATGCACGACCTATTTATAACCGGCCACCCCTTGCGGCGGCTATGATGAGACCGTGGCCATAAAATTCTGACCACGCCGCTGCTTCCGTACAATCCCAACGTCTCGCACTCACTTTCCGTATAAATAATTCATGGTCCCCTGTCCCGGGCATAATATTTTCCCAGTTTTCCGCGGGCCACGGGGTTGCAGCTTTGCGGGCTGGGGAGAAAGATTTGTCGAGGCGGTTCTCGAAATAAACATACCCATTGTCGAACCCGGTGCATTCACTCTCGCGAAAAGCAGACGAGGGTATCGAACGTGTTTGTGGCACGCAGGAGGGCTGTTCCAGTATTTTCGAGGGGTTGGAAAGAAGGGGGCGCACGGTGTAGAGGGATTTTGAAAAGATTTGTGATAGTAGTGGGTGGTGGATCTCTAGATGAATATGAACGTTCATCTCATCTCAAACTCTAGAAAATTTACCTAGCATGGCCCCCTTTTACTAAAATAGTAAATTTCATTCCTATTTACAAACCCTGATTCACTGAATATTCATACAGTAGAGGACATAAAAGTTTTACATCACTTTACATCTATATACTACTTTTTAATATCAACTTGAAACTGCAGTATGTGCCTAATATATATATATTCTGAAAGAGAATTAAAAGCTGTATAAAACCCAGTTACAGTTGAATTTATTTAACTAACAAACAAAACCCTACGTAACATTAAACAAAATAACGCATTTTTAAAGCCAACAAAAAGTTACCACTTCTGAACATTAATAAAAAAAATGTAATATTTTGTAGGAGCACCTTTTGCTTTTAGAACAACCTAAAAAGTTACTGAACGCGGTGACTTTTTTGTCCCAAAGATGTGTTACCCTGTTCGACGTCATATAACACTTTTGTTCGTCAGTTAAATAAATTCAACTGTAACTGAATTTTATACAGCTTTAAATTCTCCATCAGACTATGCATATTAAACATACCACAGTCCCAAATGTAGTCTAAAAAATAACAAAAATAAAACAAATTGAAAAAATGGTAATGAATGCCCCCTGAGTACTTTTACCCCGTATAAAAAAAAAAATGAAAAAGCATTTTTCGCTTCGCGATGTACCACTCAAACCAAAATCCATCAAACTCGTAGCTGCCCACCAGCGGCTTCCAAACAAAGCCTGAAAACCGACGAAAGCAAGCGTAACACCCCCGTCCACGAACTTCATTGACAACCATACGACATCCCGAACCCCCTTTTACCAAATTCATCATCTGACCCCGGCAATGCGCGCGTTCACGCGCTCAAAGCCTCCGCCCGAGGCGGACTAATGGGAAAACCAGCGTCGCGCGACTTTTTGCCGGTGGATTAAAATATGCAAATAAGCAGGCCGCCGCGGCTAAGCTCGTAACCCAGGCCGGGGCTCCCCTTTGGCGTCCCTCTACCTCCTGCAAACCGCCCACGAGCCCGCAGAACCCCTCGACCCTGCCCCTCCCCCTTGGTCGCCCAGTCGAGAACCGTCTCGCGCCCCTTTCGCGCCGCGGAACACCCAACAACCCCCGCCGGTGATGTACGTATTCGCTGGCGCGACACTCGGGGAGATTACGAGGGGGGGTGGCTGCGCGGAATTACATTTTAATTTCATCGGCGGCGCGCGCGTGCCTGCTGCTCCTCGAAATACTCGGGCGTATCTTGACGTCGATCTCGGTGAACCGCATTCTGGAGCAAAGGCACAATAAATTCGGCTTCCTGGTTCGTCTGCCCGCGCGGAAACACCATATTTTCAGGATATTTTCTAGAGGGGTTGGCCGTGTTCATAACACTCCGCTTCGCGAATTGGGTGCCACTTTTTCAGCGCAATTTGTTGCGCGGCAGCTACGACTTTAGCACCACGTCCTTCTACTTCTTTCTGTCTCACCTGTGTTTTGTTAACTTTTATTTTTCTACGTTCTCTCATCCTTGCGAGTTTCTGCCTATTTATTACTTGGGATTGGCAACTATCAAGCATACACTAGCGGGCAAAAAAGGTACTAATTTCACGATTTGTTCTATTTTTATTCTTTTTTAAAATAATCTGATGGAGAATTTAAAGCTGTATAAAACTTAGTGAAAGTTGAATTTATTTAAGTGGCAAACAAAAGTGTTATATGACATTAAACGGGGTAACACATTTTTGGGGTTGATAAAGAAGTTACCACGTTTAGTAATTTTTAAGGTTGTCCTAAAAGAAAAAGGTGCCCCCACAAAATATTAGATTTTTTTATTAATGCTCAAAAGTGATAACTTTTTGTGTTATCTTGTTTATATTAGGCACATACTGCAGTTTTAAATTGATTTTAAAAAGTAATAGACTTTGGTGCTGCGAAAAAGTGGTAACTTTTTTGTCCGCTACTGTAGATACTTCTTCTTTAACTTTCTCTTCTACGTTTTCACCTGCCGTGCTTCTATGCCTTGCCTTCTCTTCTTGTACTTCTGACGAGCGAAACAATGTCACGGCTGTTTATTCCCCCAATTTTGTATCATTTTTAATAAATAGAATATTGTCTCAAACGAAGTCCATCGCTATTCAAAGATGATATTTTTCTACTCACATTCAGAATATTATTCAGAATAAGAAACAGAGCCTCGGCAGATTTTCCTTCCCCGTTTCATGTCGCTACAAAAAAAGAAAGACTCTTCTCGAGAAAGACACCCCAGCCGTAAAAAGCAATTGAATTCCAGAATTTCGGTTTATTCCCTGGCAACGAGTTACGAATCCTCCTGATTATAGCCGGTATTCGGAAGAGCCCTTACATCGTCAGACAATTCTTTCGTTAGACGGTCGTAATTCCAGAATTCCAGCCCCGAGCTCCGCCAGGCGCAACGTGCACTGTAAATTTTTTACAGCTCGCACTTAGTCACAGAAAAGTTCCCGTGGACTGCACTTGGCCGCGACGCCAGGGGCGAAAAAATTTTATTGGACCCAGAAGTTCCCTAATTCGCTTAACCGGTGACGCTACCGCGGGAAGGGTGGTAGGAAGAAAAAAAATAAAACTTTCCAACCGCTTGTGCCAGAGACCCGACCATTATCTCGGGAATTCTTCTCGCTGGCACTGCGGTTGGTTTATCGTACGCTTTTGAAATTTATTTCAATTCCCGTGTCTAAACAGACCAGTGAACGCTCGCGTGTTTAACTCGAATCTACGCGGATATCATTCTCGAGAAGATAGAACGGTTGATAGGTGGTGAACCGCTATCCCGGTTTTTACGATCCCCGGAGATTTATGCAGGATTGCATCGGCGGGTGTAAATGGGCGGATAATTGAATGTATTTACGCAGAGTGGAAGCATGCATATTTACCATTGACCTAAAAATCGTAAATTCCCGAGGCGGTCTCATTTTTCACCAGACAGATCTCCTCCGGTGAACGTTCGACCCCTGAAATATCACGTATCGACATTCGCCTCGAGTACACCCTCTAACCAACGAGGGGACGGAATTCCAACGAATTTACCGTTCCCTTTCAACGGGCCGTCGAGCTATTCGCTCCACGATCCGCGATATTTATCGAGGTAAATCGAATAACTTTTGTGTCTCCCATTGTCCTTGGTTCCTACGACTTCCCTCCCTCCCCCTGTAACGTTTCAATCCACCACCTTTTCCACCCTCTTCTTACCCTCTGGTTGTATCCGTTCGAAGTTTAATCGAGTTCATCTGGAATTCCTTCGAAACAGTCCCACCTAACAGCCTTTGTCTGGATACAAACCCTTCTTTCGAGGGGGTAAGTCAGCCCTCCACGCGTGGTTGGCTTAATTGTCGCGCGTCCACGGGAAAATAAGACTTCGTGGTTGCGCCACGGTTTCGACGGCATTTCGGTGTGGGTGAAATGCAGCGAAATACTTAACACACACCTAAGTGGGGTGAATTCGTGCTCCCGAGGGTAGAAGTCGCTAAATGTGTCTTTCCCCAGCCAATGTAAGTTTACAAGGGATGAGAATACCTGCACACTTTATATTATTATGTTATTTCAAAATTCTTTACTGAGAATCCATAAATTTGATTATTATTTACTTTATTGATACATAATTGTTGATATTTTAACTACCTTTACGAATTTTGTCAATGGGGAAAAATTAAAATTAAACGCAGTTGAGTGCTTTAAAGCAGGACTTAAAACTGTTCCGAAAATAATTGTTTAGATTAAAACAGTTATGGAAAAACTTTTAACTCCCTATTCTGAATAATACAGTATGTGCGAATGTAAAAATTATGTAGCTGATTTATTTTTCTCAACGGTTTATTAGAAATCCATGACATGTGTGAATATTTCTCCTTTTTCTATAAGGATTTTGTAAAAAATATGCACGTATGCAGTCATCTGCAGCTACAATAAAAATTAATAAGATAAACTCATAGAATCTGACTCTGAGAAATCGTGCTCACCGTAAAAAAAAATATCTTCCGGGAAAGTGACTCTCCTTCGTTCATTTTTTAATATTTTTCTATAACAAACTCACCGAGTATTGCTGAATATATGTACTTTTAAAATAAACAAGTAGTTGTAAAAAATATACATCAGATTTTCCACCAAAAATTACCGAAAATCATACCTGCCAACTAGGCATGACTTCTTAATTTGCTAAGAATCATTTCGAATTCCAAATTGCCCTCCATAACTTTTTAGCTACCCCAGGTCATCTTCTCGCAGTCTCCAACCTTCCCTGTAGAAGACTACAGAAGACAGAAGAAGGGGAAGTGTGGTCTGCCTACGAGTCCGTTTGTAGATTCAAAGACACCATCGCTCAATATTATATCTCGCTATATTCTCTTCCACTCAGAGTACAAAATTCGAATCTCGCAATTCACCGGCTCGCGAGGCCTCGCTGGCCGTATTTCCTCTCGCTATGTCCCTCCGCCGTTGTCTCCACACCCCCTCTCACCCTCATTTCCCGGCTGGCTGCTACAGTCGGGTTTCCAGCCCTTCGCTCGTTAAATCATTTGTTCTCCAGCGGCAGCGTGGCCGCTGCTTTCGCCACGCCATGCCAGACGAGCCAGATATTCCAGCCTCGATGCCTGGCAATCGATTTCGTCACCCTTTTCCGGGGCCCTCGATTCGCCGAGGAGTCGATTGCGGCCTGGCGGACGTTGCTGCGCGAATTAAGCGCCCCGGCATCGATGAGTTGTCTCGTCCGGTGATTTATGGTACAGATTCAGGAAAAAGGAGATTGGCTACTCGCGTCGTAAGAATACACTGGGAGCGTGGAGTAATCCTGTGAACTGGCATGTCCACTTTCGAAATTACTGAAAACTGTGTTACGGCGAGACTGTGTACTACTTAGGGTGGGTTATAAATTCTTGCCCAGTACACAGCATCCTATTTTGCTTTTCTCGGTGTTAGAGTCCGAGGAGTGGCGCCGTGCGTGGAATTACGCAATTTAAGAGAAGCATAGTAGAGTTTATTCCAAAGAATGGGAGCTATTGTATACAGTACTGGAAATATTTATTGCATCATCCTCGAAGAAAGAATTTTAAATAATCTTCGTAACTCTATGATTGAAAATGTAGTTGGTATTTAATTTATTTTAACCAAGGTATCGAGTAGGTATCTACTGTATGCCTAGTTGACAATCGCGGAAAAATAGTTCCGTAAAATGTTAATACTAAATGAGGTGGAAGCGAACACACTAATTATTCGACTGACGCAATATATATTTCCAGTAGTGTAAATATAATCCCCATAAAGAACTTCAAAAAAGGAAACAAATCACGCCAAGTATATGGTAAAATCGAGGACGGAAAAGAGTAAAGTATAAAAAACAATAGAAGAAAATATACATTGAAAAAAAAAATGAGCTGCAAGGACTTACGTTTGCATAAATGTCCGCGGCCTGGAAGTCAAATACTTGGCTTGGCCAGTTATTTTCAGATCATCAATACCAATATCCTCCCTTTCGCAGGCTTTCAGATAATTCGTTAATTAAATCAATTTAAAACTCTAACACTATAAGTAGAATTTCATTATATTGCGTTTTAAAATAATTTTAAGATAATTCGTCGCCTCCGATACCTTTCCTCCCCCAAGCTTTCATCAGCTAACTTGTCAATTTAAAACTCTGTCAATTATTTTGTGTTTTTAAATAATTCTTATTCATCGACACCACGACGATACCGCGTCTCTTAATTTCACGGAAAAATTAAACTCAGCCAATACGTATGAACAGCGAAGGAACTTTATTTTCCTATAGGAAACTTCATTACAACTTGTGAAAAATTATCAACGCTCTACAAAAGCAAGTAAAGTGCCGGAAAATCCCCAAGGGAAGTGTTACATTCGTTCCAAGCGTCAACTTCGCTGAAGTTTTCAAAAGCTGCAGCTGACGACAGCCGCAGGTGCGAGACCCTTCGTGACAGACCGTCCAGACGAGAACGATAAAACCTCTCCGCCACAGAAGTATCATTTGAAACAGAAACATACATTCGGAATGGCCACTTTTCGTACGCTTTTCAAAAATGAGAACAACTTCGAGCCAGAAAGTTTCCCGGAACGTCCTCCCGCGATCCTCCCCCATTTCTCCGCCACAATTCCAGCATTTACCCCGTTCGTTCCCGACAAAATCCGAGGGATGAAAGGAGGGCGGCGAAGCGGGGGAGGCGGTTCGTCAACGGTCGCAAAAACTGGGTCGTTAATTCGGGATCGTGGTTTGCAGGTGCGCGGCATCGCGGAAATTCTTCTCTCTTTTTTTTTTTATCATATGTCATCGCGGATCCACCGCTCTCCTCCCCCTCCGCCCGGTTCTAGCGACGACGAAGCCACGAGGCTGCGTACAAGCTCGATCACCGATGCTCGTCCGTTCGCTCGGATTATGATGACCCATCTACCACGGTCAGCTCGTTCAGTTTCGATTTATGGATAACCGATAACCGGATTCGTTCATCCCCCTTGGGCTACCCTCGAATCGCTTCTCCTCTGCGTCGGCGAGCGCGTGTTTTTTACGAGGATACCTGGACGATAACCATCGCGAAGCCAGGTCGCGAGCGGAATTTTTCTTTGGCGTCGTTTCGCCCCTGAACCACCCACGCGCACCCTCCGCCCAGCGCTCCCTTTGACCCCCGCGAAGCCAGCTCGAGGCTACGATCGGTTTTTTTCCAACGGTCGCGGCGCTGCGAAGCATTTCTCAGACGGAAATCGTAAACGATTCTCGGCTCTCGTCCCGAGACAACGCAGCGTTATCCCCGACGAGCTTACACCCCCGAGGGAGCAACTACACCCGTGCCGTGATCTTTTGTCGCGGACAGACAGCGTGGAGACGAGTCGACGCGAACGTGGAAACGCGTCGCTGGACCGAAACAATTTTGGAGGGCGAGGTTGTAAATTGTAAGGGAATCTTTTCGTGGCTTATAATGGAGGGGTGGGAGAGGGGATTCTATGAAACGAGGGCTTTGGTACCGCGGTTGTGGTCGTTGGTAATAGGATGGCTAGGAATTGGAAATTGTAAATGGTTATGATGTGATATAATTTGATGATGGATTCTAAGTGGAGGCAGGGTTGTAATGGGGAGTTAGTCGATTGAGTTGAAGAGAGAGTGAGTGGTTGCAGTGCGTGGAGCAAGTAGGTATCATGTGGATTGAATGGGTTCCTTAGCTTCCGGGTTAAAATTAGGGTAAAAGAATTAGAACACGAAGTTAGAATAAAACCCCCACGCGTATTTTTCATCCCTCACAAGTGGACGCTAGATAGAAACACTTATACAGAATGGTACGGAGTATTTAAAGTAGGGGAGACCGGGGCTAGTTGATTAATTTTTAACATTTCTAATTTTCATAAGTAGACCAGTGGTATTTTGTGGACTTGCTGCATACTAAAAGTTTATAAATTTCATTAGGTATACAGGCTTAATTTTGAAAATCGTTTTACTGGAGTATAGGTTGTAGTTTTTATTGTATTTAGAGTAGTGAGACGAATAAGTCAACAAACCCCGGCTGCGGAGTTAGTTGACTGGATATTTACTTTTCAGTTTTAACTCTTTGCCTGCGAAAGGCTTATATATACGCTGTCACAGTTCCATGTCACAAAAAGTATATTGGCCAATACTTTTTTTTTATTTTTTTTTCACTCCTTCACGGTGTTATTTTTTTTTTATTATTAATTATCATTGTGTTAGATACCGTAATTATTTTAGATAGGGTATAAAACTGGCAGAGGTGAGTTTGGAAGGATTTGTGGTGGGGGAAGTGCCTCGACTGCATCTTGAGTATATAAAATATTCAATTATTAGTGGTATTCCTATGCTTAATCAAGTAACCCCCTCTGACATTGTTACCATATTAAGGG
The DNA here is from genome assembly GCA_963971345.1 of Andrena flavipes. NCBI lineage: Eukaryota > Metazoa > Arthropoda > Insecta > Hymenoptera > Andrenidae > Andrena > Andrena flavipes. The sequence continues at coordinate 2,585,516 of OZ020480.1, forward strand.
CCGTACGTAGAAAACCTCCACGCACCAGATAAAATAAACTCCCGTGAATTATAGTCAACGTATCGCGTCTCCACAAAATAATCACAAAAAAAAACATCAAGCAGTACTTAATGAACAAAATTCACAAATAGTCGCAACAAAAATACAGTAATGACTCGTTAGTGTCCCGTTTTTACCATGCGTTATAATCACGCTCACTATCCCCACCATTTCTTGGAATCCTTCAGTCGAGAGTGAGAGAACGAAAGAGACGACGGCAACTTCGTGTCAACTGTTTCGTTCCCTCTCGCTCGGCTCTGGGGTTTTCTCACTCGCGGCATCGGCCGCACGGAATAGTCTTAGAGCATATACTACTCTAAGGAAATAGTGTCCACATCGCGTTAGTATCACGCAGCCAGCCCCGATCGTCGTGATTCTAACGAGACATTACTGTACTTACTTGCCGCCGACCTCCCTAGATTTTTCATTCTCACTGACAGAACACGCAAATATTTATCACGGCGGCGCATTAAATAGCAAGCTGGTCATTCGTACCCTTCAACATCGCGAATCACAGCATAATTTATTCCATTATACAACAATTAAACGGAATTCGTCAACTAACCTCGTTAGTCAACTAACCCCGGTCTCCCCTACTGTTACCGGAAACCTCAACAGGACCCTCGAACTCGCTGTCAATCATCGCGCATCAAATCAATAACATATTTCACAAACAGTTGCCGCACCCTTCGATATCGTCGGGAAGCAAACGAATGCTACTCCGCCACTTTCCACTCGTCAAACGTTCGAGTTCCCGACGCAACGATCAACGACATCATCCCCGCTGCCACGCTTCGATCTTTATTCCCTGGGAACGCGGTGGAAAGGGAGCCGCGTCGAAACGCCAGCCAGCGAACGCGGGACGAGCAGCGAAATGCTCGCGGACCGAACGGGGATGGCGGTATCCGCGCTATTGCTCAAACGCTTTAAACCTCGGATTATCCTGCTGGTTTAAAATCCCCCCCCGGCCCCCCTCGGACCCGTGCTCCCCTGTCGGCGACACCCCGCGACCACCGTCACCGCCATTGCGAGAGAGGATCCTGTCCCTCCGCGGTCGCCACGAAGATTTAGCCCCCTTTTTTTGCGGAAACGCCGGACGAACCGGCGAGATTAAAGCGTACAACAGACGGCATCCGGCCTGGTAATGTTATTAAAAAGGGAGGCTACCGCTGATAGGATCGTGGCCGTGTATGAATTCATGGGACGAGACGCTCATTGTTCCCCGGTTTTCGGCCTGTTTAGCAATATCGCGGGCTTCCGCCACACTCGGGCTTGGTTATTAAATTTCCACGGAGTTATTAGGAATGATGTAGGATCAGTCAGGCTTGAGGGATGTTTGAAAGACTCGGGGACGAAGAAGAAGGCACCTTTGACGTTCAGTGGGTCTGCGTTAGGTTCGAGTTGTTGGCAATGGAATTGCAAGGGAAATATTTTGTTAGACACAATGTGTGAGAGACAGGTATTGTTTTGTTTTTGCCCAGTCTCAATTTTAAGGTGTGAAATAGCCCCTGAAAGATCGGAAATCTGTATTTCTCGAATTAAGCGTTCCGCCGATATAAACGCCAAATATCCAACAAATTATTATACGTATATTTTTAGGAGAAATACATATTAATAGTAATTTACGAGTTACGCAAAAAATTGGCAACCGGAACAGTGGAGGTCTAGAGAAACTTGGAAGCTATTATTCCTCGAAGATATATCATCTAAAAGGCGACAGTGAAAATTCAATTTCTTTACTTTCCATCGCCTCCGCCGTTTTCCCTCCGAACGGTGACTATAATCTTGGCTGTCCTGCCGCGCGATGGGTGACGCAGTAAACGAGATTAATGCTATCAATTTTATCAAACAGATAGCCACGGTTTATTCGAAATGTCAGCTTCAGCCGACAGCTGTAACGAAAAAAGGTTAAACTCGGACGGGATCCGATATTTATGTCCAAATAACGGAAAATATCGTTGCCACGATTAAACGGTATTACACGTATTTACAATATATTTGCCATTTTTAATAATTCCATGCAAGAAGCTTAGCCGCCTCGTATAAATCAAAAGCCGCCGTTCGAACCGAGGCCGCCGTTTAATCCGACGCTTTTAAACTCCCCAGCGCGATTCAATAAAATCGAGCAACTTTCGCGAGCATTCGAATTGATTCCCGCGTGGAACGGTTTAACTTGCCTAAGTGAAAGGGTCCATTGCTGGACGCATTAGACTTGGATTATTATTCACCGGTACACAGAAAAGTGTATCGGGACTTAAGGATCAAGAAACCACCCAACATAATCAACATAAAACAGATCCTACGAAATAAACAAACAAGATACGTTGCCCCCGAGCCTCGCGATCTTCGCAGCCTCGCGTATCACTCCGTTCCACTCATTTACGCGCCGCATCCAGCAGAAAAGTAAGAGCGGTTGATCGATAAAGGGGGCAAGGTCGCCGGCAGGGACACTCACCTTACGCCCAAATAAAAATGGCTCCCGCCACGATGTAGCGGCTCGAGAGCATCCCCCGTTACGCGGGTGGTAAGCGAATGTCCTCGGGAAAAAATCCCCCCGTGGGACGCGCGGCTCCCCCTCGGAAAAATGGGAAAGAAAAGGCGAAAAAGTGCCTGTCTGCCCGCGGGAGTATCGATCGACTTTCCGGGGGGGCGATGGCGCGACGAAGCACGTGCCAAACGATTTAACTTCCCTCCCCGCGGGCCTACGTCCACGGCCGGTTGAAGGTTTTTTAATCAACGTCGACCAATGGTCATTATAACGCTCGTTTAAAGCTCCATAACACGGAGGACACAGGCACGGCGAGTGTAAAAAACGGGGCGGACGAGCGGCCGACGCCGGGATATCGGCACCGAAAGAGCCTCCCTTCGTTATGGACGACCGTATTTCACGGCGTTAACGAGCGCCACCGCTACCCGCCGCCGCGTTTTGTCGGCGATAAACTCGCGACAGCCGTGACAGATACGAGGACGAATGCCCTGGCGCCCGTCCGATTGACGAGGAAACGTCCAAGCATCGTCCCACCGATTACCATATTTCGATCCGCGGCTCGCGTAGAACTTGGGACGACCGATCCGAACGGCCTGGCTGACGTGCCCCGTTGGAAGCTGATAAGGGATACTCGGGAATTTTTCAACGACGATAACAGATCGAGGACCCGGTTTCGGATCACTTAAGACGCGAAGGGAGCAGTGTCTGGTGAACCTAAAACATTTTACTATGAGCCAGGTATCAAATGTTTGCGTATAAATTTAAAAATACTTCGTAATTATCTAGTAATTCTTTGGAATAAATTTGTATCGTGGTAAACTTGTTATTTGGTATTTGGAATTCGGTTCCGAAATCAGGAACTGGGTACTTGACGGTAATATTTTGAAGCTTTTGCGCGATGCGTTGCTTTCGTTTAGAATGCACGTGGATGAATATGTACTTACAGCAACTTTGAGTAACTACGTACTTTAGTGATCGTAGATTGAGTTTATTCTGGGGAAAGTGCTCGGTGGAAGTACTTTTGTTGGGCCCCTCAGGAATAATTGACTAATATTCCCGAGCTTTCGCTTGAAAACTGGTGGTATATTACGAAGTTTGCAGTGGAAGAGTGAAATTCAGTGTGGTATGTGGAAGGTGTGCGGAGGTAGCGTGCGGTGATTATGAAAACTAAATGGGAAATTGATTGCTAATAAACTTGCTCCTATGCGCGTGCGTAATCGTAGTAGGAAATTGAGCATTCATCGGATGATTCCTATTTACCTGTACGCCGATACATCGATTCTTCCATTATAATCTCAATTTCGTCGATTTATTCCTGCGCTGGAAGAAAGCTTGCACCTCGGAGAGCGGAGTGGTTCGTAAATTAATACACTCTCGTTACCCCTCGGCTCGATTCCCTGCCACGAGTTCAACGTCTGCGACGAGAACGCCTCTATTACTTCCACGCTCTTCGATAGACAAACACTCGACTCGATCGCCTCCGAAAGTAATCGCGTTAGCTGTATGAAAAAAGAAACCGACGAAGGAGATCCCCCCCCACCGTTTGGTCGAGGTAACGACGCCAATTCGCTTGCCGGCAGCGTCGTGGCCTTAAAAGCACCAAGGGAGCACGGATACTTCCGAGAATATTATAATATAATGAACACCGGGGGACTCGTGGCCCGACCGCGTCGATATTGACTTTTCTAATTAGACCTGGCCAGAGCACTGGAACAAACTGCCCCGATCCTTAACCTCCGCCCGTTCCCATCGCTAAGTAGCAAGTCTTGAACGTGTCCCGCGACCGTCCCCCCGGGAACGCTTCCCTCCAGCCCTGGAGACTACGTTCTACGTGTAGATTTCGCTAGCTGGCGTGAATTTCGATGTTGGGATTACGGGGAAAGCGAGTTTCCTGATTTCAAAGCTGCTCGAATGCTGGGAAATCGACGTGAAAAATTAAATTCGAAGTAAACCATTCGGTGGAATCAAGGAATGATATACTTCACTTCCGGTTTGACAGCTTTGCTTCGTTTAAAGTAGTAGATTTGTAATAATTTAAGGGGGTACTCCACTGTGAACGGTCGAAAAATCAAACTATTTTTAAAGATTTTTTTCTCACTAAATACAACATATAATGAAATATTTTTTTTTTGATATTTATTAAGCTACTCTTATATTATACCAAAAAAATTAAAAAGAATATTTTCAATGTGTGTTACTTGTTTTTTTTACAGCATTAATATGGCACTTCAACAAAAACAGTGTGTTCGTGGTGCAGGTGATTTCCCGGCTTGGGCTTATCCGAAACAAAAAATTCCAAAAGATTCTTAATCTGTATGAGTGTCGCTATCGTCCGTACCTCAATTAACAATTTTTATTGAAAAATAACAAAATGGCGCCTGTTTGAAGGAAAAAGTTCCCCAAAATGGTGTTTCTCAAATGTTCCCCGAGAAAAATCTCGGTTATTTTTCAATAAAAATTGTTAATTGAGGTATGGACGATAGCGACACTCATACAGATTAAGAATCTTTTCGAATTTTTTGTTTCGGATAAGCCCAAGCCGGGAAATCACCTGCACCACGAACACACTGTTTGTGTTGAAGTGCCATATTAATGCTGTAAAAAAAACAAGTAACACACATTGAAAATATTCTTTTTAATTTTTTTGGTATAATATAAGAGTAGCTTAATAAATATCAAAAAAAAATATTTCATTATATGTTGTATTTAGTGAGAAAAAAATCTTTAAAAATAGTTTGATTTTTCGACCGTTCACAGTGGAGTACCCCCTTAAGGAAATCTTAATTAAAGAAGACAGAGCAGAGACGCATGCTTCTCGCAGAAGGACCTCTCAAACAATTCCAATCCCTCGACATCTCACTCGACTACTGAACCCTAGAAATCCCTTAACCGTCCTATTTTACTTGCTTTATTTTTCTTTTGGTAGTGCGATAGAGCTTGAAAATTAAATTTAACCCTTTAGCGGGAAGAAAACTTACTCCTTGCACACTCCAATATACACACTGACGAGTCCACTACTAGATCCGAGACAATTATCCACAATTATCCCTTCTCCCTACCCCCTTACAAACCACCAACCCCCAGCACCTCGGACAAGAATAAATTACGCACAGTCGACTACCAAAAGCGAAAATTGATGCTTTGGAAACTCCTAGCCGAAGGCAGTCTCGTAATACGTAAGACGCTTCATTGAACCTTCGAAACTTTGGTCGTCCTTTAAAATTCTTCCCCGTGAACGTCCTAAACCGTATCGCTATTATAACGAACGAATCCAGCTTTTACGCGAGGGAAAGGCGATACTTCAGACGGGATTCCGCTTCGATAGGGCTGATCCAAGGATTATCCTGCGGACGGCTCGCTTACCAAGAGGACGCTCGGAGACGTTGCTGTATTAACTCGTCTCTAGGCTGGCGCAAACCATTCCAGCTGATCGTTAGGGGTCCGTTACTACTTGGATGCTTGAAGAGCGACCCTCGCCACTGTTGTTAGTCTCGAGCCTTTCCAGCCGACTATCCACGAGATAGTTTAATTAAAAACCATGGAATTCGCCGTATCCTCGCCTAAATTACCTGGCCTCTATCCACCCCCAACGCGAGGAAATATTGAAAACGGTTTTAATAAAGCTGCTGGAATTATCTTAGCGGCATCCCGGCAACCACGTGCTCTCCTTGCTAATTACCGCGTCCACGTTGCTTCGAAAAATAGCCTGATTACCCTGGCAGGAAATTAATTTTGTAGATGTATTAGGAAAGGGGACCTCGAGAGGGCTCAACTTTTAACCACCTTGTTCCTTTGCACGCAAACAAATCTGTATATAATCTGTTAGTAGGTATCTATCAAATTTGTATTTTTTTATTAATGTTATTATTAATCGTCTCTATTACTCTAATAGAAGAACCCGGAATATCTACAAGAAGCATACTGTTGGAAACCTAACCGTGAACTATAAACTAAACTGCAATAGGGACAGCAAAATAAACATTACAAAAAATAAGAATAAACAAGTAAAGTGATCTTAACTTAACTTGAAGTGATATATTAGCTTGAGACTTTAAGCTAAACATGAGAAAACGCGAAAGTAAAGTAAAGTAAAAGTAAGTAAGGGAAATGTAATTCACAAGTAGGACTTTTAGTTAAAATTATCGGGTTTGTAATTTCGACAGAAACATATCCCAAATTTGACATAATGCTATTTAATATTCTATATTAGTATGAAGGAATGAAATAGATGTGAAAGATTAATTACCGTGTTGGGGAGTGACATTATAGGTACATCTGTTAGTTAGAGAATTAAGGCAACTTCCGTTCCTTGTTGAAGATTCTGACGCCTGAATTTCCAAAGGAGACTGCAGCTACTGCCAGATGCTCGTCTTGGCCTCCAGTGGCTTGTGACCAGAAATCCTCACCTCAGGCCACGAGTATTTACGTAATACCCCCGGGATTCGATCGCAAACATGTTGCATAAGCTTTGCCGGGGCTTAAGTCCCGGTTAAATGGAACGTTTAATACGTCAAGAGCGTAATGGCGTGTGTCGTAATAGGAGGAACGGATTTGGCCGCGACCACTGGTGATACATACGCGCGTTCGTTTCACTGATCGAGCTTAGGCAGATCCTCCTTGAACTGCGTTCAAGGCCTCGCGGGAAATCGATCGTTCGAAATCCTGCGATACACGTGATCATATTTGTATAATACTTTCGGAGGAAATTGCGAACTAATCACCGTTGAGGAAAATTAGTAAGTGGTGCTAATACAGGGACACAAGAACGCGTGTGATTTTATTTATGCAAGGCTATGCAAAAAGTTGCAACCCTAAAAATGGAGAGAGTACTCTAACCAATCAAGGTTAATAAATAATCTTAAATCTGATAGATGTAGAACGAAGGAAAAAACAGGAAAGCAATTATAAATAGGGAATAATTATTTAATAATGTATTATTATTAAATAATAATAATACTAAGAGAACACATTCATTAATATAAAATAAAGAAACATGTCAGAGTTCCTATGAAATAGCTCCTATAAGAATTACTTATATTAAGTAAATAAAAATAAAAAGTAATTTTTTTTTAAATGATCAACAAAGCTCCGTGCCATGACAATTTATTAAAGAAACTTTTCACTTCTCGAATTCATCGAGCCACCCTCCGGAACACGCGTGCATATTCTATTACCAAAAAAAAATAATAAAAACGAAATATGGTGGAGGCTAACTCAGAGGTGCACTGTTAGCGAAAAATACGATGCGAATAGATTGTCTGGGAACCGAAAGCTCGTGACCCCGTGTGTGGAGCAACGCGTTTTTCGAAGAACGTCGGCCGCGTATAAAGCGGCTTTGATTAAGCGTTTTAATTACCGACACAGCCGCTCGGTTTTATAAGTCGTAATAGCGTGCCGCGCAGTTTACACGCGTGCACTTCATTAACGCAAGGGGGGGAAGTTTTGGGCTTTATTGCCGGTTAACTGGCCGAAAGCGACGACCGTTCGTTACTACCGCGTTGGAAATTTATCAATTTCGTTGAGCGGGAGAACGAGTCCCCCCACCCCCCTTGAATACGCCGGAGGTAAAGTATTAATGTAAGCAATCCACTAAAATCTTCATTAACGTTGGGGGTAGAGGTGGAGCTAGAAATCTCAATTAATCGAAACGGATTGATCTGTGCAGTGAATCCAATTACACTCCCAACTGTATTCATTTCTTCCTCGGTATTAATTGGGTTTTATGAAGAAGCACTGAATTATGTTGATTCGAGGTCTATGGAGGACTGAACTTTACCTTTGCTTCGCGTGTTCTTTAAAATTTTTACAATTTTTGGAATATTTACTCATTTATTCACTTTTACAGGTAGGACACATTGTTTACAATGTAAAAAACTGATGAAATACATTACGGGACACTAGATTATTAACCACCTCACTAAGAACTCTGAGCAGTTCAGGCATAAACACATTAATGTTCCGTGCAAAAATATGTAATCTGTCTTTATAATTATTCGCCGAAGTACAAATTCTGCTAATTGAATCTGATACGTTGAAACGTGATGAGAAAAACTATGGTAGGGTAAACCCGGGAGACGCGGTCGACCTAATATAAAATGGCTATTAAAACTAATATAGACATTACTTATTTTATCCGAACAAACCTATGTATTCAGAATTTTATGCTGATTCAGAAAATATGGTCGATATTTGCTTTAAGACAATATTTACTGTAAATCGGGTTGAAAACTGAAGTCATGACATCTGACCACCTCTCCCGAGGTGCCGGGAGGAACGGTTTTCGTCGTTGGCAGAGGCCACTGACATAATTATCCATGGAAAATTAACAAACGATAAAGCAGAATTATTTATGAGTGAATACAATTACAAATTTATTGATATTTAATTTGTTTACGCTAAACAAGTAATGAATACATTAAAGAAAATGTGAACTACCTGCTGGCGATTAGCAAGACAAATGAATGCAAAAGTGAAGAAATAAACTAAATAAACAAAAATAATAATAAAATAATAATAAAAAATAAAAAAATAAACAAAAATAATAAAGAAATCATAACTCGGCCATCTGTCCTTTCTGCAGCGAGAGATGGTCTTCTCGTTATCTTTGACAGGAAGAGTTGAAACGGCCAAATACTTTGGCAGCATTGTCCCTCAATGTCTCTACTATCTTATTATCCCAAATATTAAACGAAAATAAACTTAGAAGTATATTTTAAATACGAGTCTGTACAACCACTGTTTGACAAAAGATGTTAAATGTAACCCCAATTTACATTTTAAAGCCTATAAATCAAGAAAAACACAGAAGGAAGCGAAATGACGCTATTCATTCAACTGTTTGGATTCTAGAGAAGGAATTGGTCTGCACTTTAACGCATTTTTATGTACAGAGTCTGAAATATAGCGACTCGACCAACTCTCCGACCCGACCGCGTCTCCCTGGTTTACCCTATAGGTATATATACCTATTGCTAAATCGAGAGGCTACTTTTCTTCAGAATAGGAAGACTTCTACCAAAATGTGCAAGAAATCGTGAAAGGGAAATTTGAAATACAAAAAGAAGTCTCTCCACCACAAACTGTTTCATTATCTTCTTCTCGAAGAGGAGAAACTCTTCGCTAATCGCTCCATAAAGTGCGATGGCATCCCCCAAATACTAACCATTCAACCGAGAATCTTCAGGTCCAAAAATGCAGAGTAGGTATTTGAAAACGAAATGCCCTATATACCGCGGTATCACCTTCCAAACCCTTCGTTCCCCAAAACCCTCGCGACACCCACGAGAGTACGTACGTGGCACAGGATATAACGCGCGAAGATGCCGAAAATACCGATGTCCCCAGGAATCCAGCGGCAGATGTCCCCGACAGGATGAGAAGCAGCCGAAGAAGGGAGTTAAACGCAATTCCCGACCGAATTAATCGGATTTGCGCGGAGTGACCTCCACTTCTTTCGATCCTTACTCACATTGTCCGGATCCTGTAAGGATTATCCGAATAAGGTTCTTTCGAGCCGTAGATTTCGTGGAGCTGAAACAGAGGCGGGGGGAAGGGGGGGGGGGGGGCGTGTGGCCAGCGAAGGAGAGAACGAAAAGCTGGAAAGCCCGGTGGAAAACGGTGAAACGGGAACCGGAAGCCGCTGCTCGGAAGACAGAGGCGGGAGGACAAGGAAGAACGGAGGGAAGGGAAACAAATAAAGGAGAGTGGCAACGGGGACCGTGGAAAAGACGTTTAGTAATGTAAAAGCGAGACGTTGCCGGGCATTAGGGAAATTGAAACGGTTTTCTTTATCTGCTGGGATAGTCTGAGATAAGAGGGCTTCGAGATGGAGGTTCGAGCATACGTCTTCTTTTTCCGATGGCCGAGGTCTTGCCAGTGCTGCCTCCTCGAAAACGCTTTCGATTCCTCGTCGATACGGGGTCGGAGGAATCCCCCCCTCCCCCCTGGACGAAATACGTCTCGGCTGATCTTTGAGTCGAGGGCTGATGAAAATCTGACTCGAGCGGAAGAGATTTCTGTCGAGGAATTCGAGGAAAGAAGTGACTCAGCTCTGTAATAAAGCAGTCGTTTATTCGCGAGATTACTTGTACTTCTTCGCGGAGTTCTTAACTGCTTCGAGATTGCATTGTTGAATACAGAGTGCGAGGTAATTCGGGTAATAATTCTGGTTGGAGATAAGCAGCGGTAGAGGCATTCCGAGATGCAGTCGCCGGTTCCTTTTAGACGCAGTTGCGCAGATTTAGGAGTTTCGAAGATGGACTCGTAATTTTAATTATCCGCCGTAGAAGCGTGCTAAAAGCAAGATTATCGAAAGCGTGTCTCGCGCGTTGGGATGGAGATCTGTTTGGACGCAGCTTGGAAGTCATCCTGCCTGTATCTTCTGAAGAAACACAAGAAGTTTCAGACAGCGAATACCTGCTTTGAAATCTTACGAGACTCCTGACGCGAGCTGTATTTTAGGGGAAGTTTGTTGGTAGACCGATACTCATAGCGGTTCTCAAAGAGGGAGCAAACCACCTACTTAACAATCAAGCTCACCCGGAAGAATCACCTAAGTATTCGATATATGTACTCGGAATCTCGCAACTCCCTCGAACAACACTTTTCCCTCCACCACTCAACTGCAGACTACAACCCCCTGCGAAGTGCAACTACCCCGCTCAAGAATCGCCTGTTCCATTCCCGAAACCGTGCCCACTCAACCTGATTAGCGATTCACTCGGACAACACTCTCCTCCAATCGTTCCACACTTCATCCCCCTTCGCCGTGGAACCCTCAGCCACTTAAACACCAGCAGCTTCGGCCAACATCAGCCGCTGCAAATCCTCCAGCAGAAATCCCAGACCTCCTCCTTCTTGGCTGACCGGCACAATTTTCCAGAAGAAGGGCCGTGAAAAATCAAAAAACTACCGTAAAGGCTACCAGCACACATATCACTTCCGTGAGGATTCAGAGCGCATGAATGTCAATGATAAAAAATATCTGAGACAAAGAAACCATTGACACCTAGTGCGTAGACCTAGATAATCGCTACAAAAGCCTTGGCCGAGTGGTCGCTGTTCCTTCGCCCGGAATTCGGTATGAGAGCACGTTGGACCCTGCAGGGCAACGGAGCCGGGGAAAGCCAGCTCGCCCTCGTCTACGTGCTCCCATCTACGCGATATGCGGCGTCCGTGTACACGGGAATGTATGTACGATAACGGTGGGGCACGCACGTGCGTATGATGTACGAGCGCTCTGTAAATCTCGCAACGGGCTGAGCAGCGACCGCCGCGCTGCGCCCCCAGCCACGAGCCGAGGGGGCGGATAGCCCCGATCCGCGCTTTTGGTATTCATGCTGACAGGCAGCCTTTATTGACTGTGGATAAACCGCGGCGGTTGCGTGTCCCTCGGCACGCGTGTGCGTGGAGCTCGTTGCGCTGCACGCGTGTGCTGGACCGTGGATCGAAGGAGACGGGCGGTTACATTCGTATGCTGGCGGCGGGCTTCGCAAATACGCGAAGGGCTTTGCTCCTCTGCCACCCCGGGAATCAAACCGTTCCGTGTACATATCTCGTGGCTGCTGGACGCTCGGGTTCTCCTCTTCCCGTCTATTCTGTTTCTATTTTTTCTACTTTGCGCGTATTTTTAGGACGAGGGAAGAGGGAGGGTGGAGGTGGAGGGTTGAGTCGTTGGGAGGGGAGTTTTGACACGTTTAGGAAGTTTTTTTGGGGGATGTTGAGTGGGTTGAATAGGGGAAGGAGGGAGGAGTTGGGTAGGCATTACTTGTGTGGGGTAGGTAGGAAGTTTGGAATGTTGTTACTAATTGAGTCAGAGCTCAGTCTTCTCATAATGGTTTCGAAAAGAAGATCGTCTGTTACCGACCGGCGTCGATATGAATAAAATAAAAATGTACAAGAAACTAAATTAAATACACCAAAAATTAAAAATAATTATTTTCTTGCACCTACTACAATTTTGATTGTGTTTTTTCACTTCAACCCTTAAGTAGGCGCATGGGGTCATTGTTTCTCAATACATCTAAGAAATGTTCAGTTTTATTATAATGAGATGTCTTTATGAGATGATGTTATTATAATGGGAAGACTTTATTTGAGTTTTGTATTTTTTGTAAAAGTAATAAATGTTGATTAACAAATATACTTGTTTTTACTTTTCAAAACCTTTCGATTTACCATAAATATAAAAAAGCAGTTGGGGTCCCTGCTGACCCCATGCGCCCACTTATGTGATTTTGCCAGTGCGCCTACTTAAGGGTTAAGTAAAATCGTGGGACACCATGTGCGACCAGAAGTTGAAGTATCGGTTGGCATTGACTATAGATTATTAATTGTACATATGTCACATTACCATCTGTATCGTGTAATTAAAACATTTTGTTTTATTAATGGGAATGAAAACTTTCCAACAACAAATTCATTTCGACGTTCGCTTCTGTATTAAAGTGCTTCATATCCTGTTATGAAACATCATGCTCCACGATTATATTTAATGTGAATTATTTAAAGGGAAAGAATACAATTGAAATTGCAGTACAAGAAAAGAATTAGTTTTTAGTTGTCAGTGCACTTCTAATAACATTTTTTAAAAAATTTTCATTTTCTAGTTTTCAGAGTTTGTGGATTTGCATTTCACCTCTCAGATTTCTTTACAAATATCTTCTATTGCTGCATACAGTTTATCAGTTTGCTTACAGTATTACAATCGCTAAAAAATAATACCCTGGCACCAGGACAAAAGAAAGGTTTGCACGTCGCAGAGTCTCCTAGTTGGCTTCCCGTGGGTTTTGTAAAAGTTTCCTGCACGCGAAGATCGAAGAATCCCGTAGAATGGTACAAGAGTCGCTATGCGTTCTCCCAGTAGTTACATCGTCGCTTGCCCCGACAAACCAATTCGATCCACGTCAAAGAAGATTCCGCCGCAGCGCGAATTCCGCCGCTATCGCGCTCCCCGAATCAACATCAAGCGATTCGTCACCTCGGCCAACGGAGAGGAAGAATGGAAAGCGAGATGGCGGAAGATGGTTTACATCTTCGTTACGGCAGCTCCCGAAGGATACGTTCTACCTCGAAGCGTTTCGGATGAAACACGGTTTTTCTTGCACCTTCGAGATAGACGCCCGGAAGAAACGGTCGACAAGAAGGAAAACCCATTTTCCTCGTTCACTCGAATTGCCTCTGTTTCCACCTCTCTTTCCCTCTCTTTTCTCTGCTGACACAGGCTCTCTCCCTTCTCTTTTTTTTTTCGAAAGAGGGAGAAAGAGAGAGAGAGAGATAGAAAAAAAACGAACTGCAGGTGGAAGTTTCTCGTTGCTATTCAGCACGGTCTGAAACAGGAACGGCGGTTTCTCTCGTTTCCTTCCTGTTATATTGGTTTCGCTGGAAAGAGGACACCTTTTGGCTGCAACCTCGTTCCAGGTGGCTCGAACGAGTCGCTATAGAGACACCTGACGTGTGTGTCTGTGTGTGGTCGGTTTGATACCTCGCGTCGAAGAGCCATCTCTTTTCCCCCTCTCTTTCCTCCCTTTTGCTTGGCAGAATTCGCTTCTCTTTGCGCCGGTAGCCACTGCATCACCGCACACCAGGCCACGCTCGTACTTCGCTCCTATCTGCGGACCCCAAATCACCGTGCCAGAGAATTTTGGCTGGGGGAGCCGCGTGTGGTGTGTCTTAATCAGACATCCAGTATCGGGGTGCTTCGATGCTTTTTCGTTAGCCACGTCTGGTCAACGGCGAGAGCATTGAATCCTTCCATTACTAATCGTGGTTTAAGTTGAGATAAAAATCGACTCATCGAACATTTAAATAGAAGAGGTTCTTTTAATCGAAACTAATATTCTTCGGATCCGCGTTTTGAAAGAAATTATATCGTAACACTGCAAACCAAAGGATTTACGTACACAGATAAATTCAGTGATCCGGGTAAACGACGTGGTAAACCCACGATTACAATTTCAAAGGAGAAACGCGCAATTGATGAACAGAACTGAATCCGGGGTCCGCATTAACAAACCGGAAAGCTCACGCGCACCACCGACAGCATTGCAATGGTTATAAATCTCCTGAAAAATTCGGTCACCTTCCCCCTCCTCCCCCCCCCCCCAAAGGGGGGTTGTTCCATCCACGCAGCGGGTGCTCTCGCGAGGAGAGATTGAACGGCCACAGAATCCCGTGCAATTCCATTTTCATGGGGGATACAGCAGTCTGCTAGAGAACGGTGGCGAGATTAAAGACAATCGCCGAAACTGCCCAGCTTTTTCATCAACGATGCACCATAACTGCGAGCGCAATTCTCATCGAGAATTCGCGCTCGCGGCTGGATACGCGGCTTAGAGCGCTCGAAACTAGTGGCAACCCAAGCTTTTCAACAAATCCGAGATATGTAGTTTTGAGACTGCAATGGACTTGAAATTTTTTAGGGTATTTATTAAAATACACATTGGAATTCACAGAAAACTATTTTTATGAAATTTGGAATATAGCTGAAATAATTCAGCTTAAAGTTAGGTGAAACACCCTGTACTGTTTAAAACTACTTGCGCCACTCAAAGTATTAATATCGATACAACACTGATTGTCAAGTGCAATCAAAGCAAAATTAGAGCATCGAGGTGTTTATTAAAATTAACTATTAAAATTAACACAAAACTATTTTTATGAAATTTGGAATGTAACAGAAATAAGTTTGAAACTGCTTTCGCCACTCAAAGTATTAATATCGATACAACCCTGATTGTCAATTGAAAGATTTAAAATTTAAAAATTTCAAGACCACCAAAGCCTTCCAAATCCTTCAGCACCTCCTCGGGTTCATTCAATTTCCGAAACAGCGCAAGACTCCCACCTACAAAGCTCCTGCAAACCGTTTTACGACCTGTAGACTTTCGGGCTATAAGCTAAAACATTTCGAGTCGCCTTCAATCCCATCGCTACCCGAACGCCCCTCGTCACACCAGCGTCGTTCCCTGAAACGAGTGCGCGGGCTTCGAGATTAACGAGAGGCGCGAAAGAACGGCCGGCAGTCCGTTTTTACCTTCCTTTATCAGTATTATAGCGCGGTCGTTAGGCAGAAACATTATACGAGGCTATCGCGTCGTCGGCGGGAGAGTTACGGCCGCGAGCCGGGCAACGATCGATGGTGAAGATCGAGCAGCACGCTCGATCGGCCCCTCTGGTAATTGATTCGCTGCCGACACCGCCGCGATAAACCGAGAAACGTCTTCGTAATTTACGCGAGGGCGTTTTCTTCCTCCGTGGCTCGCGGGAAGTGCAACTTTTACGTTTATGACTCGTCGGGCGATTGCCTCCGGAGATAGAAAACCTGACGAATCGTATCGCGGGCGATTAAACGTACGATTTTAGGGAGATAAAACTCGAGGCTGAAAATTCTAGTTTCACGTTATGTTTCCAGTGTAAGTCGACGGGCAATGAAAAATTCAAAGCTCCGCGGCACGAGCCCCCCCTTCTCCGGCAGATTCAGCGCCCTCCGCTCGAGCACAGTCCAAGTGTAATAGAGCGATAATTGTTGGGAACCGTCCCTGTTTCCCAGCTAGTCCCAGCACGCGTGTCACGCAGCCAATTCGAGGGAAGAAAACGGCGGCAGTTGCGTTAAGTGGCCGCGATGAAATGTAAAATATGCTTGTTAACGCGATAGCTCTGGGGGTTCGTGTTCACGGGGCGGGGGAGAAACAGGCGAGGTGAAATGGGTTGAAAGGGGATGAGGGAGGTGTAGTTTGCAGCCTCTGTGGTGGAAAGTGTCGGTGGGAAAAACGGGGGAACAGGGTGGAAGGTACGTGGAAAGACTCGTCTGCTACTTTTATTAGGAGTCCCTCGTACTTCCTTCCCCTTTTGTACGGGCGTTGTACCTGGGCGTGCAGCTTTTTACGCAACTGCACGCTCCTCCATTTCGAAATAGCTGCGAGCGGTCGTTTCTGCGAGCTCGAGGCTTTCAAACGGGGAGGTCGTCGATGATTTATTTTTGAAATATTGTGTATATGCCGTGCAGCGTAGGATGTGGGTTGGTCTATGAGCAGCGAGGTATCTGTAGCGTGAAGTACAAATGATAGCTGTGAGAGTAGAGGCGAGCAGAAGTTGAAAATAAAATGAACGATGAAAGGACGCGTTAATTCGTCATCGTCTTCGTGATGAACCGTATCTATCAATTCAGAATAAACGTTTTCTACTTTACACGTTGGTATAGGTGAAGTTTAATGTGGTAAATTTTGTTCCTGTAAAATTTTGTAGCATTTTGAACTTTTGTGGAAATTTTGTCACTTTATTTCGTCACCTACATGGATGAATAATTATTATCGCTGTTCCCCTAAATTTATTTCCGTCAAATAAATTTTCCCTTCGCCGTCCGCTCCCCTTTATCAAACATTCATTGCCCAAACAGGAATTTTTCATTATAAGAATATTTGCCTGGAAATTTATAAACTAAGCCGTCCTAAGCATTTTTATGCAGAGGACATTCTTCGCTATTTTCCCGTGCAATTTCGAGATGATCCTGGGAAATTTATATATTTGGATAGAAGTAGCGGGAATTTTCGACGTGAAATGTAGCTACTAAATCTCGGTACACGCGTCCAGACCTTTTCATAGTTAATTAAACACGCGCGAGTGATGTGCACCGATCGACGCTAGCTGGTCGAATGCAAAACGACGAATGAGCTAATAATTTTCATTCCAGCTGCTCGACACGCGACTACGATTTGTATCGAAGCGTAATTTTCCCGGTAAAGGGGAAGTCGTCACGTCCGTCGACGACGTCAAGCTTCCTCCCTCGCCTGGCACGAGTTACGAGTCGCGAAATGAAAGTCTCAGGGAAATCCGATTCCAAGTTACTGGCCAGTCGTCGCCCTGCGTCCCTTTCACTGTTCCTTTCTTCGTCTCCATCAGCCCCTACCGTCGCCAATACCCTCCATCTTCCTCGCCGTCTTTTCTCATTCGAGCACGAACGTAATTCGCAACTGCGGAAACGTATCGCACGGTGTGCATCCAATTCTTCCCTAATTGGCATAAAACGTAGGGGTAGCTGTCGCTAGAAGGCTACCGACGAATCGCTTCCTGGATCGACTACGATCTCTGATCCCTTTAAAATATTTCAGGGCGTATTGAAACCGGAGAATATTTGTACACCCGCTTTTCTTTGGATTTAAGAATCACAGATATCTCTCAACGGTTCAGTGGAACATTCCGCTAATTTAGGGGGTAATGCCACAGTAGAGCCCGGAAAGGTAGCCTGATTTTGAGAAATATTTAAGCGAGTATAGTGAATGGAATACAACATCTATTTGAAGGCCTTTATTGTGAATAGCTTGAAGTATGATCTCAATGTTTTGTTTAATTTTTTTATTACAAAATGACGGTGCCACAGCTCAACAGACGAAGCTTCTTCTGAAAAAACAGTGTTCCGCGGCCGGAAAGATTTCTCCTTCAATTTTTGACCTAGTATTTTTTAATTTCTTCGTGTATTTCCCGAGATAATCTTATGTAGGACTCAAAAATTGTCGGTTTTCTGTTCTAAGTAAAAAATTAAAAGAGAAATCTTTCCAGCCGCGAAACACTGTTTGTCAGAAAAAGCTTCTTTTGCTGAACCGTGGCGTCGTCATATTGTATTAAAAAAATTTGAAAAAAATTGTGATCACACTTCAAGGTATGTAGAATGAAGACCTTCAAACAAATTTTGTATTACATTCGCTATACTCGCATAAAAAAATTCTCAAAATCAGTCTTCCATTCTAGTTAACTTCCATTATAGTTAATCAGAGATCATCCCCAACCCTGCCAAAACAACTATACCTCCCAATTCCCCACAATACATCCTCCTCCAGAGCAAAGCAAACTTTCAAATACACTAATAGGAACAACACACGTCCCGATCCTCTTACGCGAATTTGTTCAGCAATAAACAGCGATGGGAGCGAGAAACTCCTCGGAAGCTCTTTCTCATCGATCCTCGCAGCGTTTCTTAGCCCCAGGAGAGCCAGGAAGTCCGGCAAAGAAATAGACGAGGCAAAGTTGAAGCGTCCGGCGAGAACACCGGTGAACCGACCGATTGTTTACGCGACCGTTTCCAAAGGGGGTCTTGCCGTGACTTCCGTGAAGGTTTATCCTCGGACGAGTTGCACGGACAAGTTTGCGTAAGAGAACCCCTGGGAGCAAGGGTGGTGGGGCGCTGGTGGCGCGAGTCTAGCGGGGTCAGAGGGCGAGAAGCTTCCTGCAAAGAATATAAACAATGCGTTTTAATTAGAGCCCCTTGGCCCGATGAATGCACAATTGTTGCCCTCCGGGGCATCCCTGCCCCCCCCCCTCCGACCCACCCCTCGCCCGGACGCTCCAGGAGTTCCACCGCCCCGTTTCCAGTTGGTTAAAGCTGCGTGCGCTGTATATCAGATGCCCTTTGCCCTCGTAGATAAAACTAATTTTTCTAACTGCTCGCGACGGGATGGTTTATTTTCTTGGCATACTAATCGCCAGCCACCACCCTCCCCCCGCTGCCTGGCATACGAAATGGGGTACAGGCTCGTGTTTCATCCCTTGACCAGGCATCGCGTTACACCTTACTCGTGGATGGAGGGAAGGTTCTTGGAGGAACTCAGGGTAATGTATCGTATCCACTGGTTTCGATAGTTTGCATTCGAGTTGGATTTTTTGAAAATTGACGGAGTGGGATTGGTTGCATTAGTACCTGTTTAGTAACTGTTAGTACGACGGAGATACTTTCTGGATGGTAATAATAATATAATATTGATAATATTATAATAATAATGGTAGTATTATGGGGAGTTGGGTCACTTTGATGCAGGGGGCACAATGAAACATTAATATTATCTTGATATCTATAGGGTATCATCTTATAATCTTATATCACCTTTCAAGATCAAAGAGTATACTGTTTTGTGATCAGTTTTTTAACTTCTGACTGTTTCTAAATAACAAGAGAATATTAATGTTTCGTTGTGCCCCTTGCACCAAAGTGCCCCAACTCCCCCTACTATTGGGAATAATATTACTATTCGACTAATGCATATTTATGTAAGGTGGAAATGAATTACGAATTAATATTCGAGCGATGCAATAAATATTCCCAGTAGCGTACCGTTTCAAGTCGGTCATGTCCCGAATCAGCCTTGGGGAACCCTCGGGCAATACTCGCGATGCTCTCTAGAAAATATGAACGTGGAAACTCGCGGAAGTCGTGTGGCAAGTGGGAACACTCCGGCGTGGAAACTCGCCAACGCCAGGCAAAGTGCCGCGGCGAGGCAAGTGGGATGCAATCACTGGAGTGTCAAGACGAGCTCTCGTTCGGGCATTTATCATTTTGCTCGATATTGAATTGCGAATGGATTGTAGGCGCTGGCTGGCTAGTATGCATCCAGGTTCTGCTCAAACAGACGCTTTCAAAGGAAATATAATTGCATGATCGATTCCTGATATTACGGTTTATAAATGAAATAATAGCTCTTTCAGCCGCGCTCGTTTTTATCGACAACGGTACCCGTGCCGAAGGCAAACGCCATTTAAATAAACAAATGCACGGCGGGGGTAACGTGTGCTGGCGCAATCTCGGTTGAATCGCTCGATTCGCCCCAGGGACAGAATACTAACCGTCACTGACCAACAATCGAACGGAAACATTCATTGTTGCCTCGGAGATAGAACTAGAAACAGAACCGTTTAACGAGCGAGCAAACACCCTGACTGAGCTGCTCCGTAAAACAGAGATCATTCTGCCTCTGCCCCTGAATTCGCCATTTCTTAACACCCTGGATATTAGCCACGATTGAGAATTGTATATAGTTCTTTAAAATCTTTTAGAAATATTATTATAGCACAGAGAAGAGGGTAATTTTATTGTCTGCGTAATATCTGTGTGTGTGGCACATCGAAGGTAGGATAAACTCCCAAGAACAACAGCGAATAAATTATTTAGGAAGGAGTTGATACTTGTGTGCTTTGAAATTGACAGAGAAGCAAGTGTTAGTGCCTAAGTTTGTACGCGTGCAGGTGTAAGTTCTTAAAGGTGGTCAATTCGTTACGAAAGTGTGTGCTCTGGACAGTGTTTAGGGTTTTCAAAGAGTACTGATAGTCTCCAGGGAATTGCGCAAGTTTCGGGAGTTTATAGATAGTTGAGTCTCCACGAGACGGTCTCAGAAAGAATTTCGAGAGAGTTCTAAGAGTCATTGAGAGCATTAGAGAGCATCTAGCTAGTGGGTATCTTGCTTGGTGAATTTGCCACACATTTCATTGCAATCTAGCAACAGTTTCACTAGCTATCTCCATCTCTCTCACAACTCTAAACAGATCTATGTTAATGAGCACAGAAGTAAGCAAAGTAATTTCCCACCAAATGATCAATTGAGGTATTGAGAGCAAAAACGGACTAACCAACATTGAAAAAAAATTTCCTACCTAGTTTATATGATTACCGTATAGAATATATAATTGATACTAACTGAATTTCGCAAAAAACTGTGGGTTAGTCCGTTTTTACTCCCAATGCCTCGATTATATCCCACAACTGAACCTGTCAGGATCCAAATCGACTAACTTTATGAAACAAGTGTACTAAAACTAAGTGTACCAATGGTACCCTAGGTAGGGTAGACCGGGGGCAGTAGTAACACTTTGACTTTGGAATACGATTATGCAAAAACTATTAAAGTTACAACAAAAGTTTTTTATATGAAAATGTTACTTACTTATCTGACACTTATTGAGCCACAACAGATTCGCTGTTTGTTAAGTAATATCCAGGTTATTAATAAAAAATGAGAAGCGGACAAAGTGTTACAACCGTCCCCGACTCCGGGTCGGTTGTAACACTCCATGGGTTCGATAGTAACACAACTTTAATTTTACAAAATTAATATATTTATTGATTTTAAATTATAATAATGACTGAAAAAAGTAAAAATTGTAACCTATTATTCAGCATCACAATTGTGGCAAATATAAAACATGTTTTATTTTATTTTATTTTATTTCGTTCATATCATTGTAAGCATGTTCATATGCTTTTATATTTTTTGTGCCTTTATCAGTCTTCCTAATTCTTGTACGAGGCATTCTAAAATAAGTTTAATTCCGACTTTAAGTTGAAGGAATTATAAAATTTATTAGCTTATATAATAATAATAATGCTTACCTGAATTTTAAATTGAAGAAAATTAAACGGAGGAATCTATTGTTTGAGCGATTATTCGATCGTCAAGATTGGTTATAACCTTATAACTTGCCGTAAATGATGGTTAAACGTCAGAAAAGTTACATCTAAACGTTACAACCGACCCCGACTGTCGATGTTACAATCGTCCCCGACCATGCTTTTGGACTTCAATTATAAATTTTGACTAACGAGACCGTTAAAAATTCTAAGTGACGATCAGTATTACTTTAAAAAAGGTCAGATTAAAGATTAAACAAAAGGAATAGCACATACTTGCAAAGATAGTGTTTATATTACAATTTTAAGTCAGTAAGAAAAAGTTACTTTAGGGTATCGAAAAGTTATTTTCTTCGCTATACATGTCTATTGTGTATCTATACTGCTAGAACATGGATGTGTGTATTCCAAATGTCGTTCTTCATCATATATTCAAAATTTGTGTTAATATCTATCATATGTTCTGAGATATTTAACGTGTTACAATCGACCTCCTGTTACTATTGCCCCCGGTCTACCCTACTACGAAATTCGCCCAAATTGTACCTGATCAATTTCTCGATTAAATCTACAACCACCCAACCACCGCCTACGAAAACGCGAAACTGAGTTCCACGCCTCATTCCCCGACAAAGGCCAAGATTCCAGTATTCGAGCACGAGGTCCTTGAAGGGCCTTCGTCGGATTCCTGCGCCCCCGTGGGCGGGATGGAGGGGCAGGTATGCGTTACGCCATGACGAAAGTCCCCGACAACAATCGGTTCAGGGCGACGGGAGCGTGCACCTCACCTGAACACGTGACCATAATTCTATCGGGAGTGGGTGGAGGATCGAGGGTTGCAGGGCACATGTACACGTGCGTGAGCGGAAGGGTCCAAAGGCAGGAGGGGGTGGGGTGGTGCGCGACAAAGCAGAACACGTGACCGGCTTACGTAACATACCGCCTATTGTAATGCGCAATGACAACGCCATATATTAGCCCCGGGTTTGGTGGAGACGGTGTTGCTATGCCGTTGCCAGGTAGCGTGGTGCCGGCATCCCCCTGGCCCGGGCGTGGGCTGCGTGTCGGCTAAAAGATTCCACGTCTTGCAACAGAATCGTCGACGCGGCTAAATTGCGTTCCACACGAGCTGCTGAAAATATCGCGGGGGTGTATACGTGGCTTCCTGGGTGGCGGGGTGTTTTCATCGTCCTCCTCGAAAGCGAACAACCGGCCATATATTATAATCGCACCGGCACCGAGAAATTTCGCGCTACGCGGCGTTGAACGCGGGCCTGGTTGCTGGAAACCCGCCGCTGCTGTTAAACCGCGGTATTCTTCGAATTGAGGAATTGTTGTTGATGCGACATCTTTGTTGCGCGGAGAATGTGTCTGGTGTGATAGCTATATTCGAAAGTGTGTAGTGAAATATAGTTACCTTAATGAAAAATGAGGGTGATATTCACACAGTGAAAGTAGACTATCGTTAAAGAACTACTTACTTTGTTTTTGATTAGACACTAATTTTTCGTCAGTTCTGGAAATAAATCGATCTTTCAAGTTTATGTCAACGAAAGTTACTTCCTCGCTTGATTCAAAATCAGTTTGCATGTATTTTAGACGATCAAAAACGAGTTCCCAGTCACCTTATTATTTCCATAGCTTATGAATTATTAAATTTGACTTATTTTCAACTTTTTTTAGTTTTTTCTTAAAGTTGAACCATGCATTTATCTTTTAGTATGAAAAAGTCTGTTATTTGGGGTTTTATTACGTTCAAAATTAATATTAACCCTTCGTTGACACACCTCTTTCTTCGATCAACCAGAGCAATTTTTGAACGACTCTCATTCTCATCTGAAGAATCCAATCGTTATCAAAAAAATCATGGATCAATTTCAAGGTCTCTAGATTGTATTCGAATAGTTTTTTAATTGAGATTTTACCACAGTTTTGTAGAAAAATTCTAGATTGCCATATGTCTAAAAAAAAAAAAAAACGAAGACAATCTTGAAAAAATTGTAACTTTTACAAATTTCAATATTAAAAGCTAAAAATCTACAGAGTTGTTGTTCAGATATAATATTTCGAGAGAAAAAATAGTTTATAATTCAACTTTGGAAAAAAGGTATTTATTTTGCATATACAAAGTAGGCTATTTCGGTAATTCAGAAAATAGAGACATTCCACGAATATCCTCGATATTCAGCGTAGAATCTACGTACTGGAAAAAGTACAGAGCGTCAAAATCATCTTATGGGTGACTCAAACCCAGAGTGTCAACGAAGGGTTAATGCAGGAATTAGGTAGTTCCTCAACGGTACACGCTATAAACAGTCCAGCGTGGAAGCACAGCTCTACTTTTCCACCACTCGCTCCACTCTTCGGAAACTCGAGTTTTGCACAACTTGCCCGTGGAAACTCGACGGCATTGGCAAACGCCCGAGAGCGATTCCTACCCCCGCGCGAAATAAACGTAAATTCGTTGTCGCGGGGAGGTATCTCTCGCAGCGCGGGCCGTCCCCGTTCGGAGGCGAAATTCTCCTTCTACTTGGGAGCACCGTAGCCGAAACAGCAGGCGTATGCTCGACACCGCGGAACACGTTCGCGTCGTTATCGTTATCGTTGCTCGGAGAGGCGACGCGGCGCTCGCGTGTTACGGAATCCGATGCCAAAACGGAAGCTCGTTGTCGGTGTTGTCGAACACGGTTCGGCATTTGGCATACTTCGGAGGCTTTGCGTCGCGAGTCGAGCTTCCCAAGCGGGGGAAACGCATTCTTCGGTACGTCGCGATACACCCTGTAACAGTGCGCGTTCCATGCGTTCGACTTTATCTTTGGAAGGACTTCTGGGGTGGGGCGGCTCGATAAACCCGGTGAATTTCTATAGTTAGAATATGGTTCGCTTCTTTTAATGATACAGGACTGCGACGAGAAAACCTTTCCTAATATTTCATTTATTACTACTAATTTTATTCGTGCGTATATTACGATATGAAAACGTCGAAGCAAGTTGTGAAAAAGAGGAGGAATGTCGATGCAGGTACTTTGTTGGAAAGGTAGAGTTGTTTTGTTGAAATTCATTTAATTATATTGCCCGATCGTGATTTAACTTGAGTGAATTGTTTACTGCGATCGTAATTCTTGATCTTGAGTGAATTATTTTTTATAAAATACTTGAATATAGTGGAAGCGTGCTAATGCAGCGAATATATCGAATATACATTCATAAATAGTTAACGTATGCACGCACTGATTTGACTGGCTAAAGTAATCACATATAAACTATACCAATTGCAATCCTCGAAGATGGTAAAAGTGAATTATATCTAGATCAATTTGAACCGAATACAAGCTCAAGGGAGCTATTAAAAAATTCTATAACTTCCTTCGGAGGTTTCGCAAGACCGAGATCTAAATATTTACAACACACCTGCGAATCCATATAAATAATCCCACTCTACTAGAACGCAGAACAAGAAGCCTCCCTTTTGCGATCTTAGATACCCGTCACGCGCCACATTATCGCGTAGGCTGTTCCCCAAGCGGCTAATAATCTATTTGTAGCTAACTACGTCGGAACCTCGCTACGCCTCGCCCGATAATTGCCAGTGCACGAGCTAGTATTTGCTTGTACCTCGCAAGTGGTAGGTACCGATTAATTACCAAACAAGCATCCCCCAAGAAGCCCCCGCCATTAATTCGAAGATTTCACGAAGCCACCCCTGCTCTAATTTCATGGAAAATATGACGCTGAGAAGTACACCCACGCGAGTTGTCCGTTTGCCCCTCGATAAAGAACCACGCCTTACGTACGAGGTCGCAGAAACATCTTCCTGGAACGTCGTTCGATTTAATCGAACTATCCTCAACAGTGGAGCGCGATTTCATCGAATTAAGGGACGAGCGTGTAACATTCGAAACACGAAGGTTCGCTGCAGAGGAATCTACGGGCGGTTCGCTGTGGTGGTGGAAGGAAGGATTCATATAGAGAGACAGAGTGAAAGAGAGAGAGAGAGAGAGGAGAAGCGGGCGTCGTCGACGTCGGTTATTCTCGCGACGGCTGCAGAAATTAATATAAATCTCATTTCCTCGGCTCGGATACACTAGCATTGTCTTACTCGACTCTCTCCTGTTTCCAACCCCCGCCCCCAAGCTGTCGCCGCGACCCCATGTAACTCGAGCATCCGGCAAACACGTGCGCCCAACTCCGGCTGGAAAAAGATAGAGACGAGGGATAGAGGAAGATGGGGCGAGAGATCTAATAAATCGGGATCTAATAAACACGAAACTTCTATTGTATGATACAGGGAGAGCTGGCTCGACGATCCTCGCGTCAGGGAAATTGGGGCACCGTGGTGAAAGAATAACATAGATAGCAGCATGCTCGCATTTAGTCCACACGTGGAAATATCGATGTTATTGTAATAGAAATATGAAGGAGTTTTCAGGGCCCCACAGTGGATGTGTTTTTCAATGATTTTTGTTACTCTTCGGTGGGATCTTGTATTTTTCTAGTATCGAAAGGGTAGTTTCAATAAATATAACTACTCTCGTAGAAGAGGTCTTCCGAGGAAACTTTGCGAATTAATTCTTATAACCATCCACATTGCCTACTCTTCGTGAATACAGTGTTAGTAGAGAAACACAACTGAATGTTTATAGAATCTTCTCTGTCCAAATATATACGCTTATCAATTCTAAAATACACGCTTCCGTCAACCCAGACACTTATTATAATACGCCACTCCCTGTCTCGATAAAATCGTCCTTACGTACCGGTTCGATTCGAATTCGTAAGTGGCCACTAAACTCGATCCCCCGGCCCGTGCAATATTAGATGAACGAGATACGCGCAAGGGTGGCTTGACGTCGCGCGATTAATTAGTCCCCATCGAGCGGATTCTAGCTGACGCTGCGGCAAATCCGCGGCCACGCGCATATAATAATTGAGAATCGATGCTTTCACGGCGCTCATGGCTCGCGGATAATTGATACACCGTCAAGTTTCCGTTCGCCGATACACCCTGGCCCTGCCTACGTGAAAGACGACCGCGAAACCCTATTGTCGCTGGAACTTAATTATACAGCTATTGACTGCTTCCAGAATTTATTGAATATTGCTTCTGCCGCGATGCTACACGATTTCGCGATTTAATCTGACAAGGCTGAGGGGTACTTACGCCGTAAAAACTGTTACCGATAGTTACAATCCTTTCATCACCGTGTTACGATTACTTTCTAATCAGAACGAAGGAAATAATACCCCTGCTACCGTGATTTAGATTGCTCCCTTTCGCAGAAGCTTTTGTGTACTTTACGCGAGGAGCAAGGTACGGAGGAGTGATTCAAAAATTGAGGTTCGTCATCAAGCAAAGGCGACAGTCGTTTGACACATTTTGCCGCTCCGGTTACACGGGGACGTGGCTGAGAATTTCCATGTTATTCCTCTGTGAAGCTTCGCCCGGGCAAAGGGACTGCGACCAGTGTAAGTTTACACAGCGAATGTACAGGGAAGCCGGCCACGTAGCTACCTTTAGCTCAAAGGGCTGCCGTGATAATAGAAGAAACAATGGTTACTCTTCGATTTACCTTTGTACCTGGGGAATCAAATTTACCACATAAGGTAACCGAGACGTCTCTATCGAAAGTGGACGATGTACACACCGCGCGCACACGAATTCTCGGTGCAGGTAGAAACGTTTCATGGTTGAACGAAGATGGGAAAGTAGCGAAGGGTGATAGTGGCGGAGTAATAAAAGGGTACAATACTATTGGAAGTACATTCTGTAAGGAGGCGGCGAAGGTCGCGCGGAATAAGTGGTGATAAAATACTGCAGCAGGTCGAGCTTCTGTTCGGAGGAGCTTTTTGAAAAGAAACGTCAGAATGGTAAAGGTGAAACGAAGATTGAAAATGTTTTTACCATCTCCAGCTTGCTCCGCGACATTGAGAGAGAAGCCGAGCAGACTTTGCTCCGAAAATTGAAAAAGGAACGTCTGTAGTGTAGTAAAATGAGTTTTTGAAATGTGACAGTTGTGAACACGGAGGGAATTAAAAAAGAAATTGACAACTACGGTGGGGTAGATGTGCATAATTATCTTAATTTTAAATCACTTGCAGATTATTATTACGTGGAGAATTTCACATTATAAGGTTACATTTATTGCTTACACGGAAAAATATTATATTTTTCGAGAAGTGTCCAAAACTGGTAGAATACCTTAAAGTGGCCACAGATGGTGCATCCACCCTAGTTCTTCTGTTCCTCTCTCTCTCTCTCTCTCTCTCTCTCTCTCTCTCATTCTACGCTATAAGGCACTAAAGGCAAGTTGAAAAGACTACCTTCCCCAAATCTGTACATCTCAAAAATCCTACGATCAATGACACTCGATCCTCCTCCTCCAGATTTGCCACTCGTGCTCCACCAGAAACCACCTTCCCAGTTACACAGCCGCTAAGAAAGCGAGAGAAAGAAGCGAACTCAGCCGTCAGTGCGGCCATTAAGAGCATCCCCAGGATCACGGTGGAGTATAAACGACAGAGGGTAGCGTCGCCAGGCAAAATAGCATCGCGTGTAAGCGCACAGTGTCACCACTATGGATCCACGGCGCGAGGATGGGGTTCCCCGCAAACCCCCAGGTGCATCGAGGCTTCTGCGGCGAGGTGGCCTGGCAGCAGATGAGGCGGGGGTTTCGGGGGGGGTAATATAACGCGAGGAATAGAACTCGGTAGACTCGGTTAATTAACGGAACCCACATGGGACAGGTCCGCGTTCTGTCCAGGCGGCCGCGTCTCCTCTTTCTAACCCTTTCGCCCATCCAGCCCGCGGCCCCCTCCGACCTCCCCCCCGCCCCGCTTTCACCCTGTCGCGTTTCCATGCCGCAAATACAGCTACGAGGGGGCGTACGTAAATAACTTCCACGTCCCTTATTCGGCTTTGCCCGGTGCCGAATTCGTGGGAGGGGAAGGGTAGCGAGTGGGAGACGGAGCCTGGATGACGACAGAGGGTGGTAGATAAAGTCTGTCTGGCGGAGAACGGAAGAACCTGGACGCTCAAGGGGTTGAGGGGGCGGTCCGCCAGGTCGCTTAATTAAAGAAATCCTTGTTTACTGCTGGACGCTGCTACCTTCTTCCCTCGGTCCCGTTACGTAACAGGTGTCGTGAATAAGTAATCCAAGTGGCAGCGTTTATTGGCATTCCGGCTCGAGGATGGCGGGGAATTCTCGCGAGCACCGACACTCGGAATTGTATGATTTCTATGGTGTTCTTCCCGAGTATTCTGACGCAACGAGGTGCTCATGGAAATTGGTACCACGGACCTTGACTTTGCGGGACTTAATACCGGAGGGAATAAACTTGGAAAATTCTACACCGAAGTTAGGGAACTTGTCGATAGCAACACCGAAGTTAGCGAACTCGTCAAAATCCATACCGAAGACGGAGCACGTGGGAGTGGACGCGAACCTTCGTCAAATCCTACGGATCCAGTGGCACCTGCATCCTGGCCTACAAACCTCCGCGTTCCTACAGCCACTCTCCCAGACCCCAAAGTTTCCCTATCACATCCCGAGCACATCTCTCATACCTCGAATCTCGTATATCGAGTCTCGACCAGCCAAGATCACCCGTGTCATGCCTCCCTAACCTGGGTAGATCTGTCTACCAATCCACGCCCTCCGTAACGAATCCAATTATTCCAAGATCGTTCGGATCCGATTCAGGGCAATCCCCGTCGCGCCAGGTCCAGCACGACCCGCCCAACCTGGAACATCTCCCCGCATCGATCCCCCCCGCTGTTCTCCTGGCTAAAAGAGACTCGCTTAATTCCTCCGGGCAGTGCAATTAAACCAGTGACGTCCTACGGAATCGAGGATCGTCGTTCCCCGATGCCACGCGAGAATAAACAACGGGACGTTTGGCGGGACCGAGGCGAACGGAACACCGCTGACCGTGTCGCCGGGCGTGGGACACGCCGCTAGTTTCGCCGCTGTCTGGAAGATGAACGTCGTTCAATTACACCGGCCGTATATATACGGGCGGTAGCCCACTTCCGGCGGCTGCAGTCGGCCCTCGTACCGCAAATAAAGCCCGTAATGCCACTATATTCGTCGTCCCCGGGTCGTCCCAGCCCCACCCGCTTCAGCCTCGTCGCCCCCGCTGCCGGGCTGACACGGCCGTCTAGTTCCGCGGGACAAAGATCCGCCAGCGGAAAAGGGGAACGCGGGCAAAGACCCCTCCGCTGCAAGAACGAAACGGGCGCGAAACACCGACCCCTACAATGTAACCCTTTCACGGGGATATTCGCTGAGCGACGCTTTTTGCGTGAAAAATTAAGCCTCCGAGACTGTCGCGCGACGTCCGCCCTCCGCTGTCCCTCGGCTGGGCTCGCTTTGATCATCCGCGCTGCAGTTACTGTATTTGCGAAACGGGGCTGGTGTCACGAGGTCGTGAAAAAGTGGAGGGGCGGTGGGTGCGAGTGGACGTATGCTGATTCGGGGATTTGGCCAGCGAAACCTGTGCGACAGGATTGCCGCGGACTTGATTCGTTTCTGTTCGCGGAAGCGGGATTACGTACCCCGGCCCTGGTGAACCGGAGGGGAGGTAAACGCTGGGGAAAATGTTAAGGGGACAGCTCGCGCTGCATAAATTTGCATGGGATTCCTTGGAAGCTGTGGACAGAGTTGCTTAATGCGTTTCAATATCAATATTCAACAGAGCCGCTTGTAGATTGTTGAGAACTTTTAGCGTTTGACTTTTGCGGGCCGTTTTAATGGGAAATTGAACGATGCTCGATGGGGGTTTCGGGGAAACCAGATGATGTTTGTCCCGCGAGTTTGCTCGGGTTTTAGTATTAAAGTTTACGGTGGATAATCGAAGGCCGAGGGCAGATTATTCTCTGTAATTCAAGAATCCTTTGATGCCGTCCCACGTGGGTTATTACTTCGAAAATTAATCTTCAGAATGGTAAAGCCCTCGCGTCTACATTCTAAATCCAGCCTTGGTTCTTGATCTCCTTGTGGAAGCACCGATACCGGATTTTCCACACAGAATTCGTGTTTCCTACGCTGAGTCTCTTAAATGCCACTTCACTCGCAAAGCATTCGCAAAGAACAAGCACGCTACCAAACACCTGAACTCACCTTCCCTACACCTGCGATACAAATCTACTTCCGTGAGGCGAACCTAAAGAACATCCTTAAAGGAGCAAATTATGTCCACCCTCCTCGTGCTTTGAAACCACGCCAACTCCGTTCCATGGACACTTCTGCATCCACGAACTCGGCAGAAATGTGTAGGTGTTCTCCAGGTGTACCTTTGCTCGTAATACGCTTCTTATACACCCTCCGTGCCGCATAATGGCCAAGTGGTCGCGGTCTGGCAGAACATCATGCCAAATACGGCAATTGCAACCTCGCGAACGGCCACCAGGCCAAGCTTGTTACATAGAAATTCTTGACCTCTGTTCGCATCACGACCGACCCAGCATCCCGCGGCAACTCATCAAAATTCTTGCCCAGGGCCTCTCGACTGCCAGATCCTCGTCGATGCATCGCGGCCAAGCGCAGCCCCCATTGCCATCCCCCCCGGCGTTATTTCGGTCGAGGAAAGTGGCCCTCGCGAAAGAATGTCGCAATTTCGATCGCGTCAGGAAAAGGGAGGAAAACAAGCGGGGAGAAGAAGCTCCGTTCGTTACGTTGATTACGCCCTTTCGAGCAAACCCTCATTTGCATCCGCGAGACGGCCTCCTCCCCTTTATTTAAATCTAGCCCAGCCACGCGGACCACCTCCAGTCGATTCGTAAAGATAACGAACACCTCTTTTTTTTTTTTGTTCCGACTCGCAGCTACTCTACTAAATTAATCGTGCGGATTTCTGTCTAGTAGTTGGCCAGCTTCTTCTGTGTCTTCGAGGGGTTCTGGGATTTAACAGAGTGCACTCGGTAGTTCCGACGATCGTGGCTGATGTACTTTCGATTTTGAGCAGCATTTTTGGGAACTCTTCGAGGTGGCAGTGTTTCAGATACTATAAGTATCCGCGTTCTTTCGTTTCATGATTTCCAATTAATCTCCCATAGTTTCTACCTCTCATAAATTCACAGAAGTCTACACGAACGGCGGTAGACTCGTTACACGACTCGATAGCACAGATCCCGTCGTCAAAGGCTCGCCCTTCTCGCCCCTCCCCGCGCCCCGTCCCTCGACGAATCGAGGAAATGCAATAAGGGGCACAGGAGTCGAAGAACAATAGGGGAGGACAGAGGCGAGGAAACGAAGAAATAGAAGCCCTCTTCCAGGCACGTATTACCCCTTCAGTTTGCGGTGGCAGATATACGTCGACCTCTTAAAAGCACCGCCCAGCCCCGCCGAATTCTCTCGGAGGGATGAACGGCCGTGGGGCGCCTCACTTCGGAGTGCTTAAACCGAAAACATAATCAAATCTCGCTGAGAGCTGCTGCGGTGCAAAGTTACTAATTGCTTAATTTCCCTCGACTTGCTCCCTTCCCACCCCCTCTCGCCCACCCATTCGTTCCGTCGCCCTTCGTCCCTCCGTTCGAACCCTCCAGCCACCGATCTCGCTGTTCCTCTCGCTGCTCGCCAACCCCTCTTTTCCTCTTTATTTATATCTGCCCACCTCCCCTCTTGTCTTGTCTCGCCCCACCCGTCCCAGGGAATTCCTCTGTCTCCCCTCTCCCCCCCCCCCCGACCATCGTTGATTCCATCCCTTGCTTCCTTATCCCTCGTCTACGCCATTCATTCCCTCCCTTTATTACCCTCGCTCATCCTTTACGGTTTTTACCTCGCCAGTTTACCTGCTCCACTTCAACCCTCTCACTGACGCGCGCCTCCGCGCGGGCCACTCGCGGCGTTTTATTCGTTCGCCAGGTCGTTCGGCCTGGTAATTTTCTGGAGGAGTGATCTGAATCCTTAAAAGGATTAGCGCGGGGAACAGTTTTTAGTGGGTGTCTCGAGTTTAGGAGAATTTGATTAATACGCAGGACTATTAATTTAGATAGGTGTTCAATGGGGAGTTCATGTATTCCGATAAGTGTTTGACGGGATTTGCACGAAGTTGTATAGTTTCAACACCAAAAACCTAAGATTCGAGTGAAGAGAAGAGAAGTCTGCTGCGATCTTGAACACTTCAGCCAGCATACAATCTTTCCTCGATTCCCTTATGTCCTCTCGAGGCTTCCTCTTCCGTCTCGCTGTAAAAAGGCGCACCGCTGATCTTCGCTAACCTCTTTCAAACTTATTTTCCTCGCCTCGGGTCGCGTCTTCCCCGAACAGAGTGGATTTTCGAGTAGAATTGAACGAGATACCTGCGACTTCTCAATCCCCTTTCGTAAACATGCGCTACGTGACTTCGTAACCACTCGTATATTAAGACGGAGAAAAGATGCAGCGCGGCGGAAACTTCGGTATAAGACAGAGAAATGGGGCTCGAAGAAGGTATCATAAAATCGTCGTAAAGAAGCAGGATCCCTAGAATCGTATACCATGAACAATATCACGGAAAGCCGGAATATAACGCGCAACTTGCGAAATAGCAAAGTACCATCTGGGAGACACGTAAGCCCTTCGGTGTTCCCGCGATTCCACGCATAAGGCGACTAAGGAAATCCAGGGCAACTGCGCAACAATTAAAAGAAGCTGAAATGAGCAAAGAAAATTATTGCACAGCTGGAGAGCGGGAGAAAAATGAGAGGTGGGGGAGGCGAGCAGACCCGGAGCTGTTGCAAAGTGCCTCCCAAATGAAAACAAAATACGTACAATTATGTCGCAACTGTAACACTAATTAACGCCCCCGTGCAATTATAAAGCTTCTTCAGCCACGCCGTTATCGTCCATCTTCCCCTCCTCGGTGGATGTTTCACTTTATCGCGGGCGGCTCCGGTACAAACGAAGCTTCCAGAGGCCAGATATCCCGAAGATATCGGTCCAGCATACGTGGTAGTGCGTGGAACGATGCACGGACACGGAGAAGAGCCGCGTCACAATTCTGATCAGGCGTCTCACTCTCGATTTATAATGACAGACAGGTGCTGTACACATCGATTCTCGTGGCAATGAATCGTGCGAGCGCGAAACGAGATCGGGGACCATCTGTCACTTCTCACCGGGGAATACACCCGACTTCCTCACAGCCCCGAGACACGAAATTTTTAATCGACTTCGGAACACCCTGTCGACGATATTCGAGAACCGTTCGATATCGCCCCGCCGACGGCCACTGCTGCTTGTTCCAATTTCGCGGAGGTCTCGGAGGGGATTTTCTGTGTGCAGTGTCATAAATTATATCCTTGAGCCGCTCGTTGGGTCGCGGAGCAGTTTTAAGAACGAGGGATTCAATTTAAGGAAGCACGTGACGAAAGTTTTCGATTATACGTAACAGCTTTGTTGGCAAATTGCCAGTAATTTGTATGGGAGTTGATATTGGATACTGTAGCCGGATATTGGCGACTCTCTCTTAATTAATTTCGGAGTAAAATGAACTTTGACCGCTGATATTAGAATCACCAATTTTCTCAGAAAAATCAAGCTATTTTTAAAGATTTTTTTCTCAGTAAACGCAACATATAACGAAGTAAATCTTTTTGATATTTATTAAGCTACTCTTATATTATACCAAAAAAATTAGGAAGAATATTTTCAATTTGTTTTACTTGTTTTTTACAAAGCGTCAATGTGACACGTAAACAAAAACGTGGGGCAGGTGATTTCTCGGCTTAGGCTTATCTGAAACATAAAATCCGAAAAGATTCTTAATCTGTATAAGTGTCTCTATCGTCCGTACCTCAATTAACAATATTTGCCGAAAATTAACCGAGATTTTTCTAGGGGAACATTCTAGAAACACCATTTTGGGGAACTTTTCCCTTCAAACAGGCGTCATTTTGTTATTTTTCAACAAAAATTGTTAATCGAGCTACGGGCGATAGCGACACTCGTACGGATTAAGAATATTTTCGGATTTTTTGTTTCAGATAAGCCTAAGCCGAGAAATCACCTGCACCACGTTTTTGTTTAGGTGTCGCATTGACGCTTTGTAAAAAACAAGTAAAACAAATTAAAATATATTTCTATTTTTTTTTTAATATAATATAAGAGTAGCTTAATAAATACCAAAACGATTTATTTCATTATATGTTGTATTTACTGAGAAAAAAACTTTCATTCCAACGCAGTGGAATACCCCCTTAATTAATTTCAGATTAAAAAGAACTTTGACCACTGATATTAGAATCACCCCTTTCCTCCACACAATTCAAGCTCTTTAAATTCACAATTTTACAGAAACTCACACCACCTGATTTTCCCCAAAAATTCCTCGAAACCATTCTCCCGAAGGAAAGAGCCACCAAATTTCCAAACAACCGCCTCCTTCGCCTCACCTGTTTACAAGAACGACATAAAACGTTCGCAACGAAACAAACCACGATGCTGGACGTTTGGAGCTAAACAGACGAGACTGCCCTCTATTTCCAGACTCGACCGAAACGATCCCCGGCTTCGACGTTCTTTTTCCCATCGCGGGGAACTGGGACGTGAATTGGCCAGGTTAGAGAAGGCTGGCCCTCGGCACGAGGAACGGGAGTAATCGATCTGTCGAAGGATACCGGTGCCAATGAATCGGGTGAACGCGATTCCACGCGAGACGAGACCACCTATCGCATCTGGACACGACCGGCGA
This sequence comes from Andrena flavipes, assembly GCA_963971345.1. Taxonomy (NCBI): domain Eukaryota; kingdom Metazoa; phylum Arthropoda; class Insecta; order Hymenoptera; family Andrenidae; genus Andrena; species Andrena flavipes. Next base: position 2,620,882 of record OZ020480.1, read on the forward strand.
GCGGACGACCATCTCCCCGTCAAGGATACTCCCCGCTCGATCGCGATAAAGCGATCTTTTTTCTGCCTTTTGGACGATTTAACAAATCGCCCCGAACAGGGACGAGGACCCTCGCGCTGGTATCGACGCTCGTTTTCACCGTGGAACCACGCTCGAGGGCTCTGGAATTTTACAACGATCCGCTGGAACGATCTCCCGGTAACGTGACTAAGCACGTCAGACCCACCTCCCTTCCTCGCCCCCAACCCCCCCTCGAAACGTATCTGCCGCCGACGGGGAGAATTCTGCGGACTCACCGGGCTATCGATCCGTCCCCGCGTTTTGTCAAATTGAGGAATTGAGTGTTCGCGAGGTAATTTCGAGTGTACGTTGAGGAATAGCTTTCTTCGCGAGGGGATGTTCCTGGGAACGACGTTGTTGGGGGATGTTTCCTAGGCTGGGGTATACCGGACAGTGGATGCGGTAAAGGTGAAGGGAGAATCGAATTGACGGGTTCGCGAGGGTGCTGGTTGGTTCGAGTTTGTTTGCTACTGTTCGTTTAGGAGAAAGGCATGCGAGTGGTGAAAAAAATGGGGTGTAGCTTGCAGTGTCTACTATGGCGTCGTCTTGTCGACGGGAAGAAGTTCGAACAAGGTTACTTGAATCTAGAAGAGAAAAAGGAGGATGTACGGTCTCGAATGTGTATTCTTCGACGCGAAAAGGGAGCAAACTCTTGAAAGACAAATTCTTTTCTGCTCGAAGAAGTTCAGGCTGGCGTTGTTCGAGAAACAGAAGCGGAACACACTTCTATGCTCTTGGTTCTTGCGAAGTCACGGTGTAACAGGTGAGCCGTCAGGATTCCAACAGACATTCCTTCGCGCTCTGTACAGTTATGCCCCTCACGATCTCGGTATTTGAAGAAACAAAATGGCAGGTCTCGCGCGGTGGCATAGTTCGCGAGATGGTCGTCAATAAAAATTTCTGTCAGCGGTGTTGGCGCACCTCGTTCCCGGGTTCGGAGCATTCTTCGTGAAAGAAATGGTTCGAGTGTCGCGAAGTCGAGAGGAATTTTTCAGAAGCGCTTTCTGGCGTGGTGTGTTGTAGAAAAAGGAGATAGGTGAGGAAAGTATAGCTAAGGGACGTTTGAGGGCACAGAATTTGAAATTTCAAAATTCGGGGTCGTAGACTTCAGGGTTCCAGAGCTTAAGTTACCGTGTTTTTAATAACCTTTGAGGTTCTAGAACTGGAGATCCTAAAGTATTAAATATCAAAGTTCGAAGTCCCAGCGGTGAATATCCGAAGTTTGAAATGTTAAAGATCGAGATCCCAGCGCTTCAAATCCTAGCGATCGAAATCCTAAAGATTGAGATTTCAAATTTTGATGGTGCAGCGTTTATGGTCACAGCGCTCGAAACCTCCAAATTTTAGATCTTAAATTTTGAGGTCCGAGCTCTTGAAATCCTAAAATTTGAAATCTCAAATTTCGACGACCCAACTCTGGAAATCCCAAAGTTTGATATCTCAAATTTGGAGGTTCCGGCCATTATGGCCTCAACTCTCGAAATCCCAAAATTTGGAATCTCAAATTTCGGGCACCCAGCTCTGGAAATCCTAAAATTTGAAATCTCAAATTTCGAAGTTTTAACCCTGGAAATTCCAAAGTTTGAGATCTCAAATTTTAAGGTTCCAGCCTTTATGGTCTCAACTCTCGCAATCCCAAAATTTGATATCTCAAATTTCGAGGTCACAGCTCTGGAAATCCTAAAATTTGAAATCCCAAATTTCGAGGACCCAGGTCTGGAAATCCTAAAATTTGAAATCTCAAATTTCAAGGTCCCAGCGTTCAAAATCCCCGAGCTCGCGTTCTCAAATTTCGATATTTCATACTTCAAATTCCCATAGTTCCTACTCCCACAATTGTGGTTCCAAATATCGAAACCTCGAACTTCGCTACCTCTTCGTTCGAAGCTCTATAAATCCAATTCCCAAAGCTTAAGGTCCCAGATTTCGACATGCCAGAGCGGAACGTTCCAAGTTTCTATCCTCTCAAAGCTCTAACTCTAAAAGTTCAATACAACTACAGATCGCAGATACAAATCACTCAGCAAATATCCGAGAATCCAGCACGCAAGTTCTTCAACGAGCTTCCAACAACGCCATTCACCACAATATCATCGTCAACGGTATCGAGTATTCCGCGGTATTCAGACTTTTCATCATCCACCCCAGAAACTCCGACGGGGTTAGGGGACCCGATGCAAAGCAACCTCGAAATACACGCTCGTATATTCTCTGGGAAAGACGGCCGCGTCTTTTTTCAACACCGGTCTCCAGGGTGGAGGGCTTTCCTTTCATCCCCCGCGGAAAACGAATTCGAGCGGCGGAGTGAGGGAAAGAACCGGAGTAGGAAGAAGAAAGGACACCGCGGAGCGACGGTAGAAAGGGAATACCGTCGCGGCAAAGGCGATTTCCTCCAGTTTCGTTTGTTTCTCCCGCGATGAAACGACGGGCGAATTCGCCGAGTCTCCCGGCGATCCTTTTGGAAAAAGGCAACGCGCGCTGGAGTAGGTGCGACAAAAGGAGGAACAAGCAGGAACGACAGAGAACTGGGGGGGGCTGAAGGACCAGCCGTGGCACTAGGAACGAAGTAAAGAAGCGAGAGATAAGAACACGGTCCCTTAGTACGCAGATTAGGGAGAACGAGATGTACCTTAGGCGGCCACTTTTGTCGTGGCCCACGAACAATGGCGGCCACCCCCTCGCCGCCGTGTCTCCGCCATAACGAGATATAAATCGGCGACCTCAATGGACGATTACCTCGAATGGCTAAATACGAAGTGCGCGTCCAACGTGGCTCGCATAATCAACGATTTTCATACCTTAATCTCCCTCCCTGCGCCTTTACCACCCCTTCGAGGGCCACGCGGCTGTACAATCGCCGAGGGAGCTGCAGATAAGTCGCTTCGTAATTGGAGGCGTTGAAGAAAATTTGTATCTCGCTCTTTTACGTCTCTTGAAACAGTCGTTCGCGTATAATACAATACTAACAGCACAGTCATCCAAGCGTGTCTTACACCAAAGAACGCCCCTTAGCGCAGCCCCTAACGTCTCCGATTCCTGGGCGTCCACCATTGTTCCGGAGAAACGAATATTGCTCTCAAATCGAGCATCACTGGCAGTGAATGTATTACACAAAGAAGCTTACCAACGCAGGGAGGGGGTGTCGTTCGCGCGGTCGCCATTGGGTTCGCGTTCTATTCCGCAATTTATTTCTATCCCTGCCCCATGGGGGTGTCTGTCGACCCCTGGTTGCTCGTCCTTGCCGAAATCCTCGCGATCTTACCGTAATACATATTACATTTTCGGGAAGGGATGGACGTCGTTGGCGACAGCGATGGCGAAGGAAGCGAGGGCAGGGATGCTGTTTATGCGATTGGCGAGCTGCGAACATCCCCGACGAGTACTCGCTATTCCCCTCGGTCCCCCCCTTTGACCGTTGAGCTCGCTTGTACGTACCCACCGACCACTTCCGGCCGAGCGACTTTCTGCAAACGAGTTTTCGAGTCCCCTGCCCGTGGGGGCGAAAGGGATCGCGGAATTCCACAGGTTGCCCCTGTTACACGGGGCGGGCAACCCCTCCACCATTTTTCCCCTTTTTGTTTTCTCCGCTCTACTCCGCTCCTCCCGGCTTACTCCTTTTCTGATCTCGTCGGTGGTACGAGAAGGTTCAGGGACGCCGCTGCGACGAAAATCTCATTCGGCTTTTGATTATCGAGCCTTTCTTTGGGGTGGCCACGCGGAACTAAGTTGTTTACAGAGTGGAGCGTATCGAAATAAGGGGAGTTAGCTAGCGCATGTGTCTGATTTAGATATCGTCAATACTGGTGGGATTTATATTCTGGGAGCTAAGGTGTGGGGGATGAGGACAGTTTTAAGTCCTCCAGCATTTTGTCTGTTTGTGTAAAATCATTCTGCCCTCGTTAGTTAAAAGGATCTATCTAACATTTGGAAATAGCCGAGAAAACCGAAGTTTAATCATTTACTTTGTGTCGTTGTTTTTCGTCGTTTAATTTAGAAAATGTAGTCATTATTTCGTAGCAGCCTAATATAATTTCTTGTCATTGGTGTATCGGCAAATGATGAATTATTAACGTGGCAATTAATTATATTTTTCAGATTTTGCATTTAAAAAATTTAACTCCTTAAATTAGCAGAAAAATCATTTTTATATTTTAAGGTTTTTTCTCCCTCTTGTGAATTGGACAGATACAAAATCAGCCCTTCGTGCTGAGAAGTGAAGTCTTCCCAATTAAAAAAATTATTGATGTCCATTTCACAAACGTCTACTTTGGAAAAATTTGCCACCTTCACAACACATTTAAAATCAAACACATTCTAAATCTGAAAAGCAGTTGGGATGAATAAATTTGACTGTTTCTAGATCTCCACGAAGCACGTAGTATTTTCAAACTTTACCTAAAAGGTAAAAGGTGGAACTTCAAATATTTCAACATATCTCGAAAAATGAAAAAATGTTAGATAGGACGTTTTAACTAAGGAGGGCAGCATTCCAACTGCCTCTCCTCCCTATACTTCTTATTCCACTAATTTCAATTTCTCAACGTACAATTTCTAACCTCCCCTGTCTCCCGATTAACGAAACATAACACCGGTCCAACGACGAAATCGTTCGACCCTCGACGCCCCCGTCCGCTCGAAAACTACGCGAGGCGCCAGAAAATCACGGCGCACTCGAACCGTAGACAAGCAGACTTCCTGGAATCCATAATGACTAGGAAGCAAACTGACGAGGGCTGCCAAATATACCCTGCAAGAATCGTGCAAATTCGTCCCCCGTTAAGGAGAGGGGGGGGGGGAAGGACGTTTCCTGCGGCGTCGACGGGGAAATTCCGGATATAGTACACGCGTTTCAGAAGCACGTTAAGTGCACCTAAGCAAATGCCTCCGCTTTCTCGAAAACGTCGCGGGGTTTACGTTTCGGCTCGTCCGTTTGCATTCCGTTTCTCCGTTGAATATTCGCCGAAAGAACCCACCCCGGGCTTCTTTCGCCCCTGCCCCGCGGACCCTTCTAAACCGACCCCCCCTCCCCTGGTCCCCCCCCCTCCGACGCCGCGAAACCGCCCACGGGAGACGGAAAGAGCATCGCGCCGGGGAGGAGAGAGCGGTGGAGCACCTTCAGAGACGTTTGAAGAGGCGGCGTGCATAATTCAGTGGTAATGCCGTGGGTATGCGCAGACGAGGGGCACCGTGTACACTCCGGTGAATTCCATCAAGTCGAAAGTTCCCACTGTTATTACTATTTACCCAATTCACGAAGCAGTTGTTTGCGGCGTCCTAGCGCCGGGGCGTGTTGTCCCGAGGAAGCGATGGAACAATTTACGCGGGTCGCAAAAATGACGTCATCCTGCGGATCGATGTGCAGGCTACGTTTGTCTTCCGTATCGAAGGGGCGTTTGCGTCTGTTGATTGTTTCCTGGTGGAACGGGGCTTTCGACTGTAATCTTGCTGCGTCACTGGTGACAGTGGTGATCAGGGGATGTTACGGGAGATATTTTATTTTATTTTACTTCTTCTATTTGAAAGGTAAAAAGTAGCGGCAATAAGGTAGACTCGTGATGTCAAGGAGTATTGATCTAAGAATTTTGGGGCAATAGTTAAAATATTTTCAACCCTTCGTTGACATACCTCCTTTTCTTATCAACTTTGACATACCTGGGTGGCTCACACCCAGAGCAATTTTTGAACTACTGACTTTTTCATTTTAAAAAAATTCTGACTTTCTCGTCAGAAAAAAATAATGAGTCAGTTTTAAGGTCTCTAGAATGTATTTCAATAGTTTTTTGATTGAAATTTAATCACAGTTTCTGTAAAAAAATCTAGGATACCACATGTCAAAAAAAAGGGGGAAAAATCTTTACAAATTTTAATATTAAAAGCTAAAAGTCTACAGATTTGTTGCGCGGGTAAAATATTTTGAGAAAAAAAAATAGTTTGTAAGTCGGCTTTAGATCTCTCTCGGTATTCATTTTATATATAAAATATTCAAAGCTTATGGGTGCCTCACACCCAGAGTGTCAGCGAAGGGTTAATAGTCCTGCTATAGTTTTGCTAAGGATTAAATGTCAGGACTATATAGTAACTCGTTGAAAGAGAAGTTAGAGTAATTCTTCGCTTATAGAAAATTCCCCTGAAACCTTGTGCAGTGTTCTGTAACTTTCCACAAACGTCGACGATTGAACCTCCCAAAATCGGAGCAGTTACTCGCGCATTCGCATCGAAGGCTTAACGCGGGATGATAGCTGAATGGTCGGGTCAAAACGATCGAAACGAATCGGCCAGCTGGGAAATGAGCATTCGTATGCAGAGAACCGGTCGCCTGTATAATTCAGCGGTAAAGGTTAGTCGCGGCCAGGCAGTAGAGTTGCCGCGTGTATGGTCAGCCGCGCTGAATCTACCGAGCCTTTCGGCTATTATCACTATTTGCCCGGCTGCTACACTGTACCAGCAATAACTTTCCCGTTACTCCGCAGCTGCTCGTGACGATGCAACGACTGTTTCTGCTTCCTAAAGGATCGCCGCTCGCCACGCTCGCAGGGCCACTCTCCTTTAATTACTTCTTCAAACTATGCCAACCTTCTCCTAGAAACCGTTGACGGCGAAAAAAAGGACGATTATTTTAACTGGAGGCACTTTACCGTACAGCTGATTCTCTCGACAACTGCACACGCGGAATACCTATGCTTGCGCGAATAAAATTACAAAAATGTGTTTTTCCTTTTTCTTAAAAAGAAAAAGTACAGTGAAGGCATAAATTGATTTTTTACGACTTCTCCAGTGGCACGTGTTTCTGGTAAATAGAATCTAGGGGGAAATGAGCGCAAATTCTGCGGAAAATTGCACGAGGAAGAACGATAAAGGTGTTTCGCTAAAAGTGAAATAGAGAGCTTTAACTCGGTTTAATGTTTAGTATCAGAGTTCGCTGTTTAAATCTACCGTGAACAGTGTGATTTTGAAAAGTCACCTTCTTCTTGCACTATGGCAGACCTAACTGCACCAGTAAAAACGTTGACTACAATCGTAACTCGCAGACTTTAAAAAATATCCACGTTTCTCTGTGGCAAGACGTCTGTTAATCGAACCGAATTTGAAAAGCAACGTAATCCGTAGGGCGTTCAGACGTGTCCGATGTAAATCGTTAATTTAAGAGAGGAGAGTAGCAGTTTGACTTAAATATTGACGCGGCTGAGTTAACGCGAGTGCCTGCCTCTCGGCAGTAGTAACGTCGCGTGTGTATTCAGCCCTGCTTGGGCGAAACTGGCTGCGCAAAGAGGAGCCTGTAAGTACCGAGAACGAACGACGGACAGAGACAAGTACGAAGAGAGAAGATTTATACAGGGTGTCTCGGTTTAACCTTTCAATGAGATCTCCTATCATTAAGGGGTTATGCCTACCTGTAAGATCTGAAAACACAAGTATTTTCGGGATATTTTCTTTTAAAACTTGAAGACTTTTTTAAACAAACGGTTGTATATTCGAAAGTATATATTTTAAAATTCTTGTAGTTTTTGCAACGTGATATTTAAACAAATAATGGAATTATAGGCGATCTCCCGGCAGTGTTTTTTTATTTTAGCACTTTACGGTGACCACTGTATATTTGATTATGTTATTATATTACATGGTTCATCAGAAATAAAAAATTTCACCAAATTTAGTTAGCATATTTAATTATCTAGTCCGTAATTGTGTTTTTTTTTTCATTTCCGTTGCATAATTTTTATTTTACAGATGAAAAATGATGAAAAATGATGAAGAATGAGATTTCGTGGTAAATTAATTTTCCAAGATAATGAAGATTAAGGACTAGATAATCTAATATACTAACTAAATTCCCGCGAATTTTTTATTTCAAATAATCCAAGATCAAACTTAGAAGAATGATCGCCACAAACTGCTGAAAAAATGAATGGCTGCCTGGAGATCGCTGATATTTCTTTTATTTATTTATATTCCCCATCGCAAAAATGACTACAAGTAGTTTCACATATACACTTTCGAATACATAAAATTTTGCTTAAAAAAGCCACCAAGTTTTTCACCAAAAAATTCCCGAATATACACATCTTTCCATACCTCACCGATAATCATAACCCCTTAACAAAGCACATCTTATAAAAAATCTAGCAACTAATATCGTCATTTCATAATATTTAAAATTGAATACTACCAAATGATCACGAATGACTAGGTCGCTGAACTCTTATTTCTAATAAACTATATACACGATGAATTATCCGACCCCCGGCACACGTCAACTTCCCTTTCAAATATTTTCTCCAATACCTTCGCTTCACAAATACCCGCGTGTAAATGTTAAAATAGCCACCCAGTGTATACGGAAACGTGCCCAGTTGCCCCCGCGTGGCGTACAAGCGCGAGTGAAAGGAGCAACAGTGGCGGACAAGGCAGCCAGTAGAAAAGCCCTGGCTGTAGTCAGCCCAGCCGACTTCACGGCAAACACACCTACCCCGGAGGTAAAGGGAGCAGGCGGTTTTGACCTCGGTATTGTTGTTACTACTTAACCGCCAGTTGTTCCTACTACTTACGCCGCGTTACGTTTGTTGGTTCAGGCCGGAGCTTTGTTTCTACAATTAGTAGACGCGACAGAGACGGCGAGCGAGCCTGTGGCGTTAATTCGCCCGGAACGATTCGTTTCAGCCTGTCGGATGGCTTCCATCCACGGGACGCGTGCTCCTGGCGCCTCTAACGCGAGATTAATGAACGCTGCCTTTGAATATTCCCCTGGAATTGTTTCTTCGCGGGAGCTCCTTCCCGCCGCGAGATTCCGTTCCCCGATTCGCCTCAAATTTCTCGTAATTCTTCGCGCATCCGCGAACGTTCCGACCGGCGGCGACACGGCGAACGGCTCCAGCGCTGGGATAAAGTTGCGAACGAGGAGTGTTTTTAACAAGCCCGGAATATCCGAAGGCGCCCTCGTAATCGGCCCAATGGCACGACCCCCCGCTGGGAAACTTCCTCTGCGGCCACGGAACAGCCGAACTTCAGAGAAACTTGCCGCAATTCGACGCTACGCTTCGCGATTGTTTCCCGTTTTCAAGCACGCTCCCCAGACGACCCGCGCCCACACGCCCGCCTACCCTCTGAATCACTTACACCGTCCGTGTCTGTAAAACCGCACTCGAAACTCGCGGAAACACCCGCGCCGAGGAACCTGCTCCACTCGGATCTCATTCAACGCTCGATAATTTATTTCCAAGTAATTGGGAAACAGCTATGGAACAATACTCGGGGCGAACTCGGGGAAAGTGTATTCTTACTCCAAAACGAAAGAAACTTGGTCGACTTTTGAAATGGATTTCCTCGAGAAACTGAAAACAATTGTTCTGTAACTTTATATAGTTTTGAAAATAGCTTAGGTATATCTACTTCGAATTATGTATTTTCTATTATTATTTATGAAAGTTTCGCGTCTACTAAGTTGTGCTATGCCTCTTTTATATAAATCTTAAGAGTGATCATTATAAAAAAGAATTTATTGCACTTTCAGAAAAAAATAATTATTACTTTATCTTCATCCGTTGGAAAGTTACAGATTTTTGGAAAATGAAGCACCGATTTTTCCCACAGTGCGGCTACACTCTTTTAAGTTATTGCCAATACAAATCAGCACTGGTAGTTGTATTCAAACCGTGTAACTCATAATATAAACCTTACTATTCACCTTACAGCAACGTTACGGTTATTAACGATGAAAACAGCAGTTTTACCTCTCATAGCCTGAAAGCTGTGCATAACCTATCCAACCTCTTCGCAAGCCTTAACTCCTTTTCATCCCCCGCGTGTTCTAGCCGTTTGCTTGAGCGAAGAAGCGGGTAATGGAGTTCGAGTACAATCGCAGCCAGAAGGGGCGAGCAGATTTGTGGAGCGCAATAACGCGGCGGGCGGCCGCTCTGCGGCTGTAGCTTATTCTAATCATCGCGACCGCCTGAAATTAAAGTCGGGCTTGTAATTAACGCGTCGCGGAAGCCGCAGCCCCCGGAATACGCGGATAATCGCCGTGGAACTACGGGAGCGGGAAACGCGGTGCATCGGCCGCGGGGAGCGGAGAAAACGCAGTGTAGAAACGGTCGTTTCGCCGGCCAACGGCTGGTAGAACCGTAGAAACTAACCAGATTTAATAAGTCGTAATGCTGAATCTCGTTCTTATAAGCATACGGAGCAGCTCGCAACCTTCTGCACCGATTAACGTTTTTAACGATTTCATAACGCCGCTGCGAAGTTTAACGCGACCACTTCGCGTTCGAACTGGTTCCCCGGGTGCCTTGTTAAAAAGGAAACTGACTCCTTGAGTGACTGAAGATGTGGAGTTGGAGAATCTTCGGGGTAGGACGTCGTCGAGGGGAAAAGAATGTGTATCTATCTTGAGTGATATCGAGTTCCCTGGGTGTCGAATTCTGTGTTCTACGAGGGGCTGGCTTTAAGGTATGGATAGACGTAATTGGGTTCAATACCGAAGCTTGTGGTGACAGAAAGATGTCGAGAAGGAAGTAAGATAGTATTTCAGGGTGAGAAATGGCTAATTCTAAGCGCCGTTTCATTTCCAAAAGTGATTTGGGATTATTTTCCAGGCGGCCTTTCAAGCGTATTGAATTCCCCTCCCATTTCGTGAAGATAATAAATTCTTCTAGCTATTATTACTCAGTAGACAAATATCCCTTCAGCAGAAAAAGCTCTGCTAGTGTCACAGCAAAATCTGAATCGACAACATTTACCTACCCCTGCGAATTTAAACGCGCCACGCATCGACAGTCGTGTTTTTTGTCATAGTCGCGAATTTTCCACGATTTTCCCCAGTACGCGGCGCAGATAAGCGCAAATCAGTCCAGAACCAATGAGAAGAATCGAAGCGGGATCGATACGCGTAAGTCACTGGAATGGAAAGTCCAGATAAAGCAGGCGAAATAAATAAACAACAGAAAGAAGATAGAGCGCGTTGCTGCGATAAGGTGAATGTCCCAATTTATGCTCAATTAAGAGGTTACTCGTCATCAAGAAGGTGTAATAAATTTGTTTGTGATCAAAAGTTGCAGAGTGATTGATTAATTCTTTATTAACAAATCAACCAGGTCGAAAATTATTTAAGAAGAACATAGGGTATAAAAGACCCAATTACTGTAACCTTAAGCTACTTAAAAATAACGAATAAATTAACTATCGTATATAATCTATAGTACAGATTATATAATTCTTTTTGTGTATGACTTTACAACGTTTATTTATTCGTTATTTGTTGCCATTTTACGTTGAAATAAGTTACATCTGTTATGGAGAGGTTTTAAAACACAACCGTAAAGCATAAAGTAATGATAAACAAGAGATAAAATGCCTTCAAATAGAAAAAGAGGTTACAGCATACATTGAATTGTGAGGTAATATTACTCAAATTCTGGTGAGTAGAAATGCGGACATGACGGTGAGTCACTTGACCCCAAACCTGCTTTCTACTTAAAAAACATTAAAAATAGTAAAAAAAAAAGATATAAATCCAGAGCACAATACGGTATCTGTTTTTGTTATTAAATAAGAACTTTTCCTGCAAAAACTATTTTCTGACCAATTATCGAATACCAATACCGACTCTGTCTGCACTTTGATTAGCCCCAACCTCGTGCAACACATTTGGCATTATTTTGTTGCAACTATTATAATAATAAGAAAAATACGAAATGAGCAGAAATGGGGACATTCACCTTATGCAAAAATAAATCCTGTGCCGAGCAAAATTTTAATTAATCCCCGAGTGAGGAAGCTTCACTTACTTTTCCATAAGGAATCATCTGCTCGCATCATCCTTTCGGCAGCGGCCTGTTATTTCGCGTCGGCTGTCGGCTATGCTGGCACTTTCGCGCGCTCTGTGCCGTTTTCACGGGAAATTCATCGCAATTATCATTCTGACCGGCGCCAACGTGATCGCTCGTCGCCCACGGAGCATCGGACGACCCAATTTCGTCGGGCATTAACCGCGATCCATCAAACGCTTCGACTCCCCGGCCGTCCGTGATGGAACATCAAGCTCTGTCGTGGGTGCGGAGGGTGAAATTACAGCCGAGTCACAGTTTTACGATATTAAAGATTCAATGACGCTTTCAGGGATCTCCTAAAGCGCTCCCGATGGTCGGATATAAATAGCCGTCTCGATAGAAGGCGTCCGAGCCGTTCTCAAGACGATATCACGTATAGCCAATCAAAGCTTACCTGACGTAATAGCACCGGGTAGTGTTTTTTTGTATAAAAACCCACGAATTTTCGTAAATAAACCACTGATAATCCCGCGGCTTGTACAATTTCCAAGGTAAAATAGGCTGAAACAGAGGTGATTCTAAACCCATTTTGGTCTTGCCACGGGGTACGCATCCCGCCATGGACGCGAAATGGAAGCACCGTTCGCGATAACCGATGAACACAGAGCGGGGAGGGGGAGCGTTGTTTCGACGCGTGCACCCCGGTTGTCTCTGGAAAGCGATTAAAAACTACAAATGCCCCCGCGCCGTGACGAGATACATATATCCCGCTGATCATAAATCTATCACGGATGAGCGGACGTAATTCGACTCGGTGGAAAAATTCAGATTTTACCGTGTCCACCCGTGCCTCCATCTAGATATTTTATTTAAACACCGCGGCTGGATTATACCACCGACGCGTTTCAACGCCCACGACGAGATTGACCAGATTGCGCGGGCGTCCCGGCTGCAGAAATGGCGAACTCGCTGCGCCCTTCAAAAAACAGTTTAAAAACATTTTTGGCATTCCTTTCGCCACGAAAGGGTAGAAATAGAGATCGACGCTATTGTTTCTATATTACTATTTTTCTATATTTATATATATTTTTTTTATTTCTTTTTCTTTATTTTGTATTTTTGTATAGAAATTTCTGTGTATATATGTTTTAATTTTTGTATACCAAAGGGTCTTCCCGTTTAATAATAATAATAATAATAATTACTGTAATGATACCGCAAGTAGCGCTCTCTGCAACTCTAGGTTTTCCAAATATGTAACATCCACCTATTCGTATTCCTCTCCTACATTTACCCTCGTCGAGACTAATCGAGGAGTTGAAATGGTAAATAAATGTCGCGAGTGCGAGAAGTGAAGATTTTCAGAATTTTCTTTCCCACTTAAGCTCTATCTTGCGACAGCCCTAGAAACTGAAATAAATTATTCCCTTTCCCATTAAAGGAGAAATTAAATTTTCTCCTTTTCTCTAAAAAAAAAAAAATAATTCTTGATTTCTTCGCCACTTTCTCACATGGTTTACCATTTCAATTCCTCAATTATATCCCAACTATCCCACCATCAACGACTCCCATTCGTCACGTCTTAATGGCAATAAACAATTTCCTCACACCACATCTTTCCAACGAATCCTTCGAATGCAGAGCGAATGGGGAGCGCAGAGTTTACAACTGTGCCGTGTAGCTTCTTTAAAATGCCCGACCACGCGAGGCAAGGGTGCGTGAATTTTAGTGTCAGCGGCGTTATATTACCAGCAACAAAGCCAGCCCGGCCAGAGACGTTTGTATATCATGACCACAGTAGCGTGCAGCTCTTTACCGTCCCTTTACATCGTGCTTTCCAGGCGCCTCGCGCCGCGCCCTTCGCGTACCCCGCCCTCTTTTTCCTGCTCGCCCTTCTGCTTGCTCCGTGCAACCGCGGTTTAGCATAACAATGCTCGGGAGGGATCGGGATCGGGTTTGACTGCGAGCTACAACCGGCGACGAGGTGAACCTTCGCTGCCTCGGAACTTATTGCCCTTACGATAACACCGCCGCGCATTTATACGGGGCGTCTCTGACTAGCAGGCAGAAACTTCGCGGAGGAGCGAGTATTTTGAAAACAATTCGCACGAATCGTAAGAATCTCGCTCGCTGCGCCGAAAAAGGAAAAACAGACGTATTATTATTATTATTACTTATCGTAACTCGGGTCATTTGTGGATATTCGTGCGAGCTGATTGAAGATTGGAGTAATTTTTTAGGTAAGAGATAGAATCTGCTTGACGTATGGAAATGCTACTCCAAGGATAATTTATATACGAGTACGAATTAGAGGCCCTGATCGTGCAAAGGTTGCAGAAGGGAGAACACGGGCGTAGCTAGGATTTCATTAAGGGGGCAATAAAAGACTCCTCCGGCTTCCAATTCGGCCATTTGTGCACTGAATTTTGAATTTGTGTACATAGGTAGGAACGTGTAACACGAAATTACTTCACAATTGAATTTATTTTTATTTTGTGATAAAGTAATTTAATTTCGAACGAACGTTTATTAATTTATTTTTCCCGGTCAGGTCAGGGGGACAAGTGCCCCCTGCCCACCCCCCTTCGCTACGCCCATGAGGGAGAAGAAGATGATGGTAATAGGAATTTTTATCCGAGATAGAACCGAATGAAGCGCAAAGTAATGGAACAAAAAATTGCGATCCCTGAGATACCGCCGAAGGAATTCGTTATGCAACAACTACCCTGGAAGCACAAACACGCCTCCCCCGTGAAATCCATCAGAGTAAGAAGATCTCGCGCTCCCATTCGACGGATTATGAATTCCAATTTATGGATAGATAATCGATTCGACCGGCATCCCCAAAACGGAATAAGAAGAGCGCGCAGATGCAATTAACACACCGAAGGAACATTCTACCCCCGGAAGTGAACAGCCAGCCCCGCCCAATTTTCGCGTCGCCGCCAATGATATCGCAGACGAGTCTCTCGTCTCTCGTCAAAAGCACGAGAGAGCATCGCGTCCGGTGCACCGTGAAACACCGTTAAGCAATAACCAATAGGCCGTGTGCGCATCGAGAGCGCGTCAAATGTCATCCCCCTGCGCGAGGCGCCTGCACCTCCTCCCCCCAGCCACCCCTTTCGGTCAGAGTTGCTCCCGACGGCCAGGAGGACCGGCGGCGCGCGATTGGCCCGCGAATTATGCTAAAAATGTCCGTCGGTGTTCACGATTGACCGGATAACGCGGTTTCCAATCACAGCCGCGTCCGCGACGCTGACGGGACGCATAATCGGCTCGACGCCGCGCCGCGCAATCATCTTCCCTAACGACCCACCCTTCTTTCCGCGCGACGTGGAGGCTCGCTTTCGAACGGGGAAACGAGCATTCGCGCCGCGGGCGAGCGAATCTTCCGCCGCTGAATCCACGGGGGAACGCGGGAAGCTGTTTGTTATGGAAAAAAGGAAGATCGTAATTTAAAGATTTACGTAGGAATCACGTGTTAGGCTTGTGTCATATATTTCCAACACGTGAATTACGTATCAGGGCATATAATTATGAAAAATAAATTGAAAGTTCTAACGAATTTTAGTTCACTGGATATTTCAAATTAAAATCAGAAGATAAAGGCAGTGGAAAGTGTTCGACGAATGACAGCGTGCGTGGCCCCGGAAGAATGTTAAATAATTACGCTTTATTGGCCCGTCTTGCCAGCAGCTACAGCGTTGCTGGTCTATCGTTATTCCCTGTAACGAGACGATCCCGCCCGCCGTGGCGTGAAACAGCGTTAAGCAATAACCAATCAGCCGTGCAATGGCATCGTGTGTACGTCAAATGTCAGCCCCAACCCCCCGTAGGAATGCCATTCTCGCGCCACGCATTACCCCCGTCGAACGAGCCGCCAACCGCTTGAAATTACGCGAAAAATTCCCTCCCCTATTGGCGACCGGGAGCGATCAATTTCCCCTCGAAAATTCTTTCGCTTGGCTTTTTTTCGGTCCACTTTTCATGCGATAAGTTTGATCGAACGATTCTCGACGAGTTTCTATCCCAGATACGGTGGTATTAACGCTATCACGATGGATGGGGTAGTGATATGTATTCTAGTTTGAAAAAAAACTAATGATTAAAAGTAGGAGGCTTCGCGTATATGTTATCACGAGTCGAAGCTAGCTTTAACACAGTTCACGCAGCTTCAAGTTTCCTGCCACGTATAGTTGGATTACGATCTACTTTGAGGATGAAGGGCTTAAACGCTTCCGAGCCAGAATTCGTCCATAACTCTGGGATATTCGTAAGCATAATAACTCGAGAAGGTTTCATCAGTCAGCTGTCCCTACCTCGCCGAAGCCCCACCTTCGATGTTTGCGCCCTTTTCGCCATCCTCCCATCAACTCCGCGCCCATCGTTCGATATTAAACCTTAACGGTAGAAGGTAGCCCAGAGTTGCTTACCTGAAACAGAAGAATTTCGAATTATTAATTCACAAAGTGTACGGAACGAAGTTAAATTGCAATTACTGCCTTCTACGTTCATCCGACGAATAGTATTTCCTGGATAATAGAAGCCGTCTGACGGAGACGCAGCTTCCCTTCTACGATGCAACTTTTGCTGTAGCAGAGAGTCTGCTAGGCAGACGTATCGATGGGGGAGGGCATTGTCTAAGAGATAAGGTAAAAATCGAAAAGAAGAATTTCTTGACAAAGCCAGGACGGCCAACAAAGGGACGGGTTGCATCGGTAAACGGGAGAGTCGAGGGTGGCAGGTAGGGTGAGTCCGATAGCGACAGAAGGACGGGGGTAAGGAAGACAAGTTTCGGGTTAAAAGTAATCAGGATAAGCTATTGCCTCCATTACGCGCGCCGTCTGGCCCGAGGTTTTGCTCCTCTTTTCCGCGTTACTCTCACCGCCGGAACAACGTTTTCGTTTGTCTTCCGTTCCACCCAACCGAAGATCAATCACGGGGATTCTTTGATTAAACTTTTCAACGGTGCAGGTCCGTGAGCAGAGGGTCGTGTTGCCATTGGGAGAAGAGCGGCTTGTTTAGCAATAAGGTAAATCAAGTCGAGCCGGTACCTCCCTTAACTCCGAGTAACGCGAATATAAAATGTTATTTCGGAAAACACTTTCAATTGAAACAGAAAACTCATTAATTCCACCACACAGCGAAGCTTCGTTCATTACAGAAAGTTTATCGCACGGCATCCTGTACAGAATCCGCGTGCTGTCAAAAGCCACGCAGAGAATTCTCGTTTGCAACGCGGTCGTTGAATGCGAAATAACAAATCTGGACGTTGACGAAATGAGTTTTTTTTTTTCCCCCCGAAAAATGTTTGCGTCGTCGAACGCTTGTAACTGGGAACAAGCGTGCATTGACATGGCTCGATGCTGGGAAAGTCGAACAATGCCACTTACTTTGCGAGCCGAGCTCGTAACCGCTTTCGTTACGAACTCGAAACGCGTTTGTATACAGCGAACCGTTCAATTTCCGTAGTTCGTTCGAGTATTACGCCAACATTGGAGAATTTAACGCTCAGATCGAATAGACACGGACACGCGAAAAACATTTGCGAGTCTCTCCAAATGCTTCTGCTACCCCTACGCCATCAACTGCCCCTTCTATTTCTATCTCTGCGCCTCCATCTCCTCAACTTTCCTACTTCTTCGACTCCTCTGGTTGCATCAAAGTTGCACCATTAGGGTGGAACGAAATATAGGGGAAAAGTATTTTTTTATTATTCGTGACTTCTAATAGTGGGCAAAAGTTGCCTCATATAGTGGTATTTAAGCTTCCAAAGTTTGAACGTGATCAACAAATTTTTTGAGGTGTCGCAAGCCTTCCAAAAAGTAAAATTTTAGTAAATATTAATATTTGAAGGGCTTGCGGCACCTCAAAAAATTTGTTGATCACGTTCAAACTTTGGCAGTTTAAATACCATTATAAAAAATAACTTTTGCCCACTATTAGAACTCATGAATAATAAAAAAATATTTTGTCCCTATTTTTCGTTCCACCCTATTGCAGCATCGTTGCAGTGCAAGATTGAAATGTTGCACGCAACGTTGTCGCAATATTTCTATGTCCGCCTCCTGCAATGTTTCGGGTAATAGGGTCAAAACTATAAATAACTGTATTAATAATATAATACCTATGTGTCCGCGACAAAAGCCGTGATCTTTTTCTGGTAGAATTTTTTTTTCTCCTTGATTGATAAGACTGCTAACGTATTCGAACTGATAGTCCTACCGTGCAAAACTTTAAACTCAAATTATTCAAAAACGAAGGCTCATTTTGATAAACTCCATTAGGGTTTTGTTGTAACACTACACTAGCGTAGGATGATTCGAAAAAGTGGTAACTTTTTTCTCCGCTTCTGTAGGTATGTACTACAACTTCCACTATGTGTCATTCTACACATTAAAATATACAATGTGAGTCACCTAACATTTAAGCTTAAAACGTCTTTGTTTTTAATAATACGAGAAGATGTCTCGTCCACCTTCTCCTTGTCTCGAATCCCTACGCATTCATTTTCCCTTTCCCTCCAACTCCTTCTTCTTTAGGCTTCCGGACAACTCCACTTCCTTTCTTTCTAGTTCATCTAGTACTCCACATCCTCCTTCTTCCCCTACACCTCCACTCCCTCTTACTCTGTGTCCCCTACGCATTCACCTTTCAACTTTTCTACCCCGATGACTCCACCTCCTTTTCTTCCCATCCCTACGGCTCCGTCTCCTCCCCTTCAACCCCTTCGACCCCGGCCCTCGTCCACCTCCTCCCCCACCCTCCAACACCCCGAAACTTTTAAACGAGAGCGAATTTTAGCCACCCACCGCTCGACGCTGGCCAGCCGCTGTTTTCGGAATGGGACAAAGAGACCGGGTGAATGTTTAACGTGACAAACGATTCGTTTTACTCGCGGAGCACAGTGCTTAAAGCCTCGCCTCCACCGAATATGCCGCTGTCCTCCCCCGCGTCGAAAATGGCCGGCGAGATCGTGTGCGCTCGCGTGAACTCGACCGCAGCCGCAATCCACGGGGGACAGAGACCGGTAGCACGCGTTTCGCCTATCTTTTTATTTTTTAATTCGCGGCCTGCAACGGCCACCACCACCGGCGCGCGCGCCCCACTCCTCTTTTCATTTCATTTCGCGATTTATGGTCCCGATCGCGAAGAGAACATCGAACGGTGGCCATCGGTGATTTACAGGGGGAATCATAATCGAAGGGGAATCCGCGCGATTCGTTGGGAAACAACGACACGGGAATATGGTTCCGCGCTGGTCTCTCTTAAGGGGTTATACCCGTTTGAACCCTCGGAAAGTGTGTACATTTTGTGGATTTTTTTACAAGTCAACGGCTTGATGCAGATTTCCTGTTTTTTTTTTACTATCTTTATATAGTATTATGAACGACTTAAAAAAAAGTTTCAGTTAAAAAAACTATTGTTTTTGGGAAATCATGGATATATATCCGAAAGTCCCCGATTTTAGACGGTTAAACGGTGGCCCTAAAAACTCGCGCTACGTTCAACCAATTTACCTCCAATTTTGCATGCAGAATCGTAATAAGATTCCACATCGTCCAACGAAGGCTTTTTTTATTCCGATTCCCCGTTTATTATTTATAATGAAAAAAGTTGGATTTTTCTCTTAGAAAAATTTAACTTTACCTTTGATCTCTCACCATTTCTTTATTTTTCAAAATTTGCAAAATCGGCTTCGTTGGACGATAGCTATTGACATACTTTATAAGAAAATTTTGTTGTTTTTGATTTCTGACACGACATACAGCTGTTTTCAGGGCCACCGTTTAGCCGTCTAAAATCGAAAGACTTCAGGATGTGTATGCATAACTTCCCGAAAACAATAGTTTTTTAACTGAAACTTTTTATTCGAGTAGTTCATAATACTATGTAAAGATAGTAAAAAAACGAGAAATCTGCATTAAACCGTTGACTTGTAAAAAAATCCACAAAATGTACACATTTTCCGAGGGTTCAAACGGGTATACCCCCTTAACGTGCCTAAAGTACCTTACCGTGAAATTTCGGAAAAACAAGTTTACTTGGGTTCGAGTGTATTTTGAATACACAAGGGTGTGGAAACTCTGAAGAGAAATTTTGACTCGTTACGTGCTTTTACGAGAAGCGTTAGCAAAGTTCACAGAGTTCACAGAGTTTTGGGGGAGTAGAGAATTGTATTGATTTCACGCTGCTCTAATACATACTGTCACCATGTTAATTCCACGTTGAATCTTCTTATTCCGCAACAACCCTAAGTACAGTTTGCCGAGGGCAATCATCCCGGAGTAGTTGTCCCGATCACCCCTCGGTATTCTTGCGTTCCTCGGGTTTCCTTCGTTTGTACCTCTATACACCTAGAGTCTAGAGCGTTTATTTCGTCGCAGACCGCAGCTTGTAAGTCGGTGAACAGGGCGACGTAGTGTCACCGATTCGCACTCAACGAGGCTTCCCAGCTTAGGGTGGTAAATCTCGTTGCCGGGGTCCGTGCTACGCATCGCATTGTCGATAGCTTATGACGCGGTTTAGTAAATATTGTGAAATTATTAACGCGTTAGCTTGAAAACCCAGTTTCCCTGGAACACCCATTACATAGCGTAATTAATAATTCGCGATCCCCTGCAAAACTTGGAAAATAGACGTCCTAACAAACAACACCCATCCTCGCAGCTCCTGAGAATTTTAACGAAAGGTCAACATCCGAAATGCATAGCCCGAACGTTGGCCAAAAGTTGCCCACGCGGTTCGCGATGCGGCGCGTTATCGCTGACGGACTCTGCATCCATAATAATCACGGCACAGCACTCGAGCAACTATCCCAGCGTCTCCGCCATCGTTTCCACTGCGTCGGATTAAGTTCGCAGCCAACAATCAGCAACTGGGGGAATTGCGAGCAAACGTATAGAATGCATCCACCGCGTAAGTTGGCGACATTAAGGTGCGCGAAGCCCCGCGCCATTTACAACACTTAATCCATCACCGTTGTACTAAGCTTGTTCGCGAACACTGTTAAGGTAGTTAACTCCGTCGAGGAGTTTACAGCGTTTTGTCGCGCGACTTTGAGGTAACGAATCAACACGCTGCAGACGCGAGATCAACCTAGCTACCATCCCCGATCTCTCGGTTGAATCCGAATCGCGACAGCCTCGCGTAAACTCTGGCACTCGTGCAGTTTCCTTGGAATCACCGGCGATACGACAGAGAATTCTGTAGCGCGAGTGCCTAGCATCGCAGAGTGATTTGTTTCCGACGGGAAAGTCGGCCGACGTTTCGTTTTCGCGCGGCAAAATTGCCAATTGTAACCATCCGCGTGACATTCGATTCTGGCGCAGAGCGAAGCGTAGAATTCCATTTATGCGGAAAAAATTAGTACCCCCGCTGCTCTGGCCTACACCTCCCAGCCACCCAACCACCTCTCCCGTATCACGTCCCCCGGAAGTTATCGAGTTTCCGCGTTTAACGAAATTCCGATAAACTGTAGCGAGCGTAACGGCGCGCGCCGCGTGAAAAAGAGCGACGCCGGTGTCGAACAGCCGTTGAATATTGGAGGCTACAATTTTTCGTCGACGTTTCCATTAATAAACCTCCCGGGCCTGGGAAATTATTTCTGTGAACGCGGCCTTCCTTCGGGTCGAAGCTCGACGGTGCTGCCAAATTGCACGCGCCATGTTGTTCCCTCGTGCTCGTTTAAGGTGGGCGAAGGAAATATTCGAATAAGCGGCCGATCGATTACAAATTCCCCCTTCTCCGAGAATTCTTAAAAACAGAACTTGGAATCTTCTTTAATTGCAACGCGGTACAATGTAATAAACTACTGCGATTAAGTGTTGCGTAACGCGTAGCACACCTGAAGCTTAAAGCCTCGTTCACATTGGTCAAGTTTAGTGGCTTCGAGTGGCTTGAAATCAGTTTACTTTCAAGTTTCAAGCGAATTGAGAATATTCTAACTTTTCTTGCCTTGAAATAATACAACTTGAATAGTGCGAACGTACGTTCAAGTACTTAAGTTCACGAAGCGACTAGAAGCGTAAACTTGACTAATGTGAACGAGATTTAAAGGGACAAACAGGAAACATCCATTTCTAGTGATTCCGCGATGTATAAAGTATTTTGAATTTAACGATGCAGCTTCAAGCAGGAAATAAAAATGCCATCTTGTACCACCATCTAAATAAGAAAGATTCTTGCCGCCCAGCATTTCTCTCTTCGCAGCCAGCATCCCAGTTAATTAATAAAAAAACCAGTCCCCGTTGCTGTGTTAATATTTCACTGATTGGCGCTTCGATCGTTGGCGCAAATACCTCGAGCCATTGAATTCCTAATGTTCGGCTCTTCAACCGCGATACTCGCCCGCCCGACCTGGCCTCGTGCAATTTGAATAAGCGGTTTCCCACCCTGTCCCTCTCCCTCCCCGTTCAACTATCGTCCGTCGTTTCTCGCAACTTTTCCGTCGTTTTGCAACGGGGAAACGCGACGCACCCAGGACCGCTCTCGCTTCTCCCGCGCGCGCGTTCCCTCGGAGCGTTAACGGAAGTCGATTCGAGGCTAACGAGCAGACGATCCAATTACAGAATTTTCATTCGGGCACATTCGCCGAAAGCCACTGTTCGCTTTTGTACGGTTAAAGCGAGCCGCTCCGAGGCGAGCTCGTATTAACGCGGGGTTGGATTCGGTCGGTCGATTTCCACCGGCGGAGCAAAGTGTCGCGCCAAAAATTACAGCTCAACAATTATCGCGGGGGATTACTGCTTCTGCCGCGGAGCAAGGAAATCGTTCGCAGGCGTGATTTAATTCCAACCTTCCCCCTGCGAGCTTTTGTTCGTTCGTAGATGTTGATAGACGACCCTGGGACTCGTTTGTTTCTCTGGTTTTTAGGCTTCTTTCACCGGGCTTGATGAGAAATTGGGTGGAGCAGAGGATTTCTGCATTTGTCGTAGTTTAAAGAAAGTTGGGTAACTTGGGAATGATGTATGGGGGATTTCGAACGTCGCCTGAACATCTTAGATATTAAGCTACATATATAATAATAACTATTAAAGTTAAAATTTCGACCGTAAAATTTTAAAAAAAATTCAAATATGATTTCGGCGCACGGTTTCGGTCAATTAAAAGAAATAAAAGCTAATTTGCAAATATAAGAAGTACCATCTTCCAACGTTTCGGTCAATGTTTAGACCTTTATCAAGGAAAAGTTTGAATAACTAAATATATAATAACCTTGAAATATTTCTGCTATATTTAAAATTTCATAAAAATGTTGCGTAGGAGGGGTTAACAAAATGAAACTTTGTTCCTTTAAAAGTTACCGACTGATTGTATTTGAAAAAATAATTAAAAGTATTTGGCTGATAGAAATATATCATTCCATTTAAAAAAAAAAAAAATGACTTCGTATCTTCGTAGTTTTCATTACCTACGATATCTGAAGCTAAAGTAAACTTAATTTTAAACCGTGTGTGCGACGTGGAGTCGCAGCATCTACCACCTAAGAATGAAACAAAGCTCTCGTGACCATTAAAGTGCAAGTTAAACTATATATAATAAACATCTTGTTATAATTCCTGTTGGACGATACAAAGTACAGCATCGACCCTTCTGGAAGAAGCTTCTTGCCATCCCCCCTCATGAATTAGAGAAAGCGTGATCTGTAACCGATGACTATACACGTATACGGGAAAAACACGATAGTCGGAGAGAATGGAGAACGAAGGAGCCGGAACGATAGTATCTCAGGTTATAACTCGATGCAAACTAGTGTCACCTGATCAACATGCACATCCAGCAGCTCGTCGGGAACGTGACCAGTCTGCGCGGCGAAACAGCCGCGCAACGTGACTCCGTCTAATCTAAAGGATATTTTCCGCGGCGCGAAACTTTCGCGGCGGACAGCTCGCGGGATCAAGCAGACCCCCTCCCCGACCATATTCAATTTGCATTTAAATATCCAGCCCGGCTCAGATCCGCGAACGTGGCGGCGGCTGGCACGCCTTCGCCTGTACGTCGAACGGAAACGTGATAATAACACGCGAGCTTCCGCACAGCCGCGAATATCGAGGTAATCTCGACGGGCGGAAAAATCCAGATCACTGCTGGCGACCAAAGCTGACCGGCTAATTCGGCGCGGTAAAAGAAACTGGCCAACGAAATGGGAATGTGGCAGCGACGCGTCCAATCCGAAATCTGGCGTCGAGGGAGCATCGGAATTGGAATCGATCTCGAGGGGGGAGGTTTTAAAAGGGGAGGGAGGGTCGGTTAAGCTCGATTTTGGGAACGCAGGTATTCGGGAAATGCATTAGGAAGTCCTTTTTGATGCGCGTGGGAGTTAATTCTTTGGGGGTTGGGTTCGCCGGTGGGAGAAAGATACAAAGGGAAATGAAAAAGTTGGAGATAGGTGATCGTCAAGCTTTTGGGGATGAATGTAGTTAAATATTATACAATTTGGTGGAGTTTTAATAATTTTGTATGGTTTAGAAGGGATTTTGAAAATTTGGTAGTTTTCGAACTGGTTGGTTCGAGGTTTAGTATCGTACGTATTGTTTCCGAGAATTTTGGAAGATGCGAAGGCTGATTTTTGGTTGTAATTCACGTGACTTCGTTGCTCGTTTTCCTGGTAATTTGAATTTCGACCAATTTATCTTGCCACGGAATGAAGCGCGACATTTCTGACAAATAATTCACGATCGACCCGCGTGATTGCCTTTCCCGTAATCTCGGTGCCGTTTAAATATCGATTCTATTTTTATAGATTATCGCGTTCGCCAGCATTTTATCTCGGATTATGCGGCGCCCTCGATTTATGCCGACGGGCCCAGAAGTAATACAAATTGGGAAGGCTTAATCGTGAATGTTAATCTCTCGGCCGAATGATGGGTATCCACGATAAAACGAATTCGCGACAATGAGTGGGTGAAACAGAGACGCCACTGTAAAAAAAAAAAACATGCACAAATTTACATACACTATTGTAGATTTTTGTGATAACTGTTGATAACTGTTCCACTGATATAATCTAAGATAAGACACAATAACGTTACACGATCTCTCTTTTTTCACCGCCCAACTACCCTCTTTACCACCCCCAAGAATCAAAATCCCCGTTCCACGGAGCCCGATTTTTCCCCGAACCTACAAATCAATCCCAAAGTGCAAATTATTATAAATTCTTGCATGAATGCCGAAGTCCATCTCTTCAGCCATCATCGATTTCTCTATCCTGGCCACAGCCCCCATCCATCATTATAAAACACGTTAGTTTGCCAATATTCTGCGATTCGGTTGAAACAGTACACCCCGTGGACCTGGAATAATTAAGCTATCATAGCTGGTTAGAGGAAAAAGTACGGTGCAACGAGCGTCACGGCGACGGCGGTACGGGTATCATGACTGATCACTGTAATCGTTCCACCATGGGGGTGAAACCATGGTCAGGGGTGGTCGCCTAGGGGGTGGGAAGGAGCCAGGGAGCAGCGACAGAGGGTTGCAGGTCCAGAGGATAATTTCACGGTCCAGCGCGCGAGCGACTAACCGGCTGACCGCTCGACACACGCTCGCAACAGTCGTGCGTGTACGTCCGAAGCTCCCCCGTGTGGTTATGTCCCGTTGTAGTTCCGCAGGTGCGTCCAGGCCGCATATATCGACCACCAGGTCGTAGGTCGATGGGTGGTCACGAGTCACGAGTAATATCGACGGCTGCGATCGAAGATCGCTTGTGATTCGCTATTAAATATCATTTGAAATTGGAAGCATAGGGATTAAACGTAGAATCGAGACATTTCATGGAAAAGGAGGACATAGGCTTATGAGCTCTTTTTCCTTAAATCGTTTAGATTATTGTTAGATTTATTCTCAGCCTCCCTCGTGTCAGTTAGGGATCAGCTGTTTAGGCGACTGTTACCGGCTTAATAATCAGTATCGCTGCCTTGTGTAGTCAGTTAAATGTTTGTTTGTTTTTGTTTTGTTTTGTTTGTTTATTCTCTATTTTTCTGTTTTCGGTTGTATTGTATTTTATTTAATTTTATTTCATGTTATCTTCTAAATCTTTGTGTTATCTGTGACAACTTGCATACTAAAGTGTTCTCCCGTTTATAAATAAATAATAAATAATGAATAAATAAATATATATATATCATATACCCAGAGTTGGGCAATATGTAATTTTATCACAACTAACAAATTACGATTAAAATGTAATTGCGTAGTTGATTACACAATATTTTCTGTAATCGTTAATTTAGGTAGTTGGTCAAATTAACGACAAATAAAGTTCATATTAAGCCTGAATATTTTTATTTGCTTATTCAACTTTACGTGCAATCCCAAATAAACTAGGAGGTGTAATTGGTCTAATTATATCAATTTTAATTTTAATAGTATTACCATGTAGTAAAAACTATTATATAATATCAAGAAAATTCTACTCTACAAATCTGAAGATTGCCCTACAAACTTACCCTACAAACTCTCGATCATCTCGCCAACCATTCCATCTCCCAAAGTCATAGAGCTGCAGAAGGTTGTCGCATGCGAAACAGCAAGAAACTCGAGCAGGATCCAATCAATCCTTCAGGAAGCAAACATATAACCAACGAACTGCCGAAAGGGGGGGTGGAACAAATTGGCCAACAGAGAGTTCGCCCAGCTACGTTTGCTCCCCGTTAGACGGACTTTCCTGTCCAGGTCACAAAGCCATTCGGAGGCATCCGTTGTTCGCCCTGAATGGCGGTCGATCGTGCACGGCGATGCAGAAACGCTTCGTAGCCGTGGCCCCGTCCGCGTGGCGTGTTTATCCGCGCCCGCAGCCGCGTACACAAAACCGTGAAGTCGTAAAGCTCTACCAAATGCGGGCCTTCTCCCGCTGGCGGCCTCCACAGGGCGCAGCCAGCCTCGGCTTCCATAAAATTAAGGCGTATATTCCTCGACGATAGCGCTTCGCCTGTTCCACGGCGCGCGTACGACCGCTGCTAGGCTTCCACGGGCTGGCCGCCATTCTTTGTTTCGTAATAAACCAGAGAGGGTAAATTGGACCGGCGACTCAATTAGCTGAGCACGAAAATTAATTCGCACAGCGTCAGCTTCGCCTCCTCCTCTTCCTTAAACGAGAGGAGACTCGGCCGCTTCCCGGGCTCCGCTTCCGCGGGGATCTCTTTTTATTTTAAAAGTCTATGAAACACCGTGACGTTAAATGGACGAGAATGCTAAATCTCCGGGGGTTCTAGGATTTCCAGGGATACTAGGTGAGCTCTGCTTTCCCGTTTCAGGTGGCCCAGGTGACACGCTAGAGAGACCGGGGCTATAAAGATTTGGTGACTCGATGGGTCAACTAGACGGAGGATGTGGAATCAGCGTGGGACGAGAAATAGGTGAATACGATTTTTAATTAAATTACACCATGGAATCATTCTGGGCTGGAATTATTGATACTTACTACTTGTGATACTACGAGATATTAACTGGAAATTCTGGGGAAGACGAGTTAACTCGTGTTTCGAAATATTCTACGCGTTGAATAAGATGAGCTGATTCGTCACGGAAATTTAGAAAAATTTACGTTTACTAAACACGCGATTTTAATACACTACAGAGGCTTTTGATCAAATTCCAGTTGACAGATTAAGCTACCACACTAGAGCAGCTAACAGGAAGCTCATTTAAAATACATACCTACCTACCTGAAATCAAAGCACGCAATTTTTTTATTCAAAACTCCCAGCATAAAATTATTATTCACCACATCGGTGTGCGAAATAAAAATGCCGCCCCTTTCATTTCACCAAGATCGTCAGCGCCACGAGCGCCGAGAAGCCCAGCGTGTTGCTTCTTGCGCAAACACGGCCCATTGAATTCGGAAGGCAGAGAGGACCGTGTACTTTCCGTTGGAGCCTCCGGCGCGTAATTACACCTCGATTCCGTCGCTAATCCGCGTTATTAATTCAAACGCGGAACATTGAATATCGTGGGGCGCGTATGCATACGCGATAGAACGGACGATAAGCAGCGATCGCGAAAGGGGAAGGCAGCGAAACGCGTCGCGATACAGCCAATTGGATCGGGGATCCGGGTAATGGGCCAATTGGAGCCACGATCCACCGGCGTGGGTGAATGATGTTTCGAAACCTGATTATAAAGCTCGGCCCGCACGGTACGTTCCTACCATCCATCATCGGCTGCGAAACGAGATTCGTCGCGATACCATCGCGGCTGGGAGCCGGCCAGAAAGAGGGAAAGGGGTGAAGCTAGACGAGGAACGAGGAAAGAACGGCGCTCGGGCTGTGCAAAGGGTTCGCGAGAGTGGTTATTCGGGGATGAGTAAGAATACAGAGATGGGAGAAACGAGAGTGTAAAATTAAGAGTGTTGAAGACCGAGCTGCAACTCGTAGAAGGGGAGGATGTTGAATTTTCAGGAGGGGATAATGAGGGAAATTACGGTAAGGGTGAACACATTGAACGGGTCTAACAAGGGAAGATCGCGAACCCGAAAATTAAAAGAATTCCGAAACTTTGTGAATAGGAGATTGACTCCTGATTACAACGTTTTTGTTTGCTGCCCAAATTCAACCGGAGAGGGTGAAATTAACCCCTGAGAACTCGGCTATATTCCGGTTTGTGAAAGTTACTTCGTTTAATTAGATCTATAATTTGGTAGAAAAATTATTTTACGGTTCACGAGTTATAACACAAAATTGGAGAATAACCGGATTCATTAGGGGTCAATTACACCCCCTTAGAGTAAATTTGGGCTGCAAACAAAAATTGCGTTGTAATCAGGAGGAGATTCCCTACATTTTCATAGAATTTCAGAATTTTTTGATCTTCCCTTGTAAGTTGCTGTAACAAAATCTCGAGAGTACCCCTATCTTTATTTACACAATGTTAAATCTATTTATTTTGTAACAACGCTATATTTTTAATATCAGAATAGTTTACTTAATGGAGGAGTATGTTTATAGAATGGTTTGATGGGAGATGGTGAACGCACGCAGTGAAGTACATATCGAGCTGCGTCTGACTACGTATATGGCATTTCTACTTACCAGTCTTGTAAACGATTCGCCAAGAGAATCGAAAGGGACACTTAAGGATGTATCTTCTAAATGATACCAAGCTGATGCAAATTTGTGAGATTGTTCTTTTTAATCTTCCTGGTGTGCTCCAAAAAATTTAAACGAATTGCCAAACCGGTTGCTGAGTTATACTAATATGGAATGAGACGATTTCGACAGATAGATGAAAACATCTACCGAGTATCAGTTGTATCCACTGTACTGTTTTAAAGGAATAAATTATAACTTGAGAAAATTGGCATTTTCACTGCCAAAGTTTAGCAAATAATGTTTGAAAAAGCATTTGCAAAGTGAAAAGTACTTTTCTAGGTGTAAAAATGAGATTCCAGCTATCGTCAGAATCTTTTACATTTACATTTATTATGCGTAAGACGTAGATATTCAAGTCTTTCAAATTTCATACACTTTTGCCTAATATTATACGTCCGATACATCCATAAGTAAATTCAAGTAACTGAGTACTTCAAGGACCCAGTTTCTGATCACTTAAAATGCAAAAATAGCAGTTTCTGATGAACCTAAAACATTTTACTATGAGCTATCAAATGTTTGCGTATACCTAAATTTAAAAATACCTACTTCATAATTATTTAGTAATTCTTTGGAATAAATTTGTATCGTGATAAACTTATTATTTGGTATTTACATACCAAACTGATCACTAATTGGCTTCTAATCAGGAACTGGGTCCTTGCCAGTAGAACCCAGCAAGCGGAATACCGGTAATCCCTGGCCGAAAGAGGAGCAAGTTCCAATATTTACCGATCCCAATTACGATTCAAACTTTTCCACCGAACTAAAACCTCCGAAAGATTCTCGATCTCTGAAATGAACGAAAGTCACGCGTCCATCAGAAGCTCCGGCCGTGTCAGTGTCCCCGACAAACGACACCGGCAGAAAAGAGGGTCGGGGGAGGGGGGGGGGGGGGGGGTCGAAACGGACCAGTCGAAGGGAGACGCAGAAACAGTCGAAAAAGAGCGGAGGGTGAATCGAGCTCCGCTTCGCTATCGCGCTACATCGCGCTCGGAGGATACGAGAGCTTTATACGAGAGTGGATGGCGAGCGTGTGCGCCGCGGAATAGCTGTACGTACACGCCTCGACGATGGGGATAATTGCGCCGGTACACGCGTGTGTACACGGCGGCCGTCCATTAATCTGAGAACAGTTCATTGGAAAATGATCGCACCGCCGGTTTATACGGCACCGTCGTATTACGCCGCGCTCGAATTAATCGCGGCTCGCCGCTCCCGACAGGGGCGAAATATCGTAAGAGCGTGACCTTTGCTAAAGTTGCCATAAAATTGCCCGTTGCGCCGCTAAACCGATCGGCCCTTATCGATGCAAAACGGCGAAATGATGAATCGGCCGGGCTATAATTCATAATTTCTCCTCCCTCGGGCCGCTGCCGCATTTTTCATCCACTTCGCGTCCCCGTTTCGGTTAAACGCGTTAACGAGACTCAGTGGTTGCGCAGGCAGCCAGTCTCGCGCTTTCAGTGGGCTGCAATATCGAAGTAAATAAGCAGGATCTACCCTTTATAAATGTACTTTGGAAAAGAACACTTTCGTGCGAACGTTCGTTCGTAAGCTGAAGCTTCGTTATTTGCGAGAGGGTAGGTTTCTACTTCTTACACTCATCTCCCTTCTTCCTCGAGTAATTCGCGCGCGTAACTGTGCTTGGAACTAGAAGATTCTTTCGAACGAATCTGCACGTTTTCCGGTTTGAAACAGAAACACGGCGCCTCGTTGAAATTCAGATAGTACTTGGTAAAATGAGAATTTCCGGTGCTCTTGCGTGCGCGCGTTAATGAAAGTTTGCATGGCTGCGCACGTCACAGTTAGAGGTGAGTCTGCCAGGGATGGGGGGCGCGTTGATCAACTACGCTAATTATATGTGAGCCACTTCGACAAGCGTCCAGTTATAGTTATATCGGCGGGCTATTGTTTAACGCGCAATTTCAGCCCCGGTTTCACACCGTGATTTATCACGCGGCGAATAAATTACTCGCCGCCAAAGGCCTCGATTCTGGACGGGGAGGGAGGGCCATGACACGCGCGGCTCGCTCCGTTTTGTTCGACGCGCGCCCCAGCAAATATCGAGCCGACCACTCCCGACTTGCTTTATCGTCCATAGCCACCTGTCGATGGAAAATCGATTTCCAGTGAATAATTTCATAACCTTTTCACGCCTCCGCGCATTATAATGCCCGAAATAACATATTACGATACGCGGGGACAACGTTCATCAGAGCGCTATCCCGGCGACAGGCGAGGGCCGACACCTCTGTTCCCACGTCCGCGGCGAAAATTTCGCGAATCATCGACGAGGGAGTTGGCGAGGACACCTCGTAACGCTAAAAATGCAGATTGCTCGATTTTCCAACAGTTTTATGCTCCCGGCGAGCAAGTGATTTCCAGGAAATAACTATTTCTGACCGGGGAACTGAAAATTTTATAAAAATCCCCTTCGTTTCCTGTACGTTTTATCATGAGCGTTCGGTAACAACAGCACTTAATCTTCCTTCTCGGCGATCGGGACGGAGAATCCTGCGAAGCTTCCAAAATGAAAACGAGAACAAGAGAAGTAGGTAGACGAGGAAGCAAGATGGCGGGTCAGGGAGGATAAGGCGAGCTCGTTTTCGTTTCCGTGGGTGGAGCGAAAGCCTTCTTGGGTCGGCGTAAAAGTAAACGAAGCGGGAAAGCGGGTCGGGTCGTTTCACGGGTACCGAAACCACGGAATTGTGAAATGTTTCCAGGGTGTTCCGTGGCGTAAAATCGCGCGGAAGATCCGGCGCGCGAAACCGACGGCGGAAGGTGAAAGCACGCTCGTGTGTGCTCACCTGCGCCGATAAGGGGCGAGACTAGCGAATGCCGGGGACGTCCCTTTACGGTGGAGCATTCGGAAACCGTCGGAAGCACCACGGACGTTTCCCGGAGCAGGACGCCGAAAGGGATGAGAGCTGGAGGAGTCATCGACCGTTTCGCCGCTGCTCCTCGGCCATCAATCTGGTCGCTTTATAAAGCTTGCCACCGCAGAGGGGCGCGGGAAAGACCGTCGACACGGTGCTCTGTATTCCGGGCGAATGGAAGAGGTGGAAATTGTTCGCGCGAGTGGGGCGCTCGACCCCAAAATGGTCCCGTTGAATCATGATGCTATTAAGTGATAGGTGATACGATCGGCCGGAATGCATGAACTGTGCTTCTTGGCCTGAATATCAAGGTGGAGGGAATTTATACAGCGGTGGCACACCGAACGTGCGGTGTAAATTACTCCGCGTGGGAGTTCTTCTGTTCTTGCATTTGGCAGTTGAAGGAAATTAGTGAACTCGTATCGCGATCTTGCGCAATAGTAGGTATTTTAAAATGGGAACTAAATTTTGGTAGTAAGGTAGAAGTACCGATAACTGGACACTTAAGGATATCAAAATTGTATGTCTTAAAAATGGACTAAAAATAAATGTCCTTTTTAAAAAAAAAAAAGTGTGAATATTCAGATAAATGTTACTTCTCTCTATCAAATGAGCTACTAAAAACTTGTTTTCAGTGCGTTATTTTAATTAAATTGAGTAAAAACACAAGATTTTTTGTGTGAATGGTTTGCGCGTGAATTTTTCATTTTCCAATTTTAGGTTATGATAAAAATGAAGCATACAATTGACTAAAAATGTGACTTGAAAATATAAAACTGTTAATTTATGTACAGTATACTTGTACTTACACTTTTGATATACAAAAATTTGAGAAAACCAAGACACTTTACTGGTTTGACAATGCGGTCAGGTATTGGGAGGACTTCACCTGAGCGTTCAAAATGCTGACAGGCTTACTAACTGGACGGCTGGTCAGTTATTGGGACAACGTGCAGAGGACAAGATTATTATGTACCGGTACATGAACACGTATATTTTTAATTAAAATCAACACTAACCGACCAATGTTTTGTTTTGTATGTAACAAGAAATTTCTTAAGATTCTATACATACGTATTTTCCTCAGAACGATTATTATCACCTTAACAACTAACTGTATTTTTCATAAGAATTACTTAAGAAATTACTTCGAATTACTTAAGAATTTAAACTGTTTTATATATTAAACTTTACACCTAGGGCTTTCTTAATTTTTTACATAAGAGATCAAATTGCAAAATAACATATATTCCCAACAATATTCTTCTAAACTTTCTATGAACCTTAATAAAAATATAAATATCATCGGTGTCCAGGTATTGGAACGTATCCAGTTATTGCTACATTCACCTTAATTTCAGATAAGCTGTGACGTTATTTAAATTCTAGCATTTTACGAAGCAAGAATGGTAGAACGCCTTTCGTTACCTTCAAGTGTAATCTACTTTAATCCAATCCCCTGCAAGCTTCCTAACTCATACTTCCACCGAAAGGATGATGAAGTTCTCTTTAAGACCCTCTAAAAGCCAGGTGTACACGGAACTGCGAGGGATCGTAACGTTTTCACCGACTCGACCGCGCCGCGATACGCTAATGGAAAGAAATAAATTCAGGGGCGTAAACACAGAAGAGCAGACGGGAAGGTAAACGCCATTTGAAATGCAAGGCATCGTTGGGAACGGCCGCAAAGGTTTCCACGGGACTGTTACCGTAAAGACGGCAACTAAACGTCTCCCTCTGTTCGCGGAATAATCGAATGATATTTTCGCGCGCCAGCACGTTCTCGGGGGGTTGTTGAATGGTAGGTGACAGGGAGGACGTTCTTTATAATAATATCGCGGTGCACCCCCTCGATCGTAGCTTTCCTGAGCGCCGCGCCGTTCGCCTTCAACCGACTCTACAGACGATCCGCAAAGTGACAAGAGCGTCGCCATTGTCGTCTGCTATATCGCCCCTTATCACGGCCCAGCAAGGGTGGAAGGGTGAGGAACTATCGTGGAAGACCGTTTCCTCCTTTCGATCGATCGATCCCACCTTTCCACGGCGCCGGTGGCCACGAGGAAACGAGAAATGTCGCGGACCGCTGCGCAGAAAGAGGAGCCTTCCGAGCAACGTGGCAAGATAAGATCCCACGCGGAGACCAGCGACGTTTCCCCGACGTGCGACACAAAAATGTCCTAATGAAAAACGCGGTCGGAACGAATCGATTGGGATCTGCGAAGAAACCCCACGATTGAAACGTTTCTGTCGCCGATTCTAGCCGAGAAGGGGGTGTTTCTTCGCAGGACGGTGTATAGCATCGTGTGGCTCATAAAACTGACCTACCCGAGGGTGGCGTGACTCACGATGGAAACGCTGGTTCGCGATGCAACGGAAATCGCGGTTGAGTCACCCCGACGTTTACCTCGCGGGCTCCCTTCATCGGTGCCGTGATTTTCATTCAACGAGTCCGGGGCGAGATAACGCAAGCGACGACAAGTAGAGAGCTTTTTCAAGTTTCAAACGGTCTCTGATAGAAGCGAGTGTAGTCAACCGGGAGGAACGATTCTTTTACAACATCTAGAGGTGTGGGGTGACGGTACCTAATAACGAATAGCAAAAGTTAAATCGATGGAAATTGATTAATAAGTGATAGGTATTTTTGCATGTAATTCGTATCAATGTAAAGAGAAATTAGGTATTCATCTATCCTGTAGCAAAAGTTAGACTCGTTGAAACCTACAAATTTTTAATTGGGAATTAAAGAACGTAAGACATGCAAAAATCGGGGCCTGAAAAAATTGTACTTAATATCGCCTCTACCGATATCAAGGAATATCGATTAATTTATATATGAACTATAACATTTGTGATATAACAAGTATAACAAGTATAACAAGTGTGAAAATAAGTTCACACTCTTTAAAGTTGCATAATCTTTTTAAAATTCCAAACGAATAATTTTAATAATATATTTAAAAATAACAAGTTTATTATTTATCCGTTTAATTCAGTGGCGATATTTCGAACATGCCTTATATATTAGACTTTATAAAATATTAGTAAACGAAGTATACAGCATTTGGCATTTGGGAACGGCACATAGCGCAATTATTATGACTATACATCACATAGGTAGCGTTCGAGAAAGAGTAACCTCGGGAAATGAACGTTGGCGGAGTTGGTAAGGCAACTATCCAGTAGTACAACAAATCCCGAGATCGCGGGTTCGAGTCCCATCACCCGAGGCTGCCTTTTTCCGTCTCTTACAATAGGAACTCCACCTTATTACAAGAATAAAGTAACTACTTAGATCGCCATCACGATGCCAAAGACCATTTCCAGCTATCTTGTCAGGACCCTTCCCGAAATCAGACGTGAGAATCTAATTCTAAAGTCAGAGAGGAACGGAGAGGCCGAAGTAGCTACGCGCAGAGAGAAGCGCCCCGGCTCCCCCAACTTTATCTGTCGCGGGTCGTATGGTATCAAGCGCGGTTATCAAGGTGAACAAGCGCTCAGGATTTCCTTGTCTCGATCGATCGGGCCAGGGCTAGTGTGCACACTGGAGACGAGGAGACACGGGGTTACGCCAGTACAGCCGTACAGAACGTTACACGGAACAGAGATAGACGTTCTTGTACACAATCGCTCGGCGCGCGTACGTACACGGTGTTTACGGGTGCGCGTGCACGGGGGAGCAGGACGAAAATTCCAGGGACAGCTTGATGGATGATACCTTTGCGTCTTCGTCGCGTGTACACATCACGTACACCACGGGAGGATTGCACTCGCGGCTCGCCGGTGCGCAACAACGCGACCCTGTCTACACGCGAGAAAGAAATTGAACCGAGTTCGGTAAACATTTTCGAGAGAACGGTGCCACCATCAGCGCTGAAAATGCCGTGGACAAAGATTGAGGATTCCGCTAAAAGCTTCTGTAAAAGGATTCCCACGAAAGTACGCGTCCCTCGCCAAGGAATCTCGACGGTTACTCGTTCGCGCTCCCAATCCGCTCGGTCGCCGAACGGAGATACTTGTACCGAAAGCTGTGTTTATTAAGTACAGAACTTGAGAATCGGAGGTAATAAAGCAGACTAATCGCAGAAGCGGTGCTTCGTTTACTCCCACTAATTGCGAATTCTGAAATTCTTAGAGCGTTTAACGAAGCGAGTGTGTAACGTTGATTGTAACTTCGGTAAGGCGAAACTTCGGGAGGGTTTCGAAATGAGAATGTATCGAGTTCTTATGGTGGAAGGAGAGGACGCGGTGTTTCGGTGGTGGAAGGAAAGTAATTCTGGTTATTTGTTTCTATGCCAGGAGATATTTGTCGAGTGATATCACGCACGTGTCGTACTTTAACACCTAATACGAATTCTAGCGCACAAACGTTCGGCGCGGCAACACCTGCGGATACTCATGGTTCTCGCATCCTCCCGATATTGACCCTGCTTAATGCGTTCGCGTTACGCCGGGGATCTCCCGGCAAGGAATTTGAAATTGTAATATCGAAGCCTTACATCCCAAAATATGATACCGCAGACCGGATGAAAGATATTCATACCGAGCGCATAAATGAATACCTTCCGGTACGATGGATTTGACGCGATCATTCCCAATTGTGGAAGCGTTCATCCGTCCAGCCGCACCGAGCTTCCTCTATTGGCAGCCTCCTTCAACCACCGCAGACACGACAAAAGGGATATCAAACATATATGATGAGGGGGCGTAGTAGATACATTTCTGTGTGGAAAAAAATCAAGTTTCTTTTTTTTTGCATTTTTTTAAACATTCGTGTGTCTAGAATATTATTCTAAAGCGATTTTGAGAACTTTGAATATCTACACAGGTAATAGCGCCCGCAGACGATACTTTAAAATATTGAATTTTAAATTTTCGTTCGATTTTTGGAAAAATTTCATAAAAAAAATTGGACAGTGTAGACCAGGAGGATTCTCTGTATGGTCCTGGTATCGATGATTTATAGAAGGGTTAACTTGTAAAACTTTGAATGCGTCTTTCTCGAAACCAAGTCTTTAAAAGCAAAATTTTCTTTTTCGTGGAATATCCCAAGAACGGTGAGAGATATCCGAAAGAAGCTTAAACAAAAGTTGCATGTTTTTTATCTCTACAAAACTGCGAAAAGATAATTATTGAAAAATTCATCGATTATCAACTTTTGTTCAAACTTCTTTTCGACATCTCCTAAATAAAATAAAATTCTGCATTTTTTCAATTCGTGATTTCACCCCCTAAAACCGCACTAAGGCACCAGCAAAAAATAAGTTTATTTCCCCATCAACTATTCTACTCGCGCGCAAAGTTGCATAATCTTCTGAATTTTCGGATTACCCGACTTCCCCTGCGAACGAAGAACGCGAAAGAATGTAGGCACAGCGAACGTGTTAATTAATCAACGAAACCAGTGAAAGCCTGACATCCACGAGGAAGATAACAGAAATCAGACCGAGATCATCCAAGACGGAGAACATCGAAATTCCATTGCAAGCGTCGTTTCATTCGTTTATCAGACGCGGGGGGGGGGGGCGAGGAATCACGGTGGATCGAAGATACAGCCCGAGGAGGGGGCGTGATTCTTCCACGGATGAGCCGACGGTGGCACGTAGGGCGGTGGAGAACGAAGCTGGAAGAAAATAGTCGGTGGCTTTTTACTTTCTCCCGCGGGACAAGATGGGAGCGGGAGGGTAAAAGGCAAAGCTACGAAAAGCCAGGCTTTATTGCCTACCAAGGGGCATGGGGATCTCGTGCGCGGGATAGGAGATTGTTTAGATCCCTAGCCCATAGACCCGTATCGTAAGGAGGCTGCGGGGCCTATCTAGGATCGTATACGCTCTCCCCACGGATTATGGCCGTGAAACGTTTCACGTCGTCCATTCACGTGGCTCGTAACGCGACGCTTATTGTAAACTTGCACGGGAACCGTGCGCGGCCGAGTCCTTGCCCAGCGTTTTGTCGCGCTTACTGGGATCCTTCCTGAAACGATCTGTCCACGAGATTCCCGTGGCCGGACTTTTTATCTGCCTTTTACGTAGCCGAGCGGCCGAATATTAGACACTGGCCGATTTCCTTCTTACGTCCCAACGGTCCCAAAGGGAAACGTGGCCGGAGTTTGCGAACTTCTGGCGAGAAACCGTGGACCTCCAAATGCCTTGAGGAATGGAGAAAGAGTTGCATGGGAAACCTCTAGTACTTATTTACTAGAGTATTAGTATTTTAATCCACTGGCAGACATTTTCTAGATGAATTTACTAGTTTCCGATATATATACGTTTGTAAAGAAGTTTCTCTTATTATCTTGAATACAATTGAGACATTTTGGAGTAATCTATGGATTTCTATACACTTTTGGAATCTTCCAAAGTGCTAATTTTGCATCCGATTCCTTGGTCTGTGTCTTCCCAGACTGTGAATACTATTTTCAGATTCGTATAGTACCTACTCTTCTCTGACAAGATCCAGCCAGCCTCGAGATACCCCGGCGCGTTTCGCGGCCGGCGAGACACAGAGGCGCGGAGAATACCTCGAAACAGCCCTCGTCGAGAGGCAGTGAACCCGACTTAACCAGTTCATCGAAAAAACAACGTCGATCGGGACGCGAGCGCCATAAAAATTGAACGGGATACGACGGGCCGACGTATCCTCGGCTTTGATACGGGATACGCCGCAAGGCTTTGCAATTTCATCCCAGAAAGCCGTCTTTTCTACAAAGTTATACGTTATCTTCCCCCTCCACGGTCGGACGGAGCCACTGCGAGGCTAAATCGCCGACAGAGCCGTGGATACCGAGACACGGAAGTGGGTATCGACCTCGTTCCCGAGATCACTGCAGTATTTTCCCATCGACACGAGCGTTTTCCTCCCGCGCCCTCTCCGCCCCGCATAGTCATTCTATCCTTCTACCTTCCCACCCCCTTAGCCCCGCAGGAGACTGAGAAAGGAGGAGCGTCCAGCCTAGTGTGTAACGCATTCTCTAGGAAAATGCTAAGAAACATCGAGGGAACTCGAACCGGAACTGGAATTATTCCACCAGCGCGCATTCCTTCGACGCACTTTCGCGAGGAAAGCAACGACTCGAGATGTTAACCCTCGTTCTTTTAATTCCACTGGCACAAGCGCCTTCAAAGGACTCGCGTGTGATGATAAGCAGACTCCGCTATAAAGCTCCGGGGCGTCGTAAACGTGTTTGAAAGAGTATAATGCCAACGGGTCGGCAGGAGACGCGCTCGAAATATTCGTCCCGCCAGCCCTCGAGGATCAACTTGCACTCGACGTGTAAAGTTTGCCGGAAGAATCGTTCCGATCTAAGCCCCGCCGTGCCGGGCCAGAAACTATGCGTAAAGAAACCGGGGAGGCAGGGGAACGCCGAAAGAGAGACAGGAGGCAACGGTCGCGGCGGAATAGGATTTTGCGGCGGGGGCATTAAAAGTTGCCAAGTGCAAAGTTTCTTGCGGGATGATCCCGGTAACGGGCGTGCAGTAGCACTCTTAATCCCGTTACCTGCAGCCAATTTTTCTCCGCCTTCTCCTTTTTCCACCGCGACCCCTCTCTGATCCTCCCCGCTACTGCTCCTCCCGCCTCCTCGCGCGCACCCCGCCCGCACCGACTGTTTCTCCCTTTAATCTTTTCATATTCACCGCGCCGTCCAGGAAACACCTCGGCCGCGTTTCCAGGCCCTTCCCTTTTACGTCGCAATCCGGCGTTCTATTCAAATTTACGTGATGAAATTCCAAATGCATCTGCAGCCGCGCAGCGTCGCGCCACGCGAGACACAATTTGGATAAGAAGAACGTCGAGGAAGTATTCTTCCGGGGGTTAATATTGCGCGCTCGAATGAAATAAATGTGACGGGAAATAGCGGAGGAAAAGGCACCTACTAAGAACGCGAATCTGTTTCCTTTTTTTCTTCTTCTTCTTCTTTTTATTGCAAATGCTCGACGGAGTAAGTTGCGCAAGTGGACGTTAATAATGTTATGGAGATCGATTCTTTTTGCGCGGTTAAGTAATCGCGGAGGAGAATGTTTTAAGGGGGTAGTTCCGTTCCTTTCGGAGCGTAGGTACGGTTTAGAGGCACTCTGTGTTTAACGTAGCGCGATATATAATTCCTCCGCCGTCGCGTTCTTCCCGCTGTTCGAGTACCTACGTTTAAGTTCATAGCATTTCGCCGATATCCCGAAAGCGGGGCCTCGACTTTTATATTGGCTCTCTTGAAACATGTACGCCCGCACATACGTAGGTATATATTATGTAGATGTACATAACGGTGCACTCCGCCGGATACTCGAATGAAACTTTCTGCCGCGCGGCGACGACTGCGACGAGGGCAGAGGGAAAACGTCTTTCATCGGCGTTATACGGGCCGCCAGTCGGCTCGCCGGGCAAGGAGGGCCTTGAATCGAGAAGAAGCAGAACTCGAAACAAGCCCGCTTCCCTCGCGAGAAGAATGCGACCACCGTCCCTTTTCAAAATGTAAAAATAGTTCTGCCCTGAAGCGAGCTCGTTACTGCGAACACACCGCTACGGTTATTGGCGGTGCCTGGAATATTCCGAGCCGTGAATTCCGAGAATCGATGGATCGGAGCCGTGCGTGAGAATCGCGAGCGGTGTCGATACTTCGAATATGAAAAAATTATATAAACCTTGGTAGAGAGAATTTGCTTGATAAGATACTAAGACGAGTATGGATTTTGGAAGAATTCAGGTTCCGTTCGGATTTGCGATAATCTGGTTTACGTTCCGGCAGCTTCGCAGAGCTTGTGCGGTGCAGCAAAGATTCCACCTCGTAAATTCGAGGTCTTCCCGTGAATTCGGTGGAGCATAATCGAGTCTCGTGGTTTCTGTGATCCCTGAAACCAACGACCGGTCACGTTTCGCATCGACGAATATACAAGCGCGCCGACCAAGACAAATAACAATGGATTATACACCGATGATATTGAAATAAACATTTAGCAGCAGCTGAACGTTTCCACCGTGCGCGTTCAGGGGACACTAATATCGGTGGCTCCAAGTTGCATCAGCCATTTCGAAGGATTCGTGGAATTTGGGGTAGAAGATCTTGCGCGCTTTGAATTCAAATAATTCGTGGCGCTTAATTTAGAAATCCTGAGTTTAGGAAAATATGATACATTTTACGTTTTTACTACTAGAAAATTTTTTCTGTGTCTCAGATTCCATAAGTGTTTAACGAAGAAAACTTAATAACGCTACGATCGTAAGTTACGAAATAGATACCTTAGTGGCCATAGAATATTATGTACCAGAAAGTTGATAGAAGATTACTCGAAGAAAGAAGTAAAACAAAATTTTCGTTCGGAAGCAGGAACTTTTGCATAGAGAAGCGACGCGGAAATTGGTTGTTAGAAGGGACGGAAAACCGAGTCAATTAGGCTACGCGGTGTAAGTAATTAGTGGAGAAGAGGAAGCCAACCGGGATCTTTATCAAACTTCTCCAGAGACACGAATGGAAGTTGGAGAGAAGGGCGGCGATACTTGGATCGAAGGCTACTGAATTCCATTTAAAATGGATACCGCGGAAAAATTCACGCTAATCAGCTGACAAATTGTTCGCCACCCTCGATCGAGTGTGACACTCGGATGAACACGTTCGCCGCGTGCCACGGGAACGAAACGAAATCGGAGAAATCAATTTTTAATGGAA
The DNA here is from genome assembly GCA_963971345.1 of Andrena flavipes. Lineage (NCBI taxonomy): Eukaryota > Metazoa > Arthropoda > Insecta > Hymenoptera > Andrenidae > Andrena > Andrena flavipes. Next base: position 2,662,328 of record OZ020480.1, read on the forward strand.
TTAACCGACGCTTTATTAATCAACGCGATTCGAGGCGCACCGCGCGGTGCATCCTAATATAGCCGCTATGGAATATTACCCGCGCTGGTGATTCAATAATTTTAATCGTATCAGCTTCGTCGCTGGAAACACGGCGTTCCGATAAAAATTCACTTGACCACGTCACGTGCCAATCACACGATCACGAATTCTCTTTTCCTATACAGAGTGACGTAAAAATCGCGACACAAACATGGACAATGATTAATCCTATAAAAAAAAAAGTTCAATTAGATGAGGGTTGCCTATATCGCACCACTTAAGACATTTTACGTTATATTTCATATTTAGCACTAATTTCAACGCAATAGATTTGATTATTATCAGCTAAAATAAAATGCTAAAAAGTTACATCAATCATACCTAATTTTTTTAAATATTTATAGCACGCACAAAATAGGGTGTAAGCTCAAAAGGTTTTTTCATATTTCTTATTTCGCATTTACTTAATATTTTTATCATCGGATGTCGTTTATATTCATTAATTACTGAGAAATTGACGAGGTACGATTTAAGTGATTAGTACGATATGGGCAACTCTCCCCTACATTTTTTCTATCATTGGGACCACCATGGTTAACATTTTACAGCACGCGTAACGAGAAGAATTCGAAATCATTTCCCTCTAAAAACTAAGCAACTTCATCCCCCACTTTTTACTCATTTTTCCATAAGGAGTGCAATTTTGTCACTCAATACACTTGACTTTTTCCCAAACAAAAGAACAAGGTTTATTTACCGGTGGTCGAATTTCATACTCTCGAATAAAACGACACCAGGCTTATTCATGGGTCTTAGCGTTACGACAGCGAAGCGAGAGAATTCTCGATTTTCGTGGGACGTCTGACGCAGCTTCGCTTATCTGATAGCGTCGCGGCTCCCTCGAGCACGTGAGGAGTATCGGGTGAAGCGGGAGACACAGAAAAAGGGGTGCCTTAAATCGAACAAAGGCTTTCACGGTAAATGGTGGCGCGTATATAGCAGCCGCGGAGGCCCTTTCGCCGAGCCATCCTCTCGATTACGAGCCGTTCGGAAACTTCTTTACGACGAACGCAGGGCGACGACGCCTGGAACTCGCGGCGGAACGGCGCGGAACGGCGAGTACACCAGCCCCGAAATGGCCACGGGGAAGTGCACTCGTGCGAAATCCTTTCGATGGACGCGAAAACCTCGACCTCCCTGCCGGAGTTTTATCGTTGCCAGCTGGAACACGTTCCCCACGGCCCGCGGCGTCGTTCTGCGAAAACTTCGACGCTCGACGGGCGTGTGTTCAAGCGGTGTTACAATGTCGAGCTACGCCTTTACGAGTTACACGACGATCGACGGTGTTGGGAAATCACGGCAACGTGTTCAGGGAAAAAAAAGTGTCGGGATCGCTTCGAGGATATATGTTCTTCGCAGCTCCTCAACTTCTTCAAACGTGCGTCTGTTCTTTTATCGCTTCGCACTTCTCCTCGTTCTCTCCTTCGTTCATTTATACTTGGGATATCTTTCTATGGCTGTTGGGGGATCTTTCTTTATGATTGAGGATTGTATAAGCAACGAGTGTACAGATTTAATTAATTGTCACTATAAGCATGGGGTAGTATTTATATTAAAATGCAACGTATGCAGATGGTTGTAAACTGGAAACTTCCTTTTCCCGAATAAATAATTCCACACATATGGATTAATGAACCCCTCTTTCATGAAACTATAAACTGTCTCTTCCCACACAACACCATAACATTGCAGCAACGTTTCTGCAATAATACGATGCAAGATTACAATGTCGCACCATAACATTGCAGAGACGTTGCAAGTTCGGTATTAGTCCAAATGTCCGCCTTCGCAATATTGCAGGGGTGTATTTTTGCAAAGTTGCGGCAACATTACAAATATGTAGTCCTGCAACGTTCCGGCAATGATCCTGCAACATAACGGAACATTGCACGACGATGTGCGCGTAATATTGCAGAAATATTGTAGGATCGTTGCCAACGGAACATTGCACGGCAATGACCTTGTAACGTTGTACGATCGTTGCCACCGGAACGTTGCATGGCAACGAACTTGCAATGTTGCTGCGATATTGCAGGATCGTTGCCACTCCAATAATGCAAAAAAATATCGCAGCATCGTTTCTGCAACACTGCTGCAACGAACTGTGCTCTATGGATTGGTATCTATTATAGTAACGCAAACCATACGTCATCAATAACGATCACTGAAAACATTTCACCTCCCTGCCCCCCTTAATCGTAATTAAACCTCGTCCGATCAATTTTTCCATTAACCCCGCGTGAAATACTCCCCCCATTAGGCGATAACAATCAGCTAAAACGCGGATGCTACGGCACCCGACGGGTCCCCAGGATTCACGACGGCACGCTTCTTGCACGTATTTTACGACGCTCGCTTAACGCCGCTGGATATACATCGCAGCGAGTCGAAGCGTTAAGGCGAAAGAAACAAATCGGATTAAGCGGAGTCGGGATCGAGCGACGGCGCAATAAGTATCGTCCGCATAGCGCGACGACGAACAGATTGCCCAGCCGAGAAGCCAGCTGAGCTGTCCGAGCCTTCGGCTGGCGTCGCAGGGGGGAGAGGGGAGGGGGATAGGTGGCTAGGGAAGATAGATTGGGGAAATGAGAGAAAGACGAGGCTGATCAGCGCGATGTAATTTAAAAAGTTCCCTTGTCCCCGTGAAATTGATAAATCGCGCGAACGTCTTCCTTCCCCGCCGACCCCCTCTGTCCCCCCCTTTCACCCCCCCCCCCCTCCTCCCCCGTCGCGCCGTTTTCTTTCTCTAGCGAGCGCAATCAGCGGTAATCTGCCCCTACGAGCGATAAATTAAAAAAGTCCATTCTTCCATCGCGTTCGACCGTCACGCTGGAATTACGCAACGTTTCCTGCTTTGCCACCCCCCCTTCGCCGGTGAAAGTTGACAGTCTACGCCAACTTTCGATGAATACGTAAGCGGAACCGCCTGCCGAAATGCTCGCAATTTCTCAGCCCTCTAATGATAGAGTGCTCGCGTCGGATGATCGAGACGCCCTATTCCGATGATAAATCCCGCTGACGCTCGACGCCGTCGATGATAAACGACGCGGCTCGACGCCGAGGCCAGCGACTGATGTCTCATTGAATGTTCGACGCTCGAAAGTGGCGCGCCGCACCTCGGCGTTTTTTAAACTATTTATTATGGGAGACGGCGCGCGCGGATCTCGGACGACGGTTTTAGACTCGAAGCGGGCGTTTCATCATCGCGCCGCGATTTTAGCATCGTCGCCGACAGTATTCGGGAGCTCTCGATACGACGGTGACAGCAGCTCCGAGGTATTTCCCTTTTATACATCCTTATCTCTCGCACCGTCACTTACACTGCGATAAAATGGATATTATTATTACACTCCCCCCCTGGTCCAATCCTCCCAGGTGCCATCCCCATTGTACCGGCCGCCTTTATATGCCGCGTTTCTCCCACGACAATAACGCGGCCGTGTTCGGAAAATTCCGCGACGCAAATCCTCCGGCAAATCTCGCATTCGGAATTTCTTACGGGCGGGCATAATGTACACGGCGGCGGCGGTTGCGCCGTCGCGCGTCTCGCTTAGGGTTTAAAATGTAAATGCTCGAGCGAAAGGCTCGATCCCCGGCCGTGTATTAAACATTTATTCGCGTTTGTCCCGGCATTAGCGGGCTATATTTATGCGTATCGCGTGCACAGCCACCGGGGGTCCATTGTGGACGGGGGGCGCGCCCGAGGAATATCGCCGCGGCAGCAGTTCGCGCGAATAAATTCGCGAGCAGCCGAGCTTCGGTATCCGAGCCAGCGAATATCGGTCGTATTTCATCCAGGTAGAGACCGTCCTAATGCACGGTATAGAGCGTTCCCCCGGATAAAGGAACCGCGAAAACGTTTCCTCGTGGGTATTAGCGTCATCCCTTTGCCGAAGATTGATGGAGCCATCCTGACAGGATCCTCCTTCGCCTCTCTGTTTGCTCGTCCCCCCCGCCCCCCCCCCCCGTTCCGTGCCGACGCCGTGGCGGTTGTGTAAAAAAAAATCACCACCCCCGTCCACCGTCTAGACCCCTTGCTCTTGCCTACCCCATAAATGGTTACAGGTCATGTCGATATTTATCACGAGCTCGATCGTCGACGCCGGGGGAGGTTTCACCGCGCAGAGAGACGCGTTTCGAGTGGAAGGAATAGGACATGATTCTGGCGATAATTTCTTAATAAATTTTGCCTCCCAGGCGGAGTTTAAGTACTTAATCTCGATGCAGAGTATTTGTTTTCCTTTGGTTATCATTCTTTGCTTTATTTGATTTTGTAATTATTTGTATTCACATTTATTACAACAGTTAAACATATTGAAATATCTTTCTTAAATAGTTTTCCACGTGGTTGATTTACTGTTAAAGAATTAATCAATTACTCTGCAACCTTTGATTACAAACAAATTTTTTACATCTTCCCGATGACGAGTAACCTCTTGAATGAACAAAAATTCAGAGATTCACGTTATGAGAAATTAACTTCCCCAAAACGAACTTAATCAGGGATCTAGGAATTTCTCTACCTATATTTTCATCTATTTATCTATCTCTGTGTACCTGTCTCTAACAAGAATTTATTTAGTACGTCCCGAAAATTTCCCCACGTTTCTATGACAGCCCATAAACACCGCGCGCCACCCGAAATAGTAGTCGCTCTTACAGCTTACCGTTCGCAAGCTTGTTAAAAGAACAGCTTCGACAGCAAGGGGATTTATACCCAATCCCATTCGTGACAGTCGTTTCTATAAATATACGAAGATTCCGTGTAAGTTCCACGTATTTATGACAGGAACGTCGCTGGGATTCGAAACGGTCGACTCGAAAGCGACGAAGCTCTCCCGTCTTCTCGGCAGTAGATTTGTCCTCGCGCGCGGCTCAATAAATTTTCCCCGATCTCCCCCGTGAGCGTACGATCTCGCTGGAGGATCCTTATAAACCGAGAGCACTCTCTGGACGAAGAGGACCAAGATTCTCGGCTGTAAAAAGGGAAGAGGATCGATTCCCTGCGCAAGTGCTGGCTGACTTGTATCGCGAGAGCGGTAGTGGCATTAGAAAGATTTAGTAGATTGCAATTTCCCTTCGATACGGATTGAAGCTCAACAGCCGCTCCCTAATAAGAAATACACTCCTGCCTTGCATTCGATCAACAGTTGTCCGTACTTTCCCTTCAAAAAAAAGGCTACAATCTAAACTAAGAAGTTCAGATTACCAGTTTCCAATATATTATTATTATTATCAACGGGAAACCCCTTTAGTATACAACAAATTTACATAAGCAGCTTGTTAACTAAAATAACTTACAATTAATTCGATATATCAGTGACTAACTTCTCATCTTAAATACCCTCCCTTATATTTTTATCAAGCCAACAACTATCACCACCGGACCAAACCTGCCAGATCCACGTGTACGCTAAAATCTAATTACAGAAGTCTCGCTGCAATCAAAAGGAAATTCAATTGCCCAAGTGGGATAACGATCATTGATAGCCTAATTACCTGTTCCTCGGAGCAGGTGCGGTATCGATGACATAAACTACCCCCGAGCAATCAGGCGGCAAATGGGTTAATGGGCTAGCCGAAAACGATAGTCTACAGGATGATTCACACTTCTGACAAAACCCCCCACCGGCCCCCCCCCCCCCCGCCCTCCCGTTCAGGGATCGTTTCCACCCTCAGCCGCCATCCCAGCGTCCCGTGCACGCGCGTGTTCATCCAACTATGCCGATGCGAATTTCGTGAAGCTGGTAAACCTGCCCATTCTCTGTTTGCCCGGAAGTTCCGGCTGCTCGTTCGACAGGGGAGCCTCGAGTTTAACCTCGATTCGTCTATCCAGCTACCATCTCGTCGATTAAACTCGTCGAACAAGCCGGCAAGGAAAGGGGGAACGTCGACGGGGAAGGGAGGAGGGGGGGGGGCGGGGCGAAGGACCCCGAAATCCGGATTGAAGTTACGTGTACGCCGAAGTTTGCGCGAGAGGGGGTGGTTGAAGTTTTTCAGAAAACGGACCACTCGCGAAAGCTTCCGAGTGTACAGGGAACTTTCGACGCGAGAACCCCGAGGTCTGTGCCCGTCGCGTTCGCAGAATCTCGCGTGGAAGGGGACACCGTTGTCTGGACCCACGTTCTCGTCGGTGTCGAATGGAATGAACTCTGCGGTCAGTTCACGTACGAGCTGAATGGGCCTGGACAACGAGATACGAAGCCGTTTAGGTACGGGGCAGTTGATTGCGACGACAAAGGCCGAAAATTTATCCCCGGCGTTACAACGAAGACGTAATCGAGGCAATGGGACAGAAGAAACGCGGTTATTGACGCGGGGATCGAATCAATCGAGCGAAGCCAGCTCGACCATGCCAGAAACACCAAGTGGTTACCGGTGAAACGAGGCTGGCCGAGGGAAGGGTCGCGGGACAACGAAGTTCGCGGGGGGGGGGGGGGGGAGGAGGAGGAGGAGGAGGAGAAGGAGAAGGAAGAGAAGGGGAGGGAAAGCAGACGGGCCAGGAATTTATCATTTCGTAGCTGAAGTGCCGTAGTGGCGACAAGGCTGAAATTGCAGTATTTGGGAGTCGAGTGGAGGCTCGAGCCGAGAGGAATGGAGTGGAGATTGGAGGGCCACGAGACAGCGACAGAAATACAAGGGTGAAGGAGGGGGCGGCGATGGTGGTTACGACTGCGAAGGTCGTACCTGTCTGTGGAAAGGGACGGACAAAGGGGGCAAGGGTGGAGGGGGACGAAGAGGGCGAAGAGGACAGTCGAATGGGTAGAGACGAACGGTTAGACGGAACTAACGGAATTCTATTAGAGGGACGAGGACGGACGGGAACAAGCTGCGATCCTAAGCGACGATTCACCGGTAGCCTCGCTCGTGTCGTCCTCCTCCCAGCCCCTCGCATCTGCTTTCGATCTTTCTCCTCGTCACTCTTTAGACATTGCTGACAGTAGTCGGCGCGAGCCGAGAGCGCGGCCGGGGTCTGCCTAAACCTCTGCCTACACCACTACCGCACTGCGACAATTTGATAGCGCGATCGGAGGGCGGAGAGAGGCCCTCGAGTATATCTCCTCCGATTCCACCGCCACCCCCCTGCGCGAACTCAAACCCCGTCCTACCCGTCCCTCCTCCTCCTCCTCCCCATCCACCTCCACCCCTGGCCGGAACACCAGCCCAGAAACTCGACCATCCCAATGAAATCGTTGGCCCCCTTGCGATCAACCACCGCGAACCCATTACGGCCGGCTGCCCCGTAGCCCGTAGCTTGCAGCGGGCACATCGACAGGAAAATTTAGTTGCTCGAGCCGCGCCATAATTTTGCGATACACCGAAGGAGAAATATAGTCGGGCGAACGATGAATTGTTGCGGCTGGAAGGGTTATCTATGGTTCCAGCCGCGGCTCCATCCGCCAGTGAATTCGCGCCGCCGTCAAGCGTTCCTCGTTACTTTGATCTTAATTTAAGATAGCCCCGCGCGCGCGCCGCTCCGCGGCTATACGTTCGCCCGCGATCGTTTGCGTGCCGCTTCGATTCCGGTGCGGCCGGTGTCCGCTCGCGCCGGCCGGGCGGGCAACTTAACGCCGACCTTCGTCGTCGAATCTCTATGTAAAACGACGAATGCTGGATCCGCCGGAGGGACGGAGCAGGCTCCGCGGGGAGGGAGCCTCCCGCGGGGGAGGCTCCACGGAGGCACGTACGATATTGAATCCGTAACTGTACAGATCAAAGATATCCACGCACGAGAACCTTCCAATTACGGCCGTCGGGGAGGCGATTTCTTTTCACGCGGGGCGAGAGGGGGGACGCTCGGACCCGAACGGGAAGAGTGAAACAGAGATGGAGAGTAACGCTCGACCGCGCGAAATGCAACGATATACCGGCCGGGGAGGGGGCAGACACGGCGGACGTGTGGAAGGCGTCAATAACGCTCGCTTCACAAAGGGTCGCGACGGGAGGATAAATCGTCGGAGAGGCACCGACGCAGCAGGCTTTGTCGGGGCGACCATCTCCAGGCGATGTTCCTGTACGGCCACGCCCAGGATACCTTTGCCTGAATCGTGTCAATGGAGACGTCACCTTATTAGGATCCACGGTAATTTGTCCGCGATGGGAAATCGCTGATCAGGAGTTTGAACGTAACCGGCAGCGTATGGGTTGGTCTCGAGACGCGCAGAGGGTGCAAACACAGCTGCTGATTGCGACGCGGGGGATTTGCGTGTGCGTTCGATGCGTATGATGGTCATGGGGTAACGTAATCAACGTTTTATGAATATTCATAATGGGAAGATAGCGGGTAAGATTGTGGGGGAAATTCTGCTTATGAGAATCAATGGAATTTTATGCGATTTGTAACGCGAAGAGTAAGAGTGTCTGACTATACACCGGGGGTTTCTACTTGGTAGTTTCATTTGCTAAGGAAACGCTGCGGAAAGGGCAGGAAAGTGAACTTTTCTTCTGCATTCATAAATTCTTAAGATAGTCTTTATAAAATTATTATTATTAAGCGTCTTCATTGTACGAAAATGCAAAGTAGGAATAAAGAAAGAACTCGGGTACTGTTAAGCAACTAGTTTCTGATCAGTTTAAAGAGCTTACCTCTTTAATATTTATTTTTAACCTAATAAAACTTTAAACCGTAGACTTTTTTATACTAAAAGATGAATTAATGTTTAAACTTTAAGGGAAAATTGTGAAAAGTTGAAAATAAGTATAATTTGATTATTTATAAGATAAGGAATGATAAGGTGACTAGGAACTAGTTTTTTGAATTATCAATTTTTGTTTTAGTAATTATTCCAAACAATAATTTATTGACATATACTTAAAAGAACGATTTATTTCATGAACTAATCAAGAACTAGTTCCTTAACGGTAGATTGTGTCGAGGACACAAACCGCAGGTTTTTGGCGTGAAATTCGGCCCTGATGTTGTATCGTGGAAAGAACGAAGTAGACAGAGTAAGTTTGAACGATTATATTGAAGTTTAATATTGATATTGTAGGAGTAAATTTGATATTAATATTGAAGGAGTATTTTATTGATTATCGTAAACTCACTTTTGAATGACACCAGCTTCGCAGTTCTCACTCGTCGCAATCCGAAGTTATACTAATCCAAAGCCCGCCATAGGCACGTTACAATCCTGTCATTACTTACATATTGCTGACCCCGCACCCACTCGGTCCGAAAGTTATCTCAGGCACCGACATCCTTTGTCTACACGACGCTATATTTATTTTAGTTCTGAAGTTACAAGTCGAAACAATATCACCCATTTTCGTAACCCTTAATCTTCCTCATTTTACACCCCACCCTTAATCACATACTTTAATCTCCATTCGAAAGCAGTCCAACGCCAATCGCACAGGTAACCGCGATTTACGAGAAGTCATTTTCCCATTAACTAGGCGTGTACGTTTCCGAGGGCGGCTGCAAAGGGAACGGAATCACCCCTTCCCAGCGAAAGATGTTAGAAGCGTTACAGGGACGGCTAACGTGTCTGCGTAACGCCAGTTGCCGATCCCTTCGAATTCCAACCGGAATGCGGAAAGCCCGCGATGCGTAGCTACCGGGAACGATGGTTGGTCGGCTCGTCGCGCATCGACGCGAAGGAACTGCGGCCTCCTCCTCCCTCCTCCTCCCCCCTTCTGGCCCCGAAGCTGAAACTTCAGACAAACTCTGATTGCCGTATGCAGCACCCCATCTCCCCGTTGCACACCCCGCTGTGTCTGCTCCCGTTCGCGGAACCCCGAGCGAAACAGTCTGCGCTGAAGGAAATCCTCAAATGAAGTTCCGACACGGACAGCCGCGGCTCGGTTGCCTGCATGCCGCATTTACATGCCTGTTTCGCCTGTGTGCTCCGCGACGACCAGGCGATTCGGTGCGCACCGCTGCCGGGGCAAACTTTGAATACGTTACGGATGTATTTTACGTACCTGTTATACCTAAATTATATCCTGCGTTCGAACGGCCGCGTTTATGCGTGAGCATAACCACTGAAGTGGTAGAGGTTGGAGGATGGAGCGTAAGGTACATATGTGGAATAGAAAAGTAGAAGATGACGGTGACTAGTGGGCTCGTTATATAGTTAAGTTCAGGTAACAGACCTTGCCTTAAGGTAAATTTACGTTGGGCATCTATTATTAATCGTAGCTCTTCTCACTGCTTCGATTTAATCACTTTCGTTATTAAACTATGAAATGTATTTCCGCGCTCCGCTCTCATTTAAACCTACCCTTAGACGTAAGGGATGTTAATTGGTAGAAACTATATCCCGTTCGTCAGGACTCGTAATATAACGAATGTAAAAATTACGCGAGATTACGTGACTCGGCTAGGTGACCTCTTCGGTCACGGATAGTTGGAGAGTTTTCGAGTGACTCTATTAGTTTCCACACCGTCTACGGTTTCTGCGCGAAGGGCCAGCAGGGCTCCCTCCATTTACCTCATTTTGTTCCCTTCGCACTCGATTCCCCATTGTTATCGTCACTCGCCGGCAAGGCCAAGCGAAGTACACAGAAAGTGGGCGTCCTGAAGCCCAGTGACAGGGTCCATTAGAAGCGGTTTACTTAGGTCCTTTAGGATTAGTCCCACCTCTGCTTGCGGCCTCCTCGTCTTCCTCGTCCTCCTCCCTTTATCTTCCCGAGGCGCTCCGACTACCGTGTCTGGTCGCTATTCTATCACCGAGGATCCCATCATCCGGCAAGAAACACCGGGGCAAGCACAAAAGAAGCATCAACGCGATCGCGGCGGGACGAGCTCGAGAAATTAAGGCGGATTCGCACGCATCACTGCCGCGGGCGATTCGGTGGCGTCAGTGCGAGTGGTGGAAAATATGCTTCCCCTGTTTCGGAACGGAGCAGTTCACGCTTGTCCGTGTCAGTTTCTCGCGCTGACACAAGGAGACTATCGACGACACCGAATTGCCACGGAAATAATACGTGCGAATCCGCCTTTATCCGTCGTTTCGTGGCAACTCGCACACCTTTCAGGCTGGGAGTGCTGTGGGCTATATTATTGGAGTTTCGCGTCTAGAGTGTCTTAGGGGATACAGACACTTGCCCCAACCTGATGTAGCAAGAAAAGATTGACCTGCGTAAATAAGTCTACGTGTAAGTTCTCACTAAACCACCGATTCCTACAGGTACTTGTTCCGTCCTACTCTTCAACATCCCCAGGTCTAAAGGAAGGTCTGCTGTATAGTTAAGCCTTCCTAGCATCTTCGCTATATCCAGGAGAACACATACTCCTGCTCCATTTTCTCCTTTTTCGTCCTTCTACCTTTCAAACCCTCAACTCATTCCTCCTGAAGTGACAAGTATTCTGGATATGCTCGGTAAAGACAGCGTTGATTCGAGTGTCGATGGAAAAATATGGAGCATAACTGATTACGCGCGAAGTAGACAGCTGACGAGCTGCGAGTGTCTCATCCGAAAGGCTCCTTGGTGAACAATTTTTTCTCAAGGCAGGCAGGTGTGCTTACTTATTTGTAGTTACCACATATAAGAGAAGATAAATTATTATTTCGCGGTTACCAAACGAAAAGTTCGCAGCGTAGGTTATAGAATACTCGCTCGGACGGCGACGAACGATTACAAACAGGAATCTTGTCGCAGTTCGCGTTCAAAGCGCTGCTTCCGTCGAGAGGAACTGTCCTTAATTAAAAAAATTTCCCTTCGCGTCTCGAAGTAAACTTCCCCGTCTCAAGCTGGGCCTTAATAACTGCGCGAGCAGCCAACACGGAAGTTTATTACGTCTAATACCACGCCGAGAGGATGAGATTCTTTCCTCCTGGCCGGCTGTTACTTGAAAACTCGCCTTTCCTCGCGCGACGGACAATAGACCACGTATATGAACCTTGGCGACGAAACACGAGGGAATTTAGCGTCCGCGATATTGCCACTGGCATTACGGAGCCAAGAGGAAGCGCAGTGTTTGACAATTAAACTTCCGATTCGTTGTACGAGTTTCAGGAAAGTTACGTTTAACATTCTTTAAAAGAATCCGATTGAAACGCAATGTACTTTTCTGTTTGATAGCCAAGTTTTTGGACTCCTTGACCTATAATAGACACGGTAATACTATCTTCCAGTGTAAATTCAATTTTGGCAACAAGAAGCAGGAGTGTAAATAAATAATTAGTGTAAGGGAGTAATTTAATTCTGTAAGCCCTAATTTCTCCAAAACTGCTTCACTGTTAAGATTTCCCCGAATCACAGAAAAGGAACAAAGTAACTTCTTCGAATTCTTTCTGGTCATCTCAACTTACTCTTACTCGTGACTGATTGCCGCAGTAAAGAAAGCTTAACCTCTTGAGAGATAACGAACATAATCCCTCTGCCCTTACGCATTAGAGATACAGAACCCAAGCTGTAAATATTCAAACACCAACAAGCTAAACTATATTCATAATCTCTGAATAAGTAAAACCCTAAAGGTGCAGCCCCCATACGCGTTTACATATTTTTCCGCATTGCGCGTCCACGTAATCACCAAGAAGCTCGCTCTGCTCGATTTAGCGAAAGGCTTTAAAGACTTAAGCATCCTTTAGCCAGGAGATATCGCATCCACTTTGACCCAAGATATAAATAAATTTCGTTCGCGCAACAGTAGCGATCGGAATAAACTTCATTCCACTTTAAACTTCTTATTTCTTAATATTAAAAGACAAGTAAAATAAGTTCGACTGATCACGCGAAAGTCAACGGCTGAGTCGCTTTCGACCCGCGTTAACTTTTCTCCGTTTCCAAAGTTTCCCCTACTATTATTAATTACTCTCGGAAACGTTACGGTTGTTTGGAAACGGAGCCAGCACCGCCGGGAGAGTTACCAAGTAACATCATGAAACATTCGACGGGCAGCGTCCCAGTCGCCGTTCGCTCCGTAAACAAATTCTGTATGCACTGTCGCAAACGGTCGCCTGTTTTCCCAAGGTGTTTTCGCTCCGCGGACGATCCGGTGGCCGGCTTCCACCAGCGTTGGTTTCCATCACTTTTTGCGCGTCGGTCGTCTCGTTTGCATTCGCAGCCCGCGCCGCAGCTGGCTTTTTCACCGTCTTCATTCCCGATTTATGCCTGATTTATGCGCCGCCACTTTTTCCCAAACCCTGGAAAGCCTCCCGCGGGCCGACATCAGCTCGCGATTCCGTCCGCGAGAGAATCGCGGGACAATTAACGCTTCTGCTCGGCGCCGGCATCCCGCGTTTTTCCACTTTACCGTTAAACGAAAGTTCGGTTACAGAAGGGGAGGGAACGGGAGCAGCGGCGTTCGACTTTCGGGCTGCCTGACTCGAGGAGAATTAAGTAATGCGCGGCAACGAACGCATTAGCATACCCGCCCCGCAAATTCCAGCTAAGCCGTGAGTAATTGCGATCCACCCACGGCCGCCAATACTCGCGATAAGCTCGTGATCGTTTTCGCGAAATTCTTCCGAGCTGAAGGAACCTGTCAGATCGATGCTGGGGTTGTTGGAGAAAATAGCTCGCAACGCGTGATTTCCTTTGTGTAATGAAACGACGCAGGGAGCGTTGCGGAGTCGTAGGGATGTTGGCGAAGCCCCTGGGAGTTGTCGAGAGGTAGGGCGTGCGGTAGAATTTTTACGCTAGTGGATACAAGGCTTTGAGGTATGTAGGGGTGTGGTCAAATAAGTGCAGATGTGTAGTAGATGAGGAAGGACACGTTTGGTGGTTTGTATCCTCGGGCATATCGCCTTGCACGGCACTCGAGGTGGTTCGTGGTTAGTCGCTACATCCCGCCTAGCCACTATACATCATTGGTCGCAGAGGCGTTAAATCTTCCATCCTCCGAATAGCCGCGGAAGAAAGCTATCGAGCAAGAACGAAGTAGACGCGTCTACACGCGGGTAAAGCGCGTTCGTAAACCTACCGACTTCCCGGGAAGATTGATCACCTATCCCAGCGATCGTCGGACGGTGAATCTGTGTTCCAGGAACAGTTTCTCTTCCTTCCGTGCCCTTAATAAAGCGCGACGCTGGAAAGGATGAAAAGTTGGACGGAGACTCGCGACTGCGGCCGCGGAATTTGCGTAAGGCCGGGCGGAACGTGATTCGATACTATACTTGCCTCGTTCTTTCGCCCATTACCTATCCACAAGAGGATAAAGTAGAGAGTGGAGTTAGGCTACGTAAATTGGCTTAAAGGATTTGACCCTCGATGAGCTTAATACTCCACGTCCTGTTCGTTATAGGTTCCAATCTACGCGCGGTACCGCGCGCAAATCTGGTCCCGCGTTGCATGCGCGCAACGTAACTCCTTCGTTACTGCGAGTTACGTGGAAAACTCCGGATTAGGGGTCCACTGTATCGGGGATACGGTGACTGATTTTTGACGGAGCAAAAATCGACTCGGATTAAACGCGAAATGGAAAATATTCGTGATTGACGTGGCGCACTTCATACGCAGGTGGCTGAGTTTGGCGAACAGTCTAGTGGGAATTTAGGGTGGAAATTGATAGGAATAGGTACGTATTGTTCGGGGAGATGTCTAATGTTATTGGTTTGGAATATCGAAGTTGGACGAGGGTCTTTAATCCTTAATACCTGAAGCGATAGTATGGGAGACCAGGGCTGGTTGACTAATTGTTAATAACTTTGCACCGACATATGCTCTTTTAACAGTTATCAGCGTTTGTCGAAAAATTGACAACGTAAGTAAATATATTTTCTTAAAGATTTTACTTTTTCACGCTCTATATAGTTGAAATAGAATAAATGTTAAGGGACTATTTTAATGTTTGTTTATTAGACGATCTAGTGACATAGTATTTTTGTTTATACATAAATAATTCAAAATTACATAGATTATTGAAGTCAACAACTGGCCTACCAGCCCCGGTCTCCCCTACTTTGAAATAAAAATTAGTAAGGAGGCTGAATAACCAATTTGAGTGTATGCCCTCCTAGATGTACCTATCTATAGTCAAGCAATAGTTGAAACCTTCTTAGATTTTACTTCACAGAGTCATTTGACAGACACTGCAACGCATGAATTCTAAATTAGCATCTTCGAACTGAAACAAGGAGATTCAGATATATCCGACAGATTGCCAGGCAGGTACAGAAGCCAGCAGAGAAGATGGGAAGCGACTTATACATATAATCAACAGCTTGATTCCAACCGCAAACCACCGACGCGTGATGCAAGATATGCGTGTTTAATGCCTCTCTGTTCTGAACTTAACTCAATCTCAGGACCACCCTTCCCACATTCCTCGATCTTGCGACGTACCTACAGTACGTCGAGCATATCGCTTGGCACTGGTATTCCCCGCGTGTGTCCGCATGCTAACGACGATGCGCGCTAACATCCATTTACTTCGTCCAATTCTCATCTCTTGCAGAGAAACTTTTAGAGCTTAAAATTAACAAAGTAGCCTCGCCGACGCCTTCGCTATCAGGTGAAAGATAAAACATCCAATATTTCCATTCGATTTCCAATTACCACCCCTGCTTTAATTACTACCAATGATTATCGAATAATTAAACTGCAGTGAAACGCTGGTTATTCGTATCTACTTGGTTTACGTAACTGCTAATGGATGCCGACTTCCTGATTACCAATTTCTACGCCACTACTAATATCTCGCTGCCAGCAGACGACTGCACGATCGGGATACGTATTTACAAGCAACCGGCGCCTCAAACGGCAAGCATTCCCGCGAATTCGCCCTGGTATTTTCCCAAGACGTGCACGCCATAATAGACGTTTTCTTTGCTTTCTCAGTAAACAGTCCAAGCACAGAGCTCATTACTATACAGTCGTCAAGCGTCGCAAACAATGACGTTCCCATCCCCGGGGGCTGTGTACGCAGCTGTTCCGCGAGACACGTGGAAATTAATAAGTTTTCGCGCTTAACGAACCACTAAGACGCGACGCCGACGTACACTCTGAAAACAGACGCGAATTAATAACGCCGAGCGCGCACCGAGGGCGGAATTGTTGCAAATACCGCACCGCGAGTTTCGGTGCGCGCCGGGTAAACATTCTCCACGAAAGCAAGACGGAATGAAATTATCAATCGCTGCGGCGTCCAGCCGCCGACATCATCCACCGGGATCGGGTGCGGGAATACAAATAATTAAATTAATCTTCCGACCGGTATCGACGCTCGGCCTCGATTAACCGGACAACGTCGAGTTAACACGCGACGAAATCCTATTACACGCCGGATCCACGAGTGGCGTGTAGACAAAGCTTATTACAATGACTTACTTGTGCATTACCGCCGAGCAGCCACTCCAATTGCTCCCTCTTACGCGATCCCGCCGAGCACGAGCGGCCGGAACGTTTATCCCGTTTCAGTGGCGGGGCCCGCATCCCGATTTCCCCGCCATCCATAAACCACGATCCGAGAATTCCGACGCACCGCGGCCAGAGCGCGCAGGCTTATAGCCCGCCGTCCGCAAAACCGTAAACAGCCCTTAAACGCGCCCTTAATCCTCGCCCGCCGTGGCTTTCCACCCCTCTGCGTATACGGGGTATCCGAGAAATAAGTGGCCAGTGGAGCAAGTTAAGTTCGCGGAAGGATTTCGCGTGCGAAGGTTTCATCGGTAATTATTTTCACTGCGCAACGTCGCCGGGACAGCGAGACAAATTTTTCTTGTTCTTTCAGACCAGGCACGAAGTCGTACCGAAGGGTAAACTTGACTAATTCGTAACTGCGCCTAAATTGCAGCCTCGCTGTTTCTTTTAACCTAAGGCAGTCATAATCGTCTCCATCGGTTGAAACTGTGTGCGATAGTTAGACATAAATAATTAACAAGCCAAGTCACCATCCCATCGCTTCGCAAAAAAAAAAATATAAAGCAGGTAAGGTTTTCGGGTATTTTTCACTAAAATTTTGCCATCATTCTTGAGGATTTTGTACAGTTGAAAGGTCGGATGTAACAAGGGGACTAGCGCTTGAAAATTGGAAAAATTATTGTGAAAAGGCTAAGGAAGATTGGGAAATTAATTGCCATTAATTTTGTTTCATTTTCCCTGTTATTTTTCACGTAATAAGCATTCGTTCTTAAGGGTTACGATTGAGGCAAGTTTATCCTACTTGTGCGCTACGTATCCCAGTTCTTTTGTTTCCATTAATTTGCTTCGAACCCTAGTGTAGTACGCTTAAAACACGCCTGTCAATCCGTAGCAGTCTACCAAATGTCCCATAGATTACACGCGAACGATTAGCCTGGACGTAGCTCGCCGATTTCGCGACACACCCCGTATAAGCGTAGACGCGTCCAGGACGGGATCGTCTTCATAAATATCTGAATGTTGCAGCGACGCTCGGCTGGCGAGCCGATCGATCGGAAAGGAAGCATTTGCGAATCGATCGGTTCCGCGTATAACGAGTTCCTTGGAGCAATTTTTCCAGCGGAAGGTTGAGAGGCGAGGTCCCTCCCAGATCCCTGGCACGATTTTTCTCTTGTCTGAAGGGGAATTAGGAAAGCGCCTGGCTGTCTGATGTAACTAAGGGCCGCTCGTTATTGCCGAGATTCCGCCGCCGCGTCCATCTTTTTTTCCTTCCTTCTCCTTTTTTTCGCCCGGGCGAAAGATATGAAGTGGAGGGACCGGTGGAAACAAAGAATAAAGAATCACGCGTGCCGCGTGGTGGGAACTCGGAACGAGTTCAGAAGTTGCTGGCGGGAGGATTACGACGGTGGCTGACGGCTGGCGTCGCGACGCCGCTCGCTCACGTAGACCGCAACGCCGCTCTGTTTGCCGTTGGATATTACAAACGACGCGTTCCCGTTCCGGTGGTATTCAACGATTCCCCGTCGCATCAAAAGGAGCAGGCTTGTGTGCCCCGACATTGTAAACGCGGGGAGTTACTTAGAAAGCGTAATACGTACCGAGGAATCCCGAGGAAAGATCTTTCGAGAAAACGGAACGCGCATTGCGCCGATCCGAATCGTCGGAACGATCGCACGTGTCCCGAAGAGTATCGATCGCGTCTTGGAAGAAATGTGGTGAAAAACGTAGAATGCTCGTACAGACCAATTATTATCCTTCGAATTATCTCCGTCGGTGAAATTCACTTCGATGCAATTTGCTATTTTCATTTCAAGGGGGCCATTGGTAATTCAAGTTGACCGCGAGGGGCAACGATAATCTCGATGAAGTCGGAATCGAATCCAGCGAATTAATGCGATAATAACCGGGTCGGGGATAGAATTTTCTTAGAGATCGACTTCCAATTATATCCGCCGCCGTCATTAAATCAACGAGATTCCGCGGCGATCGCGACGATAACGATCACCCCCGCCCCGCGTTTTTATCTAATATCGAAATTCGTTTAAAACTCCTTACCTCCCAGCGGCCGATTATCATCGTCTACATCCTTCCTGGGGAACTTCGCGATCACTTCCAGCAAATGGCCACGATCCTTCGGGACATGGATTAATTCAACGTATTTAACGAGCTTGAAAGGAGAACGGAAATAGATACAAACTCAAATACCCGCAAGAAATAAAATAACGTATTCTTGCGCACTCGAGTTCTCTAAATACAAAAATAAAGATAAAAACCTCTACACACCTTGAATATTTTAAAACAAGTATTTAAATAGGTACACACACGTGCAACCAAAAAGAAGGCGATCCTAAGAATTAAAATCAGCCTGGATACTCGTTGCAAATCCAAGAATCCCCTCCTTTTCAGTTGCATCGTTTTTCTACAGCCCACCCTGTATGCCTTCCACCCCCCGACGGATCCTGCAGGCCCAGCGACTCGAGACGCATGCATGGGAATGGAGGCCACGTGGCGATCGCGTTTCGATTCGAAGAGGAGAGCTGAATAAGCGACGGACGGGCACACGAGCAGACGAGGGGCATGCGGACGGGGAGGGTGGAGGCGTCGCGACGCCGAGCAACACAACCACACCCTTCGAAGGACCTGCTGGATCGATAGGCACACTCTACCCTCTGCTAGAGCAGAAAGAGGAAAGTGGTGAGCGAAGGAGGGAGGGGCAGGGCGGAGAGGAAGAATGAGACAGGAACGGGGGCAGAGAAAGAGGATAAGACAAATTGCCAGAGATCTCACCGTGCTGCTTCTGCCGCTTTCTTTCTCTCCTCCTCCGCCACCTTCAACCACCATCTCCACCTCCCCCCTGCTCCTTATCCCCCTGCCGTTCTTTTTTTCTTTCAGCCAGTTACCTGCCACCGACAATTGATGTCGCGCGAAAACTTCTCCCCGGGACGCGTGCTCGCGGCCTTTTTCCACGCGAATTTTCAATCTCGGGGCATATTGTTAACGTAACGAGGTTACCGGAGCGAATTCACGGTGACGTCGTAATCGAGCGAGCCAGACGGGAAAAGGGATACAAGCGCGCCTAATCGAGTTCCGCCGCCGACGGACTCGCAGGGAGTTCAATTGATTCCCTTTGGAAAAAGGAAAAGGAACACCGTGGCTAACACTCCCCGGCTGGTTAATGAGCGTAAACAAGCCAGCTACCAACCGAATGGTAATTTATACACCGCACCGCTCTCGCTCGCTGTTTATGCTCGCTCCGAGCAGCGCGCAGCTATTCTGCAAAAAGTTGCCGGACAGCGTAGCAACGCCGCATCTGCAATTAAAAGCGAGGATCCCCCGATCTGGAAGCGGGTCGTTTCGAGTTAAGTCGAGTTCAATTGCACCCGAGCTCCGCGGAAATACATACCGCCGAGACAATCGGTCAAACGCACGTCCAATCAATGAGAACCTCGAGGACAATTCCCGGCAGCCCCGAGGCCGTGGACGTCGACGAGCTTTAATTCGCGTTAACGTTGCCGTCGGCACGGTAATGCGATTAAATTTCTCCCGTTAACGAGAACTTTTTCATCCGGGCGACGCGGCCCTCCATTTTTCATTCGCCGGGAAAAGTTGCGGGACCGTGCAATTTCGCGGCAGATTTCCACTCTTTTTAACGGCGTGTCATGTTCTTCGAGGCTTTTCACGTGTCCCGACTGCCCTGCCCTGCCCTCCCCCCCGCGTTCCCCTTGTACGCTCATTGTTCCATTGTCGGGGAACGCGGCACACGCGGCGCTCGCGTTGATCAGGATTCACACGTCGCGGGCGAACACTGGGGTGGGCGCGCGCGAGCTGCAAACCGCTCCAGTTGCGGGGGAAACGTAAATCAGAAGCTGTTGAACCGCGGAGACAATGATCTCCAGCGTCAGGAAAATTCGGGGGACACCAGGAACAACCGTGGATCCTTTTGTCGCGGGAAGACTCCGGCAACCGTGAAACGAGTATGGAAACAGATCGTAACGGCGGTAACAAGCTTGCCCGCGCTCGACCGCACTGAGTAGCCTGATCCCCTGGTCGCTATCGAGTGGTAGAAAAGTATTGGTGAGGTGGTTGTATCGGCGGGAAAGGCGAAGGTATTTTGCTGGGAAATACAGAGTTTGGGAAGATAAAATTTCCAAGTTGGAGATTTCAGAAGTTTCTTTTGATTTTGCTGGGGTAATTGCAAACACCTAAGCAAGAAAGGAAACAAAATGAAAACTACCTATGTGAGAAATGAATTTCTTTATCATTTACAAACGGACTTGAACTATTTATGTAGAAAGTACTGTAAGAATTTTTGAAAAATTATAATAAAAATCGTGGGGGTAATCACGAACAGAATGCTAAATAAGTATGGGAGAAGTCGCATAAAAAGCGCAACTTCAATGGTCAACCCATAAAAAATTCCTCTTCTTGTGCGTTAGAAATAAATTGTAATTGGTCGGAATATCGAAAAAAAAATAATAAAGGTCGTTTTTTAAACTTTCTTTCTGAGCCTGTGATGGAAATTCAAAAATCCCTTTTGTAGATTTAAGTAAGTTTATATGTGCTGAAAATTTCATCGAAATCGGTTACAGTTGCAAAAAATAAAAAGATTTTACTTCAGAGATTAGAATCATGATTCAAGCAACGCCTTGGTCACAAAATGTTGATAAAAAAGTGCTTTATTTCAACTTAAAAAAACAAGAATTGTATCATCAATTCAATAGTAATTACATACAATTGAAAATGGACAAAATATTACTTGAAACATGATAAAATTAATAAATTGTATTTATCTCGAATAGCACGAGCGTTCTGTATTTATTACTTTCCTCCCAGCGTTGAATACAACCTAAACTATTAGCTAGTGTATTGGAAACATCGTTTTTGTTAATTAAAAAAAAGCCGTAACCATCGCATTCGCATTTACTCCAGAACACCCTGCATTCATGAAACCCACGAATCACCAGACTGCCAAAAACAAACAAAAGGAAGAATACCCAAAATTCCAACTATTCCCCGCGAGATCCCCACTCGAGTTCCCCACAAAAGCATTTCTAGCACGAATCCAGCAGATCCTCGGACTGAATAATTCATTAAACGCGATCGCAACTTCAGCCCCGATCTCGCATTACCAAAAGCTACACAGCTCCCGGTGCATCCAACGAGTCTGTACACGCAACGACACGATCCCGGATCCGAAGTCGTAGCAGATTTCAGAGGAGCGTTGCATCCGCGTACGCCCGTGAATTCTATCGGCCCCAGGAGCTGCGTAACTTCGCGAATACGCCCCAAGGGATGAATCCTGGCTGCTATGTAAGTTCTGACCTCCCTCGCTGTTACAGCGGGTGTGGAACAGCGTATCTATTTCCCTGTATCGCCAGCGCGTAAGCGTACCGCCGAGAACGATGACGCCGGGCCGTGGCCATCTCAAAAACGAGAGTGTCGCCGGCCCTGGACGCCGTTTAATCATCGCGGCCTACCAGCGTCGCTCTAATAGTGACGTTTCGGCTTTCCTGATTGCAGGAGGCACGACGGCGGAGCTGCGCGGGCGCGCGAGAGCCCAGGCCACCGCAGTTTCCAAGATGTTACGAGTTACAAGGGTGGAACGCGGGACCAGAAGTTTCAAGTAAGTTTAATCTCTTCCTCAAACTTCGCCCTGGGATCCGCCAGCTTAATCCCGAAAAGGCATACACGTCAGTTTACGAATCGTTTCGTCCGACATCTGCGCCTTCATTTCCGCCGGATTATCATTGAAATCGGCGACTAATTTCGCGCCCGATGCATCTCCGAGCTGCTCCCCTTCTTGTTTATGGAAAAATATCGAGATGCGGATGGAGGCGGATTTCAGGGACTCGAGATAGAAATGGAATAGAAACTTCTCTCTTCGCCTCTCCAGCTACGTTCGCTGAGAACTTTAGAATTTAGCCATCGCTAAACTCCCTCGACGCCGCTCAGAATTCCTTGCGAAGAATTTTAAATTTTCGCTGGAAGGAAGAGGGAAAAGTGATCCGGTAATCAGCATTGTCTACCTCGAGTCGCGTTGCAAGAACGGGCGTTTCGTCTAGGCGCGGTGCTCCAGTAATTCGCGTGGCGTTAATGACGCGGAAAGATCGATCACGACGGAGAAGAACGAAGTGTCGGATACGGAGGACGGTCCATCCGCTCTGCGTGGGATCACCGCGATACGATTTGTACCCCCCTCCACGTGTCCTTCTCTCTCTCTCTCTCTCTTTCTCTGTTTTTCTATCTCGAGGCGGTGCAGCGCGACCAAGGGACAAGGAGACGCGAAAACGGGGAAGAAAAACGACGGAGGGGGACCGGACCGGCCAGGAAAAATCGAAGAAACGGAGGGTCAAATGCCGCATGATGGATAACCCGGCGGGAGAAGGTTCGAGCGTAGAAAATTGATCAGCGAACCAGAATCATTCGATTGTACTTCCTGCTCGTTGCCCCGTCTCTCCTTCGATCGTGGCTCGCCGCGTTCCTTCCATTCATTTTCCTTCCGCGCGATACGAGGTCGATAACTCTGATTCCTCCGGGCCACCCCTGCGCCGGCCTCTTCTCGGTACTTTATTTTCGCCGGCCTCCCCCGCTCGATGACCGCCGTCCACGGCCGATTGCCGATGGAAATGGTTCCGAGGAATTCATGTACCGCGGTATGAAAAATTACTGGGCGCTTTCGTATCGGCGAGATACCGGCGCGCCGGTGTATCTTGGGCAGTGAACTTCTGAAGGTTAAATTGGACGTTCAGAGATACTTGTTGAAGCGTAGTTGCTCGCACGTGCGAGGAACTTTTGGAATTTCTGGGGAATCTTGTCGCGGCTGCTTGGGAGAAGTCGGAATAATAAATAATAATTTCCACGTTGCAAGGCTGGATAGGTAATAACTTAATGCTATTTCAAGTGGTGTGTGAGGGAATATTGTTGAGGATAGGTACATAGCACCGCTGAACTTATTAAGCAGTTGTCCGATGTCTATACACAATAGGCCGTAAGCGGACCTTCCGGTGTAGAGCCCCCAAAAAATAGGTGATCTTTAGAAATTAATTAAAGGAAAACTACTACATATAATTTAATGGAACTGGTTGCATTTTTTTAAAGAGGTCTTAAATTATAGAAATATATTTTTTGTTTTATAAATATTCATTGCAGACGGTACTGGGGAGTCGTTAAAGCCAAGGCGACAACAAATTTATCCAAATCGGTGGGACTTCAAAAGTTATTATCCGATTCGACTGAAACTTTTTTATTTTGAAGAATATACTTCTGGTTAGGAGGGAAAGCAGAAAAAATTACAAAAACTTGAAAATTCATAATTTTCAAAGGCGTTGAAAGAACGAAAAATATAGGGAAAAGTGAGTTCAAACTTCAGGTGTTATTTTCTAAAAAAATGTCATTTTTTTAATTCTTCTGGTCTCTCCCTAGCCAGAAGTATATTCTTCAAAATAAGGAAAGTTTCAGGCGAATCGGATAATAACTTTTGGAGATACAGATCCCAACGTTTTGAGAACACTGTTTCGAGAAAAACGCGTTTAAAGTTTTCCGGTAACCTAATGTCTTCGTAGCAAGAATTTTGTTTTGCGGCTTTGGGAACATTTTATCATGATGTTCAACTATTGATTTATGGAAAAAAAATCGGTTTCTTCGGCCCGCTACACCAGGCTCCCCCTTTAAGGGAGTAAGTACTTTAATGCGACCCATTTTCCAACGCTGTCTTCGGGAATTTATTTAACGAAAACTATAAGTTCATACTGTACGGCGTTTTGCCTGCATATGAAAGTATATTTGAAGTAAAACTCAGAATTTTTTCAACTTCATTACCGCGTATCCATAGATATAGTCGGTGGCGTAATTTTCTCCCAAAAAATTCTTTTCTAAAATGAAAACACCGAGGTTTATTTTTTTTTTACTATTATTATTATGTTTATCGCTATGATTGGAACGAAGGAGGCAAGTTAAACATAAAAATTTGCAGAATAACAGCATTCTGAAAAAATTCGGGGGTTTTCTTTTTGCAAAGTTAACCTTTTACAAAATAGAAACTCGTCTATTAAAAAAGTGTCAGTTAACCTAACGTATATACGAACTTTTTTCATTTTCTTCAAGTGGAGATTCTATCCCTAACGTGGATCCTTCATATTAAAGAACATCCTGTACACGAATGTACTTACCTTTCGGGAGTGACAGAAGCGTCCCACGTGGAAAGGGCTTAACGGTCTCCCAATCCCCGTCCAATGCGACTGAATGCTCCACGTAACTAACAGACGATTCCGCGGAAGCTCGAATGGAAGCGTCCCCGATCCCCAAATTATGGCACGCCCGTCGAATCTGGGAATTCGTTCAAGTTCGTCACGAAACCGCGCGGATCGGACGGCCTCCGAAGTTCCAGTGCGACCAAACTCCCGGCGTTATTGGGATTGTTGCGGGGCTCCCACGGGCGGACAGACGAATCCGTCGATAATCATTTTCCCGTGAACAGAAGTGAATTTCGCGTTCCGGGACGTGCCGAAGCGGGGGGCGAGGCACTCGGGCCGATTGCGGAAATGGGGACACGCGGTACACGACGAACTGATAACGGGCCGTAGAAGTTATAGAACAGGGCGTAAAGTTGGTACCTATGCTCTCGCTAGCTGACGCGAGCAAGGAATCTGCCACCGAGGAACAGAGACAGAGGGAGCAGGAGCCCCCCCGTTGCACCCCTCCGCCGAGAAAGAAGGAAGGAGCACGAGGAAATAAAGGTGGAACGGGTCTTACGTGTAACGGCGTCTAAGAGAGAAAGAAAGGCCGTCGAAACGGAGTCTCCGGGCAGTAAATACTTATCAGTGCCGCGCAGAATTCAGACGTGCCTGGATTTCTTTCACCAGCCAAGGCTCCATAAAGTAAAATCGATCCCGAAGGAAGCGTCTATCCCGCGAGTAACAGCCCTCGACCGTTAACGGTCCTTATAAAATATTCCTATTATTTCCGTCGCGACGGGCCCGCGAGTCGTAAAGAACGCGTCGCGGAGTGACGACCGCGCAGACACGCGGAAGAGGCCCGCGAAGTGGTGCGACAACGAGGATACATTAAGAGGGAGCTTCCGCAAAGTCCCTCGAAATATGTCGTTCCGCGAAAGAGGAGCTTACGCTTAGCATAAGGCATCGTAATGCATTCAGCGTCAGTTCGCGAAGCGTTCTTCTTGAAACACGTTTAACCAAGAGGGAGAGAGAGAGAGAAAAAAAGAAAGGAGTGGAGGGAAAAATAACGCGAGGAAGCTTTGAAAGTTTCGGCCGGGAAAAGTTGGCGGAAGCGCCGCCCACTAAACGACTTTCGTCGTGCGCGTGCAGCTTCGAATTTCATTTTGGAACGTTGAATCTTATTAAGAAGTAAAGTCGTTCGCGCAACTTCTCTCGAATATTGCGGACGTTGTTTCCCCTTATAAATCCTTAGCTCAACACGGTGCTTCACGTCGGCTGAAAGCTGCCCTGAAAAAGTCCGATCCGGGACGGCGAGCGATCCCGGACCCCTCGGTGTCGCGCGAACACGACCGAATAACCGGTTCTCGGCCGAAGCCGCGTAGATAAAACGTAACGGGAAGTTTTAAATAACACTGACGGATCGTAATCTCGACTTCCTCCGGCGCGCTTAACGACAATGGTTTCATATTCCCAGGAACGCAATAAAGATTTCATTGGGCGATCGAAATTATTCCAGAGAGTCCTCGCCGATAACGACCGCCCTGTAACGAGGGAAAGAGAAACGAAAGTAAGAAGGGAAGCGGTTTTTTTCTTTATTAACAATCAATCCGCTCTTAACAGCGGCGAAGTAAAAGCTTGCCTTTACCGGCAACTCAATATCGACACGATCTTAATGACTTTCTCAGACACTCGCCGGCATAAAAACCGCGCGCGAGCACTTAATGAAGGTAATTTAAAGCCGCGTCGGAGATCAGACTTTTACCGCGGTGCTCCTGTGCTCGCGCGGCCCGGGAATAGGTAAACGAAAGCGAGCCACGCGATTCATCGAACGGGGGCACGGAACGTCGATGAACCGAGGGGGGGGGGGGGGAGTGGAAACGGGGAAGGAAAGAAAGGAAGACGAAACAAAGGGGGAATATCCGTGGCCCGTCCCTTTTGTTTGCGTTTCGGGTCATCCCTTTAATCTGACCTCAGCCACTCTTGATCTCGGCCCCCTTCTGCACGGCCATCTTTAATTACGGCCACTTTAAGTCACCGCCAAGATAGCGCCGGCAACCCCCGCGCCTCCAGCGCCAACTTTGCAAACAGAGGATGAGGGGGCGTGCCTCTGCCCCTAACGAGAAGATTAAAGGAGTGACGGGCCTTAATGCCTAGTCAATCGTACATGTCTCTTTTGTGCAGCGAAACCGATTCCGTTGTCGCGATTAGTTTTGCCTGCGAGTAGCTGCCGCTGATGGAAACTGAAATTACTGCGCGCAGCTGCTCGCGGATACGGTTGCTCTTCCGCTGGAACCTGGAATTCTACGCTCGTATTTACGAGGCTGCACATTTTCAGGGTACAAACGAGCGAGGTGCCAGCTCGTCCTTGAGCCTTAACCAGGCTAAAAAAGACCCGTCGATTACGAGCGACCATTATTTCTCGTGGCTGCCTACCAACCCTTCTTCTCCGGCTCGACCCTGCCAGGGGAGCCTTAAAAGGGGAAGAAGCAAAAAGAGGAAAGGAGGACAGCTCCTTCGTATTTTTAACCAACCCCCTAACGAGCGGCTGGCTTACTTATTATTGGCTCTCGAGGCGCCTGGAGTTCCTCGAGGAGCACCACCAGACACAACCCTTATCTCTCCTCCCTGCACCCTATCTTTTTATCCTTCGTTCATTCGTCCTCTCTACCGTTTCCACCGGCATCAGCGTTTCGCGAAACTCGCGCCGGGCCTCCCATCCCGACGGTGGAAATCCAACCGTGATTTGTTTGCAATTTTATCCCGAACAAATTGCGCGGCCAAAATTCAATTTCCTATACGTTAAATGTGTTAGAAGGACGAAGCTGTCGAGGGAAAACTCGTTAGTCTGTTATTGGGCCAGCCGTTTGAGCGATGTATTACTGTCGCTTTCGCATTACTGCCAGCGACACGAGCAACTCGACGGAGACTTATTAATTCTCCAAAATGGGAGGCTGCGATAGTTAATTATAGCAGAGCACTTGCGTCAGCAGATCATAATTTAATTGTGTTTCTTGTTTCTCATACTTTACTTCGACGAATTAAAGAAAGAGTTAGGGGAGGGTTGCCTGTATTGTTCCACTTAAGACATTTTATTTTATATTTCATATTTGGTACTGATTTCAACGCAAATGACTAGTGGATATTGTAGCTTGATCGTTTAGGCAACTAATATTATACGCTTAACCTTTTGTTCAGGACAAAATAATTTGTTATTAATCGTTTTGTCACTTACTGTAAAAGGTACGATTTAGTAAATCGTCCACTGAAAATAGTATCAATAATAAGTAGGGTAGGGATCACACACAGGTCACAATAATACCTGTATATCATTCGACTTGTTAAATCCTACTGGTACGCAGAGTTGGGCAAAATGTAATCTAATTACAGCTTACAAATTACGATTAAAATGCAATTGTGTAGTCGATTACATATTATTTTCTGTAATCGTTCATTTAGGTAGTTAACTACATAATTACATTTTAATCGTAATTTGTAAGTTGTATTTAAATTACATTTTGCCCAACTCTGCTGGTACGATTTAGGAAACATGGTCAATTTATTTGCAAATATCAATTTAAACTTTATAATGAATGTAATATGTACTTAAAATGAATGTAAAATATTCCACATTAAACGCGCTTTTGGAAAAATACAAAAATACAGAACGAAATTGCATTGTTTGATTACTATCAGCTAAAATAAACAGCTAAAAAGTTACATCAATCATACCTGATTTTTTTAAATGTTTATAGCACGCATAAAATAGAGAGTAAGCTCAAAGGGTTTTGTTTCTATTTCTTATTTCGCGTTTACTTGATATTTTTATCATCAGACGTCGTTTATATTCATTAATTATTGAGAAACTGACTTAGGTGATTAATACGATACTGGCAACTCTCCCCTATTATCAGCAACCTCAGCTCCTCGACTTATTTAGTCTCAGAAATACACCATGAAAACTACCAAAAGATTCTTACAACATCAGAAGAATAATATAATTTTTGTGGAGAGGAGTTGGATCACGTTTTAACTGGAATAAATGGCAAACGAGAGAGATTGAGTAACCCAAGCGAACGTAATTTCCCGGTGTGGACTAGGAAGAAATATTTTTCCAAATACGCGGCGAACTGCGGAAAGGGTGAGCGGCGTTTATGGGGCTGGCTATAGCAGTAAAGCGCACGATTTGATGGGAGCCAATACATTTGAGCTTATCACCTTATCGCCAATGGGTATAGCCAGCTAGTAGTATCCCACGGCGGGGGGTTGGCCGCCATAAAATATAGAATGAACCCCCTGTCAGGTCGGGGACCACCGCCGATCCTCCACCCCTCGCGCGCAACCATTCCTGGACATCCCCCGTTCGCCCCGTTCCCGTCATCCACGTCTGACGCACACCACGCCGCATCAATCGATCTCGATGATACGCCCGCGTACATACGCACACTTACGAGCGCAGAGTTCTTTTTTCCATGCATCAATTTATACCCGTGCGCCAGCGTAATCGTTTCGAATTTAAACGGGGGGTGGAGGAGAGGGGAAACTCTTGTTTAATAACTACACAGGACGTTAACGTTGCCTCGTGCCTGTAAACGAGAAAATCGTTTAATCAATTTTCTATGGAAAATATTTCCATCCTGTTTCGTATTCTAATAAATCCAATTCCCTCTTTATTGGAACGGGAATACGATTCGTCTCCTTTTATTTGTCGCTGCATTCCTGGTGCTTCGCTGAATTGAATGCGAAATAAAGACAATTTTCCTGGATGAAAGAGGGAGGATCGATAAGCTTCCTTACGTGTACATGGGAATCAACTCTCTTCGATTTGTATTTCATATTTAATTACTAGTAACGGAAACAGTGAACCAGAAATATAACACGTGATCATTTTCAATTTTAAAAAGGCTTCTAATCTCGTTTCACCTCCCCTTTCGCTTTTCAACGAAACATTTATCCGATCGCCTCGAAAGAAAAAAAATTGCAACAACCCAACAGATCCTCGCGCACCTGCAACCTTCCTCGAGGCTCCCAGCAGCGCCTAGTAACCCAGTAAAAGGGAAGAAGATTACATCGCACGCATGGAACAATCGACAGATCGAAACGACCCGGGCAATTACGAGAAGAGCGGCCAGGCACGCGAAGGCAAA
This sequence comes from Andrena flavipes, assembly GCA_963971345.1. Lineage (NCBI taxonomy): Eukaryota > Metazoa > Arthropoda > Insecta > Hymenoptera > Andrenidae > Andrena > Andrena flavipes. The sequence goes on from OZ020480.1 coordinate 2,691,978, forward strand.
TTTTCAGGCGCCGCGCCGTTCATCGGTCTCGCGGAACCCCGGCAGCAGGGCAACCGGACCGCGCACACGTTGCCGGGAACGTCCCCGCTCGAGCTGGCAGCCACCGACACGCACACGCGCGCGCCGACGGACGGGTGTGACGAGGCATTTAACACGCGGTCCAGCAGATGGCCGGAGGGGTGGCATCCCCCGGCCCTGTTCGCAATCGGCCGCAAATATAAATATTTAACGCGGTTATACGGGCGCGAATAAAATTCGCTTAATTTATTACCCGACGGCTGGCAAATTGTAAAACGCTGATTGCTCGCCTCTCCCCCCGAAACCTTCGCGCCGCCTTTTTGCTCCGCGCCGCGTTGAAGGAGGAGGAAAGCGAGAAAGAAAAGGGGTGCAAAGGGAGGGCAAGGGCGGCGCTCGTAATCTCGAGGGGCGAGTTTCGTCGAGTACTCGCTCGGAGCGGGGTAAAAAGGTGCCTTTAGCCAGAAGAATGAAGAATTGCATTAGCCTGGATTAAATCAAGAAAAAACGGGCCAGAGGTGGGTGTGGGAGATGCGGGGTTATCGCGAGCCACAAAAAGTTCCTCCTCGGCGTGAACCGCCCCCCGTTCCCCCCGCTGTTGTTTCTTTCTTTAAAGCGGCAAAGGGAGATTCGCGTCTAAGAGATCGCAGACACACCGGGGGGGTGTCTAAATTGTTCGGCACTTCGGGGGAACGATATTTTTACGATAGCGAGCTCCTCTTTATTATTCGCGCGGCTACGAGCCGCGAAGAGGCACGCTAAAATTTCAGTACACACGCCCGATTTTGCCGAATGCATCTGCAATTCAAATATCTCCGTTACTATTGACGTTGATGTACGATTGGCCGGGCGAAACCAGAGTGCTACCGCATCCCCGCATTATATCGTATGCAAATACTTCTTTTTTATTTCTCGTACGAGAAACTTTATACACCGCCGACCGCGGTGATACGTCAGAGGGGAACGCGGCACGTCGCGCGTAACGCTTCGGTATAACTCTTCGTTACCGGCGCCGGATGTTGTACCGTGAATAGCCAGGGAATACTAATAATACGTCTTTATTACACAATCATAGGGCGCGTAACGACGAGGAGAGTGCAACGCGGTGAAATGAATTCGCCGTTATCGACCCGAGCGCGGCGTTGGATTTCGAATTCCACGATGTAAATATACGGTGACTTTGCGACGCGGCCAATAAAGACAACAGCTAAATGGCCCCGGATCCGCCCGGAATTCGAAAGCAGCGAGCCACAAAGGCGCAAAGCCACAGCGGACGAAAGACCTCCGTGGAAGGGAAGCGGAGCGAAGAGCTGCCTCGAGCTCAGCCATCGACAAAGAAGAAGGCACGCGGGGAGTACCGATGAGATTTGCGGGTGCCATAAGGAAAACGGGGGGGAGCGAAATAACGACAGAAAGCCAGCTAACGAGATAAAGTACTCGAAAATTAATTCGGAATCAGAAGAGCCGACGGTGAGTGGCCTCTTCGCGCGAGATGGAAGCTTCCCCTCGAGGACGAGCCCTGAAAGCTTTCACCAGCTACGAAACGCACAGCGCCCGTGAGTGTTTGCGCCTCCTTCTTGTCTCGTCCCGCGGACATCCGATTTCCCTCGAATTCGAGAACACCGACAAACGGGGGACAACCGGGCTCCATTGTCCGTGAAATTCGAGCTCGCCACGGTAAAAGGCCAGCAGCGGAGGTCTCGCCGCGGCTCTCGGCTCGGGGACGGGGGGGGGGCATCGAAGGAAGGTGGAAAACCGGAGAGAAAGCGTCGAAGAGAGGCTGGAAGTCGCGTCGCCCGCCGATTGACAGGGCGTCGAGTGGCTTCGGTGTTTACACGCCCCTAGGGGCAGCCAAGGTATCATGGCCTGAAAGCCACCCCCGTAGTCATCTAGCCGCGCGGCCAAGCCACGGACGTTTCCCCGCGTATTGGAAAAAATAACGCCAGACCCGCCGCCCGTCTACCCCGAGCCTAGATATCCAGTTTCGCGACTAGTCTCCGAGATATTGTTTTAAAGCGGAAATCTGTCCCCGGCGTGCTGTAAATCGAGGAGAAGTCTACGCGCCGCGCTCGGCCCGGCAGACCCCCTAGACCGTTCAATCCGCTCCCCACCGCCGCGCGGAGTGAAAGAAGAATCGAGGGAGCTAGTTTATGGTAAGTGCCGGGCGCGGATTTTTCCATCCTTCGCGGGATTATATTCGCCGGAGGCGAAGGATTTATACATCGTCACGCTCGGGCCACAGGGAGTCCCTGCGTTTGCATGATTGTTTCTATGATCTAACTCCTCCGGCCGCCGAGAGTCCCCGGTATTCTACTGCAAAATTAATTTGGCACGGTGCAGGTACTCGGGCCGCGCGCCGCGCGCGATTCATTCTACTTTAATCTGGTGATGCACGGTTTTAATGCACGGGCGAGGCTCCCAAACGTGCCGTCAGCTCGTTCCGGTGTATCGTTGCTCGTTTGTAGCTCCCCGGCGTTGCGGCTTTCGACGGGATGACCGCCGTTGGATTCCATCTTCGGTGTAAGCGAAGGCCGGGGCGGCGGAGGGGCGAAAGGGAGACACGGACGAGTTTGAATCCACGTGGGAGCTCGCGTGCCTTGTGAACTCGCATCTCGCAGCTAGTGTCGGGCGCGAGCACGTACGTCAAACGTCTCCCGTATTCCTGAAAACCTGGGGGAAATCTTCCGCGTCGCAGGACATGGGAGTCCCATTTATCTTTCCTCGAACTCGTTGCCGTCCCGACTGCCGATTATTCGCAGGTAAATCGACCCCGTCCCGCCCTCGTCATCGGCCATTTCCATTTCAAAACAGCCCCCTCCCACCCCCTCCTCAGCGAGAACTTCCTTGGCAGATCAGCATCCACGCGAGCGATATCCGGGGAAATAAGATTGCAGTTCTACATTTGCTAGCTGCCTCGCGGGAGAAGTAGCTCGTTGCTAATTTGAGAGGGAAGTCTTGGGTTAAAGTGGATCAAGTTTTGAAACGTTGCAATGGGAATCTGGAGACTTGATTATCAGATGCACGCGGCGTGTCGAGTGTGAAGATTTAAACCGTGTGATCTGGTGAATAGGTTTGTATTTTCGAGGACTTAATAGTGGAACTATAGAAATCTTTAAGAATCGTTCGAATAAGTATTTGGAAAGTGGTTAATTTTGTGTGACATTTGTGGAGTTTATCCTTTTATGCAAGTTAACAATATTGTGACATTCAGGTCATCCGTTAAGTTTATTTATTTTGTCATTACACACTTAATGTCGTTTAAAATGGTTTGTGTCTGTTTACTATTTTTTTCTGTGTAATATGGGTATTCCCGTAAAATAATAATAGTACAGGTTTGTAAATTACAAAAAGTACACTAGTCATCTTTGCCCGAAAAAGATTGGTAAGTTTAAAAAATATTCCTGCCAATGGAATCCACCGCCTCTCTCCAAGGGAGTGGAAGAGGGGTTGGATAAGAGAGGAAAGCCGATATTCGAGTCTGCCTCGAGACGAATTGCTCTTTTATTTCGGCCGTAATAGAGAATCAAGGAGCTCGTCGATTATCCATTATTCTCGGAGGAGCCCGACCTTTGTCCCCCGCGAGACAAAGTGACTTTAAAAAACTTCCGCGTCTCATTCGCAACTTCGTAATGTCTCTACGGAAAGAAGAGGACGAAGAAGAAGAGGAACCAATTCTTCACGCTTCATTTTTACCGAGGATGTTTTAAAATTCCCTCATTAATTACGCGGCTCCGGCTGGCCCGGTAATTTCCACCGTTCCGTTACGGAGTTCCTCTTATTTTACAACAGGCAGCAGTCGGGTGGCATTCGCGACGGCGCGAATCGGGAGCCTTGGCAATAGCCGCGCAGTTTTTCAATGTCCTACGCAGAAACTTATTAACCCAAACCTTGGACGATTTTTGTCCATTTATTATTATCGCGCGTAGGGACAAGGGAGCGCGGCTGAAAGAATGAAATACGACGGGCGGAAGGGTGGTGACGAGAGAGAAAGAAAGAGAGAGAGGAATGGAGAAACCAGTAGGCGGGAAGTACTTTTCGAGGTTTATAACGAAGCTTTGTTTTGCGAACGCCTTTAGTGGCTCGCCTTGCGCGCTGGAAAAGTCACGCTGTAGCTCGTAACTCGCGTCTGTTTCGTTCTTTTTTTTTTTCTCTCCGTCTTTTCCTTCTTTCCTACCAGCACGTGGACCTCCACGAGCTTCGCATTATTTTCCATTTCCTTTCATCCCTCGGATCGTTCGTTCCCCAGGGTGGAAGACGACGAACAGAGGAGGCGACTCCTCCTTTACCTTTCTCCCTCGCTTCTTTTTTTCCCTGTCTCCCTCCGCTGCTTGCCGATTCCGCCGACCTCTGGATTTCCTTCCTGCCGCCCGCGTTTTCCACTGTCTGTCGAGGAAAAATAAGGGCACCGGGATGGGGGCTGCGCCCGAATCGAATTCAACTACATCGGCGAACCGTGAGAGCGCCTACTCCCCCATGCAGCCGAGGATCGAGCGAGATAGGCCTGAGATAATTGAAATTCAGAAGCCTGCCATCGATAGCAGGCCGTCGTGACGTTTCTCCGCGGAGGGAACCCGGTCCCTGCCGCGGAACTGAGCAGAAAATAAATTTCCAGCCAGCTCCTTCGAGGTCTCGGTGTATTTCTTACGAATAGCTATTACCTACTATTTAATCGAGGCACCGAGAGCCCTGTACCGGTATTTCCGCTCCCTTCGTAGTATTTACTTCCGTTGATTTCGCTGCCCTTTTGGCGAGCATCCTGATCACTGTTTAACCCTCTGCACTCCAATTTATTCCCCCGGCAATCGACCGGAGACCTTCCGCTAAATAGTGCACTGATTAAATACAAAGCTTTGGGATACGACAAATGTAACGCAGTCACTTCGAACTGAATAATTCATTTGACTCTACCAGCCACGAATTCGTTTGCTTTTGCCAGGTTTAATGCCGCCAGCGTGTAACATCGATTTACACTTTAGTAGAGATACCAGTGTGAATCTCGGTCTTAAGCACGCGTACGTGGATACTCCTGGAATATTCTTTATTTAAACGTACTCCCGGTCCCGAAGATCGCCGGGTCCGAGGAACTCGTAAATTTCCCCGAAATCAAATCCGCGTCGAACGGGTGACGGGCGTGGAAACGGAATGGCCCCTAAAAAAGTTTTAGGAGCAAAGCTGGCCCGAGCAGCGGCCGAGTCCGATCACGTAGACTCATCTCGGCTATAAAACATAAATCCTCGCGGCACCGCCTTAGTGCTTCCTACAACCTATCCTCGTCAAGCGTATAGCGGGCCGCGCTCCTTCGAGTAACGGCGCACGTAGACGCGAGATACAGCCGCGTTCCCACCGTAACAACGCGCAGCGGAGAAATTCTCGCGATTTCATGGCCAAAACCTCAAAAATAAATTTTTCAACTCCACGAAATAAATGCAAATGTCAATTGAACAACTGATATGTGCGACAAATGCCTCGAATTGTACTGTTAAATGTTTTAATACAAAGCTCGTATAACGTTTATATTTATGCGAGGTTAGACTGATCGCAAAGAACTACTTCAGATTTTCAAGTTGCTTCGAACACTTATATCGTGTTATCCAAAGTTCTGAAAATAATTTCAAGGCATGGATTCGATTCCTGGTGGTGCGTAAGATATCTTTTTGCCTTCGAAATAATTATGATTCGGTTTCTAATACGTAAATTTATACAAGTAGTGTTTTAAAAATAAATTTTTAAATTGATTAGCGATGATCCGAGTACGAAGTTAAGAGCACACGCGTGACAAGTGTAACACATAGTGGAATGTAAGTCTTAGCAATCATTTCTAGATCATCCAACCCAAAGTAGACTCCTGAGAATCGTTTCGAGAGCTATATTTCACCAAATGTGGCGTAACGAAATCACAGATTTCTGAATACTATTCGGAACACTTGCAGAATACTTTCTGTTCGTAAAATTGAAGCCCAGCATCGCGACCCCAAAAGTACCAAAAGAACCTGGAACAACAGTTCACTCGAGAAATGAATAACATTCGCAAAGAAGCAGAAAAATAATGAACACGGTTTTCATCGTTTCCCACGGCGTTTCGATTTAACCGTGCCACGGTGCCCATTAAGCTGGTTAATCAAGCCGCCATTGTGCGCGACCGTACAAAGCCGGCAAGAATTAAAGCTACAAAGACGGGGACACGCGTGTACCGTGCTTTCGTCGGCGAAAGGCGAATTCGTTTGCTGCAAATTTACCTTTGAGGAGACGGAGACCCGGAGGGGCCAGGAGCAGAGAAAAAAAAGGCGAACAACGAAGTAATATTTTCTACGCTCTACGGGCAGAAAGGGTTGAGGGGGAGGGAGGGGGAAGGGGGAGTGGGGGGGAGGTGACTTTATTACGAGCTGGCGCGCAACAAAGTGTACCATCCCTCGTAGTCGTTCGTTTCTGTTCGTATAATGTGTCTAATGCGGCTATGGTCCGAGCTATTTCTGGCGGAAGGCTTTTGTTCGCTGTTCGCGTATGCTTCTGTATGCCGCGGGGCCATGCATTATGACACTCGGCGTGCTGGACTCGTAATAATCGCGGACAAAACTCGGCTAGCCGTGCTACTCCCGGGGAAAATACTTTTTCAACGGCTGCTAACTGGTCCCGTCGAACCGAAAAATAAAGAAATCCAAGCGACCTCCGCGAAGCGGCGTTTTATGCTGCCAGGTGTTTCGCCGAGTGCGGTTGTTGCCGTAGGCGTGAACTCGCCGCGGGTAGATAATTGCGAAAGTTGCTCGGACTGAAATTTTCTGCTTCATTCGGAATTCTCGAGAAAATTGGAATGCATTCTGTTAGGAATATTATATAAACTATTCATTTCTGGATAATTAATACAAACAGTGTTTGAAAATATTTATAGACAAATGTTGAAAGTGGGTAGAATATACCCAGTTACAATTTTCATACGTTACTACGGTCTAAAATTGTTGAAATTTTATTCAATTATATTTTCCTTTTTAAATAAAATCATTTGTTCCAAATTTTTTGTTTCATTACGCTAAATAAGCTCAAAGAGCTGCTATGTCACAATTCTGGACCACTGTATTCCAGTGTGAATTTTCGAAATTTCAAACTGTCCCTTTTCGCAGCAAAGCCTTCAATTATTTCTACCAATTGTTCAAGAATTCAACTATTCGACTCGCCCTGCAGTTATTCGCAATAAACCGGTCCTATGTTCTGTGTACCGTCCACTTTTTGTCAGGCGGGGAACAAATTTGAAGCGTATCGAGATCGGGACACAGCGCTCATAACTTTTCACGGCGTATAAAGCTGAAACATAAACCGGAACTCTGAGAGAATTTAATCAACGTCCCGTATGATATATTAGCGACGACGGGGTTATTACTATTAGCAGCCGAAGAGGGACAGCTGTCCCACCTACGGATTAATGTATTTACGAAGCTGCACGGAACGATAAAGGTGGTGGTTCGCGCGTAAAACCACCCTGTGGCGCATAAGGAAACGCATCCCCCGAAGACGGCCAATGCAATATTTTGTACGGGAGCCCGGAGGAAACTCGACGAGGGGGCTGCTTTATGAACGATACTCCGATAAACCGGAAATTTAATAAACCTAGGAGACACGAGACGAGCTCCGAGGAAGAATCGCGAATACTTTCTAGAAAGGCCGTGCTTCATATCCGAAGCTTGTCGAGAAATAAAGTAGGTATTGCCGCTTCAAAGGGCTAAAAATTCAACTAAATATCATGGAACAGGAATAATAATACCTAAGACCTGATATCTCAAAGCGATAAATAAAATCTGTACCGACACTACTCGAGGTTACTACCCCAAATAGTACCCTAATCCTGAAATCTTAAAATTCGAGACAACGACACAAGATATTCGGCGAAATACGCTCGCGGAGTGGCTGAGCTCGTAACTTCCAAGCTACCGAATGCCTCCCCGAGTAATAAAATCTCTAATTGTTTTTACAGCGGCACTAAAGCCCCTTTTACGCGAGCTCTCGAAAAGAGACTCTGCCCACTCTCAGCCTGCCCCGGAAAAAAAGAAACGAACACCGGAGATTCGCCTAGATCCATCGTTATCTGGGCCTTAAAGTATAATCAAGACGGAATTAGAAGAACGACGGTGGTTCCGGAAGAAAAATGACCAAAGGCCGGAGCCCTGTGTAGCGTGACGCGGGGGTCGAGTTATCTGGCGTCCGAGGGAAGGGCAGGGACGAAATATGGGTCTCGCGGCCATGGGGGTAGAAATATGTTGGCGAGAGTCGGCCGGGGGACGAGGTTGCACGGCGCGGCGGTGTTGTACAAAGTCGCCGCATAAATCCCACCCCGGCTCCGCTCGGCGAGAGTGGAACTACGGGGTAAGACAGCTCGGGGACGGCATTAAAGGGAGTTCTATAAGCCGCGAGGCCCGACACGGATACTTTGGTATTTAAATGCTAGGACGTACCTCCGCCGGCTGCCGGGCTAAATGAAGTCGAAAGAGGGTGGCAGATATAAGGGGTCGGTCGAAGAGGTAATAGAAGAGGGGTGGGAAGGAACAAAGGGGGTTTTGTAGGTGCGAGTCGACCGGCCGATGGCGGAGGGCTGAACTCGAGGAAGAAGAGAAGAACCTCTCTCTGTGCCGGCAGTGGTGATTTAGGCGAAACAACGGAACTCGCGGAGACAATGGCTGGAAGAGACGAGGGGTAGTAGACCTTCCTATCCAGCCACCCCACCGCCCTGCGCCATCCACCCTCGCACACCGAACCTTGTCACTGTACGAGAGTATACCCAGCCGCTTAACTCCAAGACGAATGACGGCAGCAGCGGGCACCGCACACACGCCGAAGCCCGTTCTCGCCGCCTTATTTGCAAACCGATTTTCACGTGCAACGTTGCACAGGCCAAGAGTTATATCGCGGATGTACCACGGGGGCTGTCTCGTGACTCACCAGCCGCTACTCGTTCCTCCAGGAACGCCAACCGTGGCTGGCGGTAAGAGGTGTCTTACATACGCGACGGTCGCTCGGAGCGGAGTTTTAATCGCGTCACCGAACGTGGAATATACTTCAGGAATTTCCTTAAACTCGGCTATTCGGAGTGGCCATTTGCATTGGAATAGTAACGCGACGAAGACCGGAAGATAATCGATGCTGTAACGCGCTCAATCGCCAGGAATGGAGGGAGCGCTTCTATCGCCAACGGAAGCATCGGCTACGTACATATGTACAGAAAGGACGCGTCAAAGCAACGAGAGCGTCGGAGGGCAAACGATGAACTGTCGATGGATGAAACGGGACGGTCGCGTGCGGCAGCGTTGCGTGGCGCCCCGATCATCGCGATGAATCGGGGTATCCAGCGGCAGAGACGCTCGCAATAACCGCAGATTGAAAGCAAACAGGTATCGGGAGCTGGCTGGATGCGCGCTGTTTACAGAGGCCCCCCGTTGCATATGCAACCGGCCGACGCTCGTTCCCATCCGTCCACCGCACGGCGCTCCGAGCTGTAGGCCTCCCGATTCTTCCGCCCAGGCCCCGTTGGACGTTCCGTTAGCCCCGGTCGAGATTTCTACGCCGCGCACGGTCTTCGGTAAATGACCGCGGCTATAAGTACGCGTATTCATCGGGCGCGCGTGAATGATCACGCAGCGGAAACAATTGTTCGTTTCGACGGAGGCTGTGCCACCCGGCTCTCGTCCTGACCTACCTGAATCGCGGCTTGATTCGTCATTGCAACAACTATTATATAACGCGGGAATTATAAAATTCCGCCGCGGTGCCGCTTTCTATCTCAGCGAGTGCCTCGCAACTACCGCAATGAATATTAAAATGGAGTGGCCATTGTCGGCCAACGATGACACTTTCGAATGGCGGTTTTCATTACCCGTATTTCCCAGCGCCGCTATACGTCTTTCCGGGAGTATGGCGAGCGGGAGATACGGGGCTTTTAATGGCCGTTCATCGAGCGGCGCCGAATTTTTCAGCCATTACTCTCGCCCGGGCACGGGGTCGGCCACTTCAATTTCTCCGTGAATAAATCATTAAAAACTGCAGTCGCTGGATTAAATTTACACCGACATATTGGGCGTGCGAATAACCATTGGCGTTATCGACGGAGTGCGGTGGCTATGCTTTGTTGGTCCATCGAATTACGCGCCTTCGCTTGGGTAACCTTTACTCTTTGCTTGGGTAACGAACACTTTACGGGAAACTTTCGTTTTTATGTAGTTCAAGGAAAATATTTGATTGACGAACGAGTGGATAATAGCGTTGCGGAGAGTGCCTTTTAACGGTACAGTGCCGTAAACCGGGGGAACATTGACAGCACGGGGTAACATTTTCAGCGATACGCGTGAACATATAAATTCGTATTCGAGATTTTTTTACGTATTAATTACTTATCTTAGTGACTTTAAATTAGCAAAACTTCATCTGTTAATACTTTTTATCTGATATGCGAAGGTTACCTCGTAATGGCTGGTTTTTAACACGTATTAAAGAAGAAAAAGGACAAAGACTTTATGCATTTTGACACTTGACATTTTTCGATAAAGTTTGACATACCTGGGTGGCTCACACCCAGAACAATTTTTGAACCACTGCCATTCTCATCTAAAGAATCCAATAGTTATGAAAAAAATCATGGGTCAATTTCAAAGTCTCTAGAATGTATTCCAACAGATTTTTGATTGACATTTTATCTCAGTTCTTGCCAAAAAATTCTAGATTACCATATGTCCAGAAAACTTGTATCTTTTACAAATTTCAAAATTAGAAGTTAAAAATCTACAGAGTTGTTGCTTTAATATAATATTTTGAGGAAAAAAGTAATTTGCAAGTCACCCTTGGAAATATGTATTTATTTTGCATATAGAATCTACAGAGCGTCAAAATCAGTTTATGGGTGGCTCACACCCAGAGTGTCAACGAATGGTTAAAGTAAATGTAAACATGCTAATTTTTGCTTACCAATAAAATTCTGGAACTCTCGCGCTACCCCTTCTGAAGAAACTCGGTGCTCCTATCGCCTGCAAACTCCGCAATGATCACCTACAAGAAAACCGAAGAAAGAATTATCACAAAAACGCTACAAAAACTTGGTACCAATTCTGACCCACAAAAGCGTACCCCCAAAGTCACCCGCAACCCCCACCAAAAGATTCAACAAAAGCACAAAGAACCCCCGCTCGAAGCACCGATAATTCAGCCAGCATAGAAACAGCGGTTCGGCTTATTACGCTGACATTTTTCGGCTCGTTTCCCGCTGATAGCGGTTCCGCTTGTCTCGCAGAAATTCGCTCGATACAATCCCCGGCCGATGCCCCTTTACCCCCTCGTTCCTTACAGGCCCCGCGTGCCCCTAGCGCGAAAGGGAAGAGACGTCGAGACGAGAAGAACGGGGGAGGAAAGGGGACAAGAGGGTGCACAGATAGGCCAGATAAAGGGTGGAGGGTGCACGTGCATCCGCGCGGGGATGTGCACGTAGGGAGGCTGTGCACGTGCACGCGATGCGAGGCTTACGTGGACCTAGGCATATATGTACGTAGGTATGCATATTCGAGGCGGGAAGCCCGGGGCGTGCTTAATTTATCGGCGCAGGCAGCGTCGTCTCAGCTTTCCGATGCTTCTGCAGCCTCGCCCCTCCCCCCTGCCTCCCGTTGCAATTTTTAAAGAGCTTCCCGCGTTCTGACACCGGCCCGGAGAGCGAATTCGTCGGGGAACTAATTCGCCGTCGCCCCAGGCGGATCCATGCGAGCGTGTTCGGTTACCACGATTCGGGAGGATCCCCTGACTCGCGGAGCCGGGAAGGGCGCAGCGGCGAATCCGCCTCGCGTTTTAATTTGCCGTTTCGATACCACGGCCAGCCTAATATCGAGCATTGAGATGAGAAATTCGAGGATAACGGGGATCCCGGAATGAGGAACAAACGACGATAGGCGTGTCCCGAGCGGAGTAGGTACCTTCCAAGTATTTTTCAGGAAAGCTGATCGTTAGGTGCACCCGATGAATCCTGAGGGTTTGCTTTCGATCGCGGACCTAGGGGTTCTAGAGCAGCTTGGATAGCTGTGACGCGTTTTCAGGGGAGGTTCTGAGACGCTTGAAAAAGAGGCACAGGAAATTGGACAATTTGGTATAACTAAGAAAATCGAGGGGAACAGATTTCACCCTCCGTTGGACACTCGATTCCTAAGTCGGAGCTCGATTTCAGGGAACTATGGTAAATGATCTCTGCGACGGGTTACAAATCTCTGGTCTTCCAAGTCGGTGAAACTTATGCATTTTTCCCGTGGAGTTGGCTGCGATACGCTTGCAAATCCTTCGCGCGTACGGGGATAGGTACGGAACAACAGAGAATTTGACAATTCCATTTTCTATCAAATCCGGCATCCATCGCAGGCGGGATTCGATATCGATCGCGCGGACAGTCGGGGAGGGGGATAAATCTCTGCAGGACGAAAATAATGCGATATTGGCACGAAACTGTGCAAGAACCAGGGGACTTTATTAAATTCTTCGTCGCAGTGTGCGGCCTGAATTAAGGTCAGCGGATTTGCCAATGAATCCATCCGTCAGCCAGTGGCGAAATTCAGCCAGAGGGATTTCGGAGTCGGCTCGGATCCCGCAGCCGAAGCAACGTTGCAAGCCGAGCGCTCTGCATTCAATTCGCGAAACACCCGCGAACTACGCTGATTTTCAAGTTTCCCCTGACTTCGGTATCAGTTTCTGACAGTGGACAAATCTATGGATTCGCCGGCTACCCTGAATTTACCTGCGGGGATACGGCTAGTTGAGAACGTCGCCCTTGAAACGCTTCGCCCGTCTAACGAGCAACTGGATAGTTGTGGATTCCAGTGAAACGGATTCTAGATTCTAAACAGTCGATTGTACCGAGGCTGGGATGAAGAATTAAACGTTTTATAATTCTATTTATTATTATCTCAATTTATGCTCCGTTGTTATTGATAATAGTATGAAAAACTAATTGCTATAAAAGCTATAATTCTACACATGAGCCAAAGCTTAAACGACTAAATTTATTTTGCGTTATTACACTAAATATCTGTTTTTGCTTTTTTTGAATTTTTGCAAAATGCATTACACGAATTCTCAATTAATCCAGGCTGATTATTAAATCGCGACGAATGAAGCGGAGAAACCCCTCGGCAGTAATTTTGGAATTTATTTTGATCTTCTAGGATACATCGACGCCATTCTGCCTCTGCCGTGTAATCAGCCGATTTTATTCAAGATGAAAGATAAACCTGCAGCAACTTCGGCATAAAAACTTCGACAAGTCAAACATTCGGGCTGCGCAAAGCACACAAGATGGAATCAATTAAAATTCAAAAGGCAGCAGTAGCTTTTTGTATTATGGGAATTTAACAAACACTCCGGTTTATGCAACCACACGTTCCTTAAATCCACCCTCCGGGTTCATTTCTTTTACAGGAAACGTGGTAATCGAAGGGAAAGGGTATCTACATTCTTTTCCGTCGTAAAGATTTCGTCTTGCAGTAAAAGCGACGTTAACGCGTGGAAAGCTGCACCGATATCGAATACCTAGCTGTGAATATGGCTTTTTGCAAGTTTACACGCACCGTAATACCCTTGCCAACAGTGTGAAATGCCTTCGCACACACAGCCCGGCTTTTCCTCGTTCGTTTACCATAGACTTGCTCCTTTTTCCTCTGTCGTGGAACAGAGTGCCAGACAGAAGTGATTTTCCGGTGGAAAAGGAAGGAAAGGGAAACGGGAACGATCCTTGATTGGTCGATAACGATCTCGTTAAGAGTAGCACCGCGGTGATTATCCGATTCCTGGAGAAATTATTTTCACGGGGGAACTCTCGAACGTCGTGCAGCTCGAAATTTAACCGGAGGGAACGAACCAGCGTAATGTATGCAAAAAATTTGAATAGCTTCGGCTATTATCACGTTATTAGCAATTATTGGTTCGGTTTCACACTTGCAATTTCTATGAATCTTTGTTACAGTGTTAAGAAGTTCTATTAGTTGGTGCAGCTTTTACTGATGATCTCCTGAAAAGCAAAATCTCGAGCTTATATTTTAGATACTTTACCCTATAGCGAACTTGCATGAAATATAGTAGAAGAAAAGGTGATATTATGTTTATCTACATATTAAGCAAAAATATAAAGCAATTTAAATTATGAATCAGATTTTAGGAAGATAAATAAAACTGGGGGCCCATATTCCCACCCCTTCCTCTCCACTATTCCCTCGTTATAAGCTCGTCAATACTCACAAATGAGCTGCTATATTGTCGAAACGAAATCAGTCACAAAATTCCTACACGTTATAAGCTCGCTATCACTGAAACGAGCTTATAACGAATATATGTTGTATACATCCAAAAATCTACTCTAAAATGCTCCACATTTATTCTGCTAAGCTAAGATCAATAGCCCCAAGTAGAAGAGTTGTAAATAGGGAACTTCCTCGAGCATTGAATTAATTTCCAGATACAGAACTACGTCAATATTACACCTACAGTTTAGAACCCCTGTATGAAACTATTTCAAAACTCCTTGCCCACAAATCCTACATTCCAACCGCTATAGGTGCGACGCGCTCCCATACAAATGCCAATACGGTATTTGCAACGGGACGTACATTGTCACGTCGCGTGTTGTTCGTCGATCGGCTCGCGGAATTCGCAGCAAAACCATCGCCCCGTGATATTTCGCCGGGGAAAAATCCAAAAGCGACGGCTTTACCGCCGCGGTGGAAATAAATTAGCCGGTTCAGAACGGCAGCGTCGCATGTGCTAATGTGAATTTGTGGCGTTACGGGCATGAAACATAGCTGCGCCGTGGCTGATTCCGGCAGGCTCGCATGCACAACTCGCCGACCTGCCAGTAGGGACACACGGGTTTAACGAGAATCGCATCGGGTGCATCAGACGCGCGGCATGGTGGCGTAAACACATTGCCCCTATCGATCGAGCCCACCCCCGGGGGAGGGCCAAAGAGCGGTGTGAGAAATTACAGGTGATTGCATTCCTACCCTCGATAATGCAGTCTGGCCGCCGTCAGACGAAAAAAATCGTGCGGCCTACTGCGCCAAAGAGCGTTCGAAGCTGCGCGCACATTCTGGCAACCCCCGGCGGGATGGAAGCTGTGCAGAGTGCAAGGGAATTCGTGGCGCAGCTCAAAAGGAGGTAATGCCTTATGAAAAGTAAGTTGAAAGTGTGGAGTGAGATTTTTTTTTATATCAGGGGCTTAGATACTTACGAACGCAGGGAAGCTCACCTAATTTCGCCAACGTAAATTGGAATCGTTCTCAGTTAAAGGGTGCTTCATACTTCTCCATCTAATTATTCTGCTTAGACATGCTTGGCTACTGTATACAGTAATTCCTCGTTATAAACCCGACGAACCGGACTGGCGGTGGGCGAATGACGTGATACGGACACTATTCCCTTAGAGTTCCAAGAAATGGGGGGGATAGTTACCGGGCGTACTACGCATAGTAAAAACGAGACTATAACGAGGATTCACTGTAGTTCAGTTCATTACCATCGCGTGTCAGCACTTTCTTCGCGAGAATATTAAATGAACCTCCCTTTCAATTTGTTCCACGAATTCCGACACACTCCGTGTAAAAGCGAAGAGTCTCAAATTGGGAATCAATTCCGAGGTAGTCAAAAACTTCCATCAGCTCGATGGAATGAAAAGGAAGGAAAATGGTGGCTCGAGTTATTAATATAATCATGCGTGGTGGGGCTAAAGAGAGAAGCAATTGCTGGAGCGCACTCGTCGGCGTGAGTTAAGTGAGGCAAGGGTCGAGGATTGAAGAACTCGAAAGGGGACGAGTAACCCTCCGTCGACTAGCGTTACGTAATTGCTTATTGTCGAGCGCCCGTCAGTAGTAACAAGAACGTTTCCCAGCGCGGTTGTAAGATTTCTGGTGAAAATACGCGAGCCCGTCGGGGCCAGGTTTCAGCCTCCCTCCCGTCGACGAGGGTTTCGGCGGCTGTTCGCCCCCCTCCCTCCCGCCTTTTTACCAGCAACGCGACCGATCCGTGCCTCAACACTTTGCAAATTGCCTCGTTTCTCGCGAACAAATCCCGTCTTAATTGATACCTGGCCGCTATTCAGCAGCGCCGGCGGAGTTTGCACGGGCGCCCCCGTTATCGCGGAACACGCGAGCGTAACGGAACGAATCGAGTTATCAGACACTGGGCGGAACAAAAGAACCGGGGGAACAAACGCGATCGTAACGAGCGAT
This sequence comes from Andrena flavipes, assembly GCA_963971345.1. Classification (NCBI taxonomy): domain Eukaryota; kingdom Metazoa; phylum Arthropoda; class Insecta; order Hymenoptera; family Andrenidae; genus Andrena; species Andrena flavipes. The sequence goes on from OZ020480.1 coordinate 2,708,216, forward strand.
CGCGGAACTTTCAGGTGAAATATAAAATATGAACCGTTTCGTACTCGCGCCTCTATCTCCAGATCCCTTACTTTTCCGATATCCATTGACCCGAATGCCATCTAATTAAATTCTGCGCTAACTCCCCTCCCAGGATATCGTACTTGCACGTTGCCTTACAATTTCTTCACCTTCCCAGAGAAACTTCCTTTTATTTCCAGTTCCAGCGTCTCCCAAATCCCCTCAAAAATCACACCGGATTCTTACGAGATTCCGCGCGATCCAAATATCATTACCCGACACTTCCGCGAGAGCGGAGACTGCCACGGATCGAATAATAGATGCTGGAAAAGAATCTCCTCGACGTCCGATACTCGACTGCATCGACACCGCTCGACCGTCAGCCCAGATCTTATCCCATTTGCAACTGTTTCAACCTGTTGCGAGCTCGCGACGCTGTCGGCTGAAAATTTGATCGGAACGTAACCCGTGTCCCCGAGGGGGTGGAATACCTAAGTTCCAAAGCTTTTGTCCGATCTCGGTTCCGTCGATAAACCTTGACGGCGGTCGCCTTGGGCGGGTTTATGGGCCGGCCCGCTCGTATGCACATGAATATGCGCGTACAGGGCGCAGGATACGGGGTCATACGCGGGGACACACGGATGGCTGACCGTTATTGGAAAACAGTCGGTACACCCGATGGACTAGGAAACGAAATATATCGGCGCTGGTGGCTGCCGCGATCTCCCTGGCCCCGATCTGTCACACAAATCACCCCCCTGGCTCGCCAACGTGGCCATCGCTCACGGCCTGCCCCCCCTGGCCACCCCGCGCTAGACGAGCAATCTCAACCTTTACCCTCCCGCGAGCGGCCGCGTAAATATCCATTTTCGATTGATATTTACTAATGAACGGCCGCGTCAAACATTCTCCGCCGATACGTTAATCATCGTTTGCGCGCACGGCCCCGGCAACGGGCTCGGCAACGTCGCCGTTCAGAGACGGTGGCGGTTTAATGAGGTTAAACTATGCATCGGTGACGGTAATAAAGTCCCGATAGTATTTACGGGCGAAATTAACGCGAGGCGGCGCGTTACACTCGCGCGATAACTAAATGCAGCGATTTTATTAACCGCCCTTTAACGCTGTAATTTTAACGCGTTTCGGCGAGTAATGCCGGCTATCCGATAGAAATACAGTTCCGCGGCGGATTACGATAATAATCCCGACCCCCGAGGCACGATAACGATCGCAGGTGTAGGTATATCGAAATCTCTCTAATTTTCATAATTATTTCCGTGATCATTCGCTGGCCGAGCGAGGGCTGCGAGAGGCGCGCCGTTGCTTCGCCAGGTTTAGACGGCGATGTTCTGGCAACGTCGATGCCTGATACAGGGTCCAATTTCGCCGAGACTGGGAGCGCTAGACGGGAACAATATTCTTGAGCGGTTGTAATACGAAACAAATTGATAGCCACTTCCGCGAAAGGGGTGGATTCTGAGCGCGGAGGGGTGGCTGAATGCGTTTCACATACACTGCGCGATTTTTATCGCCCGGGCTGTGTTAGCAGCCTATACCAACCCTCTTACCTTCTGCCGCTCCTCCGAGCGAAGCCCGCCTCGATTCTCTGGACCCATAAAGGCAATAACTCGCAATTTACGGGGTCAACAGTTTGGCTGCGCATAAGGTGAAGCCGAGCCAAGCTGGCACGAGCCGCGCCTACGTTTTTCAATTTCAACAGTCGAAAACAGCGACTGCCGAACGACCCATTGAAAATGCTCCCTCGTAAAAATACACCCTCGCTCCTACGTTTCCTTGCTTTCATCTGTGTTTTTTTTTTTCGAGTTCCCTCTTGATCCTGTCGTCCTACAGCTCGTGGAATAATTGCGGGGCTATCGTTTCGGCGATTCGCCGCGGAGTTTATTAGCTCGAGGAGTGGAGTCTCCCTAAAACAACGCCGAAGAAGCGATGAACCAATTCGACACGATAGAACGAAACGCTGGGAATGGACGAGTAATGGAAGGACAAAATGGCTGGCGAAAAGAAACTCGCAGATGGCTGTTGACTCGGGCTACGGTCACCCCTCTGCAAAGAACGATGATGAATCGTTGCTTGATGACGATAAGAAACCTTGATAGAAGCTAGATTGTGATGGGGAGTCGGTGATACGCCATCAATGAAAGTATCCATTGTCTTGGAGGGAATGGAAAAAGCATGGTGATTGGCTTGATTGAGCCTTTAAAGGACGTCATCCTGGAACGTGCCGTGGAATGCCACGCGTTAGGAATGTAAAGGTGTTTCTCTCTGGAACCGTGGAAGCTGTAAATGACCGCGGTGAAGATCGTCACAAGTTTTTTCCAAGCATCAGCGGTGCCCAATATACCTATTATCTACCACGTTTCCAAGTCCGGTGAGCAATGTTTCGCCAAGTTTCTCAGGCCCCGTCCAGGAAAATGAAGGACTCGGTGACTGCCTCGGAACCTCGGCGTGCCCTTAATAAATTCGTTTATCCGGCCCGTTCCATCGCGGCCTCTTACTTTTCCGCGACGACGCGGCACAAAAAGGGAGAAACGTTTCCATTTAAGCGAAGCTTTTCAATTATAAACCGTTCCCCGTTCCAGGACCGAGCGGAGAGCACAGGCTGCGCTTCAATTCCCTCGTCTCCTTCGTTTCCCAGCCAGCGGCTTCCCTATCCGACTGTCACTCTTTCTTCTCGCCTTTTCCCCGGTGCCGTTTTTCCCCGAGAAGCCAACGGCCGTCGCCGACATACCGCGGCTGGCCAGAGTCGCCGCAGCGTTCTCGCTTCCGGTGGCTGGGACAATCCGCAGGGCACCGAAACCAGCGGCGACGGCAACGCTCGCCCTCTTCCTGAAAAATCGACCAGAAAACGATCCCCGAGACTCTCCCTTTGTTCCGCCGTCAACCAGTTCGCGCCACGTTTCCCTGGCCCGTTTATATCCGGAAGATGTCCCGGCCTCGTTACCGGGAATGTCGCGACGAGTTCAAGCGGAATCTCGAGGAGGGCCGCAAACGACGTCACTTCCGCCCGATATACCTACTCGACGATATCGGACACAGGAGATCGTCCTGATGGATCAAGGAGTCGTCTATGGCCTGGAAACGCCAGCACCGCCGACATCAGCCCTTTCCTCCTCGCCGCAGCGGATGGAACGATCCGATTATCGCGAGAAAACAGTCGCGCCCCTTCGAAGAACGGGGTCACCGATATCGACGAGCTCTCTTTACGGGCCGTTTAGAGAGCTCCCAATTTGCCCAGCGACGATTATGCAACGCGCGAACCGTGCCTACGAAATCGTGGGATCGCCTCGGCGGAGGAGGGCAGCGCGGGCGGGTGAATGGGACGCAGCCATTCGGCCTGCAAAACTTCGGGGGCAGAGGTATTGGACGCTGAAGAGGCCAGGGTAAGAATCCCGTGGCAGTAGCCTGGCCGATCAATGCCACGGCAGAATCCCCCTTCCACCCCTCCGCGTCGTCTTCTCCGCCGTCATCTTCGCCCACCCTCCCGGCGTCGCGAAACTTCAGCTTCCTCTCGCCCGTCCGCGCTCCTGTCCTCCAGCCTCCGTCGTTCCCTTCTTTCGCGGCCGCAGAATGGAACACCGCCGCATCGCTCGGAGGAGACCATTCAAAATCTGCCTGTGAATTATTGAAACTGGATCACCGGCTGGCCCCCATTTATACGCTTCAAAGTGTCCGGGGGAAATGCCGCGGGGGGCATTCAGAAGAAAGCGCACGCCAAGGATAAGATACACTGGGAGGAGGAACGATGGAAGCTACCAAAAAATTATACGATTCGACCACCGTTATCCTCGGCTGATATCTCCGCGGCTATCGAACCGCCTATTACCATTATTCTGTACCTAAAGTTGACCACGGAAATGTGCGGAACTGATAAACGCGCGACGATGACGACCAGAGATGTCGAATGAAAATAGAAACACGTTGCACCGACAATAGAGACAAAGAACGAGACAATTGGTGTACTGGAATAGACTACAATGGGACACGAAACAATCGACGTTCCCTTCCGAAAAAAGAAGCCCTCTACTGTCAAAAGCCTCCCTTCTCCGAGTAACCTCCTCTTCGCTTCGCGTAACGTTCTGTCAAATGGTGGAACTTCGACTTTCAGGCTTCGCGAAGGACAACGGTTAAATCCACGATTAAGTAGCGCATCCGCGGCGAGAACGCGAGGGAGGATCGAAATTAACGTTCACTGGGTTACCGCCGACGCGACTGACTATTTATCATGCGTATCGTTCCCCGGAGTCGGGGAGGAGGGCTCGGATCCCGAGGGATTCCAGGGACTCGTGAACTATCGAGCTGCGTCGACGACGCCTCGATCGCGAGGCGGAGAACGATCCAGCGGAATTGATCGAACGGGTAGCCACGCGCAGCCTGGAGCGTCGTCTTTGATCGGGATAAAGTGCTGTCGAAGCTGGATATGCAGAGGAGACGACGGGCTAGGAAGCACCGGAGGATGGATCGGTTTTGTCTGTTCATTTGGCGAGTAACGAAGTTACATCCGAAGCGGCTAACCTAATCATTCGACCACACCGATCGCGCGTCTATCTTGCCCAACCCATCCGCCCGTTTCAACTCCACGATCTTCCACGATCGCGGTCATCCTGGCTCGCGTCTGCTTTTTCATCATCGCCGAATCGTCTCTGGAAACGGCTCCGCCGCGCCTTTTCCACGTCCCCTCTCCCCTGGTTCGCCTCGTTGGGTTTTTCGTTGTGTCGGCCATGAATACAAAGGAGGGTATTACGCCAGCCGGGCGAAGGGCGGCGGGGATGGAAATGATCTCGAACGCGGGGTCGACCGGGTATTAACTTTTTAATGGAAAATTAATTGGGAGACGTCACGGGGAAATTCTCGATGTCGCTTGTGTCTTCTTTGCGCGGATCTTGCGAACCCGCGGTTTAATTAGGTAAATCTTTTGGTTCGGTGGGCGCGGGGGGGATGACGAGTGTGTGGCAACGATAAGAATGCATGATCGAGCGGCACTCGGCGTTGGGATGAGTAACTATAGAAGGGGGGGCGGGAAAAGAAGAGAAGAAGGCAACGGCAGCGATACAGGTCCTTTGACGCAACCTTTCCCGCTTCCTCCGCCCCTAATTTGCTCTGAATAGCAGCTGATTGATCAAGATTGAGTAAGACGGAGTAACGTAATTACGTATCCCAGTGATCCCGACGTGTACACCGGCAGGCGGCGCTCGCGGGGACGTGTTTTCAACGGGGGCCACTCTAAGTTTGCCAATCTTTATGATGACGCTGATCAAAGGGAATCGACCGTTTAACCCCGCGCGGGCGAGGCAGAATGTAGGTAATGGAGTACGCCGAGGTGGCTGAATAAGAAGGTAACGAGATCATCCCATCTAATTTCCATAACAATTTTTGTAGCTGGCCCGTTTCCTGCACGGCCATTCCGGGCAGCCTAATTCCTCGGCGGTGCTTGAACGCGCGCCGCGCGGCAGATTTCTTCGTGGTGTGCGCGCGAGCGGCGGGTAAGTGGTCGCTGGTTGCGGAGAACTGGGTCAACGGCGACTAATCCGAAATAAATATATAATGAAACTCCTGTTTCCTAGCGCAACGTTTCCCAGCCGGAGAGCGGGGCGCACGAGTAAGGATTACGGCGGGGAATCTCCACGGGGCAATTTCTCTGGATGCTAACGGCGATGACCCCGATGGGAACTGAATGTCTCAGGCTATGATTGTCCAAACGCAAATCTTGTCTAAATGATACGAAATCAAGAATTGTGTGGGGACATCAGCGCTCGAGACGCGAGTCAGCTTTAACGATCCATCCCCGTCCACTTCGGTATACCTGTATCATCAGGTATATAAGTACACAGAAATTGTGTACGAATGTATCGATTCGATGTAATGTTAGCTAGCGATATTGTCAGGGAATACATGTTTAATGTATGAGAATCAGGGCAGTTCTGTGGATTCCGTGGAGGGGAGAGTTGCCAATATCGTGCTGGTCACCTAAATCGTACCTCGTCAATTTCTCAGTAATTAATGAATGTAAACGACGTCTGATGATAAAAGTATCAAGTGAATAATAATGAACACTGGCTAATGAATGAACACTATTATAAAATTATGTTTGGAGTTCAATTGATTCCACGTTCTGCAAAAATTGTTTGGATATAAAGCAAGACATTAAAAGAAGTCTCTAATTAATCAGTTGCTTATTTCAATAACTTATTTTACTCATTTTAATAAAAAATGTCCATTCACTGGTACTTGTTCATTTACTAAATGAGAAATAAGACGTAGAAACAAAACCTTTTGAGCTTAGACACTATTTTGTGCGTGGTATAAATATTTTAAAAAATCAGGTATGATTGATGTAACTTTTTAGCAGTTTATTTTAGCTGATAATAATCAAACTATGCAATTTTGTCCTGTATTTTTGTATTTTTCTGGAAGTAGGTTTAACGTGGAATATTTTACATTCATTTTAAGTACGTATTACATTCGTTATAAAGTTTAAATTGATATTTATAAATATATTGACCATGTTTCCTAAATCGTACCACTGCAATCGTAACAGTAGGATTTGACAACTCATATAATATATAATATTCATATTGTATATAATAATCATTACTTTATGTTGGATATTTTCTACCCTATTTGTTATTGATACTATTTTTAGTATAGGTAGGTTGCCTAAATCGTACCTTTTACAGTATGTGACAAAACGATTAATAACAAATTAATTTGTTCTGAACAAAAGGTTAAGCGTCTAATAGTAGGTGTTTTTATTTAAGAAACAGTGCAACACGACTGTCGGCTTGCATTCAGGTCAGTGACCACTTCGAGCATTTCCTACAAAGATAAGCAACTACGCATTACTGAAATATAAAAATGTCTCCATCTCCGAAATGAGATCAAATGTTTCACGAACTTTCTTCACTGTTTTTGTTTCCCCTGTCCACCATTGAAATGTTTCCCACATATTATGAAACACCCTGTACTTTTATAAACAACCAAATATAGTCCCTTTCCCCGGAATATACACGATATTTAAATTCTCCTTTCACTGCCACTGTGCATCAGCTCAGCAACGTCGCAAACGATGTCACATACAATCTTTTAAATCACAAGCTCCGTTGAAAGGAAGCTAAATTACAAGATTATAAAGGAAGATAGTTCGCCGTAAGCTTTATTACGCGCTACCAGTGGCAGTAACATCACCCATGTGAACGATAAAAGTTTAACGAACGCAATAAAGTTAAAAGCTGATTAACCCATTCATGTCCCACCTAATCTTGTGTCACGTAGCACAACAAATTTAAGTAATTCCCTACAGCCAGCCTCTGATTTTTACACCAAGCTTCCCTAACACAAGTCTCGTCTAAACTCTCGAAAACCGAATCCGAATTCCGCGTACAATCCCTCGGACCAGCGAAGCGGCGAAAAAAAACTCCAGCAAAACCAGCGTTCACTAACCGACCAACCGCGAACGTGCTCCAAGGAAAACTGCTGCCTCCCCAAACACCGTCTCCCCCTCGAAATCTCCCTGTGCACGCGCGCTAACTGTTATCGTTATCCTGATTACAGGCGTAAGGTGAAACCGATAGCGCAGAAAACGAACAGAGGAGAAACGAGAAACTCGGTTTCCCGGTCCTCCCCTGGCGGCGTTTGTATCCGTTCCCTTTCTTTGGCGCGCGCCAGGGCGAGGGAGTCTAATATCGGTAGAAGGTGCGCAACGGGCGCAAAGGCCAGCGCCCGGAACGCGGAGGGCGATGAAATTCACCGGCGGCCGGGGAGCCGTTCGAATTTATTCCGGCCAAAGTGGTAAACAAGAAATCATTATTCAGCAGGAAGGATCCCGCGGACGTATCCCGCACACGTATGAATTTGTACCTGGAAGTTGTAGGTGCGCGCCGGTAGTTACGGGGGATCGACAAATGGCCTCGTCAGCACCTCCGCTTCCAGCGGGAACAGAATCAGAACCCATTCTTCGTCCCGGTCCATTCTCTCTCCTCCCCCACTCTTCACGCCCCGGCGAGGGGAGAAAAAGCGGGGGGAAAAAAATCCACCGGGAGGTTCAATAGTCTAACCATACGAGCCCTCGGCTACAACAATGGGCGAGAAATTCTGTTGACCACGCCATAATTTCCCGAGACGGGCGAGGAGGAACAATACGACAATTGTCTGCCGGTGTTAACGCTTTTCACGCCCGATTCTGCCGGGGCCATTTTGAAATTGCGCGCGCGCAATCCGTATGTGGGGCAGGGTGTCGTGCAGGTAATTTCGGTGGGAAATGGTGGATGGTCCGATATATATTGCACGAGGAGTTTTACTTTAATGTAATTCAGAAACGGTACTGTATGATTTAGATTTCGACCGGGGCAGAGGTACGAAATCTTTACAGCGGGAGAATTGGGGACGATCGTAAGGGTTCGGAGCCATCGTTTTGTTAGAACTGACGTTTATAAAATAAAGGAAGATTTATAGGAACGCTAGGAGGAAGATTCTAAGTCATAAGATTCTAAGAATTTAACAGGCACCTAACGCGAAGTTTGCGGGAACGAAGTTATCATCGGGAGGATACAGTGGGCCCGTAAATCGAGTATGTCGCGAAGACGAATGCGAGCCACTCGGCGAGCCCATCCTTCGCGGAGTCCTTTATATTCATACGTCCCAGTAATCGTAATAAACAGTAAATCCTACGCGGATATAGCAGCACTGATACGGGAATCCTTCTACACGCTGGGTAAAGGGCCATATATTTTTGGAACATCATATTTTATGTACGACGTACTTTCGAAAGCCCGGGTAATCTGTTTGGGCGAAACGAACTCGGAGAGGGAGCGGCGAACGAGGGAGACGCGAAAATAAGGCGGCGGTAAGACTGGTAAAAGAGCGACTATGTATTATACGCCGCGGGGGGTTCAGGGTGGGGATCCTCCTCTTTCGAGGCCTGTGTACACGCGTAAATATATGCGGACTTACCGGCGCACACAGCCGTCGACGGGGGATGTGCGAACACGGCCGGATAAGTTTACGTGCTGGTGGCTGACACAGATACACCGGATACATTATGCATCCAGGATTTTATGTGGCATAATGCGCTTGTTATCTATGCATATAGCCGACAACGCCGGCTAAGTTCTAGAGGGGCAGAACTTGAATAAGAAACTCGGGTCGCTGACGAACGGGGGTTTCTCCAGACATGGGAATAGCTGATGGAATCTCCAAGTTTAATTATTTCTTCTTTATTTGGGAATATTGGAAGAGTCTTAGTGTTATCAGCGGGGTGGTTGTGTAGGGGAGACCGGGGCTGGTTGTCCTATATGTGGGATCGTTTGCACTGGAATATTGCACGTCGATGTAGGGTGGATGTACCAGTAAATGAACAAGTACCAGTGAATGGACATTTTTTATTAAAATGAGTAAAATAAGTTATTGAAATAAGCAACTGATTAATTAGAGACTTCTTTTAATGTCTTGCTTTATATCCAAACAATTTTTGCAGAACGTGGAATCAATTGGACTCCAAACATAATTTTATAATAGTGTTCATTCATTAGCCAGTGTTCATTTATTGGTTACCGAAATATTGTTGGATCGTTGCCACTGGAATATTGCACGTCGATGTACGCGTAACATTGCCGAAATATTGTAGGATCATTGCCACTGGAATATTGCTGCAATCTTGCAAGAACATTGCCACTCAAATATTGCACAGCAATATTCCAGCATCATTCCTGCAATATTTGAACTCGAGGCTATACAAAAACACCTTCTATGCTCGTTCACCAGCATAGAAGGTGTTAGAAAAACATTAAAATACCTTAATTGTTCTCACATTGAGTCAACATTAATCATTTAAAATATACTAACCGTTTTAATGATATTTCGTCCACATAGTTCATTAAAAATCAAAAACCAGAGGAAGGTTTAGACTTGGGTTAATATCCTTTTACTTCTGAAACTAGAATAGGAATAAGATATCACCCTGGCCGAGTGTTTTTGTATAGCGTCGAGTTCAAAGAAGTGTTCCCAGGAATTGAACAGCTTTTTCTTTTAAAATTCTAAATCTTACCGAGGGAAGTAAAGAAGTTATATCTACCATTGCTTCACCATTACTGGCTTAAACATACAAGTGTGTACTAAGCGTCAGCAGAGCTGAACTTCACTGATCAAACACCTCGGGGGTTAACGATTTCTTCTGCTCCGAAAGCACCTCTGCGGCCCGTGAAATTAGCTATCGAACATTCGATCGGCTACCAGCAGTATCGCGGCTCCCATTACCGGAGCGAACCCCGGCTGGTTTCAAGTAAGTGCTCGAAACGCGATATCATTGACGATTACGAGAATTGTATCTGCTAACCGAAGCTATTGTCGACTGCTGCTGTGTAGAATCGTGGCGGGTTAATTGATATCGATGTAAAACACGACGCACTCCACCCGTTGTATCCGAACGCGAGGGAAGAGCGTTAAACACATTGTGCCCCGGCTCGTCGTGCGCTGGGATTGTTGAAGCGCAACGATTAATAAAGTTCGCGATATTGAATGCTTAGCAGCGCACAATTAACAGAGCTCATTAGCGGGGTATGCTTTAGGCACAGGGGGGGGAGGGGGCGCGTGTTATTGCTAACTGCACGACCCTTTAAACCGCTGATTAATACGCCTGCACAAAACCATTCGGGGTATAGAGAAGTCCACAGTATTTAACAGAGTACAATATTAAACGTGATGTATATTATCCAGGGATTGTACAGTGATATGTAAATTAACTTTACAACTTGGTACCGGATAGAGGGGGGGGGGCCAACGACGAAAGCCACTGCGGGGGAACACGTCAGTTTCATAATTCAAAGGTGCACACTGAAGGCTTAACGCATTCACTCCGCATTTACGCGGTTAAGTGTAATCTGTCAGGGATCTGTGAAAGTAATGAGATTAAACTGAGTGTTTGAGATTAATGTTGTGGTAGGTATACTGAAAGATCAAAGTGTACGTACATTTTAGGGAAACGATAGGCGTGCAAGCAAAATAATGGGAAATAATGGAAATATTTTACCGACCCTTTGCATTTTCTATATACATTCCCTAACACTATGTTATTTCAGCCATGAATCACGAGCCCCAAAAAATCCAAAACAGATTATAGAGATAGAGGCACGTATGATATCACAAAATGTTTCTTCCACTCCGACATACATTATGCACAAAAGAGGGCTGGAGCTCTTCCCCGTGGAATTTTAATCAGCCTCGATTACTCGGAGGAATGGCACCTCCTCTGCGTCGCGCTTTCTCGAAATACGCGACAGCGGACTACAATTTTCTCGGTATTTTCGCGTGCCCGCGCGAGGGTCATCGTTGCAATTACAACAGAACACTTTCATAGATAAGCACCTCTGTGCAGGAACGACCGCGTAACGCCGGCTTCCAACGCATTCCTCCTGCCTCCTTTACACTCAGAAATATGAATTCCTGGAAGCACCCCCTCGGCAAACCCACCCTTCCCCGTAATCCACTGAACGAACCACTGGAATTAGCGAAATTTTAAATCAATCTAATTAACCATTCAATTACCCGCGACGCGATTACGGTAATCGAATTACCCTAGCCCCGTATAATTAGAGTTCACCGATCGATCTGCACCCCGCCCGACTGTCCAACGATAAACGCTGATCCCGCGCTCTTATCTATCAAACGCTATTTCCGCTCGCCGATGCCCTCCGCGCGGTTGCGCGTTTCATCTAATCGGACGATAACAACCAACCGTTGCGGGGCGCTTTAACGAAACCGCAAACTACTTGCTGCCACCGCTGGTAACACTCGGACGGTTCCAAATAACGAACAACTCGTCTAGCCGCGGCGAACGAATATCTGGATGGACGTCTGGATGGGAGCCGGTGAACGCGTCGTTGGCCGGGACAGTGAAAATCAGGGAACGAGAAGGTACGGCCCCGTGGAGACACATCGGACGTAGCTGGACCCGCGGGGTAGCTGGAAAGGTGTGGCCTGGGCGAAGGACGAGGGACGAGCCGCGATAAAGCCAGGTTGAATCTGGCATAAAAGGACCGTGGCACGAAGGTCGATTCGAGGCACTTAGAGGTGGCTGGTTCTCGTTGAACACGATGATGATGTATGGCTCTCAACGATAGAGAATGTTACGGCGCTAGGACTCGCCTGCACGACCTCGTTTTACCCCCGATGGAAGCCCGGGGGCTTCTTTGGACGGCCGTAAGAAAGGAAGGAAGGAAACCGGGAGGGAAGGAAGGATACCTAAAGATGACCGTCGTCTCATAACTCCTACGGGCTCCTTCTTTTCCTCTTCCCTCTGGCTAAAGATACAGGATACGAAAGACAGCCGCGGATGTGTACGTGGAGTACGCGCGCGTGTGCAACGGCCACGCGTACAGGCATCCAGCTCGTGCGAGCGTGAATACGTGTACACATAGGAAGCGAGGATAAAGTATATACGGTGTGTGTCCGTAATCCGTAGATATCAGCTTGTTGTCGCTGCCTTCGTGCTATTGCAAGAGGTTTATCGGATCTCCCTCGGTACTACCTCGGTACTATCCCCGCGTATCACGGTGGATGCCGAGGCGAGAGGCCAGATCGAGCTAACCGATGATTTCTGACGTTAGGAAAATTTGTTTGGGTATCGCCGCGGTGGTGGGAAAATTCATTTTGCTTGGGGATTAAGAAATGGCGACTCGCGAGATGGGGATGGAGACAGGGATGTGATTTTTAAGTGGGAGCTTGATTATAGGGCGAGTACCGTAAACTGGGGCAACGTTGGCAGGTTTTTGAAACATTTTGTTATATAATCTAAACATTGGCATGTTTAAATTTGCTTTAAGTAGGTATCTTATCATAATGAAATACTACAAATGTTAAAATGCATAAGATTTTTGTCCTTTTTCTTTTTTAATACATGTTAAAAACCAAAAAAGTACGGGGTAACATTCGCACATCAGATAAATAGTATTAACAGGTGAAGTTTTACTAATTTGAGGTCTGTGAGATACATTGATACTTAAATTGGTTTATTTTATTTTATTTTTTACATCTTAACTAAAATCTAATTGTAGGTAAACATTGACACATCATGTAAATAGCATTAACAGGTTATGTTTTACTAATCCGAAGCCAGTAAGATAAGTTATTAATATGTAACAATTTTACCTATAATAAAATCTCGATATCGAATATGAATTCATGCGTATAGCTGTCAATGTAACCCTGGCTTAGAGCATAGAAACATGGAGGAAGCATGCAATGGGCGAAAATGTAGAAAGAGAAAAGTATACACAGAGGACACCCCCTTTCTTTCGTTTTTTTTTTTCTTTTTTTATATTAGAAAGAGAGGTGTTTCCCCCATGTATATTTTTCTCTTTCTACATTTTCGCCCATTGCATGCTTCCTCCATGTTTCTATGCTCTAAGAACTCCGGCGTATGCCAATGTTCCCCCAGTTTACGGTAAAACTTGGAAACTGGATTCTTTAATCCCCTACCTTTTTCGATTGCCATTTTTGCAACTGTTAACACATAAATATTTGGCGTTTATATTGGCACAACACTTTACTCGAAAAATGCCGGTGTTCGAACTTTGAGGAGCTGTTTCACTGCTTAAAATTCAGATTTTATAATTAATAAGTTTTCTAAATTTGTAGATGTAAATTTCGTGTATCTAAATTATCTTCTATTTTACATGATTTTTCCGAAAATCGTATATGCCTTTTCTTGGACATTTATCTTTCAATTACTGTATACATAACAATATACCCAGCAAAAATAGTGTCAAGCCGGTATATACGCTCCTTACGACTCTACGCGAGGCTCACGTGTTTATTTTCTCACGCTTTTCTTCGACTGCAGTGTGTCGCCACTAGCAAACGTGTTTACGTTTATCCCTGTCTGATTCCACGACTCGATTGTCGCGCAATCAAGGCACGCATTAAAATTGCAACAGAGACACAGCGCGGGCTTTAAAGGTTAAAGAACGAGCGAGTATCAACTGGATTTGTACGAAACTAAACGTACAACATCCAGTCCGAGAACTGATGTCTCGACAGAAACAACATTAAGTGACTCAGAGCTGTTCACGGTGAGATATTAAAGTGAACGTACAGCTTGTGGTGATATTAATGGATATCTCGTGCATCATACACAGAGGCTGCGCTACGTGGCCACGTATGTGTGTATCGAGGAGCGGAGAAAACTATGTTTTCATAGGTCCAGGAAGGAAGTGCTCTTACCGCTCGTGTTCGTCCATCGTATTTCATTCCTGTCCCTCTTGCCTTCTACTCTTAAATTGCCTCTCCTTCTCCCCGCCACCCTCTCTCCCGTACACCTTCTCTCGCTCCCAGGGGCTGGGGAAAAAAAAGGAGAGACAATCGAATCTGTGCCCGGGGATGGTCGCCTAGGAATTTTTCGAGGAACGATAAAAGACTTATCCGCCGAATAATATTTTTCCACTCGGATCGGGGAGAACTTACATCCCCGTTATTCAGTCGCCGTGGCTATACCCTACAAATCTTGGAGAACATTACGCTGGATCGACCCAGTCCTGTTCTATTTCGGGCAAGTATTTGAGGGAGTGCGCTGCTTAGTCTCTGACGGGCGAGGCTCCACGAGCTAAGCAGCTTACGAGAATTCTTCAAAATATTCTGCAAGACAGAAGCCTCCAGACTGGAAGAATCTTGCGTAACATACGGCCCTGTGTATAAGTGCTTGTCGACGGACTTCCACCGTTCCCAAAAGTATGATAAGTTTATTGAAAATATTCTCGTGGCTTGGCGCGACAGTGGAAGAAACGGAGACTTTGTTCTTTGGGAATTTCGAAAGAGAAGAAAGACTTGAGGACGTGGACGGTTCTATTCGCGAGTTCTTCTTGAGACTTTTACTTGGTATACTTATACAGAAGAAGATAATCCGAAGGTCCGGTGTCGTCTCTTGGATTCTTCTCCAGGAAGAATAAAAGAGGATCGTAACTAAAGATATTAATTTCGAGAGGATTACGCTTCATTGTTGTTAAATATAAAGGACAAATGTAGATAAACGTAAACTCTGAATAAATCAAGAAACTCGGCTATTAAATATTATTTACCACCAGTAGAATCTCCCATCACTGACAGAGTCGATTGAAACATTAACTCTATCCACTAAACAGGGCTGACCATACGCGGTACATTCTACTAGCCAACCATTCAAATATCTCGTCACACACTGACTAGCATTTCCAATTTTCCACCAGAAGTATCCTGCCACTCGAAGCATTCAATAAACGTACACACATACCACTGCAAGCATCGCAATCATCGGCAACCGAAAAAGAGAAAATAAAGTGTATCATCACCGAAGCAAAATACCATTGGGAACCGAATAAAATTCGAATATTCAAGCTACATCGCCCAGTTAACTAAACCCCGATACACACTTATAAAATGTTATTCATTTATTTACCACGCCGAAAGAAGACAGCACACCGACACGCGCCAACACCATTTCCCTACCCTGTAACCTAGAATTCCCATTTCCCGTCGACTTATCGTAACCGTTGCTTACGAGTATTAACGTGTCCCCCGTATCTGCATAATACAATAACAAGGCTACCGTACGCGCGCGGCGCACGTTTCTAAATCGAGCAGCACGGGGAAAAATCCAGACACGCCACGGCTCCCCCAATCCCGTGGCGCTTTATCCTGGAAACACGTATGGCGCGCAAGGAGCAAAAGGCACAAAAGGATTTCCCTTATTTCCACCCCTGTATTCCTGCGGGATGTGCAGGCTGGTCGCAGCGCTGCCCTTCCAATCCCGTGGCCCTGCTCCCGGGGTCCTCCTCCGAGGAACGCACATGCCAGGAATGGGACGGGCGTTCGACGTGTACGGACAGCGAAATAAGCGGCGGTGTCGCGCGGCTACGTCCCGAGGAGAACCGAATTACACGGGTGCAGGGGTTGGCGGATTCAGGTGCGCGCGGTTATAAAGTAAGAGCGGAGGGTGGATCGTGAGCGATCGCTGGAAAAATGGCAGGCCGGCTGCCGTCCAATCGCGAATGAGGCCCCGAATTCGTCACTGGCGCAACGCCAAATAAAATGTATAATGCCTGTCCCTTTCTCGCGAGCGCGTCCGAGCGAATGACGCGATCGTACAGCAGCTGGACCCGCTCTATGTGCCGCCATTAAAATTAAATATTACCGAGCTTTTTGGATCAGCCACGCGCCGCTTGCCACGCGATCCTTTACAAGGAAATTGGAATATCGGACGGAGATTCTAATTAAACGAGATCGATGGCTCGCGGGCGGTGGAGGATCCACGGCTGATGGCCACGTGGATGCGAGTTTCTCTGCTCTGTTTTTTAATTGCAATTATATTACAATCGAATGCTGGGCAGTGGTGACTTTCCGTGAGCCGTGCTACGCGGTGGATAGTGATTATGAGTAACTTGTAGAGATTTTAATGGAATTATTTGATGTTCGAAAATGGATCGGTGTGCATTGGATTTTTGTGCGGAGCAATCTAACTCCTGTTCGCGTCCTTTCGAATGTAATGGTAGGAGGGGCAATTTTCGATATTGCTATAAACGGGCGCCTGCACACTTGACCGTTATTACGCAACAAGTTTAATCACAGTTTAATCATCGTCGGCGGCACGTACCCTTTTGTTTCCGAATAGCACTCACCCTTCTGGCTGCCTTCATTTCCGTCATGCTTCAAAGATGCCTTTGCGCCAACGAAATGTGCAAAATTAACGAATCGCACGCTAATTGCAAGTTAATTGGCTGCCGTAGAAACACGCGAAGAATCTACTGAACGCGGCTGTACTCGCCGCCCGGGTTGCCAGCCCTCAAGGGGCACGGAAAGGGCGCTCAATAAACGGAAACTCTTGGCTTCCTTATTTCCCCGTTGCCATAAAATTGCGTCTGCAATCTCGCGAAAATAAGATTTCATTGGGAAATGCTTCGCCGGTTGCGAAAACGAAGAGCGACGCGCACTCGAACCCGGCCCATTTACCGTGCTTACAAACCACCCTTATTCCCCGTGGCTGAATTCGAAAATCGTTTAAAATTTGACGAATACTCCGCGGTAGGTATCTGAAACTTCCAGAATTATTAACTTCGTCTCCGTATAACCTACATTCGTAAATAACTGAAAAATGCAAAAGATGATGATCACGGTAGGTACCTAGGGGAATGTGGGGCAGGTCGGCAGCAAGAAGGTAAGAAGGTAAGAAGGTAAAGAAAATCGAGTAGGTATATTCTTTATGTAACTTATATCACAGCATTTTTAGAATCAATTTATCTTCAAATTTAAGCAACAAAAACGAGGTCACAGGAACCAAAGAATTAAATGAACATCTTTTTCGTAAGTAATTCAATTTTCCCATACTGCCCCGCTGACTCCTGTGGAGGCAAGATGAAACACGAAGATTTATCATAAAGAAACAAATTTGGAAGCGAAGAATTTATATTTTCTTTTTTAATTGGCGGTACTCTTAATTTCCCTGGAGTCTGTTTTCGTACTTTAGAATTTGTTATCTTTTTCTCTGTAGATATCTGTTTTTTTTTTTTGTTTGTATCTTGAGGATGGGAAAAAAGTCTCTTGGCGAAACATTGAAGGAAAGAAGTTTTGGTTTTCCAATGACAAGTTTTCGACGTGCGATTTTGCCTCACTCACCCGATCTCGTTTCGCCCGAATACGTATTTAATACTTCACGTGCTTTTTGTAAAAAGTACCTTAATAATTTCTTAGTGAAAACTCTAAATTCGTGAAAAATTAACTAAGTAATAAAGAAAATTAACTTAGCGGCTTTAGTTAAAGAATATATACATAAACAATCTAACACTATTATAAATTTCTTGGATAATTATATTATTATTAGAAAAATGTAATTTCTCGTGTTCTTTAACACTGATTTTTTTCCAGACCGATGTTCTTTTGCCCCAAACTCTCTGATACGTTGACGCGTATACTCTGATACCTTCCTTCTTTTATAAACAATACTTTCCCACCTTACCCCGCCAGTAAATATTAATTAAACAAAGAATTTATCCCCGAAACACCCCTATTTTCAAGAATCCTCTGCCACCACCAACGCACAGATAAATTACCACGGACAAACAGCACCTCTGCTAAACAAATCCACGAAACACCGTAGCGATTACTATTCAAATCCCGCGGAAACCTCGCAACACCTCTCCCACGCGGACATCTCCCCCGCGTTCAAGCTCCGCCAACGATCAACGATGATTTCTCGGTACGTGTCGCGGAACGAGCGTTACGATACCAGGTAGAATAGCCAGGGAGGCGGAGGGTGCCGTAAATTCCGATGATCGAACGTAAAGAACGAGAGGCGAGTGGAAAGAACCGAGCGCAATTGCTGTCCTGCAACGAGGGCGCGATTTATCGGCCGGTCGTTGGGGGCCATTCGATCCTCCATGCGTCTCTATTTACGGTCGGAGGCTGCCCCTTTATATAAATGAGAGGCTCCGAGCTACTTAGATTTTATGCGTTCAAAAGCGTCCCGCGATCACTCTCTGGAGGGAGGGGATGGCGGAGAACGGCAGTTCTCGTATTTTTAACAAAATCGCGCACGAGCACGGAGAGCCGCCACGCCGCGCCGCTTGAGAAACGGCCGGGGGTGAAATAGCGGGCAACCGGAGGGGGGTATTACATGCGCCCGATGAATGTTGGATAGAAGCAGCGGCTCCGGCTAGGATGGGACAGGACGGAATAGGATAAGCGAACACGGGGAATACGATTGGACGACGATATCTAGTATGATTCCAGAATGGCCCCTCTATTTCTCCGTTGAACCGCCATCCCGCCCTACTGCGATAGCACGTATATATACGCGGCCTGCATCGTCTGAACCCGACACGGAGAGAAAAGCGTCGTACCGTGGGATAGAAATAAGATTGGCCGGCGGCGGGGTCCGTTCGCGTGCGATTCAATCGCGAGGCGCATCCGTCAAAAAGCTGGCCGAAATTCATCATTCAGAGCCGCGTATTCGTGTCCAACGGCGGAACGGATGCTCCCTTCACGGTCCATTTTCCGATCGTATTGAAATTCCGAGCTTGGGAATCGGTCGAGTGGGTGCAGATTCGGATGATCGCGGGGATAACGCGGTGGGGGTGGGGCGGTACCTATGCTCGAGCACCGTGAACATCCCGAATTCAGATTCGGAAGGACTGTGTTCGGGGAAGATGATAGCTTTCGAAAGGGTTAACGTCGATTTAGGGAAGCTGAGGGATGACGTCCGAAGTGGGATGTTTTGTGAGAAAACTTTTGGGTATTTAATACTGCTTCGAGGGTCTTTGGAACGAATTCTTAGTGAGTAGTACTTCGAGTTGGAAACAAAAGGGTTCGTTTTAGAAGCATTATAATTACAACGTTAGAACGAGGAGGGTTGAAATTACTTCAAGGGAATCGTTCGAAGCATCGAGCTCTGCGTTTTATATCAGTGCGCGGAATGTAACTCTGCTCTGTGTATTTATTAGAACGAAATTGAATGGACTGAGAAGAGGGTGGAGGAGAGGGAGGGGGAGATTAATAATCGTGTAATAGTTGGTAATAATCTCGTTGGAGAGGTGAACGAAGACACATCTAGAGGCCTGTACTTACTAGAGCTCCCAATTATTTCCTGGCGTGCTAAGCCACGGTACTTTATCGACGGTATTTTTCACCGTGTGCCAGTGGTCTCGCAGCTGACGCTGACCTGCATAAATATGTTAAAACGACGGCCCGCTCACCTACCATCGAAGCTAAATTAAAATCGAATTTCCATTCATTATCTCGCCCTTATCAAACGCGCGGCGCTCTAGCTGGCGGCAGACAAAGAACTGGAATCTATTTATCACTGTTCCTCCTCGCAGCGGCTGCCACCTGGCACAGGCTAAGGGAGCAAATCGTATTTTTCAGGTCGCGAGGTAAAAGTGCAAATATTGCACCGTGTACGCCGTAGTTGGAACGACGGAAGGGCGTCCCTTTGTAGCTTTATCGCATGGTAATCGCGGGGCAAAGCGTAACTTTTCGCAGGGAACCAAATCGAATTAGTTAAATCATTCGCAACGAATATTGGAACTGCGGGGCAGGTATGCGGCGAGATATTTTCAGTGCAATTACGAATCGCGCGGGTAATGATAATAATATTCCAGCTTAAAATATTATGGAAGCGCGGACTCATAAAAGAGTCTGTCCAATGTTCGTAATCGAATCCTGTGTTTCGATTTCAAGATGATATGAATGAGGATATTGCGCCGAGAGGAAAAGTCACGGGAGCGGTAAATAGGTATTCGAGAGAATGCGTAAAAACAAGAACGTTAAGATACTTGAACGATGCACCTTTCAAAATTTATACGCTTGTTCTTGTGTGACGGAGCGGATCGAGTAAATAAACAGCGAAGAAAACAGTTGTACGTTAAAATGGTACAGAAACAAGAAGACTTCTGTGCTAGATGGAAAGCGATTTATAATTTAAATGAACGCGAATGACCTACTTTTCGAGAGCCTTCGCATCCATTGTCTATACGAGTAGACACTTGAAAGCAGAAGTCACAATCTGCGCGAATGCTTTTTGGACACGTACCGGAACAACGGAGAAGCCACAAACTTTTATAAAACAAATCTCAACTGCGTTTCTATTCTACGCCAACGGAAACACAAAACAAGGAAGAAACTATAGTAGTGTCTCGAAAAGAGGACGAGGGGTCTGCCTCGAATTAAGATGACCGCTATCCCCTCCATTCAGGGCCGCATTTATACTTTCGGAAGCTCGAGGCGCAACCTCATTATGAGGCTTCAAAAGAACAAGTCTATTTCAGTTAATTAAATTGATACACATTTTTAAAATGTGGTCACACAGAGAGCGAAACCCTAGCTTGTGGTAAATGCAGCCTTGCTTTCGCTTCTTCTGACCAGAGTTGGGCATTATTCCACTAACTTTCGAATAAAAATTTCGAATAAAATTGAATAAAATTCAATTTTTAGTCAACTAAGTTTTTATTCGATGAACTCAACTTTTATTCGACTAAGAATTTAGTCGAATAAAAATTTACTCGAATAAAAATTTAATCGATTAAAAATTTAGGCGACTAAAAATATATTCGTTATTCTCGAATACCTACACTTTATTCGAAATTTTTATTCGTATTCATTCTTATAAAATCGAATCAAGATTTATTCAACTAATACCCAACTCTGCGTCTTACCACAAATCTGTATCTCGAGCAAAGCCAATGAAACCACCCTTACACCAGCCCCTTTCACCGCGGCAAATTGAAAAAGAGCAGGTTCGAGCAACAAAGATTCCTCACCCTTAACCTTCACGCCAAAAAAAACTCCCAACAAGTTCTATCTCGCGCGTAACTTGCGCGATCTCGGCAGCAAGTTTCGTTGGGATCGCGATCGCAGCCGCGGCAACATCGCGGGAGGAAAATTTCGAAGAAGCTCTCCGGCCGTTCGAATCCCAGCAAGTTTTCTGTCGAGGTGGCCGGGTGTCGAGACACGGCCCGTAAGCGATATGGATTATCAAAGTTCGGCGCAACTGTTAGCCGCAGAAGCGTCTAGAGGCGAAGGGTGAGCGCGAGCAGCCCCCGCTGCCAGTCCGGCCGCCCGAGCGTATCCTCGCGGCGACTTCATCCCCGCGGCCGGAACTTCATCTCCAAGGGACGAAGGAAGAGGGAACGCTCCAACCGATCTATCTATTTCCACGGGCGATTCGACGCGGTCCTATTCACCGCGGCGCGGGCAAAAGTCATAAAACCGCGGACTACGCGGGGGTTGGTCGCGGCACCCCCGGCGGCTAATTGAGATTCCGATAAAGTCAATTGAGCAATTATTGACTGTTACACAACGGTAACGCCCGGGACACGGTGTACTTTTAGCGAGCTCGGTCAACGGAAATCCAATAACGCTATTTATCGGTTTCGCGTGCCCGCGCATAATTGCGCGGCCCCTCGAGTTTCATTCGCCGCCATAGAGGCGATAGAGGCGATTTTTTTAGGCCGGGAGAGAGGGGGTACGCTGTTTGCCTCGCGCGTGTCATTTTAGGGACGTATCGTCGAGAATCATGGACGCGCGCTGCGATTCTCGTGGAATTGATGGGGTGTCGGGGGTGCGGATTGCGGGTGAAGGTAATCGCAAGTTCAGTGAAGGATTTTTCGAAAAATTTATTTGGGAAAAAATGGCTGATGTTTAAAGTCAAAGTTTCAATTTTTATCATAAATTGGTCATCGTAAATCGTCAATTAAAAGAGAACTAAGCATCGGATAAAAAAATCCTTCGTTCAAAGACTAGTTTATTGTTCCTATAGTAAGCTTGTAAAATTTGAAGTAAATCGGTTGAAAGGTTTTTTAAATATATTGGTCACCGCAGAAGCCTTTTATTTGAGAGAACCTTCGAGTGATGGACAATAACTTAGTTATTGATAAATATTGTTAAATAAAAAAATTACGATGCACGGTACTAGATGCAATTATTAAAAGGAAAAAAGATTTTTTGAGAAATGTGTTATAGTTTTTGAGTAAAAAATTTCCAAAGACCACCCTTTTTTCGGCCTCCTGACTGAGCATGACCCCTTAAATGGAAGAAGAAGTGAACGAAGGAGGCGAGGAGTAGGTAGCAAAGGTAGAGAGGGCAAAAAGTGGGACCAAAATTTTTAGGAAACATTCGTGACATATCAAACAGTGAAGATAAGAATTTTTTTTATCTTTTTCGCATATTTCGGTATGCACCCCCCCCCCCTCTTAAATATTTAAAGAATAGTTCTCGAAAATAAAAATTCTATTTTTGTTCGCCTGCATGAATAAAAAGTATTGAGGAAATTTTTTTTTCAATTTCTGGGACTTTTTTCGAAAACCGTTTGTCGCACGAGAAAAAGTAATACAACATAAAAGATGCTCCTTGTCCGGATTTACAACTTTTGTTCGACATACTTTTTTATTTAATCAATAACTTGCAGAATAACTATATAAAACCGACTTCGCGAGCTGTTAAATAACGATGTAAATGTTTAATAGCCCAAGGGCACAATTTCCCATTATCCGATCGAGCTTAAACTTTACACAGATTTTGTTAAAATTATTCAGAACTATTCTGGTGGGAAGCTCCGAAGAAACTTAAAAAGTCGAAAATAAGAGCCACCCCAGTGCACATGGTGCTCGACTACACAAGCATTCCAACTCGCGACCTCGTCGATGATAAAGTAATGCCAAGGGTGGCCTCCGAAACATTGAATTAGCGCCACAACGTTATTTAACGATGAGAATCGAAGGATTTTGTCGGAATTCATCTTCTCGGGGGGGGGAAGCTAACTCGATTCTACAGGGGATAAAAGGTCTCGGGGCCATCCGTAAAAGCGGAAACGGATATGGGGGATATCGCATAGTTTACACAGCGATAAAAACCCCCATAAAAGGACCGTATATCCCTGCGTTCCGCGGAGCTGGAACGTCATGACTTTATAGGCGACGAAAAGAATGAGCGACTTGCACGAGTATAAGCAGGGTACGCTCGCGCACTACGGGATATCATTTCTCTCGCCGTTTGTCATTTTCAATTGGGGAACACTCCGTAACGTTGGTATCGCGCGAACGATTCAAGTTTTACGAGAATCGTATTCTAAGATGAGCCGCGGTGATCGCTTAGAAATTACTTTTTTAGGGGAGCGAAGTTGGGGCGACGAGCAACTACGGTATTATTGTCATCGTCACGCAGCGTGGCGATTTAAGCTTGGAAACTTCCTTCGCGAATAAGTTTCATTGCTTCTTTAAAAAAGTAATACGAGAAAAGCTAAGTAGCTGAAGGTTTGTTGATGATGATAACCTACTTTAACCCTTTAGCTAAAGAAAAAAAAAGAAAAGTTGTACAAATGCTGATACATTCGTTTCTTATCTATGTAATGGCAAAATTAGAGGGGGTAAACGGGGTATTTACCTCCCCCCTCTAATATAATTACACTTGTATATCTATTATATAAAAAAATACATTTGCTATGAAAATTAAGTGATCCCTCTTAGCTCGTTGTCCCGTTTCCTCCTTGGTACATTTATATTTATCTATTACAATACAAACAACCTTTTTTATAAACAGGGTTTCTTTTAGATAGGGATGAATGTAAAAAATTATAATTCTGAGCAAACATAAACACTCTACGCACTTGTTTCATCGACGCAATCTCGGTGAAAGAAATAAAAGTCAATAAGCAACTCCCTTCCCCGGGATAATTCATCAAATAGCTTATCGACGATGGCCGTATCTCGCGAAAGTTTCGTACTGTTCAGAAATCCTAGTGTAGATATATAGCGTATAACGCAAAGTATTCGCGTGTTTGAGCAGTAAACATCTTAGTAGCCTCCCAGGAATTGTAATCAGACGAGTTGTCCGCTATCGATGGACGCCCCGTAAACTTCCTCCCCGAAATAAACTAATTATAATAAAGGTAAACGCTCGAAACCGGTAAGGAGGCGAAATTAGATTATGCAAAACGGGAAAATCAAGCTACGGAGGAGGTGGAAAAGGGGGAGGGCAAATAACAATTCGCGAAGACCGAGGACAAAGTATAATTGAAGAAGCTCCTGTTAGCATAGGAATGGCACTTTTCCGATCTTTAGAATAGAGTGGCTTTAAAGTTCTCCAAACTCGACGGGATATCTCCTCTTGCGCGACGAAATTGGAGGAAACCGCGAAACAGCCACTTATCTCGCGCACCGAGAGAGGGAATTACAGCAAAATAAATACCGGGGGAAGAAAAGTGTGCGCGTGTCGCTGATGGCGAGTTAGGGTTCCCTCCTCGAGCCGATATCGCGAAAGAAAACACGGCAAACTTCACTCCCCGCCTTTGATCACTGACGAAGCCAACCCGAGGAGCTGGAAATATCGAATTATATCCACTTATAAGCTCTCCAAATGGTCCACTAACGCCTGGCGAAAGAATTAGGGACTTATTTCATCTGGCGAAGGCGAAGAAACCGAGATCGACTCAACTTCTAACGCGTAAAATGAAATTCCGAAAATATATGAAACAATATCTGATTCAACTTTGTGGCGAGCATAAAAATACATCAAATTTCCATCTTCCCGCTTTTCAAAATATGTTAATTACCTTCCAACGTTATCCTGGCCACAGGATTTTTTTTTGGAAATTGAAAATTGTAATAACATAGCCGTCTAAATTACATTATCGCCTAAATTTGTTTTTTTTTATTTTCAATTCATGCTTTCCTTAATTTTGTATTTATTCTTATATAAATATCGTTATTATGCATGTGACTCTGTCAATAGGGCGATGATTATTGCGAATCAATATTTTTCCGGCAGTGACCCCTTCGTGGGGTCCCTTAACTCATTTAGGTCGGAACTGTTTAGATCTGTTCAATTATTAGTATGACACTACTTAGTTTAGCCTTTTAATTATGATTTTTTTTTTACTCTATAATTTAGTTAATATTGTTATGTAAGCTCAAACTCTGTGTATTACTTTGTGTTAACCTCGTATACCATGGGATTTTCCCGTTCAATAAATAAATAAATAAATAAATAAATAAATAAATAATCGCCATCCTGACTTTATAACAAATTCGACAGGTCCAATAACAACACGTCACGCGCTGCGCCCATTTAGAGGACCGTGAATGACAATGTTCCATATTACGGTGGGTATATTAAAGAACAATTTAATTCTGATACCCAATAACGAGGCCTTAAATTTCCTGTCGCATGCTCGCGGATGCCTGGCATATTTCTAAACCATGCGATCCTCCTCTTTTCGTGCCGTGCTTAATATTCGAAGATGCCTCGCGAAATACCCGGTAGTTTTATCGGCGTCATGTTGCCGGAATGCGCTGGCGTCGAAAACGTTAGAGGCACCCTATCGCGCTGGTACGAGGACGGAGACGATATTGGGTCACCGTGGACGATCTCGCCAACACCGATAGAGAACAATACTCCAGCCCGGGTAAGGAAGCCCGGCTCCATCGCGCACGCAGACCTATGAAACTTCTCCAAGATTTCATCTTTATCCCGTATTAGATTTCAGGGCCCCCCAGACTCCCGGGGGCGCGTCCTCCTCCGGCCTCTGTATTTCGGTATAAACACCCGCGCCACGCGAACGTGACGCAGAGGGGAAGCGTAGAAAGAACGATGCAGAGCGCGTTGGGACATTTTGGTCCATTTCCGACGAATGGACACCCCCGATCTAATAAAGAAACTTGGAACATTCAGCGAGCTCCCCCGTCTCGCATTCCTCCCTCATCGACCGTCTTCCCCCGCCATATCTCTTCTTCCAGGGCGTTCTTTCCGTGGCAACGACGAACCGAAGAAGGGACGATGGTCCAACAGTGGCCGGAGAAAGAAACAGCTTGGCGTGTGTGTCCCCGAACGACCTGGCAGCGGGGCGAGAAAAAACTGCCGTACTGCAAAGTGCCAAGGTGCACCATCTTGAGGGAGCCCAGCCTCTATCGAGCTGCAACGTTTTATACGCTGCGCCTACACGCGAGGCACTTTGGCGCGATCTGTCGACGGAAATGGAGGGGGTGGTGGTGATTGTTGGGGAGGCAGGCTTCCCTATATTGGACTCGAATCAGGGTGTAGTAGAAAGTAACGGAAAAATCAGGGAGATGATATGAATTTATCGCCGGGGCCACAAGTGGTCCTGCAGTGGTGTGGAGGGAGTAAGACGTCCGTGTGCCCTTTACCTTTACCGTTTTCGATCTTTGGGTTTGAAGTATTGTTCGGAGGAGCGCTAAGGCGTAAAGCGCGAGTATTAAGGCGTGACGAGTTGTCGCGACTGAACGTCCCTTTATCGTCCGCGCGAAAGCGATGAAGACGCTCTTCGCTGGTAGGTACGTCTGAGCCAGGCGTCGCTACGTAGTTACAGGGTAAGTATTCAACGGTGCTTTATGCCATTCCCGCGGTTTCATCTCTGTCCCCGTGACGGAGAGGCTTCTAAATGCCTTCCCTAATGGAACAGTTCCCAAGTGGTTTAGAACGCTAGCGAGCGTGTGGACACTGGACAGGACACGATTCGATCGATTAGGCTTGTAACGTGGCCATAGGACTCTGTACTGGCAACTCTGGATTTATTGATTCGATAGAATCGGTACGCGCAAACTTGTATTCGGTAGAATTCGATGCAGACGGTGTTGGAGTTGCAAGACTGGATACACCTCAGGGTTTGTAGAGCCCGATATAGACCATTAGATACGGAGGACTACGCAATCAGATAGAGATACCGTCAGATGCATAGGGCTGGATACGGTCATCATTAGGTCTGTAGGCTTTGCTACGAACGCAATTAGGTCTGCAGCACTCGATATAGATACCATTAGACGCTTAGGGCTGGATACATACAAGGCTATGCTCTAGAATCCTGTGTGCTGCGTAACGCTGAAGAACCCTGATACTTTGTGGACCCTGAAGCCTCTGGGACTATCGATACTTCGAGCACCCTGAAACCGCAAAGGCCCCAGGGACCCCAAATACCTCCTGAATTTCAGAAGGCTTTGGGACTTTAATACCTCAAGGACTATAGAGAGTCCAGATCATTTATCTGTTATACTATGTACACTAAAGGGTTTGTACCCGTTAATAATAATAATAATAATAATAATAATAATCTCTGGGATCCCAAAGACCTTGGATACCTCTTGGACTTCAGATATCCCAGGAACCTAGACCTTATAAGAACCAGGACACCCCCAGAAATTTAAATCTATGAGCTTTACCTATAGTGTGTTATCACGTTATACGAACTCAAAGGTGTCTGTATTAAGTTAAGACTTGGACACCACTGGAGTCTTTTAAGGAATGCAAATTCGTCTAGGTGTTAGAATCTTAGAGTCCATCGCCGCCTCTATTATACCCCTCGACTTAAATTGCACTTCTATCAGATGCCAATAATTCAGCGACCTCTGTTCCATGTTCTATAGCTTCGCTATCACCTCTGTCTACTTCTATAGATTCAGGATCCTCCACGCAGGCTATCACGGAGATCTGATGTCCTTTGTGTAGCGTCTCATGACGCCTGTATTTGGTCCCACTATCTTACTGCCGTCTGTATCCGGTTTCACAGATCCGTAGTCGTCGATATCGGGTTCAAAGAGTCTTCTGCTGTCTCTATCAAGTCTCGAGTATCTAGCGTAATTTCTCAATGAGAGCTTTCTTTCTTCTCGAACGAACACATGCCGCGAGAAGACACTTCGATTCGAAACTCTCCGCGCCCCGGCGAACCACATTAATCTCACTCTAACATAATTAAAAACATATTTCACTAACGACTTCACCCGTCGACGGTGGGCGAACGTGAATTCAGAGCGAGCGCGCCGCCTGCAAGATCGTCGGACGATGATTTCCGGGCCTGACGGAAGGACGTGCTTTAACCATAAATCCGTGCCCGATATAGAAACAAATATAAGGCCAATACTTTGGGATATTGCCGCAGCGAAGTGATTGATGGTCCGAGATATTGAATATCTGCAAAAGTTCGCGACGGCGAGCCCTGCCTGACGCCGCCACTCTCTCATCCACCCTACCAGCCCCACACCTCCCCCCATTTCTTCTCCCCTTTCGCCTCTTTTTCTCCTCTCGCGCCCAGACGCCCCTAAAACCCCGACGTATTCTCCTTATCCTCCCTTTCCCCGCGCCGACACTTCCACGAGAATGCATAACTCGAAATCCCGAGGCCGGGGGGAGGTGAACTTATCTCTGGGAATTCAGCGGCGACCGCGGTAAGTGCCCCTCTCGAGGGTCCGCGAAACTGGAATTGCAGCTTAATCAAAAATATCGAGGGCGCGGGATCTTAATTGCCCGGATCGCGGCCCGTTATCCCGTAAGAATATGTAAAACGCGGGCTGGACGGGTGTAACGACGCGCACGAGGATTACACAGACGCGGTAAATCATCCGCGAACGTTCCGTCGGCGGATATTGCTATAAAAGCGCCCGGATAAATTAAACGCGCCGTGAGGGATGCGCGTAGAACGTAACGAGCGGAACGGGGTAGTAAAAAAGCTTATTTAATATCTCTCTTCAAACAGAAAATATCGGATCACGATGGTAATACGTTTCCAATGGCGAAAGATTAACGGCGTTTAATACAGGAAAAAAAAAGCCCGAGGGAACCGAAGGGATGGACTCGAGGACATTCCCGGGGATAATGAAACGTGCAAAGCACATAGAGACGTCGACGTCGCGTAGGGACTCGAATTGCAGAGGCAGCGAGGTGTCCACGTTTCGATTTTTAAGCAAACAGCGTTACCGAAAAAAAAGATATTCGATAGGTACGGCTGAAAAATATTTCCAAGCTGCGAGGCTTTCTCTCCGCCTGGACACGGACGGTCGTAAAAAGTGTACGGTCGAAGCCGGCGCGATTGGAATCGTGGAGAAAAGGGGGCAGGGGGCCGGAGGAAGAAGCGCTGACCGATTCCGTGGAAACGGAGAGGGATTCCGTGGATGGAATTGTTTTTTCGACCGACTGCTGTGTCCTCCGTGGGGCCATTAAAGCGACTTCTGCTTCGCTCGTGCTCGACACGAACGGGGACGGGGGAAATGTGAAACAGGTTTGGGAAGGAGGCAAAAAAAAAGCGAACGGTGGCTAGTCGTGGATGACGCAACGGCCGAAAGAGATCCCCGAATCCCCTTACGATGATTGCGGTAGGCTCCTCGAGGCAGCCCTTTTCCTCGAACGTCGTCGTATCCCTTGGTTCTCGCCTCTTATCGCGTTTCCACCGTGCCCGTTCCCGTCTCGGCGATATCGCGTCGCGCTGCCGGCCCTGCCCGGACCACGGCGAGCCGCAGATAGGCCAGAAACTCCGTGGAATTTGATGCCGGGCGATATCTGCGCGCTGCATCCCGGAACAGTCGTAACCGAAATGATAATCGCGAGGGTAGGGAAAGATCAGCCGCGGCCATTTACGTATACGGATGTTTGCTGTAAGGAAAACCTGCGGCGATAGGAAGCGACCTCTTCTCGAGAGATGGGAGATAGGGAGAGTGGGTAAAAGAAGATTATTCGACGCGCAGCGCTTGTATTTGAACATTCCTTAGACCGACTGGCAATTGTCGGAGAAAAGGGCATCGAGCCACTTCGACCTACCCCTGTCCGCGGCTAATCCGTGGAAATTATATTTGCAAGCTGCCGCGGCGCGTATAATGGGGCCCTGCGAAACGAAAAATCAAGCGCGAGGGGAAAGAGAGGACGAGCAGAAGTGTAGAGAAAGGGAATCGGATTATCAGATTCGTAACAAGGCTCGTTTGGGATTCATGGCGCATCGGGATCGGCCACGTGCGCGGACAGCGCGCCGCGTTTTCTGCTGCTAATGGAAAACAGTGTCTGGCTGCCATTCACTGTCTCGCGACGACAACGATCGAACTCGTAATACGAATTTCCTTTGCCGGGGCACGATCGAATCTGCTTATTCTCGCGAGAGGAATAATGTAACGCCGCCGAAGCGTGGCCTCTCACGGCGCACGGAGAGACGGAATATTGCGGGGCCGTTGAATTCGAGCGGCTATCGCTGCCATTGCGTACACTAACTCCGTTTCGCGCTCGACCGTTTGCCCAGCCCCTCTGTGCACGCTTGTGCACGCTCGCGTTTCTATCCGGCCCACCCTTGCGCGCACGAAGCGGCACACCGATGCCCGCAACCCCCATGCATCGATGTATCCATCCCTGCGTGTCCGAAACTTGGGACGAGTTTCCGCTCGGAATGGCCTTCGGGGATGCTTCCCAGCAGCTCGTTTGCCGCGCTATTATACGAGCAGCGAAGGGCAGTGGAGGATAAGACAGCTGGCGAACGAAACGACTGCTATTCGCTCGATCGCGAGTCGATCTTAAGTAGGTATTCTACCCAAAAATTCGATTTTTTGGGGGATTTCGAATAGTTTTTTAGGGTTTCGAAAATATATCCCTAAAATATTAAGCTGAAATTCGGAAACTCCCAGAGTTATAGGAGCTTAACTTTAGTCTTGTACGTTGTAACTGCACGAAAAACTTTAAACGCAATTTTCTCCAAAGAATTTTTTTAAATCGGAGGCACATTTTTCTCGGAAACTACTGGACCGATTGAGCTAAAACTTTACACATATTCAAAGTGAATGTGCACTTATAGTCTGAACTGGAATTATATCAATATAAGTAGAAGTGCATTTTCGTGATAAGGTTAACCTTAATTGGTACTTTGTAGGTAATAAATACATATACACATATATAAAAGTCTCCTGTATTTACATCAAAACTTATAAAAAAATTAAACGATCTATTTATCCCCATTACTTTTAGAACTTTTATAATTTTAAAGATTTCTTTGGAATAATGAAATGAAATGATGATGGAACATTGATGGTACAACCTTACTAATTATAACTATTCACATTTAAAGCGTGTTTCTCTCTCATTTTGGTCAATATTACAGATTAATTGAAATCTGACCCCAGCCTACCCACTCTCCCCTACTTAGAATTTTAGAGAAGATTTGTCAACGACCTATTTAGAACTTTTCCATTTCCCTTGACTTCGTCAGATCCAAATAAGTAGAATCATATCTGAATCTCGTCATCCATACACCACATATTCCACTAAATACCCACTCCCTAACAAACATCAAATACCAACTTCCCACAATCTAGTTAATGTGGCAGAAACAGAATAGCCAACGATATCAAAGCAACGCTGCACCGCCGACACTCGCCTCTCAACAATATCGATTCTCCTAATGAACGAATTAATTAATTTTCGAAAACTCGTTCGACCGTCTACGACCCCAAGCCCGGGGCTGCGGCGAGGTTTCTTAAAAACCCTCCCCCGGCAGACAGCCGATTAGCGAGGGAGGCACGGATGAAGTCGTTAACTCGAGTATGTACCCACTCGAATACCGCGGAAAATTCAAGGGAAATGAAGATTGAATCGAATACATACGATCAGGCCAACCCCTAGACCGAAATAACTCGCGCCGGGTGTTGACGGGCTGTTACCTTTTCTGAAAAACGTCGCCGTAAAACGCCGAGTTCATTCTCTGTGCCTGTGAGAGGTGTCGAGGCGACGAAATTGCGTCGCGCGCTTGACCTTCTTTCGTTAATAAGTTACCGCTCGAGGAGCCGAGTGGCTCGTCTGTTCTTTTATCGAGAGAAAGAGGGCGGTTTATTTCCCCTCGGCGGTCAAAACGCGGAAGCTCACGAATTACGAGCACGTAGGGATCGATCGCGGGAAGCGTACCGTACAGGAGCCAGGGGTATTTAAGGTGGACGTGTTGGCTCGATCGAGGCGATCGCTGGTAAAGGACGAACCGCATTGTGTAATTCCCGTCGTTAACTACCGGATCGTTTCTCGTTATTAGAAAACTAGGGTCGGAGTTACCTGCTCTGAGGTAACAGGTTGTTTTAATGCAACCGCAACGCCGAAACACGAGGGTGCACGGCATAACGGATCGCGGGCATATCTATCGGGTTGCACGGTCCAAGGGGTTCGCTGTTGGTTAGCGTTGTCGAAACCGGAACGATGTTCTACAGGGCTGCGTACAGTGACCAGCTGTTAACCGAATGTATTGCGATCAATTTGTGAACGCTCCGCGATAAATGAGCCCGGCAAAGTGGTCGTTAACTCGGACACAAAGTGCAGCTGAACGAGACGTCGTTTGAACGAGAGCAACGCGCAAACTTAAGCCACTTTGGGAAAGAATTATTCGCCTCTGAAGGCCGACTGTGGTATTCTAGATGATTGTAAATACTTAGAAAGAATCATTCCCTACTCCCTGGAATCTAGAACAGGATATTTATATCCCGTGGAACATATATGTTCTACAATTTTATAGATTTACATGCAGCTTGATATAGTAAGGACTAGCGCAGGGTAGCAGAGAAGAAGAAAGCAATCGAGGAGTTCCACGATCGTGGCTCCCGTCCAAACAGCTTGTAAAAGGGACAAAACGTAAGGAGGAAACGGTAGCCGCGGTGTCGTAACTCTTTTCGGATCAAATAACCTTCGACAAACTGGCGGAATTAAAAGCACAACGCGAAGAAAGGGGTGGGTAGGAAAGGGCACGGGAGCGCGGCGGAAATGAGAAGAAAATTAAGACCTAAAGTCGGCAGGGAAGAAGGGACGGCAACGTTTGAGGTGTACCGCACTTCGGGCTTTCCTCCTATCGAAGATACACACGCTAAAACCCGCTGCCTACCACCTTCTCATCCACTGAAGCCGGCTAGTAACCTAGCAACACCCTCGATACCACTTCAACCTGTTCGCCCAACACCTTCGGTTTCAATTCACCTTATCTTTGCTATCTACCGTACGCTTTACGTTCCTCGCCCATCTAGAATTCGACTAAGAAGTCTTACGGAAGGCTGTAACAAGGAGGCAGTCCTCCCGCCGCTCATCTTTTATCCTCGGATCGAAACTGAATGGGTTCGATGTAATTGGAAATTCACGTGAACGTGGAAATGTAATTGGACCGTGCGCCGGGTCCTGCAGACGAACCTAGTTTTAATCTGTTTCGGAAGAATATTGAAACGTAGCAATCTTACTTTATCTCTTTGAGCTGTTAATTTCATTCCTCCTTTTTGGGAGAAGACGCAATGAATAGTGTAATTGCAATTTAATTTCGGTCGTAGTGGGGGTCTCCAATTTTCGACTGCGAAACTTTGTCTCCGATTCGTGCCGCCCGCGTTGCAGACGCGAGAAGACTTGGAATCCGCAAGAAGCCACGGGTATTTGGGAGCTTCTCAAATTTACGAACTGAAAGGTTTCTTGTTGCTCGTTTGGGAGAAACTTTCGCGGAGTACGTATACCTAACTATACTGTTGGTGCAAGCGGGAACTTTAGAAACACTATCGCTTTCGAGAAGAGATGTGTCCTATAGAAAAATATATCTTCCTAAACAAAGCCAGCACACTTGAATGACCCTTTCATTTTGGATAATAAAGAGAACTGTTTCAAGGAAAAGTTATTTTTAAGTAACACTGTTCACTGATAGAACAGTAAACGAAGAATATACAGTTTCTTATACTTGCAATGAGAAGACTAAAAGAAGGTGTTCGAATTATACGCTTCGCTTAAAAGAAAAGTAGATTTCTTCCGAGACATCTCTATTTTAAATGTGTCGATCGGTAAGATGATCTACTTAAGGTAATCGATAGCTAACAATAAGCCAAGAATTGTGAAAATGAAGTCTGATGTGGCGCCAGCTAGTGGTGATCGTGGGAAATACCATAGGTCAGAATAATTTAGAAAAAATCAAATGCGTCTAACGACCGTCTAATGCCGCGAACAGTTTGTAACGTAAGTCACCCTGGTCGTCGCGGTTTATTATAATGAGGCAGCTGGGTAGCTTAACACGGTCCTCTGGCGCCGAGCCTGGCAATAGAGCTACTTTGCGTTTCGTGCGCCACTTCTATCTGTATCCTCCTTCCGCGTGCGTGTCCTCCACACGGATACAAGTTGAAGTTGCCTCTAACGATATCCTTATTTCGAACCCAACAATAAGCAAGTCTAACCTGAACTTCTAGGGAATTTTAAAGGCGTCATCGAACAAATAACTTCGAGACCTACGGAAAAAGCCGAGACTTGGGCTATTCCAAACCGAAGTGTTATCTACATCTCTGTATCGCTCAGAGAAATATGACACCCTTTTTTGGGTGTCATGAAATGGATAAATGTTACAATTCAGCTTTCACGAAGCTTCTATATTAATACACCAGATTTATCCGTTAATATGTCCTTTTGTAGGTTATATTAACTACAGAATAAATATGTGTATCGAACTTAAGCAACGTTCGATGATTACTCGTGCAAAGCACCTGACTATAGACGCCATCTTGTTCCGAGTGCCTCGTCGAATGGCTGATTACGTAGTTTACGATTGTTTGCACGATATTCTTGCCGGCTATGCGGTACCGCAGGCGAGGTTATAGTTTAAGCACTTTAAGCAATGCCACTCAAGCATAACCTCGCCGAGTTGAACTTGCCCCAACCACTGGGGTTCGAAGTAACGAAGGAACGTACGGGCGGAACAGAAGTTCATAACTCGTGCATTATTTCTAACATACCTGTGAAGTACAAACATGGCGACCTGTTGCTCGTTGTAAGACGATCAAAGCCAACGCCAAGGCTCCCCACGGATCATCAACCCCTTGCCCTAATCAACCTTTGCCGCAATTTTGTCGTAAATGTGTACCGTGATCCTTCTACGACACTTTTACACCGAATCACTTGCACCCGCGAATGAAAATTGGCTTTCTAAACGGCACGGCACGGAACGCGACGCGAACACGACACCGGAAGCCCAAAACTGACGGTTAATGCAGATGGCGCCCTTTACACGCGAATTCTTTGCTTTACTTCCGATTTTACGAACGTTATGGTGGTTTATAACGAATAATTCTTGTAATACCTATGTATTTTAACGTTTAAATATATTATTGCAGCTTAATTTGATAAAACTTACAATAAAGAGAACTCGCTAATATTATTGCATAAATATGTGGCGCGCGATGCGAAGCAAGCCACGAAATTTGAAATTTGAAATTTCATACGTAGAGTAAGGCATTGATATTTAAATTCGGGAAGTCACATTCATCCGAATACCACGAACATTTACAGTAATATATTTAATACGACCATTTCGTAGGGCTCATTAATTCCTGCGCAGTTTTGCACGAATGAATATTAATGAAACATCCGTTTGCATAACTCGCTGAAAAATTCCAGACATTATTATTTAAAAATACTCGGCTCATTATTACCCATACGTGTTATAAGTAACGAAACACGAATCCCAGACAGACTTACGTTTTAAAGACATTCCACATTTTTACTTACTTCACTGATATTAGCTGCAACTCTTTTATACCACTTTATAGTGTTATATTAACCAATTCCGGTGGTATCTATCCACAGTTCCAACACGCCCCGTATGGACAGGCCAATTCTCGTCAGGGATGCCTCGAAATACCTCGGAACTAGTTAGCCCGTCTGTGGGAAAGAAAAAGAATGATTTATCGTGACGAGCTAATAACTCGTTTCCCAGGGAAACAGCATGAAACGCCGGGCTCGTTTAGATCGCGGTGAATTTCGGGGCCGTTCTCCATGTGTGAGCACAGGGATCGGCCGCGCACGGTGGCACCGTGACAATTTAAGGGGAGGCGCACGATTTCCAAACGAATCCGATGTGGCACGTTAATTAAACTTAAACTTAACTCCCGGCACGGTCGGAGCGTGCAGCTGCCAAAAGTATTACGAGAAACTCGGCGGGGCGGCGCGATCTAAATGCGCGTTGCCATACGGGAAAAAGCCGATCTGCACGGACAGTTGCAGCATCGGTGTTACGTACACAGGCCCGGGGCCGCGTTGGTGTACATGTGCGGCAGGCTACGCTTCACGCATTATAGGTACCGGAGCACTTGAGTTATAAGATTGCCATGGACACTTGCCAGGGTAATATCAAACTTCGAAGCTCCACCCAGTGCCACCCACGCGTCCGTCGACCGCGCTGCGTGCATGTGTCGTGCACATGCACGCGCTACACACGCGCGGCCCGATCGTGATAGTAAGCTTCGTTATCACGCACGCCCACGCGTGAGCCTGATGCGTTGTGGCTTAACTCCTTTATGCTCCCCAACGTCTACCTCTCTCACCCTGTCTTGGCTCCTTACCCCCGGACGCACCATCAGCGCAGTCCTAATTATACGCTATTGATGACACGAATTAACGATCGATTCGTGAAGGACTTGTAGCAGAGTTACGGCGTGTACTTTCATTTGCCCTAGTAAAAGGTATACGTACTTCCGTAGGAATTTAAAGTCTTCCTGTTAGGTTGTGTCCTGGGATGGCTCTCGTAACTATCACCGTTGTAGAATAATGAAGACGGGCGCGTCACACTTTTTTCTAATTACTTAGAAGTACCGTAAACTGGGGTGACTTTGCCCGCCGGGGTGACATTGTCCAATTTTTGAAAAAACTTTATTTCATTTTATTGTGAAGTAAGTAGAACATATGGTGTTTTGTAATCGATAGCAATAATTCCTCCGAGGTCAAACGAAAAAAAACAATTCAATCATAGGAGAAGCCAATACTAGTTTATCTGTTTTGTGAGATTATTACGATTATTATGCTTACTATGTATTAATTGTTGCTAATTTTTGTGCTCAAACTCTCAGTGTATTTCACTAGTTTTTTCTTTTTTATTCTTTCTTGTATACCATGGGATTTCCCGTATAAATAATTAAATAAATAAATAAAAAATAATTTTCAGGCTTTCTTAGTTACTCCGAGTACTTTCACAAAATATACTTCACCTCGGCAAACTCCATTAACTATAAAAGAATGTCTGCTTGTTAGTGATTTAGGGTAGGAATTTTTAATAACTCTTAAGTACCTAGTATCTACCATGTTTTATTTACATGTCTGAGTGAACAATAAAGTGGGCGGAGCAGATGTAAAAGGCCAGTTGAGAATTTGTATTTCAGCAATTACTCGAGCCCCGGTCGGGCCTCGAGCCTCGGAGTCTGATTTCGCGTAATTCTCAAGTAGTCGCCTCACGGAGAGCCTCTTCCCTCCCCTTGCGAAAGCGTAAATGAGATTGGAGGGAAGAAAAGAGCCGCCCTAGGAAACGCGTGATTACGATAATTCAATCGAGGATCTTCGTCGTGCTGTCGCATCGGCAACGGGGCAAAGAAGCCCCCCGTGCCCCAAGTAAAGGGACCTTAAAGGATAGTTTGCTTATTCCGGTCACAATGTGAGTCACCGTCGACTCCGTTCATCCCTCCTTCGGCGCTGCAACCATCGACGTACCTACTGACGCTAATGCATATTCAATGTTACACCCATGCCAGGAATATCCCGATCCACGTCCCGTCTCCTTCCGAAGGGACGTCCCCGGTCGGGTTCTTGTTTACGGGATCACTTCTCGAATATCCCCCTCGATATCTCCGAATAATTCGAGACAGCTCTCGATACCCGCCGACTTCCCCGTGTAAGAGAATAAACTGTACCATTTTTTCGCCGGCCGCCGATCCTAAATCAATTTCAAGGATCGTGCTTATCGCGGAAATGAAATCTTCGCGGCGCTCTTATTATTCTATTTCACGATTCCTCAGACACCGGCGCTCGCACAAAAGACTCCATCACAATTTTCGAATAGTATTACGTCCATGCGCCGAATGATCGATTTCCTCGTGCTGGATAAAACCTTTTCTCAGCACATACTCTTTCACACGTACGCGCGTATACGTACGAGCGGGGAAGAGGGGGGGGGGGCTGCTTATACACGGACCTCCTTAATATTTCCCGGCACTTCCGCGCGGCGGCATATGAATTCCATGCGGGCTCAATTCAAAGGAATAATAAGTTTCTATTCCCGGCTTGTTCTGTGGAATTTCATGCCCCGTGTTTCTGCAGAATTGCAAGCGTACACCGTCTCATTTCTTTATCCACCTCCACTCGCCCCCCATTTGTCGTAATTTCCTACCGCGTTATGTTTGTACGAATTATTATCCCGGATAAATTTGTCTCTCTCCCTTTCTCTCTCTCGCTCCTCCCCCGTTTCTATTTTTTTTATTATCGGAAAAATATCCCGATTCCATGCATTTCTTTACTTTTCCCGTCGATGCATAATATCAACATATTTCTGCATCCCGATCAGACGTTACGCGGGACGCGTTCAGCGGCTCGCGATTTTGTCCGCGGCTTCTCGGCGCGCGTATGAATGTACGAATACACCGGTGACAGATGAATAAGAGTCGCAATAAAGATCCGATATGGCAAGCACCGGGCCGTTAGCCCCGACGTAGTTACGCCGTTAACCCGTAACTCCTGCCAGAACTTCACCAACAATCGCGCCCCCCCCCCCCCTTCCCCGATAGGGTCATTAATATCTAATGCTTGACGGTGAGATACACCCTCCATTAAGTGTTAATTAGCAAAGATTGACCCCCGCGAAATTGCAGAGGCCATCTCCTCGCCATTACATTCGATATCTGGCTGAGAGCTTTGCCGCGACGGTAGCACCCTTGAAGCCACTCTACGCCGAGCGGAACTCGCGATCCTGGTGACACGGTCGAAAGAACGGGGGGAAGAGAATTTCAGATAAGATGCTGTGTCAAAGCTAGGTACTTAAAGGCGACGATCAATTCATTTGCTATCGCGTGTCCGCGAGACATTGGAAAATTAAATGTAACTATATCTAAATGGAGAATCATCGCAGATCCCCGTAACACTAAGGGTGCCCTGATCCTTCGCCAGCGCCTCCATCACCCCGGAGGAAAAGCCCGACCCTTCCTTTCCCTCGGATTGTTTCTCCGGTGGCTGGGTTATGTGCTTTAGGATAACGTTCCACGATCACGCGATGACTCTCCACCTTTTAACCCCTGCAGCTAAGTACGTTTCAGTTACCCCCTCGGTGAAAGCTACCCGGTCCCACCCTCCCCCCTGTCCTAATACCCTCGGCTCGTACATCTTCATTCGCTCCGTCGTTTCTTAAACACTTAGATTTTATCACCGAGTTGCAGCGTGTTTCACTGTCAGAACACCATTCGCGTAACGCCGGTCTTATATTAACCGGGGAACATTTAGCTTCATTATTAATGGACGCACCGCGGCGTCCCGATTCTCCCGGATTATCTCGGTGAGATTCTGTCCTTCGTGATGCACGGTCCCGGTTCGAAATAGGTACCTACGACGGATACAAAATCTCGCAGGAGACTTTGACACGGTGGCGAGTAAGATACGGATATTTACGGCGGTTCGATTGCGTCGCGGAAAATTGTAGGAGCTACGAGATTTATTACATTGGCGCGGGGGGGGGGGGGATCTTTCGGGTGTAACGTTATTAAAACACAATTATCATCGGAAATCGCGTTGTCGTGCTCGCATCTCTCCAGAGGATAAGGCAACGTCGACAGCATCCCGCCCGACCCGATATCTTTGACCTATAAATTATAATATGTAAATCGCGAGAGAGTAGGAGCACCGAGGGGTCGCTACGCGTTCACGGGGGTAGATAGGTGGTCTGGCAATTACAGAGGCTTACTGTACATACAAATTACTAGATAGCCGCTTTCTCTCCCTCTCTCTCTCGCGTGTTCTCGCTTGGGTGCCTCGTCCCTTTCTCTCTCCCTCTCGTTACCGCCATTTACCACCGCCCTGCAGCGCGGGCACAACAACCCCGTGTAGAAACATCGCGGGTGACGCAGTTATATGAAACCAGCCACTAAAAAGGTATTACCAAAGTAAGAAGTCAGCTTGATAGCTTCAGCCCGTAACTTTCTTTTTCGTCCCCGTTCCTCTTCTCCTAATTCTCTTCTCCATAAACCTTCGCGGAAAGCCCTTACCACTGCTTTACTCTGAAACACCGCGTCGGTTCGTTGGGAACAACCCCTTCCTAAGCGCGCATTCAAAGCGAACGCCGCAGAATTGATTGTTTTACAGCGTGACAAGGTTTATTTTTCGTTCGACCTCTTAAGACGCGTGTATTTAAAATCGGAGGTCAAGGGGGAACGAAGTATAGGGGAAAAATAATTTTTTATTATTCTAAGAGTGGGCAAAAGTTGCCTTTTATAATGGTATTTAAGCTGCCAATGTTTGAAAGTGATCAACAAATTTTTTGAGGTGGCGGAAGCCTTTGAAAAATTAATATTTCAGGAAATAAGCCGCAAGCCTTTAAACAATTAATATTTTAGTACATAAATATTAGTATTTGAAGGGCTTGCGGCAACTCAAAAAATTTGTTGAATACGTTCAAACTTTGGCAGCTTAAATACCATTATAAAAGACAACTTTTGAACACTATTAGAAGTCACGAATAATAACAAAATATTTTCCCCCTATATGTATTTCGTAATTTTCGTTCCACTCTATCGAACATACCTAATGGTATTAGTAGAACACGACAGAATGCAGTCAGACGCGACAGAAACCGTAGAAGTAGAA
Organism: Andrena flavipes; assembly: GCA_963971345.1. Taxonomy (NCBI): domain Eukaryota; kingdom Metazoa; phylum Arthropoda; class Insecta; order Hymenoptera; family Andrenidae; genus Andrena; species Andrena flavipes. The sequence continues at coordinate 2,749,103 of OZ020480.1, forward strand.
ACTGATCGTTACTAGCTAGACAACTCTAGTCTCTGCCAGAGATGGGCAAACTTTTTATTTAAAAAAAATTTCAAATAACGGATAAAAGTGAAAGAGATTATTCGTCATTCGTTTGTTAACCCGAGTTAGCTTTCCTAAAAAAAGGAAAAACACATACTTGCAAAGGGAGTATTTATATTACAATTTTAAATCAGTAAGAAAAAGTTACTTTAGGGTATCGAAAAGATATTTCCTTCACCATACATGTCTATTGTGTATCTACATATACTGCTAAGCCATGGATGTGTGTATTCCAAATGTCATTCTCCATCGTATATCCAAAATGTGTGTTAATATCTATAATATCTTTTGAGATATTTAGCGTGTTCCCCATCACTGCAACAGCCTCCTATCGCCGGTGCATCTCCACTCCCAAGAGCGCACCGTTTCGCAGGCATTCCATCCTAAGTGCCTCGGTTCAACTGCCACGCGGAAATACACGGATCCATGCAAAACCTACCGCTTAGAATTTGTATCAGATAGGCCAGACAAGTGTCGGCGGCTTGTACATTGTCCGAGGCTCGTGTCCCGCAGAGTGGATAACTAAAATAGACATAGACACCTAGTTGAGATTCGGGTCAGCGGCGCAGGGTTCGTCCTACCCCCTGGGTACCTACGAAAGCGAGATGACGGCGAACGGAAGGGAAGGGGGGGGGGTGGCGAGGGGAAGAGGGGTAGAGGCACCGGGGAAGGGCACGAACGGCAAGGAGACAGGCCGGGAGGGTGAGGCGGGTGGATGCTGGACAAATTATCCACCTACCTCATCCCTTCTCAGCTTTCCAAACCATCCATCTATCCAGCCATCCTGCGGGAATCCCTCCCCGAGAACCCCACGCCCTAATAGCTGCCTATGGGGACGCGATGGGACTCCCGATGGACTGGACGAAATCTCGTGCATTGTGCAATCCAGCCACCTCTACCCCCCCCCCTGTCCGTCCCTCTTCACTGCCTACCCCCGGCCCCCCGCAACCCCGGCCCATCGCGCGGCGCAGTTTGAAGAGGGGAAGAGTATATTCCTTCCAATTTGCCAGGGTTGTGCATTCGACGGGAGATCGAAAGATATTGGGGGAAGAAATTCTCTTTTTCTTCGTCTCTTCTCGCATCCGGCCTCGGTGCCCCTCCGGCGGCTATTCTGCTTCTCCTTCCGCGCCGATGAACGCCAACGATTCCACGCCGGGGTGCGCGTGCAGGTGAATCGTTACTTCCATCGACAACGTCTTTGTCTTTTTCTCTCTCTCTCTCTCTCTCTCTCTCTCTCTCTCTCTGTCTCTCTCCCCCCTCAAATGAGGCTTAGTAAACACAATGCTTTTAATAAGACGGACGGTCCCCAACCCCCTCTCGGCCCTGAATCCGAAGGGGCGCTCGCTTCGAGAAGCTCACCGCGCAGCGAGAATTTCATCGTTCAGAGGAGGATTGTTGGTAACCAGGCCACGGGTCCCGGCAATGTTTTTAATAAAAGAAGGTATTTCCAGTGTGTCGGTTTTCAACAAGCCCCGCAAGGATGCGGGCAAGGTCGCTCGCCCGGGAACGACGCAAACGATCTCCTTTATGGGTCAAATTAAACCGAGTTTACGTGCTACGTGTCAGGGATCCCTTTATACGCGTAGCTGACCCCCGTAAAGCCACCGGTCAAATAATTCCCCCGCGATATTGTGCCTCGTAACCCCCACGGTGTCCACGATTTACCGGGCGGACGCGCCCGCCGCCGCCGCCATTATTCTATGCAGAATATTTTTTTTTTGTCGTACGACCTGCCCGGGGATTATCTTTTTATTCCACAACGGCGGCGTAACTTCGTAATAATGACCCACGCTTCCGTAAATACGTGTGACCGCGGGCAGCGTCGCTCGTAGCTGGTGCGCGGGACCGCGCCGCGGCCGAGCCGCTTCGCCGGAGCAATTTATACGTCCCTGTAACGACCCAATTCACGGAACGAATGAAATTAAAAGTTCACGCCGACTAAACGTTTAACGAGCCGAGTTGCTAGAGGGGAGGGTGAAGGGAGGCGAGGCGGAGAGGCAGAGACGGGTCCCGGTTGAAGCGCGAAAGCGTAGCGGGTACGTAAGCGGGCGACGTATCAAAAGGAAATCACAAAACGGGTAATGGCAACGGTAATAACGACACTGTCGGGCCGAAACTGTTGTAAGGGAGTCGGCGGGCACAACGGGCGAGAACGGTTGCAGAGAGGAGGCAACAAGGGGGGGGGGGGGGATCATTTGAGGAAGATGTAACACGAGACCGTCTACTCGCTACGGCTCATAAAACCGCGCGCGTTTTATGCTGATGGCCCCCCGCGTCTTGGAGACGTTGGCACGGAGAGGAGCGAGTGGAAAGAAAGGGGACCGGCGAAGGCAGGGGAATACCGGTGATAGAGGACAGTCTGGCCAAGTGAAAAAAGAAAGGGAGGAGGATATAGGCCGACGAGAGCTGTTCCTCTTGAGATGATTTTGGCACCGGAGCCAAATACGAGCGGCAGGTGTTATCCGTGCGAGGATTGTTCGTTTCCATAGACGGAACTCGTTCGATCTCTTGCGTCTATCTGTTCGCAGCGTTCCCAAACCGATTGTCCCATAGTTGATCGGGAGGGAAATACAGGGTCAACGTTTTATCCTGCAACCCGCGCTCGCGCGAACAGGTAAAATGGCAACAGCGCCGCACGGACGCTCGGAGAGCTGCCAGCGACCGCTGGACAACAGTGATGCCCGAGCTTCGAGAATTTTGGGATGGTCTCTTTTACAAGTTAACGTTGGGATTGCACGTAAAATTGAATAAACAAATAAAAAATATCATTCGGGTTTAATATGAACAGTTGCAGATATTTAATTGGCGTAAATAAAATTGTCTGGATCTCCTGAAATATAAGGATATTGTATAATAATTGGGAAATGAATTGTAAGAATTAAAAGAAATCCAAAAATATCTTTAATTGTAAAATATAAATTAAATGGAATTTTATATTTATTTCTATTTGTTCCTAAAGGATTATTTGATGAAGTGGCATTATTAATAGAGAATCCTCCTCAAATTCATTCAACTATTATTTGACCAATGTAGGGGATAGCTGATAATAAATTAATAATTACTGTAGCTCCTCGAAAAGACATGGTTGTAGTGAAATGCGTCCGTGAGGCGCTGTTGCCATTTTACCTGTTCGCGCGAGCGCGGGTTGCAAGATAAAACGTTGACCCTGTACAGGCCTACGTGCCATTGTACGCTGCCGCTCGGCTGGCAAAGGGCTTGCAATTTTAAAGTGGCCCATTCGACGAACCCCTCCGCGTCGATTCGCAGTGCTTTAATTCGCAGGTGTCTCTTCGGTACAGCGTGTTATACATAATCGTAGAGTGAAATGAATCGCCCAGACGCACGCGGCTAAAACGGTTTAAAAGGTCTCTCCCGCGAATGTGCCTGGTCATCTCGTTCCGACACTCGAGCATTACGTTCTTATTTGCAACGTTACACCGCGACAGGGGGAGGAGGGGGGGACGGCGGTAAAAAGGAGCAGGATTTTGTGGGTTTAGTCGTCGGGGAGGGAGTTAATTGCAATGTAGCGCGCGCGCGGAGGCATCGAAATACAAAAAACAGAGCGCTGCCATGGCTGGCTGGAAGAAATTAAGTGGATTAGTACCCTAATGGCGGGGACGGCGGTAAACTGAAATAAATATGGTGCTCACGAGGGAAGAGGGTGAATGTAATTAGGCGACTGAGCACTTAGTAATTTCCAACCACGAAAAGGCAGGGAGGGAAAAAAAGAGGAACAAGTAATGGAAGAGGACGAGAGTCGAGGGTTAGCGGAGTATCTAGATCTCGTTATCGAGCCGGCGTGGTTACTTTTGGCCGATCGTTTCTTGTTCTTCCTCTTATTACCGACTCCCTCCCCGCGCGCAATTGAATGGCATCTCTGGGGAAGAAATAAATTCGCGACGGCGAAGGGAAATGAGGGGCGGCCGGGGGAGGGCGAGCCGCTACAAAAGAACAAGGACGAGCCGTTAAAAGTTGAGGGCGCGTTTGCGCGGGACTGTTTCATTGTAATAGCCAAAGTTCTCGGTCGCCCCGTTCCGGTGGCCCGGCCTTTATTATTTTATATTTCGTGCCGCAGCGGCCGGAGCGCCGCGCCGCCCGAAGATAACAGAAATTATACCCACGTTCCAAAGTGAAACAACCGTTAGCGGCGACGCGAAACTTTAATTCCCGACGATAGCCCGCCCGGTCGATCCCCCATCTCTCCCGCCATCCGGACTCCCTCGCGCGTTCCCTAATTTCCAAGAGCTCCGCTCCCCAATGTCTTCGAACGGATAAGGAGATACGCAGGGCCGGTGGCCAGGTATCGAGGAATTTCGAAAATTTCTTCAAAAGCCTGCCGGTCGCTTCGGCAAATTAAACCACTAATGAGAAGAGTCGGAGATCGGCCCTCCGCTGTAATTGCTCCATCGTCCCCGTTACCCTCCTTTTTACTTTTATTATTTCTCTATCAAACTCAGACCTCGTTAACGTAATGCCGCGACGACGCCAAATTGTTATCGCTAGCACGGCCCCGCTCGAACGCTTATTTATACGCCCGCGGCTGCGCGGACTTCGTTATTTACCGCGATTCGTCGCAGGCACGGACAAACAATGAATTAGAAATTCCTGCTGGTTACCCTTGGTAATTAAACGTGCCCTCAATTATCCAAATAGAAGCAGCACGCGGCCCATCAAATTTTCAAGACCCTCAGGAAAACTGAGACGCCCAGCAGCGGCTCTTCAACCACCAACCTCTGTCGTAATATGCAACGCTTTGAAATTCTAGAGCAACGGTGTCGTTCCCTCCTTTTTCCTACGGCGTTCCTACCCCGCTGTGACTAGGGTGGTTATAGACAGATACGTGAGATGGGACCGAGTACAAGAGCGTCTCCTCTGGAACGTGGACGATATAACACGCGCGGGCGAGCACTGCGTTCGACGCACGTGTAACGTAACGGCCGCGAGATACACGCATGCACGATCGTATATAATATAGAGGATCTGCGTCCTCTGTAATGTAATCATGGCTAACACAATTAATCACTGGACCATCCAACCCCGCCGAACCATTAGCGATCGGGACATTCAGGGGGGATGAGCTCCGCATCTCCATGCGTTCCACCCCGAAAACGCATTGTATTCGTGCGTAGAATCTGGACGGAAGATGGATTCGAATATATTTTACTATATAAAATATACGTGGATAACTGTATAAAGCTTCTACGTATTTCGAATGAATTAAATTTCTCGAGCTGTACGTTGTCCCCTTAACCAGTTCCGAAAACGAAGTGGCATAGGATTCTTCGCGTTAGCGACGTGTTACGTTGCTCGATATTCCCAGGTTTCTCAATTAATCCAAGGCACACGTTTTCCCCGGAGAAAAGTGATTACCACGCGTTTAATTCCAAGGCGTAATTCACTTGCTCCGTTCTCCGCTCGCATATCTCTGTACGCCGATCGATTTAATACTCGCGCGGGGACACGTACACGGCTAAGAACGTCGAAAGGCTCGTTATACAATTTCCATTGGCTTTCCTCGGGCGCATGATTAATCGGAGGCGCTGTTTTCCCGCCGGTTTATTATACGCCGGGGCCGACGACACCTCGATCGATCGGCTAACGGCTGATTGGCTCCGATATCGCGAAATCCAGCTCACAACAGCGTCGCCGGGCACGGGTCATATTAAACGGAATGCGGGACGGCGGTGCTGAAAGCGCGGAGGTCGCTCGATCGGGGAGACTCGCAGACATCGCGGGACAGAGTTGATTAAGTTTAACGGAAATTGAGGGACCTTCGATACGATCTTTACCGTGTACCGTAAAGAACTTATCCGGGGTAATTAATTATACAGAGTTCCGCGGAAGTTTTCTCATTTTTTCCCCGGCGGAAGATTTTCCCCGGGTTCAACTACGGAGAGGGCGCGATCGTTACCTTAATAGACTTACACCCGGCGAGCAGCGAAATTTCGACGGCTCTGATCGCGGCCCCTGCAATCCCAGCTGCATTGAAACCAATTTCCCGGCGCAACTATCCGAAGTTGATCTCATTTTCGCGGAACAACCGGGGAGCAAAGTTCCGCGAAAAGAAGCAGCTAGGAAATTTGCAGCTCTTCTCTGGCAACTGAATTTAAGTACTCCGTGAATTACAACCACGAGCCTGCAGAAAGTTACACGATCGCTACTCGGCCTTCGATGTTAATTACAGATGTAAAGCTACCGAGAGCTGCGTACGGGCGCGAAAATCGTGCGAGTTAAACACCAACCGTGGGAGAGCTGCGAGGGGGGCTGAGGCAGGGGCGCAGGATATGGCCCATTGGCCGTGTAGCGTGGAAAAGACGGGAAAGTAAAGAAGAGAGGAGCAATAATACCGGGGGATCCCTTGGAGAGCGGCCAAAGTGTCAGGCGTAATATTATGGTCGTTACGAGGAACATCCCAGACGTACGGCGCGCGAATGAACATTTTATTCCCTGACATTGTGCGCGTGTACACGCGTCTTGTATACAGAAGCGCCGGGGGAGGCTTTTACTTTCCCCGAAGAAATCAAGATGGGATCACGCCTTTGCCCGATTCCTCTTCATTGATCGTCACCGTCGCAGCTGCCTCTCCTCTCGTCCGTCTATCCGCCGTGCAAAGTGGATATGAATAGTATCGTGTCACTGGGGCGCAGCTTGTAGTCACCCTCGCCCTGCAAATTTCGATAAGATCTTTGTTACTGCCAGTGTCGTTCTCTTGCGTCACCAGGAAGGAAACACGTAGGATAGCGTCGAGTGGATGCAAATGTGATCTAATAGCGTTTGGGTCGACACAGAAAGGATCAAGTGTCCTAGGAGTGTTGAGAGTGATACCAGTCGGGGTTCAATTGTTAAGAGAGGCGGTTTAAATCCAGAAGTAGCGTGTTACTCGAGATTTGGCATTAGTACTCGAAAGTAGATCAGAGTTCAGAAATGAAACGTCTCCTAGCGAGCTGCCAGGCGAGATTCAGGGAGCGCGCATTAAGCCATCCGCTTTAATTTGACCCCATACGACGAATTATGCCGAATCGCGGGCGAGGAACAAGTGCTGTACAAGGGAAAATATGCGAGCCCGTGCTCGGAGCGTTGCTCTCCCTTTTAATTTACGAGCCGAGAACGACGTGAAACGGAGCAAGGGGAGGAAGATCGGGGAGAGAGGACGCGAAACAGACGGGAAACCGGGCGAGAAAGGGACAACGTAAGCTGGTGTACCGCGAAAATAGGGGAAAAGAAGAAAGGACACAGAGTCGCGGGCGGGTTCGAAGCACGCGAGAGAAGCTTCGAGAAACGTTGGATATTATCATAATAATGGCAGAAGCCATCATCTTTCCCGCGGACCTCTAGAGGCTTCTCGGGGCTCTTTCTCCTCGAGGGTGCTTCAGGAAGCAGCTCCTAATAGCGGCCGCGTTTTGTACGTCTACAAATTTAAAATGATAATTCCACCGTGAGCGCGGCGAGGCTTCGGCTCATTTGCGCCCTTTCACGACCGCGGCCGCTCTCTCCTATCTCCCACCCACCCCTGCGGGGTGACCGGGGCGTTATGGCAACTGCTACCATTGGCCGATTATACGAGCAGCGAAAAAACCGACGACGAGATACTTTCGCCGGACGTTTGTCAGATGTCGAGCACAGATGCGTCTCTCGATTACGGTGAACGTGTTATTGCCTTTCGGGGGGGGGGGGGGGGGGGGGGCGGAACGAATCGCGCGCGCCCCCCGATGCACGCACGAGCTGGCCAGCCAGGCATTACGTGCTTTTAACTCGTTAACTAGGTGATTTCCGGAAAACCAACTTTAATGGTTAAAAGTGTGTGCTTAAAAGCGACTGAAGCTTTTATTTCAAAATGAAATGACTAGCTTTCTCGGCAAGGAATGCAGGCTGCGCGAGGGGTGCTATGTTTAATAATGCTCATTCGCTCCAGTTAACAAATTATATAGAAAACCGCGCGCAGACAGAGGGGAATCATTTCCTTTGGCTATTTCAAAGCTAATTGCTTACGTTGCAATATGGTATTATATTTACCAATAACTCCCAATCAGTGTCGTTCACGAGAACCAAGATTCCTGGTCGCCTGTGCACAGAGAATAATATATAGTATAGTGTCTGTATGTATAATGTTATTACAAATGTTTCGCATATTCGAATATTATTAATAAATACGGTCGAACCTCGATAACTCGAAAACCTCTAAAAGAAGAAAATTTTTTTAATTCCCTTCCATTATAAACACCTCTACAATTCGAAATAAAACTTACTCAACTCGGACTATATTTGGCATGTTAAATTATGCACTCCGACCTCTACAAGTCGAAGTTTACTTAATTTTTTTTAATATTTAATAAAGAATAATATTTCGAGCATAAAATGTGTCTTATAATTATTTTTATATATTTAAATATATATAAGTTGTAGGTATATTTGATTATATATATGGAATAAACAATTTACCTTTAAAACTTGAATTTGCCTTGCTTTACAGCTTCACAAGTCGAAGAATTAATAATCGCATAAAGCTTCTACATATAAGTCGAATTTTCGTTTGTTGAACCACTCTTACTCGAAAACTCGATAAGCCGAAACCTCTACAATTCGAAGATTTTTTCCATTCCCTTGAGATTCGAATTATCGAGGTTCGACTGTATTTTCAAATTTCACATCCCCCACCAAATAAAGCAAAGTAGGTTTGAAAGTTGCATCATCCCGCCATCTGCGCGAGCATCGCGGTACTCGCCAGCCGCCATCTTGACTTCGTATAACGGTCGAATTGGCAAGTGCGAATTAGCGCACGACATACCGTATTGTGTTTATGGTGTTACGCGTGTGTCAACTTTACGCGTACCGAACGACGCAACTTTCGCGTCTGATATTCTTAACTATCAGCTGTAATGCTCCCGCCATTGGTGCTGAATCGTCCAGACAATTAGCCAACTTACACTGTGTCCCCTTGTAAAAAAAGCTCCGGCCGCTCTTTCAAGAGGTTATCTTTCATCCAGAAGAGTAGCCTTTGTATTGTCCCTAGAATATTTCACGTGGCAGCTTAATATGTAGGATACTATTGAACCGCGCGTGTCAAACTTACATTCGTTTCCAGGTAAGTTCACAATGTGCTTTTTCTTCTTATCGAAAAGTAGTTCCGCCCCACCCCTGAAATTATTTACCGGGTGATTTATTAAACACGATGAGACTACAGGAAAAAAGTTTGGTTATGTGGTGGTTTTAGGTTACCCGAATTCAATGGTTACGGGAATTTCACCATTTTCCGAAGACATTCTTCGCTCGTTATCGCGTGAACGCGTTCTTTTACAGTGTTATTAGCAATCGTCATACAATTACGGAAAACAATCGTTCACCGCGCACATAGAAACAGCATGCGCGACGTTACAGGCTCCGTTCCACGTTCCCTCTGTTCAATCCGCCAGTAGTGTACGAATTATACGCGCCAAAATTTCCATTCCATCGTTGATTAGGGTAAGCAGGCCAGTAGATGGACAGTTTAGCTGACTACGAAGTTTACATCAAGGTGTTTTTTAGAAATATCTGTTGTATTAAAAAAGAATCAAACGCTTTGCACGTAGAAATGTAGAAATTTAAAGAAAAAAATAACTGCAAGTACAATAATTAATGTATTTAAGGATAAAATGATGAAAATTTTAGCCCGTATCCCCAGTAGATGGACAATAGGGCTAGCAAATGGACAGTTCAAAACCAATAGATGGACAGGTGTCTGGCTAGACGAATAAAAGACTTATTAGCTATAGTAGGTACCTAGATTAAGTTATTTTTGTTAAAATATAGTTTATTTCGTCAAATTAAAAACGTATGGCAGAAAACGGTGCAACAGGTTATGGGCCCAGGCCGCAAATAAAGTGAGGTTATCTCTAGCCTAATGTGGCCAGACATTTCACGCATGAAGTAAAATCGTACATACAATTACATTTTTCGCATATAAATTTATTTTTTCGATAAATATGTTAATGTTTTATAAAACAACAAACGTTTTTTCTACAAAATAAAACAACAATAATATAGATTAAAACTCTAGTTCTTTCAATATTAACGATTAATCAACGATTTGTCCATCTGCTGGGCTCCGTCCAGCTACTGGCCTGCTTACCCTATTCTTGGAAAAAGTATTTCTCTCGCAACGAGGTTCTCTCTTTTAAAATGTTCCGTCTTTTGTGGAGCATGCGCGCGAGTCGTTCGCAACAATTAAGACCCGTGTATTACTACGCGCCGTGAAATAAAAAGTGATAGATATCTAGCCAATTGGTGAAATATATTTCACGAATAGATCGATATTATCGAGGAAGAAGATGACTGATATTTAAGGTAACATTGTGCGATTGGAAGTGTATTATGAAAATTAAACCGCGCGCCTTTTATACTCGACAGGAAATACACCCCTGTATACTCGCGGGTCATTAATCCCACAATAATTATGTATATAATTGCGACGCAGAGGCTACGTGATTCGTGTTTAGCGATTGTTGTTTCGGGCACGTGTCTTATCGTTCGAAAGTCGCATGAAAATATGCCGGTATGTTTAAATAAATATGCAAGGAAAAAGGCACATTTCGGAAAGATGTAGTGTTGCGAATGATCTGTAGTACAGGTGCTACAAGCGGCAGCTGTAATGGCGGTCGTCGGAGAAGTGTGATCGCACACGTTAAGTGTACGGAAGATCGAATAGCCGGTGCTCGATGCAGGATCGTGTAATTTCATAATCCTTGTGAATCTAGAGGCCTGCGTAATCGTAATATTTCTGGTGCTCAGTGTAAATATCCACGATGTCGGACGAAAACGAGCACACTTCGGAAGAGACCGAGGGGGAAATGAATGCGGGGAACCACATTAATGAGCAATCTAAGAGCGATCCGAGTACGCTGAACAATGAAACGGGACAGCCTATGTTGGAAGACGAGGAGATGCCGTCGTACATCAGTGTATCGAGCCCGTTCAGGCGCGAAGACGCAGACGCGAATGAGGCAAAGCAACAAGAAAGAATATCCATGGAGGAAGACCACAGCCGAAGTCCATATCCCAGCGAGGATCAGGGGGGAGGCAGTATTTATGTCTTATCTTCCGGAGAGGAAAGCAATCACCCCTACAACGACGAAGAAGAAGACGATTACGCGGACAGCGAGGGTAAGTGGGAGGATGTAAACTATACTTGAGAATGAAACGATGTTTAACGCGTTGTTTACTTTTACCAACACAGATATGGACGACATGGACCTTGAGAACGAACACGATAACATAATGTTGGAAGACGAAGACGAGGAGGACGAGGACGAGGACGAAGACGAGAATCCATTGAGATTGCCGAACGACGACGAGGAAGACGCGGATACAGAGTACGAACAAGAATGTTACGACAGGGCGTCCGACGATTTTATCTTAAACAACAGACTGAAACAGCATCACAAAGAAAGAAGCTTGTCGTTGCAAGATTTAAGCTTGTCCAAGAGCAATTCGCACGTGTCGTTTAATAAGAAAAGGCATAGTACAAATGTTTTTGGGCACAATTATATCGGCTTTCAAGAAAATGCCGCGATGTATCCTTTCGGGCAGAAGAAGCAATCGATGGTGTTTAAGTATCAACACGTGGAAAGCAAGGTGAAACGATATATTAGAGAAATAAAAGAGCAAAACAGAAAGTCGATGGAGAGACGTATTAGAGAGCAGGAATATGCAACGAATGTAAATGAGAACCCGGAAGAAAATGAAAGTAAGGAATGTTTTTGTTTAATTAGAAATTGGGTACTCGGCTTCGGAATACATATCTGCTGACCGTTTCGGCTACTTCTAAGTCAGAGGTTTATTACGATTATTAAAAATGAAATTAATGAAATTAATAAACATCGAACTAAGCAGGACGATCTCCCGTGAATCTGAATACTCAAGTTCTAATATAACAAAGATATAGTAAATAGAGGATATAATTTTTGCTTCTTGTTTGTAGATAATGGCGATGACCAGTTGAAACCAATCGTAACTAACAAAGCCATAAAAGATTACGCAGAAAAGGTTATTAAGGATCTGCAGCAGGAAGAAAATAATGAAAATGGTAATTCAGTTTATAACGCAGCGCAAATAATAGAAAATGGTGAAAGTAACAAAATTGATATCGAAGTAACAGAAAATCAGTATAAACATATTCAAAGAGACACTGAGACGAATGCATACAATGATATTCAAAATGAGAAGCGTGCACAAGAGTGCGATGATAGATTAGAGAAACGAAATGGTTCTGTAGACATTATTCCGCATCATATTGAATATCAAAATACCCTAGATAGGAATTCGAAATTTAATAACATGGATCAATCTTCTCTAGTTAATGGTCATCAGCAAGCACCGACACTTTACAATCTGCGTACGTTAAGCTACGAGGAATACATGCACGGTGCTACTAATACCGAACAAAACGAAGAATTCAGTGAACAGAAACAGAAAAGCGAAGAGAAGATTAACGAGCTTGTAACATGCAACGAAGCCGAGATGACGAATACACAAGAAATGGAGAACAGCGATGCGAGCTGCCCACTGAAAATTGAAAGTGTGAAGAGTATCCGAATAGCACAGGACGAATCGGAAAATGTAAACTCTGCGAAAATAAGTGCCGCGGATAAAGCGAAAGCAGAGAAGACGGAAGTGACTCAGCTTAAATCTCAACTTAATCAGAAGAATGTTCAGTTTCAGAATTTACAAAATGCCTATCAAAAGAAATTAGCAGAGAATATGAAAATGAAACAAGAATTAGATGCCCTAAAACAGTGTTTAGCGAAATATGAAAGTGAGAGCAAGACGCGCGAGATGAAAGTTGCGTCTGTGCAAACTGAAACCATTACAGAGCCTGTGCCTAATAAGGAGTCAACTACGAGCACCGGGGAGAGAACTAATAAGATATCTAGTAGTAGTATTGCATCTACGATAAGTTCTATCGATCAGTGGGCAGACAACAGTGGTTGTAGTCCAGCTATATCTATTAAACCACCGGATTTGACACCACTTTTAAATTCTGACGATAGCATAGTACTCATGGATGGGACCCCAAGGAAAATAGCACATCCATTGTCTCGAGCATTTATTACTTCGTCTCGAATCTTACAGACACTTTCCAACATAACGCAAGGTAAAACAAAGGTTGAGAGCCCCTTGGCGAAAAACACTAAAAAGCAGATGACCGAAAATTTAACGGATCAGATAATAAATTTAGAGTACAATTCTCCGATTCAAGCTTCGAGTTCGAAGAAACGAAAAGCAACGGACATGCTTGGTACTTCCGCTTTCGCTCAGCCTTTTAAAATACCTCACACAACCGTAGAATTAGGGAAGAAGAATCTTGTCGGTAACATCGTGGACGCGGAATTTAAGTTTCCAGGCGAGCATACGAATTCAAAACCAGAACAGCACAATACATCTGTTAATAAAATTGCCGATGCTTCTACGTCTATCGACATGAAAACAGACGTAGCCAATGAACACGAGGACAGTGTAAAATGTTTCGTGTATAGAGACGAAGAGAACAGCAAGAACAAAAGCTTCTTAATACAAGCGGAAGAATCGACGAAGGATAGATTAGGCAACGAGAAGAATCGTATCCAGGAATGTGGTCCGTATTTGCTAGGTAATCTCGAAGTGAGGATGTCTGAATTAAATGGAACGATTAGTGTTTGGGGTAAAGAGATATCTCAGGAATCTAACAGTGAGAATGAAGATGATATGGAAGTGTTTATAAAATCAGCCGATAAGAGTACGTGTCATTGCTGGCAAAAGACACCGCAACCTAGATTCAATGGCAGTACACCTGTGTGTTCCACAAATAAAAAGCTAAAGGCTCCGCTTAGATTCAATAGATCTAATGTTTCTCAAGGTTCTCACTCTTTGTCGCCAAATATAATGAAATCGCCTTTCTTACCGGACGATGCGAGTGCTAAGAGACATATGGGCAGTCCGTTTGGCCCGAATACTTGTGTTCCTTCTTATGAAAATTGCGATTCCACGAAGCATCGCAAGGAATGGTCAACATGTAAAGGTATCTCGAATTCCCAAGAGAAATTACATTCCTGTTGTATACGTCATGCAGAGCTAGTAGATAAAGAATGTAATTGCGGCTCGTGCCACGAGAAACAGAAATACGAGGATAGTCCTAATCATAGTAAAGATAAGTTTCACAGTAAAGGGATTCGAAGGAGTTCGTGTAAAAATACATTAACGCTCGACATGAATAATCATTTACACAACATTAACAGTGCCGCGGCTAATATAAGAGAAGCAGTTTGCAAGTACAGTACACAATATCGACGTTCCCTTCCAAACATACCGAACAATAGCTCACATTCAACAAAATGTTGCAATACTATTAGGGATGTCTCTTGTACGTGCAAATCGTCCGTGGATAATATTCACAACCACGACCATTCTGACAAACAAACGTGTAATCATAGCCTTTCGAACGATGGCGAGGAAGATCCTCTACTTCCGCACAAACGTTCTCATGAAACACCTGAAGTAAGACATCGAAGAAGATAATTATACGCCTATCGAATAGAATTTGGCATCATTTTCACGTTGCTTTAACGACTATCTCTTCCCTGTACACAGATAAGGCAACGGAGACTAAGTGGCAAAAGGGTAAGAGGAATCCTTATGGATCTCTTGCGGGGTTGCGGAGATTGTCGTAACAGCAGCGCCAGTGTAAACAAAAGCGATTTGCATCAGAAAGGCAGATCTTCTTACACGGCGAATTGTTCTCCACAAATTAAGATTTCTCCGTGTCCTACGCCCGAGCCGTCATGCTCGAGTTCTACGCAATGTAATGACAGGTAAATTGAATTTCTATTACTGTCGTAACGACACATTCGTAAAAATATGTATATTTATATATATATTTTTTTATTATATATTTTTGTTGTTCCCAGGTGTTGTCATGCGTATGCACGACGAATTGAATCTCAACTGGAACAGTTCCAAATGGAAATGGAAAGAGTACGATCGCGCTCAGATGCGATCCTGGATATGCTCAATACGCTCCACTCTGTCGACATGAACTAATCGAGTCTTCATATAACTTTTAAATAAGTGCTTTTTCCTTGTACAAATCACTATCTTAATTTCCTTACGTCAAGAGTTACGCACTATCATCAAACTTTCTTATTTACCTCTTCTACTTCATTGCATATAAAGAGTACGTGGTCGATTTATGAAATAAAATACATATATGTGGAAAGATAACTACTACATTGTACCAGGAACATCATTTATATTTACACAGGTTCAATTTTCCTGACATGCGATGACACAGTGGTCTTTTGTAGTCTTTACATCGTACAAAGTAATGTTTTACCACGTTAATTTATATATAGCGGGATAATTATATTTACGTACGGAGATTAGATAATTTGTTTGTTTCAGTTCGACCATCTTTAACAATATATAATTTACACACATCTACAGTGAAAGAATTTAGGGCTCGTGTCACAATCGCATTTCAACGCCAATAAAACACCGATTAATTTCGTATTAGTAATTGCAATCGCAAGAATCGAATCCTGTCCCAGCCTCTCCAGGTAAAACGCCAGGCGGCATTTCTCCTTGGCCCTTGAAGATGTTGGTATAAGACGTCTTCAGATAATTCACGTGACCTTGCAACGATCTTATCCGACCTTGTGCCTGCTCGAACGCTTCGTTAAGGTTGTTTATTTGACCTTGCATCTTCTGTCGAATCTATGAATCACAAAGTGATGCGTGAGCTACAGTAAACGTTCAAGAGCGTAAGTAGTGTTTCATTCTTTTAACGACTTACTTCATCTCTATCTTTTTGCGCAGCCCTCGCAATAGCTCTACACTGAGCCAGTTGTCTCTCCATCTCCGCGATCTGGCCTTGCATCGACCTCCTTACGGTTTCGCATCTCTCCTTCGTTCTGGCCACCTGCCTTGCGGAATCTTCGCGGACCTTTATTCGAAAAAGGGGTGCATTGAAGTTACCGTATATTCCCACGGAGCAGGAAATTAACACACTTGTTCAAGCATCGCCGTTAATTGAGTAACTTCGTGCATCTTTTCGTCGATGCGCTTTTGCAATTGCGCTTCGTGTTCCTCATATCTGGCGAGTGTATTTTTCATTCGTTCAGTTTCGTGCCGCAATTCAGCATTTTTCCTCTCGAGTTCGTCGAACCGTCCTGTCCCCTGGCCCCTTTCGTCCTGTAAATTAATACGCATGAAATAAGTATTATAGTTACGAATGTTGCGGATCTCTATCAGCGTAAAATCGAATCGCCTGAACGAACTTGAATTGTTTGATACTCGGTACGCATAACGTCCAACTGATTTTGTAATGTTTGAATTTTATCTTTGCATCCAATAATCTCCCGCGAGAGTTCTTCACAGTTCCGTTCAGCGACTAGACGCATTTGTTGCGCTTCCTGCAGCTTCAGTTGCGTTTGCTTCAGAATATCTGGCAGCGGCGCAAGTTCAGAGAGTTTCTCTTGGAATTGATTCTATCCAAAAAACAGTAAAGTGTAGAGACGTGGACGAATATGAATATACGTACAATCGATTACGCACTTTAACTCGCCCTATTTCCAGAGTCACGTTTTCATTCATTCGTGCATTATCCATCTCCATGAGGTCGAGTTGCCGGCGTTGTTCTTCCACTTGTTGTTGCGCCTATATAATAGTTGTCACATTTGTATCTGCATATGTTGAAGCTTTCGAGCACTATATATGTATGGGCGAGGAATACCTGTAGATATTTGTTACGGTAGTCTTCGAGCTGGGCGGCTTGATCCTGAATCAATGATCGCAATTCTTCGAGTTCATCTTGAGACTCTCTGAAACGTTGTTTAACCACGATCAAAGTCTGTTCCTGCTCGACCAATTGCTCTTTGAAACCTGCCGTTCAATTAAATTCCATGGTTAAAAATCGGTGCTATCAGCTGCTAAAGTTTAGACTTAAAGCAGTCACCTTCGTAGCTGTCTTTTTCAGATTCCATTGCCTTTAACCGTTCTTGAGCATCTACCAGTTTGATGTCCAACTTGTCTTTCTCTTCCACGGCTTCGCGAGTCGTCTGCTTCAACTTCTCGGCTTCTGTTCTTAAACAGGAAACCTCCAATAATTTGTTTTTGTAATCGTCCTGAAGACGCGCGTATTGCTCGCGAAGATCACGTAACTGTTGCTGAGGACACGTGCTAGCGCCCTTTCCATTAAACATCCAATTTAATACATGTCTAACTCCTTTCTGAGGTTCGGTCTTACCATAGGTGCGTTTATACATGGACCGGTACAAGTCGAAGTAGGAGGAGGTGGCAGCTACGAGACATTTATGAAAATACAACATTTTATACAGACCAGGAGTCAAAGAGAATTTCAATGGAACGTTACACTGGCATTTCAAGATATTATACAAATACCTTAGCAATAGGTACAGGAGGTGGTGGTATAATCGGTGGAGGTGGCACGTAAGACTGTGCGCTCGGCGTTTGATGACTCAATGACGAAGGTGGACAACAGCCACAAGGTGCGCAGGGACCCGTACATTTCAGCAGTTTACGCTGTTGCTCCAGCTGCTGGCGTTCTCGTTGCACGTTAGCAAGTTCTATCTGCATGTTGCGCACTTCGCATTCTATGCTGCCTAATTGTTGTTCCTGGCATCATTGCAAAACAGTACGTAACTATGTACAGCTCAAACCGGATCCGATTTCCTTCGAAAATATACCATGTGCTTGGTAGTGTTCCCATAGCTCGCCAGTTTGTTCTCCAATTCTGCAGGGCACGCCCCTCTTGGCGGCGGTGGTGGTGGAGCGCATGGACTCTTAACCGTGGCAGGACTTCGGCAGCACATCTCGTCAATTTGCGAGGAAGCACCACTTGTGTTACAGATTCCAGTTCTCGATGCACCACCCGCGAGTCTCGGCGAATCTATAAATATTAATATTCGTCCATCTCCTACGAACAGAAGATTCTATTGCGAGTAAACGAAGGTAACTCACCTCCGCTAGGTAGAACTGTGTAACTGTCCGTATTCACTGAAAGGTATTAGTAAAGTTTAATTTCTGATGTTTCTAAAGGGATTGTAGGACGGTCGTTTAGTGTCGTGGATATGTACCGCATATGGTATTGTCGAGTGGCGATAAGGTGTCAGCAAACTGTGGCTGGAGACAACACTTGCACTGACAATAGTCGTTGTCCTGCTGTAACGTAGTTGTGTATGAAACGGAACGTAAGGGAGACGGGCTTGATGCCGCAGATGGGATTCCACCTGGACAGGTGTAACAACAAGGGCTGGTGATACGCTGATTCAAGCACGCTAATTGACGAATCAATTCCGAGTTTTCCTTCACGACTATTCTCATTTCAGCCTGTAGCCCGCATACCTTCCTCTGAAGACTCTCGACGGCGGAATCCTTCTCCAGCAATGCTTCTTCTAATTTGTATCTGTACGTCGAACGCATTAGCAAATGTGGTAAATGTGGCGGGGCACGGGATCACATGACTTACGTCAACATATTCTCGTCAACGATAAAATCTACACGATTGTTGCCAGGGCAACCAATCGATTTTCATACGTTCTCCTCGACCCTCTATTGTTTTTTTATACCTTGTATCGGATGATCAAAATGAGGAGAGAACGGATGCAGGAACTTACTTGCCGCCCTCGAGCTGCGCGTTCTCATGTACCAATTTCTCTTGCATGGTTAAGGATTCCGTTAACTTCCCTGTTAGACTCTGAAGACACTTCTCCTTCCCCTTCTTTTTACTGTCTGCCACGACGATTTTTGGAATCTCGTCTTCCGTGTAGCCGCAGACGATTACTCTCGGAAGTCTATTTCAATCGGAAAGGCATGAACGATATATTCATGAAATATTACATAAGCGCAATAGCGCACCTGTCTTCCGGGTACTCTATTTGAGGCAAATCAAAAAGATCCTCGGGCCTCAGTTCTACTTTCATATCTCCCTTGTCTAGTGCTGTTAGCAAAACATCCCTTTCACTTCTTGCCTCCATTTCCTTTATTTGTTCAGCAGTAAACTACAATTCAGTAGCCACAGTTACATTCGTTGTTTATTTGATTAGTCAATAAAAGATACTTACCTGGCCGGACTTCGAATGAGGATACGGAAGCATATCGAACATTTTGGCAAAGGTGGAACTTGAAGGATCGGTCAAGCCCAATAATCGTTGCACGTTTCGTGTTATCTTCTCGAATTCGGATAGCTTCGACATAACGTCATTCTGCTTTGTCTCAATCGCTAACGTGTCCTCCTCCGTTAAATCCTTTTTCTGTAATTCAACGACATGAAAGAAAGGGAGCCCTTGGAAGCTCCAATTTCCAGAAACTCTTCCATGTTCAACGTACCGTTGTCAGTTTAGCAATTTCCTGTTTCAATTGTATGATTTCTTTCGCTAGCGCGTTGCAACGTTCATCGGCTTTTTTCATTTCTTCTAGGACAGCGGAATCTGTTATTGGAGACGAGCTCAACACGGATTCCTGCCGACCACCAGGTTTTATAGGAACACCTGGGAGGAAAGTGCGTTCATCGAATTCAGTTAAGTCGTCTTTAGGACGAAGAGAAGAGTTCTGGTGTTCGGAAAGATTCTACCTTCACCAACGCCAGGAGGAAGTGGATATGGTGGAGGCTGTCCCGCCTCCGACCATTCCCTCTCAGAATAACTTTCTTGAGTCGTATACTCGACAGTTTCTTCTTCTACCACTTCAGGAAGATCTACTTCCACCATTTCCGTATCTACTTCCACCACTTCAGTATCTACTTCCACCATTTCGGTTTCTACTTCCAACACTTCTGTTTCTTCTTCCACATCTTCAGTTTCTTCTCCCACCGTTTCGTTTTCTCCTTGCGTCGGGATTTCGTCCACATCTTCTTTGGGAACTTCTTCGATTACTTCCGCTTCCTTTTCAGCCATGCTTGAAGTCAAATCAATTTAATGGCATTGTAATGTAACGTTAACAGAATGCTGTGTAAAATTAAAAGCATCTTACGTTGATAATTCTTCCTCTATTAGAGTCTTGAAAGTTCTAGCTTCATGAACCTCCGGTGCCTCGACGATTGGCTCCTCCTTAACTTCCTCCGGCTTACTCTTATGATCGTCGGCTTCATAAGTCTACCGTGTTATCAAAATTAATTACAGACATCGCGCAAAGGTCCCTCTGTCTTTAGATACATAACTGAAATCTACACGCGCGTAATTTCGTCAATCGTCCCCGGCAATTTGAATACAAGTAATACCAAAATCACACCCGTTCAAGAATATGTGGCTCGAGATCTGCTCGTTGCGAAAGTAGCGATTCTATGAAATTTCTCGGGATATTAAGGTTTCCTGGATCGAGCGAAGAAACGTATCCCTCTTGGTGATATTGGACCGTCAGCGAGTACACTTCCGGCAATTTCAGGGGCTTCTTTAGATCGAACAACGATTCCAACGAGCCGAAGGCATCTCTCTTCAAAGGAAATACGCTGGACTCGGTGCTCTTTTTCTGTAACTTCGGACTACACCGTTGCAAGCGTCGACGTTTCAGATCGTGGACACTTTTCGTTTTCACGGGAAAGGTATCGGGCTCGCGAGAATGAAGAGACGTGGGTGACGTTGTGGAACGGGACGAATTCCACGCGCACGGTCGCCGCTTCTGAAAATCAGAATTCTATCTCATGAAACATCAAATGTATAGATTTGTTAAGATACAGCGTTAAATCGTCGTGATATCTTTTATCAAATAATTGAAAATGATCCACAGTAGACGTGGACTCGTAGCGATGAAGATCGAGGGGAAGATTTAATACGATGTGCACGTCCAAATGTTGTGAGAACATTCAAGAATTAGTTAATATTTTACCTTCATTATTTTACCTTCGAGACAACACCGTTGCTTCACTTAACGCAACAACCCTCGCAATACCGTAAGTAAAGCGAACGATGACTCTCCTCGTTTCCTCGGTGAAGAATCGGTATTGCTGTCGAATAGCGATGAACGATTTCTCAGTTTCTTTTTTCAAAATAATTTTTCTGTTTTTGTTATATTTTTGTAGATGTAAACTGCAACGAATAATAAGGTTTCGTGTGTTAATAAAGGTGACGGGATTACGGGAAATTGTAAAAAATATTTTTTACGTAATGTGACACATACTCTGGGGAACCTTCAATTTCTTTAAATTAATACGTGAAGTACGCGTCTTTTATTTTTATGTTTTGATTTCTTGTATATTATTCCCGGCAGCGCATCGATAGTATCGGTACAATAATTTATATACATTGAAATTACAAATGATAACAATTCTGAAAGTACGAAATTTCGAAATTTAAAAAAGGATTTTTAAGGAATATTTGTTATTAATATCATTTAATGTAATTAAGATTTTAATTAATAGAGAGTAAATAATATACGTATTTACATATGCGTGTTTTGTAGTCGGCTATTTTACACATGGCGATCGGGTGCTTTAAATGGAATAACCTCAAAAAACGTTATTCTGCATTGTTTACGCTACATAATAATATAAAATAATAACATAAAATGCGGATATTCATTCATTTCTTCGGAATACGCAAGAAAACGAATACAAGTACAATGGGTTCCTAGTAATATAAAAAGGAACTATCAATGTCAGAAATGTAAACATTGCGTTCTCGTTGAACTCGTATTTATATACATACATATATTTTTCTTAATAACAATACAGTATTTATGTAAAAGTTATTCCACAATAGAATCTAATAATGTACTTTTATTTAGGTAATCATAAAATAAGTATCGTCCGCTTTTGCACGGTATAAACATTTTTATCGTCTTTGAGAATGTTCCACTGTACGAGGAGGTTGCGAGATAAATGTGTCAAGTTAAAGCAATATCTAATAAAAATAAATTGAGATCGAAGCTTCATAACGCTGTAAGTAGTATATTCACTGTCTCAGGTATGGATACGAACTATTAGTACACATTCGTTTGAAAAAGGTCAAACGAAAATTCCGTTGAGTGCAAACGCTTTTGTTATTGTACATATATTTACGATAAAACTAATCTGATAAACGCAATTGAAGATGTTATTGTATTTTTTTCTAAAGACAAAATTTAGTTAGTTAAAGTACAAGATATTTTTATAAACGCTACGTGTAAATACCTTATTTTGCTTTATGAAATGGAGGTTATGGATTACAGTAAGTATATATAGGTAGGACTATGTGCATTCATGTAAATACAAAACTCTATTGTATATATACATAAATACAAAGAATATCAAGATACTTTTGTGTACTATCATCTTAGAAACAATGTGAATTTTACGAATCATTCTTCTTAAGCATGAGAATAGTGAATGTAAGTAAATATTGAATATTCGCTTTATTGTAGGCGACGAAGAAAGCGTACAAATGGAAGCCGCAGAAGAAGAACATCCCGATGAGGCAGATATTATTGCTAATGTCGATGAGAATTTAGCCCAAGCTGACGTCGAAGAGACCGAAGCTCAGGCAGAAGACACAAGTGAGTTCTTGTTGTTTATGGTAGGTACGATGTAAACGCTTGGAATGTATCCTATATATACAATGTTTTAGAAGACGACGATGAATCGAAGGCAAAGAAACCAAAAGAGGATATTCTAGACGAATCCCAAGTTGATTCCGATCAGTCGTGTCCCATATGTATGGATTTATGGACTACCTCGGGGGAACATCGTTTATGTTGCCTACGTTGCGGGCATTTGTTCGGGTATAGCTGCATCCTAAAGTGGTTACAAAATTCTTGTACCAGTGGGAATCGCCGTTGCCCCCAATGTAATAGGAAATCTGCGGTGAAAGATATTAGGATGTTATATGCCAAGAAGTTGACCTCGATAGATACCGTTGAATTAGATAAATTGAAAGAGCAATTAAACGACGTTACTGCTGAAAAGAATCGCGTAGAAATGGAGCTGTCGAAATATGTTCTCAGGCAAAAGTTGTTCGAGCAGCAAGTTACTAGTATGCAGAGTCGTATATCCGAGCTAGAGAATCAGCAATCGGTGGTCAATGTCCATTCCAATCAGAACGCTTCGAGGCATATGGCTAAGAAGTTCTTCTTGGATCGATCTATAGAGATATGTAAAAACGGTGGTTGCCGTGTGTTGGATTATAATCCGTGGTACGGAGTTCTAGTTGTGTCTCAGAAGTCGACGAACACGTTGTTCTCGGGCTACGGGGTTAAAAAGATCGACTCGGATAAATTCCAGCCGCGGCAATTTATTTTCCTACATTCTCAAGCCATAAGAGACGTTACGTTCAATGAAACCCAGCAATCGTTATTGCTCAGCGTTGGCTTCGATAAATGTGCAAAATTGATGGACATCCAGAATCACATTATCATGCACACCTATCAGACAGAATCTCCGTTGTGGAGTTGTTGCTGGTCAGGCAACAATCCAAATATATTTTTCGCCGGCGCCCAGAATGGCTCGATAACGCAATTTGACATTAGGCAAACCTCTGGTGCCGTTGAGACTTTGGACAGCCCAGGCGATAGATCACCAGTGGTCTCTTTAGCGACAGTACCGTCTAATCCTGATAGCGGTATTAGTCGAGGTGGATTCATTGCATGTCGATTGAACACGTGCTACGCGTACGAACAGAAAGAGGCGAAGTATATACCGAAGCAAATATTTCTCGAAGGTCCATTTGTATCTGTATGCTACGATAAAAAGAATAATCACGTTCTAATATCATCCCGTCCAAATGCAAGGCAAACTAACGCCAGGCATATACTATGCACCATAAAAAAGGGCAACGATGAATCAACCCTGTGCAATGTTGTCTACACGTTTCAAGCTGGCAATTCACACCAGCTATTGTCTCGACCATGTTTCATAAACGTCGAGAATGACACGTTAGTTGCCGCGCACCAAGAATCCACCAACAGTATATCACTCTGGAGCACGTCCCATGGGAAACAAGTAAACAGTCTGCCAGTATCCGATCCTGTTGTGGACATGTGCGCAGTCGATATTAATAGTAACTTATTCTTAGCAACACTTTCCGCCAAAAAAGTCAGAATCTATAGTCATGGATAGCTGTCATTCTTGCGCCAGATAATTCGACGATATAAGAGCCTTGTGTACGATATGTTTCACTGTGTGATCCATGACTAAAATGTTTCGCGTCTATTTAATAAGCTTGTGATGTAAGATACACGACATAACTGCCAATAATGCATTTCTTTATTTCAAGTCTGAACAATATTGTTTCTTTCATGACATTATGTGATAAGAACATATGTAAATATAAACTGGAGATTTTCTACAAGCCGAGAACAAGTTTTCTTTCATTATTGACGATACAAAAGTTCTCCGTAAGTGTATTTTACACTGAGAAGGAATACTACAAAGTAGTCTGGAAGTTACCACCGGTTAATTAAATATTATATGTATTTTTATTACTACACGTATATGTAGCGAGTATTATATTTTTCTAAGAATATAAAAGTAATTTAATGATCACCCTTGAACAATATTCGAAAATAGAGTAGTAGAAGTACAAATAAACTTATATTAATAAGCATTAAGTACAGGGTCCGATCTAGCTGTTCCGTCGCTCTGGGCAAGTATGATTTTTGCCGCGGTGTATATTTTATTCTAAAATATAAATTTTTTGCATGTATTTGTTCAATAACAGAGGCCTTTTGTTTTATAAAAAAATGTAGTAATTATATGGGTTATTTAAGTTCCGTACTAAATTCAATCTTGTATTACCTAATTCTTTAACGATTTTTCAAAAAGCTTGACTTTTTCATTGGTCTCCATTGATTTAAATTTTCTCTTTCTACCAATTTTGCCGCTCTGGCCAATTGTTCTGCTTGCACCCCTCCCCTAGATCGAGCCCTGATTAAGTAACATAATTGATAACAATACGAAAACTGTACTCAACTGTTTATATACATAAAGAAAGTCGCTTATACGTTATAAGGGGACTTTTGTATAAACATTTTCGATGCTAGTACTGAGAAAACTTATTTATTAATATTCTTGAAATATTAAATTACATTTAGAACGGTTAAATATGTTGTATTCAAATTATCCCAATAAATTAACCCGTATACAGTATTTCTTCGCTAAGAGCTCGGTTTGGCCTTTGGCCTACACGATAGAAGGCTCACTGCTGTCCTGCGAAAATGAGAGCGAAATGGAACGAGAGCGAGTCTAAACGCTCATGTTCGTCGCGCACGCCAAGGACGGAGTATCAGACGTCCGAAAGACGAAGCGAGACAAGGTATCCAACGCGGCGTCTGTCTCGTACCGTTCCTCACTCGCTTTCAGTCCCTCTGACTCGTTCTCGTTCCATCTCGCTCTCACCTTCGGCAGAAAAAAAGCGAGAAACGACCGCTCAGAATAAATACTGTATACCTAATTTTTTTGAATCAGCTACCGTAAATCAAATGAACCAAATAGCATTTATAATCTATTGACACGCCTTTGACACAGCCTCCGTTATAAATTACTAACAGATGCGAATGAAAATTAGAAAGTTCCTACTTCAGTACTGCCAGAGATAATGGCTTAATTACATTAAGTAAGAGATCTATGTAATATGCATGGGATAACATATGTAATGCTATACAAGTAATTTTTGTTTCAACAAGCCTGAAATGTATTCTACATGTGTTGTTATTTCATTACCGAATTTATAGATAAATTGGTTCTCTCCAAGTTATTTATAAATCAGCATTTCTTTACAAATACATAATGTGTTCTATGGCGCTTTCTTAAATATTCTTGAAGTGGAAGTATCATCATGACTCGCAATATTCTTTTCCAATGCTTATTATCGATATTTAACTTACTATCATTACTGGATAATCGAATTTGTTTCGAAATATTATCCTTAACGATGCGTAAATGCAATTTGTTGTTTGAACGTGGCATCTCCAGTTTCGAATACAGAAAGTTATGCGTGTATAATAATGTATACATGAATGACAAGGTAAATTATAAAGCATCGAAATACATCCCATCACCGAAAATGTACAAAATTTAAATATTAACAATACAGCGTTTATGTTTAAGATTCTTTTTACAAATACCATTTAACACTAACAAGTTCTTGTCTATTTCGATAATGTACAATCAGATCTAAGTTAAACCTCTTTGTGGCATAAAAGAATGTATATAGAAGTTAGTAATGAAAGTACAAACTGACAATTATTATCGAATTCATATAAAAGAGCATAGAGCACAGGCATCGATCTACACAGACAAAAGCAGAAAGTGTTTACTAAACATTATGCCGTGTAAAAATGAATTGTACATTTATTCAAGAATTTTGAAAAACAATCATTCGATTAATAAAATATGGCTACATATAATATAAGGAAAGGCTAATGAAAAATTTAAAAATATATAATGATTTGTACAAAGATGTTTAATTGGTGTTCAACACATAAAACTACTCTTTTTTTTTTCTTTAAAAGAAAACTGATAAATGCATTCCTTAATCCTTGTAACAATTAAAAATTTGATGGTTTAAATAACATTATTAAACTTTCAATAAACGTAAGATGAAAAATGATTTTTCCTTTTTATAAAATCCCTTTTTTTTTAAATGTGGCTATCAAGTTGGACTTAATAGATTTTATTAATTACTGTATCTTCATGCCTATTTTACAAGTTAAATAAATGACTATTATTTAAGGATATTAAATGAATTTCCTGCGAATGTTTTTTTTTTGCTACTGAAATATTGTCGTTACAAGTGCTGAATTTGATTATGAAACTGCTATGGTATCAATACTTGGGTGTAGTATTACAGAAGTTTTGTAATGACAAAATGAGCAGTGCTTGTATATGACAGATTAACTATACAGTTATCACTAACTGAAGAGCTGCTCAGTGGCACGTTCCAAATCCCAATTATACGATGATAGCGCAACCCTTGCATTGTGTTCCTCGATTCCCATATCTGTTAATCGTCTTATTTTGTCATCTAAATCAGGCATCTTCGCTGGCCCTGGAATCGTTTCAACGTTTACGCAACAGTGATACCGATTCGAAAGAGATTCTTACACTTACCACCCGCGTACACAAACGCCCAATGCTTAGCAGTTTGACGAAACATTTCTGGATGTTCTTTGTATTGTTTGGCCACTACTGCATCTTGCGGGTCATCTGGTTCTGCCGACGCTAATAGAGCTTGCAACGACAGCAACACCGAACGCAAAGTCATGGCGGCAGCCCTGAAATTCAATTTATATACGATGCATAGTACGTCGGAAGATTCTCATAGCCAACACGCTACAGCTTATATTACGTGGCTACGCACCATTGATCTTTCAATATATCTAAACAAATAGCGCCTGTTACCGAAGATATATTAGGGTGCCATATTTTGGTTATAAATCTCACCTACAAGAAAAGTTAAGTATTCGATGAGAAGCTGACTTGTTGTAAACGGGAAAGCTTATAATCTAACTCCGCTTCGTAAGAGATAATTCGTAAACCGCTTCGTCATGCACTAGGTTATATTAATCCGCCTCGGTTTTAAGCAGAACAAAATCGATGCCTCGTTAACGTATCATTAATGATTATTGACTTACAAAGTGCTTACTTTAGGAGGATTGAAGGGATATGTCTCGGGGACTTTAATCTCGAGTACAAAATTACCTCCCTCGTACGGCGTGTCCGGCGGACCGGCGATCTCACCTTTTAATTCGGTAAAACTATCGTTTACCAATTCAAGCTTGATCGCGTATTTTGCAACCTGCAACCGAAACATTCCAGTATTATCGACAGAAGAAAGTATCTCTGTAATACGCGTACGTCGTAGCTGAAACTTTTCTAAGGAATGTAAACTTACACATATGAACGTGGCTATAAAGGAACAATCTTATATTCTTTCGTCTACAAACAAATGAATACCGCAACTACAAAAATCAATAACATAAAAGCACACGTACGTAGTTATTTCGATACACGTGTCTATCGAGCGATACTTAAATGACGAAGCATCTAAATATCTCTATCGAGCGAGAACGTTACGAATGATACATTATCGCGACTGTCCGTGCAAAAGAGTTTTCCAAAATGCGCGCAGAATGTAACCATTGACCTATCGACATCGACATCAGATAATAAAATGACGTAATATTATACGGCGATACTTTAGAATATCAACACGATACGAAGATCGTGACATCTCGACGTAATACGCTCGAACAAACAAGGGAGAAGATTCGTATGGAAACAGATGTTAGAGTGCGTACGAAATGGATCTGCCGCAGCAGCATAAAAGCAAACGCGAATGCCACTGCTCCGAAGAATTACAGGACCATGGTACGTATGATTTTAAAGGAAGGTTTAATCCGAAGCGATCCCAAAGGTAAATTCCAATAGAAAGGAAGATTTCTGCTGTCACGTGTAATTAGAATCGTCATAGAATTGGCTGGACTGCCCTACGCAAAGTGGAAGGAACTTGACCGCGGCTATCTGCCGTTTTAATTGAAAATAATTAATACAGAGGTTCGTTTAACCTGATACGCTGCGTGTACTCGGTCGGCGAATTTACGTAACAGATTTAAAAGCAGATGACAGTTAAGAATACTATACAACAGGTGCCTACGCTTTGTTCGCGGTGATTTTATCAGCCAATGAATCGCGGCAGATTTTTGTCACGCCACGCACGAGACTCGCTCCGGGCAATCTCGCACGATCGGCAGATACTGTTAAGCCATTTCGATACGATCGTTTTAGAAAAGGCGAGTTGAAAGTACTCGTAATCATACGGCAACTATTGTCCACTCACCTCCTCGCTCTTTATAACCTCTTTAAATTCGCGTTTGATCCTCTTTGCCGAGATGTTCGCCATAGCTTCCGAATTGGTGGGACGGTCAGCACACTGTCATCATCATTCAAATAGATTAGCCAAGCTCTCTGAGAGCGTCAACGTGCGCGAACCTTTCAGGTAGTCGCACTCGAATTTCCTCTCTCTTTCTACTCAGAAAAACGATCGCTCTAACCAGTGCTCTATGCCAAAATCTCCGCTCACGGACACATCCAATTTATCATTCAATCACCGCCGGCGCCACATTGATGGGAAAACTTGACTGTCACCCGCTCTTGTGTTCACCCTTTTGAATTTCGTCTACGTTCACGTCGTTACACGATACGGCGCCAAATTGTAAATAGTCAAGATTAACCTTTAACAGCGATCCCGTTGAAACTCACGGTTTACGTACATTTCACGCGTAGCAAACATTTTGAACCAGCCTGTACACCGTCCACGGAAAATCTGCAACAAAATAAGTACGCTCGAAAGGAAGGTTAATTACACCAGGCATGTTTACCGTATTCATCCAGGGTTATCGCGTTTCGAGACACAACCGTATTCGAATTTCATAATAAATAAATCGAGCCAGCCGAGTTGCTCTTAAACACGCAGGATTTAAAATCAGATGAAACGTATATGGTGCGGGTGTAAACTTTAATACATCGTATAATTTGAAACGGTTATTCCGTTATGAAATTAGCTGTTAATACTCTGAAAAGCGTACGGATAGCTTGCCGCTGTAAACATGGCAAGTGGAATCAATGACGTTCACCAGAGATTCTTGTAATGCTCGATACGCTACAAAATAAACATGTTGACATTTATCTACTATTTTGTCGAGGCAACGGAAAGTAAAAAAAAAATAATGCGCGATAAGAGACGCGTTTACGCGGTTATGTCCGATATTTTATAGGCGGAGCATAATACGGTACGTCACGTCCGGCTTCAACGGAGTTCTCTGATTGGACAATCCCTCTGTCGTTTCTGTTTTAGTGATGCCTGTGTCCCAGCCAGTGCGTGCCAAGAGTTTGTTACGCGCAAACTTAGAAAATTCTCGCGGTCGACTTTTGCAGAGCAGAATGCCAAACATCAAAGTGTTCAGTGGCACGTCGCACCCGGATTTGGCTCAGCGGATCGTCGACAGGCTCGGTATCGACATTGGAAAAGTTGTCACCAAGAAATTTAGCAACCTCGAGACATGGTAATGGTCGCGATCACTGCTGGTGACCACGTTATTGTCATTAGATTTAACCGAGGCCCCGACCACGTGTCACTTGAAATCTCGTTCACGTTCCATCTTCCTGTTATATCGTTTCGCGAACGGTCGCGGATTTCTGGCATCTTTCCCTTATGGTTTTTCTATTTTCGTTAATTTATCAACCCTATCGGCGTGCAAACAACCCTGTCGCGCAAGGCCGGTTTCCCCGAGGGTGTCTAAGCCGCGACGTTTAAGTTGAAGGTCAACTGGTACAATTATTAATACACCGTTCTAATGAATTCTAACATTCGCGTGGCTTCGGCAGTATTGGTACACGGTGCTCGAGGATTTTAACATGTGTGCAAGTGATAAGAATATTTTATTACTGCATTATTTGCCAGTGGTAATACATTGTTTGCCTTCATTATATACCATAAATGTTAGATCGAAAATAAGCTTAAATATAACGAAGCGAAAATATGCGAAGTATATACTTCTGTTTATTCTATAATTTACAAAGCGAGCCAAAGACTTCTGAATATTAATCCGCTTATAAATTAACTTCCATGTATAGGGAAACTGAAATTAGATCTAGAACAAATATGTGTAAATTCAATTATCAATTGTTTGCGCACTTCTCTCTTTGATGCTTGATGGATATTGATTGCCAGGGTAATAATTCAATTATTTAACGTCCCCTTTGACATTGTTACAGCGTGGAAATTGGAGAATCTGTTCGAGGAGAAGATGTATACATTGTACAAAGCGGAAGTGGAGAAGTAAATGACAATTTAATGGAACTGTTGATCATGATCAACGCTTGTAAAATTGCTTCTGCATCTCGAGTGACAGCAGTAATTCCTTGTTTTCCTTACGCGCGACAAGACAAGAAGGATAAGGTAAGACGCGCGGAGCAGGCGACTACGTTTCTATATCTTTTATTCGACGAAAGGTATCGATACAAAATTTTAACGGAATACTTTCAAGAGATCGAATTTAATTAAGATACTTTAAACTACTTTGTGATCTTACAGTTATGTCGCCACTGTATGGTGCCTTAGCACATATATGTATGTACTGTCACCATAAAAAAAGATATTTGTTGAAACCTTATGCGACGGAATTTGTATTAGTTTAAAATTATTCTTTCATATGTATTAATTGCTCCTTAATCATTTCTATTTACATAAATCAGTATTACATTTGAATCGTGTATAATAGCACCTTATTGTTATGACAATTTATTTAACTTGTGTGTTATATTTGTTGTTTATTCACTGTAAAGCACCTATACGCAAGTGCAAATATATATCGCGGAGTCCTATATTTGGTATTCTGTGTCCTTCGTTTGCCTCTGAAGGGAAATTTGCGTATTACAAAAGCGCGTCGCGCGTAAGATAGCTATACGAAATGAATAATCTCGAGGAGCTTAGCGAATATAAAGCACTTACGTAACGAGACAACTTACAGAGAACTATGCTTCAGTGATTCTAATATTACAAGCATTTAATAGTCATCTCGACGATGTATCGCATAGATTAACACGATTAAACATGCTTTGCATATGCAAATAAAAGTGGATAATTGTGTCCAAAGGAAATGGTACAGTTACAGTTTCAACGAAATAGAATAGTATGAAAATTTCTGATTTAAATATTTCTTTCTTATAATTAGACATATTTCCTGTGTATTTCTATCGTGTGTGTATTTCTTTTTGTAATAATCATTTTGTAAATATTCCGCACACTTCATGCAGTAGGTTGCGAATTTGACCGGAATACTTACGCCTTCTGTAAGCACATTTAACGGAAGTATGGATCTTCTAATAAGGGGATCGCATCTCGTTGGAGAAGAAGTTCAATTTTTTTTATATGATATCTTCACAGGGTGGTGATGGAGGTGACAACTCGAATTCTAAGAATCAAATTGTCATGAAGTCAAACGAATGGAAATTCAGGGTAACTTGTCGCGGTCTTTTTTATGCTCTATTTACTGTTTTATAGCTTTGCAACAGGCCAATGGAGTAATGTCATTTTTGGAACGCAAACCATGATTTATCATCATCATCGTATGAAATGTGCTTATAATTACCATGCTTATATCATTGGGCCATACCAAATAGTAGAATTGTACCGCAGGATATTCATTATATATTAGTTAATACCTTTCTTTATGGAATCATGACTAATGCAAGTTAACGGTAGAATTAAATCAGAAATAAAATTTTACTAGAGTAACATACATCTCCAGTAACATATCGCTGAAGACATACATACATACATGCATTATTTCACATTATAAAAGTATATGTACACACTGTAACATTATCCACACGAGTCAGTAAATGTTCATGTCGCGTACACATACAAAAAACTGAAGGGTATTCGGCACACCGTAATAACGAATCAGTCATTGTACATACTTTATAAGATAACTCTGAAGTATGTTTCGATCTTGCACATATAAAGAAAGCACATATGTTTTTTTAGTACCACACATTCAAGTCACATATAGTATTTGCATGAATTAATTACAGAAAAATATTAATGTCAATTAACGCGTACATGAGGTATTAATGCAATGCTTCTCCTTTATATTTTACATATCATGGAAAGGTAATCTAAATGGAATAAGTCTTCTTAACATTGCAACACACTCTGTTTTCCTTTACGGAGGAATATTGATTTCGAATGCTGGTGAAAAGAATTAATAATAAAGCAGTAAACAACAAATAAATTATAAGCTAGAGCACTGCGTTCTGTAATAATCTAAGGTTATCAGAAGGCTGATAACCCATTCGAATATTGCAAAACTGATATTACAATTCATCGAGGGGGGGCCTTTCGTGCACTTATATTGTAATGCTTCTATATTACTCTATGTTAACCGTGTTAAGGTATTAATAATTATATGACACTACATTTTACTGAATATAAATGTAGTAAGAGAAAACGAACTTGATAAAGATTCAATAAAGCCAAAAGAGTATCATAATTTTGCAATAAAGATTAAAATAACAATTGGAAAATTTCTAGATAATGTAACATCCAAATTCGGCTGTAAATAAGTTCTGAAATATCTTATACTTTTTAAATGAATCGTATAATGAAGTGTGGGATATAATATTGAAAATAATTGTTGATGAAAGATTTATAATACATGCTTTTAAGTTTCTGAATAGTTGGGTATTTTCAGGATTTTGTGCCTGACCTCTCTACAGTGAGTATAAGAGCAATAAGATTATCGAGTGAAACGTTTGTAACTATAACTTGACGAACAATTCGATTTATAATATCATTTTTTAGTTCCTTACAAAATTTTCTTTGTAGGACTAACAAAACTTATAATTGTTGCTATATGGCACAATGGTACCCCCATGAATGAATGAATGAATGAACTATTTGGTCAAAGCGTATTGATATCTGAATGAGAGGGCAAAATATTAATATAATAGCATTCTACATACATTTTTAATAATCTATATATACGTAATGGGGTACAAACCTGTATGTTAAGTGGGTACTAATTATTATATTGCTATAACGTTGTTGTCCAAATCTACTAATCACAAATGCCTATCTTATTAACGACATAGTGCTATGGCAAGCAAGAACTGTGATTGTGTTGTCTTATTAATAATACGTTTATGCCAGTGGATTGCAAGTAAAAATTTTCGTTAAGACATTAATATTAGTCAGCTTTTGTGAAGTTTATGTTCGTCATGGACAAGTTCATTAAGATAACATAATTGTAATTATTTTTCTGAGCACAATGCATTTATTTTTATTCAGTGAACTCCAGTCTCCAGATATTATTTTCACGTTAATAATACGTCGATGTGTTTGTTATGTGCCGTTTTTATTGTAACTTCAAACTTACAGAACATGTTCAGTCGATTGTTCCGTCCGCTCTTCAGTGTTGTATAAAACCGTGGAATTAAAATGCACTGTGTTCTGTTTTCTATTTATAAGTTTGAATTTCCGCTTTACTTATACTTTTTGTTGAGTCTAACTGGGGTGCATTTGCAACATATTGTTTTTCTCTTGATTTATATGTACACATGTACGATATATCTTCAACGAATATTCCACTACATAGCCATTGTATTCATATTTTGTCCCCTCTAAAGCATTAATTTCTCAACTTCTCTCCGACGTATCTGTTTTATAGAAATTATACATTGGAATGTACTCTCCTCTATTTATTCATCTGTAACTTCTGCAAATGATACAAAAACGTTAACCGCAATTTTTTTTTCTTCAAATTGCAGGATATTTCCAGTTGCAAATGGACTCGAGAGACTCGCAATAAATGTATGAATTTGAAAGCCTGAAATATTTGTTTTCCAGAGTCGTGCACCTATATCGGCAAAGTTAGTAGCGAACATGTTGTCAGTGGCGGGAGCTGATCACATAATTACGATGGACCTGCACGCTAGTCAAATCCAAGGCTTCTTCGACATTCCAGTTGACAATCTGTTCGCCGAACCCGCTGTTCTGAAATGGATTAAAGAGAATATCGTCGAATGGCGAAACAGCATTATTGTTTCTCCAGATGCCGGTGGTGCCAAGAGGTAACGCAGTCAAATGGAAATCAGTTCGAACAAAGTACATCGTACAATTTTTACATCGACAGGGTGACGTCTATTGCTGATCGCTTGAACGTTGAATTCGCGCTTATACACAAGGAAAGGAAAAAGGCGAACGAGGTTGCCAGTATGGTGCTAGTTGGAGATGTAAAGGACAGAGTTGCGATCCTTGTAGACGATATGGCGGACACTTGTGGTACCATTTGTCACGCAGCGGAGAAGCTTCTAGAAGCTGGCGCAACAAAAGTCTATGCAATTCTAACTCACGGCATATTCAGCGGGCCAGCAATTAGCAGAATTAACAACGCCTGCTTCGAAGCTGTCGTAGTAACGAATACCATTCCTCAAGATGGTCATATGAAGGATTGCCCAAAGATACAGGTGAATAGACAACGTTAATAAGTCGGATGCAGTTATTAGCGAAATACCGTAAATCTACAGGCAACGTACAATTTACCATTCAACTCATTTCAGTGTATCGATGTATCGATGATGTTTGCTGAGGCTGTAAGGCGGACTCACAATGGTGAATCTGTATCGTACCTGTTTTCAAATGTACCGTATTAGATGCACACCTTCCTGATTAATGTACTCTGTCGAACTCTGTAAGAAGGGCGTAATCTTTTTACATCCGTTTACTGTTATTCTTAGTTTAGTTTAAACTAATTTTCTTGTGGATGAAAACTCGGGGTGAGCATTAGTGTCCTGTCTTAAAATTTAAAACCATACATACACCTTTTTCTTTTTTCTTTTCTTTTTTTTTATAGATATGCGTAGGCAGCGAAGCATTAGATAGATAGGTCGTAAGCCATCCTGAATAAGAATAAGTTGATTATTGAAAAGTAGAGCATACACGAATCCCAAGAGTGGAATCGTTTCGAGATAATTAAATTTTCCCTAGGCTGATACTTAAGATGCAAAACACATTGCTATTCCGTTTAGAACATAGTTATTGTGTCGTTTAATTTAAATGATATTCAGAACGTTAAAAGGGAAAGTATCTGTTATCGCGGTATGAAATGACCCTACACTTCTCCAGACAGTTACGCGAAACCGAGGATAAAAAGAATATTGCGACCTGTGCAGACAGACATTCGTGCAATGTAACCACGCCATTAGAGGCCATATCTCATTTTTACATACAAAATGCAACGGTTTGCAGTATCTATGTAAAATTTTTTCACATGGTAATACAAAGCATCGGGAAGACTACCTTTTTTACGATTCTAATTCTGATGTGGTATTGTATTTTAATATTGTCGTATCTACTACATCGTATAAAATAGGAAAATAATGTCACGAGGACATTGTGTTATTTTCGACTATCTTTTACTACCGCCAGTTTTATGGAAACGAAAAAATCGCCGTTTATACGAATGTATTTCTATTGCCGAAAATAATTATGCCCTCATTTAACAGAGGAACGTGACTTTACAATTTACTCGGTTAGCTTTGGACCAATACGATATGAGAATGTAAGTCAACACAAATGCAAGTGTTATTTAAGTGCAAACTTTTCTTAATTCGATTGAAAGTGCCACCTGTTAATGAATTGGGTATTGTAATAAATATCTTTAAAAAAAAAAAACATGCAATTTAGTTCTTTATTGAGGTGATGGAAAAGTTATATACATAATTATGCTAGGTTGCTATCGATACAAAGTTAATTTAAATTTAATCCCACAGTTATAATCTACCATACTTTGTTTAAGTATCTCAAAATACTTTGGTAGATTAAAAGTTGTAATTCTCGTATGAAACCTAACTGAAACAAGTGCCTTCGAGTCCAATAATGTTATTAGTTGCATATCAAATGGATATATTAGTTTAATTTCCATCATTAACTATAATATATTGACCTACGATTTTGCATTATGATACTCAAATTTTAGTATATTTTATTGGATTGTACCATTAACAAATATTGTTCATTACACGACATCCTATTTAGCTAAAGGATGTGAAAATTGATTCAATTGTAAAAAATTTACGCGAAATCATGATGAAAATATTTCATACGAATGATGATTTTACATATAAACAATTTTTTAAACAATCATAATATCTAACACAGTGTTTCCCAACCTTTTTTGAGTCGCGATCCCCCCATATAAGATAAATATTTTCTTCCTTTCATTTTACTTTAAAGTAAACGGTATCATCATCCAAATTCAATTTATTTGGTACATCAGATCTGTAATCTTCATTTCATTTTGTAGATAAAATACTACCTAGCATAAACGAGCACACAACTTGTAGAAAAATTCATAGAAATATATTGACAAATAAATTAAACGTCTCTATGTCTACGACATCATCATTCACACAAATAATTTGATTCTAAAATTTATTACTATATTCCCTCGCTCTTTATGATTTGCAGTATCCAGGCGGTAGTGTTATATCGAATACCACTGGTGGATTGCTTGGCAAGTAATTCAGATCGCACGTCGATGCGTTTATATAAATTATTTTCCCATCGGATGAGATGCCGTATCCTGTAACACAGAAATTAGTATGTAGCTTCTTTCCATAAAAGGAACAAATCTTAGACATACCTTCGTGTATATGACCGAACACATGGTACTTTGGTTTAACTCTATTCTGCACCGTCGACAGCAACTCAACGCATCCAGCTCGTACACCGCTGCAACACAAATCTCCGTGCCCGACAGGAGGCGTGTGCGTTACGAGAATGTCGGTGTCGGGTGGTATCATTTCCCATTTCGAGAGACATGCTTCCCCGCGTGGCACGTTAAACGCCCATTTACAGAATTCTGGCTGCCTGTAGCGTGAAGGAAAGTATCCTCAGAAAATTAAATCTTATACCTGAAATAATATTCTAAAAATGTTTCTTGCAGCACACAGCATATCGCTCGTCGCGCGAATATGCTGCGTTATATTCGGATCATAAATATTATAGATCCGAGTACAGCGCTTACCACGGAGTGCCGTATATTTTTATTCCATGTATCGTGGTTCCGGAATCTTCTAAATAAGTACAATTTGTCAAATAATCTTTAATATTAGTGGTTTGTATCGCCTCTGCCAAAGTGTCTTTGGACATTCCCAACGTGGGTATGTTGTCCAGTATGCTGGTCCCTGTGTGTTTCTGACGATCCCCGCTAGTATGCATAGAAAATGGGTGCGTAAATGTGGGATCGAAGCTAAGCTCATGATTACCGGCAATAACGATTTTATGTTTATGTGGCAAATTACCTAGAACAGAGTTACTTATAACATTAGCTAATAGAAGAACAACGGCGAGACGAGTATCTTTATTCCAAATTACTTACTGATCCAGTTATTGAACTCTACGACTTCCTGTAGACTACCGCACTTTGTGAAATCACCGGCATGAATGAAAACATCTCCCTCGGGTATGTCGAATTTTATGAATGGTGTTAGGGAGTGAGTATCGCTCATACAAACAACACGAAGCTAAAATATAATTAAACATTTGCAGTGAATCAACAAATCTTCTTCACTCTTATATGTATATATATATATATATATAGTACATATACTATGTTATCGTAAGATTTGCTATACTGACGCCTTTAGGTTAGGCTTAAATAGAAGTTTTATACGATAAAACACGAATAACTCGAAGGTTTTACCTTATCGTTCGGAGCTTCGGTCGTTGGAAATTTAACATTTATTTTAATAACTTTCTGCTGCTGTGACAATTCATGCCAGGCTGCTGTAGGATTGTCTGTCAATGGATGAATGTCTATGCTCATGCTGAAAAGACGCCGACAGTCGTCTGTCAACAGTAATTATTATTGCACGGCAACTGAACCTGAAAAGTCATTATATGTTTATAATTAGCTCGACACTTAACGCTGGTACAGATATGTACATCCAGAAATTTACGCGAATAGCGAATAGCGGGTAATTGAACAATTTACCGTGTCTGGACATTAGAATTTAATTAAGTAATTTAGTAAAACAATGGTAAATTGCTAAACTACTCGCTATTCGACCAAATTACTGGACGTGTCTGTTCCAGCCTTTACGTTAAATCAATGCCATTCTATTTCTTCATACATAAAAATTTTGCAACTGTAGATCGAAAGCAATTGCAAACTAGGTTACGGATTTATTTTCGTTCCGATTGAAACCGAGACGATTGATTTCTGTTATAGGGTATATTGTTAAATATCGTATAATGTATTAAATATACGCATACGAGATGACATTAATTAATTTTCATTATTCAATGCGATTTTCTAATGTTTCGAAGATATTTAAATCTCGGCGAAAAGCAGTGATCAAAATTTTCGCGCCCAATTCTGTACAGGTTAATACGAGTGATTTTAAAGAATACTTATTGACATCTGGAATTCAATCTTAACTATTTATTAGAATCCATATTATTTATCTGTTAATTGTATTTGATGATCGTGTCTTATATTGCAATGTAGCAAAGTATATTTCCTCGTGTCGTTAAATGATAGGCTCATTTTCAGTTCGCAAATGCAGGCTCCAGTTCGCGAAAAGGCAACCTGAAAATGGCCAATCAGCTGCTAATTACATATATGAAAGCACGATAGTGATTACCGATGTCTTCGAGTATATATGTATGAATATTTTTTAATGTTTCAAGTGGTTTCAAGTATCAAGAATATCAGTCGTACTTTGAACTGCAAATGTTTAGCCACGGTGAACTTTAATCTCCTGCTTACGGTAATTGACGATTACTAGTGGGACAGGTTTTTGATTTTTTGCCATAACAAGTGTTCTGTAAAAGCAACTGCCGAGATATTTATATAATCAAAAGTACGTAAACGGTTGGGGTTGTCACGTTGAAAAAAAATTTGCACAGTAGAAACAGAGGACTGCCGAAATGTTTTCGCGATCAGTAAGTATAAATTCGATAACCCCCGTACCTAGAACGAATACAGAGTCATTTTGATCCAAATCTGACAAAACCTATCACGACGTTATATTCGTGTTGGCAATGGCAAAATATAGTATATGATGCCTAAATTACAGTATCATTATTGCGGTCACATTACACCTATATTATGTACCAAATGTGCATAAATATTTTTTTTATGTATTTCTTTATTAATAAATTTTAATTAATTTGAGAAATTTTAATTATTTAATTTTTTCGTGGAATACGTTATTGCTACTAATTCAATTTCGAAAAAATGTGGGTTAGTCCATTGTTGCTCTGACTGCCTCATATGTGGATACTACGTACGGATCGATACTTAAAATGGACACAGCGATAAAAATATTAATAAAAGGCATCTTTCCTGATTATATACTCGTTGTGTATTAAAATTTATTTTGGTAGTACATACAGCATTTAACTATATACATATTTACCTTACTGTTGTTGCGTTCCGTTCATTGCATATGTGTATCCCTTAGGTGGCACAAGGAATGATATACCAAAAGTTCATACGAGCTTTATCAGCGAAGCCTAAAACTGCCACAGGATATAATTTTGGTCAGTATGGAATAAAAGTACACCGTTTATGTTTAATAGTTCTATACTTAGCGTATTATACTTCGAAGTGAAACTAAAACGGATGTTTCACTCTTATTTCAGGGCTAAATGATACACAGAAGGAGATGCAAGAGCTAGCACGAAAATTTACTAGAGAAGAAATTATTCCGGTAGCTGCTAAACACGATAAAACTGGAGAATATCCTTGGGACCTAATCAAGAAAGCATGGAACATCGGGCTCCTGAATTTGCACGTACCTCAGGACTGCGGTATAGAATTATATAAATAAATGTCAAAATAGAATATAAGGAAAAAAGTGAAGTATTCATACTTCGAGCGTAGGCTTATTTAAATTATAAATACAAGAAGGGTTATCTTTCCAGGTGGAATGGAAGTTAGTTGTTTCGATAGCTGTCTAGTCGGAGAAGAGCTTGCGTATGGTTGTACAGGAAT
The DNA here is from genome assembly GCA_963971345.1 of Andrena flavipes. Taxonomy (NCBI): domain Eukaryota; kingdom Metazoa; phylum Arthropoda; class Insecta; order Hymenoptera; family Andrenidae; genus Andrena; species Andrena flavipes. The sequence continues at coordinate 2,789,660 of OZ020480.1, forward strand.
ATCGACTGCATTGGAAGCAACGGGACTAGCCGTAAGAATTATTTAACATTTCTATTTGTATAAACTGAGCGTACCTTCTGTTTTAAACGTACACCGCTTTCGCAGCAAACACCAGTAATCGTGGCTGGAACGAAAGAGCAGCGCAAGAAGTATCTCGGCAGGTGCATCGAAGAGCCGATAGTAGCTGTAAGATAATCGAATAGTGGTTTAATTATAGGAGACGGTAATTTAAATCTCTATTTGCGTAATATAAAAATTCTAGGCATATTGTGTCACCGAGCCTGGTGCTGGATCGGATGTAGCAGGTGTCAAAACTAAGGCTGAAAAGAAAGGAGACGAATATGTACTTAATGGGACAAAAATGTGGATAACGAACGGTGGTGTTGCTAGCTGGTACGGTCGATGCATTGTTAAGCCTGTGACATTGATTATATACTCATTGCGTTAAAAATTGAATATCCTTTAGGTACTTCGTGCTAGCAAGATCAAATCCTGATCCAAAAGTGCCGGCTAGTAAAGCGTTCACGGCTTTTATCGTTGACCGTGAAAGTGAAGGCTTAACACCTGGACGCAAAGTAAGTATTATCCGAATATCTAATTACTTTACTTTCCCTTACGAATGAATTTATTCTGTTGCGCAAAGGAAATGAACATGGGTCAACGAGCTTCCGATACTCGAATGATAACGTTCGAAGATGTTCGTGTTCCGAAAGAAAATGTCTTGGGCAAGGAAGGCGAGGGTTTTAAAATTGCTATGCAAACCTTTGATAAGACTAGATCAACGGTAAGGAAATTAATGAAGGGAAATTAGATTGTTTAAATGTTACCGTCTATCCTTTTCGTAGGTGGCCGCCGCATCCGTTGGTTTAGCGCAGAGAGCGCTAGACGAAGCTATTAAGTATTCCATGGAACGGAAAACTTTTAACAGACTAATATCAGAGCATCAAGCTGTGGCATTTATGCTCGCAGACATGCAAATCGGCGTTGAGACGGCTAGACTCGCGTGGATGAAAGCGGCTTGGGCTACTGATTGCGAGCTACCAACAGCTACGTATCTCGCTAGCATTGCAAAATGCTACGGGGGTGATGTGGCTAACAAATGCGCAACGGACGCTGTACAAGTAACTAACAAATTCTCTAATGATATCTAGTTATATTTATCTAAGGAATGCTGGTTAATTGCTATATGTGTTAAACATTTTACAGATCTTTGGCGGCGCTGGGTTCAATAGCGAGTACCCGGTGGAAAAATTGATGCGCGATGCCAAGATCTATCAAATCTACGAAGGCACTGCGCAAATTCAAAGACTGATTATATCACGTCAAATGCTCACTGAGGCTAAACAAAAGGTTACATAAACGATTATATGTACATTTAATAATGTGATATCTGTATGTACTCATTATTAATGAATGAATTTATATTTTTATATAAATCGATATTCACAGCGAAATGTCAATTATTAGAAAAGTTATAAATATAATAATACATACATGTATATTTTTTATAAAACTTTGTACGTTTATTGTTAAATGTTAAAGACTTCTAACTCGTTGACACTGTGTTTTTATTATAAAACGTTTCTCTCTATTTAGACACGCGAAATCTAGTGATACGCGTGAATATGATGATTCTGCGTTTCATATTTCGCGGTATCCGATGTTAGATAGCGCTGCAAACGTCGTCCGAAAGCGTTAGTCAAGTGTATTGTACAATGAAAAGGGATTACATCGCATTATGTCCGTCAGGCCATAGTTTTTACACGGTTATATTTGGTGAAGTCGTGCGTGACGAGTTATGCAACATTCGGTGTAAAAGCGCCCCATAATAGGACGACCAGATATTGTGACACCTGACCTACTTAGACAGTATCGTCGTATTTAAGACAGTGGTAAATTGACAGCATTCACAACCGGAAAAACACTTTTGACAGCCTTTCGATTTGCAAATACCGAATGCTTTCGAACATGAGAGAGCCGAGAAATCCCTCGGAAATTGCGTCTTTCCGCGATACATTATTGGAACACAGTGCCGTGACTAGTAAATCCTGGTACCCATATAAAACCGCGCTCGATGCGTTCCTTCTTTCGATTTACTTTCCCCTCTGTTATCGTCCGATATCGTATAATCTCAAGTGAATAAATTACGAAACCGCCAGAGTGTCCGAGATTCCGTATTTTAAATATAACAAATATAATCGAGCGCTCTCTTGCTCGATAAGTGGCATTTATGAGATCGGTATAGCTCGTATTTTCCCTTTCGTTATCCACTGCTGTGCCTGCGGATCGTAAAAACGGGTGCAACCCGTGCCTCGTCAATATTAATACCATGGCAAAGGAAACCTGTTCGCACTGTAGATATCGGAACAACGTTTATTTATAAACCTTTAAATTTGTAGCATCGCGACGCGTACTAATAATAACATTGGAATATCTCCATCGAAAATTATGATCCCTTTATATCAATCCCTTTAACCGAGGAATCAATGTTACCAAGTCAGACAACTGTTGGAAGATTATTTTATATAGAAGCGTAAGAATGCACGCTGGTATTTTCAAGTGTACACGTCAAATTGGAGAAATTTCATTGTCTGCATCCGTATAAAAGAGTTTCGCGATCATAATGACTTTATGACGGTCGGTTCGGTGGCTTCCTTTTGTTCCGTAGAATTGTAGAACCGTTGACGAAAAAGTGTATTGGCGTTGATAGATGCGGTACAGCAATGGCAGGGATCGACTGGCGATTATCGCGAAAAGTGATTTCGGCGCGTGGTACTGATAGAGCGGGCGCACGACGGGCACTGGTGCAGAGGGTACAGTCCTGGAACTCGTGCTGTCAGAGCGCAACGGTGCGCCGGACGCTCGCTTGACTAAGGGAGTGCCCGTCTCGATGCAAAGTGTAAGTGAAGTGGCCTACAGACCTACATTTGTCTAACGTTCGATTTTTTTCGAGCCGACGGACAGGAGGTTAATAATCCGCGCGGGCCTCATTTTTCCGCGGGCGTGTGTGATGTCGCTGTTGTGTGATATACCGATGTTCAGTTGACGGAGACGGTGTAGTTTCGGTACGCTCAGACGGCGCTGGCCGGCGCGCGGGGAGCGTGTATAGTAGTAAAAAGAGAGGAGGATAGCAAGAGCGTGCGCACACACGGAGGAGCAAGAGAGAGAGAGAGAGAAAGAGCGTGCGAGAGTGTGTGTGCGAGAGGGAGAGAGAGAGAGAGGGAGAGATAAGGAGCGAGTGTGGTGCGTGTGTATGAGAGAGAGAGATAGGGAGCGGGAAGGGGAAAGAGAGGAACACCAGCGGGAGCGAGGTAGAGAAAGATATACACACGTAGAAAGAAGGAACAAGACCGAGCGCGCGCGATTCTCCCGAATAGAGGAACAGAGAGAAAGGGACCGAAGACGGAGAAACAGATAGATAGACGGGGGTGAGAAAGAGAGCGAGGGCGCGTAAGAGAGTGTGTAGGTGTCTCGCGAGAGAAGTGCGTGCGCTCGGGGACGACGTGCAGGAGGAGGGACCCCCGTCTGTCTGTCTGCTGGAATGCACGAGGGCCGAATGGCTACGGGGACAGGGGAAGGTGGGGGCCACACGGCCCTCGAGAACACCACCGCGACGGCCCTTACGGAATCATCGTCGTCCTCCTCCTCCTCGGTACCGACCATCCTGACCGACAGCACCAACAACGCGGTTGATCTGCCTCTGACGGGACCCCAACAACAGAGCCTTCATCAGGTACAGCAGCAACAGGCGCAGCAGCCGCAGCAGCAGCAACAACAGCAGCAACAGCAATCGCACTCGCGACCACGGGTTAACTTGGTCACCGATCTACCAGCGAACGATGCCTCAGGTAACCTCAACGACTCATTTCTATGCCCTCCTCTCGAGTTCTTTGTTGCCGCCGTAGCGTACCGCTTGCCAAACTCCCTTCTTCTTTCTTTTGCTTTCGCTCTCTCTGCTACACTCTCGCTCTTCAATCGTTTCTTTCTCTTTCTCGCTTTCGCTTTCAACTATCCCACTCCTCGCTTCGCGCGCGCTGTCTTTTCGTCCTTAACTCCCCTCCTCGTCTTACAAACGTTGCACGTTGCTCGCCCTCTCTCTTTCTCTCTCTCCACTCTCGCTCATGCAGCCTCTCTCTCTCTATCTCTCGCTCACCCGGCGCGAGCGCTCGCTCGCTCCTTCGGCTCGGTCCACTTCCGAAGTTACAGGTACACGCGGTCTTATTCTTCCTCATTGCGGCTACGCGTGAGCATTATGCCTCCGGGCGATCGCATTGCCTCGTAATTCTCATGATAACTTGCCGGTACTTCCCCCATAGTTGCACACCATTAATATTGATGTTACGAGTGCTCGTAGCAAAAAGATCAACGACGTGCTCCTATTAAGACTGATTCTCAATGAAACGTGCAAGTATCTCGTTTAGCGAGTGCTCATAGTTCGCTGGATGTGTGTATCGCACACTACCAACCATTATCGGCGGGGACATATTTTAAAGGCTCGAAGTATGCCGTGTGTAGATGGGAAAACTAGTTGTAAAAGAGCCGAGTGTGGACACCGCATGCATAATACGAAAAAATAGGGTATTCCACATGGAGTGTTCAGTGGACGGAGAGTATCGAAAGGAATCGTACGAAATGAAATCTTTGCTACATAAACGTTTCGGCCGTGGAAACAATTCCGTGGCTCGAAGCCTTCCGTGCTTAAAATTCCTTGCCAACCTTGAAAAGTGCAATAATGTCGTCCACGCGAGTCCCGGTTTCTTGGCTGCGCCGCGCGCTCGCGGCGAGAAACAGGAAACGCTAGAACCATCTAGATATCGTCCGGCGAAACATCTTTTTTAGCGAGCGATAAAATTCACCGCACGCTGCCAAGGAATCGAGGGTGCGCAGGTTATGCGATTCCTCGAACGTCAGCCGTGGCGCGCGGTTAGACGTGCAGTATGCGCAACAGGCGTTTCGGCGCGAATTCCAAAGCGGACGATGCAAACGAGGGCCGCTCTCGGCCATCCCGCCCTCTCGTATTTAGAACAGACAGCCTTCGAGCGTTTCTTTATGAACGTTGCACCGACCCTTCGCGGACAAAGTAGCGGTTCGATGAAACGAGACTTCGTCTGCCTTTATTTACGCCGGGGACGCGAACGCGCGCGCATTCCCCCCTCCGTTCCTACGTTCCCGCTGTTTGTTTGGACCCTTCTGCCCCGCCTGCCCTTCGCCTTTCCACTGTGTATCGCTAAAAGATCGCGAGACGAGTTTTTTTCGAGACAATACCCAGCAGCACGATTACCTTTTCACGAGTCCTTCTCGTCTTCGCTTGGCAGTTTCTTTTTTCCCCCCTTGTTTCTGTGTTTACCCGCTCGAACGGAACGAGCCTCTGGCATTCCGTGGCTCCGGCTTCGTAAATGTACTCGTCGACCCGGTAACTCGCATTTTTTCTCCCTCTACCCGCCGCTAGAACGCGAATCCGTGTCAAACTGCTCTGCCGGGCAGGAATATCTAATTACTCGGTAAACAAACCGCTTCGCCTCGAGATCAGACCTGCTTCAAATCGGAAACGGTTGTTCGCGCGCCTCTGGTACCTCGGGCCCACTATTCTACAGAATGCTTGGTGAATATATGACCAAACATTAGCTGTGTATTCTATTCAACGTATTCTCTTGAAGGTGACAAAAAGTAGCAGGAACATTCGTAAAAAATCCTTCCTCTTCTAGTCCCTAAATACACTTCATCATGGCACAGTTTTACAAAAATCTTCCCTAATTTTCCATACATTGTTCGGATGGATATTTTACGCACGTTTAAGAGTTTACACTTTTCGCGCCAGGATACTTATCACAAAGAGATTGTTAGCCTGCAGATCACCGATAAAGATCATAAATAAAACAAACAAAAATGTCCGTTTTTTTTATCTCGCAATGGTAGCGCTCGTGGGCTCATGTTTTTGCGATACGTTTTCATCTTCCCAAAGTGTCTTCCCGCCTGTTTCTAGATCGTCCTGTAGGTTGGTACTCGCCAGGCGTGTGCGCGCCATTTGGTTTCCTAAACCGTGATACTGCTATCGATTCGGGGGTAAAGGTGGGTGAAAAAGCAGCCCCTCGTACGACGGGCTGTAATTTCGGTTGCTCCAGCTAAAGATGTCAAGTATGAATATTCATGGCCCTCGCCGGCATTAACGCGGATAATTAGCCGCGCTGTTACGCGGGCTCGTTACAAGATAGCGCTCACCAAGGGCAGTTTACACACCATTTTCCCGATTCCACGGCGATGTTACAGTTTTCTTCTCGCTCTCCCCCTCGTAATTAGCGTTCCCGTTTCGAGAGCTGCTGGTATTATTGATACTATTGTCAATGCCCGCGCAGCTTGCCAGTGTCTAATCCGCCCGAGCGAGGCGAGTCGTCCACTTGGACCTGGTCACTCGAGAATAAACAGAATAGAAAGAACAGTCGAGACAGTGAAACCTCTGTCAGAGACTCTTTCAGCGATACTTTTGTGATTGAGACATTTGCTATCTTTCAGAGTCCGTTTTTTTTTTATTTTGCAGAGTATCTTCGCTATATAGTGACAAAAGGATGCTATATTTTTGCCTCGGTACTGTGCAAGTGTAGTAAACAAGAAGACAGGTACAACAGACTCGTTTGGAATCACATTGAAAAAGTTCAAAGAATCCAAGATTCAAAACTTACACCTCTATCCTTTCGCTCCATATAATCTATTTTAAAATAATTGATCGATAGCATAATGAATCATCTGTTTGGGGGTATTCCATAATTAAGAATTCTGTGATTATAATTTCGCACTGTAAGAGTTTGTTGAACTTGTCTTTACCCACGAATCTACGCTTTCACGATACCGAGTCGAAAATATAGCGTTTCTTTTAAAAAACTAGAAAGTGACCTTGAGGTGACCTTGAAAAACTTTAATGCAATCGGATTACAGCTAAAAGATTATAAATCATTGAGTTCCAGTATCAGGCTTTCTTCTTAGCATTTCAATTACAATCATTATCAATTTTAGTTTCCCTCGAGGAATCTTCACCATCAATCATAGTGGCAAGAGAAGATACGAGTTATCTAAGAGTACAATGATTCATGACCAATGTTTCCATTCATAAATAAACTAGCACAGAATAGGATATTAAATATAATACTTCAGAATTTAACTGTACTTTCGACGCTGAAAAATATCCAAATGGAGAACAGTTTACATCTCTTTCTCCTTGAAATTTTATAATACCTTTAAGCCAACATTCGCGAGGTTCGCGAAGCGGTGTTCGACGACACACGGAAGTTTCTTAGAGGGAATCACCGTCGCTAGAAAACGAAGCTTCGAGACGCGATCTCCTTCCTCTTCCGATTTTCAGGAATGACGCAATCAGCTGTAACTGGACGCACGATGCGCGGCGCCGCAGCGAAATTAGCGGTGCACCAGATAACGTAGGAAGCGACGGGGATATTATCAACCGGAAGTATCGTTCCGACTCGGTTTGCGGAGGCCTGATAGCGCCGTGGAGGTTTTCGCGAAAGGGTCGGGGATCGCGGGAGCGGATCGCCACCGCGGCGCGTTCCATCGCGGCTTATCGGGCTCGGTCCCGTCGATCTGCCCGCGGAACAGGTTGGCGACGATTGGAAAATGGGTGTACGCGGCGTCTACGCCGCGAGGACGCGGGTTACATCACCGTTCCCCGGAGGCTTCAGCCGCGGTGAAAGCATATCCCCGGCGAAGTTCGCGATGCAACTCTAGAAATGCGCGTGTGTACGATTTTAAAGGTCGGAAAGACGCTGCGTCCTCCTTCCACGCTCGCGTTTCGCGCGAGTAGGACGCCGCGTGCTCGGTACTTTTACTTTCATCCGGACGAGAGCGCGGGACGCCTCGCCGACGAAGCCCATTACGAACGCGGCAGAATTTCTCTCCGAGCAAACAGAGTCCCCGGGTCCACGGCACTTCCATTAACCCGGCGAGATTTCCAGAATTGGGTGAAACCGAGCCTCTTGTCGGCTCGCGTCGGCCTGTCCCTTTCGATTCTCGCGAAAAGCAAAAATACGATCGGCATCCTCTCTTTCCCTTCCCCATTCTCTCTCTCTCTCTCTATTTTTGCTGCCGGGTGAGAGGCAGTCGTTAAATTTAGTATCGCGACACGCAGAACCCGGGAATAATATCCCCTGGTTTATAATCCTCGTATTTCACCCGGGGAATGAGACCGTTCGGGAAAATATTGCGTGCGACGTTCACCGGCGTCGAGCGCAATTTTCCCCTCCGCAGTAAACGTAAAATATTAGCCCAGTAAAAGCTGGCCGGAGACTTTTACTCGGGCCGCAGCCGTGCCCCGGTGGCTCTGTAAAAGGGAGTTGGCTACGGCTTTCCACGTTTTCGTAAGCGTGCCGGCGCGTGCCAGACACCGGGATTCCGTCGTCGGAATTGTCCGTCGGGAGAGGAGACGGGTGCAGGGTTGCTCCCAGGGGTGTGCACACCCCTCTGGACAATAGGGGTACGTCAACATCTACCTGCTGCGCCGGGGTAATGCACTTGTTGCGCGCGTCAAGTGGACCCAGGGGTCGAGGGGTCCGTAGTTTGCGCATAGTAAATCATGATTATCCGCTCGGCTAGGGGCACAAAACGGGCCCATGAACCGAGACGAAAACACAGGTGCTACGTGAGAGAATTTCAGGCTGAATCGATACAGGCTGCCGCGTGAACCGGAGCCAACCAGCCTTTCTTAACGTCCGTTGCACGGTTAAGAGCAAACACGCGCACACGATCTCTTACAGACTTTCGAACCGTTGATTCATCGAGACATTTACAGTTTACAGGTGTATCTTATAAACGGGAGTCGAGTCTTTCCCATTGAATCATTTTTCATCTAGAATATTCGTATCTACCTTGCATCGTTAAATAGGTACCTAGGGAACTCGCGTCGCGAGGGTTGCAATCAATCACCCGAGAAAGGGAGGTTACGTCGCCAGGTGTATTCTGTCCGCGCGAAAGCATCGTAATCGCTTCCAGCAGCCTATTAGTCCCCGCCGTAAAATATGAAATTCTCGAAACCGCTTGCAGGCGGGGCTCTCTCGCTTTCCTTTTCCTCCGTTAAGAAGCGACTTCGGAAGCAGTGTCGTACAACAATGGACACGCGACCCTTCTTCCCTTTCCTCGTCTCCTCCACTCTCTATTCTACTAAGTCTCCACGGTGTCTTTTCACTTTTCGCCCGAGACGGCACGTTTCACCGTGACGTCTCAGTCAAACCGTGGCTTGTTTATTGGCCGTCCAGCGTGCCCGGGGGGTAGCGTCCGTCCACACGACCAGCCCTCCCTTTCCCGTTTCGTCGTCATTGTGCAACCGTTGACACTGTTGCCCCAACTCTCACCGGGAGCGAAGAATCCGCTCTTTCCTACGGGAATTTATGGCCTGTCTCCCCCACCCCCCCTACCTGTTGCCGCCGCCGATGGAAACCGGATAATTACTTTTCAACTACCTGCGAAAATTCCGTGACAGGAGCCCCGCGCCGGCTCGCGTGCGCCACAGTGTTGCGCGAAAACATGTTGGCCGGCGTGTCTGCCGCACTCTGCATTCCGATTACGCTTGGATTTATGATAAGTAACGACGGCACTTACTTCGCGCGTACGCGATCAACTGAGAAGAAAAGAATGAGTCATCGCGCTTTGTGCAACACAGGCGCGCAAAAGCGGCGGGGCCGTTGAGGCGATTTAATTCGGGGCACACACCTGCCGGAGAGCCGAGCGTTGGTTCCGTTTACTCGGCCCGATGCGTTTCTTCGCTGCTGGGCCTCTGTTTTCTGTTCGAAAAGGTATTATCCTTCTTCTGCTAGGGGATATAAATATTGAAGGTGATCGTTACTTGCGTAACGGACTTAATGAACGGTAGAACACCGCTGGTGGGATACTAGCTGGACTTTTACACCTCCTTGTAACGGAAAAATAGGATTACGATTAGTGGGAAGGTGTGATCGGTAGCTTAGGTGCTTCTTGAAAGGGATTTGTGTTGAAGAGACCTGGGGGTTGCCAACTTTTCTTAGGGAAATATAGTACTTTACGGGTAAACTATAATAAAAATATAAAATAAAAAATATAATACTTTTTAGAGGATAGTGAATATTATAAAATAAATTTAGATAAGGGAGAGTAGGGTAATTGCGAACACCTAAGCAAAGAAGAAAACAAAACGAAAATTATAGGAGAAATGAATTTGTTTATTATTTACAAACATACTTAAAGTATTCATCGATAAAGTACTGCGACGAATTTTTGAAAAATTATAATAAAAATGAAGTTTATAGTGAAAAAGCAAAACCCTCGATGTTTGTGATTACTCGACTGCCGTGGGGTAATCACGAACAGATTTATACCTATTGTATTTTTCAAATTCGTCTTTTTGTACATTAGAAAAAAATTGCAATTGGCCGGAATATCGAAAAAAATAATAAAGGTGTAATTTATTTATTAAAACGCCGTAACATTGCATTCGCGATTTAACCCTACTCTCCCTTACAGTAACACATCTTATTTTTTTGCGGGTATTTTACATTATTAATAAATTTATTGTCTTTAACAAATCTGTCAAATATTTGATTGAACTGAAAGTCCAAATTAACATATATGAGGTCATATTTTATGAGAGACTAACGCCCTGTTTCTATCTTTCCGCCACTTCATGTTTATTATAGAAAAAAATCCTCTCGGTAAAAGTTGAAGTGGCTGGAATAGAAAGTAAAAAATTATTTTTTACAAGTATTCCATAGATAATACATTTTTTATGTCAATTTCAAAAGCTTAAAGCTCAAATTCGCTAATTAAACTTTTGATGTTGCCATAGAATAAAAAAATACCTATATGTATACATAGATCTCTTAAAAAAACTGTACTCTCTATTTTTTAAAACGTCTCGAGGTACCAAGAGTGTATTCGCCGTAAGCTGTATTCATGGCTGTAGCGCCAATTTCGTGGTTCAAATCGTTCTTTTTTTTCTGCGTGTAACAAATCAGTACCTGTGTACAGTGTGTGTGTGTATATATGTACATGGCTCTACCACTGTACGTACACTCCCACGCCGCGTTAAGACGATGGGTCGTTTCTCCTCCACGGCGGTCGCTATTGAATCGCTTGACCCACTTTGATAAACTCGCATTGGAATAACTCAATAACACCAAGCCGAGCCAACAACAATAATTATTATTCACCGTTCCCAGCAGGTCGCGGCACCGGTATACATATACACGTCCACCAATTTTACTTGTACGAACGTTCATCCCCCTGCGCCCATAGCACCCTTTACCCTCTTGCACGTCACTAACGTTGGGAAAATGTTTTCCGATGGGAATGCGATGCACAAGAATTCTTAACACTTTCCGTGCCACGGAAATCGTGTAGATAATTGTAATTTACAAAAAAAAAATGCTGTTTGGCGAGCCACTTATGCCTGAGGATAACATATAGCCGTAATTACAGTAATTATAAATTTAACTTTGAAAAGAGAAATCGTATTGGGTAACCTTCGTGCGTATAAATTCGCCGCGTATGTTTATATATAAAATACTACGCTAAATACTGGAACGAAGTTGCGAGCAGTAATTTTAAAAACTAGATTCAGAATGATGAACTGTAATTGTAGGTGTGGGTAAACGTACGCCAATGGGAATATCCACTCTCGCATTCCCAAAGGGTTACTAATCGTTATTATTTCATCAGTACGGATTTATCGGGAACACGTGTAATTGCATGCAGCGCGCGGTTACATAATTGTATTGTATTTGCAAATGCAAACGAGTGGCGTTTAACCAGGTTCGAGGAGCGTCCACGCGACGCGGCTTCGGAAAGTAGATCATATATGTATCTCGCGTCGCCAAATTGCTTCTCCTAACTTGTGGCGCCCTCTCAATGGTATCAACGTCTAAAAGCTTGCCCAAAGGATCGCATATAAGAATTGCTATCCGCTCTACCTAGCGCATGCGCGCGACCCGTTCACAGCGGCGAGGGTGTTAAAATGTTTAGCATCGCGGAAACGTTCGATTTGTTCACCCATGCGCATAGAACGAAATGGCATAATCGGTCCGAAACTACGAAACTGGGCTCCGTCAGTCATTTGCTTCCATCGATATATTCGAAATATCGTTTTTCAATTTACGTCCGTCTAGCACGCTAGAAGAACATTCCTGCCATTTGTTTGATGGGTCTCAATAAGTATAGCAATTTCCTAGATGCACAGTCTTTTACGTTTCTTAGCAATGCACAGGTTAACCGTTTCGTGGACCGCGACTGTTCGCAGCCATCGGTCGCTAAAGGACATTACGATCAATCGAACATGGTCGGCAGGCATTCTTCGGGCTTTCACGAGCAACCCTTCAAGGGCGCGACCCAATTCCTTAGGAAAATTAATTCACCCAGCCCGCGACGCTTTACGGTCAGCTTAATTTTCAAACGTAATTAAGGATCATCGATTGTCAGATGGAAGTGGCGCGCTCGCACCTTTCATAATTCCCACGATCGCCGCGCCACGGCGTTGGTCTCGTTTTGATCAGCTGCTAAATTTAGCGCTCGTGTAATATGCTCCCTGGAACTTCCGTGTGAAAAATTCCTGCCGCGGACTACATATTTACCGCGAGCAGCCCTTTCCTCTCCCTCGTTGAAAGCCACGTAAATCCACCGAGCCGTTGCGACACGACTTTACGATAACGCTCGCCTGGAACACGAACCACCGAAATCGAAAGTTCTTTATCATAGTTCGCAAGGAGGCCTAGGTGTCGGTGTTTCCGTCGATCTCCGCGCCAGGGCGCTGATCGCGTCTATCGCCGAAATTGCCTCTCTCTTTTATGCCGCATGTAATTCTCCCCCTACTTCTTCCCAGCCAATTCGACAAGCCGTCCCGTCCCGACTCGTTCGTTCGTCCGTTGGTCTGCTCGCTCGCTCGCTCGCTCGCTCGTACGTTTCTCGTGCCAGTTATGATGAATTCGATTGGGTAATACCGGCGCGCCGCGGCGAGGCACGAGAAGTGACGCCACGGGACACGGTCTGTGGTTTTTAATACGCGTCCTACTTTCTGCTATCTTTCCCGGCGTCGGTGCGCTCGCGCGCGCGCGCGAGCGAGCGAGCGACCAACGAACGAACATGATCGCGCGTGCATCATCCCTCCCCCCTCTCCCCCTGTCCCGCATGTGTCCATCCTGTCACTCTCCATATCACCCTCTCGCTCGGTTTCTGGTTAAAACGTCTCGTACCTCGAGCGCTACACACGTTTGCAACCGAAGATGCGTGACGCGATTGGCGCGTGTCGTGACTTCCCCCGATCCCCCCCGCGTCTAACATCGCGAACTACCACACGCTCGCTACTCTTCGCGTCTTCTGGCTTCTCTTTCTGTCCACGTGCAGAGGTAACGACGCCCTCGAGAGGACCCGGTGCTTCGCGCTCGGAGCTCCCCGGCCGGGTAGGTATAGATCGCGAGCGCGCCGCGCAACCGGGGAAGAAAAAAAAAAGAGACGAACGCATCGCTCGTCGCGGGGAGAAAGAGGCAGGCCGAGAGCGCGAGATAACGCGACGCGGCACGGCGAGTTGCACAGGCTAGAAGGACTGAAATTGAAAGTGGTCGTCCCACTGGCCCACTGACCTGATTACCCACTGACAATGACACGAATCCTTGCCTCCCACCGGGGCTCACCCTCCCCCACCGTCCCTCGCGCCGCGCGTCCTACTCCCTCGGCCGCCGCGTACGTGGACGCAGCGCCTTCTCGCACCTCTCCCGCGGGCCGGCGCAGGCGTCGTCCGCGTTTACCGCGAATCCGCCGAGGACGCTACGCGCTTCTTTTCCTTTTTATCACTCGGAGGGTACGGCGTGCAGTAATGCTCGGGGGAAGGCTTAAAAGGTGAAGCGATAACGGAGCCGCCGGTAATTTCGCGAGAAAGAATCGCGTCCCTGTCCCGCGTCGCGCAAGGTCGGGCAATTTCCCATAACACGTCGCCCCCCGGTATCGGTAAATAGTAAACTAGATTATTATACACTTCCTTCTCGTCGTCGCTGTATTAACCACCGAATAAGGTGTATCCCCTTGAGAACGTACGTACAGCTTTCTTTAAACATCTCGTAACTGAGACCTTGAACAGTCCATTCGTTCGGCAGCGCTCAGTCAAACGTAGATCCTTTAAAAAAAAGGGCAAAGAATAAAGGAAAGAAACGATTCCGTGGGAAGTGAGCCAGATCAGGATCGGTTAGGCAGGATTCGATTCGCGCTGCTGGGGAAACGAGTACGTGGCAGAACGAGCGTCTTTTCTTCTACTCTTAACGAGGCCTGATAGATCGCCAGAGAGGGGGGCAGCTGTTAGAAACCCGTAAAAACGTTCCCCCGGCTCTTTTTGTCACCTGTAGATTTCTCAGGCTGGCCGTTTCGGCGTTGCGCAACTCCTCCTCTCCGTACATTTAGAAAAGAAACGAACGACACATATTACGGAACGGGCGCAATACATCCGTCGCGCGGGCTCGCGTTCGTATAGCTTTCTAATGATTTATGCAAGCGAATCGCTCGGCTACGTGAAGCGACTGTCTAACGCCGCCGAGAGAGCCAGTTTCCGCACAACCGTCATAAAATGGGACACATTTAAATGCGGCGGTAACCTCGTTTGGCCGCGGCGTCAGCTGATTCTCGAAGTCACTATCACTTGGTCATGGTCCACGTTCTAAACCATGCGCCACGTCCACCTACCCGGGGCGAGTGTCTTTCCCCGCGGATGGCCCGATGCCGACACCGAGCTTTCCTTTCGTCTCGAGGAAAAGTCACTTACACGCCTCGTGCCCCGAAGGACCTTGAATCAAGGTTCGCTCCTTCGAAGCTAACGAGATCGAAGGCCTCGGTGCCTTCGAAGCATTTATCCCTAAGATTTCACTTCGACACTTTTTACCGCGTGTTCTTATTCTTCGTGGTACGCGACTGTACCGTAAAATCGATCGATAAACTCGCGTACCGTTTAGCCATTCGACGCGACACGGTGCCATCTCGATTCCCAATATTTCCTTTAATTAATGGGTAATTGAGATGCTCGACGGAGATCGACGACAGGTGTGTGACTCTGCTCCGAAACCTGCAGCTGATGATGTGTTAACTCGGCAGCAGTTCGTTTACATTAGCTGTCCAAACGCATGATTTATTTCGACGCTACGTTGGAAGGCATTTGTTGTATAATTAACACCTACCAGCATGTATCTTGTCGAGTGAATAATAACTCGAACGCTCGTTCTATAACGCAAAGATGGCCCGAGCGTAACGAGTTAATTAATAGAATAAAGCTATCCATGCCGTGTGTTTGACAAATTTAATTGATGAAATTGAGAATCGTCGGATCGATCGGGCGAACGAGACATTCCACGGGGGGAACACGTTACCGATCCCATACTTCCTTTCGATCGCCACCGAGGTATAAATAACTCACGTAGCCCAAGCACGTGTTAATTAAGGCCTGTTGGGAATGTACGGGGCCCAGATATGTCTCTCCGTCAGCCAGCCCGTTTCGTGACTCGGCCCAGGCTTCTCCACTCTCGCTTTCGGCGCGAAGGAGGCGCTTTCGGCAGGCTTTCGTAACCCTTTTTCCCAACCAGACCTGCTCGAAGCGTACACGCGCGCTCTCACGTATCTCGTGCCTCGACGCTACGTGTGTGGCTGGGCCGACTGGCTTGCTGGTCTCTCTCCCGTTGCCGTGCGGCTCTCGCACCCGCCTACTTTCGCTAGTTTGCGTAAGAAATGTATACGTATTCGGTTAGCTAATGTGCCTCGCGACGCGATATCTAAGGATCCCAGGCGACCTTTTTTTTTTCCCTTCTTCTTCTCTTTATTTCGCCGGATTTCCCTGCGCCACCGAGAAGAGGAAGGGAGCGAGGAGGGCAACACGGCTCTCAGGGACGCTTCTCTTTTCAGTGAATCGGGCCGTTGAGTAATTACGCTCCGTTGCGAAACGATCAATTTCACTCGCATACCGGCTGGTTCTTACTAATTCGATTAATTGAGGGAATCGAGCGGAGGTTCGGATAGTCTTAAGTGGTTCTGCGCTTAGTGTGATCTTATGTTTTACCTGAAAGCTACGATTCTCGTCGAGACGGGGGAGATAGACCGACCTCTTCAAATACGTATCAAGGCACCTTACGGAGGAAATGATTAGAAAGACTCTTTAGGCTTTTCTGGATTTTACGGCATCATTGCAATATGGAATTTGGAAGGCATCTTTACCATTTTTTATTTCTTTCTTGGCGTAGGTACTAGTGTTTTCTAGGCTGCTAAATTTTGATCTTTTAATTTGCACTTCCTCAAACACTCAGGAAAATTTTTCTCCGCTGATACTGCAACTGCTGAACCTTCGTTGGGCCATAAAGTCATTCAAGCCACTTAGAACTTAAACAAGTGTACCTCCCGCGCCTGTTCCCTCGATTTCAACAATCCGAGAATCTGGGTTCAGCATATTTGACAATACGTGACTTCCAGCACGGTTACGTAAGCTCAGAAATTTATCGTAATATCCACGGCCTTTCAAACAGCGAAACTATCGGGACTTTCTCGTCCCGAAGATCCCAAGAGAATCGCAACCGGGCCATTTCGCGGGTTTAAGCGAATTGGCGGCCATCGAAAGTGAAACCGAGCGGACTTTCATCCGTCATCTCGTAAACTCTCCAGCTGTCTTCTAATTACTAACCCATCGCCGTCCCTTTTACCCTCCGTTTCGGCCCCCCTACTCAACCCTCCGGCAGAGGACGCTCCATAATTCCCCGCGAAAGTCCGCCTCGCTCGAAAACCCGCAACGTTTCCTTCCCCTCCGGGTGAAAGATCCGCCGGTCTCGCCGTTGCTCTTTGCGAAATCCGTGTGTGGCGTGCAAACAGTCGTTTCCTCGAAGGTCCGACGCGAATCGAAACGCGAAGTCGCGTCACAGTGCAGGCAGTCAGGCGGGCAATTAATGGTCTTCCCGTTTGAAAATCGAAGGACACCCGCGCACGGCCTCGCGTCGGGACGCTTTCCGTGAGCGTTGCGTATGGCACGCTTAAAATACACCACGCACTATCACCCCATCCATTCCATTTCGATGGAGGTCACCCGGTAGCTTAAGTGGGTCTCGACCACTTGGTTAGTGTGTCATGGCATACACGTTGCTGAATAAACTTAATCTCAATACCGACGTTAATAAGTCAGTCGCTGCAGACTCACGCGAGTCCTTTTCTTGCATGCGCTTTTTTTCTTCTTCTTTCCCCCCCCCCCCCCCCCCCCGCCCTCCCTCCCGTCACCCCCTTGTTATTCCCGTTCCATGGCCTGCATTTCCAGTAAAACAACGTTTCTCGTTGTTCCCTCCCTCGCCCGCGTCTTTATCCGCGCGTAACCACGATACGCCCTATCATCGATCACGCGAATTGGGTTAATATCGAAGATTCCGCGGCGGAGACGTCGACTGGCGCGCAGGCCGGAGATCGATCGAGGGGTTTCGCAAAAATTTCGCCCGCCCGAGAAGCTGTCGCGAAACCCCAGCCCGACCTGGGTGCATTTATCGCTCATCCGAGTCGATCTGATTGCGTGTCCACGATGACCCCGTTACCACCATCGATTTCGTGACTCCGCTATTTTTTCCTGTTTTTTTTTCTCTCTTTGTGTCTTTCTTTCTTTTTTTTTTTTAACCGGACGGACGACCATTGACTATGGAACACCGGGCGTCTATATTTAAATGCGAGCTTGAGATAGATCGCGCGCTCCGGATCCGATCGATCCGTGACCGCTACTTAGCGCTGGACCTCGAAATTTACTGGCTTTGATAGAGTGTCGGTTGCTTTTTTTTTCTTCCTGCTTTCGTTTGGCCTACTTTTTGGCAGTCCAGTTACTCATCATTCCGCTAGGACTGTCGCAGCGTGTGGCTTTTACGGATAGGTGGGAGGATAAACCGTTTGGCAACTTCGTGAATTTTGAATTCATGGAAATTATTCATCCTCCGCGGCGTAAATAGCTTTTAATGAATCATCGATATTCTAGGATTTCAAAGGGTTACGGTGGTTCTCGATAGCCAGCTATGTCCGAGAGAAATTTTACTTGGACAGAATTTATGGATTTGATTTTTATTATCCCGCCTGTCGCGAACCACGCGCGGCTCGCCGCGGTATGTGTGACACGATCGGCCAATTATGTATCGACGCAGCTTTTTGCGGGGTCTGTGGCAATCGGCCGCGCTCGAAAATCGCGCGCGATATCTCCGAAATGGATCGAAGCGATCGGGCTCAAGGTCGAGCGACATCGGAACGATGTCGAAGATTCGGAGTGTCGCGAAATCTCTCCTCCGTTAGCTCCTCCGCCTTGAAGCCGGATTTTTCAGGCGCTCGGGCCTTGGAGCGTACGCAACGCCTGAATATAGTTTCCAGCCGGCCGCAAATGGTAGCCGTTGATAATTTTTCGCTCTTGCCCCGGGTCATGGTCTGAATGAAATTCAGATTACCATCGCGTCAGAATTATATCGTATCTGGATCCGCGCGTTATCGCGCCACCACCGCGTTTCGTGGGAAGCGATCGATTCATATTTAGCTTCCCTTGAATTCCAAGCCGAGCCAATTACTCCTATCCTGCGGTATAATAACAATTACGCCATTGGCGCGTTTGCTCGATAACGGTAAGATAAATTTATCTTTTAACAACGAACACAAGGGCAGTTTTTTTACCGTTGGAATTAAAAATACGAATGTATACCAGCTCGCGATAAAGAGTATCCTTGCCTGGCTTTAGTCACTCTCCGCGGAGCGGGCAATTCTTTCCGAGCGGGAGCCGTCGTTTTGGGAACGGCGCGAAATATTTCTAGCCCCGGCTGGAAAGCGCGCTTCTCAACTTTTACCAGTAAAAGTGTCCCACGAAATTTATTTCCAGCACACTCGGCCGCCCCCTTTCGCGTGCTATTTCCTCCCGCCCCCCCTCTCCGAAATTTCATCGGCCCGCTCGAGTATAAGGGTCCACCGTGTCGTAACTGCAGCGACAGGTTGCGTCCCTTCGAGGGAGCCGATCGATCGGTGGACGAGCGAGCTACCGGGCCTCTGCAGGGAACGGCCGACGGTATAGAAATCCAAGTGTAGCCGGGGAACGCTAGAAACGGTCAGGGAGAGACGGATTACCGGTGGATAAGAATGTGTGTCTAGTTTAGTGGGCAAGTAGGTCGCGAGGGAAACCAACGCTGGGGTTACGCAACGTAGTTCCAGTGTTATACAACTATTGACTCACCGGATTAACAAGTAGGCTGGGTGAAAACGAAAGCTGAGTGTGCCCGGGCTGCCTTTTCTCTCTTGGTCCCGTTTCTCTTCCCGTCTCGCTCCGTTCCGACAAGCGATCTCGCTTTCGCCTCCGGGACTACGCCGGCGTGGGTACGCGTGCGCCTCGATTTTATGCGGGAAAAATTTTAAACCGACGGCAATTAAGTACCTTCGCGGCCACCTCCGTGTCTCGTTACGATATCGGGCTCTGTATTATCTCCTTTTAAAGAGTCGCGCGACATTTATTTGTAATAATTCATTTCTGTTAGTTTGATTTTTTTTTAAAGAAAGTGTTTGATCGATTTTTCTGAGACTTTCGGGATATTGTAATATCGGATTAAGGTAGATAGAAAAGAAATTATTAAAAATGAGAAGCAAATAACAGAGTTACACGGCCCAGTTCGTTGGTGACGCAATCGTTCCACTGCGGGCAACGTAGAGTCTATTGTATTTATCTAAAACCAAAAATCGAACAATGTTTGTTTAGTTTATGAGTGCACGCGCAAATCGTATAAATTAATAATTGAAAAGTGAAGAAAATGCTCGCAAATATCCGTGCACAAGGCCGAGTCGATTGGTTGAATATTTTTGGAGTTATTTTTAGAGGCTATATCCGTTATAATTTTTCAAATTTTGTTCTGCGGCTTTAGGAGCATATTATCGTGATGTTCAATTATTGATTTATGCAAAAGAAATCGGTTTCTTCGCCCCGCTGTACCAGGCTCCTCCCTTAAGTAGGAATTTAAACACAGGGTTAATATAGAAAATATTGAAATTTGGTAGTACGATGGGGGAGTGCGGTTACATTTGAAAGGTAAGGGGAAAACAGGGAATCTTCATTTTGGGGGTTTTGCGATTTATAGCATACTACATAGCTTTACTACTCTGCTCAGCCCGAAATATAGATCCTGAATTTATAAAAAAACTTATCTATTTTTTTGTAAAAATAGTCACATTCATCTGAATTAGCTAAGCATAATGAGCCGGAACACATTTCGTGACCTCAGAGTTTAGCGTTCGAAAGTTTTTAGGCGACAGACAAACACTTTCTGCTTCATATATGAAGATTTTGTTGGTGGCAACTGGACCTACAGAACTATCGAATTATAAATGCTTACAAACTAGAAATGTCAACATAAGGCAACGTCAAAAATTTCGTGTACCTACTGGTTAAAAACAGGAAATGTCCACTTTGCACTGGAACAAAATACGAAATCTCCCCACTCTTTGCCTCGGCATAATCCTCTGCCGTCAAGATAACCCAACAAATTATTTAAGAAGAGAATTATATAAGAAAATTAAATTAAATTAAATTAAGTAATTTTCTCGATAAAGCTATCCCGTGACATTCCCTGTTTTATACCCCTTAGCCTTCATTTAGATAATTTTTCGCGATGGATATTTCTCCCCTCCCTAAAACCGATCGAATTCAAACAAACTCCCTGCTTCGCGATACAAGACAAAAAAGGGCTAATCGAGTTTACTTACGTAAGTAAATATGGTTGACGAGGTACATCGGTGTACTTTCGACGGGCGAGGCGCGCCAGACGATAGGGCATTTCGATCGACCTTTTTCCCATCGAGAGCGCTATCGATCAAGTAGCCAAAGCGGTGTAACGTCATAATCGCGGGGGCTCGCGTGGGACAGACTTACGTGTGTGTCTCTGACGCAAGCCGCCGATTCTCTCGCGTGCTTTTTTTTTTTCTTTTTCTTTTCCTTTTTCCCCCCTGGATCGGCCGCCAGGGAAAAAGAATCAGGCCAGCCGCGCGCGAATTTCTTTCGCGGAACACGCGAGCCTGGCCGGCGGAGCTATGCAAATCGCGGCACAGAAATCACCGGTGCCGCTCAATTACCCGGCCGTCTGATCTAAAAATAACGGGCCACTTAACGCCCCGTGCGCCGCGTCGTTTTCGAGACCCGCCTCGCGAGACAATTGACGCGGTCTCGCGCTCCTGGTAGCCGCGTCAGAATCACCCTGTACCCATTCGCGCTGTGCCCCGACGCCCGAGACGCGTCACCGACGCTCGGGCCGATGGAACCGGCTCGATACTCGCGCCCGTTCATATTTTATGTCTCAGCCGGCGCGGCGGTGACTTTCGATTTCTTTTTCGACGATCGCTCTCGCCCGTCGAAACCAGTTTCTCGCTATCTCTTCCCCTCCCCGTTAAACGTCGCCTGCTCGTCACCGGCTTCGAGGAGCGCGCGCCCAGCCGTCTTATCGAGCCGGCCGGATCGAAGGTAATGCAGCTCCGCCGCGTCGCGATATGCACGGGTCTCCTCGCCTCCGACGCTAACATCGCCCGACCTGCCTCAAACGCGCAAGGCGAGCCGCGGTCTTGAGGACGCGGCCCGCAAACTGGAACACTTATGTCATGGGAAAACGGTGCTCGCCGCGGCTCACGCGCGTCGCAAAATCCGAGGAAAAACAGCGACGAACGGGAGAAAAAAAGCCGGCGACACCTACGGCCGATTTTATTCCTGTTTCCCGCGGACGGCTATCTTTAGCGCGCAGCGACTTTGATCGTTGCTGTAAAAACGCCTCGTTTGATGCCTCGCGGATGACGGACATTTCTTGGCCGTTCTGATGCACTGCGGCCGAGGAGAGCTTTTCATTGGCTTCGGGGAAGTGTCGAGGTGAATTTTTGATAGCGTCGGGATTGAAGTTTGATGGGACAAGAGCAGATGCGGTTGGCAAGAAATAGTGGCATGCTTTAAGCACCTATGTACTAGGAATTCGAGCAACGTTCGTGTTAGAATAGACAAGTATTGTACTTCGAACGTATGGATGGCTTAGTACTGTATAAATACTTATTGTATGTCCACTTTTTGTGAAATTATGGAGTTGGATTCAGTAAAGCGGTAATTAACCGAATTTCGTGGAACCGAGGTGATTAGGAAATTCGAATTGTTCGGAGAATTAAGCATGCGTTTACTTTACACAGTTTATAGCTATAGGAATTATACATAAAATTACTTATTAATTACTTATTAAACAGTATTTATATTACGCAAAAGTCAATCGATCAATCGGCACCGCTACGCTGGTTCGAAGAAGTGGGGTGGATAGCGATGGTTCGGAGAATTTACGCTGTACTGTATTTATTTTATTATAAAGTACCCTACCTCTGCTATTTTAAAACTGTTTCTCTGGAAAACGCTGAAAGTGGATTTAATTATTATTATTGAAAATTAACGGACAAAATCCCATACAAAGCATCATTACAATGACGCGATAAGGTTTTCCTCGCACAATAGCTTACCCTTAAACGAGGAAGTACCTGCTACTAGAAAAATAGTTATCATAGTCCACATACGAGCTAAATACTTATGATTATGCGATACGAAAGGTGGTCTTTTTCTGACGCATCTGGTAGGAGCATATAGATCAACAAGTTCCAGGTGTGCAGAACAATTAATTTCACTATTAATAATCTGAAATAGAAAGGCCGTGTCTGTTAAAGTTCTGTGTGCAGCCACAGTTGTCATATTTAGTTTAATAAGTATCGATGCAAAATCATGATCCGAGGCAGGCCTGTGGATGTGTATTTTATATTCAGAAAATCTGGGAAACCTGTGCTGCACTCTTTCCAGTCGAATATTGTATTTAATTGAATCGGGTGGCCATATAACGGGTGCATAAGGGAGAGTAGGGTAATTGCGAATACCTAAGCAGAAAAACAGACAGAATGAAAACTATATGAGAAATAAATTTGTTTATTATTTGTAAACATACTTAAACTATTCATCTACAAAGCTCATTTACTCTAAATGAGGTCTGACTAAGGATATGTACAACAACTTAATAGTAGGTATTTATATTTACAAAGTCAGCGGAAAAACGTTTTATGATCCCTAGAATTTTCAAGTCTGTGTTAGCGATCATTACAAACTGTTTGAAAAAATCTACCGTGGATGTGATACGGACTCCAAGGCTCTTAATGCCATTTACTTCAATTAGAAGAGCATTGTCAGATGTATATGGGTAAACAATTGGTTTCATATTACGAGAGAACCTTATAACATGCCATTTAGAAAATTTAAGATTTAACACGTTTATATTCCACCTCAGAACCAACTTAGAAATCCATTAAGACCCGATTGCATTTCAAGATATGCAATGTCTATCCAATATTTGCGGCGCAAATCATCGATATGTAAAGGTTTCCGCCAATCCGTAATTTTAGACTCATTTATTTTATCACTCGAAGCTTCGAAGGTATCCCTCGGTGTTTTCTCTGCAAATAAGAATTTCCACCCCACCCACGCCAGACCCTCGGGCGCTCGTACCACAGCGAATTAGTAAATGCACCGTATTCGCTGGTCATCGCGTTAACCCGTTTTCCAAGAGGATGGAAATCGATAGGGGCTAACATCTACAGAACGGCCAGCGAAACCAAAAAAGCTCGAGTGTCGTGCAATTAAGGAACTAGGTAGGTAAGAGATTACAAAAGCGTAGTTAAGTAGTCAGCGTAGAGTGTGTTTCGCAGTCCTCCGGCCGTTATTACCAAAGAGGGGCCGTCCTAACTCCGTTCCCAATCCGAAATAGTGAAATCGGCTGCTAAGCCCGTTACGCAAGTAGGAAGCGAGGAGGACCCATTGGCCAATACGGGGAACGGTTGCGTACAGCCGCGCTCCGCCGAAAAAGAAGTCGCCCCGTGTCACGAAATCGTCCCACCTAGCCAGCAACGTCCCTCGCTCCTCGATCGTGAATACCGCATCGCGGTGTAATCTAGGGAACTCCTTATTACAACTAAGAAGGCGGGGACCAGAAGATAGTAAATGAAAATAAACTATTGCAACAGTTTGCTCCGCGGGACTACGGCGACGATAAGTGGTACGGTAGAAGGCTGTGGGTGGATGACAGATCAATAGCGGTGACATAGTTACCGAGTAAACCTGGCCCAGTTTTAACGCGACCTCATTCCACCGCATCTTCCTTCCTTCCTTCCATTCCTCGCCGCTTTCTTTCCTCGCGCGACCTCCGGCGTCTCTAATTCCGAATTACCCGAACGCGAAATCTAATTTCCAACACGTTCCAACCGCGATGCTGGTCTCGAGTTTCCCCTGCCCGATGGGTTCTTCCATCGAAAACCGTTGATCTACGGGGAGGTTCGCGGCGGCGATTGACGATGCATTGTTTAGTCGTGGGACGAGGAGCATAGTTATTACTTAGTCGAAAACGCAGGCGAGATGTTCGATCGCCGCCTGGCTACGTGGAAAGAGGCTGACCTTTGAATCGTGACACGGTTAAAAGACCGCGATGCGGTAAGCGAGACCTCCCCACCCGTGGGGGGGGAGAAGATTAATGCCTGCCCGCCGAAAGTGCTCCTCGGTACCCGTGTTGCAGAAATTTTGATTACACCCGGGATCTATAGGCCAACCCCGTCGTTTCGCAACAGGCATCGATGGCCATCGATATGCCCGCGGTTTTATTGTCGTCCAGCCGGTGGATTTGAGAACGTTTCGAGAACGTTACCGTATCTGGAAATAGGTCGGTGGCGGTGCCACGTGTTTCTACCTCCGCGCGACTATAGCTGTACGGTACGCTTGATAATATATTTACATCGCCGTAGTTTTCTGTAACTTCTCAAGACTCGCGGTAGACACTTTCAGTGCGTATACATATTTATTACCCTTGCTGAATAAGTTCGTGGCACATTAGCTAACACAGCTGGACTTTCTCCGTGGAGCGGCGGTTCGCCTCGTTAAGGCGAGACATCTTACTCGAACGCTGCCAGTCTACCGATGGTCAGGTACCATTGTCACGGCATGCGACCTTTTCGCGCCGGCCTTCGTATCTCCTATGGATTCCGCGTTGCTGGCAGCCACTCACGCGATAGTTATTTCTAAGACGGTCATTTCTTCCTGCACCTCGGTCCGACGGAAGAGGCGATGCCTTTCTTTCTGGACGGAGTAGTGGCCGCGCGTAGACTCGAAAGTGCACGAGGAACGCCAGGAATAGAATAGGCTACCGATCGCCGGCAGATTATCTTCGAGCTACATAAATAAATCGATTCGCGACGCGATACACCGCGTAAACAGTGCACGGTAATCGAGCCGCTTATCGCGGAGGCATCGAGTGAGAATCACGCTCCATTCCCGCGCGTCCACGAGGCGCGACGATCGAACGCCTCGGGACGACAGCCGCGTGGTCCTTTCGCGCTGATAGGACCTGGCGCGGCGTGAAAATTATCGTCGCTCGTAACGCGCGCCGCTCACGGTTCCTAGCTTTCGTTTCGTAACCGGCGTCGGTCTCGTCCATGGGAGCGCGCGGCTATCGTTCGTCGCGGGGAAACCTTCGTGGATCATTTCGGGAGAGACGTACTACAGTTTTTTTTATTATTATTATTATTAATTGTATGGGAATCCCTATGGTAGGGCAATTCCGGGAGACGCAGCCGGGCTGGAGAGTTGGTCGAAACAGTTGATTTCTGGAGAATTAATTGTTCCGAACCTTAACACATTTTTACATATAGCAACTCGACCAACTCTCCAACCCGGCTGCGTGTCCCGGAATTACCCTATGCAAAACGAAAGACCAGTGTAATTTACAGGTAAATTTACATGGGGTAAAGGACCCAATTACTGACACATTAAGCGTTGATACTGAGATTATCTTATAGTCATGTACTTATAGACTAAAAGTATATGTTGTTCTTGTTATTTGTCACTGTTTAATATGTTTACTTGTTGAAAAAAAAATTGGCGGCAGTCCAGACTGTCTTTTTATGTTCTTCCGTAGTGCCTTCTCTACTTTTTCTGGTTTTACTTCCTCAAATTGGGTGAAAGCACTAGTAGTCGGCCACAATCTAGTAGTCGACCACTTTTATTGTTTAGCTTAAAGAGATAAGTACTGAAATAAAGCATTTATTAAATGACAATTTCATATTTTATATTGAATTTCTAACTATAGAATACGAAAAAGAGCTCTTTATAGGTAAAAAATAAATGCTTTTAAAGTGATCTGTAAACTAATTTTGATTCTACTTGTGTCATTGCTGTTTTTCAACACGAGAAGCATAAATGGACCTTGAATAGAAACGACAAATGTAATTCAGTTCTATACATTTTTTACTGGAAAATGATGTTATTTCACTGAAAAAGCACCAACAGTTTTATATGCGCTTAAAAAATTAAAAAAAAGGGGATAATTTATGTATTTATGAGAGGTCGGTAATCATTCTCTTTCAATTTCCAATAGTCGACCACAGTGGTCGACTTCTGAAGCTAACTGCATTCACAGTGAACGCTAAAAGTCGACCACGCGTTAACTATAATTTTTTTTAATCTAATCTCAGAAACGGGATGACTGTGCATTATTAACATAAATTTAGTAACATGAATTGTAACACGCATACACTCCAACAAAGAGATAACGCTTTACACGTTGAAAAAATCAAAAGATCTTTAGTAATGCCTTTGGCAAACATCTATTCTATCCAAAGCAATAAAAAAAAGATCTTCAAAAGAAGAATTGCCAAATGCAGTATTTTCTATGTAATACTTCTTAGAAACAGCATTTCGACCCATTTCTTTGTGTCTTCGCTGTGAAGTAGCTTCCTTCAGCTGTCCTTTCACCCATGTTGGTGTGGCTTTAGCCGTTGCTTCTCTCATACATACCCTCGGCATGTCCCGAAGAGGATTAATTGATGTTGCATCTCTCCTTCGATTTTGAAGAAAAGTTCTTAAAACTCGTTATAAAAATCGTCATACCGAGAGATGAAACTACTCTCGCAATATAAAAAATAATAATAGTTAAATCAACGCGATAACAAGGTAATAAACAATTTACTCACCGTTCGCAGAAATATTTCGTGCGAAATCCAAGACAATAAAAAGTTTTATCAATCTTAACACACTTAAACAACACGACCAACGTGTTTTGTCTAATGAGACTACATTCACACACAAAAACACTAGTATCAACAGTTCGATCAACGTTACCAATTTATTTAGTGCGGCCGGAATAATAACCGGTGCGTCTCTCCCGGAACGACCCTACACCTTCCTACATCCAGTCCCAACGAATATCCCCTCGCGATTCTTCTCTATAGGTCCTCGTGTTTGCCTCCTTAAACGGTGCATCGTCGTCGGGCCTACCGATTATCGACTTCTACAGTCGATAAGGGAGGACCGCCGTGAAGTGGGGTGGAGGGGCGCTTATAACGTTGAAACGGTCTGCTGCACTGCGGCTGACCTTGAATGTTACTTATCTACCGATGGGAAATACTGCTCACGACGACGTATAGCTATTACGCGTTACTCTACCTGCCCTGAATAATTTCGCGACTTGTTGTTCCCCGCGTGCGCACCGCTGGCTACCTGAGCCGCGCATCGTCGGGCTCCGGTAGCGCAACAGGAGTAACCGTGGCTGTTATTTGCATAGCCCAAGGGGTGGCCGATCGGCCGAGTGATCTTGGATTAATTTCCACGCATACGGGGATCGAAATATCGTGGAATCAAGGAGAAAGTGGAGCAGCTAGAGGGGGACAGAGGGCTAAGTTAATTGCAGGTACGATGCTCCCTTGAGTCTCCATATGCCTGGGACTGTTTCGTAGGGAAAGGCGCGCATCCGTCTCCGCGCAGGTGTTCACGCGTGAAGCGTGTCGGCGCGACGCACCGCCGCTGCTTTATATATTAAATACCACGCCGTTCTCGCTCGGCGACGAGTAGAATAAAGGCCCGATGTTTGCCGCGGTAAATGTTGCGAGTCTCGACAACCCGCCCGACCTACTGCGGTGCGACCGAGCATCGCCGTGCTTGCCATTGTCTGCCGCGCGACAGTGTAAACAACTGGATGCTCGATGCCGAACTACCGTTCCGCCGAGCATGCGCCTGGCGGGGAGCGTTCAGGGAATATGTCCATGTATCGTAAAGATTCGCGAGGCAAGCGTGTCGTTGTAAGGCTTCCACAGAAGCACGTGCACGTGCACGCTTCGTAGACGCTGGTTTCTATTTGTGAACCAAACACGCGAGCGTGCTGTCTCGCGGGACGCCAAAGCGGATAATAAAATAATAACCGGGCGCTGGCTTAGGCCGCGCGTCTCGCGGTGCGACAGCGCGTCCTCGCGCGCCACTCTGCGCGCAAGCGCTAGACGCGCGAAGCACGGATTCGCGAAATAGATTATCAAGCCCCTAAAAACATCTCAGCGACGACTCGATCGTCCGCTCGCGTAGAGTAGATGCGAAACGCAGTCTGAAACGGAGCCAGGTAACCGCAGAAAGCGGCTGGGACGGATAAACATTTAGTTACGCTCGTTTCGAAATACCTACCTCGCGAGGGGCCTGCACGATGCTTCTGTCCTTCTCGTCTGGCCCGAGTGATTCGCGTCTGTATTGGTCAGAAACAGTCGCGCAGGAGAGCGCACCAGCGCGAACCTACGAGGGTATCGGGCACATCGAATAATCAAGTGGCTCCCGCAGACGTAGCCTGCGTCTGGAAGTGTAGTACGCGGGCAACGAGCGGCCCGAGCCAAGGCAGACAGACAGAGGCGCCCTCGGTCCACGCGGAGCGGCGCGGAGCGAGCTTGTAACGCGCAGCAAGAGCGCTCCTCTCGCGGGGAGAAGTGTGTCAAGGGCAGAGAGCTAGCAGGGCACCGGTCCGTGACGAGCCGAAACGAAACGAGAGAGCTCGAGTTTTACCTGGCCGTGCCTACCTCCCTGGCTTCTCTCTGCGCCTCTCCTCCTCCCGCGGCTGAACTTCGCGCCGCCGAAATCGCTTTGTACCTTGTGAAATATCCCTTTCCACTTTGGCCCGTCGTCTCGCGACTCCACCTCGCCCCGGCGCTTCCACGAATTGCATTAAACGCGTCGACGATCGAGCGAGCGAATCGGCCGGGGCCGGGCCGTAGGGGGCCGCGAAACAACTCGGGCGCTATTTTTCACGGAGATCTCTATCGTCGATCGATCAGTTTAGGGTATGAGAATTTCTGCGAATCGGATACCTATACCGGGGGCAGAGCAAAAGTAACGAGCGAGATTTGCATTCTTCGTTCAGCTCGTATAACATATACAAGCTTGTTTATTTTCTTAAGATATTTTTAGTTAGAGTATGTACCAAGTGCACGTAAAATCTGGGCCAAATCCATGATCCCAGCGTTGCGCGCAACCCTCGCCAGTACAAACAGGCCGTTCAACTGGACCCACGCTGCGCGGTTAAAGGCTTTCGTTGTCTTCATCGATCAGATTTTCCCCAAAGTGGGGGTTTTCGTTCTTAATCGATTCGACACGGGGCGCTTTCTTTGCGAACACGTGGCTCGAGGTACGCGAAACATTTCACGGAGCGATTCGGTGAGCGGGTGCTTGCGACACAGTCACGCCCCCCCCCCTCTCTCTCTCTCTCTTTCTCTCTCTGCGTCCATGTGAAAAATTCCCTTTGTTAATCGGTTCGGGAATGGAAAAAAATAAAACGGTGAAAGCGGTTCACAGTTCAACGCGTACCGGGCAGCAGCTTTGTCCAGTGTGAACATTAAAGTCAGATTGAATCGCTCAACCTCCAACCCCGGGTTGGAATTTGGATCAAGGAGGGCTCTGCTTACGGAGCGTGACGCCTTTATGGAGCTTACACACGGAACGAACTACGCCCGCGCGTACGCCTCTCGAGAAACTCGAGATACACCGCAGAGATACGCGCGTGCAAAGAGAGAAAGAGAGAGAGAGATAGATGGAAAGGGTGGGCAGAGATATGGAAAGAGACGGAGGCTTGTTTAGCCCCGTTGATTAAACCGAAAGCTCGTCGAACTTTTGGGGCGATCTCGTGGAAAGCAGGATTCGACGATCAATAAGCTTCTCGTGGCTCGCTTTGAGCGCCGACACCCACGCCTCTTGCTCCATTGCGCGCACACACCGCCGCCGTTCACAGCTCCGGCAAATGGGTTAACGAGAATGAAATTCGTAAATTCTGCCGTCACAACATAAAGCTGACGCAGAGGTGACACGGGTTGCGTGGAATTTATTAACAGGGCGATCTTTCCCACCGCAGGCTGACCTTTCCCTTTTCAACGTTGCTGAATAATTGCTGGGGGCCACGCTTCGCTGTTAATGAAAACTTTCCTATACGCAACTTTTCCGCGTCGGCTTTCCTGGGCAAACGCTAATTGCAGCGCGATAATTCCTAAGGACGCGCGAGAATCAGCTAGCGCGCAGTTACACGGCAGTGTAAACGCGTTACGTGCAGGAATTACATCAGTTATGGGTCAGTTGAGATAGGTGAGCCTGGCGGATTAGCCTGTGCTGGATTTTTCTCGCACGACGGTGGCCGCGAGGCCGTCTACATCGTTGACGGAGGGAGGACACACGAGCTGCGGTTCGCGGGGATTCGCGTCCTCCGCGGGAAATCCGCGAAAGATACGGCCGGGCACCGGCGGCCAGGTGGAATCGCGTGGCACGATACTGCCGTGGAATCGGGACAGAGCTGATACGTGCGGCGATAGCCGGCCGCCGCTGTACAGGGGTTTTATGCTGTTCACCTTTTTGTCCTCTCTGGGAGCGGAGGGAGGAAGAGAAAAACGGACACAAAGGTAGCTAAGTGCACCGAAGCAAGACGCGTTGTCTTGGCTGCGCTGCGTGCCGCGTCGGTGCTCCCCCGACCTCCCCGTACGCGCGAAAGCTCGTCCATCTTGACGAGAGGCGACGCCTTTCTCCGAAACTCCGTCCATCCTTCGGCTCGTTCCACGCTCGAAAGATGCAACGGCACAGCCGAAGGTTCGAGGTATTAGGAGCATCAAGGCTAGATTAGCGGAGACTTTAGTTCTTCCTATAAGCTGCTAAAACATGCACTCAGGGAAAATTGATGCATTTGAAGTGCACTGCAGGCTGCCCTGCATTCCTTGTATCGTTCCAAACGAAATCGAACCCGAACGCCGTGCAACCGAACGCTACCCGAGTCTCCACGCCGCATTCCCCGACAATTAGATCAATCTGGGAAAATCTATTGTTCGTGGAAAGCCGCGTGGAAAACGAAGAAGAGAAAGATCGCCGATGAGATGGCTAGATGTAATCCGAACGGTGTTGCAACAGTCCGCGGAGGATTCAGACGAAACTGGAGGACGGCCGTTGAGAATAGCCGCCGATAGTTTGGAGGCTTTAGTCGAACGAAAACACTCGAGATATACGACGCCAAATCCAGAGGGAGGAATCAACAGTTCTATTCCTTCCTCCTTTCTGATCGTTTCGTCCGATCGCTCTCGCGAGCGACGCGAACGATGCGACGTCCGAGACGAAGCATTTACGCGCGCGTAATTTCGTCGTTCTTTCTTTTCATTCCGCTTGAAAAGGGAAGCTCTTTGAGCACGCCGGAATTAGGACAGCGCGGACCATAACCTGCGGGGGTTTTTTATGCCGGCAGGCTTGTTTTTTTTCTCTGCCTTTCCTTGCGACGCATACGCTACCGTGGATGGGTGCAACGGAGCGAGACGCGTTACTCCGGCAAACTCTCGGTACGTGTGCTCGTTGTGCGTGCTCACAGAACAGGAAGGCGAAAAACGAGGGAAAAGGAACGGGGGAATTTGTATCCCGTGTTTAATATCCTTCTATTTCGAGTGCAACCGAGGAGCGAGTCTTCGTCAACACCCGTCGCGGTATCCGCTACCCACCCACGCTTCCAACAGCTTTGAATTTAGAATAATACCCTCGAAACATCTCGCCTCTTCGTTCCTCTCTTCAGCCCAGCCCCCCCCCCCTCCCCTCCGGTCGCTAACTGTCCACTCCACCTAGATGTTAGGCCCCGAAGGGTTCCCAAGGACGTTTCGTAACCCGGAAAAGAAGTGCCAGCGAAGCCGGCGCGCGGGTCAAGCTACGTCTTTTCGAGCATATATCCGCGGCGGTAATGCGGCGTTTAAGGCTACCTGTTATTCCGTGGTGTGTCAGCCTATTTATATCGGCCTAGATTCCGCTTTTACATCGCAAGCCACAGGTACGCGCCCCGAGGAGCGCCGGAGATTCTCACGATATGGAACGCCGATAAATTTATGGCCGCGATTAATATTTGCGAAATCGTCTCGCCCTCGCGTTTCGTACGCGTGCCCGACCCCCGCGCGACGCTGTCTCGCGTCTGACCGAGTTGCAGCGCCGTCTTTTCAGTCCACTTTGCGCGGCAGCCACGGAACGATCGGCTCGATTTATGTTTCTTTTTTTCCTCCCCCCCCCCCTTGTTTTTTTTATCCCCGATCGTTTCTTCACGGCCCGCGAAACCGCCTCGTAACACATCCCGCCGGGGGAGTTCGTTATCGGGGAAACTGTCAAGGTTTTAGAAATCTTCGATTCACGGAACGACCGTGCGGAGAGGCGTTCTTCGAACGGTTGCCGCTCGGGGGACAATGGGAAGCTTAAGCTTTAGCTTAGAGTCGATTTCAGCTGGTTCGACAACCCCGCGCGCTTCCTTATAGGCTAGTCGCGATCGGTAACGAGCTTATTCTGTCCCCCGTTCTTTTATTTCTATACTCCGTCCTGATAGAGGGCGACTGAATTATGTCGAAGGTGGATTCTAGGAGTTATTTTCGGTGGGCGGTTCACTCGATCGCTACCCGACTCCGTAGGCGCGATCCCTATCTCCATTTAGAACTAGACTGTGATTTTCTAATATTGATTCGCCGGTCTCGGGTGGGTACGCAAGAGCGGCGCGATGCAAGCGATACCCAGCGACGCTTGCATGTTCGTAAAATGTTATATTTTTCCACGCCGTCATCATCCTTCGCGCATGGCCTACTTGGCTTCGTGTAAAAAGGGCTCGGCTCTAAATCGGGAGCAAGTTTACGCTGCCCATCTCTCGCTCTAACTTTATCGACCATCCACCAATAATGATGCCCGCGCCCGAAACGAACCGCTCCGAATTCGCACGGCGCCGCTCGATCGGCCGAGATGAAAGATGCACTTCGCGCCCGAACACCTCCGTCGATTCCTCCCAACCGGCGTACCGTGCACGCCTGCCAGGCTGGCGCGAAACATGGCTCGTCTCGGCGGGCTTCGAACTTCCATTCCTTCCACGCTTCCAATTGGCGGAGCGGAGAGGCGAGGGACGTGGTGGGGGAAGTCGGACCCCGGTGGTGGGGAGCGCTACTCGGCTGACCTTGAACGACCAATTCCCTTTGCCGCGACTATAGGCTTTCATATATCGCATAGGTAATACGTCAAAGGAGCGCGCGAACCATGAACCATAACATTCGATAATACCTGTATTTATGCAATACGCTGCATCTCCGAAACAGTATTTTCCAATTACTGTTCTATTTCCTGAACTGCACAGATAGAATAACTCGGGTAAGTCCGTGATAGTTTTTTAGTATTTGTCTATTCACTGATAATATTCAGAGATGGGCAAAAAATTATTTGAAATAAAAATTTGTGTACGAAATTTTTATTTCAAATAATTTTTCTGATAATATTCGCGTGTTCTCAAAGTGAGTTTAGGATATAATGGCAGGTCAGACGTCAGAGAAAGAAATCATAGGTTAACAGAAATTTATTAAGTATATTTAATTGAAAATATATCAAATTAAGTTTTCACGATATACCTTGGTTACTTCTTGGTAGCTCTGGTAACTCCGTGGTAGTTCTCGCTGCCCCGATACATGTTCACCAGCTACTTATTTATATTACTTTATATAATTTCACATTATTTTACATAATTTTACATAATTTTACGTGATTTTACATAATTTGCATTATTTTACATTACTTTACATTATTTCATATTATTTTATATTATTGTTATTTTGTGTATAATCAATCCTTTTATAATCATTAGAGGTCTGAGACGTAAGGAAACATTGTTTCTGCTATTGACTGTCAGAATATCTCAAACAGAGCAATCAGAAACGCAGGCTCAGGCACACGAAAAATAAGAATTTAGTTATTTTCATAAACGAAAATAGCACTGATGCCTTATTGTATGATAATTTCAAGAATAAGTCTTGTTAAAGTGTCACCTTACCATCACCTTCCTGGCGTTCTAATTTTCTATTTATCATCTAAAGCACGTATCGTTCATTCGCTCCACTAACGACACACCTCAAAATTTGCGGTTGTCTAACGTAACTTTCAAATCTCTTTCCCCTAAAATCGTGAATTTTGAGTTATGTCGTTGCAACAAACGAGGAATATAATACATAAACAAACGACTGTTCACAATTATTAAGTAGAATTTCCCAAATAATGCGCTGCTGGAACAAAAACGTTCTCAATCCATCACACCAACTTCAATTAACTGATTCTGTTACCGCAATTTAAACTAGAAGATCAACACTGCCTATTAATTGTTTTCAAACTAAATTGGACGCAGCAACTCCGAGTTACACGCTAATGAAAAAGCATCACGGAGTAACTACTATCGCGTACGAAGCCGAGTTTTAACCATCGGTATCCTATAACGGTGACACACGTGATAGGAGAGTGTCTTTTCTGAACGCTGTGCTTTCCGTGTGATGAATGGCGTAGAAAATAGGAAGCGGACCCTATCGCCGGCGAGAGGGGTCGCGAGCGCATATTCGTAGGGCGCGCGGTGGATGCACCGAGACTAAATTTACCCGTCAGCCCGCTAATATCGCGGACAGAGACGCGTTTTTTTTTTTTTTTTTTTGCGTGCCGGCTTAGTCAGTCTGGGGGCCTGAACGTGAAGTGCAGCGTGCAGCCAGGCGTGCGGCGCGGGGGCTTTCGTGCGTGGAATAGGCTCAAGGCTGCACCGGTGCAACGCCGAGCGGCTAACTACTCGCCGCGTGCTGCCTACTGCTCTCGCTGCCGGTCTCTCGGGCCGTGCTACCTGCTCCCCCGATCGGTGGTCGATCAATCGATCCCGATAGGATCGAGAGCTCGCTGCAAAGAGGCGCTGACGTAGAACGATGAGTATCCGCCCGAGGAGCGCAGGATCTCCGCGGGACGAGAATCGAGAGAGAGACGAGCCTCTCGGTTCAAGTCACGTTCGCGGTAGACGAAAACAATTGTCCTTTTCCTCTGCTCGATGACTACGCGCTTCCCGCCATCCCCCTTCCCTCGATTTTTTTTACGTCTCTCTATTTACGTCGATTATGTAATACCGCGCGATAAGAGCGTGTTTTCGAATTCACGGTTCGTACCTTCGAAGTCGCGTGATGGAAACGGAAATCTTGGGCGACGGCGACCGTATCGCCGCGAGGATGCGAGATTATCGTGCTCTTATCTGATCGATATCGACGGAGTCGGTATTTTGTTCGATCCGAGCGGACGGATATCTATGAATTTTCGCCCGCTGATTCACCCTCTGCCGAGAAGGAGCGTGTGTCATCCGCGGATTCTAGTTGTGCAATCGGGGGATGTAGTGTGTGAAATCTATACCACATCTCATGAGTATTCTTGCAATTCTAATTCTAATTATAATGATAATTATGATTCAGAGCTCGATTTAGATTATTATTATTATTAAACGTCTTTATTACTCAAAGAGGGAGAAGGAACCGATAACAGTAAAGGCGAGGCTGCAGTGGTAACACTGTTGGGAAGCCTAAGCGCGTACAATAAAATAAATTAAACTAAACTAGAGAAAAAAAAAAACAAACGTAACAAACATTAAGAATAAACTAGACTAAGTTAGCTCAAGACTTAAAGCTAACACGAGAATAGCACAAGTAAGAAACTTCAGTAAGGTTAAGGTTTTTCCCGCCCTTTATATTTAATTACAAGTAAAATATAATTTTTCACAGCGAGTGAAATTTTTTGTAATAAAAGCCTTTTGTGTTATAAAAAATTTAATATTCATAAATTGCGAATTGGCTAATTTAAAACAAATCTGAATTGGAAAGGAACTACGCATATTTCTATGCTTGTCTATTTTCCATAAATACTATACACTCTGAATTCGTTCGACCCCTTTGTTATATCACGCCGCAGGAGCCTAGCGTGCATCTCGAAGCAGAAGCGAACGGCTCCCATTAAATGTACCGTTCCTCTGTGTTCCACTCGTAAAATCGCGGTTGCGATGTAAAAATCGGTAACCCTGCCCGCCCGAAGGCTGCGCGAAAGCGGCCCTCCCCTTTCGTCCGTTGAGTATTATAATTTCACTGCTCGTCGGGGGAACTCGCATGGGAGTGCAAGTGCGTAATGCACTTCTTACCATTCGACGTGCATTAATTGGACGGTAAGACCCGAGCGTGTTCCCTGCGCGAGCGGAATTCCAGTCTAGTAACCATACAGTTGCTGGTTCCGAGCTTTAAAAACGTTTCCCAGCGCTGTAATACGCGATCATCGACTCCGCGCCGACGAAATGAGAACGAAACCGGCCTGGCCGCGGAGAGAGAGAGCATTGTCCACCGCCTTTCTTTCTTTCGAAACACCGTGACCGGCAAACGAGACTTCTCCTATTTCCGTCTGGCCCGTTTCGAGGAAAGAAAGGGCCGCCCGCCATAACCCTGCGCGCGCATTAAATTAATTCCTTCCAGTCGTCATGGGATCCCATGCTTTCCCTCCCAGAGCCACTCGACTCATCGCACGGGCGCGATATTTATAGCTGACCCGCCAATTTTCTCGGAATACCTGCCGATCGACGTTTCACCGTTGAAACCTTCTCTCGGAACCTGCCTCTCGACTTCGGACAATGGAGCATCGATACATACACGCGTAACTATTCATCTGTCCCAACGGCAGGGACACCTGTATTATAAGATGTTTCAAACTACCACCGCCCCCGAAACAGAGTAACAAACATATCCCATCATCAGCCACCCCCATTGTCACTTCGACGCGCAAAAAGAAAGCATGCGCATCTCGCGACAGAAATCGTCGCGCCACGGGACTCGGCGTCGGCGGGGGAGAGGTAAACGGAAACATACGACGTGAGATAAAAGCATCGAAGAAGGGTGGCAAAAGGGGGAGGAATCGGGAGAAGGGAGGCAACGATGTAATCCAGAGGGAGAACAGTAGCTGGCGACGAAGTGAGCCGCGGTTCGAGTGGGGGCAAGGGTGAAAGACGACGACGACGACGCGGTGGTGACGGCGTCGGTGACGGCGCGGCGTCGCCGACGGCGGCGTTGCGCGGTGCGGCGGCCGGGGGGAGATGCCTGGTAGTCCCGCGAGCAGAAGCGGCCGCGGCGCGCCACTCGGAAGGGTGGAGAGTAGGGGGAGGGCGGCGGTGTGGAAGAAGGGATGCGGCGTGGTGGCGAGGGAGGGACGCGGAGTGCGGTCAAGTGTACTGGGTAACTAGGTCAATGAGAGAACCGAGAGAGCGACGTTGTTGCGGGAGCACGAGCGCGCCACCGCGAGGGTTCTCTCCTGCCCTCCCCTCCCGCGCCTCCTCTCTTGTCTCTCTATCTGTCTCCGCGCTCGCCGTCGTTCGACGTGGCTCGATCCGGTATGCCGCCTATTCGCTCCACGCATTTCTATGCGCGCTCTTCTTCGCTGCGTCCATTATTCTGCCGTTGCGCGTTGATTCACTCAAACGCCCCCGCGCACAGCCGATCGCGGGGTGGCGAGTATGTACTCTCGCGACTGAGAAGCATCAACTTCCTCTTTATTACTGCCTCGGCGTTTGTTTTCCTCTCGAGTCGGCACTCGAGAACGGACAGCGTTTAGACGATAAGTAGAAACGTCTATGGAAACGTTTCTGGGAGAAATCTGACTGGGTTCTAAATTCTACTTTCTTTGTAGAATTCTGGGGGGGGGGGGATGTGGTTCGTTACACCTGGGAAGGGTATACTGGGTGTATCAAATAACTGGGAAATAAATGCAGGAAAATTTTATTATGCAGTTCTTGAAGAAACTTATAGTATCGAAAACTAAAGGTGCGAATCCACGATGAGATTTTACACGAAACAAAAATCTCAGCAACCACTAAATGGAAATAATAATAGAGATGAGATTTTTAATTTCACGAAACTAATGCCAGAATAATAATAAAATAATGAAATAATTGTCTCGTGGATTTGCACCTTAAGAAACTTTGAACACTGGTCCTTTGATCCACGACGAAATTAATTCTTTTGCATAGCACAAAGTCTCGGCCACCGCTTTTGGTGCGCCCTGTACGCAGAAGCTTGCTTTACGTAACCCGCGTAGCATTGTTAGCAATGTAACTTGTTCGATTTTTATTGGCATACAGTACCTTCCAAATCGAAGCAGTCTTGGATATTGTATTCGTTGGGTTATTATGCTCGCTAAAGCATTTGCGACGAGACAGATCGATAGCGCAGTTCGACGTTTTCGCTCGAGCCGTTCGCTCGGCTGAGAACGTAACGAAAAGATGTGCGCGCACGCGTCACTGTACCCGTGGGCACACTTTTAACACACATCGATACCGGTAGTACAAGGTGGTCCAAGTGCATCGGGTAAATGGGTCAAGCGAATTAATTCTGGTTGGCGAGCTGCACTTTGTGTCTCGGTGCATGACGAAAACCTCGCACGCGTGCCCGTGCTGGTAAAAACTTTGGGGGAAACGCAGAATTAGGAACGACCGTGTAACAATTATAATCTTGCGAAATATCAACTACTGTTCGACACTCTTTTTTTCCTTTTTAAACAACGCGCAGTAATTGGAATATTCTTCTCCTTTTTCCCCTCGGAAGTTAAATGTTTGAGATTCACAAGGAATATTAATTTGAAATATTATTACTTCGGTTATTCGAATACCCTAATTTCGAACCGAATACCCACTTGATAGATAAAGAAATCAAAATTTGCGATCTCCTCGCAAAACTCGAATTATTTCAAGTTGAGAAAATTGTTCGACTGGGTTAAATTTTTTAAAATATCCGAGCACACAGCTTGTGCAGTTCGAACGACTCGAAGTATACTCGAATAGCGCTGCTGAAAATAAACAGGTGTCCGTGAGCTTCTTTGCTGACAGTCTCGATAGTTTCTGCCATCCCCTCCCGGAAACGTGACGACTCGCACGATTTCTACTCGCGATTGTTCTCTTATCGTCTTAGACTCTAGGATAACGATCCCGCTCGTTCGAGCGACAGGGGACACCCATGGTAGCCATGCCCAACCCTTTCGCGTGCACGCGAATTTCCGAATTGCTCTCGTAAGGATTGATTATCATAACATCGTGGATAATGACCTGGCCGCTGTGCCGCGACGCGCTTTGTAATTGCAGCGGTAATTTACGGCGTCTGAGCGCGCGATATAAATATTAAATGAGTTTAATGCGGGGAAATATGTGTATAATGTATCGGTGTGTATTCTAATGAGGCATTCAATATGTGGAACGTGAGATAATATTTAAATTTCGTTAAAACACATTCGACTTCACGCTTTTTAAATTTCCGTCTCCCCTGTCAGCCGCTAAATAAGCTATCACACGACGCGCGCTTCATATCGCTCAACTTCTTCGATACCAACCTCAAAATGGACGGCCATTCGCTGCAATCGCTCTATCGTTCGCTCGGATATCTAACATTTTATAATCTCCAATTAACGTCGAATCGCGTATTTCGACTTCCCTATGAAACTATCAACGAAATAGTTTACTAGCAAGTACCTAATCATAGCGAAGATAATTGAAGAAATGGATAAGAAATATATATAAAAAAATTTTAAATTCAAGGATTTGTAAAATGCACGAAAAACTAAAAAAATAATTATTTTCTTGTAATACAATTTCGGTGGTGTTTTCTCGCTTTAAAAATAAAATCGTGGCGCTGCATTAGATTGATTCATATTCTGATATGAAATATCTCGCGCCTCGATTTTATTTAAAGTGAAAAAACACCATCGAAATTGTAGTGCAAGAAAATAATTCTTTTTTAGTTTTTAGTACAAATTTATTAGACTTACCTTCTCCGAATAGATTATAAAATTGTGGCAGTCCAATAAATTCTTACACTATTAAGATCCACTAAAATACTTCTTCTGTAATTGTTGATCACAGGATGCTGCAATTACAGTATATCTTCCTACATATGTTTAGGTACTAATTCAGTGCCTAACCGACAAATTTTAGAGCTTACTTTACGTGATATAGCAGGTGGCGAGATTAGGTACAGTCGCCCTACTACTACCAATATAAAAACTCATAAATCTTCTACCCTTTTCCTTCTGTAATCCATATTAAGTATCTGCCAATGTTACCCCAGACTGCCAGCGATCCCCAATTTACGGTACCGATTCTGTTCGACTATCACTCTGAATTTACGAGCAAGTGCAGAAACAGAGATCCAGAATTCTTGGAGAAGTCGGCTAAAGGGTAAGCCAAGGGGGTGGATCGATAGGAGTAAAGTGCCCAGTAGTCTCGTGCACGTTTACACGCAATCTTGCCTCCGATACCTTCCTCGAGCCGAGGGGGGTTCCTTCGCCGACAGGAGGACACGCGTGCAAGCGTGCGCGCCTATCGGATTAGACGGGAGCGTGAAGCGTGTGGGTGGCCGCTTGCACGTGGCCACGAGGAGAGCTTAGAATTATGTGTGCCCGGTCTCTAAGTACACATATAAAATAGTAGTGGGACGGTGGCACGCATGCGGATCTACGAGCGTTGGTAACGCGGTGCCAGCCAGGAATCAGGTCACTCGTATCAAACTGACCTACATACCGTTATCGCCCGTATTATCGCCTTTGATAAAGCGCTTATTAAACGTACAATTATGCCCGGGGAAAGATTCAAGGCGTCGTTGATCTTCCTCTCCCTCGTTAGGCCGGCTCGCGGGCAGATAGGTGCGTTCGATTTATCTCGCGGCGCGCTTTCTTCGCCGAGTAGGATCGCTCGAAGAGGGGCCGGATCGTTCGGCCCGCTCGATCCGCCGGTTACGTATCCCTCGATCGATAGGCAACGTCCACAGCGCTGTTAATAATAAGCCGGTGCAAAAATGCCGCCCCAGCGGGCTAAAAATAACGAGCAACAACAACACGGCTGACCTCACGGCTGACCACCGTCATTCCTCGACGCTTCGAACTCTTCAACTTGACCCGGATATCAAAATTATTCCTGCCCGTGATCGCAACCCCCTGCCGCGTGCGATCGAAAGATCGCCGAGGGATTCGGGAATTCCAGCGAGCCGCTTCTAACTTTACCACGCGTCTGTGTGTATACATGTGCATCCATTGATATCTACCGTAGATAGGGGGCCGGATAGCCGTAACGCGTGTATTTATCCGTATCTCCGTTCGAGCGGGCCGTCATTACAAAATCGATTACACGGAAGCCACACGCGACTTCGGCCTCCGTTATTACCATTATCGTATTCGAACACCTCGACGATGAATCTATCTTTACCCGTGCCTATGAATTCTAATATTCCGTGCCCGTATGTCTGTCCACCGCGTGTCGTCACTCCGAGGAAACCCATTGCGCCACGTACGAGCAGAGCCGGGCACGCGTCGCGTATCCTCGTGGAGATTTAAAATTGTAAATCAACCATCTGCCACAACTATCGCCTAATTGTATCGTACGAAGCAAGGGAAACCATTACCAATGCCACGACCGCGTGTATCTACTACTGTTTCGTGCGAGCGAGCTCGCCGCCGGTGTCCCGGCAACCACGTGTCGGGAGGAGTGACAAGGACGACTAGTCACGGGGGCTCTGTTTTATTCGTAAAATAGAAATCTCGAGGGAGGGCGAAGAGGGCGTTGGACGATGCTGATCGAGAGAAGAAGAGGGAAATTGTGCCGGATCGCGGGGCGATATTACGTAGGCGAGAACGCCAACGAAAGTGAGAGCGGTAGATCTCGGGACGAAGGCGTTGGGAACGGGGAGAGTGTTACCAGCGATAGAGGGAGAGGCAGCGAGGGAGAGAGAGTCCGCTTCTACCGCCTCTCGCCCGGCGAGTTAAGCCCGACGGTGGAACGTTTATGTCTCTCTCTCGTAACCGCTTAACGTAACAGCCGTAACTAGTACCATTGCCAACGAAAGCTGCCGTGGAAAGTAAAAGCGGATGAGCCACTTTTCGCGCGTGACGACGAGCCCGTGGCTGGCCTAACGGCGGGACAAAGAGCGGCCACGAGGAGAACGGATACCCCCCTTCGCGGCCCCTCCTGCCCCGCCGCTTCCCCTCTCCCATTCGGCTGCTGGCCTGGCTGCCGACAACACCGTGGACGAGGAAAGAGGAGGAAAGAACTTTCGCCCATTCATCGTGACTGGCGCTCGCGCTCCCCCGGCTCTTGAACCGACTCGCTCGAGATCGCTATTGCGCCTAATGCACCGTCTTACACGCGATATAAATACGTGCTAGGTGCAGACACGAGGTGCATCTAGCCGTGCCCGGTGCCCGCGGAATTGGCACGTGCGGGCACGCGTTTACGTGCGCGCGCCTTACCGACGAGCACGCGTCACTCTAGCTGGCGAATACCTCCGCGTCGGGTTTTCGCGGCCGCCAGCGCATCCCCGCTGCACCGCTATTCTCGAGCTAAGAATCGCTCGGTAGAACGCTTATCGCGTTTCGGCTTTTTTTTCAGCAACTCTCTGTTCTTTTTTCATTTTGTTTTCGGAGGCAATTGTGTTGGGTTTAAATCGTCTGAAGCGCGTTAGTGATTTGAACGCAGATATAGCTGGTTCTTCAGTTAAAAGGGGTTGACTCTCGCGCCTATACTTCGCGGCGTGACTCATTCGAAAAGCTCGATTCCATTTCTGGCATTCTCCTCCGCAGCTTCGACCAGACGAAACTGGGAGTATCGTGCGACCCGGTGTTGTATTAATGAGCTTGGGTTAATTATAATACCTTTAAGGTAAATGGCCCCGTTAGCCACTTAGCTCTTTGCCGATCGATCCCTCTTCACAGACGATTCCGTTCGGTGGGTTTACAGTTTAAAGAACACAGCGTATCCATTTCGAGCCAAGTTTCACTTTCGTCGTTGCTATCTTATCGCGGAAGGATTTTACTCGCTGGAATATTCGCCGATCTACCGCGGATACGTGAAATTCCAGACTGAGATACCGTACTCGTGCGCGTCTAGCTTGCCTCGCTCCGTCTGGCATGGTCAGAATTACTTCTCGGGGAAATTGCTGGTCATTACAGTCACCGATCATTATTATTGGCCTTACCATTCGAAGACCTGGTCTCTCGCGTACCCGATTCGCATTTCAACCTTGAGCGTTATCCTGTTCGAGCCGCTTGCTCCCGCAGGAGGTCGGCGGGGCTGGAGGATGGGTGGTTTTTAAACGCGATCATCGCTGTTTCCCCGCGAGATCACGATTCACCTCTCTTGCCTTGGTGTCCTTCCTCTACCCTACCCCCGTGCGACAACCCACCCCGCCCCCACTCTCCGCGACGCTGTAGCGGCGCTCGTTCCACGTGGATCGCAAATTTTTAATCATACCCCCCTCCCCCCTCCCCCCCCTGCGCCCCCTCCCCCGCGCGCCAGCGCGATTTTTCGGTCAAGGTCGACGGCGTCCTTGGCTTTTCTTAATCGTGATCGCTGATAAAAAAAGAACAGGCTGGGTTGCACACCTCAAGGCGCACAATCAATGCCCGATACAGCGGACAGATACATAAATTGCGTGCATGTAACGCACACCAAACTTGCATGGACTAAATACATAAATATGATTCGCTTGTTACGGGAGCATAATAAACGGCAATGAATACCTTTATCGCGCGAACTTTCACATTTCATGAAGTCCTCGCGCAGAGAGACAATCCTGTCTCTCTGTCTCCCTCGACGTGTCGCGCTGTCGCGTGCGACTGTCGCGGGGCACTCTTGCTTTTAATTGCAGGCAGGGGAGGGAAACGAGTGATAAGCCGAATCGGGCGAGATTCTTGCCTAGTTGAAGGCGATGGTGGTTCATCGACGGGGCTGAGAAATCGGTACTGGATCAACGTTGTCAATCCTCTGCTGAAAGTTGTCCCGCGCGTGCGATTCGAAATAGGCTAGATTCCTTCCCACTCCGCTCATCGTCGTATCGAAAGCGGGGCTTGAAAAGTGTTTAAATATCTCCAAAACGGTTATGATGAAATTTTAAAGCACTGTTACGAAGAAGTGAAGTTTCGCCCATCTCTGTTTGGAAGGAATCATTTGCCAAAGATTGGGTGCAGCGTACCGAATGTGACGGTTGGGCACACATAGAATGCACAGATCAGGAGAATATTAATTATTTTACTTGGGAGTTTGTAGAAATAAAATTTGAAAAAATCTTGTATTAACATTGATAATTATTTAGACCTAAAAATCAGTAATTAGTAGTAATTTAATTGTAGGTCGGTACTGGACGACAATTTTTCGTTTCCTAGAAATGACAACTTTCTTACTTTTGCGAATTATCAATTCTTATTATTGAATTTCTCAAAAATAATTTCCTTCCTCTTACCAAGTTCCATCTATACTACAACCATGTTTTTGAATTTCTGATTTTTTATCGAGTCTACCCTAAGATATAAAAAAAAACTTAGAGCGGTCGTCACTGTACGACTCTCCCCAATATTATTCAGAATAGGAAGTTAAAAGTTTCTCCTGTTTCTGTAAGAATTTCGTAAAATATATGCACCTATATACAGTAATTTGCAGCTACAATAATTGCTTCTAGAACCGTTTTGGAACCGATAACGAACCGAATAAATGACACAGTACTTTTTTCGCTCGAAAATTATGTGGTTTGTTGCAAATAAA
The DNA here is from genome assembly GCA_963971345.1 of Andrena flavipes. NCBI lineage: Eukaryota > Metazoa > Arthropoda > Insecta > Hymenoptera > Andrenidae > Andrena > Andrena flavipes. The sequence goes on from OZ020480.1 coordinate 2,834,398, forward strand.
ACATCACTGTTTGAAAGTATTAAAAGAATTTTTATTAAAAAAGGCGCTCTCCCTTTCTTCGCTATAGTCGCTGAAAGTTGGCCCCTCGCGGAAGGAATAGAATCGTGGTGCCATAAATCCCGCCTTCTACGCTTATCTGCACCATAAAAGCAAATCAAGGCATTAAAATTTATTATATTTTGTGGTCGTTGACCGAGCCGACTCTTAAATTTCGCATTTAAAACAAAATGACGAACTGTCAAACTGTAGGTATCGATATTCGACACTGAAATTGCAGGTTTGACAGTCCGCTATTTTGTTTTAAATGCGAGATTTAAAGACCAGCTCGGTCAACGACCACAAAATTTATTAAATTGATTTGTTTTTATGTTTCTGATAAGCATAGAAGGCGGAATTTATCATACCACAATTCTATTCTTTTCTTAATAAAAATTCTATTAATACTTTCAAACAGTGATCCTTCATTTGCAACAAACCCCATCTTCCTAGTTTTCCGATTTCACATAGAAAAAAAATTCATAAAGCATGCTCAATTTGCTCAAAAAAGTACTACGCCCCCTCGAGAATTCCAGCACTCAGCTGGTTTTATTAAACAATTAGCGGGTAGCGCCGATAAACGGAATAACAGCAGGGGGACTAACGGCGGTATTAATAATTCCTAATCTACTGTCGGCCGACGCGAACTGTTTTTCGCGATAACTCCAAGACTGTTTTAAAACTAACAATCGCCAAGATATTTACTTATCGCGTTGGATTTGATAAAAAAAACTTATATTACGACAAGGGAGTGGCGTTGGTACGCACGAAACTTCACTTGGAGCAACGAAGGAGCGGTGCGCGCGCAAAAAAAAAGTCGTCCGAATCATCGGAACGGCGAAGCTGAGGATCGATCGAGACATCGACGCGGTGTCTTTTTGCTCGAGCCTCGATATTCCGCGCGCGGCGGGGTGGTTCGATCACCGAACCCGAGACGAGAGAGAAAAAATAAGTGGCCGACGTCGGCCAGCGGAAGCCTTTTTCTGCAGTAGCCGTTTTTCTCCAGCCGTTCTTCACGGATCAGCATCGGTCGAATTCTCGATAGGGGCGTGGAGCATCGCAGTACCGAAACTCTAACTTTACGGCTGTGTTCGCCTCCCTCCGGGTCGCTCTTCGGGGAGAGACTTTTACGGAGCCCGTAAATGGACGTGACGGTTCCCAAAGCGATCCTCTCCGCTGGTAAAAGAGAAAACGCAATGCCACCCCCTTGCGACCCCGATTGCCATCGGGGCACTGGGTCACTGGGAACTCCCGTTGCGAATTGCACGCAATAATTCTCGACAGTATTTCCAAATATTTACATTCCGGTCTTAATTTATGACCAGGACCCCCTGGAGAGAAAGCGAGGCCCCTACAACTCTTCAAGGGGCAGGATAAACACTAGGAAGCTTGGGGAAACTATCCAGCCAGGTAGCCGGGGTCCCTGTTTGCCTCCGGGATTTTACTTGCTTTCTAGAAAGGCGCAATCCCGCCTTTTGGACTCGAGACGAGACCAATATAATCGCGGAGGGAGTCAGGGTAAACGAAATTACGAGGAGGCGTGATGTTTCTCGAGTCTCCTTTTTTCTCCTTTTCTTCCATTCTGCTCTCCCTGGAAACTCGTTTCCCGGAGGAAATTTATAGAGGAACTACCGATCTCTATCGCGCCGCGACGCGGCCTCTTATCATTCCCCGCCGGGTAATTTTCCACGTCTCGCCCCCGCGCGAGCCTCCCTCGCCGTTTTCGCCCCGGGAACGCCGCGCGTTCACGGCTTAAGGTCCATTTCGAATTCCGTCGTGTGTCCCAGTTGCGAGGTAATAAAAATGGGAGACGACGAGCGCCGAGAGGGTCGTCTGGAAGCTATATGCATGGCCGCCACACGAATGCATGCGCACAAGCGAGGGGGTACATCCTTGCACTTCCACACAGAAACTGGTCTACGCGCCGCGTCCTTTGCCATAGAACGATGGATCTGCACGCTGGAACGCGCGCACGCGCAACTTCGCATCTCTGTCGCCGCTCCCCCCCCCCCCCCCCTCTTCCCCCCTTGTGCTCGCGCGCTCCTCCGCGTTATGCGTCGCAACACACACGGGGCGAGCATGCATCCGCGCGCACAGCCGTCCCCTGTGCGTGTGGGTGCACGCGCATGCACGTTAATGCACGGCACACAGTCACACGTGGTCTCGCGATATCCCATGTGGGTAAGTGTGTCAAGGACGTGCGAACTGGCCTGCAAAACGCCAGTTCGCGTTTCGTGGATGAAACAATCTCTACTTCTCCCTTTCCCTCTGCCCCCCTCGCCCTCCCGCCCCGTTTGTCTCTCCTATTCTCATTTCTCTGTTTTTCCCTCGGTGCCTTTCCGAGAGCGGAACGAAGATTCGCGCGATCTTCGTCGCGGGGCGCGAGGAAAAACGGCGGGGAATATCGATCGTGGAACGAAAAGGGCGCGCTCGCGTGGCCGCGAGTCGGAACGAGATGGAACGTACACCGATGCCGTCACCCACCTGTGACCGAAACGTTCGAAATTTTCACGCGACCCCGCGCGCTGAAAGCGCTGTCATCCTTGGCACCTTCGCGAGATTAATATCGGAAGTTTACCATCGCGATCCCCTTCTGTTCTCCGTTGACGTCGGTGGTCTCTCACGGCGCTCGAAGGGCCCGTCCCTGTTATCGCGCGAGAGGCCCTCCCCCCCCCCCCCTCTCGCTGCACGATATTCGACAGTTTCCGCGGCCACCGCGACAGAAATATATATCGCGGCAACGGGCCGTCTCTGCGTGTAACAGGCACAATGAGTTAGATTTTACTTTTAGTTTCGAAAATGGGATTGCGGAGTGGGGCGGTCCTTGGCACACTTCACACAACCGAGACACGTTGTGCAGAGCAAGAGAGAGTCAGAGGGAAACAGAGAGAAAGAGCGAGCGTGAAAAAAGCGGGACAGAGACAGATCACGCCAGGCTCATATTCTTTGCGTCGAATATTACGAGTTATAGATACCGTACCTGCATAGCTAATGCCGTGATAGTAATCGCGCGGGTAGAAGACGATATACGCGCCTCTTTTTCTTTTTTTAACGGCAGATAGGTTGGCCTTAATATGCTGATTAACATTCCATCTCCAACCCGATACTCTTCGCTCTACTAAAGCAAGATTACTTTCATTTACACATCGAATACGTGCGCGAGATAATCCGATATAAATTACCGAGTTCGTGCGCGGGGTCTTTCAAAGGGATTGCAAGGAACTGTGATCGGGAGTGTGTATAATAAATTGAAGTTCGCCTCGTGAATTTTAAATACCCTGGGTAGTCGATTTGAATCCTTTAGCGCCCAGTGTGACGTGTACGTCACGTTATTTTCAGATGTATAAAAAAAATCGATGGTCGATAATTTTAGGTCCCAAAACGGTTCAGTTGTCTAAATGACTACGACATGCAAGTCACTGATGCGTTCACCGCTGTAAATAATGTTTACAGTAACCATGGAAACGTTTCTGGCGAATGTATGTTGGACATTTTTCGAAAACCTGAAATAGGTATTTTTCTCGTTTTCTTTAAACAGTCGAGAGTGAAATTATTATTTTTTTTACATTTTATTTAGTAGATACCGTCAAGGACCCAGTTCCTGATCACTTAAGATGCAGAGGGAGCAGTTTCTGATCAACCTAAAACTATCAAATGTTTGCATATATACTTCTTAATTATTTAGTAATTTTTTGGTATAAATTTGTATCGCGATAAACTTATTCTTTGGTATTTATATACTAAACTGATCAGGAATTGGGTCCTTGAAGATACGTGGAAATTAATTGTTATACTAAAAGAATGATACATGTAAAGTTTGATTTATGAAAAAAAAAATCGCTGTTTTAATCCGTTTGACGTCACTTCCAGAAAATCCTATTTCGACATCGGCGAAGTGCATGTATTGGGACTATTTTTCAGTTAACTAATCGCAAGAAATCATTTTTATCCGTCGAGAAAAGTGTCCGGGCCTTAAATGGTTAAAATTGAAATTGAATTTCACTGGAGTTATTTGCTCGACGACACTCCGCCACATTTTTCCACCCACGACAGAAGTAGAAAAAGAAGCATGCCCTGTTGAACGGAACTGGAGAAGGAAAATGTGGAAGCCCGTCTGCCAAGAAGTAGATTACTTCCGACAGCCGCGATTCCGCGTGCCGCCTGCTCGCCCACGATCGTTTAAAGGATCAGCGCGATGCTAATTGACCTAGAAATAGCGTAATGCCGATAATGATCGCATAATTCCCGCCAATACGGGTAAAGGACTTCGGTCTTTTTTTGCTGTAGCGCTGCGGCTGTGTCGTTATCGCGCTCGCATGCCCATCAGCATCGAACCAGTTTCTCTATCTCCGGCTAGGGAAGCGAGAGATCTCCGATATCTGCGCCACGCTCGGCGACCGGCTTCGAATCGAATCGACCGTTGGTATCCCACGTAATTGTTCCCGGTTTCGAATTATAGAGGCTCCTTCGTACGGGCTCTCGGGGTCTAACGAAATCGTCGACCTATCGAGAGCCGTGTCGAAACCCGCGTAACCCTTGTATAATGATTTATAATTCTCGAACGCGTGTCGGTGCGCGCGCAATTTACATTTCCAGAGTTTCTGGGTCACAGCTTTCACTTTCTTTCGTTGCTTCTTCCGCCCTTTCGGGCTGTTTCGAGCGCGCCTGCCCTTTATCCCCCTCTCCCCCCCCCCCCTCTATCTCTCTCTCTCCATCTCTCTTTCCCCCCGTTCTCGCTCCCCTTTTCTTCTCGTTCTTTTTGGCCGCTGCCTCCGCCGTCACCGGCGATTGTGATTTAACCTGACACGCAATGGAACGCACCGGGCTCTTTATTCGTTTCTCAATGCGCGCGCCCGGTGGAAGTGGGATCGCATGCGTCGCGCACAGTCGTGCCTATAACGATTAAGCAGGTACCGCTCGTTTCCGATTCGCGCCCGAAGGAACAAAACCGGTGTACACCCACGCTACGCCCGGCACAATGCCGCGGGACAATGAAAAGCAGGATGCCCGATCGATGCCCGTGGCTTTTCCACGATAATTTGCGCCGCGCTCGAACGGGGGTATTTATTTAGGGGGTCGCCGTTAAATAGGGCTCCGCTCACTTGTTGCGTAAACGGCCGGCGCGGCCGAAAGTGGACGGAGCTTTAACCTGTTAAACGGGGGAAACCGATTCGACCCGTCGCTCGAGAGGCATCCCTTTTGTATCGGGGTCGCGGCGGGTTCATTCGACGCGAGTATTTTAATTGCGCCGCCGCGGGGATTATTTTCAACTGCGTTTTTAAATACACCACTTTCGAAAACGCCGGGGGCGTTTTGGGTCAAGGAATGACCCGGTTCAGCGGGTTAAAAGGGAACTTCGGGCTCGGGTGTTACTTCCGACTTAACTTCTCCTGAATGGATGGGAAGATTAATTAACCGGACCAGCCATCTCGCCCCGAGCTTCGCATTTAACGAGCAAGTCGTGGGCGACGCTCGCTATCATTCGCTACGCGCTGCACACATTTCCCTGCCTTCATTTACTCTGCGCGCTGCACTTGGCCACGCTGAAACGCAACTTGTACCACGCTTCTCTTCTACGCTTTAACTGTATTCTTTCTATTTCTCAAGCTAAACCAATGCGAATATACTTTATAAGTTGTTACGTAAGATTGATAATGCGCTTGATACCATTATGCTCGAGTCGAGGATCGAAGGAATCGTTGCTTCGCCGGGCCGAGCGTCTGCGCGCTCGGCTCCGGTATCCCGCAGGGAAGGAAAACGCGGCTGGAAAAGCGTCGATCAACGATTCGAGCATGGTGCAGAATTACAGATACGACATTCACTTCGTACGATCGTGGAAAGTTCGAAGATCATCGTAAAGATTTTGATGCGCCTAACCTCTAAACCTGCTGCACTGGATACGGCGACAACAACAACGACAATGACGATGACAACACGCGCGCAATAGTTGCCGCGTGCATTCATCGATGACACGCTCGCGGCCGGCGCGCGCGCGCCCGCGCGCACACTCGCATGTAGGCGCGCCACGCGCGCGCAAACGTATGCGCGCTATTACGGCAGGCGCGCACGGTTACTTGCACGGAAAAGAGCGCGACAATTACGTTCGAAGTGAATAAGCATGGGTTTGCCGCGGGGAAGGGGGGAGGGGAGGGGAGGGGAGGGGGAGGGGTGAGGTCGAGAGAGGTAGCGCGTTAGAGAAAGAGGTAGCTGCGGCGCGCTCGCTCGGCGTACAAAGAAAGAGCGAAGACGATGCGCGTTCGGGTTGCAGTCGAGAAGAGAGCGAGCAAGGGTAAGGCGGCCGAGAGGGACAGAGAGGAAGAGATAACGCGTACGTTTAGGGTGGCGGGATATATCGAGAAACGTAAGGACAGGGTCTGAGAGAGAAACAGAGAATAGGTTGGGAGGGTGGGATGCGCGAGGTGGATGGTAGAGGGTGCGAGAGGGAGGGAGGGAGAGAGAAAGAGATAATGAGAGGGAGTGAGTCGCGGCTGCGTCATGTTCTCAGCGAACTGGGTCAGTGGGTCTCCCCACCGCTTCGCATCGTACATCTACTGCGACGTACACACAGAGAAGCACTGGCACCGTCGGGGAGTGCCAACGGCGTTACTGTTGACCCAGCCACGGCCTGTATGTGGCCTGTGCGCCTTCCCTGTGCCCGCTTACCGCGACTCTGTGTTTGGCTCCCCTGTGCTCTTTGAAAGCAAGAGTTGTTCCCCGGCTCTGCCCGTCCGGCCGTTCGATCTTCGTCACGCGAGCCCGCGCAGCAAAAAAAGAAGAAGCTATAAAGCCTGCGGAGTCTTTCTAAAAATCAATTATGCCTCACGATTTCCTAGCGTGCACCTGCGCTACTCCGACTATACGGGAGAAGACTGTTTCACGAAATCCCTGGGATCTCGTATCGATCGAGCGATAAAGGGATCATCGGTCGCGTGAATTCGATCGCCCGTTGCTTCCGCTGAACGGTATCTCGAAATTCTCGGGGAATCAAGTTTTCGAGGGCTCGTCGCGAGAAATACGGAAAATCGGGCGCGAGGGTATCGATTCGGATCGCGTCTCGGTGCGTGCTACGTGTGTACACGTGCGTCGAGGTATTCGCCGGCAGCCCACCGACGACAAATACGGTCGACAAAACGGCGGCAGACCGGCGCGGGAGCCGCGCGAGGACAATACTTCTCCGGCCGACATAGACCTGGTTCCGTAAGTAGGTCATCCCCACCGCCGTGCCGCGCAACCTCCTTCTCCCCTCCTCCCTCGATCCCTTCGACCGCGGCAATACCTCCCGACGCTCTCCCCCGTCGCTCCCCGACGGTCCCTCCCCCTCTCCTCCCGAACCGCGTGTTGCCCCCCCACCAGACAGGGCCCTCAGAGGCACCTCCACTACTACTCCGCGTCGGGCACCTGGCCGCGCGCGGTGGCATGCGCTGCTGAATCACTTTCACTTATGCCGTGCGCTGTGTTGGTTATACGCCGCCGTGCTTCTCTCTCTCACTCTCTCTCCCTTTTTCTCTCTCTCTTTCTCCCTCTGTCTCTCTGTCACTCTCTCTCTCTCTCACTCCCTCCTGTTGGTTCGCTCGCTCGGCCACTCTCGCGCTCTCACACTCGACCCGTGCCCGTCGGTAAAGGGACACGCGCGCTCCTTCTCTCTCCTCGCCTTCCTATATACCCACCGAAACGCCAAGGGAGCCTGACGCGCGGCGGTGCGCACCTCTCGCCGTTCTCTCCCGGTTTTGCCAATTTTATTTTATTCCCGGCGGTGTCACGGTGAAGCGTGTATCTCTCTGCCTACCGGGCGAGCCGAGCCGAGCTGAGCCGAGCCGAGCCGCGCCGCGTCGCGAACCGCCGTGCCGTAACCGTGTTTTCCGTTTTCGATTTCGTTACGAGCAGTGGCCGCGCGCGCGTATATTCGTCCGACAACGAACAACAACGCACAACGATCATCGAAGGAAGGACCGTCTCGCCCAGGACCGCCCCCCCACAACCCCCCCTCCGCCTTCACCCTGTGTTCCTCGCGTTCGCCGCTCGTGATATCGTCGGAACCGTGGTTGCTGCTGCTGTGATATACGTGACGTTCGTGTGCCCACCGTGTGTCTCACGAGACGGGTCTCCCGACTCTACCTACCTCCATGTGTCGACGGTAGGGCGGCAGAGGGGAGGGGGCGGGCCCTTCGGGAAAGCAACGAGGCGAGAAGACAACTAGTCGTACGCAGATAGCCGAGCTGTCAAGTCGCGCGTTCCTGGGAACTGAAGGATTCTCTTTTTCTCTCTATCCCTCTCTTTCACTCTCACACACACACCCTCTCTCTCTCTTTCGCTCTCTCTCACTCTCTCTCTCTCTCTCTCTGACTGACTCTCACCCTCGCCGGACACACGCACCCTCCTTTTTAGCGGTGCATTTTTACTTGGATTGCAGTGCGTGCGCGCTACTTCTACTCGACCGTATTTACCTCACGACTACGCGGCGTTCACGTTCGGTTGGTGTCAGAGCCCGTGGTTTTTAAAAAAGAAACATCGTGCGAACCGCTTCGTAAGAACGCAACCGGCGATCCGCGTGTTTCGGGGAACAACGTTCGCGACTGTTTTCGCCCGGCGGGCCCTCGTGGCGTGAACAGCAGAGGCCAGCTCGAATCTCTCGCGTGTGATCATCGTCTGGGTATACGTGTCACGATCTAACGCTGGATTTATCAGTGCCCGGGAGACAGATAGGAACGAAGGACCGTGGGTGGTTTGTTGTTCCGCGTGCAACAGTGACAGCCGCTCTTATTTTCATTCACGGAAACACGATCGCTACTCTACGATGATTCGGACGTGGTCTGTTACGGGTTCGAAAGCAGCGAGTGGTGCGCGATGATATTCCTCGTAAACCTGTGAAGCGTGACTTGGTGATCGATATTATACGTGCCAAGGAACCAAGCGTTTCCTTAAGCGCTCATTACTATTGCCGTCATTGTCATCGTCGGTCGTCATTGTCGTCGTCGTTGTCGTCGTCCTATCGCCGACATCATCGTACGCAAGTACCACGACCTTGCGCGACGCGTGCACCGTTACGCTACGAAGCTAAAGAGGGAATCTATAACCGCCGCTGTTTGTGTCGCATGCCGCGTACGCCACTGGCAGCGTATACCTATAGATCGCCGCCACGTTGGTCCGATCAACGAGGATCCTCAATCCGCTTCATATATGAGCCGCTACGCGACGAGCACCCTCCTCCGTGCAGTGGTTGCGCAAGGGTGATATGTTATTGGAGATGGAGCAGCATTCGGGCCTGATATCCCTGAACATGTCGCCGTTCCATCTGAGCCCGCAGGGTAGCCCCCAGGGTGCGGCCGGTGCCGGCCAGCAGCAGACGCAGCAACAGCAATCGCACTACGGCTCCTCGCCTTACGGCAATTGCGCCCAGAGCCCGCCGTCCACCATGTGCCACCAATCCCAGTCGCAGCAGCAACCGCCGCAGCAGCAACAGCAGCAACAGTTGTCGGTCCACGGTCAGGCGCACTCGCAGGGCGGCATATCGAGCTTCGACGCCGCGTTCTTCGACTCCACCGCTCTGGAGGAGCGGTGCCCGATGTGCGGTGACAAAATGTCCGGCTACCAATACGGGCTGCTCACGTGCGAGTCTTGCAAGGGTTTCTTCAAACGCAACAGCTCGCCGTGCAGCAGCAAGAAAGTATACACGTGTCTGTTCTCGCCTACGGGCGGCGGGGGTGGCGGCGGCGGCGGTGGAGGAGGCGGAGGAGGTGGCGGCGGCGGTAGCGGAGGAAACGGTAACAACGGCGGGACAACGACCGGTGGCTGTGGCGCATCTTCGGCACTCGAGATCGGCTCTTGCGGCAACAAGAAGGTGTACACGTGTCTATTCTCGCCAACAGGGGCCGGAAGCGGCACTGGAGGAAACGGGGGCGGCAGCAACGGCGCGGCGAACGGCGCTGGAGGCGGCTGCGGTACGTCGACGGCCCTCGAGAGCAGTGGAGGCAGCGGTTACACCGGCGGAGCCGCGAGCGGCAGCGCGGGTGACGGCGGGGGCGCGGGTGCCGCTGGCGGCAGTGGGCCCACCGCAGGAAACGCGGCTGCTGGCGGCGGCGGTAGCGGTAGCGGCGCTGGAGCTGGCGGTGGAGGCGGCGGTGGATCCGCTACGGTAAGCGGCAATGTCGCGATACCAACTACCACCTACTGTTTACCAACTGGTACCCTCTGTCATCCTGGATTGGGCCAGGTCGGTGTTGGTGTCGTGACCGGCTCGATACCGTGCCCGTCCGACTTCCCCGACACCAAGGACATCGTCATCGAGGAGCTGTGCCCGGTGTGCGGCGACAAGGTCTCCGGCTACCACTACGGGCTGCTCACCTGCGAGTCCTGCAAGGGTTTCTTCAAGCGCACCGTCCAGAACAAGAAGGTGTACACGTGCGTCGCTGAAAGGTCCTGTCATATCGACAAGACGCAGCGGAAACGGTGTCCCTATTGCCGTTTTCAAAAGTGCCTCGAAGTTGGCATGAAGCTTGAGGGTGAGTCTCTTTTTTTTTCATTGCCACGCGTTAGAGAAGATTGTCTGCGAAGATTTATCGCAGCCGGCGTTTACGATCGAGACCAGTTTGGGTGGAGAATTGTGGGATAAGCGTCTCACACGAGGCGTCGTGCTCGAGAAAAATCTCTTCGAATGCTTGTTAATTACGCGGCCATTGGGTGGCGTTTCGACTCGAGAACTACAGTCGCGGCGGATAATAAGTTGACACTCTTTAAAATCGCATAACTTTTTTAAAATTGGTCCAGACGACTTGAGTTTTTTTTAAGAAGCCAGCGGAATTAGTTTTCTGGATCAAAAAAATCTGGAAAAAAAATAGTAAATGTCGTTTTTTGAAACTTTTTTGTGGGCCTGTAATGGAAATTCAAAAAACCCGTTTGTAGATTGAAGTAAGTTGTATACATGCTGAAAATTTCATCTAAATAGGTTTACGTTGCTCTGGGTTATAAATGCTTAAAGATCGAAGAATAAGGTTGAAAATCGCAAAAAAAAGTTTAAAGAAACGACCTTTACTATTTTTTTTTTTGCTATTCAGACCAAGTGCGTTCTTTTCAAAACGACGAAATGCCTCACCCAGAAAACTAATTCCGCTAGCTTCTAAGAAAAACTCAAGTCGTTTGAACTAATTTTAAAAAAGTTATGCGATTATAAAGTTACTTAAAATTTGTAGATACTTAGAACCGTATTTGGGCGTGTATTTGTTGTATTTCCTAATGAAAGACACGCAGCAATACGGGGCGTTCACTTTCACGGAAGTTTAATTATTTATTTATGCATTTTTGAAAACGCGTGCCCTTAAGCCAAATATCGTGTTTGTACACTACCGTTGACTGATAGATTACCGAATGGAATATTTACGTTATCGATGGAATGCTAAAAGCTTGAGTATTTTTGTCGGTAAACGTAAGGTAGTAGTACCGGCAGAAAATAAATCAGACGAGTGTCAGTGTTTTTAAATACAAACAAGTTGAGATACTCCAAGCAAATAGTCGAAATTGTTTTTCTCGAAAACGAAGCTTCGTACGAAGAGACTTCGCTCTACGTTCTCGGTGTCGCTTTTCGTTTTGCCCGTATAAAAGTAACGTTCCCCTGAAACCGCTTCGCAAGGTTCCGAGACAAATCGCTCGGAATGATATGGAAGGTAAATAAAACGGCACAAAGAATTTCGTACAGTTGCGCAAGAGGCTTTTATTCGGCCGGCGATATGGGTGCTCATTTTTTGGATGTGAAAGCGAATGCATGCGGGTGTCGTCGCGATTTTTATGCAGAAGGTGAAAGAACGAAAGCGCACACGTGTATATGCGCCCGTGTGCAGTACTCGGACGTTCAATTATGCAACACAATCGTGGGACGTACGGTTCCTTCGCGCGTGTGCGTACGTAACCGGCCTCTCCCAGTCGAAAAGGTACGCTCCGTCGATTCGATTGAGAGAATTAAATTTTGATAGACGCCCCCTCCCCGCCGCGTGCCGTTTACATCTTCTCTTCGCTTCATTTTTTTTTTCCAACGCTTCGCGGCCGGTAACAGGTTCATAATGGCTGCGTGCTGATGAAATATCGCCGGTGTGCAAATACTTAGTCGCGTCGCTGCGTGCGCCGTTGATTATTGTTCCGTGCCGGGCTCGAGTAAAATTCAATTGTAATACGACTATTTACTTTCACCGCGCATTTACGGGCGACCGGAATAGCTCTGTAATATCACCGGCGTGCGCTAATGTTACCACATTTGTTATCAACCTTTTGCGTTATCTCTTATTCAATATCTTTAACGCGTACACGTACCCCCGGCGACACGTCAAAAGTCGTTTACGCGCGAACGCGTGCACACGGCGGCGCGGCAAGCTCCGGGCGGCTCGGCAACGTACGCCTCCGCTCGGCCAACCTCGGCCAAACCCGTTCCCGTTCGAGCGTTCTCGCATCACGCTCCTACGAACTTAACCTTATTACACACCGTGAAGCGATCCGCCGATACTGTCTTCCTTTGCGAATTCTTTCGTCGTTCTAGCACTTCTCATTCCCTCGGCGGACCACACTTTCTCTGTCTCGATTCTATATCCCTTCGTAGCCTGCAATCGTCTCGGTTTCGACGTATACCTCCGCTGGGGCTCGACACTCGCCGTCCACGTCGAACCAACCGATTAGGCAAACCGTTCTTACATACGCAATAAAGGAATTCGCGATATATAGCCCGCCTCCGTTGGTTTTCTAAATGCATCGCGCCAGCCAGCCGCTTTTTGCGCGCTCGGATTTTGACTCGCTTTCCTTTATGCGCAATTTATGCAGATTTTACGGGAAAGTCACCGCCGGGACACGGTGCTCGCGAAACCCGCGAGCGTGTCGACAGTGTCCTCTGTGCTGGGTGTACACGGTGTGCGCGGCGTAAACGGTCTACACGGTCCCGAAAGATCGCGCGCTCGCCCGGGCTTCGTTGCTATAGGAGGACGAAGCGCGTCTAATGCAATTCGAGTAACTGGGTCTAGGCCCTCAAGGCCCGGCGATTAAGCGAATCTCGAAACCGGGCTCTGTCGCAATTGCCGCCTTTGCACGCCGTTTTCCACGGCGTTCCTGCAGCGGCAACGGGGATTGCTTAACGCGGAAAGTTTCCAGAGTGCTTGCGAGTGTTTACGAAAGGAAGGAGTTTCTTACTTGCACGTTATTCAGAAACACGTAAAAACACCCGTCGGCGCATAAAGTTCCACCGATTTCCCGTAACGGGTCGTTTAATTTCTTCCCGCTGAATAAGTTCACGACCCGTTGAACCCAATTTTGCCATTTCTTTTTTTACATTTTAAACCACCGTTCAGCAGTCACAGCCAGTAACTATAGAGCGTACGCTTTATCGCGTGCCGTAGCAATTCCTCGATCAACTTTTATTAATCTTCGTAATGGAAGCCCCGCCAAATAATTGATTTTTTTACGCGAATGTTGTGGCCATAAGTTCGAGTGGATTTCAGCACGTTTGCCGATAGACGATTCAGCGATTCTTGTGCAACGTTCGCTATCCCTGGTAACAGAATTTATGCAAATTTTGTCGTAGCTAATTCGAGCGTTATCACTGTTAAGTGTATCATTATTCTGTGCGACAGTTATTTATCACTAGGAGGCTTTTTCGATTTTAATTCTCATTGCATCTTGGCTATGGACGAGGAAAAATTCGGGGACACGCGTTGAGGGACGAAAAGCAACAACCGTTAAATACAGTCGCGGGTAATCGAGCGATAACACCTGTCACAGTGCTCTGCGACGGGGACCTGCTGTTCGCAGTGGTCCGGGAATACGAGAGCAAGGCTCATTCGACATAATGAACGTTACCTCGGACCTGCTTTAGATCCGATTGGAAACCATCCTGCGGTGGAAGCGGCGAGCCCGTCCAGCGCAGCGTGCGCGTTTACAGGGGAATTATAAAACGCTAGCGGCGACGCCATTACTCGGAACGCGTTCGAAGCGCCGTTCGTAACGAATTCTTTTATTTGTCTCGATACCGGAATTGAGGAGATATATGCGGAGCTTTCGAAGCGTGGCTCGCGCTTCGAACTGCTGCTAGTTGTGTGTCATCAGCCGGCTCTTGATACTCGATGCCTCACCTTCGGAAATTGGCGAAGCTTTTTGCGCTCCGCAGAAGCTAAACAGGCTGCACTTGTTAACGCCGTTTAACGGAAACCAGACACCCACAATGGTACACTTTCATTGGACTTTTTCATTTCATTTTCGACCGCGCCACGCCATATGCGCGTGTGGACTCGATCAAATATTGACGCTCGAGCTTCGGATTTCGCAGCTGCGAATAATTCGGCCGTCTCCTTATCCACTTCTGCGATGAATTATTTCACTTCTGCGTCTCGTCGGATTTCGCCCGAAAATTCTACGTTGTTTCTCGATTGTTTTATCTTCGCGAGAAGCTGGTTGATCGATCAGTTTAGAAGTAAAACTCTTTCGAACAGTTCTTGCCCGCGAAATAGATTCTCGTGTTATCGCGCTGCGTATAGTTGTGAATTTATTGCTCCGAATATGGATGAGCGAGGATGGGTTCCACCGTAAACGTACGCTGGTAGGATTCGGCATCTCGCAAGAGATTGAAGGCTCTTGCGTGTTTGCGCTGAGTAATGGTAGAAACCGCGGGACGCGCGAAGCAATAACGAGCCAGCGAAAAGAAAGCCGAATACGTGTGTTTGTGTTTTAAAGTATATTTTTAACATAACAGCCGTGTTGCTTAAAATTTACAACGCCCCTTCCGGAAGTACCCTCGTAAAGTTACGTAACGCGATAATCAGTCAAACGAGTGATAGCATTCGAGGAACGGGTAAACGGTAGCGCGGATAATTTAAAATAACTTATGTAACGATAATTCGTCTGTGCGTGCTTCTAATTTTATTATAAACGCCCTCTTAATTGCTTCAAAGCTCCCCGGTCACTGCAGGAACAACAGAAAACACTTCGCCGTCTATAATTCTCCTTATTTCAGATCTAATCTTGTATCTGTAACAGGTTTACGGATAAAGGTGTCGGTGAATCTCTCGGAAGGTTTAAAAATACGTAATCAACCTTAGAATCAAAACAAAATCATTCGGATCGTTCTCGTTCACCTTCTTTTTTCTATCCGGAACTATTAACTTTATATCTGTAATACGTTTTTTTATCTATATGTACATGCAAATAGGACTCAAGTTTTAAACGTCTATTTGTCTAACGATCGCGAATGTTAAACGTTCCGATTTACCGCTCTAGTATACGCGAGAAGGAACAGTTAGAACACAAATAACACCTCGTCAGTTAACTAAGGATTTCGGAGGAATAAGCAGGCTAGAAGAAACAAAAATGGTCCTTTCTTTCCTCTCTGAGAATTAAGCTATCGAAAGAGATTCTCCTTTCCAGAGGATCTCGGGATACAGGGTAAATCCGGGGCTGTTGGTACACCCAAAATAAACTGGCTATTAAAACTACCACTGACATTATTTATTTAATCAGAATAAACCTAATTTAACCCGTTTTCACGTATAGAGTTTGAAATATATCAACTGTACCAACTCCCCCGGATTTACCCTAACGTTAAAGGGATGACTGGCTGACTCCTAGTGGCCGATATAAAAAGATCTGCGTCCCGAATGTGGGTCTTAGAAACTACTTAGCTTTCCAGGCGCCTTTCCTTTTCGTCATTAGCGCCGTCGCCGACAAAAAAGTTCTTTTAACCGATCCCGACGAGTTTTCTGTTTGGACAAAGGCAGATTTGTCACGTGGCGTGGAAGCGAGGCCCGCAGACCTATGGGTAGAGCGAGCCGGTAGAATTGCGCAAGTGGAACCTAGAAATTTGAGGTAGGACTGCCGGTCAGGTGAAAGCCTTTCTGGCGGCTTTGCAATTTCTATTAGACGGCCGAAAAGTATTTTCGCCGGGCGGGGGGAGGCGGCAGTGAAATTAGACTCTAAAAATTCTCTCCGCCGCTTTCGTCGTCGAAAGTTTCAGCGAGCGTTATGACACATCTGTTAGGCACCGGGGAGGCTCGCGTCGTTCGTGCTACTTAAACGTTACTTAATGTTATTACTTAACGAAAGCGCTGATTCGGCATCGATCGTTGGAATTGGTGTTTAATTACCGCTGAGGCGGCGGATATTCCGATCGCTCCTGCAGATTATGGTGTAAGAAATTTTTGAAAAATTGCACGCAGTTGCAGAGCTTCTCATTCTTCCGCTTTGCTATCTCCTCCTGCTCGAGGGTCAAATCGAGGGGACAGAGCGAAAGAATTCCTCGGAAAGGAATTCCCGAACTTGCTGCCTTCGTTGTTACCACACCTGTTAACCGTGCAAAAAATATCGATATAATTTCCCGATCGTTAGCGAACACCGTCCCAATTACGCGTCCCGCAATTAGCGATACTTTTTCAACCGGAGACACGAACGTGGCAGATAGTGTTTTTCCGCAAGCCTCGGGTTTGGTAGAGTGTGCCAGAGACGTCGGGGCAGGAAAACCCAGGGGACGGTAGCATCCGAGGGGTAACCGAGTGAAAAGCGCAGATCGCGAAAGCCAATAGCAATCTACCGTAGGCAGGCCCATTAACGTTAATAACGAGAGCGTACCGTTTATAACTGCGCAAAGGCGACCGTGCCGCGGACCTTCTGCATCTGCTAGCCACGTGGATGGCTCAAGTTTATTGGTTAAGGGACATTCTCTGCGTTCAATTAGCCCTGCCGATTCTTGGACACACGATGGTCCCGTCGTAAAAGTGAGAGCGGGTCCCTGGTCCGCGCGTTGTTAAAATCAGTTAGGACTTTCGGTAGGTTAGCGTTTACTTTTAAAAATATACATAGAGTCCTAACGGTTCCAAGAGGTGTCGAAAAGTCCCGTGGTATTTTCCAATCGGACGCTTCGTCTTCGAGATATAAGCAACTAATGACTAATGAGTAGGGGAAAGCGGGGCAATTCCGGTCACATAAGTAGTAAATGCTATAAAATTTGAACAAGTTACAAATTTGTTAGTTTTTTTTTTTGTATTAATTGATAGTTGAAGGGTCTAGTTCGTATTAGTACGACCGAGAAAGCATAAATTTACGGTGTAACAAAATTGGGAGCAATAATACAAAAATAGTCATGATTTTTCTTTATTAAAAATTGTATTCTTTTTTATTTTAAAATTAATTGATATATGTATAACAAGTGTATTCTTCAGGGGTATCACATCCTGAACATTCTTCATATGCCCATTCATCACCTTTTCCGAATATTTTGCAAAAGGAGCAAATATCGTGCTCTACTTTTTCGTCACAAATATCTGAATTGCACGTGGCATCTACGTCAGAGAAAAAAACAATGTTAAAAGCTGCCTGGAATTACCCCTACCTTCGGCCGGTATTACCCCACACCTCATATTCGGATATTTGAAGTAATACACTGAATTGAATTTACATATCACCAAAAACCAAATGTGAGTTTGAAAGTAGAAACATTCCTCTATTTAATGAGGTTAATATTAATAATTCATATCTATTCCATGTACTAACTTACCTTGCTTAACAATTGATCACTGTTATAAGATTACGGTGCGAAATGAACGCTCCCGAATTTTTTTAATCAAAAGACTGTTATCGTCATGGAAATTATCCATGAATATTATCTCGCAGCATCAGTAACAATTTGCAGTACCATACCGAGTCAAGTTACGCGGTTTTTATTTAAACAAATAGAAGTGACAGGAATTACCCCGCTTTCCCCTAATACATATTTATATATCTGCAAAAACCACGGTTGAAATTGCAAAACGGAGAAGAAAGACTTCCCGACTTCCTTTGACAGGAGTAATCTGTATTCCGTATCCTTCGATTTGTCCCATAAATACGAAGCAGCCTGTTTACGAGCGGGGGTGGATAGGTAGGACCGGGGAAATGAGGCAGGACAACGGAAATCGTGGCGCGCGCCTCTGCTTAGAAACTCACGAATTTCATAATTATTGTATTATGTTGCAAGAAGGTGCTATACCTGGCCGGCTGCCTGGTTGTCTGTCTGCCTGCCTGCCCGTTTGCTTACCTGCCTTGGCTGCCTTGCCTGCCTGCTCGACTCCTACCTTCGTTGTTAACGCGCGCGCGCGCGAACGGGCACGCTGGGTGGGGGAGAAAGGTTAGGTTGAGGCGGGGATTGTGTAATCCCTCGTTGAGTGGAGCCTCACCGTCTTCTTTTCGCCGAAGCTTTTATTTCTTTCTCGCCGTGCTGCACTCTTTCCTTCTCTCTCTTTCTCACCCAATTCGTGCCCCTCCCCACCGTTTGCATACGCGTACTTGTACGCGATCGTACTGCGCGCGGACCTACGTCACAATTACCGCGGGACGCGCTATTATTCGAACACGTGAAAAGCCTGGCTTAACGGTCGGTAACGCGCGCAATTACCGCGCGGCGAACGCGCCTGCTTTAATACTATTTGGTTGGACGTGCGTTTAGTCGATCGTTAACTAATCCGGCGCCCCGAGCCACTGCTATCTGGTGCCGGTACAAACATCGCTGCGCGAAGTAATGTACTTTTGACCTTCAATTCGCGCAGTGGGTCGGTATCATCGCTTGGTAAAACAGGGCACTCCCTACCCGTGCGTTCGCACGGATGGTTTCGAGTTCTCGCTCGTGCACCTTCCCTCTGCTGTTAGACTATCGGACGGATTTATCTTCTTTGTTCGGCGAGAAATTCGGCTAGGCTTTTTCAGCCGCACGCTTCTTTTTTTTTTTGCTGCGCTCTTTCGCAACGCGCGGATGACTTCACTAACGGTCGGGCGCGTCGGCTGCGTCACGGAGGGAACTTCTCTCGCGCGATTGGTCCAGCCGTGGGTGACGGTGGTCACGTGGTAGGACATTAATTTCTATGGGGAAGGGCCTGACGTCACTGGGCCCGTGGACCAGATTTGCCAAGTGGGTTTCCCTTTCTTTTCGACGCGCGTGTTCTCGGGTTCGGCGCTCTTGCGTACACTTATCGTCGCCACCGTCGCGGACCTCGCTAACCGGACGTGGGTTGCATTCTTTCAATGACTTGCACGCGTCCCGTTGCACGTGCATCTCTCCTGTCCACGCGTGCCACTCGCTCCCTAATCGTAGTTCGCGGTAACCCGAGGGAAGGTTGGGAATTGAGAGAAGCGTCGATTTCAGTGGTGGCTTTCTATTAACCAGTTCTGATGCAGATTGCTTTATAATTCATACTTCAATCGCTCGAGGTCACTGCTTTTGAGAGGTTAAGTCGCTAAGCCCATCTGGTGTCATGAAAATAAATAACTGTCGAGACAAACCTTATCAACAGGTAACGCACACAGTTTACCCATAAATACAACATAGTTTTGGTTTAGAAAGAAGTCTACGATCTAAAGTTTATACAGAGTTTTTTCATTCTCTCTCTCTCCCTTGAGATATCAATATCTGTGATCGTACATTCGATCGTACACGCGCCCACTCTCGACTCGCCACGCATACCTCGCATTCTTCTCGCGGTCCACTCTTCGACTCTCCCCAAATATCGCTCGCCATACCTTTTAACGAATTGAAAGCAGCAGTTAACGTTTCAGAGGACGTTAACGCGCCCACGGTTTCCGCGCACGTCGATGATCCGCTTCGAAAGCTCGGCAGGTAAAGATCGAACGCTCCTCGTCTTCGCCGTTCCCCAAAGCACGACTATTTATTTAAGTCCGCAGAAATGAAACTTTTCCGGTAGGCGTGCGCTCCGCCATTGCGTAACGAGCGAAGCTACCAGAGGGCCGTCCTGTGCACGGTTTCTCTCCCCGTTGGACAATCGATGGAAAACCGTCCCCGTGATATATTTAACGCATTTATATGCCGCTTTGGTAACGCGGCGTCGCTCCTCTTGCCAAATCCCTGCGCAACCTGCAGAGTAAGGGATCCCACTCTCATAAATCGAAGAACAATATTGACCGTTTTACGGTTGCGATTGATGAGTCTCTCGAGGAGTTTCGACAGAGTTGCAGCGCGCCGGAGTTAACGACGAGAATCTCCCGGCAACTTTTATCGCCGCGGTCCCCACCGATCACGCGAACGCTAGCGGACCTCCCAGAATTTTTCAGCGATCCGCCGGAAAGGGGCGAGGAGGAGGGGGGAACGCGAACATTATGCCGGAGTCGTGCATTGTCGCGCCGCGTCACAAAAGCGCCCATTGTGTCCGTCGGTGAAATTTATCGATAATTCCGTCCGCGTAATAACCGAATCAGGAGTCGCCTCGAAAAGCCCGACGCGCAACGATTGCAGTTCCGCGCGTCCTGTGTCGAAGCTTCCGGTCGTTACTCCGTCCGAGCTACAGGAACAATGTTTTCCGCGGCGAGTTTCCGCAAGCTTCCGGCCTACTGGGTGCCCCGGAATCCGATCCGTAAATATCATCAGCGTCGCGGTTTGGCATGTATATTTGACGATCGCCCGATCGAATCGCGCCGTATATCGATACGCTAATGTACCCTGCCCACGCGAGACGTTGCCCACCCACACGGGGCACCGCGACACAGCGCCTCGAATCTCCTCGCGCGCGTGCGCCTGACTGTATCGCTCGGTTAGTTCGCCACGAAAACCTGGAAAACACGCGTTACATACACACGTGCTTCGAATAGCTTCGTGTATTTTTTACATGGCTTTAGAGAGCTTTCAATTTGCTATCTTGGTCATCTTGAATGAGAAGCGTCTTCTGTGGGCTCAGGTGCAATCGAGGACCTTGCGGCAAGGGGGGTGCAACTCAACTTCTGATAGTTCTTGAATTGTGACGTGTAAAAAAATTCCCATCGTTTGATGCAAATTTTTATTTCCACGGGAGATCCCTTTAGAATACAGAGAATAAAAACTGATGAATGCAAAAAAAATTAAGATACTATAACATAATATAAAAATAAATAAATAAATAATAATAATCGCGTGATTTATTGCAAATAAATGAAAGTAGAAATACTAATATTTTTGTTATTGAATATTATTTCGACAAAAATAGAAGTAAAAACTCACCAACTCAGTAGCTTCTACTTATCGTGTGAAAATATATATTTCTCAATTGATTATCTCCCTTTTGAATATTAACTAAAAGTATTAATTTTATAAACAGTTCTCACTAATTTTCTCGAAGTTGGTGAAGATTGAGCTGCACCCCTTCTGTGGCAAGGTGGGTGAACTCGTGTCTCCGCGTTCCAGCACTTCGTATCTCTCATTTCCGAGTGTCGAATTAGGACATCCAGCTTGTATCAGAAAACTGTGTTGCCCGAGTGTTGTCCCCTATACCTACATCCACGAAGCGTCGCAGTTCCCTAGAAATCCGTTGCACCTGGCGTCGAATTAAAAGCTGAGAGATCCCTCGACCAGGGAACACCTACGACGCTGAGACCACGAGAATACCCGCGACGCTCCTCGGCAACGTAGTACGGGGCTGCGTAGAGAGAAAAGAAATCCTTGGAGTGCGGTGCCGAGAGTCAAGTTTAGCCCGTGATCCACGACATAGGGTCATTTCTACGTTCGCCTGGCTCTCCCTCGGACCCGCGTTACCACGGCGAGGTCTAGGGTGAGAGACTACGTGGAAAGTAGCGGCGTAAAATGGGGGGGAACCACGCAGCAGCGGACTATAGACATCGACCTTTTAGAGCAAAACGTAACGGCGATAAAAATCTCCCGGGGACTGCGTCGGAGGGAGAGCGAGAGATTGAAAAAAACGGCCCCCTATATTCAGCATACTATGCATTCCGCGAGCATTAACGGGCAGCGATCGGGAACAAGTGGCCGAAAGTAACAACCTGAAAGTCAAGTTTAGCAGCCTTCGTTATTGGCTCGCTCTCGACTATTGTCTGAATTCCCGGCGAGTCGATCGGCGCGGCGCAGAAAGAGAGGCGCGAGGAGAGTGTCGCGGAATGGAGGCAGAGGCGAAGGCGCCTTCGCCAGCCACGCTCCTTGCGCTAGGTCCGCGTAATCCTCGGATGATGTATGAGGCTCGCTTTGCATAACGTTCGTCAGGAGTGATGGAGGATATCCCTCGAGGGGGGAAAGAGGCAGAGAGAAGCCAATGGAGCTGGAAAGACGTACGCAGCGAGTGTCAAGTTTACGCGATCATCCATCGCGCGCAGTCATGGATCCCAGGTTGTCGGACGTGGCTCGGCGAACCCGCCACCTTCTCCTCGGTCCTTCGAGCCCGAACGGTAGCGAGGCACTCGAAGGATCGGCCCGCGATAATCCCGGGTTTCCAGAGCTGGAACGACTAAGTATATACGACCGCGCGAATCAAATCGAGGGACCTGGTAGCGAAGGGGGAGGGACGCGGAGAACGCGAGGAGATACCGTGACGAGAGACCGCTACTCGTGATCGCGAGATGATGTTACCACGGTGCGTGGCCGGGTTACGTACAGTTCGCTAGGAGTAGGGGGGGGAGGGAGCGAAGAAGGGAAAAGGTCTGCGCCGCGAAAAGGGCACGGGGGGAGCGATGAAAGAACGGCGAAAGCGCGAGTGGGGGAGAAAACGGAGAGAAACGGAGAGGAGAAAAAAAAAGAGGTGGCAAAGGGAGCCGTGGACGGCGGAGAGAAAAAGAGAGGAGGTGTAAGCGGGCGCGCACAGGGTGGCGGAGGCGGCAATGTGGATCGGCGGGGCGAGGGGCGCGGAGGGGGGAGGCCTAGGGTCGAGGGAAGGGAACGAGTGGGGTTGGGAGGCGGGTGGCGGGGTGTCGTTGGTATCGACGGAGGTGCCGGGGGCAGAGGGGCGGCCCTCCTCCCTCGGCGGGGCGGCGCAGGCAGAAGTGGACGGGCAAGCGATTCAACCTCCTTTCACTTTCAACGAGCGCGCACAGCGCTTGCTCGTTCCCCGGTGTTTCATGCGACGACGGATAGCAAACACTTCGCGTACGAAAATAGGCAACGCCGCCGTTTTAGCCGCGTGTCCGCCCTATAAATTGTAAACCGCTCGAAATCCTCCCTCGATTACACCATGACCCTGAGGATCCCTCGTCGTCCAGCACCTCGTAGCGAATCTATCTTGCCACACCGCGAACGATGGGACGCGCGTCCGTCAGTCGAGTTCCTTTTACGGCGTAAGACTTTTAACGTCTCTCTCCTTCCCCCCCCTCGCTCTTCTTAACCTCCACCTTGTGGCAATTCGGGGGAAGAATGTATTTATATCTTGCGAGGCAGCCAGATGAAGCGCTAGGGTCTTTTATGGGACAGCTTAGCGCGGCTCGCGAATTATAATTTCGAGTATATTCGCCTCGCCGAGATTGCTATCATTCAAACGAGAAGAGAAAGGTGGGAAATTCGTCAACATTCGCGTAATACCTCTTCCCTTGTCTTCTCTGCCAGGAATTTGCGTTGTATCGATTTTAATAAAACTTTGCGGGTAGATGAAGAGCGAAGAAGTGTCTCGACCAATTCGGTTGTTTACTAAGAAAACTAAGTACTTGTAAGTTACAAATATAATAGCATGCGTTAAGGGCTTCCCGTGTGTAATACTTGAAGAACTCCCTTCGTTAAAAAATTTTTTCTATCACCGCCATATTATCCACATAACTTCGTCGCATCGCTTTAAGGCTGCGTTCCATTTCGATCACGCGCCATTGACGTCGACGGAGATTCGTAAAATTTTTGCTGGTCGGGCGAAGACTGGGATCCTTAATACTCGTCTACCGCGCGTTTTAATCCCTCCCAGACGAGGGGGATCCATATCGAGTTCCTCCGCTAGGCCACTTCCGGCCCCGAGACCACACATCTGGGGATCTCTTGTTTACAACGTGGATCTTAACTCTAAAAGCATAGCAATAACTCGTATCGAACCCTGGAATATCCATCGTTCCCTTATAAAAATTAGATTCACCTTGAAATATTTCGGCACTCTGATCAGTGCCTAAAGTTTATTAAATCGCTTTCACACCCAAACGGCAGGAATAAAAGGCGCATCGCATTCGCGTATTAATAAACCAGCGAGAAGAATATTCGGGGCGCGTTAACAGGTTGTTCCCCCGCGTATAATCGCGAGTAATAAATAATCATTGTTGGCAGTCGCGGCGCTCGCTTTCAATAGCAACGCGCCGAACGTGCCAAATAACACCTGCAGCGTTCGTAGGTGGAGATCCATGTTTAACACGTAGAGGCTGGTTTACGCTCTGCGGAGTTGTCAGCCGGGAGAGGAACGGGAACAGCTACAGGTTTTCAGGCTTTTGTCCTGTCGCGCTGCAATTAGCCGCGAGTCCCACCTTCCTCGATGACGAACCTCGAGCACCGTTTCCAAGGTTGCCCCGCTGGCTGCGGCTCCGTTTCATCGCGAAATTACGCCCTCGATTCTCTGAACGCCGTAGCGTTCCAACGTGGAATCTAGCTTGGACGCGCTTTCTCTAATCGCGACACGGAAGATAAGGGTGGAAACGACCGTGCAAGAGAAAGAAACAGGAAAATAGTAAACGCGTATCTCGTTCGGTAGCCTGGAACGGAAATAAAAAAGGAGGGGCGGAGAGGGAAAGATCCTCGCTAGTTGATCTATCGATCCTTGCGCTGTCGAATCGTCGCGCAGGTATAGATGCCACGTATGTTTGATTTTATGGTGGTATTTTGCTTGTGTTACAGCCGTGCGAGCGGACCGGATGCGAGGTGGTAGAAACAAATTCGGCCCGATGTACAAGAGAGACCGAGCGCGGAAGCTGCAAATGATGAGACAACGGCAGCTGGCACTGCAAACGATACGCGGCAGCCTCGGTGATCCATCGAACTATCCCTCCGCCGTAACGCCTTTCCTGCATATTAAACAGGAGATCCAAATACCTCAGGTCTCGAGTCTAACGTCTTCTCCAGATTCGAGTCCATCCCCCGCAGCCGTGGCCGCTGGTCTGGTCACGACACAGGCTGGCACAGGAGCCGGTCAGCATCAACTGATCGCACCGTCCTCCCAGCCAAACATTTCTGGCGGTAATCACCTGTACAACCTCAACCCTGGCCTGGATAGCAAGCTATGGGCTGCCAATTCTACCACCCCCAGCCCGAAGGCCTTCAACTTTGGCGAACAGTCGATGCAGCCGCACGCGGCCGCCGGCTCCGCAACCCCGACCGTCGCCACCAAAACTAGTCCGATGATAAGAGACTTCGTGCAAACGGTCGACGACCGCGAGTGGCAGGCGTCCCTATTCGGACTGTTGCAAAACCAAACGTACAATCAGTGTGAAGTGGACTTGTTCGAATTAATGTGCAAAGTGCTCGATCAGAATCTGTTCTCGCAGGTGGACTGGGCAAGGAACTCCGTATTCTTCAAGGATCTCAAGGTTGGTAATCCGATCGTAGCGAGTCGAAGCTGTTCGGTGAAAGCCTCGCCCGGTTGATGGAACTCGTCGAAATGGGATGAGAATGTTAAAACAGTTTATCGGTCCCTTTTATTCTCCAGCCGTTGTTACCTGTTACGTGGCTTGTACAGTGTCTTACACTCGGAGAAGGATTTACCTTTCGGGGACCCTAGGCTGAATATTTCATGGGCCCTCGGTTAAATGTTAAAAATAAAATGACGCTGATTTGATTTTTTTTTATCGAGATACTATATTTTGTGGGAAATTTTAGTTTAAGTAAAACTTTTCTTTTACACTCGAACAATTAAATGAATTTTTGAAATTTTAAGCTAATATTTATGAATTTATGTTTGAGAAATATTTATCTTAAGAAGAGTAATTTCAATTAAGGGTGTTTTAGTAATCATTATAAATAAATTTATTTTCATATTATGGTATGTATCGTAAAAGAACAATTTTTTATTTAATTAAGTAAATTAATTTTGTATCAGGGTTTGTTAAATAATTAATATAAATTTTATTAATCTCGAAATTAAAAAAGCTAATTATAAATTAATTTTTATGTTGATAAATGATTGTAAATTTAATTAGGGGTGAAATGTTACTCGATTTTATTGATATCTAGCTTTTTTTAAACGAATTTAATTCAAATATTTAATTTAATAATAAAAGTATTTTATATTCTTGTTAAATATGGGATAATCTAAACAAGAATTTAATTTCAAAATCAACATCGAATAAATAAACATTAAAGATACAAGCTACTAAAGATGATATAAAAAAAATGCTAATTTCTCGAAGAAAATACTTAGAATGAGGAGCCTCGAGCTAAACGGGGCCCTAGGCTTCAGCCTAATTAACCCAAGGGTAAATCCAGCGCTGTTTATACTTTTATATTTATAACTTACACAACTCTCTCCTTTTATTAATTTCTGTCTGAAGTCTCTTCCCGATCTTACAGCAGACAACAATCTGACAGCGTCCGAATGCTCCCCTCCCCTTACATTCTTCTTTCGCTCCGAAATCTTCGCATCTCGGATACCTATATTCGATTCTTCAATTTATAGGTCAGTCGTGTCTCGCGCGACCACGTAAGCAGCTCCTTCACCTTTACTCTAACCCTTGGACACACTTCTGCGGGATTACCTAACGCGTTCTTGTCAATAATATTCATCGACCGTAGATAACGCGCGGAAGGTCCTTCCTAAACGGTGAAAGTAACGTTCGCGCATCTTCGGACAAAGGGACTGCCTGTATCTGGAGCAGCAGACTTAATTTACGGCGCGCGTTATCGGGCAAGAAGTAGTTGACCTAGAAATTAGGGAATCGAATATCTGTGGAAGCCTCGATTTCAGGCCGTACCCAAGAGCTTCGTTTCGACGAGCTCCATCAACCCACGAAATTCGCACGTACGATCTGCTCCGCGGCCTCTGTATGCCCGAGCCTATTTATTAGAGGCATCGTCCGTGTAGGTAGCCGGGCGATATAGCAATGTTCTGTTACCGTTTTAGTAGAGCATCCGATCCGCGCGAAGGTCTTTCTCCTTTAATTACAAACGTTCCGTGAACTAGATACCGATTCTTTTTCTTTTTTTTTTCTAGCCCGCTAAGAATCACCCGGTGGCAATATCGCGGTCGCGGTGCGTTATCGGGGGCGATAAAAAAAATGTTTTAACGATTTTAACCGCCGAGGATCTTTTAGAGAACTCGGCTCTTACCGATAAATAACTCGTCGCTGGCCTGTTGGTGGTACGAGCGGGGATGTGAGGTAACCAACAGCATTGCACAATCACTGAATGATTTCAAGCATCGCCTCATATCTAGGTCATAACAAGATACGTTTCTGGGTTATGGCGGTTGCCCTAAAGCAGGCCCATGTTAATTATAATCCGTCTACTTAACCGATTGTACGGTTCTTATTAAATTCCTCCCTCCCGTCCCCGCCGCTTGCCCCCCGGTTACCCGCAGAGAGATGTGTCACGGTTCCGTTGCGATACCTCGGAATTCACGTTTCCTCGAACAATATGGAATACAGAGCGGCGGCAGTTTTTGCCGCCATTTCGAACTGATCTCGCATAAATTCGACGCACCGTATTTCTGTTTCGCGGGCGAGCGCGTTCTTCATTAAACCGTTTCGAAACTCGCCCCGATCGGCTCGTTTTCTCGTCGTTTATCTTGGCTTTTAAGTAGACAGGACCGCTGCGCTTCGAGACCTCGGATACATTCGGGAATGTAAATGTATCCGAGTAGAGACTCGTTATGCAACGGCGCAGGATTGTTGTAGAGCGACACGATTATTTGCGCCACGATGTGTTGTTTCACTGTGTTATTTTTTTTTTTTTTTGTTATATTGTTCGACAGGTTGATGACCAAATGAAGTTGCTACAGCACTCCTGGTCGGATATGTTGGTGCTCGACCACCTTCATCAAAGGTTACATAATAATCTACCTGACGAGACTACACTTCATAATGGCCAAAAGTTTGATCTCCTTTGTCTCGGCCTACTCGGAGTTCCCTCCCTGGCGGACCTCTTCAATGAATTGTCCGCCAAGCTTCAGGAACTGAAGTTCGACCTCTCGGACTACATATGCATGAAATTCTTGATGCTGCTCAATCATGGTACGCCCTTTTTCCATCGGATCTTAACGGGTTATCACCCCAGCCCCACCCTTGTATCTTGACTAAAGCAAGCTTCTCTTTGAACGCGTAGAAGTCCGTGGACTAGTTAACAAGAAACACGTGCAGGAGGGTCACGATCAAGTCCAGCAAGCTCTTTTGGATTACACGTTGACATGTTATCCATCTGTAACGGTATGCACCTGCCTTTCTGTACACATACGTTTATTCTCTTCCTAATTTCTATTCTATTTAATTTAATAGTGGCTTCTTTGTTCGATCTGATAGAAATGCGTTACGTTTTTACACAAACAGGATAAGTTTAACAAGCTGCTAGCAGTATTACCGGAAATCCATGTGGTAGCGAGCAGGGGAGAGGATCACCTTTATCAGAAGCATTGTAGTGGTGGGGCACCAACTCAGACTCTTCTCATGGAGATGCTCCATGCTAAGAGAAAATGAAACGATAGATTCGTTTGGCGTCTTTGCCGTCAGTTAGTCTGTTGCTATATCTCAAAAATCACGATAGAGCCCCTTACCGTCAAAGTGGACCTCAAGTACCTATTAAGAGCTAACGCCGCTTAGGTATTGGACCAAGTTGAGGGGCCCTGGTTCAGAAAATACCTATGCAAACAAATCAAGTATAGACGTACATACTTTACATATATATATAATATATGTATTATAAAGTGTATCTAAATGTGCAGGGTGTAGCACTGAAACTGTTGCCGTACCGATATCTATGAAATTACGAGAGACAGATAATACTTGACCATTGTTGCTTACTGTTCTGCGCGAAGGGATAAAACTAACGGTCTCTAAATAACTCTACAGGCAAGATAATAGAGGTAGAGATTACGAAGGAACTGTTACCTAGGGCGCATTCTTCTGAGGAATCAAAATTAAACCTTTCATCGCGCTTTCAGGAATTACTGTGGAAAAAGAGAAATGAAAAGGTCCCCTTTGAATCCAAGAAAATGATGCGAGGAATAGGAGTTTCCCCTCCGTTCGTGATTTTAGAGACGTTGGCCCGTAATATTCTCAGCGATACACCCTGTATAAACATAATGACATATATTTTCTATATTTGATGTTGAAGTTTTAGAGATGTATCCGATGGAGAATTACTACCCCTGTTGGTGGGTAAAAGCGCAGGGAAACAGTAAGCAAGATGCCTTGAAAACAGTACAAAGGGTGGTTAAACAAAATATTGGTCAAAGGGCAGGCAACTTTTGTCTAAATAAGTAAAGCTATTTTTCTAATACTAGAAGCGATTATTTTTAAGCATACCACTGAAGCCTTGCTCTCATTTTGAACAACATAAAAAAAAAAAGATATCCTAATAAGTAACGAAAGGAGGATGGACCGATGCAGTTCGGTCGATCGTGCTTCTGCAAGGGATTCAATGGGCATACTTGAACGACAGTAAAGAAAAAAAATTTCATGTGATATACCTATATATTATACATATATACATATATGTCGCACGGCCACCTGGGCATCCTTAGAACTTCCTATGAAAGAAAAAAAAAGTAATCTGCATTTTGTCACACTTGCACACAGCAGGGCTACTATATTGTAAATACTAGTTAACACATTCCAATTATGTTGTAAAGTATAAATCATGTTAAATATGTAATTATAATATTTTGTGTATAGTTTAATGAAATAAATATATTTCTGTTGCTTACTGAGAAAAGGAATCATTAGCTACTTAATGTCTTCGCTAATTTTAGAATTTTAATTCATGTATTTCTCTTTATTATCTTTTCAAATAGGTGGCGGAAAAAGAAATAACCACGAAATGCGATATTTTATTATTGTATATTGTATCATAATAAAGATTCTGTTTAAGGAAATGAAAGAATCACTGGAGCAAGGTTTATGTGGTCCTACATATTATCTAGCGATTAATACTAAGTATATAAGATCAATATTGTCTTATCGCAGTTGTTAAATAGATAAATATTTACTGAATGTTAAGATAGCGATATCGAATGTAGTAATTTTTCACTAATAGATTATTATTATTATAATTATTATAATTATAATTATTATTATGATTTAGTCAATAGTCAGAAACTTTTCAGTGCTGTGAAGGTTGTCGTTTCGACGCCTGTGGTATCTAAGCCATCGGTAATTACACGTGCTAGATTCGAGGCTCAAGTGTGGCAACAAGAACAGAAATCTTTGCTCGTACTGGTAGGCTGGTAGTACCACCCTTTGCAACTCCTACTGTTTATATCCTCTATCAATCAAGTACCTGGAGAGAAAAAAAAAGAACGCTATTTTACTACTTTCACTTTTCCACCGACTTCGTAATAAGGTATTAAATATAGATGTAAAAACGATTTGTTGACGCGCGCGCGAAGATGAAAAGCAAAAGAAGGAAGCTCGATGCCACGTTAGATTAAGAATCGAGTGTTTGAATCAAACCAGGAGGAGTAGCTGCGAGTATTACTACCATGAAAAAATAAAAAAGTATATATATACACATATATATTTTCGAAAGCATGCATGTACTTATCGTGTGAGTAAAGATTTGTGTCCACGGTGAAATTTTATTCGAAACCTTCGATTACAAATACAGAATGTTAAATATTAACATGTTCCCAAATTTTCAAATCGCCTGGTTCTTTTAATCGATCGGTCAGAAAACAGTTTTGAACTTATTGCTATCGTCTATCATTATTATTGTTACTATTATTATTATTTACTACTATTATTTGGCTTTGGTTCTTTTAAATACTTTGAAAATGGATTACTTTTATTTAACTCGCATATAAATGTCTACCTCTTCGTAACTGTATTAAGTCTTACATTTTTACATTTTTAGTAAACCACATACCTCAGAATAGGCAAGCCCAGATAGCAAATTAAATGGAATGTATGAATGTTACCTACGTAGACTTTGACGAGTCTACCACTTCTGTAATATGCGTAACCGCAGAATGTAAATGTTCCATTCAAGTATTGTACCCGTTATTTCCGCGTCACTGTCTTAGCTGTCTACTACGTTTATTCCAAATTAGATTATACTTGTATACGACATGTACAATATATATCTAAGTCGAAATTCATTAATTTCTATGAACAAAGCATTGGAATCACAAGTTAATCCTATGTTGCTGTTTGGGTAAGAGCAAGTTAAAACCGTAATATCTTATTTATTGTAATTTTTCATCTATTCTCAAGGCTTTTCGTAGAACGTGTCGGTCTGATAATTTCGGAACAACTTATAAGAATCGCAACCACAATTATCTAGAACAAAGAAAACGAAAAAAAAAATAAGAACGAAAATTGTCTCTTCTAAATATATCCCTAAATCGATTTACCTTTGTATGTGTCCATCCTATTTAATCGTCCGTTCGATTCTGTTACAATATGTTTATTGATAATTGTAACTAGCAAGTACGATAATACTGATGTTACGAGCATTGTGTTAAATATGTACAGTTACCAATTGTAATTGGCAAATCATCTAATTTAATATCGATGTGATTTTTTGATCCAATAAATAATTGGAGTTAACATTGAAAGAAGAACTATTATGCGTTGTTAACACTGCCATTAGGAGTTGGCAATTGTAAATTATGTAGAAAAAAATGATTGATTGTAAATATATCTTTATTAATAACTAATAACTGTTCCTTTTTAGGATCGACAGTGCTATTTTTTATATATTATACTGATTGAACTCCTGAACAATAATATTTCCCTTGTCGCACTCCTGTCTTTGGTATTATTGTAAAAGATCCGCAAACGTCTACGAGACGCCGCTGTACGATAGATGTCGAAAGGAGGGTAAAAGGATGGTACTATGTAAATTATTAAGCGGGCAATTTTCAGAAAATTTACAAATAGTATTTCAAAACATTCAATCGTTTCTTTATGTACACAAGTTATTATAATTTAAATGCGTTTATGTACAACACAAAGTTTATTATAATTTGTAACACTGATGTCATTCGTGTACCGAATAACATGTATATTAAAACATTTGTTTGCTTTGTACAAATATAATAACAAGATAAGAAAATGCACAGTGGTTAATAAAGACATCAGCTAACTACTGCACTCGGCTTCATATTCTTGATTCACAATCTTTACGCAATACGCCTTGTGCCTTACTTCGAGCAAGTTACCTAATCTTATATACAAAATCGTGTCACAGATTCTTTCCGACGCCAAATATCTTTTGTACTTGTTTCGCACGAGGCACTATTTTACTTAATTAAAACAACCAATTACGAGGCTGATCTCGTGTTCGCTTCATCTTTGTCGATGCATAGTTTAAAATAAATAAGGACTGCGATGCCTGTTTTGCGACTATTGTTAAAGTGAAAATTAAACTACGACTGAACGATAACTTTGCGATATTAAAAATTACAACGCGTTTAGTGAGGGTCAGACTTTAAATACAAATTATACGCTTTCTCGTCCATTAGATTCTTTACTTCATCCAGATCGGTCAGTTCCACTTTAAACAACCATCCTTTCTCGTAGCAGGACGTATTGACTAAACTGGGCGTTTGTTCCACCGCGTCGTTCTTCTCCACTACCTTGCCACTAACAGGGCTAAACAACTCCGAAGCAGCCTTGACCGATTCTAATGCCCCGCATTCAGCTGTAAAGATTAATTTCGGTTAAATGGAAAGTATTAAACTTAAGTTTCCTTTTCTCCTTTAAAAGCATAGACAAAAATTCCGACCTTCCTTTTCTATTACAGATCCAACGTTCGGAAGCTGGGCGTAAACGACGTCACCCAGTGCTTCCTGCGCGTAACTTGATATTCCAACTATACCCACTTTACCGTCCACAGTTATCCATTCGTGTTTTTCTGTGTACAACCTTTCTAGAAATCAAAATCATGTATTTTATGAATCGAGTAAGTCACGGAAATACTTCGGGTCGATGTAATAATGAAAAAAGGGAATGCTAGTAAATTCTTACGATTATTACGCATGCAAACGAAAATTGTCAGTAGAAAATTTGAATTTTTGTATTGTTATTAGAACAGGTTCTTAAACGCTGGTAAACGAATAAGTAAATACGTAAATAATAGTAGACTATAAATTCTTATTGGTTAACTAGGCTAATAAATTAAATCGAAGGGTAATTAAACTTTTGAAATTAGTTTCCAAACTCACCGGCTCTGAGGCATGGGCTCATAGCTATAGAACGGGAAACACTCAACGACACTTTCGAAATCGGCAGGGCGAGTAGATTTTCTCCCGGACAGCACGAGATCGTTCTCGCGGTGCATTTCACCATTCGTGCAACTAACTTTGCCATTTTCAATTTTATCGAACCGGCACCGACGCGATCCCCTTGTTTAACCTTTATCGTGCTCGTGTCGTCTGCAACCTATCGTCCTTGATCAAGTTCGTAAGTTTTCCGTGGTGCTGCTGAACGTGCGAAAAGGCGCGATTCGAATGAATGATTGAAAGATTTCTCTATGAAGCAACATATGTTACTCGTATTATCGGCCACTCTTATCTCGTAGACTGTATTTCATCACCGTGTAATTCGAACCAACGCGGAACAAATACATCCCGCATGCATTAACTCTTTAATAAAAAAAAATTACCAGTCCAAGAGATATCTTCGCAGTTCAACAAGCACGCTATTCGGTGTAACTACGTGTTATAATAATTTACAAGAGAAACGAACACGTAGACACATAAATAATAGAATGTTGGTAATTACATGATTATCTGTAGGTATGCAACGAATCTCGGATTGATGTAACTTACAAAGGAATATCGCGAACCCCGACTCACCGATTAAAACGCAAATTTGTGGGTTTTTAGAGTGACTCAAAACAAGAACAATGGCATGTTTCATTTAGGCCCTATCGCCCTTTCAGAGGGTGAAAACTAACCTCAAAGTCAAATTGGAACTTTCATTTTTTCGCGTATAACTCTCAAAGTACAAGAGACAGAAAAAAATGTTTCAAACGAATGTTTAATGGCACAATAAGCGCTACAAACTTCGGTTAAAAAAAATTTTGAAGAGTTAAAAAAAATTCTGAACGAAAATTTTTTTTAACCCAAGTTTGTAGCGCTTATTCTGCCATTAAACTTTTGTTTGGAATATTTTTTTCTGTCTGTTGTACTTTGAGAGTTATACGCGAAAAAGTGGAAGTGCCAATTTGACTTTGAGGTTAGTTTTTGAGCCACTCAAAAACCCACAAATTTGCGTTCCAATCGGCGAGTCCGGATTCGCGGTGTTCTCTTATTTGTTGAGAAAAGGTTGACAAGAATGTATTTTAGATTTCGGATGTGGTGTACAAAAAAGTTTTATTTAAAAGTTGAGGTAAATTTACGCACGGAACATACGAGAAACGAATAAACATAAATGTGGTACAAGTTTTCCATGAATTAGAAATAAACTTAATGCATATATTTTGAGTTAAAGTAGATGCTCGTGGCGTAGCGTTCGGAAAACACTTAATATTATTGAAATGCCGAGTACAATCACGTGAGGTTAATAGGTCAACAGAAACACGCTTCGGAGATAACTCGTAATTTATGTTATCGAAGTTGTACAATATCTATGACCTCTGAGTTGAATGTGAATAATTCACGAGTAGAAACTGAAAATTCTGTTCTGAGAAGAGCGTTTATTGAGTTGCCTCCGTATCGCGTTCTTCCCAACAAGATTGGTATGCGCGCGATATTCGATATTAAGTTTCGCTGCCCTTTTAAATACACTGTAATCGTTTACAACATACTTCTTAGATTACACCTATCTGTACGCACGTAAGCTTTAAACGAACGAATACTTCGATATTTCCATATCAATTTAGGAAGAGTTTTATAAAGAATTCGTTGAATATTCAAATTAAAAGTGATCGCGTTATCTGTTACAGTAGATGCAGTGCCGTTCTTATAAAATGCCAGCACGTCGAATTCTTGTGTGTAAGGAACCTTTGACAAAGTTTCTGCCAGTACTGTTACGATGACACTGTATTATCAGATTCTTGTCGGGATAACTGAATCACAGATGTCTTAAGTTATAAACCTATAGTATAAGAACGGCCATTAGGATTGTGGATAGGTATTGGAATAGGCTTGCTAAGGCACCACTCGTACCAGACTTTCTTAGAGCTACATTGACGCCAAAAATGAACAACTATTTGATCCCCTGCCTTTACCTGCACCGGTTCCTGCCGTAATAAGTCGTGTTAGATTCCATACATTCCCGAAAAATAGTTATATAAATTATAAACGTGCCTTACCTTAATTGGGAAAAAAATTGGGAACCAACTAAACATTCCGGGGCTATGCGTGCTGGGCTCTATGCTCAGCGTCACATTTTTGTACAAAATAGTATTAAAATATCCCGAGAAACCGTGTAACACGCAATTCTCTTGCGCATTGAATGTTTTTATCTCGTATCTTGAATTGTCAATGGTACTGTCTGAAATGATGGAATAATATTAGGAATCTACATTTTACCGAATCAACCGTGCTAATGAGATCTGTTTGCCAACCTTTATTTGGATGTTTGAACGTAAACAGCGGCTGTGGTTTCGCTATGTCGTATTTGTTTTGTAAATGAACTACGTACGATGTTTCAAAATGAGCCATAAAATATTTGCCTTTGTCTCTGCACTGCCTTACTTCGTTGTACAATTTGGAAGATTGTACAGGAGCAATGTACGATGTATACGATGACGGTATACTTATGCCATCGTCTAAGACGATTGAATGATCGATAAGATGTAATTAACAATGGTAGAAATATGAAATACAGTGGAAATGTACCTTTCAAAAATCTCTGAACACCATCCAAACACTCGGGAGAGAGCTCATTGTCGCCGAAAGAACCGAGTAACTCGGATACCAGGATATCAGCTTTCTCGGGAGCATTCCACTCTCTCATATCGCAGGACACTACTGTCACCTTGTCTTCCCACATGTCCCTTTCCAGAGCCTGTAAACTGTACACGTAACAAATTATAAAACTATGCATATATATATAAATAAAGAAAGCAGACACTTTGCGACAACCGAAATCTTACGTTAATACTGCATTCGGATTCTTTTCCACGGCGTACACTTTGATTTGCGTATTTGCCATTTCTGCTGCGTTTAAGGATGCGTGAACAAGTGGTCCTCTTCCTGCACCGACCACCATTATTACTCTGCAATTACAGGAGATCGTTATTGCTTTACTCACTTCTGTAATTATACATAATTAATCAGCGTCAAGCGGTACATTTTCGTATCTTTATCTTCTGTCTTGGACGTGATTCCAACGATCGCTTCATAGATGGCCGTTTGATACTGAGTATACTTAATAGGATCCCTTTCAAATACTTCGTATGTCTGAGATTCAAGATTGTCCATAAGTGGTTGCAGAGGCCATTGTAAATAGTCTTCGTAGCCACGAGCGTATTGGTCGACCGGGTCATGTTCTTGACATCCCTATGTAAAATCAATAAGATCGGATGAAGGATCATTTAAAATGATTCTTCGGCACGTGCGAATGTAAAAATTATAAACTTTAAGTTTACCTTCCACAGATATTCCAGATAATTATGATAATAAGTAATACTTTGATAGCGATTCGCTCCTGTGAGTATAAACTGTACTTTCAAGGCGGAGAATTTCTTTATTAGCGACTTGTGCGCTTTGCTTAATACGGGATATCCTTTCTTGTTCGTGATAAACAACGTGGTTGGTAGAATCAGGCATTTCACCGGCTCCCCTAGCCATCTATCGATCTTGTAATCAAATTCACTCGTTAAATACAATTTCCTCATATTTTAAAAGCATACACGAAAGACGCTAGTATTCTACGGTACCTCTTCTTCTTCGGGAAGATCGTGGCTTACAATTAACGCGACGCATAACGTCCTATCATAATCGCATATTATTCTAAAGGCATTCCACCATTCCCAAGGACTCTCTACTGAATTACACTCCTGTTCTCTGTAAGAATAAGCTTGTTTAACTGGGTTTTCCATAGGTATTTGTATCCAAACCTACAATGAAAT
This sequence comes from Andrena flavipes, assembly GCA_963971345.1. Lineage (NCBI taxonomy): Eukaryota > Metazoa > Arthropoda > Insecta > Hymenoptera > Andrenidae > Andrena > Andrena flavipes. Next base: position 2,871,314 of record OZ020480.1, read on the forward strand.
TAAGAAAGCTACAAGTTATAAGTACAACGTAAAAGGATTTTGTCGATGAATATACCTGTAAAGTACACAAGCTCGTTACTTTCTTACAGATAATTCTAGCGAGATTGGCATTGTGCTCTATCCCCTGCATCAACCTAAAAGTCACTCCTACAAGGCCCAAGTGACTCGCCAACGCTAATTCCTGGAGTAAAGCTTTCTCGCTGTTTCTTTTTATAATAGGATTCTTCGAATCCACTTTAATATGCGGCGATAGTTTACCGATAATCAAGTTGTTCCAATCTGTAAAACCAAGTACAATTACTCTCTTAGAAAAGCATACATATTTATCGAATCGCTTACCGGAAGTGCATAGTACTAAGTCTGGTCTGGTAAACGGACCGGAACGACTTTTTGCGGCGCAAACGAATTCCCTCTTGAATAACGGGTGAACGAGTGGGACGCATATGAATTCATATCTGCGAACGTGTTAAATAGTAGTATCGAATAAATACATAGTACAGTCTGTTATACAACTCTTGTTACTTACTTCGATGAATTCGCTGTTAAAAGGCAATCGCTTAAGTCCGGTACCGCGCAAAAATCAAGACCGCATGAAACAGGCCTCTGCTTTGTCATTGTGATTCACCATTAAATACAGAAATTGGATCCTAAAATAATTAAAGAAGCTTTTGTTATTTTCAGAAACACCGGTCGGCACCGGTGGCGTTCTCGGAAAAACAGTATAATATGTAGTTCCGCTAAATTGTATCTTATCTATGCGTAGGCAAGGACATTTTAACAAGTTTATTTAATGATTTACCAATAAACCTCGTCCACTTCTGATATTTAATCGTGGGAAATTACTACGGAAACTACGAGGGCTCAGGTTCTGATCATGAATTGCACGTGCAACGCTTAAGAAATATCGAAGTATTTTCGTTAGGGTGTTGTTTTCATCGACGAATTTTGTCCAGTTTCGAGGAAAGTTAGTACGAGTTTATGGGATTGGCCAATCAAACCGCGGCGTTGCAACGGGCGTCGACCATTTTGTACGCAGCTTTCAGCGTTCTAGTTCGTGATAGACGCTTGGTGACTCCATTTCCCTGAGCATTCCGTTTTCCCTCATTTTCTTGTGTCGCGATCAGGTTGCTACTTTTCCGGTAAGTAATTTCGCACTTTTATGTTTCAATAAAGAGGAACGCCGCACCGGGCGTCGCGAAACCTCATTTAGATTATCTCCGCGTTAAATGGGAGAAGATTTTCGCTGCGGTAGACGTTGCTGAAATTTAACAGTTAGTCACATTGTACGGCGTCGTTTGGTATGTAAAACATCAATCGAAGATATCGCGTTTAGTTATTCCCTTTGTTCTATATTACACCCGCTCTTCGATTTACGCAAAGCACAGTGCTTTTAGCCGCGTAATCTTTTATTTCTAAAGAGAAGCCTGAGCGGAATAAACCGTCGAAAATTATCTAGCTTCTCGTAGCGAAAATAGACATCTTTCCATACTCCATTTTTAAATTAAAAATGTGCAATATGAAGACTTTACGAGATCATGCGATCCGATAATACATCGTTTAGTAAACACTTGGTACTTGAGTTATCGTATATGGAAACCAGAGTTATACGAATTTATTAATTAATAAAAATTATACATTCGAAGTATAATAGTATTTTGCTGTAGTTAAATAGCGTCCTATAATATCGTGACTTACTTCTTCAGGTACAATGTCTTTCAACCGAGGAATAAAACGAGATTCCTTTGGGAATCGAAACTTCAATAATCGAGGTGGAGGCGGCGGAGGCGGAGGCAGCGGCGGGGGACGAGTCGGTAACATGGGTGGCGGCGGAGGTGGTATGGGCGGTAACATGGGTGGCGGGATGGGAGGAGGTAGCGGCGGAATGAACCCTTGGGAAGGAGGGATGATGCCTGGCAGAGGAATTTTGCCAACCCCGAATAATAATCTGTCCTTGGCGTCGCCTCAAGCGCAGCTAGCGATAGCCAGCAACCTTATTACGAATCTATTGCGTAATCAACAACAAGAAGCACAGCCACAGGTAGGACCATTTCTTCTGCGTTACGCACGATTATTTTACGCCGGACGTTATACGAACGTACTTCTGTATTTAAAGCAGGTGCCGTCGCTCCTCAGCCTTGGGAATAATTTCTCTGGACCTGGACCGAATTTTCAAAACCAGCAGAACTATTCTTCCGGGCGTTTTAACGACCGTCCCGTAAGGCACCCTATGAAGAATCAGCGGCCTCAACCGTACAACAAGGTACGAATATATGTAAATTTTCAGTGGATATACGAAGATCGGTTTAAAGGAAAATTGTAAAAGGGCAATCTTTAGTCCACACTTCTTTTTACATCAACAACACTAATCCTTAATCAGAAAATTTGAAATTCTCCTTCTTATGTTCATTGATCGATCCATCACCGAGGCTTTCAATCAATGGATGAAGTACTATGTGGCTGATCTTTGAAGTTACTAAGATATAAGCAGTTCTTATTGCTGGACTAGTTTTGCCACGCATGATTTTCGCTGAGGCATCAATTACCATCGCAATGTCATTTCATTAAAAAGCACGGTAATAAGACGTGTAATTGATTTCAGAATGCGATTTCTATTAGTGGAAGTTAACTGGTTTTGCGTAGTCAATTTCAGCGAAGGCCACGGAGGTGTTCTCCCTCCGGCTTGGCTCATGTATTATTCTGCCCGAGTCTTCTATTCGTCATTGCAGCTAAAATTGATGGAAGAAAAGCTACTGAAAAGTATTGATTGCAGGTTGCACTTTTCACCGATTTTAACCATCTTCTTCTTGTTGATTATTTTTCATTGACGTTTATTGAACTTACGTTCGAAGGAAATAATGTGTTTTGCATCGATCGTATGTTGCGATCCAGACACGATCGTTGCCTATAGAAAGTTAGACGATGCGATGATTGGTTGCATCTTCGACTATCTGCTACTGTTTTCCTTTTCCCTTCCACTGTAACGTGGAGACACTGACCTTTGGTGTTCATTGAAACACTGAAATACGTCCTGCTTCCGAATCGAGTAGAAATATTTTCTCCCTCAAAGATCCCAGTGGTTGCTTAACCAAAAAATTCGATTCGAGAAGAATCGCAATTATATCAGATACTTCTTATGACGGTTTGGTCATTTGACCTACATGACTAGATGGGCAATCGCGCCCGTGATGGCCCTGCTGGGCGACGTGGTCCATCTGCACAACAATCTCGTGCACCCCAGTCTGGCAGTCAGCGTATGAATGGAAACCAAAATCAACATCGCAACGATAAATCTTCTAAACCAATTCCTGCCTCTAAACAAAATCAGACTGCCAAAAAGGAACAGCAGGACGTTAAGACCTCTGATAATGAAAAAGCAGAAGCACCTGTTGTAAAAAGGTAAGCTCCTGGTGATTGTGAATAGTTTCTTCAAACTTCAGTAAGTCTCATTCTGTCACCTATCTTTGTATGTACGGTGTCTCTTACGTATATATGGTATAATCGCTACAAAATCAGCATCGTGCCCTTTCTCTTATCTGAGTTTTAAAGAAGTATACATACAGATATATATACATATGTCTATATAGTATGTTATATATTCAGCCCTCGCAATGTTGACGAAAACTCTCAACTCACATTTCAAATTTAAGTTAGACTAGCTACAGTTCCATAACACTAGCATTTTATAATTATATAAAATACGCTCCGTCTGCTCTTCTTTCGATACACATTATTCATAACAGGTAATTCAAATACTTCTGCCCTTGATAGAAGTTGTGAATTATCTTCGCTTGACTTAATATTGTGCCCAATTTTTTTTCTAGTTATCGACATTGAAAATTTTGTGTACATGTGTCTTCACTAAACACATTAAACAAAAGTAATGTTTAAACCATCTTTATAAAACAAGAATTGTTATGAAATTAACCCGAGTCTTTAATTCCGATAAAAATTGTGCGTTTGTTTCTATATTAGCGAGGAGAACGAAGAGTCCGAGGACAAGAAGCACGATTGGAAGGACGTGAAGAAGGAATCCGAGGATGCTCAGGCGGTTGAAACCGAGGAAGCAGAGAAACCTCAGGAGGATGCGGAACAGAAGTCTGACGACAAGTCTGTAACGGAGGATGCGTCGAAGGAGGCGAACACATCCGCCACCGAGAAGGACGCCAAGATGACTGGCAAGAAATCGGAAGCTAGACACGCCGAAAGTCGTTACGCGGAGGTTCCGATGAGCCACATGTTCTGTCATATTTGTAACAAGCATATGTGGGATGGATACGTGTGTATTAATTTTCTATCATTTTCTATACACAACCTATTTTACAGTGGCACGTAAAATGTTTCTTTTCTTCTTTTAGTCTTTCGAAAATCATTTACGAGGACGCGCGCATCAGCTGATGATGGAGAAATTAGACGAATCGTACAAACTGAAGGTGGATCTGATGAGGCACGAGTTAAGAGTAGCCGAAGAACAGCGTGAACTTAGTTTAACCAATTCTAAACGTCGCGGGAAAAAGGTGGTGCATATAACTGTTACAAAATAGTAATGAACGTAGTGTATTTACCTTTGTGTTCGCTACTAGGTTTCCGTGGATCTCAATGTCAGGGAATATTGTACGATGTGCGATCTGAACTTCTACGGGACTCTATCCACGCACAGGAAGAGCGAGAAGCATCAACAATTGAAAACGTTCTTGCACCCGAGATGTTTCCCTTGCGTGAAAGAATTCCCGTCCCGTATCGAGTACGACGAGCATTGTTTAACACCCGCGCACATGAAGAATGCTGTACAATGCGAGGAACAGCGGAAAAATAAAAAGAAAGGTATGTAGGAAGTAATTTAAGTAAAGTGCTTTAGATATTTAACGTTCTGTTCTCGTCTCGTTCGCAGAAAAACTTGCAAAAGGAGAAGCTGAAATACGGACTGCCGAAGATGAAGAGAAGGACGTTGGCCCTGATACTAAGAACGAAAAGGAAGAGGAGGCTACTGGGGAACAAGAATATATCACAGATATTACAGAAAATTTGAGTGAGAAGAAGTTCAAGATTCCATCTTATAAATATTGCCGACAGAATCAAATTTCTATCGGTAAGCAAAGCTCTGCGGTAACACGATCGAAGCATCTGGTTTCTATCAGAATAATAATTCATTGATTCGCGTTGTTGCAGGGAAATCATTGGTGAAAGAAGTCCAAGGGTTCTACTGCGAGAAGTGTAGAAGATTCATGCTTTTAGCTGATGATATGAATGCTCATTTACGTAGCATCACACACTACCGGAATTTCGTGCAGGAAGTAAAATCTCTAACTTCGAATACTGAACAAAATGCTGAGCAAAAATCAACGGAAAACCCTGAGGTGCGAATGATTGCTTAGAAAATTTCAATCGCGATGTATCTGTTTTTAAAGGAGGAATACGTAAAGCAATTTTTCTTCTGTTACTTGCAGACTAACGAAAACGCCGCGGAGAACGATAAAGAGTACGAGAGTAATTGGAAACGTCGCAAAGTCACTCATTCCGAGAACGAAGATAACGAGGAGCCGAAGGAAGCGGAAGAGAACAGTGAGAACCCGAACGCTCAGAAGAAAGCTGACGGGGATGAGAAGTACGATCCACTCGAGGCCGACGCGGAATCCGAGGAGGAGGAGAATCATGAAACTGAGACCGCTAGTGAACAGACCTCGCAGAACACTTCCAATACCCAAGAGAAGAAGACACCGGTTGACAAAGTGTGGGCCGACATTGACAATGACAATGACGCGGAAATAGGTAATTTAATAGATGACGGAGACGAGAAAGAGCACACCGACCACGAGAAACCCGCGCCTAAGGTTGATCAAAATAGAGATCAGAGTCCCCAAGTAAAGCCGACGCGTGGTCGAGGTTTCGCGCGCGGCCGCGGCAGCCCCAGAGCACGAAGGGCGCGACGATAAAGTGATCTCTATTCCAAAGAGTAAGCTTGGATATATCCAATAGTTAATTAATATCCATTTAGTACCACACCCATCTTGGATACCATCAGTTCGCCAGATTTCTTCAGATTATCGATAGTCGAATAATTTGAGTTGTTTCCCTCCCCCCCCCTTTTTTTTTATTATCGAACCTCTCCAGACGAGATGTATAAAAATGGATTCGTTGAAAGTAGAAGGTGATCTGCGTTTATCATCGTTTATCATCGAAGTCTTTATCGTCTATAAATAGTAATGTATCGGTACCATTCGTATGCCATTCATGTACGTAGCTAAAGGTGCGTAAACTGTTTATCCAAGCTTATTCGACATAAATTTTTTTAATTACTTATTAATTGTAATGAACTGTAGTGCATACAGATTCTTAATCGAGATATATAGATTCGAAGCGAAGGGAAGGAAAGATACAGATGTACTCTCGTGTATTAATACTGATTATCTTGTAACTATTCTATATCAAGAAGTACTATCGATATTAGGGTACTTGAAATATGTCAATGGTTTTTTTTTTTTTTAAGTAATAACCATAATGTGAGACTCGTAAAGTTTATTCCTATTAGGCATGTATAACTGAGAAATCTAAAGATATCTTGTAATTGAAAAAGATATTAATATACATATTTTATCCGGTTTATGCCTACTTATGAAATACCTATAATCAAACTTTGTGATGGCGAGCACAGGACACCGTAACAATTTCATCTCCCCCCTTTATAAAGGATACGATAGAATTTTACTATAGGACATGTATCTTTTACGTGATAATCAATGGCGTTGTAAAAAATATGGATATGGAAAGTATGCGTTGTTCGACAATTGCCTTATAAAGTATCGAAATTTTTAATTCAATAAGGTAATATGTGCACTTTGTCTTCATACTTTGTTGTTAGTATCTTTATAAAGTAAATTAATTCGCAAGGATCAAATTTGCGTCCAATTCAAGCATTGGCTCTACCAGCCGTGTGATGTGTCTCAACAATATCGCTACAATCTTCTTTATTACTTTCAATTCAGATTTTCTGTATAAAAAAAAATCATGCTAAACTGTTTATTGAACAAAAAATCCGTTCATTTCAACATTGGATTCTTCTGTATTCTGTAGAATGTATAAAATAAATGATGTAAAAAAAATATTTAGGATGTTGCTTTATATCGCACCTTCTTAGTGTTGTTAAAATTCGAGACGTGAGCTTCAAGAGCTCGAGTCACGGTTCAAATGCTAAAGGTTCGAACCTTGTAGCCGTGAGAGTTTGAGCCTTTAAAGCTTGAGTTTTCAAGCTCGAAGGCTCGAGTAGTATAAATTGTATGCACCGAAGTGATATGTTTAAATTTAACGTTTTACAATAGTGATTACACAAAATAAGATATAATATCAAGGACTCGAAGTTAACTTCGTTACTATTAAAGGTCACCTTCCTGTACGATCGAATATTTGTCGTTGCCATGGAAGCTTAAGGGTGAATTTGTACTTTTAATTGTACAAATAAATAGAGCATGAATAGAGAGATAAAAGTTATGTAAAGAACATAATTATTTCCACTTAAAGTACATAACAGGATAAAATGCAAATATATATATAATTGTTGCTATGACAGTTAATCCGTAGAAAGGTGAGTTGCTAGAAACTCATCTACAGAATCTGTATCCCATTTATGTATGTCTAGAATGTCTTCAACTTTATTATCTTCGTCCAATAATTTAATTATTGGATCTAGACCCCTGACATACTTTATCTGCAAGTTTTTGTATTTACTTGGTCTGTCGCTTTTTATGAAAGCTGAAAGCAATAAGAATTTATGTACATATAGGATCCATTGTCGATGTTTGTCAATAATTTGTTCTACCTTGAATTTGTGGATATGCCCCGAATTTGCATGTGCAGACTTCGAGAACAGCCCGTGGATAACGTTTTAAACCAGATGTATCGTAATCATCGTCGTTCAAACAACACTGTTTGCAGTTGTCCCTGTAATAATTAACGAATCATTAATTTGCCTTTTCTCCGAACAAAGTTGGCGTTGCATTATATTTGTGTATTTACTTGCCATATTTCTGTCAAGCCGCGTTTATTAAATTCTTCGCACGTAGAGCAGAGTAAATTGGCTTTGTTAAAACCCAAGCTTTTACAATCGTCGGCCGAGAAATCGGCTCTCGCGATGTTCACCTGAAGAACAGTAATCGGGTTTACATGCCACTTAATTGAAAACAAAAGTGAGGCAAATAAGACGTAACCATATTGTTTCTCATGTTGAACTTATACAGTAAACAGAACGAATTTTATTATATTCCGACACGTAATCAACAAGACTTAATAGGTTAAGTATGTAGCAAACGTCACTGCTTACCACGAAGATGAATGAAAGTAGATGTCCTAATGCTAAGAAACCCATTATACTATTTTATATGCATTAAAATACATCAGATTAATTATTTTAATATTCTAAAAGCAGAAATAAATTATAAAGCCAGGGTAGATATATAATCAACTACGATGGCGCCACGTTCGTCACACGAGGCTCGAAAGTCCAATTACCATTTTAGTGTCACATGCAAAGTTACCGGTGAAGTCTAAAATAAGATTGTAACGCTACGCGTGGTAGTATTATAAACGTATTCCGTGCAACATTGGAGAAAAAAGAATCGCAACAAAACAAGAACACATACGCTTTTTAACCTTGCTTTAACCTTCTACTACACGCAAAATACTAATAAACAATGTCATCTTGCAATTTACACTTACACGGGCTTTGAAGAAATACTATTTTTGAGCGCCATAGTGTCTTGATAAGGTGATAGGTCTATCCTATACCTCGTCTGCGGTTGTGGTGTGGGTGGTACATCCTTAGCAGCAAAATCAAGCTTCGAAAATGCTTTGTAAATTAACAGTTTTCAAGTCTTTAATCTTCCGAGTAATAGAAAGAGAAATTAAGGAATAATTAAAGAAAAAAAAGTAGAATCTCCGCAACGGGATTTGAACACCGGATTTTTTGTTATGAATTCTCGGCGGAGAGCGTCGACCAGGTAACGCGTGCGTCACACGGACGAACGGACGGGTTTACTTTTGTCCCGATATGTGCAAGCGCTAGGAGGAGGTACGCTTCTTCATGGAGAGAGGGTAGAGCCCGTGGGCGAAAACCCACGATTCTGGCATCACTGCGACTCGTGACTGCTCGCCACAACTCACTTGAACGGGCCTGACGTAAAAGATGCTATAGTGCGCGTATCCTGTTATGCTGAGATTACTGTTTTGAAGATTATCGAGAACCGAACGTAAAAAGCACGAATTCGTAGCATGTAATCACGTTTGAATGCGCATTTTGTTCGAAGAAAAGTAACGTGGAAATGATTTCTCGAATTACCGCGTGAAATACACAGTCGGAGAAAATTGATAAACGGTGAAAACATATATTACGAAAACATAACCAAATGACAGCCCCCAAGAAAGTATGTATATTCGCATAAATGACCTACTAAATACTTTAAAAGATAATCATGAATCTTTTCCTATTTTCAAATAGACTACTGCGATCAGTCTAAAAATTTTAACTGTAAGCTGACTTTTAATTACGATATATTTCTCTTCGAATTACGTTTATCTGTTCGAAAGAAATGAAAAGGAAAACGAACAAGAATGTAAAGATATGTTTGAATTACTACGATCGAGCATGCCCTTTTATAATTATCTTTAATATTTACCGCTGCGAAGCTTAGCATTTTACATAGCAATTCGATTCTTACGGATACACATTATATCTAAACTTCTGTGTACCGTAATATTGTTCTTTCCAAGCGCAAATCGCTTTTAAGTTGCATCGAATATATCGTCTAATGGTATATACGTCACTTAATTCTGTAAATATTACTTAGAAATCACGCGTGTGATAGAACATCTTTAAGAATATCATCATAAAATTGTGGGAATGGGCAATTGTTTGTGTAAAGATACACCGGAAGAACTTGATATATATGGTGGACAGAATCATGCAGAGGCTGAAAATACTGTGTTGCCAGAATCAAGTGTAGGCACAGTTGCATCTGGTGGTGTAACTTCTACACCTTTCAAGTTTCCAACATCAGCAATCATTGATAAATTGGTACTTGAAACTCTGAATGTTGTCGGCTGCGTCATTGACAAGTAAGTTTATACTTTCTAAATCGCTTCGCGTACGACTTCACGCGCACGTTCGCGTATGGACTCGCTACTCGAGATCGTTCCTTTAAATTTAATCGATACAACGTTCTACCATGTATCTAGCGAACGAGAACCCCCGCTTTCTTTATTAAAATTATACGCAATTGCCGATAAAGGGGATGGATGGGTACGAGTAATCAGTTCGATGATTAATGTCATTCCCACCAATAACCCGTTAGGCTCCTCGGTTGTTACGCTTCTGTTACACGATTCTCCGTTACCGTCAAAGGTACGATTGCACTTTTAGCGAGCGTCGTCGCGACTCGGGAGCAGTGTTTTAATTATTTCGACTTTTCAGGAATCAGTTCTACGGTTGTCGCGTATACTTCAAACCGCTCAAAAACATGGGAATGCTCAAACCAACGCGACGCAGCAACGTAACATCTGTATGGTGTTGGGTTGTTTAGCGGAGAAATTAGCGGGCCCCAGTAGCATAGCAATATTATCTGATGCAACATTGGACTACCTTATCTCGAATCTTGTATGTTCTTTTTATAAACGTGATTCCAATGATCCTAAAGATTACCGTTCGAAGATTTACTTTCATTTTCAAATTGTATTATCATTTTCAGAGGGACAAACTTGATCCGTACGTGGTCTTATATTCATTGATAGCTCTAGAGAAATTTGCACAAACGAGTTAGTAGTAACTATAAGAATCTTTAGAAACAACGAGAATAGTAGAATCTATGCATTACGAATTACATTAATTTCATTTTCGAACAGGTGAGAATAAGGTGACTATCAACAGACGTCTAATGCTAGAGAAACCAAATCCGCTGTTGGAATTGGAAAAATGGGCCACAGAAACACACTACGTACGCCGTCAAGTAGGTTTTTGCGCACAGTGGTGTTTAGATAACTTATGTAAGTGTTTACACTTATCCTGTATCTGATAACAAACAACGTGTAAAGTGCAGTTCAATGTAGGTGAATACTCTAATTGTTTCAGTCTTAATGGAAGGTAGGAAATATTCTCATAACTCGGTCGATGTGACCGGTATTAATGTTATGCTGAATACAAAGGATGTGAGCGAGTACCTGAAAATATCACCTAACGGTTTGGAAGTAAGTTCATTTAGTACGGCAGGTACTTGGATGAGAATTATCTATGAATTACAACTTCTCTTGCTATTATTTTAATTGTTCCCTTAGGCTCGATGTGACGTATACTCGTTCGAAAGTGTACGTTGCACGTTTCAAGTTGATTCAGGAAGTTGGTACTACGAGACAACGGTGATAACGACAGGAGTAATGCAAATAGGATGGGCTACGAAAGACAGCACATTTTTGAATCATGTAAAGTTCCGCGATCTTAGTTTAATATCTAAAAGCTGTACCTGCGAAAAGAGTTTATTTATTCTAGCTTCTTGTTTCAGGAAGGATATGGTATAGGTGACGATGAATATTCTTTGGCCTATGATGGTTGCCGTAGACTGATTTGGTACAACGGAAAGACTGAAAGGCGCCACGACCGACCTTGTTGGGAAGCTGGTGACATCTTGGGTTGTTTGTTAGATATGAATAAATTAGAAATAATATTCTCTATAAATGGTGTACCATTGAAACCGTGTGTTCAAGTATTCAAAACAGTGAGGTGCGTATACTTTTATTCGTGCTCGAAAATTTGCTTATCCCTTAAGTGGTATTTTTGGTTGTCTAAGTTCGTAAACTGAATTTCTAATTAATTTTATAATAGCAGTTTAACTTTCTACGTTCCTATTACTTTGTACATTACCTAAGAACAAAATATTCATCGACACTAGAGCAATCGAGGTTGCTCAAGCGTCGACTTTACTAATTTCTGTGTACCCTTTTTTATTTAGTATATAAACGATATAAATGTTTCAGGTCTGGATTCTTTGCGGCAGCTAGTTTCATGTCATTCCAACAATGTCTTTTTAATTTTGGAAATGTACCTTTTAAATATCCTCCTACCGACCGCAAATATAAAAAATTCAATGATTACGCTTCTTTGAAGCCAGAGGATAAGATTGTGCTTCCTAGACACATATATTTAGATCAACTGAGGAAACTTAGCGTTAGAGAAGATTCGTGTACATTGTGTTTTGACCAAAGAGCTTCAGTGAGATTACTCCCGTGCAATCACAGGTAACTCATACATCTATTTCATTGGATCTTCAGTTTGTCGATTCAGAATTCGAAGCGTTTTAAATTAAACGAGCATCAGTTACGTGGCCAGGTAAACATGAATATTTAAATGGAAATTAAACCGAACGTTCTTTCAGAGGATTTTGCCAAACGTGTTCGAATCAGCTAGTAGAGTGCCCAATGTGCAGGGCCACGATCGAAGAAGTGGCTCTCGATAATACATAACACCACAAAGCATACCAGTGTTTCTTGATATTCTTCCACCACCTCTTTTATATTACACGATTCTCAGGAACTATCACGAGATAATCACAACTCCAACACCCCATACGCATCACACATTGGATACGATTATACTATTCTGTGCATTTCTTTTCTTACAATACAGTATTTTGAGTCGAGAGAAGGACTACGAATCAATCACAGCAAGCAGAGTTACAATTAAATACATCGCGTCTCTGTGGTGTATTGTCTTTTAATGTTACTTTCTACTACGCATATGTAATTTACAGACTATTAAGCTGCAAATCTGGGGCACGGAGAATTATTACGTTACATCTGTCGGCTGTGCAAACTAATTTCCCTGAGTTTTCTCTATACACAGTTTGCATCTAATTAAGCTATCTAAAGTAAATTAGCGAAATGAAATTCAACCGTCTTTTTTACACTGTAGGCATTGAAAGGAGAATACGTGACAATTTAATATTTGTGACTGGCTCACGAATACGTAGACTCTATTTTGTCCACGAACTTGAAGTTCTTCTCTGTTAAATTATGAAAGTCTGCATTACCTGTACTTGTCAACATTGACAAGCAAGTAAATGAAGTTGCGCTATAATATAAGATTTACCTTAGGGAACTGTAAAATACTGATATCTTGTAGTGTATATTGAAAAAAAATCATATATATATATATATATATACATATATATATATATAAGCTTATATATTCTTGTGAAGACATAAAATGTTGTCATATACATAACTTTGATTTTCATTCCTAGAAAGCCTCTCCTATTTCTTGGAATACTAATGTACATATCAAACACATAAGCCACATCTTATTTTACACCTTTCGTTTCTATCCACAGACTAGAACAGGTTAATTACTTTGTAATAGCTTAGAAATTAATCATGTACGATCCTTTTTTATATTTTCAGTTAATGTATTATCACAATTATTTAACAGTGATTCAGAACTCTATGAAATAAAAATTGAAGACTTCCACGTGATATCATGAATACGATTTTGAATACGCTCTACTTGACTTACCTTGATATTCCTACACTCAAATACGAATGGGAGTAATTCACTCGGCAGTTTCCCCGGAATTCGGAGCACATTCCAATATCACTGTTTTATTCAGAATTCGAACTAGGGCTGGGACTATTTGTCGAATTTTTCGATATTCGAATATTCGAACACGTCAATTATTTGGTGAATATAATTCGAATATTGAAGTATTCGAATACTATTCGAATATTTAAGTATTCGAATAGGTAGTACGGTGTGAATTATAAATCAAGTTCGTATGTCAGGATGAAATCTTGCAAGCTAATTTTGACCGACTTCACACCATACTATTCGAATACATCAGAAGTCGAATAATATTCGATTACATCAGTATTCGAATAATAACATTCGGATATTCAAATATTCGAAGTTTATTCGTAGCATTCGAATACTTGTAAAATATTCGAATATTAAATTATTCCAGCCTTAATTCGAACGCTTCCGTTGGCAAAAGAGCAGGTTGAAAAACGACTCGCCCGTTATTCACCCCGATTCAAATGTTTAAAGAACCGTTGGAACGAGAATTGAAAACAGCCAATATCGATATCTCCGCGGGCAGTTATTGAAGAAACGATCTCTCGATTCCGGCGAGTTGGACGCATGGCCACGAGGGCGCGTCGCAGTTTGTTACAACATGGCGGGTGAGTGAGTGCCTGTGGATCGAACGAGGCTGCCCGAAAACACGAGGGATTTTCAGCTAACCCGTGGTGTTTGTGGGTTTCAGATATATCCTACATGCAGAAAGGAGACCTGCACGACTCGGACGAGGGTGAGTACTGACACGGAAATACATTCTTGATGGTTGTAAATGTGCGCGGAAGGGGTCGGCCGTTCGGCACGGTGGCCCCACCATCCGAAGCATGCCAGTGTCTGGCGTGCGTGGCGGTGGCGTGGTCGTAAACTCGCGCTCGTCCCCCAAGTACACTTCTATCTCGTTAATTATCGAGGTTATGTCGGCCTATCGACGTTATCGCAGTCCCATGACAAGCATAGCCCCGGTACCTCTGAACGGGTGTCACGTTGCAGCTTTGACTGCGAGCCGTATGTCACGCCGTGATTCTCACATGCGCGAACAAGAGGCACGAGAGTGTCTCAATGGCGTTTTATCGGTTAGGGGGCGCCACGAAACGTGCCGCGCTGTGTTTACCTCGATCGCAGCCAGAGAGAAAAAAAAAAAAAGAAAGAAGAGAACACAGAAAAAGGGCACGCGGTCGCTTCGCGTCCTCGTGCATTGTCCCCGCCCCCTCTCGGCTTTTTCCGCCAATTTCGTGGGCAGATCGAAATATCGTACAACTTTCGACTCCCTCGGCTTGCCCGCAGTTTAACCTCCGTTCTCGATTTACGACTGACAACATGCCACCGCGATTACCAACGGTCAACAAGATTCGTTTTGACCCTGATACGCGAATGTAAGAATCTTCGAAACGAGTGCATTCTTAACACAGCTGTTTCTTTGCTCTTGCGTAAAAACCCGATTAGCGTCGAAACTACGAGAACTTCCCGTGGGAACGGTTTCGAGGTATTGAAACAATTTCTGCCGCTCCATTGTTCTGCTTTCTCATTGATACACCCCTGTACGATGTGTGTGTGTACATGCATGTGAACCCATAGAAAAGTAAAACCTTCTAAATCGGACAGAGTGAAAGTATTCCGGGGGGCTGAAGTAAACAAAGAGTTAATGCGCGGGTTATTCGCCTATCGGGGTTACTGATCTTTCGACTTCCAGCTATTTACTAGTGCCATCTGTCGTGCACAAAACCGAACCCGATTATTAACTCTCGATACAGTATTCCGTGAAAAATTTCGATTACTTCGGTCCCTTGCTACAGAAGCTTCCTCGTAAGTTTGACAAACTTTATTGGGCGGGAAAATAAATAGAAATAATAAACAATATATTAGCAAATTCACTTTCCACGTTTATTTACATATATTCTTAGCAACTAGGATCTGATACGGTTACAAATATGACATACCATCCAGTAAGGTATCAAGATTTAAGGCGTTTCGTACACTCGATCGATAGTCGATTTATCAGACGGTACATCGTAGCGAGACTTCGTGTCTCCGTGAAAGATATGATGCGTGAGCTGTTATTGGTGCACGCTGGACCCTGAGGACTGATAAAGCCGACGTTCCACCAATCTAGAGCATCTACCTTTCTTCCTTGTTCTGTTAACTAGCGCGCAGTTGACCCTAGCCGGTTTTATCTGGCATTCCAGACGCCGTTTATCAGCTCGGCTCGCTTTTATTTCCCGGCACGGGCAGATACATAGAAAAAGAGACACATTCAGGCCCGTGCTCTTTGATTCTCGATCGCGTCGATTCTCGAAACCGTCTCAGTAGTACGTAAATACCTACTCGTAGCAAGCTTAGCGATCGGTTCGCCGTATATCGAAGGATCGTTCCCGTTTACACGCGGCGATTTAGACACGACCAACGTTTGGCTTTCGGTTGCCCGCTGCTAGTCGCTAGAAATCGACGCGCAGTAGATGCTTATCGGTAGCAACCTCGCTTAAAGTTCCTTCTACGTGAGTAATCCTTTACGATTCATGGCTGGCCGTATCCTATTCGATGACGTGCAAAAGCGGCACGTGACACACCGCTTCCTGATTCATACTTCCGACCTGCCATCGACCGTCGACTTTACCGAGCGCGGGATCCCTTTTCTTTTACGATTTTCGTGCCGCGACCGTTGATATCGGGCGGCCTCGCGCTCCCTCGGAAACGGTTTTTCCCCGCGCGGAGGGGGGTCCGCAGGATTACCGTTGATTTATCACGGAGCCCCCGATAAACGGTGGCCGCGCGTCGCTCGCAGAATTCCTCCACGGTTCTAGTCGCGGATGAAAATGAAACTCGAGCGCGGCCGAGTTTTTCGTGGCTCGACATATGGCGGGGCCACGGTGAACGATAGTAATCAGCCGCGATTATGCAAATTACTCGGTGGCTGGCTGTGACAGCTAGCCGGGTCGTACGTTTCTCGGGTATCAATGAATCCTTCTTTTGATTCGCCCAACAATACCGTCGTATTTACTAATCGCCTCGTAATTCTCGGCTACGCACAATGGACCCCCAGAATCGCGGGCAACGGGCGACGTTGGGCGATCGTATTCGTCGCACTGAACGTACACATAATTACTAGGACGTTAAAGTGACTTTACTTCGTAGACGATAGTCATTTGTCGAGCGCCGCAGTTACAACGGGAGGATGTATGTATCGGCGGGGGGGTCTTCATCTGGCAAACGAACGGATTCGGCTAGGAAGTAACTTTAATCCAGTGGATTTCTCGAACGTTCAACGATTCCTGCCGCGTGACGCGCTCCACGCGACCTGGCCAGAGTAAAATCGCGATGGTGGCTGATTATCGGAGCAGACGCGGCGCGATCGATCCAACTCCAACAGGTTACGAATTCTGCGGGTCCTTGCGAGACATTTGCCGCGAAGAAAGAGAGCAGGCTCTTTAACCGACGCGTACGTTGCTCCCCATTCTGTTTGCGTTTATCGGCAAAGTGATCTCTTTCTCTTCTTTTTTTTTTTCCCGCCCCTTCGCCGTGCACGACGTCGGTATCGAATAAAGAGGATAGAAGAGGGATATATATATAAAAAGAGAGAGGGAGAGGGAGAGGGAGAGGAAGAAGCATAGGACGAGTATAGGTGGATATACAGAGAAACTTTAATTTCTTGGCATTGTGAGGAGTTCCTTGCCCTTTCAGCCTTTTCAGTTCGGTGGTCTGTTTTTGATAGGAGGCCACGTCGTCTAGACACACCGGGGGTTGCCCGGCTTTTATAATCGCAACGAAATGCACCCCTCCGTGCTCGACGCAAAAATACCGGTTTTTTCCTCTCCTCTCTTTCTCTCTCGCTCTCCCCTCCCCTCCCCCCCCTCTCTCTCTCTCTCTTTCTCGCCGTTGAATTTCTCTACCCCCTTAATGCCTCGTCACCCCTTCGTTCCGTAGCGACGTGCCGGCGCGTTACATTAAAATGATTTATTCTCTTTATTAAATTCGCATTCGAGGCTTACGAGAGCGAGCGCATTCGAGGCCCGCGTGAATCGAATCTCAAGACCGGATGCGGCGAACGATACGCGTCTCCTCCGGCACCGACCTGTCTCTGCCTGAAGTGTACAGGATGCTTGCTTTCTCTCTCTCTCTCTCTCTCTCTCTCTCTCTCTCTCTCTCTCTCTCTCTCTCTTCTCTTCTCTTCTCTCGCTCTATCTCTCTGTGTAATGGGAGCAGCGTAGTCAAAGGTCACGGAGGGCCACGAATATCGTCCTGGAACTTTTTGCTGCGGGATGATGCGTCAGCTCGTTGACGATTCATCCTCTCGTCATCGACGAGTATTAGGTCATAACTATGTTTATTGGGTATATTTTATTACTCCGAGATTAATCGCATCTATTTGAAATTCTTTAGTCCCTGGGTAGAAAGTATGTATTTAATAATAATTATTCTTTATTGCGCAACACATTTTATAGAAGAAAACGTATAAGAAAGCAAGAAAAAGAAAAGATAGACTTGAAGAACACTTATAAAAGTAGAGGTGCAGATGTCAGCTGTTGTTAACCTTACAATTATGTAGGATGGAACTTCTTTACTTATTTGTGCCGGTAAATAAACCTGAAAGTGTCTAAATTGCTTATAATAATAAAAGAATAGAAGCAACTTCTGTAAGGGAAACCTGTCCAAAACCGTATACTTGAGATTCCTAGGCCCATAACTTTTTAAATTATAAAACAAAATATCGAATTAATGCCATATAAGTTATATAAGTAAAAAGAAAAACGCCTCTGCGAGACGTCTGTGGGTGTCCACTCTAAATTTCGGTGTAAGTTTCACCGTGAAATGAGCGCGATAGGCCTTAATTTTTCTTATTACACGAGCAACGTTCATTCACTGGGGGTGTTCATTCGCTGAACAGGTCACCCTACGGTTTTACAGCTACACATGAAAATAGTAACAATCGGCCACGACCTTCGAAATATAATAAAAATAGATATCTTCATATAATTTACATTCTAATTACCAAAACACTACATACTCCGCATAAAGTGAGTAAAAACTAAGATCAGACCACTTAGAAGCATAATAAATTTAATAATCCGCCGAAGCGTACGTATTTCCTCCCGAATCTCTATTGACTAACAGTTGAATATAGCAGAAAACAATTTGCCAAACTTGCGTGGGCTTTCCTTTATTTCCAGGAATACTTAAGTACGATACACGATTTTTCCCTGGTTCACGGTTCTGTGCAGGTCTCCCCTACTACAGGAATTTCTATAAATTTAACGGTAGCGAACACAAAGAACCAGATACAAGAAATCTACATCCACATATCGAGCGTATCGGGCGCGCCGCTAGAAATCTCGCTGCGAAGCGTCACAATTCACAGCAGCGAGGAGGCACTCTGTATAATGATGGACCTAAGTTGAACTCGCCTCCCAGGCATAGCCAGATTACAACGGCCGGCATTGGCCGTGTCCTGGTAGCCGGGCTTGTATCTTGAAAGATTAAAGCTCGACCGAAGCGTTGCCGATTAAACTCGCCAGACAGTTTGAAAAACATCAGGGCCACCTCTACGGCCGCGATCCTCCACCCGATCGCCGGGAGAAGTTCGTTAACCGCCGATTGTTCGTCCCCGGGACCAACCCCCCCGAATTCATCCCCCCGTGCCGGCATACGCAACGACCCCAAGACGAGTCGAGGCGAAGCGGTAGAGCCGGGCGGTGGCGCCGCCTGTCGTCAAAACGGACGCTCGAATGGCGGCCCGATTATTACATGACATTCCTCGAATACCATCCAGACCTCCCTCGTCTCCGCTCGCAACCCAGTGGCTCCTTCCCCTCCCCTCCGCCCTCCCCCTCCCCCCCCGTCGATTTCTTATCCTCTTTCACGTTGGCGAGCAACGTTACTGTGTCTCCCTTTCTCCCGCGGTTCTCGCGTTACAGCGAGGCCGGGCGGAGGGCCTCCGGAAGAAGGCAAAAGGCTTCGGGGCTCCAAAATAGGCCCGCGATACGATTGATAAAAGGCACCCTCCGCCTCGGCGTTCCGCTCCGCACCCCGGCGCTTCCACCCGCTCTCTCCCCTCCCCCCTCCTCCCCCGCACCGCCCCTCCGCGGGCGTCTTCGCCTCGTTCGCTGTTCTCCCGTCGCGGGCGAAGCGCGATCGGGAATCAGCCGCGCCCTGCCGGGAGGGAAGCGAGCAGCGCGCCCGGAACGCGATATTCCGCCTCGTCGATTAACCGAAAGGAACGGGCGAAGGATTCTCGGAGCGGGGCGGACGGATTCCGCTCGATTCCCAGCACTGTTTCCCTCGTGAGAGAGCGTTTCTTCTGCCAGCTCCGACTCGGCTGGCTCGCGGTGCCTTGATTTCTTTTCCTCTAGGAAAGGGGAGGGAGTTCAGTGGATATTGTAGTTCCGAAACGATTCCGGCGCCTCTGTGTTCTCGATCGTAACGATCCTCGTAAGATTGAACGCGGAGAGACGCCGGCAGGCGTAGGACGTCGACGGCGACGCCGGACGCGGGCGGCGGTTGCGAGGTAATACGATCGATTCGCGGCCGCCTTCCATTGTCGCCGCCTCTGTGTAAGGGTTTGCAGTAACCCTCCTCCCCCCTCCGGGAAAGGACGCTGTCTGACACCCCGTTAGAGAAAGGAAAAGAGAGCCGGAGGGAGGGATGGACGCGAGGGAGAGAGAGAGAGGGCGAGAGAGCGACGGGGTGAGAGAGAGAGAGAGAGAGCGAGAAAGTGGCGGTAGTAGAGATAGTACGATTCCTCGTAAGCCACGAGCGAACCCATTCATAAAGACGAGGCCGTGACTAACGAGTAAGGAGAAACGAGCGCGAGTCTGCTTCTCTCTCGCTTCCACTCCCTCTCTTTACTTTCATCTTTCAGCTATCTCTCTCTCTCTCTCTCTCCCTCCCTCCCCCCCTCTCTCTCTCTCACTCCCTTCCGTATCGATTTCCTTTCTCCATCGACTCCTCGTCGCCCCCTCGTTGCTCCGTTATCGTGCCAGATAACGAGTCGAATTTTTCCCTTCTTTTCTCCGCTTTTCCGTTTCCCAGCTGCTCGCTCCCGTGCCCGGCCCTTTTCTTCGCCCTCCCGCCCCCGCGGTCGCGGCTAATTAAAAACGCTTTCCCGCGACGAGCACCGCCAACGACGAATTTGATAAACGACCCCTCCTATACCCGGCATCCCGCGGATCGATCGCGAAACGGGTGGGAAAAAGGCCGCGTAAAAACCACCGCCACCGTTGCCCCCCTCCCCCCTCCCCCCTCTCCCCCCCCGGTCGGATTTATCGATCGCGGCGAATTACGCGATGACGAGCGCGCCGGCTCCTGCCCCGATTCGATTTTCCCTGGAAACGATCGGCGGCGGTTTTTTGCCGTCGTCGCGCTGGCAAGAAACGATGAAAATCGTAGGAACGCGGCGCAAGGTGGAAGGACGGTGGTCTCCGAGTAGTTACCCGGTGCTTCCGCGTTCCGTCACGTGGACTCGACCTCCGGGAAGGACGCGACATCGTCGATGATGGCCGGTCTCTTTTTTTTCCCCGTGCCGTTCCCAGAGCATTGTTTCGAGCTATCGGTACCCGCTGGAAGGTTCGCCCTTAAAAGCGGCGTTTGTCTTCTGCCGCGGCACGTAGATGGCGAGCCAACATCTCGCGGACGGGAGTTTCTTGCGCGGCTTTCCTCGCGTACGTTCCTCCTCGCCCGCCGTTCGCGAGGCCCGCGATCGTCGTCGTTGCGTTTTCACCGCGGAGGGATTCTTTTGGTAATCCACGTTCCGGGAGAGCGGCGGACGGCGTGTCGTCTTACCCGATCGGGAAATATCGAGATAACCCTTGGAGGGACTTTATTACGAAGCCGGGGAAAGTTTTGATTGGGTTACAAAACTCGTTCGCGGAGGGATCGATGGATACCTCGGAAACGGAAAAGCTCGATGTAAACGCAACCTCCTCCGCCGTCTCCTCTCCGTTCGACAACCCCGGCCTTGGCCCGAACGTTTTCGACGGAGACCAACGCGCAGCCCTTCTCGCTCGCTTTTGGCCGATGCACTACGGGGTATTTGGCCCCAAAACCCGGACGTGGCTATTTTAGAATCTTCGAACTACCAGGAGTTTGTTAAAATTCAGGCGAAGTTGACGAAACAAAAAAACATTTTGAAGTTTAAAGTTTGTAATTTTCGACTCGTTAAATCAATTTTATCGAAATCGGAAGCCGGGGGGTAAAATGTAAAAGTTTCTTGGTGTTTGTCAAGTGCCACGGAGTGCAAACAATATTTTTTTTTTGTAATTTTTATGTGTACTATCGGAAAGTATGATCCTTTGCCTTTACGATAACCCGAACCTCGTGAAAAAGATGTTTTTTTTTAACAAAGATGCAGCCATTTAAAACAAAAGCTGCATTTTTAAATGATTTTACGGAAACTCTTCGTTTACACAAATTGTGAGCTCAGGGGGAAGAAGTAAATCTATTGTTTCATTTAGGAATTGCATCTTGATAGCTTTTTTTTTTTAAATTTTATGTTTTATCGCGCCATCAGATTAATTCCAGATGGATTGGCAACCCATGACATTTTAATACCTATATATATAAGGGGGAAATATCTAGTTCACGTGACAATTACCAAGTACAAGTAAAATGAAATTTATTATAAAAGTAAAACCAAAACACCACTTGAATATGAACTTAACTAATGAATTTAATAAACGCAGAATAAATATATATATATAACGCACATTAAGTGTAGGCTATACAAAACAAAACTTTAACTAAATAAAATGTAAGAAAAACTAAAATATAATATATAAGTACGTAAAAAGAGTTTTGAATATTTGGCCGTGTAGTTTTTTACGGCACTTTCGTCTCATCTGAATGCAGACAGAATTTCATAAAATGTTTATGTTATGCTGTAGATAAATCTTTCACTAATTGCAAGTCCTCTACTTTATGTTTGCATTCAGTTGAAACAGTGCCATCAGAGACAACGCGGCGAAATATTCTAAGTATTTTTTATGTACTTATATATTTTATTTTAGTTTTCCTTTCATTTCAATACATATGTGTCCAAAATTGACAGTTTTACCCAAATTAGCTATAAAACGTAAATCCGGACGAATCTTTTTTGCACTGTCACCAGAAATCTTTATCAAATGTAATGTCACCAACAAAAGCAGTGAACAATCCCGAGCAGTATAACAAACTCATTAATGAAATCTTACAATCGAATAGAAAATTTACCGAATTCTCAATTATCTTCAAGTGTTAATAACCATGCAAATATCCTCGATGAAAAAGTAAAACCTTTTGGAAACTGTAGTATATACCTACCGAAAAAGCTTCCGCGATGCAAGAATTCACAAAATTCTAATAAGCGATGGTTAAGAAAGAATCGCGAGCTCTAAAATCTCTTAACTTCCAACAAACCCTGTTGCACCACGTGTTCACGAATGAAAAGCACAATATTCATAGAATCTTCCTCAAACATCCAACTGCCCCGAGCAACGATTCTACGGTTTACGCGAAATTTTAAAATCGATCCACGCCCGAGTTTTGTTGCCAAATACCCCGCTGCGCGAAAGAGAGGCAGAGAGCACGAGAGCGAGAGGAAAAAACAATCCAGCTAATTTTTCTACCGCATACAAGGGCACTGGGACAACCACTGTGAAACTAAAGTGCCGCCCCACCTCCGTCCATTCAGTACACCCCTCAAAGGGACACGGATCAAAGGTACACGTCCGACCTTTATCTGACTGGAAACCGTCGAGTCCTGTAAATCTGTGAGAGAAGCCGGTGCGACATTCGTTTCTGTATCGCTTCTAGCCTCGATCCCTTTCACCGCAGGAATCCTCCAGCTTCTACCTGTCCGGAGCCGCTCGACTAACGATCCCCGGGAACCGTTTAAACGCGCCGCGATAATTTAGCCGGGTCTTCTTAGCCGACGCGGAAGCTTACCGGTTTCTCGGCGAGCCCTAACGCCGCGACGACGTCCGTCGTTCTTCGACGCATTCCGAAGTTTCGGTGGCTCGGAGTATCCGATTACCGATACGCTTGCCGCCGCAATTATTACCGTATACGTGACTCCCGATGAATCGTGGACTACCGCGGGCTCACGTAGCCGACGCTTACCGCCGATTTCGCTATCGAGCGAGGCGTGCCGGAGAAACAAAATCGTCTGGGTAGAATCGCGGCGATAACGCTCATCGATAGCGCCGGGTTTATTCAAACAACTTCTCGATGCTCTCGTTAACGAAACCCCACCGATGGAGAATTCACGGACGCGCGTCGCGAATGCAACGGGAAATAGCCGGCCATCGCGCGCCACGGCAGCGTTGTACAGCTGGTGTGTTATCAGGTGCCTTTTTTTTTCGGTGGGAGATAACGAACAAGGATGTGTCGTAACACCTTTCTCCTCGTCACCGTCTCTCGCATCCCGGCCCCTGTTCCCCGAAGCGGGCTCTGCTTTTGTCTTCGTTTTCCCCCGAAGCCGGTCCTCCGATTAGGCACCGCCTGTAAACGTGGAAACTAGCTGCTCAATGGACGAGCCTGGCATTCTTCGCCGCTTCTTTTTAGGCACGTGTCGTCGCCCGTGTGTCCCCTCGTACGTGCATTCCACATGTGGGTGCGCAGTGTAAATAAAATTCCAGACGCCTCACCGTCCCTACCGCTCTCTCCTAAGGAAAAAAATCGTATCTCCTCGGCCGCGGGGTGCACGAACTCCTCGGGCGACTGGCGGCAACCGGATCGTCGCGCCGAATTAACGCCCGGATGGGTCCTGCTCTTATCGCGCTGCCTTCGAGAGACGCTCCGCGGCCGATCGAATCGCGATGGAATAATAGAGCGGATCCGGCCCGCCTCGTCATCGCCGCGGCGTAATTACGTCATTCTCGGCTACGTCGGGCGCGCGTGGTCGGGCGGAATCGATCCCCGAATTCCCCCCCCCCCTCGAGAGAGAGAGAACGTCATTGCATGTATTTTTAAAGCGTTTTCTTCCCTCCGCCCGATTTAACGAAGTGACGAAACAGCCAGACGCCGACGGGATGGATCGAGGTCAAAGCTCGAAGCGGCACGGGAACATTTCGCCCGTGGAATGCGCCGGTTCCCGCGCAATTGTTGCGACAATTTAGCGCCGTTGTCTCCATCTCCTCCTTCGTTATCTCGCCAACAAGTTAATCTTTATAAATAGCCCGAGCCACGGTTATATTTAATCCTGACCCTCGCGGTCGCCTGTTTCTGCGCTGCTACTTCTCTGTCTCCTCTCCGTCGTCGCTGTTCTAGCTCGATAAGCCTGGAGAAACCGTAGGCGTCTGGCCCCGGCGGTAGCACGCCCCTATGCAGAAATACGCCGCGAGTTACGCGGCCGGGGGAGCTTACGAAATAATTGGGTAATCTTCAATTTTTCGGCTGGCGGAGTAAGGCCGCGTGTAGCGCGAAACCGGCGTTAATTAAGCAGCGATCACGGGGCGACGGTTCGCTCTGGACCGACGGTAGTTATTTATTGAAGCTGCCCGCTGACGTTTCCACGATTTCTGACCCGCTTCTCGGAAATATCATCCGCTCCGCGTAGGAACTAGTACGGCCTTCTGAATAATAGAAACGCGTCACGCGAGTGACGGTTTTATCGTCCACGGATTCTGTCGTCCTGTCCCTCTCCGCGTTCCTCTTGGTCCTTCGGTTAACCTAAATTCGGAAGCGGACCGGTAATCGATCGATCGTTTCACGCTTCTACCCCATTTTTTTTTTCTTACTCGGTCACCGACCACGTTTCGCGGGGGAGAGAATTCGAGGTATCGACGAATTTTCACGGCGACGCGAATGTCTCCTTACGATGCCACTAGAAAAGTCCGCGCGAATTAATCTTAGAGACCGAGCGACAATAAAACCGGCCTGTCCTTACATTCCTGGGCAGTGTGTCGCCTGCTATTTTAAGCCCGGAGTTTAATAAACTTACGTCTCTTAATTAGACCTACTTCTCTCCTCCTCTTTCCTCTCTCTCTCTCTCTCTCGTTCGCTTCGCGTCCACATCTGACTCGAACGTTCGCGGCCGGTCCCTCGATCAGCGTGCCTGCTCGTCTTATTATGTTTCGCTACCGAGTCGGTCATACTCGACCACTTTGCGCAACTAGAACCTAGCGAGGAGAAAAAAAGAAACTGTACGCGTCTGAAAGCGTATTCCATTGCCGTTTTTATCCTTCTCCCGGCGTGCTGGATCTAGTCACCCGTTCCCTTCGAGTTTCCCAAGAGAGAACGTGTTACCTAGCCGCGGCACAGTTTCGAATCTCGCCTATACGCGGCCTATAAAACGAGCAATTAAAGATGTAGTTATGCAAGGGAACGAGCGTGTAATGGCACTTTCCCGCGGTACTCCTGGAAGCGATATTAACCCCCCCCCCCCCCTCCACCCTCCCGCGGGCTAATTATCGGTACGCGTTATCGAGTATGCACCGTGCAACGATTCGCGATATTTGCTCGCCGGTGTGCGCCGAGGTATTCCGTGTACTCATTTATTTTCCCCTCCGCCCCCCCCCGCGGGCCTCTCTTCCGCCCCGTGACGCCACGCGAGTTTACGTGCAGGCCGTGTTACGGCACTGCGCGCCGTACGCTCGCTATTCTATGATACAATCAATGAATGACTGACTGCGTGCCGTGACGCGGCTGGTTCTGGTGACCGTGATGACTTATCTCTGGCTCCTTCCTCTCTCGCCACCGCGTGCATTCATATTTTTTTCTCTGCCTCCGAGCAGAGCGATACGCGGCGAAGAATTCACTCGTGGCAGGGTCGCGTAGGAGTCGACAACTTCGACGGACCGGAATCAAAAGTTAGCCCGGTAAGCCCGCAATTATATAAAATACGAAAGGTAGGATTAAATTCCGAACAGGCGCGGTCACCTACTCCGCTGCGAGCGTACTCCTTCGAATTATCTCGCCGCAAGTTCGCGTCAAAGGCTCTCGCCCCACGAATTCCTTCGGCGTTAACCGTTTAAACCGTTTAACCGTGGCTGGTCGCACAGCGCCAGCGAACGCCGGTGGAAACAGGAGAGAAAGAGAAAGCGCCGGCACGCTTCCGTCAAAGCGTGCCTTCCTCTCGTAGTTTTCTCCGGCTCCACGCGATTCTTTGTCCGCTCGTGTATACCTTGGCCCTTTCTCCTTTCATCCGGTGAGCGTCGGTGACGTAAAGCGTGCGCTCGCCGCGGCGGGCCGTGCGCCACGATGCAATCAATGAATGACGGTGTGGCGTGGCGTGGCGCGCACTGACCGTGATGACTTTTCTTATCTGCCGGTCTCTCCTCTCCTTATCCTCCCGTCCCCCCCCCTCTCTCTCTCTCTCTCTCTCTCTTCGCTCTACGTCGCCACGTCTTTCTCTCCCCCTCGCCGCGGTCCCGCTGCTCCACATCTGTTTTCCCTCTCCCTCCGTTCCTCCGCGGCGGAGCGCTCGCTCTCGCCTCCCTTCTTCCTCGACTGTCCTTTTTTTCGTTCCTAGTCCCGCGCCGTCTGCTTCCTCCACTTTTTTTCCAAGATCGTTCGCTCTCTTCCTGGGCCACTCACACCCTTCATCCGGTTCGCATTACGCGCGGTGCGTACGCTGGGCGACGTACGGGAGAGAAGTCCACCCTTATCGCGGCAACGGTGCTCTCGCCCCGAGGCGGACGCGAGTAAAGCGCGCTCCTAACGACGCCGACGCAGCGGGCACTCGATCGTCGCGACGCTGAACGGGGATGCCCAGTGCCCGGGTCAATCCTGACCCGTACCGAAGTTAACAATTTTTGCAGTATTTTTCTGGTTTTGTGGATTCTCTCGGTGAATCTTGTTGGTTAGTTGGAGTAAAGGGTGAGGTTACAGCGAGAAATGTGAATATGTACCCTTTAAAACAGAGTAACTGTTTTGAAATTGGGCCAATTGAGTTTTTTTTTTTTTAAAGATGGAAGGATTAGTTTAATATGTGACGTGTTTCGTGATTTTGGAAAAGATTGCGATTTGTCGCAATAGAGAAGAAAATAGCGAAGCTTGCGTTTTCAACTTTTTTGTCTAAGCCTGTAATGAAAATTTAATAATTCCGTTTGTAGATTTAAGTAAGTAGAGCGCATGCTGAAAATTTCATCGAAATCGGTTAACGTTACTCTGAGCTACAAACGCTGAAGCAAGCGATTTTCAACATTATTATGCGATCTTTAAGCGTTTGTAACTCAGAGTTAACCGATTTCGGTGAAATTTTCAGCATGTATCCAATTTAGGTGCTGAAATCTACAAACGGGATTTTTAAATTTTCATTACGCGCTCGGATAAAAAAGTTGGAAACGCGACTTTATCTTCTTCGCTATTCCGATCAATCGCAATTTTTTTCAAAAGGATGAAACTCATCACGTAGTACAGTAATTTTTTTAGCTTAAAAAAAAACTCCACTCAGTTGGTCCCATTTTAAAAAAGTTATTCTGTTTTAAAGGGTGTGTATTGGGGTGGCTCTTTTATACTCTTGGTAAAAAAATTTAAATATTTTCTTCGGGGCACCCTCCAGAATAGTTGCAAATAATTTAAAAAAATCCGTGTAAAGTTTGAGCTCGATCGGATAACGAGAAAGAGTGCCCCTTAAACATTTAAATCGTTATTTTGTAGCTCGCAAAGTCGATGTTATATATTATCTTCCAAGTTATTGATTCAATAAAAAAATATTCCAAACGAAAGTTGTAGATCCGGACAAGGAGCACCTTTTGTGTTGTATTACTTTTAAAAAAAGTATTACGAAAAAAATTCCCCCCTCAAATTTTGAAAGTTTAAATGCTTCTAGAACACTTTTTATTTATTACGCCGAACAAAAAAAGGAGTTTATTTTCGAGGACTACTTTTTAAACATTTTTTTTGGGGGGGGGGGCATATACCGAAATATGCGAAGAAGATAACTTTCTTCTTCTTATTTTCAGTGTTTGATTTGTGATGAATGTTTCCTGAAAATTTGGGACCGAAATTCCCAAAAATATCAAAGATATAGACTCCTGTTTTTGCCCTCCCCCCTTAAATGTTTAAAAACTAGTGCTCGAAAACAAAAATTCCATTTTCTATCGAAAGAATTGTTTCAGTAAACACAGGAAGATTAATACTATTCCTAACATTATCACAATTACTAAACACTTATATATTTTTTGTTTTTTCCCCGCAATAATCACACATATTTTCATAATCATCTTCCCTTGAAATATTTCGTCCCAGTTGCATCTTCCTCGCCGCTATCTGAAAACTCTGTAATCTAAATTCGTTTTACTCGCATTTAACGAAAACTTTAGCAATGGCTTTACCCAAAGATCGACCACTCCGGGGTTGAATTTAGACGTTACACTTCCATCTCGATACCGAATATCGCATTTTCACAAGCAAACGCAGCTTCGTAATTATGCATATTCCCATTGCCATGCGAATTCGCATCGCGCGCAACGGATTAACGCAGAATTATTATAAACCCGGTTTCTCATACCCGCGAAGACAATGGTCCCCGCCATCTCTAGAATTCGCGTTGCCGCTCGAAAGTCCGCGGATGTTCAGTGACCCAGCCTTCGTCGGGCGAGGGTTAAGGCGCCGCGCCTTGCCGGCCGAGCGTCCACGGAATTTCCACGGAATCGCGAGGAAGTTGCGCGCCGAGGAATTGATAGCGCCGACTATCATAGGCGTGGTCGTAAAAGTATAAATATCGATCGAGGTCCGTGCAACTTGTTTGTATTTATAACCGATACTACGTCCCCGCGATTGCACGTTCGATCGATAGCGGCACGTAGAGTTCATTCAGCTCGGCCTGTAGTAAAATCTAAAGCTGCCGGAGCATCAGAAATTCCGCATCGTTAAGACATTAACCCTGCAAACATTCCATCGAGCATCCCTCTGTTCCGATACATTAATCCCCCGATCCCCCGATCGCAATTAAACCCCCCGTTCAACAATGCGATTCCAAAGTAGTTAAAAATCTCGCCTCGAATGGGCGTCACAGGCGTTCTGTCTTACGATTATCTTCTTTAAAAAATCGCATCCCGCTTCTACCTCGACAGGTATCATCTCGGACGCCGGTGAACTTGTGCCCGGCTCCGTCCCTCGTTGAATCGCTCGCGAGGCACGCCGAAAGTCGAGACAGGGTACGACGAGCGACTAACCGTGGCGGCGGGCGAGTCGCGGTCGCCGGCGTCGTCGTCCCGAACGTCGTCGACGGTCGGTGACTATCGATCGGCGGTGGCGGGCGTCGGCGTGAGCGTCGGCGTCGGTGCCGCGCGGTGGCGCCCCCGTCGCCGAGGCGAACGGCGACGGCGCTCTGCCTTCCCTTGTCCGCCCCATGGTGGAGAGGGTGGGTTCCGTGGGAGGGGGAGGCGGCGGGGGCGCCGACACGCAGACCAATCATGCCTTTGGCGAAGCCGGCGAGAGCCCGGCGTGTACGTGTGGCGGCCACGCTAAATGCGGATTTATCAGTCGACGAGTCGCGTCCCTGCCGTAAAACTTTACTCGACCATCCGCGGCTTCGCCCCCGGGGAAGGCGAAGAGGACGCCGCGCGACGTGACCGGGTCGTCCGCGAGAGTAGCGAATCGCGCGCGGATCGCCAAGGCGTGTTCCCGCTGCGGCGCCCCGTTTCCTTTTTTTTTTTCTCCGACGGGAGGACGACGAGGAGGAGGACGAGGAGGAGGGGGGAGGGGGACGCTGGAGAACGCGAAGGATGCTGCGTGTCCTTTGGTACGTGGCTGGTCTCGCGCGACCACCGCGTCGCGAGTTCCACGGGGATTTCTCGGCGCCGATCGCCGCGGCGTTCCGCTGGCCGAAGGGACGGCGACGGATAAGTGAAACAGTGCCGTACCGGTCGGACGCGGAAGGACCTGCACGAGGTGACTCGCCGCGAGGACTCGCAGAGTGCCGGGGATCCCTCGGCGTGGTAATTAGTGAGAAGCATCCAACCGGAGTCGTTGGTAATCCTTGTTCCTCTTCGGGACGGAGTGTATTACCACCGAATATGATCTCTTTATCGAATCGAAGACAGCCGGCAATCGCCAGCGGGGGATGGAAGACACCGGAGAGAGGAGAGGAAATCTTTTCCACTCCGGGGAGGAGCGGAGAATCTGCGCGATCACGCATGGATGCTGGGCACCCGTAAGTCGCATAAAATGTCGCCGAGCGAGATCCACGCGCGTGGAAGATGTCCAGAAGCGGATGGCTCGTTTCGTTCCTCGATGACGAAGAAAATGGCACTGTAACGCGGCGTAAAACGCGGAAAAGGTGGCGAGGATCTTGCCGGCCACGCATGGCCGTTTCGCCCCCTAACCCCCCACCTCCCCCCCCCCCCCTCCTCGAAGGATGTCGTAAAATGCCGGCGTAAGGATCCATCTCGCCGACCAGTAACCATTTTCCAGCGTTCGTAACGGGCGAACGGGGGAACGCGTTAAACCGGCGTGGCGAAACTCGCGCAGGGAACCGGGAAGCTGGCGAAGGACGGTAGAAAAGAAGGGACTTCGAACGGGAAATCGCGACACGTTGCGACGCCGGAGTAATTGCTCTCGAGGGGGGGTTCTTGTGGCGAACGAGAAATCACCCTGTGATCGTTTACGGGCAAATGTGTGATCGATCCGAGTGCGCGTCCTTCTCACCAAAACTGACGCAACGATGTTTACTGTGACAACGCCTGGGATCACGTGGATACATGAAGAAATACGTGGCTGGCTCTGTTCAACAGGAGAGGTGAGATTCCCCTGGAAGCATCCCTTACGGTTCTTCTTTCATCGCGGCTACGTTGCATCGAATATAATTAATTGCACTCGGTAGCGACAAAGTGGAAAAATGATTTATCTCCGGCTAGGTAATCAGGCCGTTACTCAGGGGAGTCTGGTCGGTGCAACCACTTGCGACTGGCAACGGTTGCGTAATGTCGCGAGGGTAAAGTAAGAGCGACGATAAACAAGCGTTTCGCTCTTCCAGTTAATCGCGTGAGTATTTAAAGTTCCTCCCGTCGTCGCCGCTTATTCCCTCGCCTTGGGATGGTCGCGCGAAAAGAGACGGAGAGGAGGGGAACGAGGGGAATGAATCGGCGGGGGGGGGGGAGAAATAAAACGCGAGAAGCTGCCGCGAAACATCGACGAAAACAAATGTTCTCATCGCGGCTAATGAAACGCCCGCGGGAGGGGGCAGAGGGGCGGGGGAAGAAAGGAGGGGGAGGGTGGGAAAAAAGGCCGGGAGGGCGAAGAAACAGAGAGAAATCGATGTGAAACGTGGTCGGAAAAAGGGGTTAAAGAATCAGCGGCGTCCGAGGAAAATGGGTTATTTCGTCGGCTGAAATTAGGTGTGGCGAGAGGAAAAACCTGTCGATTCCTTTTGTTTCGAGGGCGAAGCGGACGGGTCCACGAAGACCTACCCCGTTATCGATCGCTGTCTGCTTTGTCGCGGCACTTTTCTTCTTCCTCCTCCTCCTCCTTCTTCGGCCTTTCTCCGCACGCGAGACAAGGGTAATTAGCGAAAGAATTGATTCGACGGTGAGGGATTCGCGTCGGCCCCCGCGCTTCGGCCCCTTTGAACCCTCCGAGAGAACTCCAGTAATGGTTTGTTATTGATCTATCCGGGGCAGACTCGCGCTTTTCTTCCACCTTGGTTTTATCGGCCGTCGACGGCGCGGATCGCGCGAACAAAAATCCGCCCGCCGGGGGGGTGTTGCCACGTAAGAATTCCTCCGAGCCCCTCCTAATTGCGTATCTCGAAAGGCGGGGAACGGAAAAGAAAAACACGCGCCACCCTCGCTCGGGTTTCTGCGGCAACTCGGGCGAGAAAGGGAAAAAGTTTCACGGGGGTTGGACGACGCGGAGAGAGAGAGAGAGAGAGAGAGAGCCGCTGTGAAATCTTTCGTGGTCACAAGGCTCGGTGATGGAAAGCTTGTTTTCTCCGAAAAATTGAAGCTAATTGCGACCTCGTTCAACAGCGCGGAAGAGAAACACTCGTCGCTAAATTAGAACGCTCCGGTCCATTTTCATTATGTCCCCCTTTTTCGTTCGTCTCTCTTCTTCTTCTTTTCTTCTTCTTCTTCTCTCTTTGCTTTGGAACGTAGCGAATCCTATGTGCACGGGACAGGCTCTCGCTTTTGACCTTTTCGCTGTTTACCCCGGCAGCGTGGCTCCGATCCCAGCGCGTTACAGGCTCATCGTTACTATCCGCGAAACCGTAATTACGCAGCGACGTAAACGCGAGCCGCCGGACGGTTATTCTCGTAGCTGGTATAAATTTCCATAGGTGGTCCGCGAGAGTACGCGTCACGCGTATCCGTCGTTCACCCGCCGGTTTCACGGCTCCGGCGACCCCCAACGTCGGTGCTCCTCTCGTTAACGTGATTAAAGAACCCTGTACGGCGGGGTGGCCTTTATTTTTTTTTTTTTAAACGCATTATCGCGACTCGTAGCTCCGTGACCGATCCGTCTCTACAGCTCTCCCTCTTTCTGGACAGGAATAATTCCCGCTCATTGTTCCGCCGTTCCCATTGAATTCGTTAATGGTCACGTTATCTTAACGGGCGCGTGAAATCCGCGTTGTATAATTCCGCAGCGATAACGTTAGATCGCTGTCACATGCGCGCCACTTATTTTCAGCTGGCCATGTGATACGGGAGAGGAACGGTATAAATATTCATCGGCCCGGTATCTCCGAATAGAGCGGGGTATCTTCCGCGGAATATTCTCGTCGCGCGCAGACGTCACCGCGAGATTCGATTGTCCGATTCGGGGAATATCCATCGGGAGTCGTGGGAAACTGGCGTGCTTGACGTCACCGTGCCGATACCGTGCAAACGAACCGCCCCGTAGTTAAACCTCTGCTCGATTAACGGCGTCGCGATGTTACCCTTTCTTTTTTTTTTTTTTTTATTCGAAATTCCAGCAGCCACGCTTGATTTCTGCCCGACGACTTGTGCCCGTCGATACCTCTTTCTAATATCTAAATTACGGAGCGAAAAGCTTGTTACGCGAGGCTCGTAGCAATATTTGAAATCGATACTCCGCGGTGGTATCGGAGTTAGCCTCGGACGAGGATTCATTTCCTGTACAGTCGTATCGTGAATCGCGAGGGTAGGTACTGAATAATTCCCGCGGTAACCTACTTCGACCAGCTCCCTTTTCCCGTGCAGGTACCTAGCGCCACTCTGCTTACTACCCCTCGTTAATGTCTTTAACCGGGAGCCGTTCTATCGAAGCTCGCCTTACACGGCTGCATGAATTATAAGTCATAGGCGGCGGAAGTTGGCCGCCGCCGGTCGGATCGCGCCGAGTGTCGTTCGCTTCGGACGCGAACAGGGGATCGATTTGAGCGGTGTACATCCTGGGATCCAGTCGCTACGCTCGATCGCGAACGTTCTCGGGGAAAAGCGCGCGTCAGTGCGGACGGACGTCGATGGAAAAGCTCTAACGAGGAAACTTTCCCTTTCCGAACGGGTGCGTTCTCCTCGTTAACCTGTCACGTCAGTTGTGTCGTGCCACCTGTTATTACGATAGGGGAGAGTAGGGTAAAACGGAACGGTCGGGTGAAACGGGACTTTGATATTTCTCTTGGATACGTAAGAGCTGAGAATGAGTTGGTATCGCGTGGCGTGGGACCGGAGGGTTCTTATAGTATTTCTTCAGAGATCATGGAGTAGTAAACGCGTTACTTTTCCGTTAAGAGAGTTGGAAAAATTTTAAATATTGCGTTGTACTTTGGAACACTTAAGGCACTTGGATTTTTAAAATTAATAATGGTGAGTATATCGGTGGATTTTGTAGTCCTTATGCTACATTTTGATGTATTCAGAAGTTATTTGTGTCATGTTGAAGTGGAAATATTAAATGTTAAATGGGACAAAGCGGGATATTTTGCGGGGGGTAAAATGGAACGCTTATTTAAACCCACTTCCATAGATTCAAGTGTCTTGAAACTTTGCAGGCGTGTGTAGTTGTGGTGGCAATAAGAAATTATGGGGGAAAAAACGGGAGGAGTGAAAAAATTACGTAGTCATTGATAGATATAAAACATAATCACAAATCCAAAGGATTTGAAATCAGCCTGTAACTACAAATTAAGTTAATTCCATCGATATGCAATCGGAGTATTAGTAGAAATCAAAACTTAGACACTGAAAAGTAATTAATAAGAAATATACAAAGAAAATTGTTTAGGCAGACGAGATTTTCGGGAATTTTTTGTGGAAAATCTAATGTATATTTTTAACAACTATTTGATTTTTTTAAAAGTACATATGTTCAGCTAATCTCAGTAATTTTGTTATAAAAAAATATTTAAAAAAAATGAGCGAATAACAGCCACTCTCCTGGAAGATATTCTTTTTTGCGGTGAGCCCGATTTCTTGGAGCTGGATCACCTGAAATCGAAAAGAGAGGAAGATTCTGTAAATACAGAAGTTTATCTAGTTCCTGAAAGAAGGATTAAAAAATGATTTCAGGCAAAGTAGTGGCCGTTTAACACAAAATCATGATTTTTCGATGTCTGAATTGTTCGTTTTTTATGAATTAAAAATAGAGTTTCCATCAAAACTAAAAATTCTTCGTTCACAAACTAGATAAACTCATATACTAACAGAATCTTCTTCACTCTTCGATTTCAAATGATCCGGTTCTAAGAAATCGTGCCCACCACAAAAAAAAATATCTTCGGGGAGAGTGGCTGTAATTCGTTCATTTTTTAATATTTTTCTATAACAAAATTACTGAGAGTTGCTGAACATATGATCTTTTAAAATAATCAAATAGTTGTAAAAAATATATATTAGATTTCCTCCCAAAAATTCCCAAAAATCACGCCTGCCAACTATGCATGACCCCTTAAACAATTTTATTTGAAATGCACTAAAAACTAAAAAATTCTCCCTGCACGTGTCGGTACTCATTATTCGTGTAAAAATCCCTGTGTCTTTCATATCACCTGGTAAAATATTTTTTCTTACGCGTATAACATATATTTTTGTTATATTTTATTTGTAACACTTATACCTAAAACATATATTTAAACTTTCTTACATAAATGAATACTTCTTAAACCATAAAAACAAAAATTCAAGTGGGTGATTTTACCGCCGGTAAATCTAATTTTCCTTGGTCCCCAAAGATATTTCTTACCAATCACTTTGATTTTCTTATAATCTAAGGTCCACTGCAGACTCCCGTCGAAGTCCCGCGTCTTTTTCTCCTTCCAATTTCATGTTATCACCCTCCAAACTAAAGCGTTCCGTTTTCCCCTACTCACCCCTACATCGTGCCCCCGGCTTGCCATCGCGTTTCACGTTCTGCCTACAACGGCCGGCTCGCCTTCCTGATTACGCCTCTTTGGTACTCGGTCCACAGAAATTGCTGCTAATCACATAAATCGCGCTTCTCCTTTTCCAGCGATCCGCTGGCCGGTATCGCGTTAATTCCCCGATGCTTAACGATTAATCGCGCCCGCGAGAAGCCTCCTCCCCCCTGAATATTAAATCGCGGCGCCCTTTTTCCCAGCCGCGAGGAACTGTATCACGGTCGGCGTAGTAATTAGAAGTTCCCGCGAAGTGTTAGGAAAGTTTCGGGGGCACGGAGTACGGTAACGACCGTGAGGCGACGCGTTTAATCCGCGGCGAGTTTGTAAAAAGTGTCAACCGGCGCGCGGAATGTTATTTCAGACAGGGTCGTTCCGTCATATTAAGCGGAGAACAAGAGGGTAGTAATTACTTTTCGCGGGACTGTCACGTCTGTCGAGGCTGGTTTCCAGCAGCGCCGGTGTAGCTCGTGCTTCGGTTATTAACACCGTCGGATGCTGGCACTCGCGTTAATCGACCCGACCGGTCCGGATTCCGTGGCTCGGCGATATATTCCCTATCCGCTACGCGGCCGTCGAGAGTAACTGGAAAGCAGTGGGCACGCGGGAATTAAAAAAGATTCGCCGTCCCGCCCACCCTCGCCCTCCCCCGGCATCGTTTCGCGCCCACCGTCCGCGCGTGGAAATCCTCTCCGCCTGGACGCGAAATCCAGGGCCCCCGTCGTTAATTCGGGCGGATAGCTGAAGTGAAATTAGTGTAACAAGCCGGCCGTAACGAGCGTCGTCCGCGGGATAGGTTTTAAAGGTTACCGTGTCTCCGCGAGCCACGCCACCCACGATCGAGAGTTCTCAGACGCGGGCGTAATTTTCCCCGCAAACATTGGCTCGCCGTAACGAGGCCCTCGGTTTCCCAGAGCTTGCGCTGGCCGTCGAGGCGAACGGTGCAATTGTATCGGGATCGTTCCCACATCGGTGCGTGGTCGCTAGACGCGAAGGGGGTAAAGTCTAAGGGGGGAGACGGAAGGTGTTAGCGACAAGGTTGAAGTGGTTCGTTATACGCCGTCCGTAAGATCAGGATTTATCCATTCGGGATGGGACGGCGGCGCGGTAACGTCGGCGACGGGGTGTAGTACGTTGGCCATCGAAAATGTCGTTGATCTCTGGGCGGGTAGTGGTGGAACTGGTCGGCGACCGTTTGCGCGTATCGGGGTGAGAGAAGGATCTCTCTCCTCCTGGGTTCCTTCGACTTCGATCCAGACGGGAGACCAAGCCTTCTCTCCCCCCCTTGCGAGAGAAAGGAAGGAAGGAAGGAAGGAAGGAACCGACATAGCCCGAAAGGGGTGCACGCATGACCCTGAACCCAACAACCGGCGCGCCACCCGGTACAGGGGTGCGAAGCTCCGCCGGCGAGAGAAAGAGAAGGAAAGAGAGATGGAATGACCGCGGAGGAACGGTGGAAGAGGACGAGAAAGGGGTGGGCGCCGCGTATATATGCCGAAGCGAGAGAGACTGGGCGAGGGGCACCGGGGGGAGAGAGAGAGAAAGAGAGAGAGAGATGTGGAGAGAAAGAGAGAAACAGTCAGAGTACAGTCCCCGGGATCAATACTCCCGCGTCTTGCGATCATTCATCTTGCCACGCCCCTCTGCTCTCTCCACTCTCTCTCACTCTCTCTCTGCTAACTCTGTTTCTCTCTCCCCCTTTTCTCTCCCTCTATCTTCCTCCTTCCATTCCTTCCATTACTCATCCCCTCCCGCTATCTGTCTCCTTCTCCCGTCCTTCGGCTCCACCATCTTCATCCCCGTGGCACCGGGGGCACCCCTGGCAATCGGGCTCCTCGTTTGCCGCCCGATCCTCGCAACCGTCGCGAGAACGAAGTCGCGGACGAGAGAAAAATTCTCGGAAGGTCCCCCCGTCGATCGCGGACCGGGGAGAAAAAAAGAAGAGATTCTCGGGCACGCGGGGACACTTGCGTCCCGACGTGTTCCAGCAACGGAAACGGGGAGCCACGGGAAAATAGGGGAGGGTGGGCGAAGAAAAAGAAATCCGTGGGGCTCCGGGCGCGCCGCGCGACGACATGGTTACGGGCCTCGAAATCAATAAATATCCAGAAACGCGAGATAAAGGGGGAGGGAGCGGGGGGCGGCCGGGAGCGTGGGCGAAAGGGAGAAAAAGGAAATCGTTAGTAACTACGCCGTAGTAGCGCGTATATACGCGACGGGTGAAACGCGTAGTACGGCTGCACTTGACTCGTCGTTGCACGTGATTCAAATGAGTTTCTGGAGCCCAGCCCCTCTGCCTCCCACGCCAGCGTGCATCACCATGCCAGCGGGCCGATAGAGGGGGCTGTACTAGGCCGGACGGGCGAGAAAGGGTGGTCTCGAGGAGGGTGGGCGCCGCTTGTTCCAGATAGAAGGGCTCGGTCGGCGGAACGGTCGATCCGATCGAGCGTCGCGATAAAAGAGAGCCTAGAATCGGACAGACGGAAGTCTCCTCGCGAGATCGATATGTTGCTCTCTTTTTCCCCATGCCGCCCTCTCCCTTCCTCCAGCCGTCCGTGCCTTCTTTACGTACCCGCGTCCTCTCTCTCATTCTCTCTCTCTCTCTCTCTCTCTTCCTCGTTCGCTCGCCACCGACGCCCTCGTCCTCTCGCTTCTGCGGCTCGCAGCGGCGGCCGGCATCGAGATACTCTTCCTTCGGGGCTGCTACGACCTAGGGAAGAACCCCCGTCCGCGGGGGAGAGAGAGAGAGGGGCCTCGATGCCGACTGAGAATGCCGGGAAAAATGTCTCGAGGGAGAGCCACGGGTCCCGCGAATCTCTTATAAATTATCGTTTTGCCGCCGCCACGGAGATAATTTTCGAGGAGCGCGAGAAAGGGGGAAAAATTAATTTCTGCCGCGTCGAAACGGAATGCGATTAGAGCCGCCGCAGAATTAAAATGACTCTTGCTGGTATCAACCGTCTATTTGGCTGGGGTGTTGTCGAGGACGGTGCGCGGCTAATTATTCTAGCCAGCCACCGGCTCCTTTTCTTCGCTTTTCGCGAATGCGTGGGTTTCCCGCTGGTTGACGGAAGAACGCGAGTGTCGGCGTGGAAAATAGAAGAAATCTAGGCGAGAGAAAGAAAGGGACGGACTTAGACGCGGGAATCGGTTCGTTTAAAACCACCCGGGTATCCCTGGTGCGCACCTCTCCTTTGAACCTCTTTTCTTACTCTTGTCACGAGTCGTTACGGGCGCGCTGGTTACGCTCGGTCCCTCCGTTTGAGCGCGGGGCTGCGGATACAGGGAAATTCTCCGAGCAGAGGGAAACGCGATTGGGTAGGCAACGAAACGGCTGGGATCCGAGCACACTGGCTTCACCGACACTAATTTCATCTCCCTCTCGGCAGCAGATATTAATATAATGTTTAGCGGCTCTGCGTAACGCTGAAACAGCGCAAGGGTCTTCTAGCCGGGGACCATTGTCGGATGTGGAGCGTCTTGAACAATGCTATCTTCCCTCCTTTTATTAAAAACTTAGTTGGGGTAATTGCGGGAGAGATGCCGCACTCGGAGAGACGACGCGCTATGGGTTTTTCAGGGATGTCGGTAATAAAACACACTAGTGTTGATATCATTTATTCGAGGCTGTTGATTTGCGTCAGTTTGCTAAGTAAGAGCGTGTTTCCTGTATTATTGTTTAAGATTTTGCTGCTTTTCGAGGCGAGACTAGCGCAATTTGAAGGAATAGTTATATGTCGCGTTTATTTTTATTATCATAGTAGCTAAAAATTCATAGTTTTTTTTATACAACTTTTGTAATTCGTTAAAGAGACCTTGTAGAATATTTCTTTGGCAGAGTAGGTTACTTTTGACGTAGCATGTCGAAATACGAATGTGCGGTGCCTCTCCCGGGCTTTTCGGATAGACGCCGCACTTTTACTTGGGATAGATGCCGCACTTCGATACCGTACTGTTTCGAAAACTAATTGTAACTCGATTTAAATGATGTTTTTAATGTTTAATTGATAGATACGAACAATTGTGTTGAGTATTGGGAGAATTATTACGCCACGAGATTCAAAGCTGACTGGATTATTTCTCCGAAATGTATAACACTATGTGTAACAAATGTGGGAAGATTAAAAAAGAATATTAAATTTCAAAAAGCAGAAATAATATCTGTACCCATCTAATTTCCCACTTTTATAATTGTACAAAATAAAAATGTATTTTATTTTTACTATTCTTTTTATATAAAAACTTAGAATTAACAAGTCCAAATCGAAAATTAAACGTTTTTCGAAATGCGGCGTCTGTCCTACCGAAGAATATTTAACTTTCAATTCTTTAACGGTGACAAATATTAAAATTTTGATTTTCTTTAATGCTAGAAGAATCACAAGACTAGTAGAATCGCATTCCGTTTCATTTTCACTGCAAAATTTAGACGTCGGTGCGTCGACTCTCCCACAATTACCTTATCCCTCTCAAATATACTAAAACCTTAGCCCGATTAGACTCCGATCACCGAATACCACCGATCGAGCTCGTTCATTAAACGCAGCTGCCTTTGTTTTGCGCAGCGATGGAGATCGATGAAGTGGACGACGATGACTGTCCCGACGAGCGTCCCGGCGCTTCTGGACCCGGCGTCTGCAACATGGGAGGAAGTGGCGACGAGGGTGGAAGGGACGAGCAGCTTCTCAAATTGCAACAGTACGTAACGTCGGACACGAACTTCACACGGTGAGTGGTTACCCTCCCCCCCTATCTTTACCCTTATTTCGCCAAGGAATCCCCATTGTAATCGTCGCCTCGCTTCGCCTCCTGTCTGCATGTATACGGAGAAAGTCAAGAGTGTGGCCGTATAATCGAGCGAACGCAGCGTCTCTTGCATGAAAGAGAGGAGGGGAGTAACCCAAGGCGATTGCCTCGAAACGAGAACTCACTCCCAAAGCGTTTGTTCCTATTAAAACATTTAATAAACATCCGACATAAACGCCGCCCTTGCGACGCGGCAGACGATTTTAAACGGAATCTCCTCCGCTAAATATTTGCGCCGCCGCCGGGAAATGATTTTCAAAGCGTTTTCGAATTTCCACTTGCCATCTGAAATATTATCCAAACACGGGGACAGGACCGAGGCTGCCGTCAGAGCCGCGGCCGTCCTTTGAAGAACCACTCGACGTCTCCCGGGCGAAATGAAAGAAACAGGGGAAGGGAAATGATGTTTAAGGGAAGAGCGTAGAGAAATTGTTGGGAACGTCGGGCGCAAGTGGCGCGGGGGTATGGACGAGGGGAAGATACGATGCTCGCGTAAGCAGACATTGAATAAGTTCCAGGATGAAAGAAATGCCAGCTCATTTCCATGCGGAGAAAAAGGAAATCTCTTTGGTAGGATCGGCGGTGACTCGTGCTGTACACAATGTAATGCCGAAGTCCTCTCGTGTGCAGGTTCGACTTTTTTTCTTCTTCTCGGAGCACCGGGCGGATGCGCCGTGCCGAATGAGACCCGTCCATAAATTCTCGAAGCGCCGGTAGTCGACGGTCGCTGTTTCTTCTGCGTACAGCCGAGTCTCGCGTTGCTTACCAACCCTCCGCTTCTTCTCTCGGTTACTCTCTCTTCGTCTCTCCTTCTCCGCCGGTGCGTCTGTATAGTCACCCCGAAGTAGTTTCGGGCCGAGACGTTCGCCCGCCGTTTTTCCTCCCCTCGCGTTTTACATTCGCCTTTACTTTGTTGGTAGTCGAACGAACGGTGGCTGGGAGCGAATCTCTCTGCTGCTGGCAGAAGAAAAGTGCATCCATTAGAATTGTCTCTGACCGGGCAAGAAAGTCTCGACAGAGTTTCTGATAGGCTCGCTTCTGCGGCGTTCAACGGATCGAGTAGATACTTCCAGGGTTTCGGGAAGCTTTAATTGATATCGAATCAGTCTGCACGGGGCTTTAATGATCGGGGTGTTTAGTATAGCCGGGGTTCGTCGAGAATAGTGGTAATTCGAGGTTACCCTAGCGCGGAAAGAACTACCAGGATCGGACGTGGCGGACCCTAGCCAAATATACACGGTGCGTCAGCGTCGCGGCGCGCGGCGTCGCGTCCTCCCTTCCTGCACCGTCCAACTGCCGGGCGCCTCGTTTGAGGTCAACGTCATTCGCCTCTCTCTCCTTTCTCGCTCCCCTTTCCGTCTCCTATGCTCCTCGCCGTTTCGCTCCTCTCCCGCAGCCTCTCTCCTTCCGTCGCAGAAACTTGCGCAATTTCTCCCTTTCTCTCTCGGTCCCGTCTCGGATGAGCGAACTTTGGAACGAACATAGGTGCACCCATGAGTCGCGGTTAAATAGACCGTACAGCGAAATCCAACGTCGGCCACTGCCGATTCCGCAATCGCCGGGGAAATGCTTCTTAGTCAACCTGTAACCTTGCGTCGGATCGCCGAGCGAAGAATTAGCCGGATCGCTGTGATATCGATCCGGCGCGGTCTTTGGAAACGTTGAGTGGAACGTCGCCGCAACGATTTCGTGGCTGATGAATTGGCACAGCTGATTTATGCGTCGCGAGGAAGGAAGAAAGGGACGGAGTTGTCGCCGCGTAGTTTCGCCTTCTTCGTCTTGATCTCGCCGGGCGGAACGTGGCTGAGTTTGGTCGGAATCGAGCGCGATGTTCGCTTGTAATTAACTGGGATTCGAATTCATCTTTTACGGCTCGAATGGTTACTCGAGTCGAATGAAAATCGACGCGAGGTGCTCGTTCGTCTTTGAACCACGAGCGGCGTATAGGTTTCCTCTGTGGACCGATGCACCTTTTTGCAGGTGCCAAGTGCACCCAGACTGTATAATTAAAGCCGTGTTTCGTAACCGCGCACGCACTTGCATGGTTTTCGAGTGCCCGCTACCGGAGACACCGTGCTGGCTGAATTTCTCGCGCGACGAGAAAGTTCCTTCTTTGCGGAAATGTATTCATATTTGACAGAGACTTGGGCTGGGTTAAAGATAGCTCCGCGAGAATTCTTCCTGGGAATAATCGAATTAAGCACCCTTACGAGCAGGGATGGAATTAGCCTTAGGCTAACGAGGCTGAAGCCTAGGGTCCCCTTATTCTAAACATTTTCTTCGGAAACTTAGCAGCTTTTATATCGTCTTTATTAATTTGTATCTTTAATGTTTAGCTTTGATATTATTATTATTAACCCTTAAGTAGGCGCACTGGCAAAATCACATAAGTGGGCGCATGGGGTCAGCAGGGACCCCAACTGCTTTTTTATATTTATGGTAAATCAAAAGGTTTTGAAAAGTAAAAACAAGTATATTTGTTAATCAACATTTATTACTTTTACAAAAAATACAAAACTCAAATAAAGTCTTCTCATTATAATAACATCATCTCATAAAGACATCTCATTATAATGAAACTGAACATTTCTTAGATGTATTGAGAAACAATGACCCCATGCGCCTACTTAAGGGTTAAACGTCTTTATTACTTAGTAAAAGGCGAGACGCAGCTAGTAAGCTGTTACTGTGCCTGACCTTACTTATAAACTACAACGAATAACAAAGAAATACAAAGAAATAGTCAATGTTAATTTTGAAATTAAATTCTTATTTAGATTAATTTTGAAATTAAATTTTATAGTGATTCAATAGCGACCACGGCTAAGCTGTCCAGTGTA
This sequence comes from Andrena flavipes, assembly GCA_963971345.1. NCBI lineage: Eukaryota > Metazoa > Arthropoda > Insecta > Hymenoptera > Andrenidae > Andrena > Andrena flavipes. The sequence goes on from OZ020480.1 coordinate 2,914,785, forward strand.
ATCTTTAATCAAGGATTAAAGATGTTTCTATTCATAAACAGTTCCTCGAATTAACTTCACTGAAAATTAACGCTTCTTCTACTTCGCCACAGCAATTCGTTACCTTCGCTAAAAGTATCGTACAATTTTCTCCGGAATCCATGAATAATCACTGTAAGTAGAAACAGTGATAGCGAGTCCGAGTCGAAATTAAACGAAGCGGACCCAGTTTTCGTCCATCCTTTTTCTCCGTTACTCGCGTATTTCGCGATATAATTAATGACCGAGGAAACCGCTCGCGGAAATTAATCGTCGCGATGCTTCGGGCGCCACGTTGCGCTTCTGCGAAAGTCCCGCGCTGCGCGTCATGCACGTGCGAAATATTCTGGAATACCAACGGCTTACGGCCGAGCCGATGGCTTCGGCTGGCTGTACAAGACCAGACGGACGAAACAAAATACTGCTAAAATTAATCCGGACCTTAGGTCACGTCTGCAACAAGTCTAGACGACGGGCCCGTCGACGACACCGAGTGCTTCGGCGCAACCGATTCGTGCGGACGCTTCGCACAATTTCGGCAAAATTCTCTGGCTCGTTTTTTTTTTAAACGGGACAGCTTCGATCCGCGATTCCTTTCACGGGCAGTGAATCGGCGATCATATCGACGCGCAGTTAAGAAGCGCACCTATTTAGCACGTTTCATTTTTTTTCTTACGAACAACTGCGTGTAGAAAAAATGAAACGTGCAACTTTCCGTAACGCGAGTCGATATGTTCTAGAAATTTCTGTGTCTTCGTGACAACGAAAAATTGCCAGATAGTCTGGCCACGCTTATGATTCATGCTCCGTCGACGGTTTCATGGTGCGAAAAAAATAGTGTAACTTCGAAATGGAGCAATTTTTCAAGGTTAGCTTCACCTCTTTACCTGCCAAATCAACAATTTTGCGAATTTTAACATAACCCAGATAGACTTTCATGAGTTAAATTCTTGATCATGCAATGAATCAATACATTTACTACATGTTTTGATCAATATTGCTATATCGTTAGACTCATGTTAATTTACTAAATATGACTAAAATATATGTTGTAAATATAATGTAAAGTGATGATTGCTGCAAATGTGATTCAAATATGATCCCAATGCACAACTGTAGGTAAATTTTGCACAAATATAAGTTAAATAGATGACGATCTGACGCGGGAACTCATCGGATATCCTCATCGAGTGTATAAAGATTGCTACAATATTTTCTGTTCTAATTGAATCATTACATGTCCTAAATTTAACGCCAAGGTGAGCACTCACAAAGCGCACAAGATTGCTGCATTACGTGATTTGATATTCGATAAATTTACGCAAATTTGCTGTAAATTGTCTGGCTGGGTAAACGACTCGGCATTTTATTCAGAAAAGATGAGCCTTTCGGAAAATGCAATAAAAAGAATCGATTTTTCAACTACCTAGCCTTCTTAAAAGTTTTTGTGTCCCCCTTATACAGTGTGATCGCTTCAACGCAATATATAATACAATTTCTCATGCATTACCGAAGATTTTACAGAAAAATGTTTCCCACAAAATCTATATTTTAAACGTCAGAAAATTTCTATGGTGCCCCTTTCTCCCGATGCCGTAATCACTAATCGTTCAAAATAGAGTGCATTTCCAACGAGTCTTCCTTCGCAAAGAAAGAAATACTCCATCCGTAACCAAAATCTTTGAAACGATCGCCCGATCGCCATCAATTAATTCTGCCTGAGAATTAAGAATCCATGTATCACGCGAATTTTTGTAGGCTTCGCCGGAGCGTAGTCATCCGATGACTAGCCGATTTGTCTGGCGTTGGCCCGCATTTGCCACGTCATGCCTCTTCTGCCGCCGCGGAGACCAGATAATGCAGACATTGTTCGGTGTGAACGCAGCCTTCGACCAGATGGCACAATTTTCCGATTGTCGTCCCGTGCTTTTTCATCGTTGCTGCCTCGCTCCAGCATTCAATATGTCGAAACGAACACACGGGCGCGCATATATACGGGCGCATAGGGGGGGGGGGAGAAGAAGTAGGAGGGCCCAATAAACCGGGATTAGGGTATTACCACGGGTATTTGCGATTTCGATTTACGTTCAGGTAACTTCGCCGTTTAGGGCTACTCGAAAAATGGGCGTATCAGCTTCCGCGGTTATTAGGACAACTGGCAAGATGGAAGGACCCGTCAGAAATATCTCTGCCAGCAGGGATATTGTTTCATAACCGAAGGTTCTTCTTTTGGAATGAATTTCCTGTTAAAAAATGATTCGATCGATCAAAGAATCTACGGTTCTCCGCAGAGGGGTGCGGCGAACAGGATAAATGTTACGTAGCGTTATCGCGAAGGACAAAGAACGCCGACAACGGCGCACGATAATAAGAGGACGGTATTGTTCCACGATGACGACACTGCAAATCGGAAAAAGCTTGCTCAGTGACCGAATACGTGGAACGGCGAAGACGGCGGAGAGCTGGTTGCGTCATCTTGCGCCACGTTACGGTTAGCCTGTGTAGGTGTATACTTTGATCCATTCAGGATCGCGCCAGGGTGCTCGCACCGCCGCGCTTTTCCATCCTCCTATCTAAACCCGTTGATCCCTAATTATGAAACTTATCGTGCCACCGGCTCGAGAATCTCTGGCTCGAGGGGGGCGTTTAAACGCGATCAAACGGCATGCTAAACGAAGACGAGGCGCGCCTTTAGGCTCGCGAATTGGTATTTCTAGAGCGTGGTACGCGAGCCGTGCGCATTGAAATATTTACAAATACGCCGGGAAGTGAGACGCGCGTATGAACTTTCAGCCGGAATGCGTGTTTCGTGAAATTTCTGCGAGCGTGTAATCACGCTTCGCAAGAACGATAAAACTATTGCGCTGGATAATCGAGTGTAGGTACTGGGGTAGATGTACCGTTTGTGGTTACTGTACTGTTTTTGGCCATGTGCAGAATTATTGAGATTTTTTAGCTTGGAATTGCTTGCAGGCACATAATTATGAGCAGAATTTCACACCGTAAATATTTTCTTCGGTGTACCGCCAGAAATGTAAGGTTTCGTTTATAGCTTAGGCGAGAAAGATTATATTTTTTAAGAAGTGTATAAACGGTTTGGTGTTCTTGTAATAATCGTGTAAAATTCACATATTTCCTAATTAAAGTATACCTATTTATATATAAATTGTGGTAGATATAGGTTAAATGTAGTTTCAGAATTATTCCGAATGTATAAAATTATCAAATTCAATTCGCTATTGCGAAAATAATTATGTAGCAAGAAATGTACAGTATTTTAATGAATTTTCCATTTCTGGCCATCCGGTGGCCAAAACTGATACAATAGAATATCCAGTTGTGGCCACCCCGTGGTCGGAAATGGAAGATTTATTAAAATATTGTTCTATTTTTTGCCACCATGCTTTTAAAGGATTTTATTCAGCTTCAACCCTGTTTTAAAAAAAAAATAACCCCGAGCGGGTGAGAAAATTACCCAGTCGTCGATAAATATAACCCATAACCACAAATCCAAACGACTTGAAATCAGCCACTCGTTTGCTTTACGAAAGCGACAGAAAGTCGCAGCGTTCGGGTCGCTGCTAGTTGCATCTCAATTTGAAATTAAATAAAAGATATTTCTAAAGAAGTCAGAGTTGTGAAATGTAAATCCATAAACACTGAAAACTAGAAAATAAAATATATATATAAAAAATGCACTAAAAACTAGAGAAATTTGAAAGTGGCCAAAACTAGTAACAAACATGGCCAAAATTAGTGTGCAAGTGGCCACAAACGGTGAAAAGTAGATTTTTTACCTTTTTTAACTTTATTAATTCTTTACCGATTTCTCTAGTTAATGATAACTTAGACATTAACAGTAAAGACAGTGTAAAACTTAGTAAAGCTTACAGTTATCTAATTACAAGTACAATTTTAAACAAAATTGCGATGAAAGTCACTGAAATCCTTAAAATGGCCACAAATGGTTTATCTACCCTATTTGTGTTTGGGAAAATGATGCACAGTTGATGTACAATTATCAGTCATCACTTTCGCAGATATACCAAAATTTGTATTTAAATAGAAATCTGGAATAATTAATAAAAGTTAAAGCAATTAGATTTTCTTCAGTGTCGAATAAAAAAATTAGCTTCACTCGTCAAGCAATCTAAAATTAAAGTAACCGCTATCCCATCCATTATTTACATAATTTATTATTCACTTACTGCCCACCTCTGTCTTGCTTCAAGCTCGCCACGTGCACACCAAACGCCTTTGCCACGATTCGTGACAGAACTGATTGAAAAGATATTTCGCGTCGAGGTATTCGCGCGATAGAAGGTAAATATTGATGGATTTGGAGAAAGACGTCAATTTCAACGTGAAATGTGATCCAATGTAAATATCGAGGCGCGCTCGCTCATAAACGAGTTAATATTGATAACGTCAACATAACGTGCATAACTGGCGATAGCTGTTAGACGATCAAATAAACGCTGAACGCTCGCGATGTTTATGGTATTAATTCGCAATATTTGAACGTACTCCCGGTAGCTCGTAACGCGTGGCCAGCCGGGCGACACGGTGGTCGGACGTTTTTTCGCGAGCGAAGGATGCCGCGCGGTACGTCAGAGAAAACTTGGGCCGAGTATAATGGACGCCGGAATAGAAAAAGTTTAAAGATACCCGGTTTACGCCGCCCGATCGTTAAACGCTTAACGACCCCGTTCTTCGTTTCCACCGATCGCGCCGTGCGCGAGACATTGGATCACCGCGTGTACCCAACGTCGTATTTAAACGTCCATCGGGGCCCACCAGGCGGAAGTGACGAAAAGCCCGGCATAAATAGAGCAAGATAAATAACTCCGTTCGGAAAAGAACTCGGAGATGGTATCGATACGCGTGTAGGTTCAACGTTGTCAAAGCGGATCGACGGATAACCATCGAGGCCTCCCTCCACTCCCCCGGAGATTCGAGGAACACGCAGAAACTAAAGAACGATCGTAGACCCGGGGGGACATTTTATCGGCCACGAGAATCTCTAATTATCTCCGTGGAAGGAAGAAAGAAATCGTGAAGCGAGTGTCTAGGGCACGCGCCCTTCGCCCTATGGCCATCTGCCCCGTCTTACTCCTCCTTTCCGCCCAGCTCTCGTGGCCGCAGTCACGTCTAACTCCGGCGAGGCAACGTCCGTGAAGCTTTGCGCGATCGATCGACGTCACGATATTCCCAGCATCTGCCGCGGAAAATGGTCATTAAAGGGTCCCTCGCCTCGTTAGGAGCCGTCCCGGCGATAACGTTGGCATCGACGTAGAAAACTCCGGCCGGTGTGGCGCAGGTCGAAAGAGAGACGATCGGGCACCACGCCCAGCGCGGAAACTTTTAATAATGTGGTCCTCCGCCAATTACCCTCGGCCCTCTGTTGTCCCTCGGCACGGTGCTCCGCGGCGAGGGACACGTTTCGCCGGTGTATCGCGTTCAACTTTCCGTCCCTAGGAGAAAAGTCCTCGTCGACGAAGGAACTAGGGTGGAAGGGGCGAAATTACGCGCGGCAACTTCCCCTTCCGCGTTCGGTCACGCACTTACGATCGTCTGCCTTTGTAACGCTTCGCGACGCTATTTCATTTTCTCTGTCCTCGAGCGGATTCCAATGGAAGGAAAAGCTTCCGCTGTACGTCTTCTTTTCTCGTTCCCTTCTTCTTCCTCGCGTCGAAGCGTCTCCAGGCTTTCCGGGGCAGTTTCGGGAACGCCTCGCTCCGCCGAGGGAAACTATCGCCTTAGCGCGGAGCGTTCGAGTTTGCCACTGGCGCAAGTTTCAAAGGGGGCGTAGACGTCAACTTCCCCGATGACGCGCTAACGGAAAAGGGATTAAGGTTGCATTGTTGAAATGGCAAAGTTCGCGAGTGGGAGGCTGCAAACAGAGGGCGGCGGGCAACAGAAACAGCCACGGGAACACCGCGTACGACCGTTCGCAGCAGCCGGCTTTTAGGCTTCTGCTTTTCCACCCCTCCCTGCCGTTTCGCGACTCCGCCACTGATGAAAGCCAGAGTGTCGTATTGTACGTCCACCTCTGTTCCTCGGTTTCCCTGGATTAATCAGCGGCGGTGGAAGAACTAGGTGAAACAGTCGGAAGAATCTAACCTCTCCGAGGGGTTGCCGATCGATTTCGCAGAATTGATCGACGACGACGGTTATTTCGTCGTCCCTCGTTGAGATCTCTCTCTCTCTCTCTGGACGCATTAACGCTGTTTCAGCGCGAGTAAGCTGGTCAAAGGACCCCTTCTTCGTCCAAATAGCAGTGATCGGTCACTGTCATACCGTGGAAAATAATTTCGCGACGAAATTGCGACGGGCTAAGCGTGTTCTAGTCGCGGTACTGTCTCTCCTTCTCTCTCTCTTTCTCCCTTGCCCTCGGCCGGGAGTAATCCGTGTGCATTTACGACCCTCGCCCCGCGCACAGTCGTAACGACGTGCATGCGTGTCGGTGAGGGGCAGGTGTGTACATTTCGGGGGGGGGGGGGGAGAAACGAGACCTATCTGCGGAGAGAGCGAGGCAGAGGGTGAGCGAAACGGGAGGAAGGGTGGAGGGAGGGAGAGCAGCGCGTGCCGCCGTCGACCATCCGGAGGCCAGGTGTAGCCTTTATCCATTTTACTCGCGTTTGTTACCCTCGGACCTCTACGATTCCGATGCACCCTCTGGGTCCCGCGTCAGGGGCGCCCATCGGCCGACTGGGTGTACAGCAACAGAAAAGGAAGAGAAATATATATATATATATATGCCGTAGCGATCGACGACCGATGGCCCGCAGACATCGGCTACTCTAGCCGTTCCTCCCGAACCTGTGATTATCATGCGTCTTCATTGTTCCACTTTCGCCGCGCGACTCCGTCCTTTTGTTGGACGCTGATTTATCTCCGTCCCCAATTCCTATTAATACGGAGCGGCGGAGAAAGAACATTGTTCTGGATATTCGTGCCGCGGAAAGGGTTGCCCCTGCGGCGATCTCAGCCGACGACTCCGATGCATCCTCGAGCGGTTTAACGCTCGCGTCGATCGAAATCGAGAGTCGAACGTTTCGCGTTGTTTCTAAATAGAGGCACAGAGGGGGGACGCGGATCCACGAAATTCTACCGGAAGGGCATAGGAAATAGGCAGCACCTGGAATTCGAAAAATCCACCCCAGCTGTCGAGTCTGGCGATCGACGAGTCTGATCCTGAAATAGCAGAAAGGGGAGGCAGGGGGGGTCTGAATCGAGAGCCCCCCCCCCTTTCGTTTCTCTCTACGCCCCCCGAAGGCATACGCCCACGCGGAAATGACGTCCGCCCTTAGATAATCAGCGGGGCCCCGGTAACGACCATTTCGAAGGGCGTTCTCGCGGCGACGCTTCCGATTTTCTCCTCACCTCCGGCTCGCGGATCGCCTCGTTTCGCCGTGAAAGAGGGAAATCCCGCGATGCTCTCATTCGCGTCGGGGCCTTTCTCCTCGAGTGGATCATATTTTGCTGGTAGCCGTGGCGTTTTTTTTTTTCATCGACCAGCGAAAAGTCCGCGGAAAGTCCTCGCGTTGATTCCTCTCGGACGTTGATCTGGGTTGGCGTGGGGGAGGGGGGAGGGAACGGGGGTAGGGTGAATCCGGGAGACGCGGTCGAAATAATATAGAATGGCTATTAAAGTAATATAGAAATTAATTATTTTATCGGGAGAAACTGGTTGATATTTGCTTTAAGGCGATGATTAACTGTAAATCGAGTTGAAAAGTGAAGTCATGCCATCTGACCAACTCTCCCCAGGTGCCGGGAGAAATGGTTTTCGTCGTTGGCAGAGACCACGCACATAATTATTCGTGGAAAATTATTAACAAAGGATAAAACACAATTATTTATCGGTGAATACAACTATGAATTCAATGATATTTAATTTGTTTACGCTAAACAAGTAACTAAGCAAGAACATATCAAAGAAAAAGCAAACCACCTACTAGCGATTAGCAAGGCGAATGAATACAAAAGTAAATAAATAAAATAAATAAATGAAAATAATAAAAGATCATAACTCAACCATCTCTCCTTTCTAGCGAGAGATGGAAGAGTTTGTCCCACAAAATCTCTACTATCTTATTATCCCAAAAATTAATCAAAAATACCCTTAGACCTATATTTTAAATACGATTCAGTACACCGCGATTTGTCAAAAGAGGTTAAATGTAACCTGAATTTACGTTTCAAAGCCAGAAAAACACAGAAGCCAGCGAAACGGCGCTATTCATTCAACCGTTTAGCTTCTGAAGAAGTAATCGTTCCGCACTTTAGCGCATTTTTACGCAGAGCCCGGCGGGACCGCGCCTCCCGGATTTACCCCATCCCTCGCCGGGACCGATACCTTCGATTATGCAAAACGCTGAACATTTTTACGGTCGTTAACAACGCGGCGCAAAGCGAAGGAAAAAAAAAATCGTGTACTCGGAAGCGGAGCGGGAACAGCGTATCCAGCGTTCTTCATTAGGGATTTATTAAGAGGCATACGTTGCGGCGTTTCCATTCACCTCAGGAAGCACGCAAAGTGAGAAGCACGGCATAAATATAACCGAGCAGCGCGCATAAAGTTGCGCGAAGCTACGTGTTCAGGGAACTGGAGCAATCCAGGGTAAAATAGCCAGGGCGGAAATATCCGGTGCGGAAGGTTCGCCGGAGAGATCTACGGATACGTATCCGGCCGTGCGTTTGAAAAGATTCAAAGGCACGTGACCTTATTCGCCGGGGTATACTTTCTTGTACCAGGCTGTTGACCTGCCCGGTTACGCGTCTCGAAGGACATCCTGCTCTTCTCGCGACGCTTGCGTCCCCGAAACCACGCGAATTACACGCGAACGAAGAGTTACCGTCCTCTGGGTGGTTGCATCCACGCGTTCCCTCGAGCAAATCCTAAGCACACGAGCGGACGGTTCGTTTAAATTCGTCGAGGGTGGTCAAAGGACCATCGCGAGAGCTTCCATCGCCGATCCTTTTAGTCCTGTCGCCGGTGTCCTCCACCCCGGAGGGGTCGCGCCGATGACGGGAGCCGGCAAGAAGGCAGAAGAGAAGCTTCTCGTCTCTTACTCCGCGCTCGGGCCTACGATGCTGTTAGAGGCCGGGGTTTTTCATCGGTTATCTCGTCCAGGGCATCTTCAGCGGCCGGGACGACGTTAAATAGTGGCGAGGCGGAGGAGCCCCCGATGACGACAACGGCAGCCCTTTGACGTACATTAAACGCGACGGGGACTAAGTGTTTCTCCGCAGTCACTTCTAGCCTTCCTTCACCTCTTCCTGCCACCACTTTTCTCTCAAGCCTTTCGCCACCGGAGAGAAAATGACATCGGCCCGGCAATAGCCCTCCCCCCCCTTCCCCCCCACCGACCGCCTCTTCCTCGCCGGGGCGTCGAGCCGCGAGAGGTTGGGGCATCACGGGCGCCTCTCTCGCGAGTCGACGGTCCTGTAAGAAGGGCGAATAGAGGGCATAAGTACCCTTCGAGAGCCATTCTCGTAGGTAAAGGAGAACTTCTAAGGAATAAAGGCGGCCCGGGTAAACTCGGGGGCTTAACTCCACCGTTTCTGGGACACCTCCGGCCACCGTAGAGCCCCGAGCTGTTATCGTAATCGTCCTTTCATTGGCTTTCATTAAAATTATCGAACTCCGATTAACAGGTGGACGGTCGATAAGGCGGCGAGTCGCGTCCACCGAGACTTGCCGTTCGAACGGTAACGGAGAAAGGGGTCGACTTTGTCGCGTATCAAAAAGGAACGTGCGGGGGGACAGCAACCCCCGTTTCCGTTGGACAATGAACATTCGATAGTCGAAAATTTGATCACACGAGAGAGTCGTTAGTGCTCCGGTCGCTGTGGGCTCTTCGGGGGGAGAGGGGCAGGAAAGAGCGGGCCAGTTATCGTGTTACGACGCGCGGCTCGTATTAAACCTGGTAACTGAATATATCTCGCTGGCCAATAGCCGTCAAACGGCCGACAACGATCGAATTTGTCCAGCCAGCCGTGGCCCGCTCTTCTTCCTCGCGCTTAATTTCTTTCTCTCCTCTTCTCTCCCGCCGTGCCCCGTTACCCCTGTTGCCAAAATATATCAGCGCGGCGGGTTCTCATCCCCGCCGCGCGTGTCCTACCCCTCGATTGATTTTCCGGGCGACCGCGCTCCGATTCGACGGAAATCTTCCTCTCGGGCTCCTTGGCTGTCCTCCGGCGGCCTAGGTTCTTTCATAAATCTTCGCCGACGAGTCGTTTGAATATCTTAAGGCCGAGGCTGGCTGGGTGGGCACGGTGGCTCCGGCGATTAGGCTTCTAATGGGACGCGGCTTAAGCAGCTCCGAGCACCGAAATGTCTGGCAATCTGTTACATAAATAATTGCCATCGCGATGACGCGATAATCACCCGTCGCGTTCCCCGCTCCCGCGGATCCTCCTCGATCCGTGTCTCTCGGTCGACACGCTTTCGCGCGAGGCCAACGTTTCTGCCTGCTCTACGGGGCTCCAGGTGCGAAGCACGCCGCGCGAGGACCCACGGTCCCCTCGTGTCCCCTTCCATCGATGCCAGGCACGTCCCCGCCGCCGAGTCGCTCTCTTGCTATCGGGACGCGAGGCCCCACGGTGGTGGCTCGGGGATCCGAGACGCTCCGAGAGCGACGCGAGCGGCTCGGCTCGCTTTAAGGAAACCAGGCCCCTCTCGGTGCCCCCGACTATCGGGGCTGGCAAGAACGGCGGGCAGGACGGTGGGGAGAGGCAATTTGCGGCGGTGGTGCAGGGCAGCTGCAACCTCACGAGATACGGCTTAGATCGTCGTGGCACGAGCCTTCCTGGCATGTGTTTCCTTTGGGCCCTCGAACTCACTCTGCCCCCCCCCCCCCTCGCCCTCTTCCTCCTTAGATTTTTGCCCCGAATCCGTCTCGCTCCGCTCGCGGCGTCGCTACTTCTCCGTCCACCGCACGCACATGCACATAACTCAAGGCGGAACAGACGTCGCGGCCTCAACCCTTCTACCACGGGGCTCGGGACAATATTTGGCGTTGCTCGGCGATACGAGAAGCCAGCTCCGTTCAACCTGCAGCCCACCTCGTTGGTACAGCTGTGCCACTGTAAATAAGGAAGGAAATGCATTTTCATTTCGGAGCGACGGATTTTATCCACGCCCGGGGTATCGGTACCCCTTTCGATCCGTGGTAAGGTTTGTTGCGGCTTGGAAATTGAAGGATTTCGCAGGCTGTGGCACTTTAACTGCTGATATAATTTAAAAAAAGGGCGAACTCGAGTCATCGACTAGTGTCTTCTGAATTAATACAAATCTTCAAGTTTTAAAATTCTCCTATTACCCTTTTCTTCATTTTGTACGAATCTACGCGAAAGTTAAGGTGTTAATCCACTTTGGATTCTAAAAATAGCAGCTATGTTTAAGACTTTTTTTTTAAGGAAATGGTAAAGAAAATGAGAAACCTATAACTATGAATTTATTACCTGAAAAAGTTTTTTGCGTGCAACATAATTGCAAAGCAGTTGGACTTAGAGAAGTAATACCAAAATTTTAATTTTCTACATGGTATTTACTAAAGAAATATGTAGCGATTTTTTAAAGCATGAGTTTTTGTGCAAACAGAGAAATAAAGATGTCATTTTTTTACCTAAGAAGCGAGTATAAAAGTATCGGAAACAAGGAGAGTTTTTAATATATCGCAAAACTGCTACATATTTCTTTAGTAAACATCCAGTAGATAATGAAAATGTTGGTTTTATCGATCTAGGTTCATCGGCTTCGCAATTATCATGCACAACAATTTAGCGCGCTCGAGAAAAAGAAACTCAGGGTAAATCCGGGAGACGCGGTCAAGCCGGAGAGTTGGTAGAGTCGCTATATTTCATACTCTAAGAATTTTAGTATTATATCTATCATTTTCTTTTGAAGGTCAGTGATTATTATTTAGTTCCAATTTTTTCTTCTGGAACTAATTTTTGCTCACCTGAATAAAAAATAGGTTAAGACATTAGAAAATTATAAAAAAATTGAATTTATATGGTATAATACTAAAAATAAGTTTATTTGGTACTTTTTTCAAATTAGTATTAGTATCTCATCAAATATTAGTTCCTTAGATGATCAAAAAACTAGTTCCTATCCACCTTACTATTCCATACCTTATAAATAATTAAATTACACTTATTCCCACCATTTTACAATTTTTCCACAAACTTTAAACATTAATTCATCTTTTAGTACTAAAAAAGACTCTACAGTTTAAAGTTTCATTACGTTAAAACTAAATATTAAATCCGGAAGCCCTCTAAACCGATCAGAAGCAACTTCCTTAACGGTATTCCATTCAGCCTTCTCCGTTCCTGTGCTCTCGAAAACATATGTCGTAGCTGCGTTTATTGATACGCCCGGAGCGTAAACACTTCGTACGCGCTCAGCGACGCCCATTGACCATCGCGAAGCTACACGCAAGCGCGCGCGCGCGCGCGCGGCGCACAGATAGCGCGCTTCTTTTTTTTCTCCCGCGTTATCTCATCGCCACGAAGTTCGCCGCTGTATCGCGTTGATCCATCAATTGCGTCGCGTACGCGGCCAGCACCGCCCTGACAGCTGTTCGCCCGTGCTCGCGGCTCAACGAGAATAAAATGATAATTCGCCGCGTAACAGCGAGCAGTTGCTTCCTGCGCGAAATGACACTTCGAAGGCATCGAGCGCGTATCACGTACCGCTGTTCGACGCTATCGGTTCACCGTTCCCGTCTCCGTCCCTCTCGCTTTCTGTCGTAGGAACCGCGTGCTCCAACGAGGCCGTCCTTCGCCGGTGGAATCTCGATCCAACGAGCACGTTTAACCCCTCTATCTATCCGGCACGATCAAACGTATCGTTGCGCCACGCGTAACATTCCCTGTAAGCAAAACAGGCCTGTAATCGGCCTTCGGTCTTCACGATCCGCACCTCTGCTCGCGGAACGATCCAATTAATAACTGAAACCCTTGTGCCGCTTCGAAAACGGCTCCGATTCATAAATCTAACGAAGGTCGGCCGGCATTCCTGCCAGCTTATCCCGCGGCATTCTACGCGTCTGTCGCGCGATTGTTCAGGTTACACAAGATTAACTACGGTGCAGTCCGTGAAGGTGTACAGGCCGCGTCGTCCTTCGTTGGCTCGAAATATCAAAAGAAAGTGGCACGTGCGCCGCAGAAGGAGAATCGTGTCCCCTCTCGTTGGACATCTGTTGGAGGCTATCGGCGCAGGGAAATTAATGCATTTTTTCCCCGGTTTCGAGCCGCAAGCGTGTGCCAGGATAGCAAGAGAAAGGGAGAGAGAGGGAGGGAGAGAAAAGGAGCGCCGGAGATGCATCCAATATCCCCCGTTCCCCCTGGTTCCCCCTCGGCGTTGCATACACCTCGTGGTAGCATCTGCCGTGGCTTTCGATGAAGTGATTTCGTAGCATTGTACACCTTTTTCTTGGCCCTCCCCCGTCTCCCCTCGGCGGTGTCGTAGCGGTGCGTGCCCCGCTGCAGGGTGCTGGGCCGCCGCTGGGTGGGATCGAGAAATTTAGATTAGGCGCAGGTAGTCGAGGCCCGCGCGTACACCTACTTCTCGACACGCGGCTCCCTAAACCTTCTGCTCTCTCCTCGTTCCGGGGCCTCCGCGCATTTGCTGCACGGTGCGCGCCTACAGCCGTGGCCTCCTCTCCTCTCCCTCTCACTCTCTCTCGGTCTCTCTTCCGCCGCGTCTCTCGATAAAATCGCCAAAGGAGGGCCCCGGCCATAGACAGCTTCCTTCGCCGCGTGCACACGCGGGCTCGAGAGGAGAGGCCCCGACTCCTCGTCGTATTGCAGCTGACACGCACGTGGCACGTGGCCCGTGCACCGGGCAGACAGGCGCACACCGACGTGCCCATACACCGCCGCGTATATTTACCGGGAAGCCACGAAAAAGGTGAGCCCGGCTTCTTCCAGGATACTTTCGACCTATCGACCCCCTTCCGCAGGAATAATGTTCCAAGGCCCCGGCCGGACAGATGCGCTGCGAACAGACTCGCGGCAGCCATGGCAAGGGAGAGGGCGACGCCCCGAAAATATCGCCGCGAACCGTGGAAGCTTTTGCCACGGTGCTGGATCGTTACGGAGCCCATCGTCCGATTTCCGAGGATCCAGGCTAGCGGCGAATCCGCCGGCAGTCGTCGCTCTATCTGCCGGCGTATATTCTTTCGCCGCCGACTAGACACGAGCTAAGCACAAAAGGACTCGGGCATCCGATGCAGGCGGAGTGTATACGTGTCTCGAGCGCGGCCAGTTCGTCCGCGCCGCGTTGCAGTTCTAAGCATTCCACGAATTTCCGAAGGATGGATCCGCTTGGCAGATAAAACCGCCGCGGCCGGATCCTGTTTCCACTTGTGTATCTTTTAACGGATCGCGCGATCCGCAGCGGGGACTCCGGGCTCGTCTTATTATTCGCCGCGTTTGTTTCGTGAGGGGAACGCCGCGGCGGGGTTCTTCCCCCCCTGGTGGGGATCACCTATATACCGACGGTGGCGTATTTTTATCGTTCGCGCTCGGCGAATATTTTTCCTCTCGCGAGTCGGGAACGAAGTAAGCGGGTAGGAGAATCCACGGGAGGAAGGGGATCCTCTGAAACAGAGCACTCGGTTCTGGAAGCCGGCAGGCGGCAAGGGTCGATGGTTATCTGACTTCCTGTCCGTTCGCTCGCCCTTCTTGCCTTCGAACGCGGCCAGAAACGGGGGAAAGAAGTCGGGCCGGAGGATAAGAAGGAGCAATAAAAGTTGGGCCAAATAAATACAAAAGATAATCGACACCGTACAGACAGTCGTACCACGGAGGAGCTTCTTCTGGCCTCCTGCAATATCCTCCTTTTCGCTCTGCCGCTTCACCTTTCTCCCTTCCCGAGCCCCGACATCTGTCGGTTCCGCTAGCTCCGGGGACGAGATCAAGCAACGATCCTCGGCGAAATAACGCGCGTCGGGACGCCGAGTGATGCGTACCTCGCTCGAGTTCTGCGCAGTCCGGCCTTCCGACTTCTCGGAACCGTAGCTTTCTTTCGCGAAAACATGTTTTCCTTTCTTCTCTCTCTCTCTTTCGTAAAAAGAACGATTCTGTTGTTGCGTCGCCGACGAGCGAACGGAGGGGGGAGTTCGAGAGAGGGAGAGAGAGAGAGAATCACAGCGTGGAAGGGAACGAACGAGCATCGGCTTACGGGTGCTCGTAAGTATTAAGAAATCTAAAGTGCCGAGTTATTGCTTCTCGGCGAGCAGGAGACGAGAGAAAGAGAAACGAAAGAGAGTTCTGCGAAGAGAATGGGTGGGGGCGAGGGGTTGAGGCTCAGGCACGTGACCGGAAGGCGGGGGGCAAAACGGCGCACGCGCCGTCGTCCTCCACCTGGTGCATCACCTGCTGCCCCCTGCTTAAGCCTCCCTGCCTCCGCCTTTCCTCTCTTTCTCTCCCTCTTTCCCTCTTTCAACCAGCCCGATCCTATCCTCCTTTTTTTTTCTCTCTACCTTCACCTCCACCTCCCTCTTTTCTCGTGCTCTCATCCCTCGCTCACTTCACCACCATCAACCACCTAGAACCACTCGACGTTAAGCTCCTCGTTCGTTTGCGATCCTCCTGATTCTTTCTCTTCTCTTCCCGGTGGTTTTAAATTAATCCGCGGTTTCGCGCCAACCACCTACGCGATTACCAACAGGCAGCCTTTTTTTCCGCAGGTGTTTGAAAACTATGTCAAGAGTCAGACTCGCGTTGGCTGGCGAGGCGCGAGGTTGCCATGGAAGTGCCGCGGCGTAGGGACGAATTTCAGCTTGCACAGGAATCATTTACTATTTACTAAGTACTCGGCGAGAGTGGAAAGTCAATGGGAGCCGCGGGATAAATAAAATATTAAATTCTACTTGTACGAGAGATAGTAACCGCGCCGAAGATTCTTCCTCGCCCCGGTTCACGCCCCGCCTCGCAGACGGCGATGCCTCGTTACTCGATCGTATCTATTCGGTTTCCAAGCTAGTGGAAAGATAAATTACACACTGTTGCGCACACCGGCGAGACGGTCGTGTGCGGCCCGTAGACCGCGTCTTAAGGATTCCCGAGTAGACAGGCTGATTGTACAGTCACCACCTGCCCACCCCCCCTGCCGAACGTCATACGGCGCGGTGGCTTTTCCCTTTTCCGACAAGCGTTTAATTAACCACCGTTTACGCGACGCGGCTCGACGAGTTCTCGAAGGGGCTCGCGTGGATAAATCGACCGGCGACGATCGGTGGCGATGGGCGAGCAATTATCGGAGCCAGTCAAGGTACGGGAGAGCGAAGGAGAACACTCGGCGGCGCACAAGGTGGCAGATGCGGGCCCCTTGGCAAGCCGCGCGCGGCACGGGCGAAAGAGAGAGCTACGGGGACCAAGATGAATTCAAGGTCCAGGTGGTGCGGCCGGCACCGTGCGTTTCGTGACGCTTTTGTGGCATCGGCAGAAAGATCCTCGGGGTGTTAGGTTGGGGTAGCCAGCCAGCCACCCGAGATCATTGTCCTGCTAGCGACGATCTGGCGCAGCTACGTCTCGGAGGGCATTGCCAACGATGCCCTCTGCCAAATCGACCTCTTCCCCGCCGAATGCGGGCGTCCACGCCGAAAAAGAAAAGCCGTACAAATAGCCTCGGTGGGGTGGTGCCCGTTAATAATGCACCGGGCCATTCTTGCCTTGTCAGAAACTAGGTACCGCGGAGAGTAGCTGGGTTATGGATCCCTGTGCGAATAGTTCTCGTCGATCGTAGGAAACAGCCGCCCGACGTCACGGTATATTTATATCTGTCCCGGTTAATCGGGATCGCGCGGATCCAACGATTCGGGAACACGATCTGGGGCAACGTTCCCTTTGCCCCAGGTCACGGTACTCGGGGGCACGCCTGGAGTAGGGTGGAACGAAATAAACGGGCAAAATACTTTTTTTTTTTTAGGGTTGAAGACTTCTAATAGTGGGCAAAAGTTGATTTTCGTAGTGGTATTTAAGCTGCCGAAGTTTGAAAGTGATCAACAAATTGTTTGAGGTGTCGCGAGCCCTTTAAATATTGATATTTAATGAAATATTCATTTTTGAAACGCTTGCGGCACCTCAACAAAATTGTCGATCACGTTCAAACTTTGGCAGCTTAACCCTTCGGTGACACTCTGGGTGCGAATTTTGTGTGGACTTACAAACTAATTTTTCTTTGAAAATATTATATCCGAACATGAACTCTGTAGATTTTTAGCTTCTAATATTGAAATTTGTAAAAGTTACAATTTTTTAAGATTTCCTTCGATTTTTCTCGCCATTTGGTAATCTAGAATTATTTTATGTAAACTGTGATAAAATTTGAATAAAAATATTCTTGGAATATTTTCATTCTAGAGAACTTGAAATTGACATATGATTTTTTTCATACTAATTGGAATCTTTGGATGAGAATGGCACTCATTGAAAAATTGCTCTGAGTGCGAGCCACCCAGGTATGTCAAAGTTGATCGAAAAAGGAGGTGTGTCAACGAAGTTTAAAGTTTAAATTGATATTTATAAATAAATCGATCACGTTTTCTAAATCGTACCAGTAGGATTTGGCAACTCGTATGTTTTATAGATTACTAGCTTTACTTCTCGACTCCGCTCGAAATTTAGATCCTGATTTTATAAAAAAAAATTATTTTTGTAAAAATAGTCACATTCATCTGGATTAGCTATATAGGCATAATGAGCTGGGACACATTTCGTGACCTCACAGTTTACCGTTTGAAAGTTTTTAGGCGACCGACAAACACACAAACACTTTCTGCTTTATATTTTAAGATAAACGTATATCATATTCATAAGTTATATATAATAATCATAACTTTATGTGGAATATATACTTCTCTACTTATTATTGATACTATTTTTATTGAATTTACGATTTAGGAAACCGAGGGGTACGATTTAGAAGACTGGTTACCTAAACCGTACCTTTCACGGTATATACCAAAAAGATTAATAACAAATTAATTTGTTCCGAACAAAAGGTAAAGCATATAATAGTACCAACAATATCCAACAGTCATTTGCATTAAAATCCCCTATTTCGTTCCACCCTAGTCTAGAATCCTATCGATAAACTTAAAAATACAGCGCTCTTGGCGCCCGAGATTCTTCACCTAACCGTTCGATTCTAACGAATGACGTTTCTTTCTGTTACAGGTAAGTCCAAGCTACGAGATCTCACCCGCCCCCGCAGCACCTATAAGTTACGTGAGTGACCATTTCCACACACCTCTGTTATTATACCGATGTATCCTTCGTTCTTCGAATACTTTATTGCCTCGCGAGTGACGCATGCACAGTTACGGGGCGTGTGCCCTGAACTCGTCCGGTGCACACTTTCAGCCGATAGCGCCCATTCAATACTCCCGTCGGCGACCTTCTTGCCCGATCGTGACGCCTCGCGTCACCGCCGCGCAGCCGGTTTAATCGCGACAAGACGGATGTCGCAACCAGCGTCCAGTTCGAGCGAGAAGCCGCCGGAGCCGCGGAGAGTAATTTCGGGGTGTTTGCTCGCTGGCGACGCCGTGTGCAGTCGTCGGTGTGCGTGGGCGACTGCGTCATTTAGGACGCCCCTCCCTGCTCGTCCCGGTTTCCCCCGTTCGCTCTTATCCCACCTTCACCTTCTCCTTTCTCACGGCTGAAATATTTCTCTTCCTACATCCTCCTCCCTTTTAAGCTCCCCCGTACACGGCGCACGCTCGCAGACGCGTGTAAATCGCCGGCGAGGATTAAAAACACGGGGCGCGAAGGTGCGGGATGGGAAGACGCGTATGAAAGACACGACGGATGGAACATATTTGACCGAGCAGAGGAAGGCCGGGTAATCAAAATCGCGGTTCCTTCTCTCGCCTTTTGTGCCGCTTCTCGATAAATTTGTTCGCCGCGGTAGAAAGAGTCCGTCGCGCCGCGAGGTTGACGCTCCGCGGGAAAAACACTGATACGTTTATCGCGACGGTTACGTAAAGCGCGTACGAGGAGCATCGCGGTCGAAGGGGACGATCGTAAAGGGCCGTTCGATCTCGGGCACCCGGCGTTATTTACAATAGAATCTTCGCGCCCCGGGTGGCGATTCGCGCTGGAAGAATTCACGCAGAGAATGCCACGCGTTTGCGCGATCGCTCGGAAAAATTCCAATAACGCGGTCCTGACTCAACGCGTCCTGGAAGACCCGGGGGCGTCGCGGGCTGAAACTGAAGGAGCTTCGAGGCGAAACACGCGCCAAGCTTCGGCGAAGCGTATCCGCCAGCCGTGATTCGATGCCCGGTTGGAGCATTCGTCTAAATTTAAGGCCGCACCCTAAATCCCCGCGGTCGGGCTTGAATCGTCGCACGCTCGCTTGTGAATGAATACGTTATCTGGGGAAACGGTCGCGACCCGAGCCTCCTCGTGAAATCGTATCGTGGCAAGGGTCAGCCTGGTCACGAGCGCACGGAACGCAATGGAGGAGCGCTGGAAATTACACGAGCCGCGTCGATAGCGCCTCGATCATATCGCTTGTACACTCTGCCCCACCAAAGCACGCTTGGATTCGGTGCAGAGGCAGCTGCAACGGAGTCAGGAGCCTCGGCCTATTTAGGGTAGACGATAGCTATCGCGAAGTTTCTGTGGCGAACGTGGGGGATCGTTTGTATCTCTCTACCTTTGTGCTATTTCATATTATTGTGACGTCCGCGGTTTTATTCGCTGCGCCGCGTAGTGGTTGGAAATAGAGAAAACCTGGGCGAAACCCTGATTTCTAATGTCACCAGTTATGGTTTCTGAAACTTTTTAACTGGCTAGTAGTCGACCACCTTTCTTTTAATATGAAACTCAAAATAGGTTTGCGAGCATTAGAAACTAAAATGTATTTTTAAATATAATGTGCAACAACGGTGAATGATTAATAAGGACAAGAATAATGCGTAATTAAATTAAGTTCTTTTAAAAAATTTATCAAATTTATAGTTAACGACTTTTAGCGTTCATTGTGTGAATGCAGTTAGCTTCAGAAGTCGACCGCTGTGGTCGACTATTGAAAATTGAAAGGGAATGACGGTCCAGTTACCGATCTCCTATAAATAAATAAATTATCCATTTTTTTTTAATTCTTTAAGCGCGTATAAAATTCTGATGCTTTTTCAGTGAAATAGCATCATTTTCCAGGAAAAAATGTATAGAATTGAATTACATTTGTCGTTTCTATTCAAGGCACATTCTATTCTATGCTTCTCGCGTTGGAAAACAGCAGTGGCACATGTAGAATCAAAATTAGTTTACAAATCACTTTAAAAGCATTTATTTTTTACCTATGAAAATCACGTTTTGCCATATTTTAAACTTAAAAATTCAAAATATACTATAAAATTGTCATTTAATAAATGCTTTATTTCAGTACTTTTTTCTTTAAGCTAAACAATAAAAGTGGTCGACTACCAGTGCTTTCACCCTATCACCGTGTACTCTTACCTATAACTAAATAACTTTCCTTTCTAATGGTACCAATTACATCTCGAATGCTTATTCACTTCCTTTTCTACACGGTCCTCGACAAAAATATCCCTTTCATCCCACTTCTCCCCCACAAGGAAAATCGACGTGGCTTCTTTCCTTCCCACAAAGCTCCACCACACGCATACGACAAATATTTCGCGAACCCGCGTGACACTTTCACACGTAGCACGCTGTTCGAAACTGGCCCACCGTTCAACGTCATCAGAAACAGTCAACAACAATGTGTAACCGCTAAAAATACTCTCTCCCTTTCCTCTGGAGTGCCTGGGTGTCCTTCGTGCCGCCCCGTTCATGACTTTTCTTCGCCTCCTCGTTTCTTCCTTCGCGTGTCACCGAGGGCCGACTCCACCTCGCCGTTGAAACAATCACGAGACAGTGGTTTCCTCTCGCGGCAAGTTCAACGCTCCTCCCCGTTTGTTTTCACCCAACCTTTTCCTTTTACGCCAGCTTATCGCCCCGATCAAAAATCGCGGTGTTTTTGCACCTCGCGGAATAATCCAGAAGCGCCAGGCGTCACGGTCCTCTGCGTCACGATAACAAACAGGTATCTGGCAGATAAGCAAGATTATTGCGAACGGACGTCATCGTGGCTATGAATTCTTCTCACAGCCATGCTGCACCGTGATTCGCGGTAAAACGCGTGTCGCTCCTTCGACGATAGTTGCCGCGAAAATTCGTGAATCACCCGCTATCCGGGGAAATTGGCTTCATCATCCACTTCCTCGCAGCGTTCGCGCGTACATCATCGATATGGAATTCTAAAGTCTCTTAAGGCGACAGGTGTCAGAGACGTACCGGGAATCACTTCTCGCGCGAACTCTTTGAATTGGCGATTACGAGCGCGGTGAATTTCGAGAAAATTTGTGACTCACGCTCGGGTTACGTGTCAGGTGAATTAGCTCTTTCCTCTATCAGAGATCCTTATTCCAGAATGCTCGCGTGACGAATACCGAATGAATTAGAACTTGACCGCCTTTCGTGGTCTTGTCAGATGGCAATTCGATCAATCGTAGATTTTCTTACCTGTTGCCCTGTGAAAATTATACTTCCAAGGGTGGACTGGAGACTAAGTAAATTCCCTTCGATTGTTCGGTAGCGGAATACCGATTGGCGTCCTTGAACGTACCTAAGGCTCGTTAAAGGAAACGCGAGTATCGCGAGACAATCTCTGGAGATTATCGTACGAAGCGGTTTAAGCGAATCTCGAGGCGAAATCCAGTTGAATGAGAAGGCTGCCGGGTTGATCCGTGCCGACGACTCCTCTAAAGTCCCTCTTTGCACCGTCGTCGGCGTAACTCGCGGTAAGTTGGCCCGCCGGCTGGCTTAATTGCTAATTAATTCTAATTGATAATTCCCTCGATAGTGTTAGCCGAGAAGTAATCTCAAAGCGTGTTTACGCGAAAGTTCCGACGCTCAATCGCCGCGCCACCGCTCTCCCCCGGCGCGGCGTCTCTCGGATCCTCCTCGCCCGGTCTCTATTTCCCGCCTCTTCGCGCCGTCTTCTTTGACCGGCGCGATTTTTTCTTTGAGCGAAAATTAACAGCTCCGGACTGTAAGCGGGATACAATTAACGAAGGCGGCGTCGGTCGGCGAGTCGGAGAGGGTGGTTGGCTGTCGAAGCGTCGTTCAGCCAGTAGCTATTAAAACTGCGAGGGGTGAGTTTACGCTGTTTACTCTGTGCTGCAGCGTTACAACTTTTTACTTTATTGCTTCCCAGTCGATGGCGATTTAACGTTCAATCCTGTAATGGACTGAAAATTGCCGACGGTCACGCGAGCCTTACACCGCGGCGACCGAGTTCGCTGCGCTTCAAGTAGAATTCACGGTGAACTAGCGTAGGGTTACTATCTCCGAACGGAGGATATGTACTCCCTTTTTCACCGAAAAGCAGTGTCCTAAAATTTAAAAGTGTCCTTTCTGGTTTTGTCCATAACAGAACACTTCCATCACTATTTAGCAGATCCGAAAATGAAATAGAAGGACAATTTAAGGGAAATCGTTTGACAAGGAGGGCCTTGTAAAATAAAAATAAATTTTAAATAGTATAAATTCTAATTAAAGGAGAAATTTCTCCTTCAAAAATAAATTTTAGATATCAAATTTTATTTTATGAGAAAACATTAATGTTTTCCTGTGGTAGAATAATTTTGCAGCTATTACACATTCAGGTTCTAAATTGGGCTGGGTTAGGTATTAAATAGTGACTCGATACAATTTCAAATATACGACTTTTATGAATTTTTTTAATTATATCTTAAGGGGGCATAGAAAACTACTTAAGCATTTTTTGTGAATATTTTTCTATATGTAATTAAAAAGTTAGAAAGATTGGGTTCGTTGCAAATGATAGATCACTGTTAGATGGTATTAAAAGAATTTTTATTTAATAAAGCACTCTCTCCCCTCGCTATAGTCGCTCAAAGTTGGTCCTTCGAGGATTGAGTAGAATTCCGGTGCCATAAATTCCGCCTTCTGTGCTTATCTGAAACATAAAAACAAGTCAAGACATTAAAATTTATTACATTTTGTGGTCGTTGACCGAGCCTCTACTCATTCCGCGAGGGGCCAACTTTGAGCCACTGTAGCAAGGGTAGGGAGTTTGTTTTTCTTAAATTATTATTATTATTAACGGGAAAGCCTTTAGAATACAAAATATACAAAGAATATCAATTCAGATACAAATAATAAAAATTCTTTCAATACTTTCAAGCAGTGATCTTTCATTTGCAACAAACCCCATCTTCCTAGCTTTTCAATTCCACATAGAAAAAGAATCATATAGAATGCTTAATTTTCGGAAAATGAAGAATATTTATATCTACTACTTAGACTGCTCCCCTTTTTGATTTTTCGACCTGGTGACCCTAAGCCACCGAAACCCAGCGCGCCGTATTATATCACGGCGAAAAAAGAAGGGCGTAATACTTCGCGCGACAGCAATAACACCGCGAAAGGCAAATATTTGCGCGCGGAGTTGGCCGGAGTCGCAGAAACGAGAAGACGGAAGCACGGAGTTGTTTCTCCGCGGAGAAGCCGTGCAGCCATGGACGTTTCCGTGCCCGATAGGGAGCAACCTGTACGATCGCGTGGAAAACGATCGTGACGACGTCCCGAAGCGTCACGAGCGCGCGCACGTGCCGCGTGGAAGTTTTTCCCTCGCATTCGTTGCACCTGGTTCGGTTTCCCCCCTCGACTTTCTGCCGAGGCCGCAAGAGATACGGCGGCCCCCGACAGTCGCCACGGTGACGCGTGACGTTCGCGGGGACACGCGAGGAAGCTGCAACGCGAACGTCACCGCGTGTCGCGTGACCCGTGCGCGCAGAAACGGAGAACAAACGGAGAGGGGAAAGCGCGACGATCCGCGATACGCGAAGCTTTTCCTCGTAGCGGCGAGACGTCAGCGGTTATCGGCGCGCGTCATCGTCGGCCGATGATCGCGAGACGGGGCGTGCACGGGCGGCCAGATAGATCAATATGCCGGGTGGAAATTTGTTGGGCGAAGAGGAGGCGGGCGTCGTCGATCGATTCAAAGGTCCCTCGCCGAGACGGAACGTCGACGTTTCGCTAATGAAATCGATCGTGGTGAATGAAACGCTGCATCGTCCCGCGACGTCAAACCGCCCACGTGACTCCTGGCTGCGTGTACAGGCTCTGCGCTTGTGTGGGCCGCTCGAGGTCGTTCCTCGGCAGTGTCTCGAGCGACGACACAACAAAACGTTCGGCGACTTTTCGACTTTCCGTCAGTCAGCCAATACTCGTCCGGGCCGTTGGTATCTTCCGCGTGCCGCTACTACGGGCAGTGTTATTCGAACCGGTTCGAGAATCTATAGGATCACACTGTACAGAAATGATCGAGCAGCGAAAGTTTTCACGCGTGTGTCCAAGTTCAAACGTATCGGTACGAAAACGTCGAAACGGTTACGACTGTTCGCTTCGCGCGATCTATGGAATTCGTCCCGGGGACGTTGTCGCGTCTCGACGAGTCTCGGTCGCGCGAAGGAAGGAGGAAAGGTTGCCCGAGCCGCGTGTTCTCACGGGCTGCCAGTCCAGAGGCCACGAACAAATGTAATTGGCTAGGCGCGTGTTGGTGCGGCTCATTCTAGAAAACGGAGAGTACGAGCGATACGTGTGCTGGCCGTAGCGCGGTGTGTGTTGGAGCTCGAACAGCGAGCGGTGACGAGCGATCGCATACCAACGCACACGCGGAACGGGTTGTCGCCGCACACCGTGTCATACGCTATCTCTCTGCGCGTCCCCGCGCCGGTCACGCTCGGATTATAAGGAATGTCGACGAACAGTGCTATTTCTGCCGAGACTCTATTCCGTAACAATCAGGGACGTATACAGAGGAGGCGTTCGCTCCTTCGCGATCACGCTCGCCCTTCCATATGGATCGCGCGGCCCCTTATCCCATTTCGCTCTCGGGAGCGCGCCGTTTCGCGCAAAGTTCGCGCTACTTTTAGAACGGTCGCGCGGCTCTATTCTTTGCCCCTCTTATTGTCCCTAATTGAGACAAGACCGTACGTCTTTCTTCGCGGTGGCAGTGAATCGTGTATTCCGGCTGCATGACCTATTTCTCCCGTTCATCGCGCGTATCGAATTCACCGATCCCGACAGCGACGCGGAACTGGAATTAAAAATTCATTCGCGCCATTCGAGACCGGGGCCAATCGCTTTACTAGATCGCGCGCCGTGCAGCATTCACGAGCTGAATCGTTAATGGCATCTGTTGGTTGTGGGGTAGGTGATTTAATAAAACAAGTCTTTTTGTAATTAGAATCTAAAAACTTTAATTGGGGAAGCAGGTGGAATATACCGTGAGCTGGGGGAATATTGGCAGGTTTTTAAAAATTACCATGTTTACGTTTGCTTTAAGTATCCTGTCATAACATTGCATCTTTTTGCAAAAAAATTTGTGTCCTTTCCTTCTTTGATATCGGTGCCCACTCGGCTTAATAAGAAAAGGATTAAGGATTTTCCTTCGTTAAACAATAAACCGTAACGCAGTATCTCTGCTTAAAGGGTTGATTCAATTTCGAGCTTTACATTCCATCGTGCACTCGCGGCAGGCATGAGATATCCAACAGCATCGAGGTATCGTAACGTTCAATGCCGATGTACTTGCAACGGAAGCGAGGGCCAAGCGTAACCGCGTTAACAGTACCGGTGCTATAAAAGCAGCTACGATTTTTCGCATAGCTCGGAATTCGTTATAGGGTAAGCTCGGGTAAATCCGTGATAGTTTTAGAATTTGTCTATTAACTGCTAATATTTACATATTCTGAAAGTGAATATAGGATATAATGATAGATCAGATATCAGAGAAACAAATAATAGGTTAATAGGAATTTACTAAGTAGGTATAATTAATTGAAAATATACAAAATTGAAATACTCCGGTTACTCCGTGATAGTGCTTTGGTAACTCCATGATAGTTCTCGCTATAGTCCATGATTTGGCCATCAGCTACTTTTTTTATATATTATGTTATATTATTTTAAATTAGTTTATATTATTTTTTATTATTTCATATTACTTTATGTTGTTGTTATTTTGTGTATAATCGATCGTTTCATGATGATTAGATGTCTGAGACGTAAGGAAACATGGTATCTGGTATTTCCCATCAGAATTTCTCGTGCGCACGAAAAATAAGAATTTAGTGACTTATCATAAGCAAAAACATGAGTCAGACTTGTTAAAGTGCCATTTTACCATCGCTTATCTGCAGTTTGAACTTCCCATTTATCTTCTAAAGCGCATATAATACATAAATCAAGCGATCGTCCACAACTAGCAGGAAAAATTTCACCAATAACACGCTGCTGAAATAAAATGCTCTCTCACTCTATCGCACTAACTTCAATTGATTAATTACTTTACCAAACCATAAACTAGAAGATCAACGCTGTCCGTTAGTTTTTGTTCCATTTAAATCGAGTCACACAATCTCGAGTTACAGATAACTGAAAAAGTATCACGGATTAACCTGTGCCACGAACTTACCCGAGTTTACCCTACGAACTCGTTCTTGTTCCACCGCGTGGCGCGCCCCACCGGGGACCTTTTCGCGAGGAGACAATTCGGTGGCTCGGCGGCTACTCGCGTCCTGGGACGTAGCGGCGTTTCTGACGTCAATGTGACACATTTCTTTTTAATTGGCTAGCCATGTACGCGGTGACATCCATATGGCCGAATGACACAGCGGAATCTTCGAAGCGCACAGTGGCTGATCGCTCGATACACCGCGAGGTCCGCCTGAACTTTCCCATTAGTCGTAACGTATCCTCGGTCCCGAACTACCGAATTTCAGCGCGGCCTACAACACCTCCCCGACGAGTTTTCGAACCGTCGACGAGAGAAAACTTTCACCGATCCGCGATGCTCTGCCGACCGGTGCAATCGGGAATCTCACCCTCCGCGACGATCGTCGAAGCGTATTGAAATCAGTCGCGATAGCGTGCGCGACACGCGCATATCCGTGGCGGCATGAATTTTTCAAACGGCCACCGAACGAGGTACATGCTCGTCTCACGTGACAGGCCCCGTATCGCCGTAGAATCCGAGCGACCTGTGCCACATAATTTTACCCGTGCAGACGGTGCAGGGGCCAATGTTGTGTCACGTTACGCGCTACTCTCACTCCACCCCGTGCTCTCGTACTCACGGACCGGGGCTGCTTGTGCGTGGCGGCGTACGTGCGTACCGCGGCATCTATCGCAGGCGCGCGCACACGCGTGCAGAGCGGGCAGGCAGTTCACGCACGCACACACCGACGGGCCAGTACAGCGCCACCCCGAATACCGGATGTGACGACACTCGCGCACTTGGCCCGACGCACTCTTGAGATGTCTCCCCTTCTCCACCGGCCGCCACCGTCTCTCGCTCTTTCTCTTCCTCTTCCTCTTCCTCTCTCCCCAGGTTTCTTCCTCCCCTGCCCGTCGCCGTTCCCCGTTCCCCGACCCTCGGCCGCCCCTCTTACGTCCCCTCCTCCTCCCCCCCCCCCCCTCCCCGCCCGTTCGCCGCTCCGTGGCGGCGCGTACGCTGCTCGGTACGCGAGAGTCCCTGCACCCCGCGCGGCCCCGCCGCGCCCACTGCCTCCCCTCCTTAACAGGGCGCTATTTACCCTCGCAGTTGCGGCGACGGCCGCCAGCGGCGCTCGCCGCGCTCTCTTGCGTCGCATCTCGTTCGGTGTGTTTCCCGACGTGCACGGCGTCCGACTCGCGCCACCGGGCACAGTCCCACGCGGATCTTCGCGCGCGTCTGCCGCCCAGTGTCATCGCGAATCGCCTCTTTGTCCGCTGGTTTTCGCGATGCCTCTCGTCCGTCGTCGAGTTAACCAGGAGTCACGACACTGCCACGCTCTCGATTTCGCGCGCGCGGGCGCGCGCGCGCAAGCGACCGGGCTAGCGGCCGCGCGTGCTCGCGCACTCGCCTGCGTGTGTGTGTGTGTGTGTACGCGCGCGGTCACTGTACGACGGGATGCCACCGCGCCGCGTGTGTCCCACCGACAACGAGCCGCCACGAGAGAGGGAAACGGCCGAGGGGAAGCCGACAGACGAAGAGAGAAAACAACACGGTCTCGCGGCCATTTTAACTGCGCCGTACGCTAACCCGGGCCACCCAGTGTGTAGTACGAGAGGCCAGAGTGCCGTCGCCGCCGCCGTCGTCGTCGTCGCTCTTTCTCCTTAGGCTTAAACTGCGTCTCTGGTGTGCGCGCTTTGCTTCTGCGCACGCGACTCTCGGCTACATGTTTTCTCGCACACATGTGCCACCGGCCGCACCACAGTCGCGCCTTTCCCCGCATATAGCCCGCCGTTTGTCGTTCGCGCGGCGGGCCATCTTTCGGCCACGATTCCACGAGCAGTCGGAGGGAAACTTGACAGCGGTACGAAGAGACGGCGGAATATCTCGTCGATAGTGCGCGGCACGAGGGAGAGAACGGTTACGCACGATACGATGGATCTCTGGATGAAGGAAGCAAGGAACCGCGCCACGCACCGCGTGCACGAAGAATGGAATGACGCGCGTTCCTGCCCCGCGGTCGAAGCGCACGGGAAACGCGAGCTGGGGGAATCCCTCGTGGGAGCAGGCGTCGAGAACAACAAAGAAACGTACGGTCGGCAGAGCTCGTTCGGCCGGTAACAACGGAGTTGACAGCGGACAGGGTTACCCTGCGATAACCCATAGAGTCGGGACGCCATGGAGTAATTGGCAGTGTGTGATCGGTTGAAAAAGGAATACGACGAAGGCGATAGCCACCGTAAACAGATCGAGCGACGATGGGCAAGCGGAAAGAACGGCAGCGAGTAGCTGCAGATCCACGGCGAATTCGAGCCCGGGCGCAACCAGTGGGGAACAGGAGACACGACCGAAAACGTAAGTCACACGTATTGGGAAAGAGGTTAAAGACGCGGCGTAGCGGGGAACAAGGAAAGTTCGACGTCCGAGGGGCAGTAGCGGGAAACGAAGTAAGAGGGAGAGAGAGAGAGAGAGAGAACGAGAAGTTATATCGTGCGCGCGACGTAGGTACGAATGAAGTATCGCCGCGTGACTCGGAATCTGCGCAGTAAATCGCGTTCACGTGAACGCGCCGCCCGTCACGAGGAAAGCTTTCTAGCAGCACGACCGTCGGCGTCGTCTGCCCCGTCTCGCTTTGTCCCTCAAATCGCCGCGATTGCTCGCTGCCGCGCGAGGCCCCTGGCCACTCTTAATACCCTCGTACGTCTCTCAGCGCTCGTCCATCGGTCGTGCTCCGAAGCCCCGTCTGCGAAAGACGTGGGCGACGTGGTGGCTTACGTAATGCCCCGGCGATAAGACGGATAACGGCGTCGTGTCGCGGCTTCGAGAGCGAGCCACCGAAGCGGCGCCTCTATTTTCGAACCGCGCCAGTCACTCGTCGCCGTTTCACGCTCACCCGTCCTACTGACACCAGGGAACATTTTTTCTAGACCGGCAGAAATGCGACTAGACAGTCGATGCGGCCCCGAGTCCCCGTCGAGTCTCACCTACATAACGTGCAATATGCACATCGATCCGATTCGCTGGACGTCGTATATTGGATCGTAGCGTCGAAGAGATTAGAGACCGATCGATTGTATTTACTCGCCCGACAGTACACATTCCCTCCGATAACGTCCAAGGGATTTCTCCACCCGAGGAAGCGACGCGTTCCAACAGTTTCTTTTTTTTTTTCTCTCCCGATGCGTGCGACAGAACGCATTCGCAGCGGCACCGCCTACGTTCCGTCTGTTGGAATCGTCGACCAATCGATCGTCGACGTTCGCCAAGGTGAAGCGTCCGGAGTGACGAGCAGCGAGAGTTCCCTCTTCCAGCCAGTGACCCCTCGCTAGGCCGAAGGACGCGGTGATCCAGGATGGCAAGGTCAGCTGGCTACGCGGCCAAACGGAGTTTCTTCTTCGTAAATGTAACTCGAAATCTACCCGCGATATCTGGGACTCTCGAGGGCCGAATCGGGAAGAAACGGGCTGCCATGCGGGATGTGCAGCGGCGAACGGGCCACGTGGTACTTGACATCTTGAATCTCAGACATGCACGGCGGCGATAACGCTCGGAGAAACGGCTGCGCGTGACTCATCGGCCGACTATGCGAAACTGAATCAGCCCGCACGATATGAAAATCGCGCAACGTTTTGCAATTCACACAGCCTCCTGTCTGCGCCCGGCGCTCGGTTCTGCTGCCGCCTGCCCGTCCGCAGACATCTCGAAACCGTTTGTCACCGTATCGTTTTTATCTGAATTGGAGATGCCGCGTCAAAGGAAGCGAGCCGTGTGTGGTCCGCTCCGGCCATAGATCCGGCCTCTATCGAAAATTCCACTTCGCCGGTGACACCGAGGATCGTCAAAAAAAAATAAAAAAGAAGAAGTATGCTTCGCGAAGATCGAGAGAGAGTGGGGCTCCGCAACGTGGTGGGGGCGTCGGACTTCGCATGGTGGACGAGCAAGATGGCGGCCCCGGGTTACGAACACGTGAGAATCGCGTTCGAGCCACATGACCGCGGAAAATACTCGCGCTGGCACGTGGAACTCGGCGAGAAAATTTCCAACGGACTCGACCTGCCCTCTCGTCGTCCCTTATTTTCGATTTCGTTCCGGGCGAATTGATAACATCTCGCGCTTCTCCAACGGAGAGATGCACCGCACGCGGCTTCGATCGTCTTCACTCGTGACTCAACGGCTCGGGACAGTTGGCAACGAACTCGTGGAATTAACAACGTGTAAGGTAAGAAACACATCGAAGAGTTTCCTTTTTCTAATTTCAAGGATAATGAGGAACACAATTTTTGAAGTATAAGAAGTCCAATTTCTGATCTTAAGTGCTTAAGATCGCGCTTCATTCGCTTATGCAACAGCTTCGTGTTTAAAAGAGTCTTAGAATGGGGATAAATACAATTAACTTTTTATAGATATAAATAGGAAAGTTATGCCTTAGATAGTATGTTTCTGGGTTTATCATTTCACCCCTAATTCAACCTCACGTAGGACGAAAGTGAAGTAACACGGATTATTTTGAGGAGAATAAAATAAAAACTCTTCTTCCAACGCAAGATAGGATTTTTTATTATAAAAAAATGATAGAAAGAAATATTTAAATAGGCATATTTTAAGGGGTTTCCGTTAATACCTTGACGGACGAAAAATAATGCGAATTTTGGGAATTATTTAATTCCAGCTTTGTGGATTTATTGGTCAATCTTTACAAAAATCATGTGCGCATGATTAGCATAAAATCACCCGCAATAGTTGTCTGAAATAGAAAATTTAAAAATTTGTGTAGGTAATCTGTACGAGTGTGGCTATCGTCTGAACTAGATTAAATGAGAAATACTGAAAAAGTTAAAAAAAATGGCAGCGTCTAAACAGACATCGATTTCTGCAAAAAGATCGCTGGTTTTTAAAGTCTTAAAAGCTTAATTTTGCAAAAACCCGAATTAGTTTTAGTAACAACGAGAATGGGATATCTACTAAAGACAGATGCCAAGTTTGAAGTAAATCGGGTGATTGGTTTTGGAGATATCAGGCTAATTAATTCGAATAATATTTTTTTGAGAAAGAAACGTTTAAGGTTTTAAGTACTGTTATTTTTCAATTAAATTTTTTTTAATATAATTTGAGGGTTTCGGTTTGCAATGAACAGCAATGGCAAACTTTTTTCATTTAAAAGCTACTTATAATGTATACGGAACAATTTTTTAAATACACTTTTACTTGTGTTTCTTCAATGTTATCTGGAGTTAAAAATTGATTTCAGTTCACAGACTCATCCGAAACAAAAAAAAATCAAACTGATTCTTAATCATTACGAGTACCGCTATCACAGGTGCCAGAATTAGCCACGTGAGTCAAAATTTAACAAAGTTACGAGCATTAAAACTTGAAGTAAAAATGGAAAATTCCGAGATTGGAAGTTTGAACGCGCGCAATTTTGTTAAATTTTGTTTTACGTGACTAATTCTAGCACCTGCGATAGCGGTACTCATAATAATTAAGAATCAGTTTAGTTTCTTTATTTCAGATGAGCTTGTGCACCGAAATCACTCCCTTCGTATTTTCAAAGTCGCGACTTCCAACTCCAGGTAACATTGAAAAACACAATTAAAAGTGTACTTAAAAAATTGTTCCGCACACATTATAAGTAACCTGATACACGAAAAAAAGTTTGCCATTCTTAATCATTGCATTCACCGAGAAAAAAAACCTGAATATTGCCAAATTTTGCAGCGTGATTGACTCTAGGACATTTCGTCATTCCTTAAAACCAAAAAAGAAAGTCAAGACTTGTAGTTGAAATGAAATACAGGATCTTCTAAAGAACGCTCTACCAAATTCTTCATTGAATATCTACAGTTTAACTACGAATATTACCAAAAAAGCCAAAATAGGAGAAACTTAAACGAATGATCTAAATAAGAAACTTAGCTTGCCCACGGTATACGAATCCTGTTCCCGCTCAGCGTCAGTCAGTACAATAAAAGAGACCCACTATACGCATGTAAACGTGTAAAGCAAACGTTTTGGAAATGTTTGTGGAAGGAGGGAGAAGGCGTGTTACTTTCATGACGCCGTTACGTTTGTCTCCGCTCTCCCCTACGCATTCCCAACGCCATTCGTTCGCTTGAGGATTCTTGATATCGCGCACCGTTCCACGGAACCTCTCCTTGGGTCATCGTACCGGCGAAAACGTATTTAGTCATGCCCCGACAAATCGCTGTCGGACGGAAAAGAGTAATATTGGTTAGCGAAGCAATAACGCGTTACCGAGTTCTATACGGAATTGCCAAGGAACTGGCACTCGTAATTACCGGTTTACTGCTTCGCGGTTCCGTTCAAACTATTTGCATTTTCCTGTAATTAGAAGTCTCTTCGCGCCAGCGTGGCTTTCAGCGTCGTCCCGAGCTGTGTCGAGGTCTCCGGAAGGACGCGTCCTGTGCAGCCGAAGTTTCCCCCGCGAAAAAGGGCCGATTTGCATTCGTAACGCGCGCTCGTTTCCTCCAGTCTCCGTTGGTGTCGCGGAACTGTTTCCCCGTTGCTCGCCGGCCATCAAACCCGAGCCGGTTTCTTCCTTCCCGTTCCCGTCAATTTTTTTCGTCACCTTGCCTCGAACGAAAATGGGAGCTGATTTTCATTTCTGATTTTCTTCCTCCGGTGGCTCGAGGAGTTTTTCATTGGGAAGTTAAAGATACCTGTCCGGAGAAGTTTCTAAAGAGACGCGGGGCGGCGACATATGTATTTCTCAACGCAGGGGCGCCGCGAGCCGCGCGATAGGAGACACGCCGTTCGCGGAAGCGTCGACAGTCGATGCGAAAATGGGTAACGACGTTACGTGCTTAAGGGCGAATGCAGAAGGGGTGTGTCCGCGAGAGCGATGGCTGTCGGAAGCTGTAATGGAGATTGATGGCCGCACCGCCGCGGAAAAGTCGATGTTGCGAAAGTAAATTAGCACTAGATCGAGCCTAAAATATTGAAAGCGCTGATGGAATAGTTATCTTCTTCCTCTTGCGCGTCACCGTTCCGATTCGACCCGGTTCCAACAGCCGGCATCGAGTGTTTTTCACGAAACCAATCCAGCTTCGATATCGATGACGCTTTTGGAATTGTGGAGGGAAACGAACGAGTCTGCTTGTTGGGCCGCGAGGGAAAGAAAGGAGTGTTTAAGAGTTGACACGCGTTTTGGGAACAGCTTGAGTGGATCTTGATAGGAATTCTTTGTTAAAAGCATATCTGAAGGGTCGGGGGAGAAGAAGGAATGTCACGAAACAGCTTTTTTTTTTGTTGAGAAAATCAAGGTTTAATAGTGTAGTCCGTTAGTAAAGAAACAAGGGTCAATGAATTTAACTATATTATTCATTACATGGATAATGTAATTAGGCATTAGAAAAGAAGCGAGCAAAGAGATAGGGTAAACCAACCAGTAATTGACCGCATACCAGTGAATGACCATTAGGCAAAGAAATGTCAATTATAAATTTAAAAATTACTATATGTTTATAAATGGAGTGTAGTTGCACGTTTAATATCCCATATTTTTAGTTATGCGTATAAAACAAACATTAATAAGTACGATTCTTAATAAAAGTATGCGGTCATTTACTGGGCTTCTCATTCAACAATTCGGTCACTCACTGGTTGGTTTACCCTAATTGTTTTACATTTTTTTAATATCTTTCAAGTGAAAAGCTGCAGAATACTGTAACAAAGTAAACGAAAAGTAGCTTATTTCAATTTTCTTATGAAAAATAGCGCGTTTGTCATCGAGTGCGTCTTAACTTAAATACCTTCCCACGCGATTTTTATTTAGTACTAAATAGGTAGGTCGGTAATTTATTAAACATCAAAATACCGTACTTAAATTATGTAGATTCAAATTTTCATACGTCTTTCCTTTTGGAGATTAGATAGTGTACCGTGTTATACTACTTGTAGCAATTATTCCAATGAAAACTATAAATATATAAGAGAAATATCAGTGATCTTCCCGGCAGCGATTTTTTTTTCAGTAATTTTCTATTTCCACTCTAATTTTGTCTTGATTTATCTGAAATAAAAAACCCAAAGGAATTCAGTTAGTATATTAAATAATCTTGTTCTTAATCGTTCATTATCCCAAAAAATTAATTTACCACAAAATGGCGGCTGTTCAAATTAAAATATCTATTCTCGCCACAAAAATCGCTCATTCTCCATCTATAAAATAAAAATTTAAGAACAAGATTTTTATATATAGAATAAGTCTACAAAAACTGAATTTATTCGATGCAGCGGTTCTCGAGATATTTTGGTCACCGATTCCGAAAATGTAGTTTCGACAAAACGCTTTTAAAGTTCGAAGTTAAATTTACATCTTCCAGGACATACCTATACTAAAACTCGCGTAGCTCCGCCAATTTTGGTCGGATCAAATTGAAACTTTCACACAATACCTTCGACCTATTATAATTTAACAAAATATAAAAAATCAAAAATCCATTTCTCTGAATTCTGCAGGTAGAAGTAACTCCTTAACGGTGTCTTACGTGAACATTTCTACTTTATAACAACAATTCTATGGCCCCAGTTTGCCACCAATAAAAATACCCTCCACACCGCAGAACCTTTAAAAATGGACATTCACAGTCTTCCTTCACCCTTTATCTATTATAAACTGTCGTACGAACAGAGACAGCGTAGACAATATTATCATTCCTTGATCAATTCGCGTGCGCACTGTTAGAAGAGACTTCCAGACTCATTTGGTCCCCGCCAGGGTTTCGCTTAAGTAACACTTGACATCGATAATGGCAAAGATTCCTATGCCAGCGGTTGACCTATCGAGACCGATAAACGACAAACAAAGGCGGCAAACGAGCGAAAAGTCAGCGAGGTTCGGAACGCAGTCGGGTGGGCGAATCGCGTTTGGCCATTGCCATAATTGTACTTGGACGTTACTCCATTGTTTCGTGTGCCCGCGTAGGCAGCTCCTCCGCGTTTACGACTACTAGGGGTGGATTTCTCTCGCGGAGCGCTCGCAATCGCGCCCAGGGTCAATTTATCGCGCCCCGAACATTATCGAGTCCGCGATTCAGCGGCGCTAAACAGAAATAGAATTGGAAGAGAAGCGATATCTGGCGCGCGGAATGCATCTCGTCGCCTTTGTGCGGAGAGCGTACCAATGGCGGGGCAATTATATCTCCTACCGATCGAAAATTGCATTTCGAATCCGTGACCAACAACCGCCTACCACATGTTGTGGGTAATGCATGTACGCCTTTGTGGCTCGCGTGCCTCGATCTTAATGAGCCTCCTTTGCCTTCCTTCGCGAAGGAATACGCGTGTACGCGTCCCACTCCTTCCGCGTGTAGGCGCCAGAGATCTTTCATCGGCTCGTTACCGTTCATAATTTGTCAGGAACGGTGATACAAACGACCGATCATCCTATTAGATTAAACTTTCGAATACGATTCTTACCAGATACAGGTATCTCAATGGCATATCAGACGCTTCTTCTACGTGAGTAATCTTCCCTTCGACTATTAAGGACCTTGCGCCAAGAGGGGTGTAGCTATAGTTTTTTTTACCGTTTTTCAGTTGACGCGTAACGTATGTTAAAAGAATTATTCATTGCTTGGTGTGTGGTTCGTGTAGATTCGATAATAGATGAGATATTTATTGCAAATAAATAAAAATAGGAATGTTAATAGTAAATAAATGTAGATATATTAATTTTAAATAAAAATAGAAATATTAATATTAAATAAAAATAGAAATATTAGTATTATATAAAAATAGACATATTAATATTATATAAAAATGGGAATACTAATATTAAATAAAAATAGAATTGTTAATATTACATAAAAATAGAAAATATTAATATTATATAAAAATAGAAAATATTTTTATTATAGAATATTTTTCGCTGAAAATAGAACCAAAAACTTAGGAATCAATTCAATAACTACTTCCGTAAACTGGGGGAATAGTAGTGGTAATACGGGATAACATTGTCATCTACTTAACATCTATTAAAAAGGAAAAGGAATTATTTTTATGCATCTTCACACTTGTAGTACAATCAGAAACGACACAATCTTACGATAGGGTACTTAAAGCAAAAGTATAAATGTTAATTTTTATATTAAATAGCAAAATGTTCCAAAAACTTGCCAATATTCTCCCAATTTACGTTACTCGTTGCGTGAAAATATGTATTTTTCAATTACTGTTCTCTCTTTCAACGATAACCCAAAGCAATAATTTTATAAACATTTTTCTTGAATTTATTTGAAGTTGGCAAAGCTCAATTCTTCTCCACAAGTAGATAATCTCTAAACCCAAGCTTTCCCCCCACCCGGTGTCATCAAGCCCCAAAACAAAGGGCACCCTTTCGATCGCCTTTAATCCCTCAAACAGTTCCGTTCGGGTCGCCTTATCGGCGTCGGAAAGTTGCTTGTTTATCATTTCCCTGCGCGACGTTACAACAGAAAGGTAAATACACCCGCCCGTCGCCGTTACGTTTCTGGGGCGTCTTTGTCGCCGGAGAGACAGCCAAGTTCGAAGGAAACCCAACGAGGGGTGCAGGTGGCTCGTATGTCAGGAAGATGAAGTCTCTCGTCTTGGAACAATGGGCTATGACGTGCGCGCCAGGAAGCATACATGTCTTACTTCCGGTGACTCGCCGTCTAATTGATTCCCAACCCCCTTGTTCGGTTAACGTCGTCTATCGGGCCTGGTGGCTGCCGGTGTCTTTGTCCCGCGGCGCTCCTCGACGTCGGGCGTCGCCCCGCGCGTCCCCCGTCGACGAAACGATTCACGAAAAGTCGTAAAACGCCGGTACCTGCAAAGGTTGGTGGGGGGAGGAGAGGCGGCCGGGGAGGGGGCAAAATTTTAATGCAGATATAACCGAGCCTTTCCCTTCACGAACCGATTCCAGATACGCCGACGGTGTTTCTCGCCGGTGACGACGTTCCTTTGAACTTAGACCGCCGTGAAATATTCACCTTCCGTGTGCTATAGAGCGACGTGTCGTAAATTTCGCGTGCGCCAGCCGCAAAAATTGGCCGGGCACACGGGACGTCCTTGCACGAAGTCCTTGTGTCAGCTCCGTTCTAAAAGCGACTCGCCGCGAGAGCAAGACCGTCCAGAAAGGAGCGTCGATGGGGAAAGGTCACCGTTTCGTTATTACGGGAAATTAATCTTCGCCCGAAACGGCGCGTCGCATTCGACGATTGCGACATTCTCATTTCGCCTCCGAATATACCCACCTTCGACGACGTGCGGGCCGCTTTTATCGGAGCAGATTTACTTCTGTTGCGTATCTATCGACGATTATCGAGCCGCCGGTTAATCCTCGGCTTGTGGGGGAGAGCGGGGTAATTGCGAACACCTAAGCCGAGAAGCGGACGAAAGGAAAAGTGTGTGGGAAATGAATTTGTTTATTATTTACGAGCGTATTTTTGAAAAATTATAATGAAAATCTAGTTTATAGTGAAAAAGAAAACCTTTGGTTACGAACAGAGTGATAAATATCGCAGAAGTGGCACAGAAAGAGTGATTTCAATGGTGAAGCCATGAAAAACGTTGCTACAACCTATACGTAATGTATTTTTGAAATTCATCTTCTTGTGCGTTAGAAGAAAATTGCAATTGGACGGAATATAAAAGAAATAGTAAATAGTAGTTCTTTTTAACTTTTTTTCTGAGCTTGTAATGAAAATTCAAAAATCCCTTTTGTAGATAAATAAGTTTTATACATACTGAAAATTTCATAAAAATCAGTTAATTCGTCATTATTCCGCGACATCAAAAACTAAAAGGGAATTTATTTCAAGCCACGCGTTGGTCACAAAATGTTGGTAAAAAACTGCGTCATTTCAATTTAAAAAATCCCAATTGTATCATTAATTCAACAGTGATTAGAAGCAATTGAAAATGGACAAAATATTACTTGAAACACGATGAAACTAAGACATTGTGTTTATCTTGAATAGCCTGAGCGTTCTGTATTTATTACAGCATTATTACCAGCTAGTGGATAAGGAACGTCAGATTTTTTATTTATTAAAACGCCGTAACCATCGCGTTCGCGATTACCCCGCGTTGGTGATTGCCCCACTCTCCCCTCGGATTCGTGAAACTTATGTTAAACGAGACGCCGGGAGTCGTGTCGCCGCCGATGGACACCGCCAGCTACTACGTGGCCATTAATTTCTCGGAATGGTTATCTGAAATTCGGCCGACAAGCAGTCACGGGCAGGTCGAGCGGCCGATCGAAAGGCCGGCTCGCCCGCGATCACGGCCAGCTGGACGAGGGGGTGCACGGAGGGTTTGTTTTGGTGCGTGACTATCGGGGAGGGTGCGTGGCCCGCTCCCGCAGCCCGTGCCAGGCACGCAACTGCACGCACCTCTCTGTGTGCACGGGGCGAGCCACACAGGCGCGTGGACGCGAAACGCGCTGCGTGCACGCAGCTCGGCCGCCTCCATGGCTGGACGAAAGATAGAGTACCGATAGCGGTGATTCGCCATGGCCAGCCGTGATTTAGGGGTCGCTATGGCGCCGCGATTCAGAAACAAGGGTTCGTTGAACCCGCGAGCGCCTACCCTCGTGCGCTCGATCGTTACGCGAGAAGCTCGGTCAGCCTGATTATCAAAATCTTCTATTAACAAAGAGGTAGCGTTGTTAAAATCAGCTTCGAGCCGTGAGCTTCAAGGGCTCGAGTCGCGGTTCAAAGCCTGAAGGCTTGAACCTTGTAGCCGTGAGTGCTCGAGGCTTTAAAGCTCGAGTGTTCAAGCTCGAAGGCTCAAGTATTAGAAATTGTATGTAGCGAAGTGATCTGTTTAAATTTAACGTTTTACAATAGTGGTTGCGCAAAAGTTAACTCTAAGTTCTTGATGTCATATTTTATTTCGTTATTATTAAACTCAGGAGCCTCCAGCTTCGAGGCTTGAGCCTTGAAACTTGAACCTTGAACCTTGGAGCTTCGAGGGCTTGAGCCTCGAAGCTTCAACCTTGCAGCTTCGAGGGCTCGAACCTCGAAGCTTGAACTTCAGAATTCGAGGGCTCGAACATCGAAGCTTGAACTTCAGAATTCGAGGGCTCGAACCTCGAAGCTTGAACTTCAGAATTCGAGGGCTTGAATCTCAGAATTCGAGGGCTTGAACCTCAGAATTCGAGGGCTTGAACCTCAGAATTCGAGGGCTTGAACCTCAGAATTCGGGGGCTCGAACCTCGAAGCTTGAATTTCAGAATTCGAGGGCTTGAACCTCAGAATTCGAGGGCTCGAACCTCGAAGCTTGAACTTCAGAATTCGAGGGCTCGAACCTCGAAGCTTGAACTTCAGAATTCGAGGGCTTGAACCTCAGAATTCGAGGGCTTGAACCTCAGAATTCGAGGGCTTGAACCTCAGAATTCGAGGGCTTGAACCTCAGAATTCGAGGGCTTGAACCTCAGAATTCGAGGGCTTGAACCTCAGAATTCGAGGGCTTGAACCTCAGAATTCGAGGGCTCGAACCTCGAAGCTTGAACTTCAGAATTCGAGGGCTGAAACCTCGAAGCTTGAATTTCAGAATTCGAGGGCTTGAGCCTCGAAACTTGAACCTCAGAACTTTGAGAGTTCAAGCTTCATATGATATTAGCCTCGAAGGTTGAGCCTTTAAAATTAAGGTTCAAAGCTTCGACGACTCGAGCTTCATACACCACTACAAAGAGTCGAAGGATGCCAGTTCAATTTTCATCCGTCGCATTCGCGGGTAAACTCGTCCATCTATCTCCTCTACTTCTGTCGATAAAGTGCAAACCTCGCTTCTGTAGGTTAAAAAGCCACCGCGCACGATTTCGGTAGCGTCCCACTGTTGGCCACGAACCCGTTGTCAGAGCACTCTGCCCGCAACGAGCCCGCTCGAAAAATTCATACGATAAACGCACCGCGAGGCGCGTAACGGACAGCGCGGCGGGTCGCCGTCAAGTGGCAGATTGTAAACATCCGGTACCCGATGCAAATCCGCCGGCAATGACGACTGTAGTCGAGCGACGCTTGCCAGCGGCGGCGCGTCGGATTGCGTGCGCCTCTGCGTGTTCACGTTCCGTTGATCCTCCGATTCATACGGAATGCGTGGCCGGCGTATTTTCCCCGGGAAAGCGCCGCGGTATCTGCGTATCTCGCGTGCCCGATCCCCCGACGGCTTCTTTTGTGCGCGGGTTTATTTTAAGACCGCAAGAATTGTACGCGCTCACGTGGGTTTCTAGCGTCTTTGTCGCAGGGTGGGGGGGAGGCATCGCCAGGACATTGCGCGCGGCCGGTCCGACGCGCCGTTCGGATAATTTTCATTATTAAATGGCCCCCCTCCGAACGATCGCCTGTATGCAATATCGCTGCGCGATCGCCTGCGCCGCGGTATCGTCCGAGTAACCACGGAATGAATGATGGCGCCGTAAACTCGCTGAGAAACTGTACGGTTCTACGAAGTCTGGTCGAAAATAGGCAGCCAACATTGTGAGCGCTCGCTTCCTGCTTGCTCGCTCCCTGTTTTCCATCGCTGGCGTCCCGGAGCCGATTTTCTTCGGCTCCCTTCGCCGGCCCTTTATCCCGCGCCATTTAATTTTAGCGCTCCTCTCTTCTAACTCGCGTAGATTCTCTTCGAGCGATTTTTACCACTGCAGGCGTGGGTGATTTAAGATCGTCGGATTTTTATATGTTCCGAAAGGGGGTGTCTAGGATCCTATAATTCTATAAACGAATAATAGGTTAACAGATATTTACTAATTAGGTTTATTTAATTGAGAATATACAAAATTAAATTTTCACGACATACCTACTCTGGTTACTTGTTTATATTATTTTATATTATTGTAAATTGTTT
Source organism: Andrena flavipes (assembly GCA_963971345.1). Taxonomy (NCBI): domain Eukaryota; kingdom Metazoa; phylum Arthropoda; class Insecta; order Hymenoptera; family Andrenidae; genus Andrena; species Andrena flavipes. The sequence goes on from OZ020480.1 coordinate 2,956,198, forward strand.
TACAGAATTGCACAAACAGCACAATCGAAAAATAGGAATTTATATAATTATTTTCATAAGCAAAAATAGCACTGATGCCGTACTGTATGATAATTGCAAGAGTAGATATTCCTAAAGTATCATCTTGCCACCATTTACCTGCTCTTTTAATTTTTTACTTAGGTATCTTTTAAAACACGTATCAACGTAGGTTCAGGCTGATTCAGACACGACGAGTAATTTATTAATTTTCCATTGTTTTATTAAACCACTCGATGAAATTTCAGTGTCTGCACAAGGTAAATTATTAAATTACTGGATACTCAACTAAATTACTCGACGTGTCTGAATCAGCCTTTACGAAAAGTAGCAGGTTCCAATTTTCTTTCGAGAAACGTCTGTCTTCGTTGTCACGAAAACTATCAGGTTTCGAAAACCAGCACGTATGATCGGTTTGCCACGAAATGTAGCATGTTCCGTCTGTAGCGACGAAAAGCAGCACATTTGGATGATTGGCTACGAAAAATAGCATCTATCGTATTTCGCTGCGAAAACTAGGTACTTAGCACGTTTCAGCGGTTCGCCACAAAAAGTAAAATATGCTCGTTTGTAGCAAGGAAAAGCAACACATTTGGATGGTTGGCTACGAAACACCGAGTGCGTCAACTTAAATACAGACGCGATTTTTATTTAGTAGATACTATGTCGATAATTTATTAAACATGAAAATACCGCACTTAAATTATGTAGATTCAAATTTTCATACGTGTTCCCTTTTGGAGAATAGATGGAATTATTATTTATTAAACAATATTCTCAAAGTTTGAATTCCCCGAATTCTGCAAAATGCACTTCAACGATTTAAACTACTTAGTTTCTGTGGTACCTATAATCCAAAACGTGCTATTCTTCGTGGAGAAACAGTATAACGTGTCAGTTTTCGCCGCAAATTCCCAAATGTGCTATTTCTCGTGGCGAAACAGTATACCGTGCTATTATCGCCGCAAAATAGGAAATGTGCTATTCTTCGAAGCGAAGCAGTCAAATATGTTAGCTTTCGCGGCGGAAGACCCCAAACGTGTTAATATTCGTCAGAAACAATGGAATGTGCTTCTTTACGTGGCAAACTGAAACGTGCTGCTTCGCGCAAGAAAAGTTAACTGTCCTACTTACATTTCGTAACGCACGTGCGTCGATATAATAGCTACATAAACAAGCGACCGTCCGCAAGTAGGATGAAAAATTTCCCAAATAATGCGCTGCTAGAAGAAAAACCTCTCGCTCCATCGCGCTAACTTCAATTGACTGATTCTTTTCTACCGCAACATAAACTAAAGTAGAAGATCAACGAAGTCTATTAGGGTAGGGTGGGACTGAAAGTCCTGTTTTTCATATGAACCTTTGTAAAATTTAGTAATAATAATCTAGAAATATACGGTGCTATTTTGTATAAACTGCAACTATTATGCTTTAATTTTACAAAGTTGTTGGTTGATAGTGTTATTTTTTCTTGATCTATACCACAAAATGTTTGACTAATTCAAAATGGACTTTTTGTCCTTAGAATCTTCTAACCAGTTTTCCATGCAACATAAAACAATATAAATAATATACCTAATCAGAGTTTCGACCGTATTTTATAGAATAATTCCAATAAATGAGAATAATATCGGCACTTTGCTTCGGTCAAATAATTATTTATGTAATATAATTACATTACATAAACGCTTAATGTAATTACATTACATAAATAATTATTTGACCGAACTAAAGTGCCGATATCATTCTGATTTATTGGAATTATTCTATAAAATAATATTTTCCTATAACAAAATTACCGAGACTCACTGAACACATCTACTTTTAAAATAACCAAATAGTTTTAAAAAATATACATTAGATTTTCCACAAAAAATTCCCCAACTATCCAACTATCCAAAAAACACTATTCAAAATTTTATTAACCCAAGTTTCTAGCGCTTATCGCGCCATTAGATAAACTTCCGTCCGAAACATTCTGTTACCCGTTGTACTTCGCGAGTTATACGCGAAAAATTGGAACGGGGCCCAACTGAAACACCGTTGCTCTTGTTTCGAGTCACTCTAAATCCCCGCAAAGTTGCGTTCTAACCGGTGATTCCGGGTCCGCGGTGTTCCTTGTAATCCGAGCGAGTTTACCCTATCAAAAAGAACACATTGCCCGATCTACGGTTACAAACAAAAGCTTGGCGAGCCTGCTCGTCCTTGGCGTTTATTACCGCGAACATTTCGCCGTCCGTTTCCCTTCTTCTCGCCTCGCGGCTGACGTCATATCCTTAAAAGAAGCTCGGTAAGAGCAGCGATAAAATTCTGTTTCGAGGCTGCGGCCTGTCCATGCGTTCCTACGGTCTGCGTATCAATGGCGGCTCTGGATCTTACCGATCGTTTGTGTTCTGCCCGCGCCACGCCGCTTCCTGGCGTCTACCGAGGTCATTCCCTCCTCCCACGCCGGAGAGGAGATACACGCGAGGAACGATCGCTCGCCGCGTAGATATCGAGAGATTCGCCCGGGAGCGGCCGGCCAACCGGGCGAATGGTAATTTCGCGCGACCGCGGACGCCCGAGATGCTCCTTAATCGATCGCGCTACGGTCAGAGACGCTTTCAGGGGCATAATGAGATAGCAGCCGGCGCTGGCTCCGCATTGATTTTCAACCGGAAACTAACTCGCAACGGTGGAAGCAACAAGTAATTACTTTAAAGAAATTGAATTACTCCAGCTGTACAGGCGGCCCCCGCGCGCTTCGCTTAAGTACACTCGCGCTCATTGTAATCGAATCACCGAACATTTTCGTCTAATCAAGATTGTTTGCGCGACGGCAACGTTCCCCGTGGGAATAGCTTCATTTTTTTTGTCTCCTTTTCGCCGGGCTTTCCGCGGCAACCCTTCGCGTCTCGGCTCGGCGAGGCTCCGCTCGCGCGCCTCCAAGAGGGGTGGCAGCTCGGCGGGCATTCATCTCCCGCCAGGGAGGGACGGGAGAGGAGAGGACGGGAGAGGAGAGGACGGTTTTCGGAAGACGATCGCGCCGGTAACGTTTCCTCCCCGAATGCGCGCCGGGACCCTCGGCCACCTTCTACCCTTTGAACTTTTAAGAGACCACTCGACACTCGGAAAGATGCCTCTGAGCGTTCAATGAGGCTAATACCACCGAGGGTGCGGCCCTTAATACGGTTATGGGACTCCCTCTCTCTCTCTCTCTTTATCTCGCTCGCTGTCCGTTTCCCTTACGCACGGTACACTCGCACTTGCAGCCCAGTAGTCGCGCGAACCTCTTTACTCCCGACCCCCGACGGGGGGGGGCGGTTGATTTGGGCGCGAAATTGCCCGACAAAATCAAATTTCATTTCGCCCGGGGCGTGTCTGGACAATCGAGCGACCAAGTGGCCACCGGCCAATCTGACTATCTCGTCAAGCAATTTTGACGGTGATTACTTCGCTCGCCGCTGCCTTGCCCGCGACCGAGCACCGGAGTGCCTCGCGCGGCCAGCCCGCTCCTCGTCTCTCGCTCTTAGCCCCGCCGGTAATTTAACGTCCTCCCACGAAAACGCGTTTCCAGCATTTTCTCTCCGACCCTTATCCACCGTCTCGCCGTTTCGCCCTTCGTAAATACAATAATCGCAGGTTGCCGCGCGGCGAGACAAGAAGCCCCCTCTCTTGTACTCCCTGCCACGGCGGAGTACCTGTCATCGCCACGCTTGTAATTTAAACTCTTCGCGAAACGAATTTTTTTCTCCTTCCCCCCGCGCTCGGATTCTAATTACGCGACCATAGCCTGGGAAACGTATCAAGACATCCGTTACCGAGAACTCCTTTGATACCCGATTATATCGAGCGCGCCGCGTTGGTAACGAAGAAGAAGAAGCGGCAATTAATACGATTCCACGCGAAGTCTCGCGAAGTTCGACGAGGCTTCCGAGACCTCGGACGAGGTCTCTCCGCGAGATTCCCGCGCCCGGCTCGCCCGCCAGACACGCGATCACGCCGAGTACGAGGAAGGGATCTAGCGAATTTTCCTCCGTCCGGCCGGCAGAACGCAAAATTTCCTCCGCCGGCTTCCTCGCGCATGTGTGAATGCGCCCCGGGGTAGCTTCCCACGCGGCGGCACCCGCGGGGACGAAAGCTCGACTTATCGTGGAAAAAATCTACGAATCTACGAAAAAACACAAGGAGACAGGTCGCGTGGGTGTGCGTGTTTGCGCGGGGCCTCTGTGCTCGCGTTGAAAGACGCGCCATGGCTCTTTGCTTGGCCCGGGTACACGGGGATTATTCTAGCGGATCGTGCTACACGCGTGTGCGTGCAACGAAGATCGGGTCCAAGTTTATAAGGGTTCCTGGAAGGGCGGCGACCTCCCTTGTGCCGCTTTCATCTGGACCGCGTCCTTCTTCCCTCCGTTCTCTCCCACTGTCTTTCTCAGTGTGTACGTCCTCTCCCTTCCACATCTTCTTCGTCTCCAGCCGCTACCCACCTCGCCGTTCCTTCTCTCACCTTTCCGGCCACGATCCTGTATCCCTTCGTCGGCTCCCCCGCTGCCTCCCTCTCGCGGCTGCCGGAGGTAAAAAAATACGCTCGGCGCAGCTCCGAATTTCTCGCCCGGACCCGTAACTCCGCTGTCGTTTTTCGCGCGCGAACGATTTCGCGAGAGAATACGGTTCTCCTCGAATGGCTAAATCGAGGATCGATGCAGGTGCGGCACGCGAGCTTCGATAAGGCGACGGGCCAACGTTGTTAGTGCCCCGAGAAGTCGATCGAAAGCACGGCGAACGGGGTTAAAAATGATGGGAAATGTGCCGCGCGGCGCCGAGCGTCTCGCGCGCGCGGACGTGACGGCGTAAAAGTCGATCGGCTGGCAGTGACTCTCGAACGTGCCGCCCGTTGGACGCGGTTGTCAGTTCGAGCCTTAACGAGATTAATTAACACGCCGAACCGCGCTGGCGGCGCGACGTGCGAGGCGTCCGACTCGAAAACCGGTACAGAAGCGCGAATCTCCCGCCTTCGCCTCGCACGGAATAATCGAGTTTCACGCCGCGCCGGAGAGAGTTCTCTCTATGACTTTCCGGTGGCGGGCTGCGCGTTTCATTCGCTCCTGTGTCGGGTCTCAAATTTCCACGTTCCCCGCGCACACCTACCTGGTGCATGTGCCGCACCGCCGTCACCGTGGTCGCGTCGCCTCCGTGCCTGCCGAGTAGCTTCTACCTGCGCGCTCGTCCCCCAGACGCTCGTGGAAGCACGCAGTTCTGTTCCTGGGTCGATAGAAATTATTGGGGAACCGTGGGTCCAAAGGAAACGGCAGATTTATTTGATAATGCGAAGGTGTTGTATCGAGATTTGTTCGTGCAGCGTTAATTAGATATTGTGTGAAATTATTTGGGGACACTTGGGGACGTTCGTGTTTAGAATGACGTTGAAACGTCACTGATGGGTCATCCTTCGTATAGTTAGATTTTAGTAATCGCGTTGATTACCTTTTCTTAAGTTACTGAGCATAGGCATGTATCTCATTTACGAAATTAGTTAGGTTACATTGTACTGTTGTGTATATCAGATACCAGTCGTTATAATTTATTTATTTATTTATTTATTTATAAACGGGAGAACCCTTTAGTGTGCAAGTTGTCACAGATAACACAAAGATTTAAAAGATAACATGAAATAAAATTAAATAAAAGAAAATATAAAATAAAATAAAATACAATACAACCGAAAACAGAAAAATAATAATTACTGTTTTGCGATCGAAGGGGCGAAAGTAGGGTAAAGGACCCAAATATTGTCCCCTGGATTCCTATGGTTGCAGTTAGTATACGTCTGTATTCTGGCAGATTTGCAATTAAAAGATTAGGGTAAATCCGGGGGAGACGGTCAGGCCGCGGAGAGTTTGTCGAGTCGCTATATTTCAAACTCTCCACATAAAAATGCGTTAAAGTGCAGACCAATTACTTAATCTAGAAGCCAAACAGTTGAATGAATAGCGTCATTTCGCTTGTTTCTGTGTTTTTCTGGGTTCATAGGCTTCAAAGGGTAAATTGAGGAGGTTAAATTTAAACTCTTTTGTCAAACTTTTGTATTTAAGATATACTTCTAAGTTTATTTTTGTTTAATGTTTGGAATAATAAGACAGTAGAGATATTGAGGAACAATTTTTCAGTTTATTTCCCGTTTTAAAAACATTTTCTTGGGGGACGAAATTGGGAACACTTTTTTTCAGATCTCATAATTACATTTGCCGATTCGTGGATACATAGAGAAACGTTAAAAAAAAATTCATGCCAAGTGCCAGCTTATTCTAACATTTTACACACCCTCTACAGTCAAATACAAATGGGAAACGAAATTTGGGCCCTTCACAGAATCTCGCAAAATATAATCTAATTACAACTTACAAATTACGATTAAAATGTAATTGTGTAGTTGATTACATACTTCTTTCCGTAATCGTTAACGTAGGTGGTTGACCACAATTTTATCAACTACCTAAATTAACGATTACAGAAACTAACGTGTAATCAACTACACAATTACAGTTTAATCTTAATTTGAAAGTTGTAATTAGATTACATTTTACCCCACACTGGCCCTTCACACTTGCTTATAAAGTTTTCAGCTCTAACGTTATCTTACATGTTAAGATACTCCGCGCGTGGAATATTGCTATTAAATAAATGAACCTAGCAAGGCGAACCGTTGCGTGAGACAAACCGAGCGCAGCAGGCTAACCTGTTAACTCGACTAGAAATGCTCCCTGTGTATTTAAAGATATTTAAAAGCGCATTAGCGTGTTTTGCTGACAGCAATGCGGGGACTTTGAGAAACGACGAGCTAAATCGTCTTTCTCTGTTGACAAGCTAAGTGAAACGGTTCGATGAAAAATGGTACGAGGAAGCTCTTACGTTTCTTCACAGTGTGTAGTAAACTAATGTATCGTATATGTATTGTCTCCGATATTCCTACGATCTTCTCTAATTCCGTAGATGTTTCACGTGTATTTGGTGAATATTTGCACGCGGATTATCTTCGTTCGCAACCGTTGGTATTCCCGCATCTTCGAGAGTCTTGTCTCCGGATCGAAGCTTCCTAAATCAAAATTGTGCTTTACAATCGCTAACAGCATCTGCCGAAAGTGCTCGGTGTTTTTCTTTCGAGCTGCTTCTGTTGCCTTTCGACCGGGATTAAACTCGTATTTTTACTTGCGCGCACACCGTGTTTAATAAGATTCAGCTGACTCCAACGACGCAGTTTATCTTGAAACTAAACGAATGACGAATCTGTAGATAAATGGCGTTTGGTAACCAGGGACAACTATACCTGATATAGAGTGACGAAAGAAACGATAAAAAAAGCGACAGAGCATTCCGCGGGACTTGATACTGTATTGTCTGCCGCAGAGATGCTATCGATCCGTTATCGTTACCAACGAATAATTTTCTGTGAATGCAAATGAATTAACAGTGGAACGACGCAAGGACGTGGCAATTACTTCCAAACGGTTTGGACTTTCATTGTAAAAGTTTGCAGATTTTCGATTTATGTTAAGCAGAATAATTGAGATTTAGGAAAAAAGTTGGAATCCTTCTGGGCTTTCTAGAAATAACGAGGGAACATCCCGAAAACGGAAATTCAAAAAATTTTGAAAGTTTGTGAATACATATGGGGAACTTTCTGATTACAACGCAATTTTTGTTTGCTACCCAAATTCACTTTAAGGGCGGGTAATTCACCCCTGAAAATCCGGTTATTTTCCGATTTTGTGTTATAACTCCTGAATTTTAAAATAATTTTTTTTACCAAATGATCTAATTAAACATATAATACTTTTAATGTAATACACATCAAATTTTTATTTTATACAGTTGTTTAATAATGAAATCCAAGTTAATTCAGAATGTTTTTTGTATAAAATCATTAATAATAAGATACTCGGTAACATATAAAATATTGAAAACTTAATATGAAGTAATAGGATTTAGGCAATAATTTTTTAAAGTGATGCAACTGAAAGACAAAAAGGCTGAAATTTTCATACAGGTTCAGATTCATATACAATTGAATCAAACCTAACACGAATACAATGTTTATTTATTTATATTTATTTAATACCAAGGTGGATGTACCAGTAAATGAACACGTACCGGTGAATGGACATTTTTTATCCAAATTAGTAAAATAAATTATTAAACTAAGCAACTAATTAATTAGAGAATTCTTTCAATTTCTTGCTCCATATCCAAACAATTTTTGTAGCACGTGGAATCAATCGCGTTGCAAACATAATTTTATAATAGTGTTCAATCATTATCCTTAAGTGTTCATTTATTGACGCGTTTCTTAATAAAGATTTAATTAAGCTATAAAATAGAATTTCGACACTTCAATTTTTGGCCGATGTCCAAACAAATAAACGTACATTCCTGTCCCACTGTACGTCGGTGCAATACCCTCGCATCTACTAATAACGATTTCCTCTGATTTCAGGTAAGTCCTCTCCGAAATCGCTTTGCCAGGCCGCACGCCACGCTGTTTCCGGTAAGTCCCCCTTACCGATCGTTTAATTTTCAAAACGAGACTCGCCGAAGCCACGCTCCCGCCGCGCGGTATGCGTGCACCGGCGGTCGTGACGCAGAACGTAACGCATTCTTTTCCCTCCCTTTCCCTTCGCCGTTTCGCAACGCCATACGGCCGATCCTCGACATTCTTTGGCAGAGTCGCGTATGTAGATCGGCGTCTCTCGGCTCGGGCCCCGTTGCGGCTCGATGATGATGTCGCCGGACAAGGAAGCTACGGCGATACACGGATCTCCTTCTCGGAGAAGCCTACGACGCAGTTGCGCGTACCTACCGCGGGAGCAACTGCGTCGTTCGAATAAGGATCGTTGGGAAGCGAGGGGAGGGAGAGAACTCTCACGCGCGCGAAACGGAGAGAGAGAGAGAGAGATAGAAAGAAAGATAGAGAAAGAAAGAGAGAGAGAGAGAGAGAGAGAGAGAGAGAGAGAGAGAGAGAGAGAGAGAGAAAGAAGGAGGAGAGGGTAGTGAGCAGAGAGAACGAGAAAGAGGTCGAGAGAGAGATAGCGTAGTAGAAGGCAATGTAGATTGAGCGAGAACGAATGAGGGGGGAGAAAGAGAGTGAGAGAGAGAGAGAGAAAGAGAGAGAGCGCTGTGAAGTTACAGGCCGGTCACGTGGTCCCACGTTCTTCTCGCGTACCTCCTTCGTGTGGCCCCTGTGGCGCGCGTGTGCGTTTGGCGCGCGCGCGCGCTCACCCACGTACGTACGTAAACGGTGCGTCAGTGTGCCTCGGCGTTGGAGGGGGCGGTCGAGCCCGAGGGGTGGGGTGGTATGCGGGAAACGTTTTCCTCGGTTCCCACGGCGCGACGCCTCCCTCCTCTCCCCCCTCTCCTCCCATCCTTCTGTTGCCCTCTGTCGGGCGTACAACCGCGCGAGCGGTCTCGTACACCTAATACCCCGGCGCGGCGCACACGGAGACACTCGCGATCGCGCTTGCACGTACACGCTATCCCTCCGCCCGAAAACACCAGCCATCCGTGAGAGGGGGAGGGAAGGGGGAGAGAGAGAGAGGCAGCGCCGCCGCTGGACCGCCTGAGATGCTGCGAGCCTCCGCAGCGCGATCTCCGGCCGCCCGTACCATCGAAAGACGAAGAGAGGGCGTACTCCGTTGCGGATCTACGCTCGAGTGGGTGTACGTTGCGTCGCGGGTGCGTGTACGCGTGCGTATCGCCGTGGGGGAAGAAAAAAAAAAGAGGAGAAAACGAACGGCTCTTCCGTTTTTTTTTCTCTCTCTCTCTCTCTCTCCCCCTCCGGAGCCGAGCGAACTCGCGCCACCTACGATTTCGGAATCTCCCGGCAAACGATGCGAGGCCGAGGGTGACCGGGAGGACGATCCTCTTGCCGCTTCTCTCCCGGAATCTGTTTTTTTTTAATGTTTATGTCTATGTAAAATCTATTTACACGATTGCAATTGGAGATGCCTCTGTGAACTGAGATTGCCGCGTCGATTGATGAAGTATCGATACCGTTAGGCTCGCGTACAAGTTCCCATCTAACCCGGGCGCATCGCTAACGAGCACTCGGCGCTGATACTTTCTCGTCGCCCGCGTAGGTATTCTATCCCGTGACGTCATACTTCTCTCCCGCTAGGTACGCGTCGATTAATTCCGCGGGAATGCGTTCGTTCCGCGAATCCTTGGGCGGCTGGTGGGATTCCTGTAGAAAGAAGAGCCCTCCGAGACGCGTCCCGCTCGTAGCCCCCAGGGGGGGGGTTCAGAGTTGAGGCGAACGAGCGGTCCCCGCATTCTCACGGCGAATTATGCGCCGCTCGAGCGCCACTTCTTCCAGATACGTCGTTGACCCTTCCGTCCTGTCAACGCGGTCGCGAGCGTGCGAGTCGGGTCGTAGTTAGTGGACAGCCACGTGGTTCGAATACCGGCTCCGCAGTCTCCGCGATTGCCTCCGCGGTCGGTATTCGAGATTCGTACTCGGGCGCGTACAGTGTGCCCACGATGATTCCAAGCCAGGCATTTCCCTCCCTGCTCGTTCCCTTCCCCCTCTCTCCCCTCCCCACCGCGGACCCTCTTCTGCCGCTCGGCCCTTGGCCTCCTCGGGCTCCCTCCTGAGACCGACCGCTCTGCCATCGCATTGACGACATTCTCTCACGTGCCGGCCACTCGTGTCGCGTCCGTCGTTCCTGGTAACGAGAGAAAGATCAGGGAAGAGGGCGGGAGGATTCCACTGGCATACGTCTGTTTCGGAATATTTCTACGGAAATGACATCGTAGCGGGGCCACCTGTACCGCGGCTACGGGGTTCCTCGACTTCTCCGAGTAACTCCCCGCAGAGTTATCCGGGACAGTTGGTTCCAGGGGCATGAGATTTCAGGGGACAGGAAAAATCCCGCGGACAGTAGCGCAAAGGTGATCGATAGGTATATCCGAGGCTGTACGCTGATCGCTCGATGTTCCCCGAAGGGAACGGCTTTACGTACGTTCCACGCGGGGACGTGGAACCCCGCGATGGAATTTCGAGGAACCTCGGAACGAGAAAAAGAGGATAGTAGGAGAGAGAGATGAAGAGAGATGTGGCGGTAGGTGGTGGGACGGTGGTTGTCGTTTGGTTCCTGGTGTTCTTGCTGCATAGCCGGGTGCTCTCGAGTACCTATCCACTCACTCCCTCGTACCAAAAGGGCAGCACACCTTGGCTGGCCATTGGCTCTCTCCCGTCTCCGTTGCACACCGCCGAGAGCCTCCTCGGCCGTCCCTTTCTTTCCCATCGTCCAGGTTCTCCGGTGTTCCACATAAATACACAAATACCCTGGCATAGCCGACTGGCGCGTATATACCGGGACCACGGCCGCATTCCACGACCCCCGCCCTTTCCCTCTCACCTCTGCCTCTGCCCTCCCGCTTTTTCCCCCCCCTCCTCCTACGGGTCTACCCTTGTGTGCCCGTCACTACTACTACCACCGGGCGGCCAGCATCACCGGCACCACCATCGCCATCACCACCACCACGGTCGTCACTATCGCGCCGCCAGCCAGGGCCCATCTTCTCGGGCCCTTTACCTCTCTCAGGCCACGAGAGTCCCCCCCTCCCCCCACCTTCTGGCGCGTCCAACCTCCCCCCTCTCCTTGGCCCCCTCGCTTCGCTAGCTTCTCTCGCCCTTCGCACTCGCTCGTACGTTCGCTCGCTCGCGCGGCGCCACCGAATGCCTTCGTAGGTTCGTTCTCTTCTCGCCCTTGCGAGGGCTCCTCAGCTTCTCTCTACACCTTCATTCTTCTTCGTCTTCTTCTTACGCTTCCTCGCCCCACTCCTACCTGCCATCTCGCTCCTCTCGCGCCCCGGGAGACGCACACGCAGGAGAGAGGCTGCCCACGGACCTGTGTATACACACCGACCAGCAGGAATATTTTGTTTACCTCGCTCCCAGTTCTTTGAATTCTGCGCCGGCAGCACCGGCTCCGCGTTCTTCTTCGGCCCCTTCTTCCTCGTATCCTGCGGCCCTCTATGGAGGGACCAAGGACTCCCCGCGAGAAAGACAGCCAGCCTCTGCTTTCCCCCTTCTCGATCGGGAGCGACGACTCGATCGCGAGCCATTTTCGTCCCTGCCACCACCTGTTTTCTTTCCTCCGTTCTAATGCTTCCCTTCTCGATTCCACGCGCGGTGTGGGGGAGACACCGGGGTTTGTTGTCCCAAGGGGTGGGTTGACTAATTGTTAATAACTTTGCACCGACGTATGATCTGCTGCGGAAAGATTCACCGTAGAAAGAAGTCACTTCTACTATGCCATGCATTTATGTCCGACCTCTTAGGGATAACAACCCTAAATTTTACACTATGATACAAATATTATAATTAATGTTTAAGTTGAAATTTTTTCAGCTTATTATTAATCCTTCGTGGTCACACCTTCTTATAATCACAAGTTGGTCACATGGGGTTAACTGTACTCCAGCGTCATTTTTTGAGTTACCATTTTGGTATTTTTGAATCTTTTAACTTTTCAGTGATAATTGTACATTCGTAATACTTATACAATCATGGTCTAATAGTCTTTTTCTAGAAATGTAAATTTTGATATGATAAAATTTGTAGTTGAAAACGAGCGATTCTCCACGATTGTGGGAAAAAAGCAATTTTATAATTTTTTTATTTATTTTTTTTTTTTGCTATGTATCCCCTTTGGAAGTCGTAAATTCGCGACATTTTAACTTGAAAATTATTCTCGGGGTACAATACACCCCGTGTGACCACGAAGGGTTAAAGTATGAAAGAAAGAAATTAACATTTTAAAATGAAACGACTCTTCTGACATTGCGTTACTTTATTACCAATGAGATAAGTTACTAATAACATTTTCTCAACTGATTTCACCTACATATAGTCAACCTACCCTATACTATAAGTCAACCAACCCCAATCGTATCGCTGGTTGACCAGCATGGAAGGTGTTAGGAAAACATTAAAATACCTTAATTGTTATCACATTGAGTCAACATTACCAATTTACTCAGACAGCCAAACGTATGCCCTATCAAATATACTAACCGGTTTAATGATATTTCGCCCACATAATTCATCAAAAATCAAAAACTGAAAAACTCGTCTACCATCCCCTCTCACCCCTACTTTCCGCGAGCCGGCGCGCCGATTGGGAACGTTTCCGGGCTGCCTGCGGCCAGCGAGCGAGTCGGGATATAGGCTCCCCGAGCCCCGGTATCCGGGGAAATCGAAACGGAATCGGTCGCGCGCCGTTCGAGTCCCCTGGAATCCCGAGATTCTCCAGCACGCCGAGGCAGCGCCGAGCCTGCGTTTGCATGCGCGAGCCCGCGGTGTCTGTGTTTATTCGGAGCGACGGTTCCCGAACGGGAGGATCTCGGGTGTCACGGGCAGGAAGTAGGGTCCCTCGGAGCTGATTCCTCGCGGCGAGAGCAAGGAAAACACGAGACGACGCCCGGAACGAAAGAAAGAAATCTCTCGCGTTGCCGTATTTGTCGAGATTACGGGCCGAAAACACTGGCGGCCGGGGGTTCACCGCACCGAAGGGGTTAAGGAACGGGAGAGATAAAGCTCGTTATCAGAAATTTCCCAACCGGAGGAACAGCCGACGAGGGCAGAAAACACGCGCGGGGCCCGTCCTCTCCACGGTTCCGAGAAACGCCGCGCGTAATCAGCGCGTGCACCTTTTGTACGAGCGCCCGAGCGAAGCCACTCGCCCCTTTATCGCGGCTCCTTCGACACTTTTATCTCCGTTCTCACGCTCAGATTTTTTCGGAGGGGAGAGAGAAAAAGAAAGAATGAAAGAAAAAAAAAGAAGGAAAAGAGGAGGACGCCCGCGCGCGGCCCGTCGTTGACCGTGGCCCTGCTGTTGGTACGAGGCAGAGGCGGCGTGGAACGACTCGGCACGCATACACGTTCCGCTGGCAAACGGGGCTCCGTTTTCGTAAAAGCATGCACTTATTCCCAGCGTCCCGTGGCTCTGCGGGCGCAGCAACAACGGGCGGGCGAGGAAAGAGAAAGGGAAAGAGAGAGAGAGAGAGAGAGGGAATATACGGCGAGAGGCTCCCGAATGAGATATATAGCAGTGAGCAACAAATGAGGTCCTTCCGAGAATCGGGCCACCGACACAGTGCCCGAAACGCACAAGGGGGTGAGAAACACCCCGGTCGGTTCTCCGCTACGCGATGGCTACGAACGATCCTCGTGCTTCTTCCTCTCTCTCTGCCCCTCTCCCTTCTCCTGCCTCCTTTATTTTTTTCCCCTTCTCAAAACCTGTTGGAATTGCATCCTGTCATTCTTATTTTTCCCAAAGAAAACAAATTCCTACGCTTCCTCGCGTTTCGCCGCTTTCCCGCGCATTTCTAATAATCTCAACAGGTCCCATTAAACCCGTGTTTAAGCTTCCCGGTGCTTCTGCGGGCCCTCGAATTGACCCACAGCTGTGTACTTTTAGTGAGGAATTTGTTTGAGAAATTCCTTCCGCCGCGCGTTGTCCAACATTTCTCCAGAATTTCGAGAACCAGCCTCTCCTCCCCCTCCCGAGTTGTTTTTACTTCGTCGAGGGTTCGTCGACATCGCCGGGGAACCCTCTCGAGGACTACGCGCCGGGGCCTCCTTGCATCCCTCCGAGGAAGATGGCTCGCGGGGGGAGGTGAGGAGGGGAGGGGCGGGGGGGGGGGAGGGGGAAGCAGCAGAGGCGGTGAACCGCCTGGCGCCATAGCGAGAGCGCGCACACCCCCGGGGTCCGCCTGGACCACCGAGTCACGTGACCGTCTGCATTCTGTGTTTTCTGTGAATGACTGGGCCCGCCGACCAATCGCGGCACGGCCGACAGAGGCAAGCCTTAGGCGCGGAGGCGCGACAAGAAGAAGCGCAAAGGGGAGAGACAAGGAGGGGAGGCCTTGCGCGCCGCTTCGAAACGTGGGGGCGCGCGCGAGCGAGCGAGCGAGCCGCGGTTTCTTGGCCTTTGCGGGCCAAAACTGGGCTTGGAATTCCTCTCCGAGGATAGCTCGGAAGGTTCGACTCTCCTCTCCGCTCTCTCGTTCCCTCCTTGGCCCCGCGGCCTTCGTCCTTTCGCGCGCGTCCCTTACGGTAGATCGAATCTGCGATCCTGGTCAACGAACGAAGTCCTCGATCCGCCAACGCCGCGCGGAACCCTTCTTCCACGACTAAGTCCCCTGCTAGATAAATTCCATTCAAGCAGTCCCCAAGCACTCTTCGTTTCGAGGCTGGAATTTCTAAGCAATCGTTAAACACCCTTCAATTTTATCCGAGAGGACAGAGTCTGTAAATATTCCTTCCAACTTACAATGAGCAGAAATTAAAATCCATTTCGCGTGGACGAACTTTTACACGCTCTTTATTATTAGACCACGATACTCGGACGCCTTCTTTTTCCCCACTTTCCGAAAGCCCGCGCGTCCCGTTGGCTGGTTTAATTGGAAAAACGTCCCTCCACCGTTTCCACGAAGCCGAGGTCGTAACGTTGCTTGACAAAATGCAGCCGTGGGTATGCCCAAGGGAGAAGGGATTCGGGCATGTGACGAAAGCAGCGTCGCAGGATTTTTTTCGGAAACTAGATACATCGACGGAGTTCGAATAGGACCGCCGCCGCCGGTGACCTGTGCCGGTTCTCGGAAAGGCGGATGCTCCTTTCGAAAATGTAAATGCAGGCGCCGGAGCCGGGACTCTCGAAGCGTTCGAACGGCCGAAAAAGAAAACCGAGGCGCTCTCTCGCCGCTGCCGAGAGATCTCTTTCTCCTCCCGTTCGTCCTCTTACCGCGCCGAGGAAACTTAACGAGACGTTCCAGGGGGGGTGGTCGCGGGGAGCGGAGGAAAACGCGTCCGCCCGGTGAGTTAGTAGCCGTGCTTCAAATTTACACGGCAATTTGCATCCCGGACAATTTAGCCGGCGCGATGAGGCGCGGAACCTCGGACGAAAATTTTTCTCGGACCCGCGGCTACGCGACGCCATTAATTCCCCGGGCAGTAAATTCCCCCGTCTGCCGTGGAACGCGCGAAAGGGACGGCGGGAGAAGTGCCGCTGAGAGACCAGGGGAAGGTCTTACCTCCTTGTCCTAGGATTATCTTAAATATTATGACTAGCCTCTTACCATCGCGCGCACAGCGTCGCCGAGGAGAGCCGGCGCGTGGGAATTCTACGGCCGAGGCTTTTTCACCCTTGGAAGCTGGATCCTCCGCCGCCGACACGTGGTGTCAAAGGGATCCACGCCCCGCGGGTCTCCGAAAGAAAAAAATCACGATATATGTATCGGCCGTGGAATCGACGCGGCGATAAAGTCCTCGCCGCGGCGCGAGATAGCCGACAGCAAACGGGGATGAAGAAAAAACCCGTGGATCTATGGCTTTCGAGTTCCTGGAACCGCTTGGAACTCGATCGCTGCGTTTTCCAGAAAAAAAAAATAGGAACACCCGACGGAGCGTATCTCTTTCTTGCCTTTTTTTTCCCCCCCGTTTCTTTTTTCGTCGCTTTTCCAATGATACAACCACGAGAGATTTACATCGTCGGCAACAATTTCGTGGGGCGTCTGGCGTCTGGAGGCGAGATAGGGAGGAAACGAGTGGAGCGCGGCGCTGGATAGAGGAGAAGGGCGAAAGGAGAGATCCTTGAGGGTTCCATCGATTCCAGGAACCTTGGGGTAGGTCCTCTCGGGAAAAAATGCGCCTATAAACCATGCACCGGGTCCTGGGAAAAGGGAAGAGATGTCGTGGGACATTTTTCCAACCGCGGCCACCACCGCCGCTGCTTCGTGTGTGCGAGAGAGCCACGCCGGTCGCGCGGCCGGCCGTGGGGAAGGGAATGAAAAGAGACGTCGAGAGAGCGTGGACGAATGAATGGGCAAGGGGCAGGAGAATAAGAAGGGAACAGAGAAAGTCGTCGAAATGGAACGACGAGCCTCGGAAATTTATGTTAAAGTCCGCGTTTCTCGGAAACTCATTGTCGATTCCTCATATGTATGCGGACGATTCGTCTCGTTCCGTCCGCGGCCGGTTTTCGGCCGTAGCGCGCGCGCGCGCGGACGGATGCCTTCCTGCGTGAGAAAAGCTCGAACACGAACAATTTATTCATCCGCGTGAGAGTGTGTCCGCGTCGTACAGGACGCGGGGACTTCTCGTGCGCGATAGGTTGGAACGCGAGGAGACCTCTTGCAAGCGCCCAGGCACTTTCCACAAGGAGTAGCTAAACAGGAGGGATTTCTCGCAAATGGTAGCCGAGGCTCAAGAGTCCCTTGTGGAAGACCACCCATCTAACTCGAGCCTAGCGCAACGTCGTCCAACTGTTCACGAATCGATACCGGAGTTGCCGACTGTTTCCTTTAAAATCTCGTTTGCCGAAACGATCGGCTTCTCGGGGCGGCGTGCCGGAAGACCAACGGAGAGGTCTTCTTGAATGCCGGGCGTACGGCTCGTTGAGAGAGTTGCTCGGCCGTAACGGGTCGCCTCCCGATTCCGATTCCGTGCTGTCAAACTCTAGCGGGCGCGACCACCTACTCGTAGTTGTCAAAGGACCACCTCGTTAGCGATATACGCGAAGGTCGGTCATAAAAAAGTGAGAAACCCGAGAGGGGAGCGGTGGCCGGTGCTGGTTTTCGATTCGAGGGCTCCTCTCCGCCGCGCTCTCGTCGATTCTCGGAAGGTCCGGCACCGAAATTCGAAGGTGCCGCGCTGCGACCTCGGGCAAATGGAGATTTCGTGTGTCTTGACCTTCGTCAAGGGAGGAGTAGTCGGCGAGCGACGGTGGAGGAGAGCATAGAGCTCCACGGGTTAGGAGGTGGTGGTGGTGGGGGGGGGGGGCGGGGGAGGGGAGGAGGGGTAAAGACTGATTCGAGCTGCTGCGAAAAGGGAAGGCACACCGCTCGTCACGGCGCTCCTACGCCGGCCGGCGTCTAACCTTCGCCGAACGCGCAATCTCCTTCGAAGAAAACAGTATCGATTAAGAGAGCCGTCTCTCTTTCTCTCCCTTCAGCCGCCTCGGCGACGATGCAGGAAGGAGAGGCGAGAGGGTGCCCGCCGGCGAACAGAGAAAGAACTTTCTTGCTTTCGCTGCGCGCGGAGCGAAATGAATTCCTGGGGGATCCGCGACACTTTTCTGGCAACGCGGGGACGAAGGAGCTCCCCGCTGCCCTTGCGAAATTCGTCTCGCGCCAGGACAGGAGTCTCCGTTTACGAAGGCGACGCGCTCGATCGCGATTCCAGAGGCGTCGAGCCGGGGAACCGCGCGACGGTGATCATCGTCGTCGCTGATCCGCGACGGGGCCGCGCCCGTCGAATACCGGAGAAAATTTGACCGCGAGAGCGGCTGCGTTTGCCCCGCGGGAGTGTTAACGTAGTAGGTATTCTCGCCCGTAGGGGCAGGGTTGAGGCCGGAGGGACGGAGGAGAGAGAGAAAAAAAGAGAGGAGCGGGAGAGGAGCGAAGGAAGCGAGAGAGTGAGAGGAAGAGAGAAAGAGGGACGGTGAGGCCGATTGGAAGGTGAAGATAAAGGGCTACGAGGCGGCGGCACGACCAAAGAGTAGAAGCCGTAAGAGGCTCTCTGCCTCCCTTCCTTCGGCCGGGGAGAGAAAAAGGAGAGCCACTCCGTTGCATGGAAAAATAAAGGAAAAAGGAAGAACGGAGAGGAGAATACGAAGAGGAGGACGAGGGAAGAGGAGAGGACGATACGCGGGGGGAGGGGGGGAGGGAGGGAGCGGGAGAGAGAGCGAGCGCGCGAGAGATAGGGCGGACGCGGGAGAGAGATCGAAGGAGAGGCGGCCTGGGCCTGTTGGTATCTTGGCCAGGATCGCCGAGCTTCGGGGCCTTATTGTGTTGTATTGCCTCGGGGGCTCCGAAGGTGAAACACGGGGCTCCGTTCGTCGAATCTACCCCTAGTTATACACCATGTTATGATACGCTTCTAACGACCGTGAGATGCCGATGATGAGAGGCGGTTTTACGCTCTCACTCTGGGCCCCCTCGCTCCTTTTATCTCTGAAATACGGCGGGACTGCGGCCGAATTCTGTCACGACACCAACGCCGACTCCACGAGTCTCCACCCTGACGACTCCCTCTTCTCCCCGCTCCTCGCTCGGGGCGGCAAAATACACTTTCCCCGCGGCTCCTGACGAAATCAAGACGAGAGATCCTTCTCTTGTCCGTCCCATTTTCTTGGGATGATTCCTATAAATGGGAACGTGAAAGTGAACAGCGGGAGTAGAGTAGAGTCAGCCGCCTCGGATTTATCTAAATTTCTGAATTGAAACGATCAAAAATTGGTATATGTTCGTGGAAGAGATTTTAAGATTGACAGTGCAGAGGAATATTAAGAAAAATGCTACTCGGTTTCGACGGCGTGGGGTAAACTCGGGTAAATCCGTGATAGATTTAGAATTTGTCTAATAACTTCTAATATTTATATATTCTGAAAGTCAGTCTAGGATATAATGATAGGGCAGACATCGGAGAAACAAATAATAGGTTAATAGGAATTTACTAAGTATATTTAATTGAAAATATACAAAATTGAAATACTCCGGTTACTCCGTGATAGTGCTTTGGTAACTCCATGATAGTTCTCGCTTTAGTCCGTGATTTGGCTATCAGCTATTTTTTTTTATATTATTTTACATTAATTTAAATGTAAAAGCCTTGAAAAAGCCTTATTTTTTACAGTTAGAGAACTGCACTTTGTTCAAAGGATCGTCACTTCCAAAAACCTAATTTTCCATGTTTTTCTGAAAAGTGAACTACTGATCCATGGTCAACTACTGGTGCCTTTACCTTAATGCCTTCTTATATAATAATTTCAAGAGTAAGACTTGTTAAATTCTCATTTTACCATCACTTACCCGCAGTTTGAACTTTCCATTTATCTTCTAAAGCAGATATAACACAAAATCCTCTGTTTTCAAAAGTTCAAAATCAAACTAAAAATCTTCAATCACTTCAATCACCTAATTACTTTACCAAAACAAACTAGAACACGTGTCTGTTAGCTTTTGTTCCATCCAAACAGAATCGAACAATTTCAAGTTACAGACAAATAAAAAATTATCACGCAGTAACCTGTACCACGAACTTAGC
Source organism: Andrena flavipes (assembly GCA_963971345.1). Classification (NCBI taxonomy): domain Eukaryota; kingdom Metazoa; phylum Arthropoda; class Insecta; order Hymenoptera; family Andrenidae; genus Andrena; species Andrena flavipes. The sequence goes on from OZ020480.1 coordinate 2,976,299, forward strand.
CGAGTTTACCCTGCCCTCGATTCCGAATCGAGGGCTATTGGGAACGTTTACACGTATCCGACCAGGGCCCATTACAACGTTATGGTTTTCAAGCACGGCGGTCCGCAGAGTAATCCCGCACATTGACAAGGTAAACGGGTTTCTTTGCCCTCGCCTAATACCTCGTCCGTGATAATTCACGATCGGACGGTTCTGCGTCGTAGCGGTACGCTTGTTTATCCTCCTCGGAGCGAAGAGGGGAAAAAAAGAAAGGTAGCCGGAGAGTAAAAGCACCTGAGAGGCTGGGACAGGCGACGCCTAGTCTGCCTCGGGTAACCTCGGCGCGTATATTAACATATTAGACCAGCAATGACCAGCCAGGTCTGCTAACGATCCCTGATCGGTTGCGTGTCGCGCGAAATCGCCTTTCGAAACACCCCCTCCGTGCACGCTCGCGCGCCTCCCCCTGAACGAGAGCGTTGATTAAGAACACAGGGGGGGTGGTGGTTAAAGAAGTTTGCGCGCCGTCGAATCGACGAGCGTCCATTTTCCGCGAAACGACGGTCTCCTTTGTGGAAGCGAATTGTGCCAGCGAGAAGGATGAACAGGGACAAGCGGTACCGTAGGTCCGGCTCTGCGCAGACTGGGGGGTTGGCGGACATTCCACGGGCTCCAGGTAGCATTAAAGGAATGCAGATAGAATGAATGAGGTGGTCCTTGCCACTGCCGACCGGCGGATGCATAGGAGCGAACCCTCTCTCTCTCTCTAGCAGCTCTTACTCTCGCCTCCCGTTCAAGCATCGAGGAGACGGAGAGAGAGAGAGGGAGAGAGAGTGAGAGCCGGGTAGCGGAGAAAAGAGAGACAGAAGCGAGAGCACGGCGGAGGAGCACAGGAGAAGCGAGACGGAGAAAGGGAAACCGAGGCGCATTCCACGTTACCGCGATAATTAACGGCTATATTCCATCCCTATCCCACGGGACGATCCTCGGCGCGGTAAGGGCCCGGGAGTTGCTCCGCGCGTGGTAAGTGGAAGGGGCACGCAGAGAGCATTTGAATAAAAGGCGCGAGTACACGAGTTTCCTTTAATCAAGGAGATTCCTCCGCGGTAGCCACGGAGAAACTTCGGAGAGAGGATTCCTGGCCGGGGCTCTCGAGGGAGGGGGAGGGAGGGGGAAACGTGCCCGTCGAAGGGACCGACGTATCCGGGCCCTCGCCTCGCGGCCCGTGACTCGATACGCGCGACAACGGTGGACGTTGTCGAAATTCCACGTATCCAGTTATCGTGTTTGTCGTTTTCGTGTCAAGGTTCGCCCGTCATTCAGATAAATTCGTCGTCGTCGGGTGTTGCCGGCCGAGGCCGCTTCGTGCCGTGGGAGGAGGCGTCCTTCCCGTTCCGTTTGCTGGAACAACAAAGCTCGCTGCGCGTTGACCAACGCCCGGGGGGAGAGAGAAAAAAAAAATGCCCCGTTGTTGCGCGTGACGAGCGAGCGACGGTAGATATGAATGGCGAGGGCTATCGTCCTATACGACACTGGGTCACCGACTGATAATCGCGGTCGCCGGCTCGCAGGCAGAGAGAAACACCACCGTGGCCGATAACGCCTCGATCGGCCGTCGAAGGGATGGAATATTAAAAACCTAGGGATTCACTCGCGATTGCGTAACGATCGACGAAGGAGAAGCCAGGGTGAATAATCTGTGACACGTGCACGGCCACGGTTTCCAGGAAACGAACCGGGACCCTTTTCATTGCCACATTTTCCCGTCTGTTCGTAATCGACGCATCGGGACTTCCCCGATAACCGATGATACCGTTGCACATAAACTCTGCCACGTCTTTTTTTTTCTCTCTCTCCTTCTTCTCCGCGATCTCTCGCTTTCTCTCTTCTTCTCGCTCTCGGGCTCTATCTATCTGTACGCTCCTTTTTCTCCGGCGATTCGATAAGCGAGAAGCTCCGCTGGAGGGTGGGCCGGCAGGGGGGGGAACAGGGGGAGAGGCACGGGTGACGCGCATTCTGCTTCCTCGCTCGATGTTTCGAAATACTCCGCTTTCATTCATGAGCGCGCCACGACGGAAACGGGGTCCCTCTCTTTCCCACACGCCTCGCTCTTTCCCTCTGTTCTCTCGCTCCCACCCGCGGGCCGAGCTGACGAGCCGTCTCCTCGATTCAACGGAGTGATCAATGGTCGTTATCGCGCCAGATAATTTTCTAGGGCCGATAAAGAGGCGCCAGCATTTTTCACGATCGACAGCAAAGCAAACGTAGCCGCACGCGTGCACCGCTCCTATTACGAAGTGTCACACGTTATTGTGTCGATGGGACGCAATTAGTCTGCCCTACTACACGTATAACTTAGGTGGCTGATACTGGGCGGAGTACGTGTAGACTTCTTTTTTTCTTTTATTCGAAGACACGCGCGTAGGTTGGTATATGAAAATTTCAATAAGTTCGTAATAGTTTTCGAGGTTCTATTATCAGCTAGAAATCGAGGAATGTCTGCTCCCTCGTTTCCTTGAAGTCTCGCGAAGCATGCTAAACACGATTAACCAGCACGCGTTACGCAACGATAGTTCTTCCTTCCTCTGGTTTTTCCCCGGCAGCTTTTAAGAGTCCCGTGACATTATCAATACGCAACTGATACGCCACTCTGGTTACTCCGTATTCGTTTATTATCGTTCTATTTGTATGCAGCAAAGTTGTTTATATCGAAGCGTTCCTTCCCATTGAAAAAATCCTTCGACACGAGAAGTTCCACGTAAACTTACGGACTCGGAATTTCGTGGTACAATTCCCGCGCGTTTCGTGGCTGCCTCGCCGACAGTGATTCGTCGTTCATAGACGATCTCTCCGCCACGATTCGCTTTCGAACGATCGCGAGAGGTCGATAGGTCGCTGGATCCGTCTCGGGCAGAGCAATCGCTGCCGAGGATCGGCATCCCGATCGACGAGTCCCTTTCTCGAGCGATCGTGCCGCTCTAGCGTCTTTCCTTCGTTCCGACCGCTTTCCTCTTTCTCCAGGTTCGATCGTCTTTCGGATCGATCGCTCAAAGATCGAATTCCTGGCCCGCGCCGCGCCGCCTCGACGACCTAGAAAACCGGGAGGCCTACCGCAGGGGACCCTCGTGGAAAATTTTTCATTAAGCCTCTCTCTCCTACCTGGCGCCTGCGCCTAATCCAAATGCCTTTGCCTCTCCTCTCTCTCTTTCTCACGCACCACGCACGTTTACTCTCTCGCTCGCGCTCTCTCTCTCTCCCGCGTTCTTTCCCCGTGCCTCCCTCCCCCGCACCCTATCTCTTTCACCTTCCCCGGCGTAATCCTTTTCTCTTTCTCGTTCCTCTCGTTCCTACGTCTATGAATGGGATTCTTTCGAGCCGCGTCTCACCAGCGCAGGGCCAGCGTGTAGGTGCCGTCGCGACACACGCCGCGGTACTTCCCCGTCCCCTCTGCCTCTGGCTCGTACACCTTCACGGACGAGTACGCGTCTCCTCTTTCTCGTACGTATGCCCGGGCGAACGAGCACCTTCACGCATTCCAACCTACTCCCATGACGAAATTCAAGACGAGTCGTCGGCCCGATAGCAGCCCCGGCTTCTCGCCGTGTGTCGTCCAAGAGCAAACTTAGCGCGCCCTCGGGGAAGGGGGAACCCGTTTTTCGGTGTTCCAGCGGCGGCCGAGTTGATTCAAGAAACTCTTAAGTGGTCCCGTTTAAGATGGCCCGACCACCGCGGCGACCACCGCGGGAAAAAAAAGATTTCGAAAGCTAGAGCAAATCGGAGACGCCTCGTGGAGGTCGGCCGGCATGCACGGGGGGCTCTCGCGCGGAAACACGGACTCCTTCGAATTCTTTTCCTTCCTCTTCCTTCTCGACGACTTTCTGTAGTGGATTCAAACGATTCAAGATATTTTAAACTTCGTATGATTGAGCAGGTGCAGCTCCTTTAATAGAAAAAACTGTTTATAAAATTGTATAACAAATATTCTATAAGAAAAATATTAATATTGATATTTCTATTTTAAAAAAATATTAATATTGATATTTCTGTTTTTAAAAAATATTAATATTGATATTTCTGTTTTTAAAAAATTTTAATATTGATATTTCTATTCTTAAAAATATTAATATTGATTTTTCTGTTCTTTTTTAAATATTAATATTGATATTTCTAGTTTTTAAAATATTAATATCGATATTTCTAATATTTAAAAATATTTATATTGATATTTGTATTTTTTTTAATATTAATATCGACATTTCTATTTTTAAAAAATATCAATATTGACATTTCTATTTTTTAAAAATATTAATATTGACATTTCTGTTTAAAAAAAATATTAATATTGATATTTCTCGTTTCTTATCTGATTTCCATTTAACCCGCACCAAACGCTGAAGAATTTTTTTACACGTCATAACTCAGAAGCTCTAAAAAATGTAGCCGCACGCCTCTCGCCGCAAGGTCCTCACTTTTCTCGTATTCCATTCGATTTGAACCATTTCCCTTCGGAAAGAGTGTTTTGCATCGCGACCTTCATCCTTCCCCTCTTCACTTTACAGCCCAGGCTCCACTTGCCGCTCTCAATGCTACAAGAAGCCTGTCCCATTCACGGAAGCGTTTCCTCCCCGACGGTTCACGAAACCGCAACGGCTCGAGCCTGTCAATTACCTACGATATCGTCGCGGCCTTATCGCCCCCGGACCACTTCCTTATCCGGTGAATTGTCGCAATTTCTCCCACCGAAACGTCGCCCCCCCGGACACCTCTCCTCTCGCGAATTCATCGTCGCGCCCGGGAACCTGCCGCGGAAAAGCAATTTCTAGAACGCCGCGGCGTCCCAGGATCTCTTCTCCGAAGCTTCCCCGAAACGTGTTCCGTTGTCCCTTCTTAAACAGCGACGCGGCTAACGGTGCTCGGAGCGTGGTGCGCCAAGCGTGAGAAAGAAACGACGCGGCACGCGCGATAAGCGGTCCTACGTATTGATAAAGCAACTCGAACGGCCGAGCGCCAGAACCCCACAGCAAGAAACCTTAAAAAAAAAAAAAAAAGAGCGTCCCCTTATCGCGGCGATACGGTGCGTCCGTTTAATAAATCGATACCGTAAATTTCAACGCGCCCCTCCTGACCCCACGTAACGCGTAAACGCGCGGAGCCGAGGCGAGCGCGAAAAAATCGATCCCCGGCGATAATTAACTGCAACGGCGCGCGACGAGCGTTAACTCGCGCCGCCAAAGTGCAGGGAAAGGGGGCCGGAAATTCGAAAGAACAAGAGAGGATCGTTGGAAGCGCAGGAGGGGAGAGAGAGAGAGAGAGAGAGAGAGAGAAAATGGGGGCCTGCCGGTTTTATGGGCTGCGTAAACGCCGCGAAATTACGCCGCGTTCCACCCACGCGACACGGTCGTTCACCCGAAACGTATGATTTTCTTGTTCCGCCTTCGACGCGTGGTCACGCGGCGGCGGCAATTTCGACAGCCTGCTATTTCCATGACGCGTAACGATTGCCCGATGAGTGACATCGCGCGCGCGGCGGGGTCTTCTCCCCCGCTGTTTATCCCGGGGTCGTTTAACGATACCCCTGTTTCGCGTAATCGACGCGCCCGTTGCCTCTGCATTTTCCCCCGAGCCCACAGCGCGGCGATAATTAACGCGTCCATCGGCGCATGTGAAAAACTCGGGGATATACAGGGAAGTCTTTCGAGGCTTCGGTCGCGTCTGGTCGGGCCTCCTCGTGGAGAAGAATTGGGCGGGAAATTCGGGGCGACTCGATTCCTGGAAGTTGGGAGAAGAGAGGGCGAGAAAAAGGGCTGGACGGGAGGGGGGCGAGAGAGAGAGAGAGTGAGAGAGGGAGAGAGAGAGAAGGAGAGATCGATGGGTGTGGGAGTGCGGCGGGTGTGATATCCCTGCCAGGCGTTACAGCGGGCGGGTGTTACCACAGGGCGAAGGGGTGCGCGAGGGATAACAGAGGAGAGAGACAGAGAGACGGGGCCATGGGCCGCTGGGAGGGGCGCGGGAGGAGGGGAGGGTTCTATAGGAATTATATGATGGGAAGGGAAGCAATTATTGGGATGATGGATGGCCCCGGGGCGCCGCTGTAGTGCTTCTCTCTAACCAAAGATCTTTCTGTCCCTTCTGCCCCCTCGTCCCTCCTCGCGGTCTCGTTCGTGCGCGCGCTCCTTCGCATCTCACCGTCTGTCCCTTGGTCTCTTTCTCTCCCTTATCACCACCCATCGACAGTTACCGTCTTCCTTTCTCATTACCCTCCTACCTCGAGAAGCTTCTCCAGCGGGCCGAACCGACTCGATTCTGCGGGGCAGCCGATCGCACAGCTCTCCTGTCCACGAAATCACTAAGAAATCTACTGATTCGCGTTAAATAACGGCTGGGAAGACGCAACGATCTCTAGTAATTATCTCTGAACCAGCACGCGTGGCCACTCGTCATCGATGTGTTATAAAACATTAATACGTAACTATCAACTTCGTACGTACCATAAATAAAAAATTTGCGCGCAAACCATTCGCACGTGCGCGCTCATGCCTTCTGCGCCGAGCTTCGCGTCGTCTTCCCCATTTTTTTCTGCACCAGATTTGCACGGTGGTTGCGCAGAAAAAGAAGTGTTCGCTTCGGGAGGGTGTACCCTCTATGACCGTAAAGCTCTGCTGAAATTATCGTAACTACAAGGGGCTGGGGCGGAGCGTTTGAGAGACTCCTCTCGAGACTGCTCCTCCTGAACGTTGATTTCGTTGCCGCCAATACCCCGGGTCTGCCGCTTAATTCGATTTACCTAGCCGAGGGGGCAGCAAACGAAATTGCGCGCGGCAAAGGGCGTCTTCGTCTCGACGTAAGAGCCGAGGGGGTTGCCAACCCCGGCCCTCGAGCGCACGCACGGCTCTTCCCTCGCCCTGGCTTCCAGACGCATGCGTACCCTGGGTCTACCTAGCCGAGGGTGTGCGTACATCACTTAGGAACGGCCCTTAAATGGTCGCCGCGACGAAGGGAAAAGGCAGCATGGACGAAGGCAGCCGGAGACTCTCGGGGACTATTGAATTAATTTCTAATCATCTTCGATAACGCGGTCGGATGGAACAGAGGCGCGGCGTGTTCCTCCTCTCCTCCATTTACGTCGACTTCCAACGATTCCCAGGGCGTATTCGTTCCTCCTGAGCCGAGCCGAGTCTCGGAGCTTAAATCTCTTTCCCAAGGATTCACGAGCATCGCGGAACTGTAGCCCGGGTTACGAGCGGGTTCATCGATTTTCGTTTTGTGTTAAGAAAATATATTCGGAGTTCCATTAACGGACCTCCAGGTCCGCCGACAGGTAAACGCTTCGTGGGAACCGAAGTTCTTCTCCTCGCAAACTCTTACGAACCCTTTCTGCTTCTGGGGACTCCGTGCGCTGGACCTACGCGCCCGTAGATTGCCTTCGGGGACCGTCGAACGCGCGATTTAATTCGTAACTCGCGTCGCCGACCCTCCGTCGAGAGAAAAGTTCTCGGAGGGACGTCCTCGTATCGCGGGAGGCGCGGGCCCAGTCCGTCCGCAGCTCGCGCGCCACCGTCGAAGGTGAGAAAGTGAAGGAATCCGAAAAGGAAAAAGAGCGAAAGCCCGAAGGTGGAGAAAGAGGCGTAGACTGGCAAATGCCGCGAACGTATGAAAACAAATTACGAGGCGGCGTCTGTTTGTTGTGCTCCGTGATGGAGTCAGGGTGAAAGAGAGAGGAGCGAAGAAGAGGAGCGGGACGAAGGGGGGGACAGGTCGCGACGGTGTATTCTCCTTCTCTCGCTCCGGTTCCCCCGATCCTCGTCTGCACCGGTGCATACGTAAGAGTAGGTAGAGAGACCGTAGACGGATTCTCGAAGGTGCATTCCGTTCCCCCTCCCAGCGTTCTTCGTCGTGTTTTCTTCTTCTGCTTCTCCTTCTTCTGCATCTCCACCTTCTGCACCCCAGCCTCGCGGATGCGTAAACTTGATCATACTCTTGTTATGCCCCGAAGTCGCTCGCCCTTCCCCCGAGACCTTACAGCCTTCCCCTGAATCGCCAACTAACCGTTGCTCTTTATTTTTTACCGTTTGCACAAAATTAGGGAAGATGAAAGAAATTGAAAAAATCTCAAAGACGAATTCCCCGAAAGAGGAAATTAGAATTTTCCTCCTGTTTTCGAGGGGTGATTTCATCCCTTAAAATCGCATTACGACACCAAGGAAGAATAAGATTTTTCTGAATAGTTATTGCCTAGCTTCTCTTAGAAAAGTTAACTACAGAGCGTCGTCAACATTTCCGCGATATATTTTCCCGAATACCGGTGACGATTAGATTGCCAGTGGCACGGCGAGGACGGTTATCGTCGAGAGGCCTCTCGTGCCAGAAGACAAAGTCGAAACGGTTTTCTGTCCCCGACGATAATAATGGTGCGACGCGCCACGGTATATGTAGAGTATAGAGGAAAAGGGAGGGCGTAGAGCGGCAGAAGGGCACAGGTAGAGACGTCCGATGGTGTTGAGACGATATGATAAAGTGGTGGCGCTAACCTCTCGAGCAAACACACCGCTATCGGCTCTCTGTCCTACGTATCGCTGCAACACAGGGTTCATGTCGCCTGTCGTTACCTTCGTCGCTCCGACGCTCACGCTCTGCCATTGTTACCGTCGCGGCCGATTCACCGATAAACGAATTACGAGTTAACGAAGAAAGACATTCGCTTCCGTCGAGATAACAGCAATTATTGGGGCAAATTTGTAGAACCATTCGACTGGACTCTAACCGCTGACCACTTGGACTCGTTCCGTCCTCGACGCGTTCATCGCGCATTCGTATCGCACTGTCTTCGCGCTCCTGCTCGGCGCCTGAGACTGTAGCGTTCATTAAAAAGGAAAGGTAACTGCGACCTGAGAAACTGTACTCGACACCGAAGCTCCCAGCTGAGCCATTCGATGGCGCGTTAGTACAGATCTCGCGCAAGATAGGGAAAGAGCTATTTGGGACGATAGGAATAAGGTGGTTCTTGGGAATTTTTTTTTTAAGGAACTGTTGATCGGATATTTTCTAAATTTTTAGGGTATTTTAGTTCACATTCGAAGGATACAAAATAATTTTTGTGTTACAAAGTGATCGGTAGAAATGGAGATATGTGAACATTTCTTCTCTGAAATAACAAACCAAGGATTTTTTTATTTTTAGTATAATTATATTTTTGATGAATCTAAGACATTGAATTGGATAACTCTTTTTCCGTAAATTGTACGAAATATCTTGGGGCGGAATTGTAATTTTTTCTTTGAAGTCCCACTAATTTCTCAACTTTTAACTTTTTTTTTCGTCTGTTAGGTTTTTTAATTCAGGGAAGAAATGGGGCCATCGTTACAATCGCCAATTTGCAACTACGGCGCGAATTCTAACGAACGTGTTCATATATTTCCATTTCTACCGAACACTTTCTAACGTAAAAATTAATTTTTATTGTTTGAATGTGAACTAAAATACCCTGAAAGTTTGGAAAACATCCGCTTACAGTTTCTTAGAAAAAAATTCCCAAGGATCACCTTATTCCTAGCGTCCTAAATAGAATTAAATAATGGCTATTTTCGAGGCATCGTTTTTAATGAATCTTTATTACCAACTGAAAATACATATACCTACAAGAAAAGAATTATTTTTTAGTTTATAGTAAAATCGTTTATCATAAATTTTTTTTATATATTATTTATTTTCCAGTTTTTAGTGTTTATGGATTTACATTTCGCAGCTCTGACTTCTTTAGAAATATCTTTTATTTAACCTCAAATCGCGATGACTTTTCTCGTTTTCGTAAAGAACGCGAGTGGCTGATTTCAAATCGTTTGGATTTGTAGTAATGGATTATATTTATTGACGCCTGGGTAATTTTTTCACCCGCTCGGGGTTAATTTTTTTTTAAAAATATTGTATTGTCATCCAAACTACGCACACCTGCAATTAAATAGTTGGAAGTGGATAAAATTTGAGTTTCCAATATTTTAACCATACAAACAAACAGAAGATCGAAGCTAAAGAAAATCGTTTAAAAGAAAAAAAAAACTACAAACGCGTTAAAAACAATCTTCGAAGCTCTGTTTGCGCGCGCTGCTCCAATTGATTAATCTCGATAGACGAATATATCGATGCTTATCAACTAAGTTCTCCCGCCAGAGCCGTAGTTGACCCAACGAGGCCTAGCTGCCGATCCGCCGATGACACGGTGGACAAAAGAAGTCCTCTCTCCGACCGTCTCGGAAGATCCGCGAGCAGCGGAGCGGCGAAGCGCCGTTCACCTAACGCGCTGAAACTGACAGTGGTAACTACATTAACCTTTGAAGGCAGGCACCGTGTCGAATCGCATTCGGCACACGCCGGTGCACCGCGGATTCGAAATCGTCCGCGCCGCGATACACGAGGCGCTGATACAAAGGGAACCGGTTGCGATTCAACAGCGGGAATGCGTTCCGCGAATCTGTTTCGTCTTCGGCGAGCAGGGAACCGAAACGCTCTCCGTAGCCTACGTCGGCTGGTTTGCCGCGCCGCGACAATTAACGTTATTATCTCGCGGGGCTGTAGCGCTGCTCTCGCGCTCGTTAGTTAGGAAGGACGGTAGAAACAGTCGGAGGCGATAAGAGCGGCCAGAATTCTATTCGGAATCGTTCAGAGGATCGAGGAACAACGGAACGGACGCGGCCGATCGAGAACGACTGCGAATAACCAGAGAGAGAGAGAGAGGTGTGTTTAGAGGGGGAGAGGTGTAACAGGTAGAAGCAGAAATGCCAGCACGATTATCGCCGTCCCTGTGGCGGCAGTGACGAGTAAAACGGCGCGATTACTCAACGCGCCATTGAGCAATTGTAGGAGGTAAGAGTACTGCCGTCGTCGGGCTTTGCACAACAACTCCGTGGAGCGTGTATACGTGACACGGTCCTCTCGGCGAGAGCGCGCAAGGACGCATCTGGCAGATATAAATTGTCTTATACGCTCCGGAGCCGCGAAGAATCCCGCGCATCCTCTCGCGCACCGTGAATTAGCATCCCGCGGTACTTCGAGGACGCGGCGCGTCGAGTCACCGCTGACGCTCCGCCGGCGAGCTTTCTCATCGGCGAGATCGCCATTAGCCTGTCCGCAGGAAATAGAATATTCCGGGGGGCGCGAAACGAGCGCGCGGAGCGGATGTTGTTCGATCGACTGGGAATCGGCCGAGCGAGACGGCTCCCGCGCGATGATAGCTGCATCGTCGATCTTTCGATCGGCCCGGGTTACGGCTGCGGAGAAGAGGACCCCTCGGGTTTAAATTTACTCCCGCGTAATCGGGGAAGACTCGGAAGTCGCTGCGAAAACATCGCGCCGCGGCGTGAATAGGCTTCCGACGCCCGGCGGAGGAGCAGCAGGAAACTGCGGGAAAACAAACGGGAAGGCGCGAGTGCTCGGGGAAATACCAACGGAGGGGGGGGGGGGGGTCCGAGAGGCTGCGCTACGCTTGGCGCGTGTGTGTGCCGATGAAACATAATGAAACAAGAGCAAACGAGGGGCCAAAGGACGTCGGCGGTCAGGGGACAGGGAAGAAGGGTAAAAAGGCAGGCCTTTGATGTTTTCACGTACAGAGTCGACGCGTTCTCGAGGTGGTCCCGACAGTGGGAGGCCACAATGGCCACGCGGAGTCCTACAAGGTGCTATGTTCACATCGTTCTCCATACTCAATTATCATATTGGGTCTGAGACCAGTTCCGTCTGCCCTCGAGCCCCGCTGCTCCCGTCGCCTAGGTCTCCCTCTGTCCCCTTTTCTCTCCGTTCAATTTTCCGCCGCGTTCCCTATCTGCCGTCGGGGAGCATCTCTTCTTTTCTCCTATTCACCGCGCCTGTGTGTTCTCTTTCTCGTTCGTGGACGACGCGCGTATTCGTCCTCTCTCTCTCTCTGTTAGTTCACTGTCTCCCGTGGCCATTGTCGGCCGCCTGCTAGCATAATGCATCTTAAACGGCGGCGCCTCAAAGATCGACGCCTCGGCGCGGCCTCTTCGGAATTCTTCAATATAAATTAGATTCTTGAATGGGGATTCTAGAGCGCTGCCACGGCCGGACAGAGTCCTGGCGGGGCGGCGAAGGGCGGGGGGAGGGGGGGGGATGGTGGCCGGCTACGGGGACTCAAGTATGTATTTATTTATCTATGCGATCGAATATTGGAATACATTTTTCCACTCACCGAGGCCCCCTCTGCCACCCTAGGAGAGTTTTCGGGCGACTTCCTCCGACTTTTTCCCACGTTCCCTTGCTGGGTATCAATGACTCGACGTCATTCACGCTGTCGCCTCGACGAAACCCACGAATTAAGGCGGATTCACACGTATCGGGTCCGTGACGGTGCGATGCCGGCAGTGTGAGTGGTGAGAAATATCGTTTCCCGGTTTTGGAATAGGACGGCTCACGCTTTTGTCGATCCGCTTGTAGTGGATCTTCGTAATATTAATTTGGACAGTTGGTCTGGCGAAGTTGAGATCTGGGACTTGTTTTCCGTGTCGCTCGGTTCGTTCAGGAAGCAATTGTTTAGGCGACTCCTTAGGTAGACTGTTTTATTTTGTTATTTTATTTTATTTTATTTTATTTATTATATCTATCGGTTTATACTTTGTATTTTAAAGGGTTTTCCCGTCGAAATAATAATAATAATAATAATAATAGTAACAAATCTGTCTACGGAATAATTGGGGCTTTATTTCGCCATCGATTGTTCCCATCGATCTAACATCCGTTGAAAATTTTACAGACGGTTGAAGGTAAAAGGCGTGTTTTTCGTAAATATCTCGTTAGCTATCACTTTTATAACAAAAATAATTATTATGAAATTTGTAGGTTAGAAAATTTTGTACAAAAAAGGTTGTACACCTACGAAAAAACTCAGAAAACCTTATTTGCAGAGAATTTCTTATGCTATAAATTTCGTTATAACTATTTTTGTCGTAAAACTGTCAGATAACGAGATATTCGCGAAAAACAGTTTTTATTACTCTCAACCCTCTGTAAAATTTTTAGCGGATGTCGGATTTATAGGAACAACCAATGGCAAAGTAAAGGCCCACGCCAAAATTTATGTTATTAAATTATTCCGTAGATTTTCCACATTTCCGTCTAATTTCACCGAACTAAACGTTTTCATACAGAGTAGAGGTCGTAAACTACTCTTCTCAGTTCAATCGCAATTCATCCACAACATCGTATAATCCGGAATACATTTATAACCAAAAGTTTCCCGAAAACGAGGAGTGATTCGAGCCATTGTTTGCGAAAGCTTCTCTAACAACGGTCTAGTCCAGTTTCCTGTGTAACTAAGTAGTCGTCCGTGCAGTCTAAATATTTTCCCCCGAAGCAAATGTTTCGTCCCCACCCACCGCGTCACTGAACCTGATTCACTGACTGCGGAACAATTTCCTAAACCTTGGATATCTCCAAATCCCTTTTAGACCCCCGACATTTCCGTACAAATTCAACTTGTCTCGTAACGCAACGTCGTGTCGTCGATTTAACTCGATCCATACGTACGACTAATCCACTTGAGCGCTGGAACATCTGAAAACGTCACGCTCGAGGTCTGCGCAAGGTCCTCGGCGGAACCCGATCCTCCCGTGCCGCCGAAATAAAGTCATCTGCCCGAATCCCGTGCCTCGGCGTTAACTTCCGTGGGATGCCCATCGATTACGCCTCGGAGGAAAGTGCCACCGCCTACGTGGACGGCGAGGTGGCGTCGATCGATTCACCCTGAACCATCGGGTTCGCGTGTATACGGGCCGCGGTGTCTCGTTTCCGCCCGTGGCGCGCCGCCTGCCACGATCCCGCTTCGACCACCGTCATTGACGGCCCCGCGCAGCAAGGTGTACGAGCAGCTCTCGCACGCGAACAAGTAACGTTCCACCGGCACGAAATTCATTCATCCAGAGCGACGGGGGGAGGAGGGAGGAGGGGGGCGAGTGAGGGGGGCCGGGGCGAGGCGCGTCGCCTCGGCCACCTCGAGCGATCGATGCTCCGTAGGGAGACCGTTTTCGGCGACCACGTGACCGTGATCGTTTCGACAACACGGTCGAAGAGAACGCGCCGGGGCTGGGACAGATTAAACTAGCCTGGCTCGATGGTATCTCGAGTGGCGTCCGGGTTTCGATTTCAAAACTCGATCTACCGCGACCCCGGGCGCGTGGATCCGCGTGTTTGTTTACGCTGGCGCCGTTTCGATTATTGTTGTATTTATAAACACGCGCGGCGCCGTGTCGTGTCCGTCGCTGCGCCGATAAAAGGAGCGGGCGCGTACGAGGATAAAGAGGGGGCCCTCGCGAGACGGACAGAGAGAGAGAGAGAGAGAGGGAGAGAGAGAGATAGAGGAGCGCGCATACGAGCCCGGGCGTGTAGGTACAAAGCGGGGCTAAGCGAGTGAAAGAAAGGCGGGAAGCACGGGGCAGCCGGGGGAGGAAAGGAGAGTACCGTGGCGCGTAGAGAAGCCCACACGAGTCTGGCCGGATACTCATACTTCCGGCCCTACACATGGCCGCGCTAGTTCTCCGGCTCTGTCGCCCGCTCTCGCCCGCCCTTTCTCTCTTTCTCTCTGCCCGCGCGTCGCGCGACATTAGCGTGCGCGCACGGCTAGAACCACGCCGCCCGACTACTCCCCTCCCCTCCCCACCCCTCCCCGCCCCTGGACGCGTAGCCACGCACAAAAGATACACACAAGGGAACGTCACACGCGACTTACGCCGTCCGACGCTCTGCACGTATGCTCGCCGGCGAGCCTGTGTGTTGCCCCAGTGACGTCACCTCACGGCACCCTACGCGCGCACGCTGCTACGCGCACAAAGACGCGACCCAAGTCATTCACCAACCGCGCGTACGCGCTCGACCTCTTGAACTTTCCAGTGGGTGGAAGAGATGCAGTGGAATCGCGGTGGGAATTAGGGATGGAGGGATGCGGCATTGCTGCGGGGTTTAATTAACCCGGGATGCGTTCTGCGCGGCTATCGGGGACTGTTCCAAGGAAACTTTGGGGACTCGAGGAGGGGCGAGTAGGTAAAACGCAATTCCGGCGGGTGGAGCCGGAAGAATATCCCTTTACTCGTCGTTTGAACGTGTTCCGAACGCTCCACTGTATTTCTACCATCCGCGATAACTCCGTCGACTCGGTCCTTTTTCCCTGCGCCGGGACGGGAACCTGCTCTGTGTCGTTCACTCGCTACCGTTCTTCCTCGTCGACCCCGCGAGGGGGGACGAACTCCGAAATCCCCCCCGTTCCAGGGAGAGGAAAGTCAGTCGGCTGGAGGAATCGAGACAAATTAACGGCGGGGGTTTCCGTTCGTCGTCGGACGCATTTCGATGAGACAGATTTAGACGGGAGGAAAAAGTGGGTGTAGGGGATTACGTGGCCTGTTTACAGAGAGAGCACGCCGAGTGGCAACGCTCTGCCCCGCGTCACGGTGGAAAGAGGGGCTGGGGAAGGTGTGTGCGTGTGTGCGCGAGCGAAGGAGAAGCGAGCAGAAGGAGGAACCAGAAGGGGAGCGAGGAACGGCGGAGAGCGTGCGGCCACCAATTTGAGAATCGGCGACGACCCTGGGCACCGACGACTTCCGGTGGTTCCGTTGACCCCGCAGAAGTTCGTCGCTGCGAACGACCGCGCGTTTTCGCGACGAAACGAACACACGGCTCCTTTATACTTCCACCTCTCGGAGGATGCAGAAAGAGGGGCATTTCCTCGCTGGTGAAACTCGAGGGGGGGGGGGGACGTTATTTTTCCTTCCTTCCTACGCGTCTTGCTACTCGCTCGCAACAGCTGCCGCGGCTGGAAACACAGGGAGGTTGGCGATACCGAGAGAGCTGGATAGACCCGCAGTAATATTCGAACGGTGGGTAGCGAGAGAGCCGCGGGAACGAGGCGACCGACGAACGGCGTTGGATCGTGGAACGAGGGAATCGTCGATGCAGACCCTAGCGGCGCTAGTTAGCGGATGTTAAAAAGTACAGTGCACGGGCCGGGGGGAGGGGGGGGAGGGGCGGCGGGGGGAGGCCGTATTAGTCGCAGGAAGGGTGTCGACGAGGAAGAAAAGAGGAAGGAGTGGCAACGAAGAAGGCGACGAACTGCGCACGCGCGCGCTACGTGTCCGCCACTTTATGAATGCACGCCGCAAACGTGCGCGTCGACGTACGTACGCGGTCGACGGTACATTCATACGGTCCATGAACGTAGCCACCGCCGCCGTAGTGCGTAGTAAGCACTCACACCCGCGGCCAATGTCTGACTACTTAGGGGGGGATTTCCTTGGAACGGCGTTGTGTCGCGTGAATCGTTAGAACGATAGAGACACTATAATAAGAGTCTGGACACGAGCCACTGTCCGCCATGTTTCATCGAAATCCCACGGGAGAGAAAGAGATACACACCATTTCACTCTTAATCACTTTTAATAATTCTTTACGTTACCGGCGGTATTTTAAAATTTATTTTAAAATGCATTTTAGAGTATAGTAAAATAACGTTTGTCAAATAGAACACAAGATTTGGTTTTTTACTTTATATCTTCGTTATCTTGGGGTAATTGACAGATTTTAAAATCAGCGGGAATAGATAAAAATCTACAGAGATGATGTTCGGATATAATATTTTGAGGGAAAAAATAGTTTGTAAGTCGGCTTTAAAAAAAAAAGGTATATAGATAAGTACCTACTGTTTTTTGTTTCGTATAAATAACAGTTTGAATTGTATGCTAAATTTTTTATGCATCATTTCATAAGATTTAATCGTTATTTTTCGTAAAACAGCTTAGGGTGACAATAATTGGGTCCTATACTCTATATACACTATCTTTTTACTACCCAAATGAACATTTTCAGATTAATAGATATTACAAACAATTAGAATAGTATGCCAAAAAACCTTTTTTATTAACTTTCAAACATATATTTTATAAAAAAATGTGTTACAATTAAGATTAGATAATTGACAAATTAAAAATCCGCGGGAACCGATAAAAAATGAGGGACCAATTAAAAAGTGGCCTTCTCGTGTCCAGACTCTTATTATAGTGTCTCTACAAATTGACAGTCAACGGCGCTCGCTCCTATTGGTATTTTCTAACTGTGAAAAGCGAACATTCTTCGCGGCTGTTCTGAATGAGAATCGTCTAATTTCAGGTCGTTGGTACACGCCTTTGAGATTCTTATCCTTCTTTCAATTAAATAACTTTATCCATTCGCGAGGGATATTCGCGATCTCAGAATACTGTAAAAAAAGAAATCGCTCGCAAGGGACATTCGCCGATCAACGATCGTTGTCAGTGCACCAGGCGACCGCACGACTCGCCGCGACCGTATCCACGCCCGCGAGTATTGACGTAACAATAACCGCACGCGTTTACAGATACGACCGGCATTAATTCACAGCCCGTAACGCACCCCGCGCCCCCGCTCGCGTTATTTCTTCCGTGCGTGCACGGATCGACCGGCGCATGCGCCGCCCATATGTCCTGCAATATTAATTGCACTCATTGACATTTTTCTTCGGTTCATTCACCGAAGCCTGGCCCGATAAAACGGACGGGCGAATCGCGCCGCTCGCCTTCGTCTCCGGCATAAGTTACGATGTCACTGTCACCGAGCAGAGTCGACTAATTAGCCACGAAAGCTACGTTGTATCTTAACGAGCGCTAGCTTCGTTTCCCACCTGTCGATCCCCGACCCCTGTTCCTCCTTTGGAGCCAACACCGCTTCGAATAAACTTGGACCAACAATATTCGTTCCAACAATATCTTCTCAACGATTACCCCGTTGTACATCGAGTGTTCCTGAAAAGTAATATCATCCATCACTGTACATCGTGATCGCCAAAGGGACAACACTTCTGAATCTCCCAGCAGCCTCCTGGCCACCGGTGCCTCGGTCTGTTTCCAGCGCGTGCACGTCGCCGGAGCCGCTCGTGCTACGAGCGATAATTGCGCTCACGCAACTCGACTCATTGACGCCCTTCTTTTCCAACCCCACCCTCGTGCCGCCCGCCGCGGTCCATTCACCGTGGACGGCGGAGCCGCGGCGAGGCGAGGCCGAGCGTCACCGCGTGGATATCTATTTGCGCATGCCGTCGTTAACGCGGGGGATCCAGGCGAAACGGGTGGGAAGTAAGAAGCGGATCCCAGAAGTCAGATGGAAGAAAGGACGCCTCGCATAAATATGTGGTAGAGGCTGGAATGCGTGGCGAAGAGGAGAAGCGGGCGCGGGAGGAGGAATTTCCTGTTGTGAACGTCTTGGGATGCATCTGCCGGCTGCCTCTTAAGCCGGAGCCACGCGTGCGAGTACCAATTAAGGCGCCACGAGTCGTCGTGATTGGCCCCGCGGGTGCAACTCCGCCGCTTCTCCCCCTTTCCCGTTCTATCTTGGGGTCTACTCCTCTCGAGGCAGAAGAGCATGCGTCTCCCTGATAACGCAGCCCCGTTTCGAACCATGCGCGGCCAACCATCGCGCTCCAACGTACACATCGTGTGTTTCGTAAGCTACTTGGGTTCGCGCGAGCTTCCTCTCTTTATCTGACCCCGCTGCTCGCTGACGACACCGGTGTCGAACCGTTTATAGATTCCCACTCCTCCGTCCTCCCCGTGCTTGCTGCCCTTTTCCATGAACAAAGACGAAAGAAGCCGTGGACGTTCCGTGGCGCGATCACCCCCCGGGCCCGGTTTACGCGTGCGAGCGACACGCTAGCGCGAGGCGACAGCTCCGCCGTCGAGAAATATCGTGTCCGCCACGGAATCCGAGATAGCGGACATTCGTCTTCCCTTTTGGTCGTGGATGGGTGTCGTTGTTGCCTTAAGTGCCACGGTGTGTCAGGTGGAAGAACTCCGGAACGGAAAAGGGAAACACCCAACAGGGAGCGGGAATGGGAGCGAGAGAGAGTAAGAGAGAGAGAGAGAGAGAGAGAGGGGAGGGACGAGCACAGTGATTCATCGAGCGAATCTCGCTACGTTCGTCGTCACACGTCCCACGGATAAATCTTTCCTCCTTCGTCCGCGCGTTCGAGCATTTCCCCCCGCCCCGACTACTTTGACGAGGCAATAACGACTGCGACGTTCCTTTCCAGGAAAGGGGGAGACCCCGCGATGGTCGTGGAGTACGCGTCGATCGCGCTCGCGGCACCTTGGACGATTCCTTATCCAGCGATCGGGTGGCGGGTCTGTAATTAAGAATACGAGCGCAGCGGGACGTTGGTAAGAGCCGGCCAACGAAGGGGACGACGGCGCAAAGTGACGCGGGCGTTCGGTTCGCGCGCATTCCGTCACGTTTCCGTGTCTCTTTATAGGTTAGCCGCGCCTCCGCGCGCGCACAACTCGCATTGGCGTCGGGCTGGTGAATTTCTGCCCGGGCTAAGCGGAAAGTTGCCACGAGACGGGAGAAAGGGCGAACCGGGGGTTTCGGGCACGTGCTCTCGCGGTGCAACACTGTTTATCGGGATGCAAATAACGCGGCTGGAAAGGCGGCCGATGCAGTTAGAGCCGAGCGTTATTCCGCCCGGGCGCCTATCGGAACTCTCGCGGTGATAGTAAATTATACACGATCCCCTTGATCGTCTCGATACGGCTCGATCAGCCGTGACGACAATGTTGAGACTTTCAGTTCCGCCATCGGCCATGGTAGCTGGATAGTAATGTTCCAGAGCCGTGGGTACAGACTTAAGGTAAATGGCCCGGTGGTGAAACAGTTAAGGAAGCAGTTGATTTAGGGCAGAGTTGGGCAAGATTTAATCTAATTACAACTTACAAATTACGATTAAAATGTAATTATGTAGTTAATTTCACATTATTTTCTATAATCGCTCATTTAGATAGTTGACTAAACAAAATAGGTACCTAAGAAGCGAGATTGAAACTGTTCAAGCTTTACTGTACAAGAATATTTTATATAACCATTCAGTTATGTAAAACTAATACATTTTGCAATAATATTCCGAACAGTTTAAACATTGCAAATTAGTAAAACTGTTATTACTAATAAATATTCTTCTTAATTTTTAATTATTGGATCTTGTTTAAATACTGGGCCATTTACCTTAACTGATTGATAAAAGAATGCGCGAGGAAATGAAAAGGTTTTGTTAAACGCAATGCCCCGTGGACCGGCAACTGATAGAGATTTATAGCTCCGCTATCGGCCAATTTTCAAGCAAATCTTCGCGTTAAAGAGCAACTAGTCCGCAGACCTATGTTTACCGAGGCATTTTTCTGCCTTATGTAAGTCCCACTATCTAGTCGAGTTTCTGCCTGACTTTCTGCTTCCGCCTCGGCGAACGCGAGGGAAAAAATAAACCGGGACTGGGACGCGGAGTGGAACGCAGAATCGACGGAAGATAAACTGCAGGAGGGTGCCTGCGCGTAGCTTCCGTTTCACGTTCGAGATACGATACGGTGAGGTGGCATCGGTGGGGAGTCGATCGTATTGATCGTCACGATTAGATCCGCCGCTCGAATTCAAATAGATACGTCCCATATTCCTCGTCGATCGATTTCGAGCCGAGAGTACATGCAATTATCCTTTCGATCGATAGATCCGATCTAAGACACGCGATCGCTCGAAAACTAGGATCTCCTTTTCCTATCCCAATAAGCCATATGGTATCTGCACCGACTAGCCACGCGAAATCGGTCCTTTAACTCGCATCGCGATCGTGTCGCTACGCCACTGACCTTAATAACTCTTGTACGTTCCTCGCGTACCTAAATGATGACGATAGACAAGGTCTGCCCGTCTAGCAGGCGAACCTTGCGCATCAAATATGTAGGTACGTATTACTCCTCTCTCTCTCTCTCACGTACGCCAGCACGCACACTTGCCAGCCTCGTATGCCCCTTTTTTTCTCTCTTTCCTTTTTACACACGACGTCTATCTCCTCCGGATCTTTCCTCCTCGCGTGTATCTCTGTGTACGGGTACACCTCACGGTCGTTCACACGAGCGCGACCGATGGAATGCACGCCGGTGTACACACACGCGTGCGCCGCCGTGCCGAGGAACCGTTAATGAATCTTGCAGTTCTTAGACCGCCCGTGTGCGTCTCGGGGATCGCCGTGAGAGAGGAGAACCGGCACGGGGATGGGT
Source organism: Andrena flavipes (assembly GCA_963971345.1). Taxonomy (NCBI): domain Eukaryota; kingdom Metazoa; phylum Arthropoda; class Insecta; order Hymenoptera; family Andrenidae; genus Andrena; species Andrena flavipes. The sequence goes on from OZ020480.1 coordinate 2,997,376, forward strand.
ACACGGACCCCGGAGGTACGATCCTTTGCACGAAATCGGGAGAAGGGAGCGCGAGAGCGCGCGCGGTACCCGCTCCGATCATTCGAGCGTTCACGAATACCTTCCGGAGAGCAATAACTCATTATTCGAATCGCGTGTTATCCGAGCAGGTAGAGGAGACTTTATCTCGTTCAAATGCCCGGGGATTTAATTAAATTACCCACGTTTACGTGCCGTCCAGGGACAAAGTATGCTCTCTATTAATTTTATTCTACAGAAGTTCGATCTCTGCCCGTCGAGGATTAGTTGCTCTTGCAGCGGAGGGGGGATCCGGGATGCAAATGTGGGAGGATGGTTCGTAACGAGCCATCGAAGGATCATAATTGTAGATTCCACGAGCCAGCTTTCTCATTTCGCTTCGTGTACATGCCACGGCGCCACCCACGACGCCGTGCCCCCGTTCCGTGAAAGAAAGGACACGCTGATCCCCGCGTGTACGACGGTGAGAAAAACTAGACGAAAGTTGAGGCCGCATTTCGGCGAAACGTGATCCCCCTTGCCCCCCTTCGTCAGGCTGCGAGACCGCCGCGAGAACTTTTCCCACAACCCCGTGACCATTTTCTTCTCCCCTCGTGGAAAGGCGATAACCGGTTTCCCTCCAAATTTCATCGGCAATATTTACGAGCCCCCGCTGCGTTCCCTCGGATTTCTGTGAAAAGCGCACGGCATCGGTATGTGCGCTCGTCACTCGAGTAAACACTTGTATCTAATCAATGGCCGGCCGGTCGGTCAGCTTGCGACAGAGCGCGCGCGTTCTCGGCCCGTTTATCGCGCTTAGGCGCATGAAAATCGAGCACATCTCGTTTCTACAGACCAGAAAGAGAGACAGAGAATTAGAGGGACGAAGCGAGGAGAGACGGAGCGAGGAAAAGAGGCTTCTCTGGTAATTTCGAGAATTCTCAGCCGTTGGACGAAATTCTGTCCGTGATTCTCGCGTGTCACGGGACACGTCAGTATACTCAGCAAGCCCGAAAGCACGCCCCGGCGGTGGCAGGCGAGAGAGAACCACCACGATCGGTACGTGGTTACAGGTCTGTTTGGCGGCGAGCGGTGGCGGTCCACTTCCGAGAACTAACGGGTCTGTTTCGTCCCCTCTTTCGGTCTCCTTCCTTCCTTCTCTCTCTTTCTCTTTCTCTCTCTCTCTCTCTCTCTCTCTCTCTCTCTCTTTCTCACACTCCTCTCCCCGCTCCGTCCCTTTCCTATCCTCGCTCTACCACCCGCGGCAACGCATCGCGTATACACGACACACACCGCCCATGTGTACGGTACGGCTGGCCCCCGGTCGTGTTGGTGCGTGCATTGCGCCTGCGTGAGTGCGTGTCAGCGAGCGCGAGAACGAGCACCGCCGGCCTCGTGCGCAGCAGCGTATGCGCAGCCCGCGTCTGCGCATCGCCGTGAGCGTGACGCGCCAGCGATCACTCTCAGTGTGGTACGAGCGGTGCCGCGATGTGGTCGTGTCGCGTCCTCCTGTATATCGGAGCCTCGGCGTTCCACTTTCCCCCTGCCGATCCTTCCTACTTCGCGATAGACCGTAGAGGCCGGCGGTAACGCGTGTGCGCGAGTGTCTGCCGGGACTGGATAAACATCCCGCGCGGTTCGTGTCAAGGGCGATGGGACCACCGAAACTGCCTCAGCACATGTACGTAAAATCCGGTCCGCGGTTGTTTGTATACAAAGAATATTAACCGAGCGAGCGTCCTCGCAGACGCGAGAGAAAGAGACGGCGATACACGCCGGTGAGTCGACGACAATGCTACCGAGGACACGGCGAACAGAGACGCGCGCGTTTCGTCAAGCACGTGGCTGGAACGTACGAACAATTTCGGTGCGACGAGTATTCGGGAGGAACGAAGACGAGGAGTCGAGGCATCGGGACATGGGTATAACCGTTGGCGGCGGAACCTTCGGCCGGAAACCGTTGTGTCGGTCTCGCTGGCCGCTTCTTGCGAGTATTCGCCGCTTGGGGACAATTTTATTTATGGCGCAGACTCGAACGTTGGTGATATCGGACGAGGGCTCGCGGGACTCTCGATACGTCCGAGCCGCGAGAACGTTGCCACGATATTCCAGCACGGACGTGCATCGGGAACACGCCGCGGAACGCTTCTCATGGCACATTTTGCCGAGGAAACGGCGGAAGGATTCAGCACGAGGGGAGAGAAAAAGAATCGCGGGGAAAGCCGAGGCGTACACGCCCCCGAAAAACGCATTAAAGGAGTAACGACGAGCAACGTGGCTTTAACCGGTAATTGGACCATTCTTTTTGCCATTGAGGTAGTAATGGCCCTTGTAGCGTGGTCACGCTACACTACGATGCGCCATAGTACTATAGAGACTTCCGGCCCGTCGCAGGAAGTGAGACACACGTGTTCAGGCGTGTGTGTTCCCATAATACGGGCCCCGGCTCCTCCTCTACAGTGCGTTCCAAGTTCGATGGCCCGTGCGGGAAGCAACCACGCCACGGATATGTATTACCGTTCGTACGTTCGGGGAAAAGTGAGCGAAACATCGACGCATCCAGCGATTTCATTGACGCCCCGCGTCTCCTATCACGAAGAGAGAGGACAGCAAAGTACGTACCGACTCCATTTCCGCATATCTATGTACATATAAAACCTATCTAACTTATCTACAACCGTCAAGGAATTCTACAAATTGATATTAAACGACGCGATAAAATTCGCGATAGATTACTCCGGCGGAAGGTGTTGTGTGTCGTATTTTCTAAAACGTCTTCGTTTAAAACGACCCTCGCGTCTATAAATCCTCCAACGAGCCCACACATAACGGCCCACTCGATCGTGTTCGCGCGCGCGCGCGGGGGCACGTAAGCCTCTCTAACTAGCCCATTATTCCCACGATTTAGGAAAACGACCGTGTTATTTATCGACGGATCTCGTTAACCTTTACCCGCTAACGAGCGATCCCGTAAGCACCGAAATTCAAATCGCACGCCTCCGTTCTTCGAGTAGCGCCCAGATCTTATTATGAATGAATTTTCGTCGTTACATTCATATTTCCTGCGCCCAGCGTACGCCGCGCTCAGTGGTTCTCATTCTGCTTCAGTGGCGTCGAAATATATATTTTTTTTTTTTTTTTGATTTTGTAAAGAATTCCTCGGTTTCGCAGCGAAACACGGGTCGGCGTGATCGAACGTAGCGAGAGGCCGCAGCAACAACGTTCCACAACGGCAAATATAACTGCTTGCGTAACATATGAATAATCGCGACTCGAACGGTTACTTTCAATGGCAAGCCGCATACAGGCGTCGCGCGTACGTGCGAGTATATCCATCGCATTCCTCGGCACACCGATGCCTACCATTTTTGCTTGTCGCGCGAGTGCCGAGAACGTTCCAGCGGGCGAGGATCGAAAAACGTACCGAACCGTCCCGTATGTTTCCTGTTTCGTCATCGAGCGTTCTCACCGATCTCGATCCTCGGCCTCCCGTTTCACAACCTCCCCGTGCGGCGCACGCGATGCATTACAGTTGGGTGGCTCGATTGCCGCGATCTGTAGGAGGCTGAGTTAAGGACAGGTACCAGTGGAATGTCGTCTTCGGTGCCGATCGCGCTCCAACCACGACCTCCGTGTTCCTTGCCTTCTCGGGACTCTTCCGTCTGTACCTTGACACGCGGGGGAAACGAGTCTCTTTTGCAACAAAAGTTTTAAAAACAACTCGCAGAACCCCCGCTCCTTTAGATTTTTCTTCTCGTTGCCTCGGTGTTGGTGCATCGAGTTTACGAAGGTGGGCACAGAGGGCGCTTAATTATTCAGAGATCTACGAGCGATTATTTACTCGGATCGGAGAAATATCGCGAAGGATGCGTCGATCACGACGTGGACCGCGAGTTCTAGAAGCCCGGGGAGGCCAGAAGCGAAGGCAAGACTCTCGGAGGCCTTCTTCCCAAGTTCATCGCTCCCGCGCATGTGCAAACACGCGGCGCATAACACGAGGCATTCATGTGCCCTTTCTCCGCATCATTGTCGGCAGTCGCGCGCGTTAGTGGGACCCTTCTCGCCCTTCTGCCGCCTCCCCTCGCGGAGACGACGTTCCCGCCCTCGTCTGTGGGAAGATATACGATAGTAGACCCGCGTTACCGAGCGAGGATATCCACACTCGGCTTCCCCCGTTCCCCTCCGTTTCGATTTCTTCTCGCGCTCGTACTGTTCTCGTTTCCCGGGCGATCGCCATTCACGCTTTCCCCTTCGAGGAATGGAAGGGGGGGGGGAAGGGGGAGGTCTTTGCTCGCGGATTTTTCTTAGCCGAATCGGCAGCCGCGTTAACAGCTGTCCGAGGGGCGAGCCGCGCTCGCGATTTACAACCGAGCCGATTGCTGCCGCCTCCGTTCCCAGAACGAGCCGTTCGAAAACGGTGCCCCGTCCTCGGGTATTTTTGTCCAACAAAGCCGGAGCTGATTAAATACGCGATCGTGGTTAGCGTGCCGGCAATAAAAGCGTCGCGCCACGTCGTGTTTACGGCTGCCGCCCGAAATCGTCAAACGCGCTCCTCTCGCAGTCTCGCGGCCGCGTTTGATCGCTAAATTATTTCGCGCCTCTCGCGCGCTGCCCGCCTCCCCCCTCCTTGCCCGTTCCCGCCGTTTCCCTTGATCGCGAAATTCCGTGACGTCGTCGAAATACGATCGCGCCTCGTGTGAGCCGTGAAAGGCTGCGCGCAGAGAAATACTAAACTATCGACGCCAATATTAATCTTCATTCGACAGGGGCGTTCGCAGACTTTCCCAGGGGGGTGGGGGCAATTTTGGGATGATGTTAAAGACAATTTTGGGATTACCTTCTTGCTTTTTTTAACCCATTTTATAATGCGAATTTAATTACAAATTTGAAACCGAAATATAAAAATATTCCCTTGTTTAGTATAAAACTTGATAAAGATCAGTTTTGAAAAATAAGCGATTTTTACTCGAAAGCCAGGGAGGGGCAACTGTGCCCCTCTTTACCCCCCACCCCCCTTGACTTCATACTCAGCTTTTATCGCTTACGAAGTAGATTCAGGGTTTCGAAATATTTGTACTTCGTCGACAGTTAATTAACCCTGAATTACACTCGAGTTCCTTCTCTTCGAAGTATCGTCATGCTCGACTAATCCCACTAAACTCTCGATATTATCTACGAGACGACGAACGGTGCCCGCGATTCTCGGAGATTTCAGCTGGCACAGCCGTCACGTATCGAATCTGAAGGGCCATAGATTACGTCGCGGATTGCCACGATAAAACGTGGCCCGTGGCTTGTTTACGTCGCGGCACAGAAGGGCCTGGACGGGAAAAGGGGGGCCTCGAGGGAACCGCGCGCGCCTTCGCCGTGGAGCATTTAGCGCGGTGGCCGCTCCCCTCCGTCTTTCCCTACCCCACCCCCATCTCTGCCGTCTTTTGCCACTTCCCTAGGCCCTGCTCCACGGCACCCCTTCCTTCCCCTCTCTGTCCTCGGGGCCCGGGTGGAACGAGGACGAACTGCACGTTGCCCCCGGAGTGCATGCACAACGAGGACAGACGAAGCGTGTCTGAGTCGCTGGCCGCCATGACAGAGCGGAATGCATGAGAACGCAGAGCTACTGACCCTCTTGCCCTCCCCCCTCTCTGTCTCCCTCTTCCCCGCGTCTCTCTCGCTCTGCCTACCGCGCGACGTCCCTCTCTCTCTCTCTCTCTCTCTGCTTCGCCACGATCGTCCCATTCTACCTCGCTCCCCGGCTCGATCTCTCGCGCTCGGACCCCACCCCTCCCTTTTAATCTCCATATCAATCCCACTCACCGAAACTGGCGTGCCTTTAAGCGCGCCGATTCGGAATTTTTTCGGCGGCCTGACGCCCCGCGTCGTCGTCGATCAGCGGGAAGACACGCGCGGCTATCGATCGCTCGTGCGTAAGCGCTTTTCCCCGCGAGGCGTACAGATTCCGATCCCCGGAGGGGCCGCGCGGCGGCGGAGGCCTCCTCCGAGCACCGGCGAAGAATTTTCGGGCGAACGGCCGGGGGTCCAATTAACCGAGCGCCCGTTCCCAGCATTAATTTCGCGCGAGCTCTCCTCGGTGCTCTCCCCTTCCTCTCCCCTCCCCTCTCGCTCGAGCGCATTGGGACAGGTCTAACGAATCCCGCTGCCATGGGAAAGCAGGAGAGGAGAGCCAGCCGCGTACACACAGGTGCTGGCCTGTCGGCGGCGCGGCAGTCGTGTGCCAATCGGTCACATAACGGTCGCACGGTCGTAACACGACCGCCGCCGCCCCCGTGACGTCAGGAGATTGACGACAACGACGATCATTCATACGATTCGAGGAGGCCACCGCCGCGCGCCTTTCGCGTCCGAAAACACTGCCGGAAAATACGTCTCCGGGCATCTCGCGGCGTGCGCTGCTCATCTCGCCGTTTCAAATCAAGAATCTGTGATATTAATGATACTTCTCTCTCTCTCTCTTTCTCTCACTCTCTCTCTAATGTACAAGTTGTATAACCGATAAGAGGGATGATAAAAAGCTCGGATGAATATCGATAAACGGGAATACACTCGTTGTTAGTAAATCTAAGCATTACGAGATCTCTGTGCCCTCGAGGTTGCGCGCGTCGAAGCTCGTGACGTAAATCGGTGCGAGAAACTCGCAGACGTAGTTTTCCTTTCTCGCGGCGGCACTGACGCAACACGCAGCCTTGCGGGGTGACCATCGGTGCAGATCTGCTATGATTTATCGCGGTTCCAGCTCGTTGCTTTCCACTCGATCAAGGAACGCTGGAGGCTGATGACTTTATGACGCTCGGGACTCGTCGGATGGTTTCTTTCGCGGCTTCCAAACAAGTCACGTGGCTATATTTCGCGCGCGTCCATTCGATGCCTCGGCCGTTGGTTAGGAATTAAACGCCAGAGACCGAGTCGGAGTAATTTTCTTCGACGTGCTCGGCTTCTCCGGGGTCTCGAGCTACGATCGACTTTCATTGGCTATTAATCGGTAATAGCCGAGAACTTGGCGCAGGTTCGAGTCCAGCAGGGTGGAGGGTTTCGAGCGCACCTTTACGCAGAGAGTCTTCTCGTTGGGTCGTTGACTCCTCGTTTCTTCTTTCTTCGAATCCTGGGCCCGGTCCCCGTCCTCGTACCAGGTTCCCCTCTTCTTCTTCTTCTTCTTCTTCTGCTTCTGCTTCGCCTCCCCTTCTCTTTCTCGTTCTCTCCCTGCCCTCTCCTCGCTCTCTCGGCTCCGCTAAATCCATCTCTGTTTCCCTCGCTCTCCTTCGACTTCTCTCCGCTTCTCTTTCCCCGTGCGTCTCTCGTTTTTCGTCGGTGCACGCGGATGCTTCTTCTACTCCGTCCCTGCCAGACAGTAAACAACGCCACGCCGTACCCACTCCTCTCATTCATATCTCACACGAGCGCATACCGAATTATTTGGATGCCGACGTATCTCGCCCAGCGGGAGCGAAACCATGCGTGCACGGAGGGTTGCCGCGGCTGCCCCGCGTTGCTCACGAGCCCCGCAGCTTTTCTTCTGGCCGACCATAAAAATACCTGCGAGAGTGGGGTGGAATAGGCGCGAGGCCTGAATCGGGGGCATTCAAAGGGGGTTTCTTCCGTCTTTCTCTCTCGTCGGATCGATAAAGCTCGTTTCCAAATTATGTGGCCACTTCCTCGGCCATTCAATTCGATTTGAGAACTTTAATCTTTGATATTTACAAAAATGAGTGTACTAAAGTTTTCTCTGATTACGAATCTGAAGTCAAAGTGGGAAAAAACAAAATTTCAGGGAATATCAAGATGAGTCGATTTATGTATTAAAAAATATATGGTTCGATTTAAAAAAAAACACCAGTGCCGGCGTGGAAACTTATGTTAATTTTCATGAACTGGGAACTTTTTGAATAAATTGAAATTTTGTGGATTGGAGCAAAAACGAGCAAAATCTGAAAGCTAATCTCGGTTCTTTGATAATCAGAGATAATAACTGTGCAAACAACAATGCTTGATCGGATTTGGAAGTTTACTAAATGTTTAATTGTTTCCGTAGATTAGCTATGGTAATTAAGGTTATACGAGGTAATTTTGAATTAAATTTTATGAATGTATTATTGCTTGCTGCAAACGTTTAACAACAAAAAGTAATTAAACAAACACCTGAAATTGAGGTCTTCATTGGGAAATAGAATTTTAAAACAGAAAACAAAAAATAGCTACGCAAAATCGTTTGATAAATCGCTTGGAATAAACATTTAATGGATTTCCTGCAGCTAACTGTTTTTGACCGACTCAGGCAAGAAAGGAGGAGTTGTAGTAGGCTGTATTTCGATTTTTCGCCAACTTTTAGGGTCTCCTACCCCACTGTGCGCCGACATAAAAAATTGGGAATCAAAAAAACTTCATTTTTCTCTATTCAGTGCATTTTTATTTTTTGAAGTTGGTTTTAATTTTCTCGTTACACCGTGCTTGAGTGATCGAGCAGATTGAATCCTGCACTATAGTAATGGACCCGGGTTAAGCTGGCGTATCACTGTCGCGGTAATGGAGTTTCAGAGACTCCCCAAAGGTTTTATCGGGTTACGAGTTTTTACCGTGCAATGGTGCTTCGTAGTTCGGAACCCCTGCAGGCTGTTTCGCAAAGTTGCTCGAGGTGCGAACGGGGAAACACGCCGATGCCCCGCGACGCGAAGCGTCTATACATCTCCGTCGAGATTACGAAGCAATGAAGCGTGCACTTGACTCCGTGAACTTATCGCCTGGATAGACGTCATAGTATCATCCCAGAAGTATTAATCGCCGTACCGAACGGCACGTACTCCTTCAAACATTCCCCATGTCCCTGTGCGGTTAGCTTCGATGGAATTTAAAAATCATTCATTTCTATCTATCGATAGAATTACTAAAAAAACGACAAACTCTTCAAGAGCACACATTGAGAAGTAAATTACAAGGGTAAATTCACAGATATTTTACTTTATTTCCTTCTCTATTTTTTTTTCTATTTTCAAGACACCGAAGAGCATGAAATTTCGTCAACTTTGACAGTCTACATTTCACTAACACCTATCAATATATTTAAGAGATTTATCACCGATATGCCTACAAAACATCTGCTAGAGTAGCAAAAAGCTGTTACACGCTCCCAAAATTGAATTTTTGCCAGCTCCTCGCCGGCTGGCACCGATGTGCGACGAACGTCGAGAAATCGTGCAGAAAGCCATCGGGCCGTTTAGCGTTTCCTTGGCCGAGCGGCGAGGAGAAAACGATTAGAATCCGTATTGGGACACCTGGCACCTATCCGCGCAGCGTCTCCCGAGTATCCGTTCAACAGGTGCTCGCCGGTCGTACGCGGACCGGGCTGAAAAGGAAGCCGAGGAGGCGCGAGGAGAAGGCGAAAGAAGTCGAAGGAGAAAAAGAAGATGCTAATTGGAGCGGCTTGTAGCGTCCAGCAGCGCGTGTTAACACGACTTCCAGGTACTCGTCTTCTCTCGCCTTCTTCTTCCCTCTCGGATGAATACTTTCCAGTAGGTGCTTCCGGCTAGACTCCCGGGGCGGCCGGCTTCAAAGACTCTTTCGGCGCTCGGATGCAAGGCCGACGGATGGAACTGCGGCGGGGCACGCTGGCGAGAGAGGAGGTACTGGCCCGGGGACCGCGGCGGTGAAAGAGAAAGATGGTAGGAGAAGAGGTATGACAGGTATATAACGCGGCGCGGCAGGGAAAAATATTCGGTTGACGGGCGGAGGTAGGCAGGGAACGCTTTTCGAGAAACTATGAATGATATCCCCCTCCTCCCGCTCTCTACCCCGTTTCCTCGCCCCCCGCCCGCCCCGCCTCTCTCGCCACCCACGCCCTTTTTCTCTCATATACACCCGTTAGTCGGACGCGCTGGACAAATATTTGCCCGAATTCAGGGCGACCGCTCGTAAATTAGAGAAGGAGCGCGAGAGAAGAGGACTCTGAAATTCTTCTCCAGGGCCGTGCCCCGGGTTTGTCCCCCCCCCCCCTTCCCGTGCCTCTCCGTTCTCCTTTTCTTTGGCTTCTCGCTTCTCTCTTCTCTCCCCCCCTTGCGCCGCACGGTTAGAGCCTTTGGTGTCCCAGAGCCGAGTCTTTGGCCTCGGCAGGAAATTAAAACGGCTCCTCCGAAGCAGCGTCGCTCGTTCCCCCGGCTCGCACACGTGGGCTTCCCCCGAAAATCCGCGTCGCTTTTCGGACGCTAGCTGTCATTTAATTTAGCAGTGGAACACTGGCGAGATACCATTGTATTCTGTTCTCGGAAGAGGAGCAGGGCGAGTGAGACTTCGTTACGGTAACCATCCTACCGCACCGAATCGGGGAAAGAAATCACGACTGCGCCGGTGTGTCACGCTCGGTGCTCGGCGTTTATAAGTTAATAATTCCGCCGAGGGAAGCGTTTCTTCCTCTCGCTGGATAGATACACTCCGAAGGATATTAACGCTAGAGTGCGCGATTCGAGTAAGCGTGTTAAAAGTTGAGGGAACTCGACGCAAGTTCCGAGATAATTCCGCCGCTTCGTTTGTCCACGAATTTTGCAAGCAGACCCGCAGAAAACACCCGCGGAATTGACGCCGAGCCATCGCAAACTTTGTCCCACGCCAGGGACCTCGTTTCCGAACCCTCGGTTCTCGACTTTCGTCTCGATTTCCCGTCCTTCCACGGCCCTATTTTTAGCTCGTGAATCATATCATTCGTGCTGCTCGTCACCAACGGATTTAGTTGCTCGGAACTGCGGCGTATACCCTCGGCCGGGGACGCGGCGAGCGAGCGGAGGGCACAACGGGGGCAGGAAAAAAGTCTCGCACCTCGTGGGTCGCCGCGGAAGGCCAGCTAGCTACGCGGAGGGAAACTCGTGACCAAATGGAGAGTCTCCTGGCTGGGTATCTCCTGCGAAGAGAGCCGCGCGCCTCCGCAGGGTGGGAAAGAAGCGACAAAGAAAGAGACGTTGTGGATGCTGCGTGGATTCCACGCTCTGCTCGATCGGGCTGGATGCGAGCGAGATGGCGCGAAGGGAGGAAGAGAGCGAGAGAGAGAGAGAGAGAGAGCGGGGAGGCAGGGTGCAGGAAGGAAAGAAAGAAAGAAAGAAGGAAAGAAAGAAAGAAAGAAAGAAAGAAAGACGATTGCCGGGAGGGAGCTGAGGATCAGAAACAGCGCGAGAAGGGGTAGGGTAGAAGGGGTAGAGAGTGTTGTCGGGTGGGGGTGGGGGCAGTGGCGATGTCCTAGCGAAGGTCACGGCCGGGAATGCGGTTTGCGTCCGTCGGTCCAAAGTGGCGTGCCGCGTTGCAGTGCCTTCGCTCTTTCTCCTTCGCTCCCTCGCCCAGCCTCTCCTGCCCGCTCTCTACGTCTTCCTCCCTCTCTCTGTCTCCGTTCCTCTCTCCGCAGCTTGCTGGCTCTCCCGCTCTCTCCACCGAGCCGCAGCAGCGCAGACTGCAGGAATGCACCAAATGCACCGCACTGACCGGTGCCCGTCCCGTTCCACCGCTTCCACTTGTTTACTTCGGCCGTGCACTTCCCCCCGGTCCCCCGTTTCCTCCGCACCGTAGCAGCTTCTTCCTCTACCGCTTTCTCGTTCTCGGACAGAGACGGGCGTCTGCTATGTACCCCCTCCCCCCCCCCCTCCCGTCGGTACCCCGTCCCTTTTATCCCGACGTCCCGCGCCGTCGGTCGTTCCCATCGTCGTGGATCCTCCCCTCCGGCTTTCCTTTCGTCACTCCACCCTCCAGGGGCGAGCGTTCACCCCTTGGAACCGGAGTGTTTGGACTGGCCGTGTCCTTGCGGCACGGTATGCGCGCGTACGCGTTTCGCTGTATAAGGAAAGGGCTGCGGTATGCGCAACCTTGCCGGCAAGGTGACCAGAATCTACCATTTCTTTGTGACCTTTTTCCTTCCTCCTCCTTTCAGTACAAGTGTCTGTTTCTTCTTCTCTTCTAATAGCCCCGCTCTGCGCGTCGACGCTCTGACGTTCTCTCTCTTTCTCTCTCTCTCTCGCGGCGAGGACGGATACGTCGACGCGACGTTACCGCGACGTTTACGTCGGCATGCCTAAACGCGCGTTAGCTCGTCGATCGTCGGGGACGGATCGATGATCGGGATTCGAGGTTCGCGAACTATTCGAAAGAAAGGGAAAAACGGGACGGCGATATCCCCGTCGGTCAGGCCGCCGATCGCGCTTCGCGTGGACGAGTATCAACGGATTCCACGGTCGGCGGCATTCCGCGAGACGAAGGAATTCCCCCGGATCGGTCGGAGGGGTGCGTGATGTAACGTAACAACCGGTGTGTTAGGGTGCAGGGACCTCGGGAGGTTTGACGAACTCTCCGCGCTGCTCTCTCTCTCTCTCTATGTCTCTCTCTCTCGCTCTCTCTTGTCGTCCTCCCCTCGACCTAGCCGAATCCCGCCGCGATTCTCTGTCTCTCTGGCCCTGACCCACCCAAAGGATGCAGTCAACCCCCCTGCAGTAGATGGGGTGCGCCGGTGGGGAGCGGTCTCTGAACCGACCGACCGGTGCGTGGATAAGGAGGGTGGCACCCAGCTAGCGCGATCAAGCGAGCGAGCGAGCGAGCGCGCGCGCGCGCGTTGGAAAACGGGGGCTCGCTGAAAGGGGGTGTACCTAAGCCGTAATTGTATGCAGGGCCGCGTGTGCGCGCACGGAATTCGTGCGTGTATCTATATGGACGCGCGCGGGCCGGCCTGTTTAGCAGCAAGCCGACGCTGCGCGGCGCCGACGCTCAGGGGTGAGGAATGGCCGAGAGAGGTACGGGGAGGGGTGAGCCGAGCGGCGCGTTCAGTTCACAAATCAATACCCATTGGCTGCCGCGTGTGTACCAGCCGTGCACAACGAGCGAAACGTGTCACCCACCGACCCAAACCCAAAGGACGATATAGCAGCTGCACGCACGCACGCCGGCAGCCGGCATATGTCGGCCGATGGCCGAGACCGCCCCGTTCGCGCGCCACATCTTCGTACATCTCGCCTCGTCTCGTTCGCTTTCCCTCTCTCTCTCTATCTCTCTCTCTCTCTCTCTCTCTCTCTATCTCGCTCTGTTTCGCCCAGGGCTTCCGGCCCTTCGAAGAAACGTCCCCAACGATCGTTCCACCTATCCGCGGCGCAACACTCTCGCCGAGTGCTTCCAATGTTTGCTACTACGTGGCAGAACGCCACTCGCGCCGCATATTTGTTTCCTCGATCGGTTACGCGTTGGTCGTTATTGGCCGTAGAACAATAGGCGATAGCGCCCGGAGGGCAGATATTTCCGGCGCAGCCAATATACCGCTCTTTTTTTTTTCCACGGCCGAGACTCGGGCTATTGTTCCTACTCCGGTAGCTCGCCGCGCTGCAATTACTTAGCAGCCCGCAGTGACGAATCCAATAACAATCCTACGACCATCTCCGCCGAGCAAATTTCTAATTTCCTCTCGTAGCGCCGAGGTCTCTCGACGCCAACGGCAACGGAGGAAGCCGCCGGCGGTAATGCAGACGGACGTCGACGATGCTTCTGACTAACCGACGAGTCGCTTCGGATTCTCTGCTGCCGCGATGCCGATGAAGGTCGTCGGGTTTATACCTGTTCTAGTAAACAGATCGCTAACTGCGGTTCGGCCTTAGCAATTTCGTAGAAACGTCGCGATAGAGCTACCAATGTTAGCGATAACGCAGAGACGATTTAGTAAACCGCCATCTATCGAACTGGAAAGCTACTCGCTTCGTCGGATCGAGAAATAGGGAACGCTCTCTATAGAACATTGCAACGACGCTACGGTTTTTCCTTTCGATGGGGAGGAGCGGACGCCTCCGGTCGTCGGCCGAATTCGGCAAACTTCGAAGCCGTAACCCCCGGCTGAAGTTCTCCGAGTTCGCGTCGTGTAACATCGGCCGCGACGTTCCCGTCGCGTACTCTGTGTGCGTGTACGTCGGCCGACGGTGGTGGGGGGCTTCATTCAGTGCGCCTCTCGGTCTTGGAGGCGCGCATGCGCAGCCCGCCGCGCGTACACACGCTACTCACGCTGCGCTTCCCTTCCTACTCTAGCGTTCCCTCACACGTACGCGCCACGCACGCGCACATCGTCGCACCTACGTACATGGACTTTGTACTCGAGCGTGGCTCGAGCTTCTCGCTCTCTCCCGTTCCCGTGCTCGCGCGCGTCTAAGAACCGGCACACCGTCGCGCGGGGCGTGTGCGATCACGCACACCGATCCCGCGGCGACGCGATCGCGAGACAGCGTTTGAAAGAGACGCACAGTGGTGCCATCGGGCGAAAAGCTGGCCGAAATTTAATTATTCAAGTATGTAACAGCTCTTTGATAGCGTGACAGATGCGTTGTATCGGGGCATCGTATGCCGCTTGAATTTTTTAAATTTATCGATTGGTTGTTGAGATGTAGGCCGTCGAAGTTGACGAAATTACGTGGTTCTTGATGTCTTGGAAATAGGAGGTGTCTTGGAATACTTTTCACAGAAACAAAGCAAAATATCTTTGAATTTACCCTTATAATTCCCCTCTCAATGTGTTCCCTTCTCATAAATCTAAGACATATTTTAATAGAACGGAAGGAAAACAAAGATGTTATTCACAGAGTGTTCACGCTGTAGCAAATTTTTTGATATAAAGCAGAGATGGGTAAAAAATTATAATTTCGTACGCAAATTTTTGTTTCAAATAATTTTTTGACCATCTCTGATAGAAAGTAACATGTCAAGTATGATATCTAATTGAGAAAATTTGTGGAATTTTGCGGTTTTTTAAGATATTTAAATTTGAAGCTCAGATTCGTAATCAGCGAGCCGAAAAACACCCGAGCACCGATATCTGACTAAATTGCATTACATTTTGAGAGTTTTGCCGCTTTTTAGCGATTTGGAAGCGCCGTGAGACGCGGCGAAGAGGACGGCACGGGACGCGTATGTGGGACCAAAAAGGTGGGATGGAGGGCGCAGTGCGAACGGCCGAGAGTGACTGAACTGCACGAACGACGACCACACGCCGCCAGCTCTCCGCCGCGTGCTCGAATACGCGCGCGTTTTCGTGATGCCCCGCGCGGCGGGCCTCCCTCCTCTGTCCCGGCAAAGGTGGACTTCGGCGATGATCGAGTTGCCGAACGCGGCGGGATTTAATAGGAGCGATATGTAGGAATGTATCGACGGGTCGAGATTTCACGCCACTGAACGTGCACGAATCTCCGAATAATTCACCGAACGTTTAGACTCCCTTTTTTAACCTTTAGAGAGCCTTTATTTTTCCATTGAAATTGTAAATTTTATTTACTTAAAATTTACGCATATATACCACCAAAATAGCCGGCAAAGTATCCGAAATCTAAGGTAGCCTATTAAATAGCATATCTATTAAACGGAACGTTGAAAGAAATCTGTCGATTTCCGCACGCGCATCGTATAACCACCGATTTATGCCTGCATTCCCATTTCTTACCTGGCCATTTCCGCCGCGGGCCTCGCGTGCACGTTTCCTGCGAAGGAGAAGAATAGAGAAAAAGAAATGTGGCGACCGAGCACGTAACAGCGCGGCTGGTCAACAGAAATCGTCGGGCATTTCGACATACGGCGTGATGGGAGATCGATACCCGCTCGCTCGTTGTTTACCATCCGCGGACTCGGCCGACAAAAGCGCGAAGCGTCCAGGGCCCCGGGTTTTCTTTATCGCTTACACGCCGCGGTCCCGCATTAACCGTCTATACGCTCGTACTCCTCTTTCTCGGCCCGTTCCGCCACCACCGCCGCGACCTTCTCTTCCTCCTCCACCTCCGGCTCTTTATGCTGCCCTCTTTAGCGAGAGAACTCGATTCGAGTCGACTCGTAACACGCGCCGCCGCGGCATCGCCTCGTTGATGCATTGCTTCCGAGAAGCGATAGCGCACCGTCTTTTGCCTCGCCGTTTCGCCGCTCGAGGATTAATTCCGCTGCTCGCGCGGTCACGATTCTAAGCGTATCGGCATCACTATACACACCCAGCGTCGTCGTCCCCGGGAAAACTCGCGGGAACTGGGCTAAAAGGTGACCCTGAAAAGCCGTCCAACGGCCAAAGAAACGCGACCGGCTAATTGCGAGTGGCAAAGCTCGCCTACGATAGAGCGAGACGCGCGAACGGGTTGAAAGGAAACCCCCCGCGGGGGGGAGGAGGAGGGCGGCGAAAAGGAGACGGGACGCGTATACGGGACAGCGGCGTAGTCGTAAAGTGCGGTAGAATGCACTCTGACGTAGACTCTGTATTGCTTGGCGCGGCGTGGCACGCTGCGCGTTGCATTCCCCTGCGGTGCATTGACTTTGCCTCCCCTCCTGCGCCTCCTTCGTCCAACCACCCCACCCCTCCGTCTTCCTCCACCTACCGAACCCCCCTATTCTCTCTCCCTCTCTCTCTCTTTCTCTCTCCAGCTCGCGAGCTGCTTGATCCACGCCGCCAGCCGCGCCGTTGCACCCCACCGCCTCCCCGGTGCAACCGCCTCCCGGCACAACAACAACATTCCTTCTCTCTAGAGTCCCTTCATGCCACGGAGACCCTGCTACCAGACTCTTCTTCGTCTCCGCTCTCCCTCGGTCGGAGAGGCACCGTCCACTGGCAGAAAGGAAACGCAGCGCGCGCTCTTTCTATACGCCTCCCCGGGCGAAACTGGTCGCCCGCGAATCGCATGTGCGATCGACCTCATGGCCACCAGACCGGAGGCTCTCCCGGGCAAAACTTTCGGTCGGGCTTACGTATCGGGACGGTGTACGCGCGCGCCTTCGATTTATCGAGTGCTCGCCGCGAAAGCCGAGAGGCGCACGGATCTTTTCAGAGCCCGCGCCGCGTTCCGACGCGATCGCTGACGATCGATCACCTGTAGCTCCTCTCCGGACGAACCCGTACCTTGGATTAATTCCTGGTATGCCGCGTGATAAGAGTGACGGGATGCTTACCTGACTGATTTGTGCGCCGCGATTATCGCGGCCGAACAGTTCGCGTTACGAACGCGACTACCTACGGCCGCGTTTAATAAGGGATCGTGACTAGTTGGCAGGCGTGATTTTCGGGAATTTTTGGGGGAAAATCTAATGTATTCTTTATAACTATTTGTTTAGTTTAAAAATAATAATTAAAAATGTTTCGGTAATTTTCTTATAGAAATATATTAAAAACAGCCACTCTCCCAGAAGCTACTTTTTTTGCGGTGAGCATGATCATCTGAAATCGAAAAGTGAAGAAGATTCTGTTAGTGTACGAGTTTATCTAGTTCGTGAACCAAGGATTTTTAGTTTTGATGAAAACTCTATTTTTAATTCATGAAAACGAAACAATTCAGTAATCGAAAAATCGTGATTTTGGTTTCAACGGCCGCCATTTTGTCTGAAATCATTTTTTTGGAAAATTCTTCGTTCACTAACTAGATAAACTCATATACTAAGAGAATCTTATTTACTTTTCGATTTCAAATGATCGGGGAGAGTGGCTGTTATTCGTTCCTTTTTTTTTTTTTTTAATATTTTTCTATAACAAAATTACTGAGAGTTGTTGAATATATGTACTTTTCAATAAGTAAATACTTGTAAAAATATACACATTAGAATTTTATGCTGATTCTGAAAAACTGGTCGATATTTGCTTTAAGACAATATTTACTGTAAATCAAGTTGAAAACTGAAGTCTCCCGAGGTGCCGCGAGAATTCATTTTCGGCGTTGGCAGAGACCACTCACGTAATTATTCATGGAAAATTAACAAAGGATAAAGAAAAATTATTTATGAGTGAACACAACTACAAATTCATTGATATTTAATTTGTTTACGCTAAACAAGTAACTAAACAAGAACACATCAAAGAAAAAGCAAACCACCTACTAGCGATTAGCAAGGCGAATTAATACAAAAGTAAATAAATGAAAATAATAAAAGATCATAACTCAACCATCTCTCCTTTCCAGCGAGAGATGGTCTTCTCATTAGGTTCGAGAGGAAGAGTTGATATAACCAAATACTTTGGTTGCTTACTATCTTATTACCCTAAACATTAAACAAAAATAAACTTAGAAGTATATTTTAAACACAATTCGGTACACCGCTGTTTGACAAAAGAGATTAAACGTAACCTCGATTTACCTTTCAAAGCCTATAATTCCAGAAAACACAGGAGCAAGCTAAATGACTGTTTGGCTTCCAGATTAAGTAATTGGTCTGCACTTTAACGCGTTTTTACGTAGAGAGTCTGAAATATAGCGACCCGACCGCGTCCCCCGGATTTACCCTACAAGCGGGACGTCGAAATCGTTGTCGGCACGCACTAAGTTCCCCGTGTTTTGCCCGTGAACACAGAGGCCCGCGGTGCCGTGTTTACCTTGGTGATTTAAAATTTGTCGATGATGCATTGTGAAAGGTTTACGACGGGCTAATGAGCCATAAAACGGTTTTTCGGTGGGCGGAATCGGGAATTTTGGGGAAACTACCGTAAACGTCGACCCCCGGCGACAGTCCGAGAGGTAATATAAATTTTCTCGGGCCCCGTGTCTAATATAATGATTAGACGAAGCCAGGTGTCACAGCCGGGATGATCCTTGACCGGACGAAGGGATGAAAGGAGTACAGCTACGGATTCTTTTCCGCGTTCTTTGCCTGGCCAATGGGTCCCCGGCGCGGATTTCACCGTAAATTCCCTTGTATTTGGAAACGGTCTGGCGCTACCGCCTTCTTGAGTTATTGCCCCATTTATTGACGGTGATTATACGTCAGGCTTGTGCGCCGAGCCTGGCAGGGGACACCCAAAACAATTGAGAAGCTTTTCTATTGTCTCAGGGTCTTCGGCCTGTTGATTACACTTTCTTGTTCGTCGAAGTCGTGTCTCGACTAACCACTGAATCTTTAATAATATAGGTACCTACCCCTGGGGAAATCGTATTATCAATGTTTCGAGATGCTTAATTGAGAGATAGACTTCTTGTGTATCGAAGACCACGGTGGTGGAATTCAAGGTGCGATAAAATGTTGAGATGTTCGCTAATTTTATTCCTTTTGGTGTGCTGAGTAGGGTAGATGTACCGTTTTTGGCTATGTGCATAATTATCTTATTTTTAAAATGCTTGCGGATCATTATTCTGTGGAGAATTTCATAAATATTATAAATATTTTGTTTATTATACCGCTAAAAATATAAGGTCAGATTTATTGCTTTTAAGGAGAAATATTTTATTTTTTGAGAAATGGCTAAAACTGGTACAGTACTTTAAAGTGGCCACAAATGGTGCATTTAGTCTAAGTATAAAAAACATCAGAAAAATCGGATCATTCTGTAACCTATTTTTTTTTTTGTACACCTTTAGAAAATAATCTTTCACTTGGAACAAAGATTGTTGGAATGCATAAATATTTTACCAACATATTCCAAAGACTGGAGAAATTAAAAATTCGTACAACTTTTGTTCTTCCACTACTTAACGATATTATTAATATAGCGTTAAGTATCAATAAGATAGTTCCGACTCTCGTTCCTTCACACATTTGCCTACATACAGAGTTGCATATTAAAAAACAGCTATTTGCAAGAAACTTTGAGTCCCTTGAGGCATAGTTTAGAGTTGTTTGATCGAGCCAAATTTTTGCACACATATTTAGAGTGAATTTTTTATTAAAATGATTAAAATCAGTTATTAAAGTAAGCAACTAATTGGAGACTTCTTTTTCATTTCTTGCTTCATATCCAAACAATTTTTGCAGCATGTGGAATCAATCGCGCTGCAAACATAATTTTATAACAGTGTTCATTCATTAGCTTTAAGTGTTAATTTACTGATGCGTTTACCCTACCACATCAAAGGGAAATAAATCAGGGGGTGTCTCGAATTCTTAAATTTAAAAAAAAGAAATCAATATAAAAGACACCTTAACCCAAGGGTATAATTTAAAGATTCTTATATTCACGTAGAGTTTATTATCGATATCAAAAGCCAACTCTTCCGCGCAAGCTCACGTTTCTTCAACTCTATCTTCCAGAAACAACACAGTTCCCATTCAAGTAGGACTTCTTCCAGATTATTCCCATTCGAGTACCTGATCCTCTTCAAAGCTATTACCTAGGATTTAACTCTGCCCGTGGCACTCGCGCCCTAAACCTTTATTTTGGTAAAGTATCGGAAGCGTCAGTCCTTCCCGATCTTATCGAGCGTACAAGATTAAGAGCCGTGGTGTCGGCCGTGTCTGTGCGCGCGAGGGACAGGTGTCCCAAAGCCTAGCGGGCCCGGGAAAAACCCTGGGAAGAAGGAATTCAGAAGGCGGGCCGCGTCCACGGGAAAATATTTGTCCTCCGCAATAAACGTGACGGAAGAGCCGCGCCACCGAGTTCCCTTTCTTTCGCCGGTCATTAACGTTCGCGTGATCCTACTTTCGGCCCTTGTCCTTTTCCTTTTCAACCGTGGACCCCCGACAAAACGGCCCCGACGTTTATTTATCGTCGCCGAGGAGCGTGAAACCATAAACCAATTGGACGGAATACGCGCTAATCCTCTCCGAGCTTAAATCGCCGTTCTCTACTCGCTCCTCTCTCACTCCTCTCTCGCTCCTCGCGAAAGTATCTCTCCAGCCAATACGATCGCGATCCTTCGATTTCTCGCGACTTAATCCGATTTCGAAGCTCCCGCGAGGAAAAAGAGCGCCAGCGGGTTTCTCCGACGTCACCGCGGCGCTGATTTACGCGCCGATTGCCGGGCTCCGCGGAGCGGAAGCCGCGACGCGCTTTATCGCTCCTCTTTACGATCGCGCGGAAATTGCTCGGCATCTACTCGCTACCAGCTCTCTCGGCCCTGGATGAGACGTCGCCGGGCGATCTTTTCTATCTTCGCGTGGCATTTCTCGCGCCTTCTCTCCTCGCTTAAGAGATTCGTGAAATCAATCGAACCGCGAGCAGCCATCCGTGGCGAAACGAACGGCGAGGAGAAGGGATATTCGTAAAATCCTCGACACGGTTAACGGGATAGCTGGGCCACGCTCGACTATTTGTCGGGGAAATTGCGGCTTTTCCGCTCTCCTTTCAGCGGCACAATGCGGCGGCATTAAGACAGACGAAACGAAACAGATGCGCCGCACGAGCGGGACAAATTTTCTCCCCTTTTTCTCCTCTTTTCCCGTCATTTCTCTCCGCCCGTCCTCTGCCACTCGGCATCTGACGAGGCACGCGCACCTGGCGTGAGCGAGCTCCCCTAAATTACAAAGCTCTCTCCGGGCCCAGATTGTCGCGTCCCTCGTGCCCCGCTGCGCATCTGTACAAATTTTCGCGCTCTCCCATCCCCCCCGCCTCATTTCCCTCTCCCGCCAACTTTCGGGAAATCGTTTTACCAAACGTCGGAGTAGTTATCTCCAGAGAGAATCAGCTTCGAGTCCCCTCGCTTCTCCAAACTCAAAGCTTCCATCCGTCTTTCGGTCGCTTCTACTCGACCGACGCTTTCCTCCGCGCAGCCTCACCCCCGTCGATCTAAACGCTTCCAGGAATTAAGACCTTGCGCGGCTTCGGCCTGTTGCCGGTCTCCTTTTGCGGCTTCCGCGGGAGGACGGAGAGTTTTCTCGAAAGGAGTTGTCCCTTGTCCATCGGCGCTCCGGTGGCCGCGGGGTTCGACGAAACGCCTGTATCGCCTTTCATTACCATGACTATGGGGAATTTTCCCGTGGAACGTTACAGCTCCCCCCCTCCCCTTCTGTCGCTCTTTATCTCCTCCGTTCTTCCTTCCAGCCGATTCGTTAGCGCGCGTTTGTCCTCCGTGAAACAATGGACCGCCGAGGAGGAAGCGTGGTTGAAACGCGCGGGACAATCGGACGCATCGGGAGAGGCTCGTGCTGCGGGAGAGGGAAGAAGAGAGAAAAAAAGAGTGGCAGCGAGAGGAGAAACTGGGGAGGGAGGGGTGGGGTGGATAAACGGGGGATCCTAAACAAATCCACGTAGGGGAGGGGCGGTAGAAAAACCGTGTGAAGACGAGCCCGTGGAAAGTCCCGTACGTGGAAGCCGGTATCTCGCAGCCGCGAGTTTTCGAGTGGCGGAACCCTAGCCGTTCAACCCTCGTGCCTTTGCTCCCCCTCGCAACAGAATGGACCCCGATGAAGGGTCGCAGCGGAGGGGCGGGAGCGACGGCGGGCATCGAAGGGGCGGCTTTTCGGGCCCATGGGAATGTATCTTGTCTCGCAGAATTCGGCCGCTCTCCTCGCCTCCTTGAGAAAAATCCAAGCTTTGCGCCCCGCGACGATCGCAGGGGGTTAAGAGGGTAGTTTATTTGGCTCCCGCTGCGATCGCGATTGGAAGCTGAAGTTCGGAATCCATTGGCTTCGGATTGTTTACCGTGCAGCCTGGTTCCGGGTGAGATTTCTTTTTAGGATCTTGCGATTTCGCGAACGTCGAATGTGGGTCGTTCGTGTCAAAGACGAGGTCGAGAGACGGCCGTCCTGCTTTGTCGCTCTGTGCCGGCTTGCTTCTTCGGATAACAGCTGACTTCCGGTGGCTGGAAAGCGCGGGCGACACGGCCCCGGCAAACTTTGTCCGACCTTCTGCTCCGGTGAACGCGCGTACGGTTGTTTAACGAAACCGGGGAGGAGGTATCGTCTCTGTTGAACCGTTAATTGCTTGGGAATTAAGAGCTTTGTTGCGTTGGTGTTGTAGTGGAATTCTATGGATGTTTCTTGAAGCTTGTCGGAGTCTCAAGCTCATTTTTACACTGGAATCTTTCCTGCTTATCTGTTAACCGCGGGCATTCGATCTTTGGGAACGGATATGTTGCGATTGACACATAGCTGGCGCCCTGTTAAGTAATCGGTAACGCGGCTGGTCAATGATTCAGAGTCGCATCATCCTGGGATTCTTTTTCGCAGACAATACTTTAATCACCTTGACAAGGTTCGATACCGGAACAGAAATTATAAGAAATCTGTGAAAAGTATTTTAATCTAATGTTCAAAGTGTAGTCCGTAGTCGGTGAAAATTTCGAGTCGATTGACCGCGCGGTTTTTGAGAAAATTGAAATCAAAGTTGCAGTATTTTATGCACAGACTCTTATGGGAGAAGTGATACAATTTCTATAAAATGTTACACAGAGTATTTAAAAATGAGGAGACAGTTGTAAAAAGTGTGAAAATGAAAAGGGTGAATATTGCTTTGAAATTATAAAAAAGAAAATCGAACGGAACCCTAAAGGTTTATTAGATAATTGAATAAATAGACAGCAATGTTCTCGTATTTTTCGAACTAGAGCTGAAGGAACTGTTTGAAACGTGGCAAAGTAGAAATTGGTAAAAATGCTACCAAGCTCTAAATATGTATTTAGTAATTTGTTGCGAACCGGTAGAAAGCAGAATAAGACGCCAGAAGTGTGAGATGGAAAGAGAAAAAAAGGATAAACCCAAAGCGACGTTGCCTCGTTTATTTTATTCGCTTATTTTACGCTACTTTTAATGAAAATATTGTTTCTAGCTGCATTAAAGATACCTACTTTTTGTTTAATTGAATTCGAAAACAGAATATGTAGTAATAATTTCATTAGGAGTAGTCTACATAATTTTTTATTTATTTAAAATTGGTATCACTGAAGAGCTCCCATTTATACTGCCCTCCTTAGTTAAACTGTCCTATCTAGTATTTTTTCATTTTTAGAGATATTCGAAGTTCCACTCATCTTTTAGCTTTTAAGTAAAATTAGAAAACTCTACGTGCCTAGTAAAGATTTATAAACAATTTGGACACTTATTACAAAAAATTATATTAAGTTGTTACTAAATAATGACAACATGTTTTAATTTGAATGAAGGAAAATAAGGATGGTGCAAAGTAAACGATAAAACTTCAGTTTTCTCGGTTGTTCCAAAATGCTAATTAGTACGTTTTAACTAAAGAGGGCAGTTTAAGCGTAAACTTTCCTCTCTAGCCGTCTGCCCCTCAAATTAAGGTACCGAACCTCCTTATGCCTCGTTCGCATTAGTCAAGTTTACTGGCTTCAAGTCGCTTGAATTCAAGTATACTGACTTCAAGTTGGTGTTCGGATAGTGCCAGCTGTCTTCAAGTTACTTCCAAGAGTACTTGAAGCTTGAAGCTGAAGGTTGAAACAAGTAGATTAAGAAACCTAAAATGGCACCAAAGGAATTATTGAAAATTTTTAAATACAATAGACAGTCGGCTTACCTTCTTAACTCTTGTACCTACGTTCGCACTATTCAAGTCGTATTATTCCAAGGCAAGCAAACTTGGAACACTCTCTACTTCCCTTGAAACTTGAAAGAACATTTCAAGTGAAGTAAATAACAGGTTCGCGTTATCAAATCTCCTGATTCCAAGCGACTCGAAGTCAGTAAACTCGACTGATGTGTGTCTTTTAAGAAATGTGTAATCTTTTAAGAAAGTTAAAAGAATATTTCAAGTCAATTGAACGACAGGTTCACATTATTCAAATTCACCGGCTCCGACTCTCTTGAAATTAGTAAATCAACCTGATATTCACTTCACTTGAAACATCCTCCCAAGTTTCAACCCAAGCAGAGAGCCTCCCATCTTTCCTTGCCTCCAAATAATACGACTTAAACACTGTGAACGTACGTTCAAGCGTTGACTTAAAATCTCGAAGCGCCTCGAAGCCAGTAAACTTTCCCAATACGAACGAACCTTTAACCACTCGCGAGGCAAAGGTCCTCGAGTTTCCAGGTGTCTCGTGATCGCGTTAATCAGCGGACGCGTACAACAGGTCTCCTTGAACGGAGCAAACTACCCCCGTGCGCCGTTCGTGCATGGCTAAACAGCTTTGCGGCGACGAGTCGAGGGATGTTTCGTCAACGATATCCACTTTTATCGTTCCTTTTCTCCCGGCATTACGTTCCGTTTCCCCTCGCGCCTCCGCGAAACGACTGGCAAATCCACTTTTCTTCGTTGAGCGGGATACGAGACGCGCGCACGCGACTCGAATACAATGTATCCTAGGAGCCTGCACGCGACGTCGAAGACGCGATATATCTTCCCCGTGGATTTCCCGGCCCCCCTCGCCCTCGTAAACCGTAAAACCACCGCCTTTTCCCCGACCTCTCGCTAACCGCGCCCGAGCAATCCACCATAAAGCGAGTCGCTAATGAAATTTCGGGTTCCCGGAGACCGTGGCTGCGGGGCTCGAATTGCCGCGGCG
The DNA here is from genome assembly GCA_963971345.1 of Andrena flavipes. Lineage (NCBI taxonomy): Eukaryota > Metazoa > Arthropoda > Insecta > Hymenoptera > Andrenidae > Andrena > Andrena flavipes. The sequence goes on from OZ020480.1 coordinate 3,022,500, forward strand.
TTTACGCCGCGGCGTAAATCGCGACGTTTATCGTCCAAGTAACGGCCGCCCCGCGTTAATGGACCTTTGGCTTTAATATCGATAATGAGCCGGGGACCGAAGCTTCCCCGCGCTCGCGATTTTTACGCGGCTCGGTCGACCTGATTAATTAGCCGGCTGATAGATGTCGGGAATGTGGTCGCATCTGCGGAATTGGAGCGGGGTGTCGATTCGAATTTACTAGGGAACAATAATCCCAGGGAACGCGGTTGCGTATTCGAGATCCTCTCGAACGAATTGTAAATTTAATTAAGAGTCAACTTGATCGCGGAAGTGATCTATCAGTATCCTCCCAGGTTTCTTTTTTTGTAACTTAAATAGAATTTGTAATTATCGAGACGAATCGTGCCGAGGTGAGATCGATGGATCACGGAGGAAGGAAGTAGAAATTCCGGAGTAAAGGAACTCGTAACCGAAGCGCCCACGGGATTAAAGTTTCCCGCTCGGACGTCGCTGCGCAGCGAGCACTCGGCGCGCGAGATCGATATCGGGCTTTTAATGAAACTCCGGCAGAGAAGTTTGCGGAAAAGTGGCTGATACGTAGTTTATCCGCGAGAGATCAGAAGTAGGTATCTCTGATAAACACTCCATTCCGGGGAATACCAATGTATCCGTTCTCTCGCGATGCTTTGGTGCCCAGGCGGATCGCGGAGCAGTCCAGTCACCTTGCTCTTCTACACCCAGCAATCATCCCCCTATCGCATCGACTTCTCCCCTAAAATCGAAAGCAACGGCCGAAACTCGCCGGTCACGGAAGCGCCGTCTTCCCTATCGATCTTACGAGCCATCCTGAAGTACGAACATGCGCAGCGGCGCGAAGTCAACTCCGTGCTTGAATTTTGGGCTAGAAAGGGGTGGTAGTACCTCGTGGCCAGGCCTTTCTATCGCGAGCAACCACCCCGCGGGCGTTAACCAGCTCCGTTTCGCTGTCCGTGCGCGATGATCCGAGAGAATCGCCGGAGAGAAGAAGGCTCTCCCGGCGGTCAGAGCAGCGGCGTGGTCGTCGTCGTCGCCCTCGTGGCCGTCGACGACGCCGACGGTGGCGGCGGCCATGTTTGCGCCGACAGAGTAGGCGTTCACGGGCGGTACCATCCCTCTGCTCGTTCTCCAACGACTTTGGAGAACGGCCTCTCCCCACCATCGACCGTCTGGTGCTCTTTTGGTGGGGTACCCTGAGCGATCCTCCGTTGGTGCCGGTTCTACCCCCCACCACCGGCTCGCCCTCCCCTCCACGCACCGTCTCTTCCCCTCGCGCGCCTCCGGTATCCCCCGCCGAGCCGCTTCTCCGCCGCCAGAAGCGCTCCTTTTCTCCGTCCCGGTCCCCACCACGCCGCCGCGCCGCGCCGCAACCGTCCGGAGAGGGGAGACAGCCCCCACCACCGCGCCGCGTGGCGCTCGGTAGGGGGAAGTCTTGGGAGAACGCCGAACGGGAGATCGAACTCCTCGCGCATCTTCTTCTTCCCTTCCTTCCTTCGTCTTCGCGCTGCCCCTCGTGCTCTTCTTTTTCTCACGCTCCCGCCATCGATTTCATTTTCTTACGCGCCTGTCTCTCTCTCCACCCTCCTCGGCGTCGCCCTTCCTCTCCCTTCCAGGGTATATTATTCGCTGTTGCGTCTCTTTTTTTATCCCCTTTGGCTTGGACTTTTCTCGAAGGATTATTCGTCTACGCTCTCGCCGCCTCGATGGCCGACTGACAACCACTGACAACCGACCAGCCGTGGGTTGGTCCTCTCTCGGCCTCTCGATCGTTAAGATCCGACAGGTCCGTCGACAGGATATGCTCCTTGGCGGATAGAACTCCGGGAGAAATTAGCCCGGGAAATCGAGCCGCCCCGCGAGAACGAAAGTTCCGCTGATTCTCGGGAATTCGATGGCCGCGCGGGCGATACCAGCGCGGCGGGGTCGCTGGCTCTCCTTGTTAAAAGTTCGTCCCACCCTCGAGTTCCTTCTTCCAGTCGCCGTTAATTATCGCCCCGCGCCGAGGTATTTGCATTCGCGGCGATCCCGTCGAGAAAATGTAATTTTCCTTGGGTAAACCTTCCTTCTTCTTGTTCCCCCCATTCCACCTTTGTCGCCAACCCTCGCATCTTTTCCGGGGGGTAATATCGCGGGGGCTCAGCCCTGGATTTATTCCCTACGAGAGAGAGAGGGGCGACCGTAAATTCGTGCCCTCTCTTCTTCGTCGCGCGTGCATTGTCTCGGCGATGGATCGAACGCGACGACGTGGCCACGCTCGGAAACACACGGGGTTCGATCGCTCGTCGCGGGGTTCGAGCGAACGACTATAACCCCGCGAGTTTTCTGGCGATTGCTCGGATGTCGATGAAGGCATTCGGGCAAGTTGGTGTAAATTGGGGCGAGGGCGTGGAGACTTTCTGCTTTTGATGCAGGGAATTCAACTGAAAGCTTTGCTAAGGTCTGGTGTTATTATTATTATTTTGACTTCGGTACTTGTTAAGAAAATATAGTACGCGAGGAGAGAGTAAGATAGAGTAAAGGCGGGGCCGCGGGAAGAACTGTTAGGAAGCATATTTGTTTTTTGAAGTTATGTTAGCTCGTGGTTTATCCAGCTAACTTTCTTAGCTTCTGAAAAAAAGTATAGCTTAGCTTGACTTAGCTTTTGGTGGAAAGGGATTCTTAAGGATGTGTTGAAGCTGATTTCTTTAAATTTACTGTAGTTTACTTTAGCTTCCAGGTGGTTCGTTATTTTTTATTCCTGCATCCAGAAGTTTACAAATATCCTGTGTTTCCCTGCTCGTAGGCGAATTAAGATTACTGTTATTATTAATATCAAAGGTCTTTATTATTCTAATTGGAAAGAGAATACATGATTCACAAGGGTAGACAAGAAGAGTAAAGGCGAGGCTATAAAACTAAACTAAAATAGGAACAACGAAACAATTATACAGAAGTAAAAATAAACAAGTAAGAACTTAAGTAATTATCCCCTAACTGGTATCCTGGGGGTCAGTCATGACCCTAAGCACGCAAAGTTCGCTGCAAAATTTTTGCATGTCTAACTTCGTAAAGTGAGTTTCTAAGTAATTTTATAATAATTGTTTAACTTTCTACGTTTCTATTATTTTATACGTTACCTAAGATCAAAATATCCATAGAAATTGATCCACTGTCGACTTTACAAATTTCTGTGTCCTTTTTTAATTTCCAGTCACCGGTTACGTTTGAAAAAAAAAAGAACAGTATAGTAGTTAAGGGTTAAAGGACGAAAAAAATAAGTGGATTGAGCTACTTACTTAGCAATAGCGTCGCAGAATAAATAAATAAACGAGTGTCAGACTCGAAGGACGAGTAGGATTTTAATTCTCAAGTGAGAAGTGGAGTAAAAGATGCTTCGAACTCAGATATGGAATGAGAATTATTATTGCAACTGTCTCCTTCTTGGCTCCGAGAAAACCGAACGCGATCGAGGATTAAGTTTCAAGGCGCGATCCTACCGCTCGTTTTCAACCTTCCTGCGTATTTTCTTATTCTTTATTAAAAATTCCCTCATCTGACCTTCTCCTATGTTCTCTGTTGCAGACAAACGATTGGCAGGGTTCTCGTGGAGATGTTTCGCACCGCTGTTAACAACGGAACGACGTTCGATGTGAACGAGGTGATGCAGTCGGTGCAGCCGATCGTGGAAGATCCTGGTAAGCTGAGAAATCATTTCTGCATTCCTAAAGCATTCTGAATAACGAGTGTAGAATTTGATAGATGCACTCTCTGGCTTTCAGTGCACGAATATTGTATGTCCACTTTTTTTATACGCAAGAAGTAGTTCTCGACTGTCCCTTTATGCTGTATAAAAATCACATTTATATCTGCTTTATAAACTTCTCAAAAATAATATTCTTCATCATATTTTTCTCGAAAAATACAATACCAGTATACAAATACCAGTGGGGCGCTCAGAATTTAATCTTAGGGGAGCCGAGTTGAAGGGATTAAAATATTTTTGACAATTTATTTGGAGAGTAAAGTCCAGCTTCCTTTTCTTCTTACAAAGCTTCTTCTTTGGCAGGCGCCAGGGCCCCTTCGCTCTCTCTGGGACTTACAATATTTCCGCACTAAGCCATCGCAGTGTACTAATCCCCCGAAAACTCACGATTATTGCACTGTCTTGTAAAGTGTGTCGAAAGATTTTGGAAATGTATATTCACTGCTAAATCAATGAGTTCGTGGATATTGAAATAGAAGACATTCTAAGAATTCTAAGAAGGATTGTCGGCTATGAGCACCCATCGCATAATTTCAAGCACCGTAGTGTATGGAGAGATAGTTATTGCTGATGAATTTTCTTTTTTGCTTTCGTACGTGATTTGAAAGGATTGGAAATACTACTGAGCCAAATCCTCCGTGTACAATTTACGCATGATCGATTGAGAGTCCTTATTGATGCTTATTCCTGAGTGCTTCTCTCTTTCTTTGTGCTTGTGCGTAATAGATTTCTGTGCGTTAATTATGTAAAATGATTTCAAGCACACCGATTGCACATAGTTTTGGCTGAAAACTTGGGGAATTTTCTTCGCACTTTTTTAAAGATTAAAACCTTTCCGTTAATAATAAGAAATAAGATAATAAGAAAAGTAAACGATCGATTAATATAAGGTTCTGTGTTTTCGTTCACTATATTATGAACTATAAAAAAAACATATAATATTTATAAAAAAGCATTTGTACGCCGTGCAATGTCGATAGCACAGATTATCTATCGTTAATACCTCGTTTCACAGGAATATTTCCCAAACAGAACTTGCATCTCGGTTAAAAATCTTAGTAATTTATTTACTTAACTATGGATGGTTAAAACTATTTACGGATACAGTCCAGTTCAATAGAAATACATAAAGTAGAGATAATAAAGACGACAGCAAAACAGGAAGCATAAAGAAATAACAAAATAAAAGAAAAGTTAGAAATTCCCAAGTCGACTAACGTTGTTACAGCAGTCTAACTCCTGTTTCCTGGCATTTCACTGCCAATAGAATATTTACACGTTTCTATCAAGAAGTACAGAGGGTGACCAAATTTTTATACTCAAAACATTTTTGTCAATTTTTGGAATCATTTTAAAATGGATTTAATACGGTTAAAATAAAATCTTAAATTGGCAACTGAAGGTCCTGAAAGGAAACTTTCCTAACTTTCCAAAACACTCGTGAAAATTTATCTACGAATTCATGAGTTCCCAAGTTATAGATATCCAAACTCAAAAGTACCTTTTTTGCTTCAATCGCGAACAACTCGGTCAATAAAAATCACACAACAAACCTCCAAAAAACGAAATTAAAGAGAAACGTTTGCTTTATAAGATCTCTTCGTTGGAATTACCGGGAAAAAATATTTTTCACCCGTGCACACGTTCAAATTGGGCAAAAATATCTAAAACTTCATTTCCTGCACTTCGTCTTATTAAAACAGTATAACATAATAAACAAAAAAAAATTGGATCCTTTATTCAAAAACTAGAAACTTCAAGCGTCACAATTCATGTTTTAAATATTTTTTGCAACCATTTTTCCCAGAGATACAGCCATTGTATCGCTTAAACTTACAAAATCCCAAACCTTTTCGTTTGGCTATACTAATTTGGTCACCCAGTGTACCTTCCCCACAAAAATTCTCAGTCCCCCCGGTAACGCTGCATTTCTTCCCTATTTACAAATACCACATCGTCCCGAGCCATTCCAAAATTAGTACGTCCCCCGAAAATTGAGCAAAAGTATCCAAAGATACCTCCTGCAAAGTGTCTCCCCCCGAGACTTCCTTGTTAGGCGGTTCGCCATTTGTTTTTCCGGTCGTTCGACCCTGTTTCCCCGAAGGAGAAGCATCGGCGCTCGGAAACGGGAGTAGTTTAAAAATAGGTCGACAGGACGCGGTCTTGAGACAAGACAGAACGTCCCGCATTATCGGGGGAGGGGAGGGGAGGGGTAAATGATAAAGCCAGTTGGGGTTGCCGGCGAAGTCTGTTGCTCTACGAGGTGACGACAATCTTGTCCCCGTTTCCGGTGCAGCGCGTGCCTCGCCGGAAGTCTCTCGCGGCTTCCGTGTACGTTCCTAAAGTATTTATACGAGCACGCGCAGCACAGTTTACTTTTCCGTTGGCTCCACTTCAGACCGACGCGGAAGTCCGAGTAAACTCTACGCTGGAGCGCAGGAATATAAACGATTATACAAAGGATCGCGTATTTATATATTTACGCCGAATTGTTCACCCATCATCCGCTACTTCATCTCGTGGAATCTCGTGAATCGCCGAAACAACCAGCGCCGCGTTCGAGGCAGGAAATTACCAATTTCTTTGTCAAGGACGTCCCCGTTGCCATTGAATTTCGGGTGCGCGTCGCGCGGTCGCTCGAAAAATCCAGCCGGTCCCTTCGCAGAAGTGGAAAAAGACGAAGCCCCCCCGGCCGGTCGTTTCGCGGAACTGGAAAACCGTGTCTCAAAGGTCATTCGGCAGCGTTCCGTCGATGAGTATCTTCCGTGGGAGCGTCGCCCGAACCTTTGAAAAACTCAACGCCGGCCCTGGCCGATCCTTCCGCGAAAAGCGTTTTCTTTTTACCTGGGCCCGGGCTTCGAGGAAACGCGGAGAACGACGCGCCACCGCGTTTTCATCCCACTAATGGCTCCTTTCTTTTCGGCAGCCTTCGGAAATACTTTAAGGCCGACCGGTGGGGCAGACCCGTGAAAACAACGCGTCCCCTTTACTTCCCGGTGTTAACGCGCAGCAACGGCGACAAAGGGAGCCGGTACGAACGGCAAATAAACTACCGCGGATCGCTCGCAGAGGAACGATTCGGTTTTCCAGCGGGAAAACGCGCGGACGGAACTCGGTCGATTGCCCCTCGGTTGATTCCCCTCGGTCGCGTGACACGCGAGGTCGAAGGGAAGTCCCACGAGCCCGTTTCTCGAAGGATGCAACTGTCGGTGGAAAAGGTGCATCCTCGGCGCGCGAGCGCGTGGAGGAGAGAGTCGCCACCGGGCCTTAGCTATTTTTAGGGGGCGATACAACGGAACATCTTGCGCGTAACACGCGTCCCGGCATCGGTGCTTTTCCGTACGGCGATCGAAGGGACAGAGGGGAACGGGATCGAAGATTCAGGACTCGAGGGCACGCGACACGCGCGCTTTTTCTACGGGCGGTTCACGTATTTTTGGACGCGACGCTTCCTAGGAGAATAGGGGACCATGGAACGCGCGCCCTTTTTCCCTTGGACGGATGCCACGCCAGTTGCGTCGCTTCGTCAGACATCCCTCTCCCCTATTTAGTCTCTCCACCGCGCGTTTTCCTCGCCATATGTGGAAAAGGATATTCGGGGGCTCGGGGAAAACGCCGCGCGCCTGCTTTTCCTTTGTCCTATTCTCTTTTGTAAATTAATTAAAAATGAACGTCAAGGGCGGAGTCTTTCTAATTTTCATTTCGAATGAATGGGGTTCTTAATGGTCGAGTTAATTGTCCCCAACTTCTGGGGTTAATCGATTTTTATGTTTCATCCAGGCTATTTTCTGTCAAAGCTTATAGAACTAATATCCACGCGAGCGGATATAAATAAAGTAGCTTACCGTATCAACTTCTTTGCATCCTTTCACACCTTTAAACGGTCAGTTATCTCCTCATTTCGCACATCCCAGTCTTAAATTATTTGTTATTGCTATCAGGCATTTCTGTATTCGCCTTTGCTTCGTGTTTCGCGTTCTGTACATCTCTGTTTTTTATTAGTTTTTTTTTAGTTCGGTCAGTGTAAACTGTTAAAAAGCTAGTTTGCAATTTTTTAAATTTCTTTTATAAATTTCCGACGTTTCGGTCTTTGTTTTAGACCTTTTTCAAGCAAAGACTTTATAAGAATTATTGCGTTCGCTTTTAAATAAGTCAACACGTTTAGTACGACGTGTGACCGTTACACGATCTTTGTTTTTTATTCCATTATGTTTAATATCGGGGCTTAATTAGTAAATAACGTCCTTCCAAGTGGAATAAATTCTTGATCGTTCGCGGTGGTTCGACTAACAGGACGTTCTACGTGCCGATCTCTCGGCGTTTCTATGAACTGCGCCCCTATTGCACTTAATTCTCGGACCGGCAGGATCGATGGGGCTAATCAATTCACATCGTCCCCCCACGTAACAGGGTTTGTCTTCGTGGAACCGGCGATGGAAAGCGATTATTGATCGCAGAGATTTCAGGCTACCATCGGGAACAAAAAAAGCCCGCTAAGAAGTCGAGTTACCTATTAATTATCATTATCTATTAATTCAGCGAGAACACTGCGTTCATTTCAACCAGCGATGCACAGTATATATCCATAGATAGATTCTTTTCCAAAGCCCGAATGAATTTTCTAAAAATCAAGTAGATCCCCGGACCCAAGGAAAGCGCGCGAAAAACGGCTTTTCCCCGATTCACCTCGAGAAGTCTTCGGCGATGAAAGGGACGAAGCGGTTCTAAGGGAGAGGGAAGCGAAATACCAGGAAAATAATCGGTGACGCTTAATCCTGAAGGAGCGCAGCGGGGTATTTTTGGCGGGATCTTCTCCGGGACAGAAGGCGCAAGGATGGAGTAGGCGGGGAAGAAGATAAGACCCCGTGCGTGATTAATGGACGGTGACTGCGGCGAAGGGAAGGGTGGGGGGGGCGTCGGAGAAGCGAGAGAGCCTGCAGCTTCTTCTTCATCTCGGCCGCGGAGGGAAGAGGAGACACGAGGGCGGAGGAAGCAGAGAGGAAGTCGGTTGGCCAGCGGAGAGAAAAGCGAGCACGTGCTCGGATCGTGGGGCCTCACGGAGGGCGCGCGAAAAGGGCCGAAAAAGGACGAGTCCCGTTTCGTCGGCGGTGTCCCCTACCCTTTCCGGCCCTCTCTCCCTCTGTTTCGCGGCTCTCGGGCCCAGCGGGAGTGGGGCAGCTACCCTCTCCCTCCCCACTGCTGGAAAAGCCCGACCAACCAGGGAAGGTGCATTTCCCGCGACCCTCAGTCGCACCCACGCTCTCCGCTAGTAAAGTGCTCCTTTTTCTACGGTGTCCTCCGAGCTCCGTCGTTCCCGGGCTTCCCGCGTTTTCTCCCAGCGTGATTCGACTACGTCTCGATCGCGTGTGTTCGCCCCGAGTGGAAGCCTGAGTTTTCTTCGAATGAAATATCGAGGTTCCTCTGCGCCGCGAGATTTCCTGATTCGGTCAAGTGGCTCTTGGCTCTTGGGATTATCTCCCTCTCGATATGCTCTATGAAATAGAGTTCACCGGGAATCCTACGGCGAGGAAGATGCTCGATTATACCAGGCGCCGCTGTACCAGCTATACGGAAATCGTCGAAATATCGGACGAGGGTGGTTGATAAGCGCAACGAAGCTCCAAGTCTGCATCGGTATGTGAATCTCTTCGTTTCATTTTCCCGCCGATGGATCTCTCCTCGCGGAGCTCGTGCTTCACGAGAATTCTCAGGGAAGATGAGTAATTTTTTACAAGGTTCGCCGCGACCGCGCCGCACCTGTTTAGTTAAGTAGCCGACTCATGGGTCGCTTCCCTAATGACCAACGGAAAATTCTCGGTTCTTTATGGGCGTCGAGCTTGCCGGGGCCCCGAAAGGTGCGAGTTTTCCTAATCAGTAGGGGCGCCAGCTTTCCATTCAGGTATTTCCACGGGAGAAGCTACCCCACCGCTCAGGAATAAAACGGCCAAGGTCGAGGAAACCTCGAAGAATGACTCCCCTTGGCCCTCTCTCTCCCCCCTATAGTTTCCCTGCTTTCGACGACCGAGCGGCCGATCGTGAGTTGCAAAGAAACGATCGGATTCCAGAAGGAAGCACCTCGAGTTTTCTCCTCGCGCCTCGGGTGTTTTCTAGCGGTTTCGGTAGTCAGTTACTTGAAAGGTAACCAGGCACACGCGGAGGTTTGTTCCTCTTCAAAGCCACGTGGTTCCGTCTCTCGATTAACGTCACCATCGATGTCGAACGTCGGAATAATACGCAGGGGGAATTAGGACGAACCGGGTACCTGGGTAAAACCGCGACGTGTTTTTTATTTTGAAACGACCTTAAATTTTCTCACGATTTGCATTCTTTCATCGACAAAAAAGGATCGTCTTGTGGGTGTTTTGAAGGCTTTGATCTAATTTTCGATAGTTAAGAAACTTCGATCTTTTGACGGTTTTCGGGTAAGTGCTTTTTTGTGTGGATTATGTTAATTGTTGCATATTGAGGTATAAGTAACTAAGGCAGTTTGTTTGTACTTCGAACTGCTATTGTTGATGATTCGTAATGTTTACGAAATTGTATGCTGGGGTAAAATCGGGTACCTGGTTTTGGAGAAAATGTGTATAACAAGGAAACGAAAAGGAGGAAGTTATCAATATTAAACTAAATCTTTATAAAGGACTACAACTAAAGAGAAAGAAAAATAAAAGATTCAAGGAAATACAGTAGGATAATGATAACAGTGGTGATGAAAACGGTGAAGACAGTTGAATTTATGTCCAAGAATTCTAGGGTTCATCCAAATTGAAGGAAGGTTGGGAGCAGCGTAGGGTGACTGCACCTAATATCACCAGGCAAAAGTTAAATCGGTGTCAATTGAATAATAATTGATTTCAAAGTAAAGGAAAATTATGCATATTTCATGCAGCATAAGTTAGAATCGTGAAACCTACGAATTTTTAATTAAGACTCAAAAAACGTAAGCCATGCAAAAATCGGGTCCTGAAAAAAGTGTACCTAATATCTGAGTAATATATGAATTTTTAAAGTCTCTCCCTTGTCACATACTATATTTTTTTCAACACCTACATGAAAATAGGCGTAGTCCAGTTTCCTTTGAAGGAAAATTAAGAAACTGCGAATACGTCTGAAATTGGTAATTTTGTTCCCGCTCAGCAGGCTTAAAAAAGCACCTATTTCCACGCACCTATTTTTCAAAAGAAAAATACATTCTAAATCTCTTTTACACCAATAATTTCAAAGTTATGACTTTTTAATCCTTAACGTCCCACTTTTGCCCCTACTTCCCTATTTTACATACAATTCAAAATCTGCCCTCTGTTTCCAGATGCTCAGGTCCGCTCCGACCTGGTGGAGCAACTTCCGCACGTGGCGATGATCTGCCAAGGTGCGCCGCACCTCTTCGGCGACGTCCTGCACGATCATTTGCTGGGCATGATTACGACATACCTGCGGGACTCTGATAATCAGGTGAATATTTGTACGCCGGTTACCCGCGGGGACCGGTACCCCGAGATAAGCATAACCCGGCGCAAGATCCAGAAAAATCTCTCGGCCGCCCGATCGGTATCCCTATTCCGAGTACCGTAAAACTCGTCGAGAACTACAGTTCCCCATTGACGAATTCCTTCTTTTCCCTCCCGGTGTGTTGGCCAGGTACGACTGACGGCCCAGGCAGCGGTACTGGCGCTAATGAAGAGGGGCCTCCTCGACAACACCACGATCGAGGTGAAACTCTGCCCCGTGATAGAGGGCCTCTGCGCCACCGGCGATTTGCTTAACCTGGGCATCTCCGTAAGTTTACACATCTCCTTTGCCCTCTTCTCTCGCGACTCTTTTTCTCTTAACGCGTTCTCCGCCGCGTGACTGCGTCCATCCCAGGGAGAAGTGCTCGGGCGACTCTTCCCCGTTGCATCTCTCCTTTTAATTTAATCGAACACGCGCGCCGTTGTATTCCAACGTCGACTCCCAAGGTGCCGAAAAGGTAGCGCGCGGCTCGTGACGGATGGCCCCGAGAACGCCCCAGTGCCGGAGAAACATATTAATCACGCGTATCTACCACTCGCGCTGCGGCCGCGTTGAAGCATCGAATAGCTGGCCTCAGCCGAGGAGATATCGTAATCTCTATCCCCGGTTTCTTGGCGTTTATCGTCAGCGCCTGCGTTTTCGGGAGCGCGTGCTCGGCGGACGCGTCGAATGGAACTGGGTCGCCGTTGATACTTTTCCGTGGCGCGATTTAACATTCCGTCCCGCGGATCCCCTGCCGTCTAATCGGGAGTTTAACGCCGGCCCTGCCCCAGTGTCCCGGCTAGGCACCGGTTAATTAACGAATACGTATGTGGGGAGACGCGTTAGGACGCTTGGCGGAGGAGCAAAATTACCCGCGCGTCTCCGCATACTTGATCCATTCGACGCGTCGATCGCGCGTCGATCGCTGCCCGCCCCTCTTTTCTCCGCGTTCGCTAACTCAGGCGGATTCCGAGTGAAAGACATGGGTAGTGAGATGTTCTCGCGCTATCGCGTCTCACTATCTTGTCTTTCATCCGGCGTCCGTCGCGCAACGACGTTCGCCGAGCGGTTCCAGGACGAAGGGGCAAAAGATTCACAGAGGCTGTCGCAGCGGAGGGGACCGTACGTGGAGGAAGGATCCTTCGGCAGGGACATGCTTTTACCATCAAAGTTGGTTTGTCATAGAGATCGACTATCACAGCCAGCTTTGATGAGCAAAATTGTGTCCGCCCTCGGCGCGATTCAACCGGAGAGAGAATATCGTGGAAAAAAAAGGAGGAGGCAGAGGCGGGAACGTGAAAGAGGGACGTGGAAATAATTACCAGAGAGACCCAGGAAGCCAGACGTATCTCCCAGAAATTGAGGGACGACGGAACCGAGAGCTGGGCTAGGGTGGCACCTGGGACAGAGGACCGGAGCGGGACGCAGAGAGGATAGAGACGGACCGTTGCACGGAGCGCAGCGCCGAATTGAAACTACCTTTTGCGGTCCGATACATCAAATTGGTTGTGGAATGTTTCGAGTCATATCACAGCCATTTTGATGAAGTTGGCCCGCAGAATCGATCGTCGGGGAGTCGCGCTCGCGTGCCATCGATAGCGCTTAGTGTCCAGCTTAATTGCTAATCATCCACGCAGCGGATGCCGGAGAATCCTCAGAAGCACTTCGCGGGAGTCGTTCGCCACGACGGTAAACACCGCGGGCCGTTTTTCTCCGCGTGTTTTCCCGGAGGACCGAAGGAAGCCGCCGTGCGAGTTGAAAGAAGACAGGAACGCGATCCAATCGTCAAATTGGTTGTGGCGTGTTGCTTTCTACATTTCATATCACAGCCATTTTTGACGAATTGGATCGCCGTTTTTTGCGACGTCGACACAGAGAGGCAACGCGCTGGAGGGAAACAAGAGCGGTGGGAAGAGCGGGGAGCGCGCGTGCATTGCTCACAAAGTGGCTGTGATATGCTGATACGAGTGTGTTCATATCACAGCCAGCTTTGATGAGCGTTGCGCCACGCTGCGTTCAACGATGCTGCCTTCCAGTGGAGAGCTGCGGATTTCAAGGACACCTGGCGACTTAGAAGCGCTTCAGTTTCGTTCGGTGTACGCGCCAACTTTGTAGACGCTTTGGACGTGCTGGTGGATATATCTCGAGCGTTGTTTACCCACCTTCAACGGCCGTTTTTCTGCGGAGTAGGAACGCGTTCGTTCCGTTGCGAGTCATTTCCAAGAAAAACATTTCCGAGCCCGATACGGAGAGCCGAGCGAGTCCTCGCGCAGCTTCCACTTTCGAGGAAGGCTCGGGGATCTCTCGTCGTCGATCGACTCCCTCTTACGGATCCTGCGAATCCACGAACAGCCGTCGTACGTATATAGATTCGCGTCGTCGATTTCAAAGCGGAATATTCTTTATCGTTTAACTCCGTGACCTTGTTAAATTATGTTTATGTTCTTCCAAGGTGTTAAGTGTGCTCCTCGTGCGGTGGAAACTCGAGCTAGCTTTATACATGTAGCGTGTGAATTATTGAGAGAGGATAATTCAGGGTTTCTGGCCAGTCGGCGTAAAAAGGTTCAGAGAGTGATTGTTAAAGAACAATGCGCGTTCCAGCTGATCCTCGATTAACGAGCTCTCGATTTCGACGGTTACACAGATGCGGGCTCCGAGAAAGTGACGGAGAAATTGAAGCTAATCCGATGTCCCGCGAACTCACCCAGGATCCATCCATCCGACACAACTCGGCGCTGAATTACACTTGCGTTATTTTTTCCAGGTGTTTAGAGGCGCGAATTCGACTGTTCCTCGCATCAGAGTGGTTGTGATGTGGTAGCTTGGACTCGTATCACAGCCACTTTATTTGCCGGGAATGGTGCGAATTATGCCTTCGCGCCTTAGCCGTGAAAAGAGTGCGCCTCCACCGGACGGCGTTCCGAGCGGCGAGAAAAAGAATACTGTTCTTGAAAGAGAGAAGGGAAGGTGAAAGACACTTTAGGAATAAAAAGGGAGGAAAGAAAAAAAGGCGGGATGTAAAAAATGAAAAAGAAAATATATATATATGAAAAAGGGCATCGCGGGTGGCTTTGCCCCGCGCGCGGCTCGTTCTCCGCCCTCGGTTATTTATTGTTTCCCTGTTCTGTTCCATTTATGTATCGTCGATCTGCTTTCCAATTCGCACGAAGGTATATATCATGTGTTATGTCGATCCGCAGCTCATGAGCCAGATGGCACCGCTCATTGGCAAAAAGCTGACGGAAAAGATTTTTCTGGACAGATACATCGCGCTCTGCGAGAACGACGAGTTTTACGTGAGGAAGATCTGCGTCTCGCACTTCGCGGAGCTTTGCACCGCTGTCGGGAAGAAAGCCCTGTTTTGGAAACTGGTGAGTCCCTCTGCTTCCCTCTGTATCCCGCAAAGATTTTAAATTCAGTAGGGGGAAGGTGGGATAGTTGATCACAATTTTGCTATTTTACTGGAATAATAATAATGGTTTGCTTTGTTCCTATTTAATTACTTAAGGGGTTACATTAGCCGTTCTATGTTTTTTTTTCTGGGATTTTTTCACCTGTTCAAGTATCCCTCAATGCACTCGATTTGAAAAAGGTGGAAAACTAATTAGTTCCCTTAAATATTTAGAGCAGTCAATAAATAGCATTAATAGACCAGAAATGGCTGTTTTCACTTAATATACTTTAAATCATTGAAAATGCAACATTCAGTCGAAAAGGAGGAAGAACAAGTTGACCGAAATATTTAGTTTTTGGTTGCAAATAAGGTCGAATCTTCTAACTACATTATTCTATGCTCCCAAAAGATGCAGCATGAAGCAGCAGCCACAAATTGCCAATATATTAATTAAAAAACTGATGTGATCATGTATCCCCGATGATCAACTATCCCACCTTTCCCCTATAAATTTTTAACAACGCGTGGCAGTGAGTCATTATTTAGTTAAATATAGAAGCTAGGAAGAGTATATTTTTGGGAAATAAAAATGTAATTTGATGTATTTGCATTTTTATTCTGTAAACTTTCACGCCACTACGTAATCTCATATTAATTAAAGATATGAATTTCTATAATACACTAAATTATTTGCGGTGTTTGTGGGACCCCGCCTTACTGCAATGCCGAATTACATTGGCCGTTCCACTCGCGCGAAATGTTAAGTCTGTGTCTTAAAATTGTTTAAAAGTCTATGCTTAGGGAAATCCCTTTTAATTTCGCCAGCTCGTCGCCTTTCGACTCGATAGTCCGAGCCTCGGGTAAAGATTAGAAGCTTACAACAAAAGGAATCAGCTTCTTAATTTGTTTTGGTCCCTTGCAGTTCCCGCTATTCGTCGATCTGTGCTGCGATAAAGTGTGGGGCATCCGGAAAGCGTCCGCGGACGTTCTGGTGCCAGTCTCGTGCTGCGTGACACTCCAGTACCGTCGATTACTGCTGGCAGACCTTCTGACCACGCATCTTAACGACGAATCGAAATGGGTGCGAATGTCTGCCTTTCAAATTTTAGGACCATTTATATCTACGTTCGCGAAACAGTTTACCGAAGTAACTTATAATCAACACGGCGAACTAGTGTTTACCAGCCAACAAGATACTCGTTTCAGGTATAAAAAAAAAAGCGTTTCTTACCCCCGCCCTACTTGGCCGACTCGAGAACTCGTATTACAATCTACTTCATTTTCTCTTCCCTTTCAATTTGTCTTCTTCTCTTCTTCCCGATCGCTCTCTGTCTTTCTCTGCCTTCTCTCTGTCTCTCTTTCTCTCTGTGTCCCCCCCCCCCCCACTCTCTCTTGCCTGATTTCCACCTCGAACCGCTGAAATTACACGGCTCGGTGTGTCTGGGTTGCAGCATGAGGTACTCGTACGAGAGCATTTTCCCCACCAAGTGCGCGATACGGAATCACGCGCTGGACGCAGAGGATCACAGCTCGGCGAAGACCTTCGACTCGTCTGTGACAATACAAACGCCGCTGGTCGAGGAGGACGACGACGAGGAGGATTTCCGGGACGATCACATATTCACGATAAAAGCTTATAAATCAAGGGTACCGAAGCTCTTCTCTCCTTATAGCTAGCCCCTCGAGTTACTTAACGTTCCCCACGATTAGTTCGACTTCTCCCCATTGAAATGCGTATTTCCGTCGTCACGCAATTGACCAGTTGCACCTCGAGGCACCGATACTCCGCACGAGACGATACCGTTGATCTCTTACTGTTCCAGATGCAGCAGAATCTTCTGCGAAACGAGAAGCTGAAGGAGGCGAAGAGCGACGTAGACAAATTCAATTCGTTTCTGTACTATTACATAGCCCCAGATCTGCCTCTAGACGAGGAGCTGGTGGACGCGGCGAAGAGGTCCACGGCGGAGAACTACCAGAAGCCTGACGCAGGGTCGTCGTTGGACAACGCGCTGGCTGAGGACGAGCCGCAGTCGGACGAGCTGGAGATGATAGTACCACAGCATTTGATCGATTCCTTTTTATCTATGGCTGAGCCAGAGCGAGGCTTGGACGTAGCCGCGGACATCGCCCATCATTGCGCTTTCAGCTTCCCAGCGGTGACCTTCACGCTGGGCAGAGAGTACTGGCCCCATTTGAAGAAGGCTTATCAGTCGCTGGCGTACGCGAATCAGTGGAAGGTGAGGCGCACACTCGCCTCTAGTATACACGAAATAGCCACGATCCTCGGCGAGGAGCTGACCGCCACAGACCTCGTGCCGATCTACGACGGGTTTATCAAGGATCTGGACGAGGTCAGAATAGGCGTCCTCAAGCATCTCGCCACCTTCCTCACGATACTCAAGCCGGTAGATCGCTGCCAATATCTGCCGAGGCTGAAGGAGTTCCTCGCCACGGACAACCAGTGGAATTGGAGGTTCCGCGAGGAGCTGGCCACGCAGCTGCTCGAGGTGGTGAACCTGTTCGGGCCTAGCGACGTGGAGCGTCACATCGTGCCTCTGTCTCTGGAGCTACTCGGCGACAAGGTCGCCGCTGTGAGGCATGTTGCTCTTTCCTTGGTAAGGCTTCTCACGATTTCTGGGCATTGCGTACGCGGTGGGTGTCTTCCTTGAGGTTTCCAGCCTTCTCGGGGCCTCCTTGTGTGAATTTTGGCAGCAAACAAAAATTGCGTTGTATTCGCAAAGTTTCAGAATTTTTTTAATTCTTTTTATCTTCCTTTATAAGATTTAAAATGGGTTCGTAGTCACGACAGATTCTAGAGAGGGGGCCTCCAAATTTAAACGCAGCAAAACGCAAAAGCTTATTGTGAAACTTGAATGCATTTTAAAGCACGAGGAGCGCAGCCGAGATGGTAGCATTAGGGGAATCACTTTGTATAGGGTCTATAGCAGTGACGAGCAATCCGCATTTGGCCCTTCAGACCTGTGGCCCGCAATTGTTTCAATTTTAAATCTATGTCAGAATTTAGAAATAACAAATTCATGACAGAAATTAAAATTCTTTGATTAGTATATTTGAGTAGTCCTGCGCAGTGTATTAGATTTCCACGTTTGACACACTAGGGGCCAAAAGTTGCTCATCACGTCAAATTCATCACATCATAAACGCCATGGCCATTACTTTCTATCAGAGATGGGCAAAATTTGTATTTAAATAAAAATTTCGAATAGTGAACAAAAATTAAAAAAGTTATTCGTCATAAATTAAACCGGGTGAAGTTCATTCGTCGAATAAAGTTAATTTTTATTTAAAGTTAAGAAACTTATTCAAATAAAAAAATTAACTTCATTCGTCGAGTAATCTAAAGTCAACGTAACTTTCCTTCGATCCATTATTTTTCATTCAGTTAATGCCCAACTCTGTTTTCTCTGTGTATTATTACTACCCCATTCCGCGATCTCATTATAAAATCTGCGCACAGGTAACGCACATCGTCGCTCATCTATCAAACAACGAGCGCCTCGTCACGGCGCTCTTCCAAGAGCTCAGATACTCCCTCGGCGTCTACGCGAAGAAGTGGATCCGACGGCAAACGTTCGCGTTCGTCTGCGCTCAATTAATAGCCAGCAACGCCATTAGCGGGGATAGGTTCTCCCAAGAAATGCTACCTAATCTCTTAAAGCTGTCCACGGACAAAGTGCCGAACGTGAGATTGGCTGTAGCGAGGACGCTGTCGAGAAACGTTGTTCCCATGGGACGTAAGTATATCTGCTAATGATCCTGTTAAACTTCTCATCGAAGCAGAGAAGCTTGGCCGTGATTGCGTCGCGGCGAGCGTGAAAAGTTCGAACACACTCGCGAGCTACTATATTTTAATTTTTAGCAGACTGGCTGGGAATCGGGCAGGCGGAAGAAGTGGAGAGAAGGTTGAGGGAGATGCGCTCGGACCCGGACAGGGACGTTCGGATATTGGCCGGTGCCGAGGAGAGCCCTGTGGTGGATATATTGTCGCAAACTAAAACTGAACAGTCGAGGAACATTGTGTTTTAACGAATACGGTATATATCCGAGAAGATCGAGTTCGAATTTGTCCTGCCATACGATGTAATTTTATACTGGACTACGAAGAGGCGCAGGATGCCGTGCCGAGTGTTCTTCCACGGTGTGAATTTTCTATAGACGTTGGAGAAAATTAATTGGAAGAAGGAACACGCAACGTTTTGCTGCCTGGGACAAACAAACGGGATATATATATATATATAAATATATATGTACACACACACACACACACACAGTTTTTACGAGGATGTCGTGTATTTACTTACCACTGTAAAAAGGAGCTCAAGTTTAATGCAAAAGGAGGGGAAAAAATGTAGCATTTAGTGCAGTCGAGATACAGATAGATAGACAAAGTGCAACTTAACGGTTGTCGACGACCAAGGGACCGACGTTTTCCGCGCCCTTTAGGCTAAGAAGACAGATTACAAGTATCAATGGGTCAAAAGACATTACGCAATTATTGTAAGAGTGTGTGCGTGCGTGTCCTGGGAGGAGTTTAACGCGCGCGTGTTGGTATTCCCGTGGGTATGTATGCGTTTACCATTGTGATCAATTTGTATGTGTAAGTGGGTCCCTTGGACTAGCCGGATATTACTAATTGGAGATACCGCATCGGCGAGATCTCTTGTTCTTTGGTAAACGGTCATAGCACGTTCTCTCCGGCGCCCCGATAATCCTTTCTCTTAGCTATTTAATCCCGTCTCTTCTTTTTCTTTCTTTCTTTTTATCGAACAAATGTTAGGTATAGTTCTCCTTCGAAACGGGAGAGCTCGTTTTTTTACGGTCTGAAACTAATCGCATCACGCATCGATTGGCTCGAGCCTTCGTGCTATGACCTGTGAAGTTGTTACGTGAATCATCAATGAAACGCCCTACGTCGAGGACTTACGACCGACGAACAAATACAACAGCAA
Source organism: Andrena flavipes (assembly GCA_963971345.1). Taxonomy (NCBI): domain Eukaryota; kingdom Metazoa; phylum Arthropoda; class Insecta; order Hymenoptera; family Andrenidae; genus Andrena; species Andrena flavipes. The sequence goes on from OZ020480.1 coordinate 3,042,118, forward strand.
CAAGAAAGCAAAACCTACGCCTGCACGATCCCGAGATTGTTGCTCGTTGGTCGTGTCGGTGTCACTGTGATTTTTTCTCTACGTGCGATACACGCGGACGATTGTGCACCGTGTCATGTAGATATTGTAAAACGTTTAATAATGTTTAAGAGCACCAGATTCTTCTCTGAGCTCCCGAGTTAAATTAACGTGGCTGGGATTTACCAGGTCGCGAGACCGTTTTTCGATAGCCTTGGGTTTAGGAGCTTTTCGGCGACTTATCGAATAGTTATGGGAGTGCGAGCGAGATCGTATTTCAGCGATTTACGCGATATGAAATTAGATAGTAAGCAAAGGAACAAAATAAAACTGAATAATACTGTTGAGCGGAGCGATGTGTATGATACCGAGATTTTACGAGTGTGCAGGAAACCCGCGGACAAAGGGGAGATGATCCGCTGACAATTGGATAATTCTACGTTTGCGAAACGATCGTTTAATACGCCGATACACTTACGTTGAGATACCGCGAAATAGATGTTCGTGATCAAGGAGCTGATAATTCGCAACGATTTACAGAAGCGAGCTGCCGCGTGGCTGATAGGTGATTGTGAAACCGCGACGATAGGCTACGCAAAACTTCCTGTAAGCAACGAAAACTCCGTTATTTGTGAATACGTACGCGATGGGGTAAAGGAAAGAAGTTCTGTTTAAAATATTCTGTATAATATATTGTGTATTTGGTAATGAGACGATAAAGAAAATACATCATGCGATTTGTTACACAATTGCGTTAACATCGTTCTCTCCGGCAATCAATGCCTCGCAGGATCGAACAATTTCCGCTGGTATTTCCTTCGTTCTGTAATTTATTCTCTTCCATTTCTACCAATATTAATTCCGCACTTCTAATTATTTTATTTAACAATTCGCTCTCGCCCCTAGCGTTTGTACAAGACGCTCAATACAAATGTTCCATATATCGACGTACAAAATTACAATGAAAGCAAGGCACGCGCTAAAATAAGAATAAGGTACAAGTTCAGTGTATCAGGCTTCGGATCTTTACGAAAGAAGGCTTCGGGACTGCTGGATCATCCGCTAGAATATGCCGAGGAATTTGCCAGGCGGGCAGGCAGGCAATTGGCAAGCCTTCTCCTCCATCTCGGTCTCCGCCGTGCTGCAATCCCGCAAGCAATACCGCCATCTGATTTGCCGCCCCTTGCCGCAGGTGACGCTACAGCTGCTCCAGTCCGTCCACCTGCCCCATTTACGGCCCGTATTCGCGTTTTCCCTACGAGCCGTTTTCGACGTGCCGGACGACGTTCTGACGACGCGTTCGCTGGCCGATCGTTTCTTCTCCGGCGACTTGCCATTTTTCCCTTTAAAGTGTTCGTGTTCGTGTTCGTCGACGTGTTTACTTGGCTGTGAGATCATCTCCACTACGATCCTCGGCGCGGACGTGGACTCGTGGCTGGTGGTCTTCGCCGAGACGCATCTCTGAACGATCTTAGGCGTTTCCTTGAAAACGGCGCAACCGGTGGTGACGTTCGAGCATAGATCATCGATCGCTCGAGTCTCTATTCTCTTCTCTCCTCTCTTGTTCTTAGGGTTGTCGACGTTCAGATAATTCTCGAGTTCATTCACCTTGAAGGATAATTCGTTGTTAATGGCACAAATGCAATTGCTTGGTTCAGGATTGCGAATCGATAATTACCTACTTTTGTAACTAGTTTCTTAGCGAGCTCCTTCACTTCCTCGATCGATCTCGCCGCCCGAACACCGTCGGTAGCTTCGCTACCCTCGGAACTTTGTTTATCACCATCTTCACCCGCGCATTGAGCCACTTCTGGCTCTGGCTCGCGGATGTGCTCGTAGTATCTCAGTTCATCTTGCTCGTTCCGAAACCCGTGCTTCCTAGCCGTGTTCTTCTCCCTTTTGGCACGCAATTTCGTCTCGTCTTCTTGCCTCGGTGATATCGACCGTTTGCTCTCCGCGGGAGCAGCGTCCTTGCTTTCATCAGAACCCGCCTTAACGTCGCTCGCGTCGCTTCCCTTCCGCGCGACTGACGAGAGCTCAGAGCCGTCGCCGTTGATTTTATTCTCGCCGATCGTTTTCAAGCGCACGCCTGTCGGCGATCGATCGTTCTCAGAATCGGTTCTTTCGATCGAATTTTTTGCCTTTACGGATCTACGGCGGAAATTGTTTTCATTATTTCTCTTAGACACTAGCTTAGAAGCAATTCGAACGTTTGATTTACCCTCGCCAATAATTTCGTTGCTCTTTCGTTTGCGTAGCACTCTCGATCGAATAGCGTTCTTCGAGTGCATGGTTTTTGATCGCGGGGAATCACCCCTCAGTGTGTCGTGCTTCTTCTCCACGTGCTTCCTCTTCTTCTTTGTCTTCGAACTTTTCTCGCGAATCTTCGCCCTCCTCTTCAGTCGCAGCAAGTCCGCCTTTAGGCTGGCGACAGCTAGACTGGACGGTCGCGGACGTTGACGATTAGCGTGCAAATCCCTCTTCAACTCCTCTGGATTGGCCAATCGCTTTTCGTCGTTCAATGACTCCTCTGCCTTAACATTCCTGGGTGCCAAACTGTTCTGATTGGTCTCTGACGAAATCGAACCGGTAAGTTGTTCGCTCGCGGGACGAGATAACGAAGGCATGTCTTCTAAACTCTGTGTGTTTTGTGCTTTCCCATAATCGTTTCGTTTTTTCCTTACTAGCGCCACCGCTAACATGGGATCTTCTTGAGGGCTCGAGATTTCCGAATTTCTGTCCTGCGATTGCAGATTTGCTACTGAAAGATATTCTTTACCACCTTTCGATTGGTCGTTCTCAGTTTCTACTCTCCGATTGATTAGCCCAACGAATTTTTCGTCCTGCGACTTAACTTCTCGCTTCGTTTCCAACGAGGCTTCGTCGTAGTCGTCAGAATCTTCGTCGATCGATTCGTACGAGTTTCGGGGAAAGGAGTTGGCTAAATCTTTCAGGTAATCTTGTTGGTACATAAATGACGACCCTGAACTCGAGTCTGGTCGGTTTCTTTTCACTCGTATGTGCGGTTTTAAGGAATCCGAGTCCTCCATGTCGTTCATGAAAACCGGCCCGTCGTAGTTCAGTAACGTTTCCCCCTCTCCCACGCTCTCCTTTTCGTTGTCACTCGAAATGTCATTCTGAAGTAATTTCTCGGCAGAGCTCTTTCCATCGTCGAGAACTGCGCACAATGTTCTACGTTTCCATAGGATCTCCTCGCTTCTTCTTAAATGAGTTGGCGACGTGCCATTGGAGGCAGAGCTTAATCTTGTTTCCATGTAACGAGTAGCATTTTCATAATGGTTTATCGCGGTAAGCAACGAATTTGGGATCCATACGTTTTCCACATAGGCTGTGATGTTTTTTACTGTACTTTTGGGCGATCTTCGCAATTCGTCCAAATCCTCAATTGTATTTTCTGACTTGGTACTTTCGAATAACTCGACGAACGATAAGGAATCGTAAATATACGTGCCACTTGGGGACAGATTCGTGAAGGCTTGGAGAACATGCGTAGAATTTAAAGGAATGTTAGAATTGTTCAGTTGCCCGCGGTACCAATGATTACGGTGGTATTGACGCGGTGGATAGTCAATGGTGTTGGTAATATTACACATCCCGGTCCTGGCGACAGAAACGACTAACAGAAAGATCGTGAGAATCCAAACACCTGAATCAATCGAAAATTTCAGCATCACACGCGTTGTTCCACGTTGTTTTGTGTCACGTTAGTAATCGATAACCCACACATTACTTTTGCATGGGTTAATGTTCACAAGAAACCGTGATAGTTGCTCCAGGTCTTCGGACACATAAAATTTCTTGGTCTTACGTCTGGCTAATATCGATTGCACTTCGATGTATCGAGATTACTTGGGAAACATATTCAGAGCATCAATGTTCCGTAATTGTATTAAAACTGAACTTTAAAGGCGGAGCTAATGTTTAACGCAATATTGCGGAATCACGTCAAATGCATTAAAAAGTTGGGGTTTTGTTTCAACCTACAGGGGTGTCGTCACTACAGGCGGGGCCTCGCCTGTGATAGAGGCCACCTTTTCTGTAGAGTATATATGGTTGCCTGAAACCATCGGCGAAGTTTGTACTGTTTGTATGTACTACATACCTCGTCTGTGCCTGTGCTTTTAATTCTAACGCTAGTAGCGTTGTAATCATATTCTATTCCGAATCGATAACATTGCTCTCGACACTAAAATGGTAAGGGGGCTCTGGAGTCTGGATGAGGATGGAGCCTCGTGCGATGAACGCTTGCATAGCTGACGAAACCAAATGGTCAACTACCTAAATTAACGTTTACAGAAAATAATGTGTAATTAACTACACAATTTCATTTTAATCGTAATTTGTAAGTTGTAATTAGATTACATTTTGCCCAACTCTGCCTTTATAGCAGTGATTCCAGTAAGTAAAAATTAACATGAATTTCTGTTCCCCTGCAATACGAGTGCATGAATATTGAAAATATCGTCTATCAATGTTTTTTCCAATACAAAAAGTGAAGCGATTCAGGACACATTTCGACTATTTCGAGTTGCCTTACTCACGGTGCCCGCCAGAAGTACAGACAACGCAGATGCACATAGATAACCATAGATGGCACCTCGCGTTGAATTCTTCACAGTGTCGTGAGAAACATGTGCGGACGAGCTGCTTGGTGAGTGATCCATTGACGCGTAATTTCCCTAATTAATCCACGACACGTGAATCTAAGAACGAACGAACCACGAAGGGTACCCACGAATAATATTCTAGCTCCTTGAACCCAGACACCGTAAGTTGCGCTTGCGACTACAAGGATGCATCTGGAAAACGACGCAGAACCTCCTGGACGAAAAGCGACGTCCAGTATATTCCGTCGCAGAACATTGGGCCCAAGGATGCCCTTCCCTGCATCATCGCCGGCTCGCACTTCGGAGGTGACGCGGAGAGGGTCCTCTGCGCTATGATGTGGAGCATGATACCACCTTGGCACGAGGTCTGTGTTTACAAACAAAGTTAGGTCAGACTAAGTCCCTCTGGTGGGGGTAAGCTCACGTGGTCGCGATCGAATCGTCAACAAATGCGTTGACGCAAAAACCACCCACAGGATGTAAACACGCATCGATGGGCGCTTATCGAGTCACGTCCTGTGATAACAATGCATTACGCGCTTCTCCCCTTCCTTTATTCAAGTTTTACTCTATAATCACGCATATGACACAGATGTATCAACTTCGATATGTAAATAGGGCCACTACAAGAAGTCGACCATGTCGACGCACAACGCGCGACTGGAGAACCTTAAGAGCTCTACGCTGTACGGTCCGCCGCTTCGAAGAGGGCAGAGATGCGTCGTGGTGTGCGAAGGGTACTACGAATGGAAAGGCGACAAGACGAAGGGCCCTAAGCAGCCGTATTACATTTACGCCGCTCAGGAGAAAGGCGTCGGAGTGGACGATCCTACCACGTGGACGGACGCGTGGTCGGAGGAATCGGGGTGGATGGGAGCTAAAGTTTTGAAGATGGCAGGGATATTTAATAAATTTGAAACTCCCGAGGTAAGCGGAGCGAGTTGCACTTTTATCGTTCGTTTAATTTCACTGGAGAATTGCGAACGTTCCAGGGTAAAAGCATATACAGCTGTACGATAATTACAACGGATTCGAACTCTGTTCTCTCCTGGATGCATAATCGTATGCCAGTGTTTTTAAGCACAGAAGAAGATACGAGCGTAAGTAAGCGAATACACGTATCGAGACATTAATTTTACTGGTGGAAATGTATTACAAAATGTTCTTTCTAACAGGTCTGGCTGAACAAGGAGCTATCAGTAGCGGAGGCTGTTGACGAATTAAACAAATTAAAGTTATCAGACTGCGGTTTAAGCTGGCACACAGTCTCGACTCGTGTAAACAGCGTATTATATAAAGGCGACGATTGTAGAAAGGAGACGAAGGCAGTGTAAGTCTGTGTGCACAGGGACTTTGCAATTAATATTTCATTGCTGGAATTATGAACCTTTAATCCCGTGAAGTGACACGCCAGACTATTGATTTACTAATTCCATTATCCACAGGGAAGGGAAAAAAGGCAACCCTAACAGTTTCATGGCTTCCTGGCTGAAGAAGGGGGCTGCGGAGTCGGCTAAGAGAAAGAATACAAATACCGATGATGACCGCAGCGACGAAACTGGAAAGAGCGATAAAATTCCGTCAAAACTTGCGAAGAAATAATCTCGCATTACGGACACAAAGAGAAACTCTTCTACCTCGCATTTTAAAATATTTATTTACATTTCCACCCTCCATTTACATCATCCCCTAATACTCATATTGATAAGACTACAAAATGTAACGAACAGTATTACTATTTACAATAAAACGTTTATAAGGTAGTTGACCCGGTTCTCGATCGGAACCAAATTGTCGATCACTGAAGTAAAAAAAATATTATTTTAAAATATTTTGTGTGTCGTAAGTACAAGAAATAAAATGTCATGTTAATAATCTATTTAAAAAATAGTTAAAAAAAATTTAAATGTATAAACAGTGCCATCTGTGAGAAAATAATGATAATTACTCGAGAGTTTCAGCTTTTCTTCTTTGCTTAACGAACTTTGTTTCGAAAGTCGGAAGAAAGGTTTAAGTTATTTTAATAGTGTACTTGAGTAAATATAGCTAAGAAAAAAGAAGGTAAGTAGTAATGTATTTACTTTTAATATTATTAATCAGATGATCAACAATACCATCCGATTTTATGGACTTAACCTTATTTTCGATCATTCAATTAAATTGTATATAATGTTTTTTAATTAAAATATTTCAAATTTTTTATTTACAGAATGACAATGTAAAAAGAAGGAAGAACTTTTATACAAAGGTATATTGTACTAATTAATCACAAATTATAAAATATTTTAAACTCAGTACTTTTTCCTCTACAGTATTATACTTAATAAATATTTATAATGTTATCAGAACTTGATAAATATGTTCAATAAACAATTATAGGTATTAACAAAAATTTTTGCTTTAAATGTTATTTTGCAATTTTATTTACTTCATTAATACGTAAACTTATTATTGCGCCCAAATTTTTGTTTCTTTCTCCACTAGAATAATGGTTTTAATCTAATACAATCTCAACTAATCACTAAGCGATCGAGAATCGGGTCAACTACCTACCTTATTTTCAAAACATCCACCAGCGTCGAGCGCAAAATTCCATTTGCCGCTTACGGTTAGCGCGTGCGCGCTCCTCGCGTCGACCGCGCGCAACATGGCGTCGTGCATCGGCCGGATCTCCCATTCGGTGGCAAAGGGGACGAAGAAAGACAGAGAAGAGAGGGAGGAAAGGAATCGTGGTTACCCGAAGATGTCAGCACGTTGGATCGGCGTTTCGCGGTGGCAGCGTCGACGCTGAACGCGATCGGTGGTTGTTCGTACGGGTCCGCGGGATCAGTGTGTTGCAGCACGGCCAGAGAGAGAGGAGGCGGAGGTGTGTAGCCGCGTACAGTTCGCGTATAGCTGTGTGCTCGCGCGTTTTCGCCTGCCTGTGCGGCGGGGGCTGCCCTTCGCGAGGAACCGCGTCACGCATGGCACCGCACCGTGCCTGAGACGCCTTTTTCTCCGAGGGACAGATAGAGCGAGATCGGGCGCGACGGCCGGGGGCCCAGCCTCTTCGCGTGCCTCGTCTCGTTTTGCCGTTTTCGTGGGCCGTAGTGGCTGAACCGAGCCGACAGAATGACCAGCCAGGAGACGCGCGATCACGGGATCAGCAACGTCGAGACCGAGTACCTCGAGATCAACTCGAAGAAGGCCTGGCCCATCCTCTACCAGGTAAAGATCAGCCCTGTCGTCATCCTCGTTCCCCTCCCCCCGTGCCCTCTTCTTCCGCTTTTTGCGCCATTCCTTCCGGCCGTCGCGAGAAAGGGACCGATACCCTGGCCCTGCCAATGTGTCAGCCCCGCGTACACGCGACTACGCCGAATTGTTTTCCGCTGACACGGCGCTCGCCAGTCGCCGCGGCGCGGCGATGAAATTCCTTCTTCCGCGGCCGTCCAGTTGTATATATGCGCTTCTTCGAATCGCATCCGTAACGTGGACACCTATGTCCACGTTTTTATCGTCCCTCTCGTCTCCCCCTTCCCCGTCGCCGAGATATCTCGCGGATTTTCGAGGATACTCCTCGCTCCGCACAGCAGGGACGCGCGTGTCACGTCTGTTTCTCGTGATTCCGTTTATTTATCGGGCCAGGAGCCGTCGATCGATCCGCTTCCGAGACTCTTTGCCACGATTAATTCACGCTCCTTTCAATAGGCTTGATTTACCAGGATGCGATGCCGACGCGATAAGGGGGAGAATTCAGCTGTCGCGTTTCATTCCTCGCCCGGGCCGCCCGCTTCCCTTTCTTGGGCAATTCACAATGCTCGGATTGTGTCGGAGGTTTCGGGCATCGCGCGGACGCTTTCCTGGAAAATCGCTTTCGCGGGAAAGCGTTAAATACAGCATAGAGCGTGCATTGTGATTTTATTGTCGCGGTGGGATATGCTGGGTCGCGGTATGTGCGTGCCAGGTGCTCGGTTCTTTCGTTCGCGGAATCTCATCGGCGAATTCGGGATTTCGAGCAGTTGCAAGATTAGGGATTTTTGGAAACTCGCCGTAACACTCGAGTATCGTAGGGGAAGATGGTTGGAGCGGTTGATAAATCGCTGTTTTATTGTTCCAGCATATACGCAACGAATGTAGCAATTTCACGTACACTTGCAATGAATCGAAGAAGCCGCAGAACAAAAATCTGAACCGCTACAGAGATGTCGCTCCGTACGATCACAGTAGGATCGTACTTAAAAGAGGCCCGTGCGACTACATTAATTCCAACCTCATACAGGTAAATACTGTATTAAAATGGTTTTTACAGAGGCGGAGGAGTGCAATTGTAAGTGGATTTTTTATTTTAGGTCGATCGTGCTCACAGACAATACATCCTTACGCAAGGACCATTAGAAAATACCGCTGGCCACTTTTGGCTAATGGTATGGGAGCAAAATTCTAAAGCTGTGTTAATGTTAAATAAGATAATCGAGAAGAATCAAGTTAAGTGTTATCAGTATTGGCCTCTCGGCGATTCTTTCTCTCTAACGTTTCTGGATGTTGGCTTGAAAGTGGAGTATATCAGCAAAAAGGAATCCTCGGATTACACGACTAGGATATTAAAGTACGAGATATCAACGTATCGGATTTGTATGTATCGCTTATCGAGTTCGACGTAACATTTTTGTTCCACGCAGGTTAACCGATATCGAAACAGACGAGAGTAGAGAAATCTTACACTTTCATTATACCACTTGGCCGGACTTCGGAGTGCCTCAGAGTCCAACGGCTTTTCTACATTTCCTGGCAGACGTTAGGCAATCGGGGGCGTTAGATCAAAATGTTGGTCCCCCCGTTGTACATTGTTCCGCCGGTATTGGAAGGTCAGGGACGTTCTGTTTAGTCGATACATGCCTCGTTTTGGTAAGGATCACTTTTACATAGGAGCCGATACGAAAGCTTCGGGGGGAAAGGGATTATTTTCGATTTGATTTCAGATCGAAGAGAACGGATTAAATTCTGTGAACGTTAGAGATGTGTTGATCGAGATGAGAAGATACAGGATGGGTTTAATCCAGACTCCGGACCAATTAAGATTCTCGTATGCTGCTATCATCGATGGCGCTAAAGAATTGCCATCGAATAACGTGGTAACTAATACCAATTCGCAGTGGTACAGTGTTATCAGTTTCCCTGGACGATCCAATTTAATAATTCTATGTCGTATACATACTTCTCGCAAATGATTCTGCGATTCTGTTATAAACCAAATCCTGATAATACTGTACTACTGTGGTGTCCTCTAATTTATGGCCTGCGCTGACCTTCGTGCAATTTACAGAACATCGATAACGAGACGGTAACGAATCATTACGACGTGGTGAATAATAGTAATTCTCCAATCGAAGAAGAAGACGAGCCACCTCCCTTGCCGCCTCCAAGAGGTGAATCTTTAACGCGTAGTATAAGGGCAGAATTAATTACAAATACAATGACGAAGAACGGTAAGAGCGGTTAGTCCGTAACTGGCACGAAGCTTTAACGATTCGAGGTACAAATTTCCTTTCTGTATTTAATGTCAGATGAATTAGGTGGACCGCCTGACAAACCGTTGCCCAGAGAACCGTCAGCTCCCATAGACACGCCTATCAGCTCGCCGAATGCAAACTCTACGTTAGTCACGAATAATTTGCACGAGAAGAGCAGCGATGGTGTCGCAGTGCCTCACGAAATTACCAGCGACGGTGAAAACTCTTTACAGGCATTTAGCTCTCCGTCCAACCCAGACATGTAAGTCCCTGGAACGCTAGAATTTTTACTGGAATTGCTCTCGGCACTGTTTTCTCACCGATACATTTACGTTGCACGAACAGGAAGAATGAACTACGCCAGCGTAATAAAGAGAAGAACGATCGTTTGGCAGCGCAAGTGCGGGAGATGAAGCGTCGACAAAAGGAGACAGAAGAATGGCAGGAGCTCAAGAGGTCATTATTTAAGCCCCTTACAATAGGCATAGGCGCCGCAATTGTTGGTGGGGGTATTTTAGCAATCTGTGGCTATCTGTACATGCGTGGTTAGAACAGGATTGTTCCCCGTGTCGCACGTGCATACGTGGGCCATCGAGTTGTCAGTGATAATAGGTGATTTCGCACGTTCAAGAATAGTTACTTTCACTACGAGACATTTTAACAGTTCCATTGCACACGCCATTGATTACTTTCGTGGAAGTGTAATTAATCAGGGAGAAGCATTTGATGTTACATAATTCGATGCAGAACACAATAGTCGTGAAACGTTTTATCAGTAAGAGGCGATTTAATTGAGCTAGCAGGAGGAGGAAGAGACGCAGTTTATCAAAGAAACGTTATGGAGAAGTAACTTATTCTAAAGAAGTGCATTTTTAAAGAACATTGTTGCACGGCAGAGATGCTAACAAGAAAAAAAAACGTAAAAAAAAAAGAGAGAGAAAAGAGGGGAAAGGGTCGGAAAATCGATGATAAGAGGAGAACGAAGGAAAAAGGGGGAGATCTTCAATTTGTATTTTTATATTGTGATTTACTCGATGAGTACGTAGAATATTAGAAGATGTCCATTCTTTTGAAGATCCTTTCGTTAGGTTCCCTTGAAAGACGCAGTGTTTGAAGTGAGTAGAACATTTCGCATTCGTGTTTCCAGTTGCGACGGAGGAATAAGAGGTGCATGATGCCGTCAGATTCTTACGTCGTGGATTATTCTTTCTCCCGATTACGATTACGGAGTACGTTTATCAATTTGTTCGAGAGCAATAATCGCTCGCGCCGGTGCGAATTAGGGGAATAGAAAATGCACGGGTAAAAATCTAAAGCAACCGATGAGTCATCGCCTTCTTATTCGTGCGTCGTAACAATCGTAGGCTGATTTTACGACACAAATTATACAAACTGGGTGCATGACGTTTTCAGTGAGTAAGCACGATTATATACTTTCCAATTCAGAGGCAGGTGCAAGTATTAATCCATCTTCTTTTTCTTTTTACTTCTTGAACACTTAAATAGATTTAGTTTCCTTTATTTAACTAATGTCCGATCGATATTTATAAATTCCAACGATTTGAAAAACGAGACGAGTCTCTTTGATTTTAACGAATAATCTTCAAATAAATTAGACCTATTGTTAGTAATTATCCAGGGTACCAAAATCATTCGCGTAGAATTTATAAGCATCCCCCCCCCCGAATCACTTTGCTAGAATCTAATGAATATATTCGTGATAGGCGTAGAGAAATGTTAACAATCCTAACTATAGTATCACTTCGTAAATGTTTTTAAATAGCGTACCTATCGAAGTAGAGTCCGTTCTTCTATAGAATGCTCGCGAAGAGGGGAGATCGTATTAGAATTAGCGTAAGCCATGCCTGTGACGTACCGTAGCCCATTCTCGCGCAGGATGCTGATTTTATTTAGGGCCGTCAGTTTTCGTTCAATAACTTGTTCCTGGGGCTATGAGTAAAGAGGAGCCTTTGACTTTCTCTCTTCCTTGAAGGAACGCAGGTCAATCAGGATATTCCGTTAAATGGCAACTTGTGCCTTCGATTGCGTACTTGATAACGTTTCCTGCAATTTCGTAACACAGCTCGCAGGCGGTTTATACGAGGCATTTCCTATCCAGTAGTCGAGGCAGTCTTTTTCTTTTTTTTTTTTCTTTCTTTTAAGCGAGAACACATTCCTGGTATACGCAAGACGATTAGTGTTGAATCTCACGGGACACTGTTGTAATTAGCCATCAACTCGAGGATGTTTCGGCTAAGCGAACATACAAATTATTTGCGTTGAAACTTTGGCGATGTAGCAATCGACAAAGTTGGGTGCCAAACTATGAGAAGCCAACAAGAATTTTGTACGCCACATAAGTACACGCATAAGTAGACATACGTACATATACTCAACGCGCCTTCGTTTCGAATCGAATCCGGCATCAGATTTGACACGAGCTTCGGTTTCTCGGGTATCTAAGCGGCATCTGGTCACGCTGAATGATATCAGGCACTCGTTCGACTAATTCCTTGAAATTAGTTAGTAAAGTGTTTCGTAGGAACTTCCTCGCATGCTAATGAGTAAAAGGGTCCAGAGGATTGTCGTAGATAATTCCGTTGGGTCGACTGAGAAGCGGAACCAGAAGCTTTCTGCTTACCCTGGACGAGAAGCGTTAAACCTGATACCGAGACCTGGTTCCACCGTAAGAACGCATTGGAACGACGAACCGTTTCGTGGTCGCGTTAGAAAAGTTTATTTTATACACTATCAAACCCTGTTCGAAGCGTCTACGCTAACAACACAGTTCACACTGAGCTTCTTCGCGGGTGTCCTTAAGGTGCTCGCGGGGGCTCAATGAAACCTCGCTTTTGCGCCATGATAGGAACAGGGGGTGGGATTGAAAGGAAGATTTTTCTAAAACACAAATTCCACCTGAGAATGCCTGGCGGCACGGACGAGTGCGCTGGGCATCGTGGAAAGACTGAATACGTCTAATTGCTTCTGAAGGAGAAGTTTAGGAAGAAGTACGTAACGTGTTAAGCCTGTATTCTTAAGCTGAGCTTTTATGTAAGTCACGATTAATTAAACTCGAGCAGAGAAGACTCGTCTGATCGTGTTCCAAGACAAACAGAAAGTGAAAAGAAAAAGGGGGGAAAAAGTAGGGGGCGCATCGCGGTTTCGCGTTTTCGACTTCCGTTCGGGAGGGAAGGGAGAGGTCGCGAGCAAATGTATTTTGTACTTTTGTACGTTGCTGTAGCTGTAGATTGGAATACGATCGCCCTAAAAAGAATTAACGAGAGATTTCGGGCACGTCGCATCCCGTAATGCGTCCGCGTGTTCGTTCACGACGCACCGAGCATATATACACATTTATTTTAGAGATATCATGTTCCCTATTCGAAGCGATGTTAAACATGTTCGAAGTTAATACAGTATTCTGTGGACGGTACCGTCTATCTGTGTGCACCATTATCTCGTTACCTGATTTCTCGTCTTTAGAGAGTATTTAGACTGTTAGAAGCGATGCACGGTTTTTGCACAGAGACGCGTTTTGCAATCTTTCGTACGGTCGGACGCGGTGTACAGAGAGCGAATTCATGTTCGAGGGAGGTGAGAACGTTTGCCATTTCCTTCGAACGGAGAACACGCGTACGAACCTTCATTTGGAACGATTCTGTTGAACGAAAGAGATGGTAGTGTTCCTCGAGGAACCCACGAGTTCGATACTTTTTAGATTTTCTGTTGTTAGCCCTAGATGTAGTAAATGGAATCCTTCGGGTCCTTAAGACCCAGGTTTCTGTAGTTCGTAACTGTTAGAAGCTTCTGCGTGCAAATTGGGGGGTGTGGGGGAACTCTTCTGTGAAATGATTACGTGTGTGTCTAGCATTGCAACTAACTCTATCAGGTTTCTGATTCTGCATCGATTCAGTGTTCTAACTGATTTCTCAGCTCGATACATAAATTTCTTCTTCGCTGCACCATCAGAGTGTAAAAATATTTGAGCATCAGCGAAGGTTTTTATTCATCGACTCGGTTAGTCAATGCATTCTGAGATTCCTGACGAAGGTATTTGTAATCCGCTGGTCACTTATTACAGAGTGAACGTAACTAGGGCAATCCAGAAGCTTCTAACAGACTCGCAGTCGACGTGGGCGAGTGAATTAGTGAAATCCGTTTAAGACTAGTCCGTTCACCTTTCGTCTGAGACGATCGATCGCAATGAAGGTGCGTGCCCCGCGCATTTACCCAGAAATTCTCGAGTTTCTGCCGTGGTGCGTACGATCATCGAGAAGGACGGGGGTTGAACGTTCCCCGGGAACGTTCGACCCTACTCCGCTGATCGGTCGGAAGCTTCCTGAGCAGAGAGATTGAGAGGGAGAGATAGAGAGAGAAAGAACCGCGTGCATGGGAGAGCGAAAGAGAGAGAGGTATTCTCGAGAGCTAGAATCCGCGGGAGACACGGTGCTAATTAAAAGTTCCAGAAAAACAGAAAGGAGAGAGGAGATATAACGCGTCGGGGAGCGCGAGTGCGGGAGGAATGGAAGCGAGCGCGAGAGGGGTGTGCATTGGTGATAAGAGAAAGAGTCGAGGGCGCATCGATCGTAAGATTTCGCGCGGAAATTATCCCCCTTTGCCTCTCAGAGAACGAGCGTTGTTATATTATGCCAATGAATTACTAAATTTCAAGTCGGAAAGAGACGGATAGAACGAGAAAGGAAAATCGGACGATCGAGCTTCGATGAGATACGAAGAGGGGAGGCTTTTACACGCAGCTTTAGTTTCTTTCACCCCTGTTAAGTTTCTCCGCCGTGTACAATAGACGTAACGTGTTATGCCGCGCGGAGCCGCGGAAACATAGTTAAGTGCCTACTCAAAGAAAGGAAGGGAAAGAAGGGAACCACGATGGAAATCACGACCGTTTATAGTAACATATACTTGTACGCAACCCCCTCGCCTTTTGGAAGGACGTAGTCATCCAGCAAGTGAATCCTTTACTATCCGACAATATATAAGTAGATAATCGCTCCAGTGAGTCTATTATCGCCTTGATCGCTGCCGGGCGATCGAAACACGGGTTACAAGCGGACCAGAGTACGGGGAACAGCTTCCTGTCGGGGTGAGACGGCTCGCTGTGCTTCTTAGAGCATCTCGATGCTAAGAGGGCCCACCGGCGGCGGAAGTAAGGCCCCCTTTCTCGAGGAACAGAATAATAGTCGCGATCTGGGCTCCGGTGGAAAAAGGAAACGGGGGGATTAAGAGGGATGAACGGTGGTTGTTTTGTGGGGATGGTAGTTGGGAGATTTTACAGGGACTTGGGTTTCACGAGTCCCTCCCTTTTCAAAGGACAAAGTGGGTATTATGGTTTAGAGTCGATGGAGAGGAGATTGAATACGCTCGATAATGTGCGGAGGTTTTTTTTCTCTGAGGAAGTCTTCTGTTCCTTGACATTGGACGCGGCGAAAGACTCCCTTTTATTGTGGAGTGTACAAAAGAACTCTTTTGAAACGCCGTCTTTCACCTCGGCAGAAAGAAACCAGTTGTCCAAGCGGAAAAGATATTTCTTGAAACAAGTTTTATATAGAAGCCCTCGGAGCAGTGTGCTCAGGGTGTCCGCGAAAGAAGTCTCCAATTCAGGGGCCGGTTGCAGTTGCACTTAGCTTGAGAACGGAGAAGGTGCAATTGTAAATCGAAATATGCTTCCTTTCCGAATTGTAAACGCTGTTTTGTCTTTGATGTAAGAATTTGCAAAAAGTAACGACACTTGTGATCGCATAAGTCAGAGCTCTGGACACTTATACACATTCAAAAGAAAAAAAACGTTTGTAAAAACTCTTATTAAGCTTGCCAACTTTGGAGGCTGATTTCCAAGACACCCTGTGTATATCTCCGAGCAGTGAACCAAGTATCCCGTCTTCAATACGGTTCGCAGAGTCCCCCGTGATTCGATCGACGTTGATTAACTCGTCAGCCAGATCGCTTAAAGCTAAGAGAATCGAGTTCTACTCGCGATAAACGAAAGTGAAAGAGACGAGAGAGAACGGAAGAGAAACGGAGAGGGTGACGAGAAGGGTTACGATTAGAGCCCGATCGTCCTCGAGAAACTACTAATATGGGCAAATGGTAGGAAGTGACTTCTCCCTGAAGCCTGATTGCATCCTGCGACTCGACGTCTTACAGTTAACTACTATTAACGATGTACTGTTTTGTAGGAACTATTATCGAACGGTATTTTAATGTATAAAAAGGTTTACACGTGACAAGTGGAAACGACACGAGATAATATGGCTAGACAGACCGAATGGGGGGAGCGAAAGAAGTGAAATGAGGGAAACACAAATTCTTCTCCCGATTGGCCACGAGCCTCCCACAGGGAGCGCCGAAAAATTCTCCTCGAAAAAGCAAAACTAAGAAATCTGAACGTCACTTCGCTTCTTTACACGCACCCACGAAAAGAGCGAGAGCGAGCGAGCGAGCGAGCGAGAGAGAGCGAGAGAGAGAGAGAGAGAGAGAGAGTATAGAGCCAAATCGAATAACCGGATAGCATGACCGGGAGGCTTGCATGCAATAAACTGTTATTTACACTGAACGAAAGACAAGCATTGATGAAAGAAAAGAGAACGAGTCGAGCGACGAAAAATCGCGACGAGATTCTTTTTTTTTCTTTTTTACTCCCCCATGTAGAGAGACTCCGTAGAGACGAGGTCCCCGTCGCATAATTAGATCGATCAATACAGGAAAGGAAATATTTCTTTCGTACTTTCCAACTTTTTTTCATTCCAAACTCCTCCCGCCTTGCTACTAACGCTACCGGTAGTCGAGCCTCGAGTACTCTGGTTTCCACTGGAAGAGTAAAAGTGTTTTTATCGGTAACTTCTATCGCTCGGAAGAACGTTTAGCCTTCGAATTAGTTTCCGAGTGAATCCAATTTTCGAGGCTTGTCGATCGGCCCCCCCACCAGCCCCTGTTTTCACCTAACGATCCCTTCGGGAAGATTAGTATGAGTTTCACCTACAGGGCCCCCGAGACTAACAATTTTAATCTGGAGACCATGGATTTCTAATAATCGTGTGTAGGTGTACCAAGCAATGGTGAGGTTTTAAATTAAAAGAAGGATATTAAGGAGATAGGAAAGAGAATCTTAAATTAAATTTTGAGTTTTCAATTCTCCCAAAACAGCGGTGCTTCGATACTAGATCGCAAACCCCGAAACTAGTTCAGATTCGCTTTCATTACAGTGAGTCATGCCCGACGTGTCTCCCCCCACCATTGCTTGGCACACCCTGTATTAATCTGTCTTTGCACTTGCAATGATTCCTTCTCGTACTTATCTTCCCCTGCAGACCCTCGAAAGACCCTCAATCTGGTGATTTCTTTCAGATCTAAAAGCGATACTACCGAAAGCAGCGAAACAGTGCAGGAGGAGACCGAGCCTGCGATCTAAAATGATCTGTGCAGTGAAAGAGAGAGAGAAAGAGAGAGAGAGCGAGAGAGAGTGTGAGAGAAAGATATCCGCGACGGGAGTTAAAAAAAAAAAATAAAATAAAATAAAATAAAAAAGAGAGAGCGTCGCGTTAAAGTGCCCTCGAAAGGGACGAAAACGGCCATTCGTTCTTTTCGTTACGTTTTTACAACACGTTGCTCACGAGACCAGCGGAGCCGCTATTTATTCAGACGAAACAACAATGAAATGCTTTGACTGAGGAAATAAATCAGTTTGTTTGGTAACACTTGGAGCAACGATTGATTCCACGTTTCCCTCGGCCAACTGGCCCACGCCAGGGCGAGAGGACACGCTCCCGCCGAACTCACCCCCTTTGTCCTTCACTTTCGAACACTCTAATTCCCTTCGATCTTGAATACGCGCGCGCTGCAAGGGCAACTGGATCCTGATTGTATCACCCTCGAGGCTAGGGGGGGGGGGGGGGGATTAACGTCTGATTAACACTTTGAGTGGCACAAGGCTCAGCGAAGTACCGGTTCGAGTCGGCCAGGCTCTTCCGATTCATAATTAATAATAAATAATGTTAGAGAAAGAAGGTAAGGTAGGATCCTGGTCAGGGCGCATACTTAATTCCTCTTCTTTTCTTTATATTCTTCCCTTTCCCGTTCCTCGCGCGATTAAACCTTCAACGACGAACTTCACATGGAGGGTGCGTTCCGATTCACGCACTGAGTGCATAAAATCGGTGGCATCGTACGATTCCCTAGAATTTCTATCACTTGCCACCAATTTAATTATTTGAGTTTCTCTATTTTCAATAGATACAATTTAATGAAAAGTAATAAAAATAATTAATTCTCTCATGATTACAATGCCACTTTTCTACGTTATTATTCTGAAGAAACTTCATCTGATGTTTTTTTTTTAATACAAATGTATAATTACATATATTAATTCCTATTCTGAATGGCAAGTTAATATCATCTTCATTTTCGCTTTCTTCAGACGAATCACAGCTGCTGATTTCACTATTATTTAATAGTATTGAAGTTATTGTAAACAATGTTTCTTTCTCCATTGTAGCATTCATTTCGATTTCGCATGAAACGCAGGAAAAAGCACTCACCGCGTGAATCGGAACGCACCCGGAATTCAAGAATACACGAAATATTAACTTAAAATTCCAAACCTCGAAAGGGAGCAAAGCGTATGTGAGAAGAATCTAAATTCCTACTTGACGGTTAAATCGAAGATTCTAAATCTCTGATAAGAAAAGATCTAACTTCACGAGGCCATAAAATTTCTGCTTAACTAAAATTAATTCCCGCAGATAAGCCAACGCCTCTACAAGAACACCTAAGGCCACAGTGCTATAAAATCTCTGCTTCAAAATTAACTTCAAGCTCGCTGAAGAAGAGCACCTAATTACAGCCAAAGTGGCGAAAGCTCCAACTCAAACTGATCTCATACGCCTCTAACGAGGGGAGGACACGAATGGGACGAGCGATATTTTAACGAGACCGGGCAGAAAATGTTGAGGCCGATGTGTATAAACAAATTCCAGAATATTAGCTGTGAATGGCCGATCATTTTATTAAAAAATGGCTTTAAACATTCAAATTATATAATATTCTGGAATTTGTTTATACACATCGGCCTCAAAATTTTCTGCTCAATTTCGTTAAAAAATAGCTAGTTCCATTCGCGTCCTCCCCTCGTAATAAGGTATTTACTTCGCGAAGTCACACCTTCCGCTGCGCGTGACATCGTCGAATTTCCCACAAACAGTCTCGCTTCAAGGGAAATCTCGCTGCACCACGTCAGCGCGAAGTCACCGTTGCGTAATCTCTGTGATTCTGTTGTTTCCCAATCTTCGCGTGAGTCCGAAAGATGAATCACTGCGCGACAAACGGACCCCTGAATGCGATCACCGTCTCAACCCGACAAAGCTCGCGCTCATCTTCAGAACAGCCAATTCTCACACTCGCAATGAGCCTCATATCCATTTTTAGACACCTAACAAAACAAGTTTGCTGTTGCTGGAGTATTCTCTCAAAATAAAATTTACTTCTTAGATGACGCTACACGTTCATATTTGCACTATCAATGTTTTTAAATTTAATAGTGTCATATAACGCAATCTTAGAAATATTGAAAGAAATAAAGCCTTACAACATTAATACCTCAAAATAATGTATAACGATGTTATACTTTCTTTGAAAATTATCACACTACCAGAGCTCTTTAAGCTTTCCTCACACATACAGACCTAAATAGTCGAAAAGCAAAAGCTTCTTCGTTTACTACCAATGAAACTGATAAGGGAAGATTCCTAATTCGCAAATTCAAAAGACTATGAAGCTTTAGGGATATGCAGAGGATTTATACTTAGTTGTGAAATTGACCCCCGATAATCCGTTTAGGTATTTTTCGATTTTGCGAGTTATAGCTCGCGAACTGTAAAAGATAGAAAAACAATTTTCAGGTAAAAGTTACTTCTTTTAATTAGATCTATCATTTGATAACTTACAGCTCTTTCAGTTCGCGAGTTATAACGTAAAATCTGAAAACAACTGTATTTTCAGAACTCAATTTCACCCCCTTAAAGTTAATTTTATCAGCAAAAAAATTGTTCATAACTTTTCCTAAAATTTCACAGTTTCCAAACCCAGAAGTCCCACAATTTTTTGAATCTTACCCTGGTGAGACACCAGTCTCATCGTCACTGCAAACGTACAAGCAACTCGGAAAGGAACCACGAAGGGCAACTTTCTGACCAGCTACCGTTTCTAACAAAAAATAAAAGCGAATAGATCTGGGTGTCCCTGACCCACCGCGAGCTCTGTCGGGTTAAATCGCGCACGGAACAGTTTCGCGATCGTTTAAACGAGCGTAAACGAGATTCCGCCCGCTGGATCAGCGAAACTGATGCTGGCGTCGTTCGTGGTCACGCGTCGCGACCTTTTGCGCGTGACCATGATCCGTCCTCGCACCGAGGAAAACAAGAGACGTTTACCGATTTAGGATGCAACGCAGGAGGACTGCACGTAGCCGGGGTGTCGCATCCATCTTTCTAATTTACCAGGTCAGTTATCACCTGCCGTCGAAACGTCACTGTACGATTAGCGTGCTCCCGTTTGACGTCATTGTTTCGTATAAATGCTGCAAGGATGCCCACCTGGGGCATAAACTTGCCACAGAGCGGTCCCAACGTGTCCACCAATCTTTCCTTAAAGTGCACAACGCTTCGAGCTCGCTGTTATTCGCAGGAGATACTTTGCTTCTTTTTATTTCTCCGGTCACTTGAACGCGACACCGAAGGCCCCTCAGCTTCTGAGAAACGAGAGTCGCCTTTGCAACGAGGGAAGGAAGCTTCGAACCAGATACGAAAATGGTAAGTTTACTTTAAGAATTCTGCTGCTTACTGTTGGGAATTTTCATCGTTTCGGGACGCTGAAGATTGGGTGCTTGTGGGTAGTGTTGTTAAGGGTGTCTCTATATAAAAAAATACCAAAAACAGTGAGACACTTTAGTAAACTCAAAGAGGATTATATAAATTTGAAAAATATGTGATAAATTCCAGTTACTGAATACTGAAGAATACTTACACTTAAACAGTACAAATTTAATAAAAAAAAAAAAAACACTACTCTCAACCCTCCAACCATCAATCCAATTAACATAAAACGCGATTCAAAGTAGACTTTTTGAAACTTAAGAATACACAATTCAGTGGCGGACACAGAGGGAAGTTAGCCAAAGAACCCCGGCACCCCAAAAGAAAGTTCTTTGCAAAAAGCAAAGAAAACTAAATTTTATTCTTCAAATAAATTTCTATAAAATTTGCATTAAAAAAATTTTATCCATTCGTCTTGGTTTCCTCCAAGATTAAACCCCGAGTGCGCCACAATTCTATCATCAGAATTTATCAATAAATTTTATAAAATCCGAATTCTTTCCCTTCCAGGCACCAAGCACAATCGTTTTCCTGCTGGCGCTGGTCGGCTGCGCGGTCGCGCTTCCGCTCAGGCCAGAGAGGAGCTCTGATCCTCTCACCGAAGCACCGATTCTCGAAACGCAGGAACATACTGAAATCGCCAGTCAACCGCAAGAAGAGTCAACCCCCTTGGCGTACATATTGCTTTTCAGCAAATTGAACAGCGCAGAAGAAGAGGCTTCCGGTAGCGATCCGATGGAGAAGCGCAGCGCGAAGGTGGCTGAGGAGGACGATCTCGAAACCGCGGCTGGTACCTACGCTCTTCGGCCATTGTTCGTCTATCGACAGCAATTAGCGTATCGGCAACGAGTCAGGGACGCGATCCGACGCAGAAATCAGTTCTAAGTCATCGATGGCCATAGATGAGAACCTTTGACAACCTGTCGACGCGAAAGGACAGTGATTTTGGAGACCAAAGAGCGCGAAGAGCATTGTTTAATTATTTTATAGGGGCAAGGAGTTAAGGCCCCGTTTTGTTTTGGAAGAACAGTGGAGAGTTTTGGAAGAAATGGGTGGAGTTTATAGGGAACTGTGATGAAGAAATAGTTTAAGAATTTTTGGATATTTAAGGGCTGAGATATTGGAGGGAAGTACGAAGAAGAAAAATTCCCCATTTGGGAAGCGAAATTCCTACATAAGAATCAAGGAAACAAAGTGCTTAGGAAGCAAGCATCTGATAGTGTAAGATTCTTACACATTTGTGTAGAATTTCAGGGACTCAGAGTCCCTGCAACTTCTCTTTTTTAAACTGCCATTAGTTCCTACGACTCCTAGAAGAGGAACTTTCAAGGATTCTAGATTCCCAAAGGGAATTCCACGGCGTCAAGAATTCAATTTTATTCTTCACTTGAGAACTGGAGATTCTCAAAGGAAAATCGAGGCAAGTCAACGAACATCCTCCTCAACGTCTTTTGCTGCTATTATAAGCCCGAGGCGCCGAGATAAGAATTCCTTGTGATCTGAAGACTGCAAAGGACCTGGTGGAGTCTTAGAAACTCGTAAGATTCTATGAAAATTCAGAGCAAATCTAGACGCTATGATTCTCGAACGAAGATTAATTTAAATGCAACAAACGCCTCAAACTTTCCTCGACCTCTGTTCCCCCCGTTGCCATCAGTCTCAGCAACACCTGAAGGACGAAGCTCGATCTGCATTCTATTCGCAAATCCTCAGCTTTCACGAAAGCTCCATCGTGACTGAGATAAGAGAATTTTCAACTGTGCTCGACGAGGAGGTGATCGTCGAAGCCGGAAGTGAACGGGTCTTCCAGAAGGCTGCGGCACTTAGTACCTCATCAGTCAACGAGCATAAATAGCGAAGCTGCTAATTCGACGAGCAAGTAGTCGTCACCGAGGCGAACGGGAGCAACAAATCGTTCCTGGAGCAAAACAAAAACACCCTCCATACGTTAGGACGCTTAATAATTCTTGAACGGGGGAGGTGCAGGAAGATAAGATCGTTGATTTGGCTAAAATTTTGCAATACTTGTGCACACTATTCATACTAATACATCAAAAGAACGGGGCGCAGTAATCAAAATTTGGTGGGAAAATTAAGCTTCTGGAACGACTAATTACAAAAAAGCAAACTCGTTGCTGTTGCAATTTATTTAATTAGTACTTGCTTCGTTCTTAGAAAAATTCTGATTTTAATGAAATTTCGCGTGAGTGCAGAGCATATTGGAGAATGCAGGGAGGAATTTTTCTTTTCTACAGAAACTCACTTTGAAGAGGTGAAATCAGTCCTCAAATTTATAACGTTAATTCCACTTATTTAATATAAAAATATATATTTCTTTCGGTAGTATGACAGAGCATAAAAAACTGAACAATTTTTAATTCAAAGTTTTATCAAAGTTATATTTAAAAAAAAAACACGATGACTTTAGAGACTGATTTCAACCCCTCGGATTAAACTTCCGCAGAAAAGAAAAATTCCAGTATTCTCTGTATTCGCACTAACTTCCATTAAATTCAGAATTTTCGGGTTTGGTCGACACAGTAGACTCGATTTTCTCCCCAAATTTTGAATAGGTACTGCTCCCCTGCGTTTAATATATCATTACACATAGCATACACCCGCAGTAAGCAAAGTTTCAGCTGAATCGGCGATTCGAGGCCAGCGCGAGCCCCTTATAAGTCGACCTTTTGTAAAGTAGAAGCCCTAGAACTCGTAACTTATATCACAGTACAGTTTTGTACAGTATGTTTCTACTAGTTGAACCGAATGACTTGTTAACATTGTGTGGAAGGATGAAAGCGAGAGTGATAGAATCGTCGTACTATAAGCCAATATACACTGCCGTTCATAAGTATCAGGACACCTACTCTGTGCGAAATAATTGTGAGAGACATTTCAAATTTATCCAAGACCTCTGCCAAATTCTGCTTCACTCGAAGCAGGGTTGCTATATTTCTTCACCAGGAAACCAGAACAGGTAAAAGAAGAAAAAGCGACAGAACAAAATTTCTTTAAAAAAAGAGTACCTTTATTGCAGTGTTTAAAAAATAGCATACAATGAAAGACACAATAGTAATTACAAGCACAGCAAATCTCTACAGATTTCCGTCAATGTATAAGAAAACTGTAAGTTAAAATCAGTGAACAGGCGTCCTAATACTTATGAACGGCAGTGTAAGTCCCTAGTTGTAAGAACCTCTGAAGAGCTACCCACCAAAGCAACAGAAGAACGATGTCGACGAGGCTGAAAAAAATATGTCGATAGCAACAACGACGTCGTTGATGTAATCTCTAAATATAAACGAACCGTGCTTGTGATACGATTTCTTTTTCTATCGCTCGCTCGAGCGACCTCGTTAAATAAACGTCTTGTAATAACGTGCAACTCGTCCTTCTTGCCAATCCGTTTATTTCATTAAATTTCACAGACATCGCCCTAGTCCCTTCCATCACTTCCCTGGGAACACTGGGACCCTTACAAAGCTACGCCTCGGCTGGTATTCCTGACTGGACCAGAAGCTCTTTCTGATCGACGGGCGCCGATACCAGTCGCGAAGTGCCCTGCGGTGCCTCAGCTGGACACCTTCGAGGATCTCCCCGGAGTTGGTGTCCCTTTCATCCCGAACCTCAGCGTCCATTGATCCTCCCAGAGTTTCAGAAGACTCCAGCTGATCCGGGGACTCCAACGCGAAGCTCGTCGAGTCTTCAGTCTCATCTACGTCATCGCCATCCACGTCTGACAAATATGCCAAAGCAGTTTGAGACTGCGAATTCTCTGAATCTTCGGAATCCTGCGCAGCTGGTACTAGCTGACCAGCCGCGTCATCTTGCACGAATTCGTTGGAATCTGTTGTGGATCGAGTGTCTTCTGCGTCTCGACCGAGACGAAGGTGTTGAAGGGCTCCTAGGTCAACGATCAATGGCTGCTTCCCTTGCTTATTATCTTCTGTGCGGCTTGTTGCTTGAGTTTCCTCCCCGTCGACGGAGTTTGTCGTTGCAGGGGAGGCTTCTACCGTGGGCTTCTCAGATATTGGAGATTCGTCAAGGGAAGTTGCTTCGAGTTTGCGTTGAAGTTCGGTGGAGTTGCGGGGGTCCTTGATGGGAACTGTTGGAGTGAAGTTCTCGTTGGGAGCGTAGAACTTGGCTCCCTCGGTGATTTCTGTTGCAGAAGTTGGGAGGTTTGTATTTGGAGCGGATGTAGACTCAGTCGGAGGTTGCCATGCTGACCTCGAATCGACGTCGCTGCATAGGGAGCGTTCTGTGGTTCCGAGCAGCAGGAGCAAGGTGGGGAAGAGAACTAGGGGGCACATTCTTCTTCTTCTTTTTTTCAGTGCTTGGAGATGGGTTTTGGAAATGGACCGCTGACGACGATGCGAGGTATTCGAGTGGCTATGGAGAACTAAGGGACCAGGAAGCTGACGCTCTTTTATAAGCAGCTATAGAAGCACCTGCTAAGTCGATCGCTAAACATCTCGGTGCTGTTAGCGTGGCACTAACTGTGGCATTAGTTTCGGAGGATTCCATCGATCTAGAATGATTTTTGCGTAGTCGGGGCTGCGTCGCTGGGGAGGGGAACTCTTCGAGATCTTTGCAAACACAGATGATGGAAAAGGAGGATTCGGTTTGGTTACTGGTTAGTGGCGATTGACAGTCGAGTTGCAATTAAGGAGATTAAGTGCTGTAGTAAGGTACTTCGAGGAGTGGAATTTCTGGGGACTTGGGGAACTGTGTTGGAGGATGTGTTAGGGATGCTGCTGTGATTTTAGGGAACAGTGGCTTTGTTTGCGGAGAATTTTGATAAATCTCTTCGTTGGTGAGTAAAGCTGAATATTATAATCAAGTATTAAACTAAAAAAATAAATAAGTAAATATTACACTCAAAAGTAAAAGAATATTATACTCAAAACTAAATAAAGTGGGTGTGGATCCTTTATAAAAACAGGCGACTATTGCACTCATCTGACTAATTGTATCCCCATTAAAAGGTGTTTCGATTAACCCTGAGATTCATTATCTGTATCAAGTAATACTAAAATGTGGTGAAGAATAAGTGTCAAAGGAAAAGGGTGGGGGAGCAAAGAAGACTATAAAGGCTTATCATTTACAAGCCACCCAGGGCTAACAAGAAAACACGTATCTCCTATAAAACCCAAAAACCAAAAAGATTTAATCCCAGCAGCATCTTAAAAATCTCTGAGGGCACTTGTCGCAATAATGACAGCAGATTGAAGTAAAAAGAATTCCTAAAATAAATGAGAACGACGCGGATATTTTGCGCCCAGGCTTGTTACGATTGAGAAAGAGCAAACAGCAAATCGAAGTAGATGCGCCAAGTTCAAGGTGTGCACCCGTGGCCGAAGTGGTGTACCGCAAGGTTGATGCTCACGTCTGTTAGCAGGGCGACGATAATTCATTCTGTACCCGGTATAAAACGCGAAACGAACCGTTATCGTTGCTCAGACACGAACAGGCATCGGTGAAGTTTCGATCGAATTTGGAATATTCGAGAAGACTCGCTGCGGCAGGACTTTGAGGAAACTCTGTTGGAAACTCTGACGTTGAGGGGATGAAGTATAAAATGGTACCCAGGAACAGTGTAAACGCTAATATCGAAACCGATGTTCTAAGCATTAGAATATTACGTAATTTACATTCAATTTATACCTTGTTGCGTCACGAAGTTAAGATCTTTCGCAAGGTCTCCTTGGCTCTGCCAAGGTCCTTTATTAAAAATTACGTTCGCTAGTGAAAATTCTCTTTTCGAGTTCTTTGATAGAATAAATAAAGGAAGGGATAGTTATTTCGAGGAATTATTTATCGCGGAAAAGGGAATTTATTTTGTAGAAATAAAATTAAGTCCTTCCAAAGAAGAAAGTCCTTTGAAGCTTGGAGATTAAAATAAGGATTTAGTTGTTTTGGTGTATTTGAAGTCATTATTTCTACATTAGTACTAATTATTACTAGAATAATTGTGTTTTTGATTTTAGATTGTCACGGCTCAACTATTTTTTTACCTGATCCTGGTTTATGGAGATGTTTCCGTAGCGAAACCCTTGGCCCCTGAAGACTTGGAGGGCCTGCTACCACCAACACCGCGCGATAAAAATGAAACCATCGCGGCTGTCGTTCAGGATCCAGTTGTGCAGGATGCTGTGCACCAGGCAGCTAGCAATGGGTCGTTAAATGGGCTGGTCGTTAAGAAGAAAGTTTACATAATGCCCGCCAGCGATCCAAACACGGTTCGTAGAAATAAGAAGTGACGTAATTTTAAGTCTCTTCAATTTAGACTTGTGTTTTCGCAGGTGGCTCCTATATTATTGATTTAAGTTTTTGAAATATACGTTTTGTAGAGCAAATTCCATGGCACAAGCTGTTTTCTTTTATTATATGTAGAGGTTGGATACGAGATTTTTATTTCTTGCGATTAGCAAAGATTTCAAATTGTTACTTTCCTATATTTTTTAGAGATATTCCTTAAGTTGCCCAAGCTTTTGAAATACACACTTTGTGGGGGAAGCTTCAAACAGTGCTCTAAAATTTTTCAATCCACATTCAACTTCGATACCTCGAAAATTCAGATTTATTTGAAAGTTAGCAAATTTGAGGGTGACCCAATTTCTCTTCTGCTACATTTTGATTCTTCAGATTGAAAGCACCCCTTGAAAGTTAATGTGAGTTTTTCCATTTTTCTGTGTAACTGTCTTCAAAATTATACAAAGAAAAAATTGTATTTTCTATCGAGGTTCCCTATAAATCTGCAAAGATTAAGAAAGATGGGAATTTTGGAGTTACCGAGGTTCCCTTAAAAGAAATGTATCTTTACACGACTACTACTACGTTTCTGTTCGCTTTACGTGGATTTCTGTTGAAGATACTCACGAAACGGGAGCACCTACTTGTGGTCCCCACCGAGAACCTCGAGGACGTTCGAAAGAACATCACGGAAGCCAAGCAAGCAGAAGCTGAATCCTCTTCCCCTGACGGTCTGTCATTGCTCGAAAGCGACGTGGATGGATACACGTCTGAGGTAGAGAATCGTGATTCAATCAACATGTACCATCCACTGAGATCTCTATTTATGATAAAGCACATCGACGCCCAGTCGATTGCGTAAGGAAACAGGAATCCAATATTCGCGTTACAAGATTCCGCGTTTAAATCTTTATTTACCTCAAGGAATTCTTCTCTCTATGAATTTAAACATTAACGTTTGACACTTCCTTCATACACATACCAAGCAATAGTGATGACCAAGCAGAAATTTGAAAATTAAAAAAGAAGGCTGTCAAATCCCGAATTCAATAGCCCTTATTCCCATAGAATTCTTATTTCTCTATCTTCTTTTTGCAAATGCGCACTAAAGGCACCACGGAAGACTTCTTTAATTTTTTTTTAAAGTCTGTTGGTCATATTGGATTAAACTCTTTTGGGATGTAAGGAGGCATATCTTTTTTATGTCGATTCTTCTTATTATTTATTAAGTATTGTGGAATCTTGTCCACCTCTTCGACGATGTAACTCCTTTTGGCGGGATGTGTAGCATCTATCACAGTCATTTGATTGCAAAAAGAAAGAAGTTTCTTAAAGTTAGTAAGAAGTTAGTAAAAAATGAAAAATTGAAAGAGTTATAGCGTTTGAAAGAAAAAGTAAGTTTCTTCCTTACT
This sequence comes from Andrena flavipes, assembly GCA_963971345.1. Classification (NCBI taxonomy): domain Eukaryota; kingdom Metazoa; phylum Arthropoda; class Insecta; order Hymenoptera; family Andrenidae; genus Andrena; species Andrena flavipes. The sequence continues at coordinate 3,070,800 of OZ020480.1, forward strand.
CAAATTTTTCATATTATTCTTTATATCGACGAAAAGATTATTATAAATAAAAATTAAAATTTCAGGTCCAGGGACAGCGTAAATTACATAAATTTAAGGACCATTTTCTTATTTTTGCAATCAGATAACTGTGACAGGTTTTAATAAATACTACCTACATTAATAAATAATAAGAAGCATCGACATAAAGAAAGAAAAAGTTCAAAAATACCTCCTTATACATCAAAAGAGTTTAATGCAATATTAACAATAGTTTTTTAAAAAAAAATCACAAATTTCCGGGACTGTTACCTAAAAGTCCCCACTTAATTCCGAGAGTACTGTCAAATTTCCAATTCAATAGTCTTTATTCCTTCGGAAGTCCTACTTCCTCATCTCACCAATAATTCCCCTTTAATTCCCAGGTCAACGCGTCCCCCGATTTCCAAGAAACCGAAAGTGGCCCGCAGCAGCCCACCGACAACGAGCCACCGTCAACCTCGCTGGAAACTACCGATCGCTCGGTGCCAATGGCCTACAAACTCAAGACCGAATTTTTGAAGGACACCATCAGCCATGACGCACCGTTGCCGGAGGTCGAGCCGAAGAAGATGACGGTCCCCATCGTCGCGGTCATCGACCCGTCCGGCGTTGACAAAGGCAAGGTGAACGCGCCGATCGTGGCCATTCTGCCGAACACGCTGAACAACGACGCCCTGAAGAGCCAGGTGCAGCTGCTCAAGGACAACGGCGATAAGATCCAGAGCAAGGTCCGATCGTACGTCGAGCAAACGTCCCTGACGGTGGACCCTGGCTCCTGGCTGCCCCCAGCTTCGTCTGAGGTAAATCCATCGGGCAATCTCCTTTACACCCAAGGGTGGACGGAAGAAATTTAAAAGACAGTCCTCCGAATAAAGCAGAGTTGGCAAAGCTTCGCGGGATCGTCTTCTTCTTCAGCTTCTTCTTAAAGCGTCGGTGAATAGCCGCGGACAAAAGTGGCGAGCTCGAGTATTAAGAGGGGGATGAAAGGGTTGTCTATGGAGGAATATCCCTGCTTTCAGGTCGCCCCGTCGTCGACGCAACGCACCGAGACAGTCTCCTTCGTACCGGAGCAAGTGGCGCCGAATTTCGCTGCAGCTGAAGAGATGCTCCTGGCGCCAGTGGTGGTCCCACGCTGGGGCATCCTCGGGCCCATTTTTCCGGACGATGGGGTGGATTACTTGAAGGCGACGGGGGACTTGGACGTAGCTGAAGATCTCATCTTCAGGCCGCTGTTCAGGTATCGACAGGAGTCGCAGGAGAGATCCAGGAGATACGGGTACAGGCCCAATCGGGATTACGATTATTATCCCAGGCGTGGGTATTATAGGTCTCGATACCAGGATTACTGAGGCACGAAGAGGAATGGAGAAGAAGAGTTGAATTTGCCGGTGGATGAAGCTGTGACGATGAAAGAAGAAATTTTTAAAATGAAGAATAGAGATGGATGTTTTATTGTATTGGTTTTTTTTTTGATAAATGGAAGCTGATGTTAGTATTTGATTTTAGTTGAGAGGGGAGATAAGCGAGTACAGTGGCGCACCCTGGTTGAAGGGATATGAATATTTCTAATGCAAATTCAATAGAATTCGTTAGGTGATCAGGGAAATTTATTTAGAGAATGAAATCTAGTTTTCTTTTTTTACAGAGATCTTGAATTTCTTCAGTCGTGGTTACCCACGTTAATTTGAAGTTTTCTTTTTCTTTGGAGGGTGCCAGGGCACCTTTTGCTCCACCCCCTCCCGCTCCTGGGTGCGCCAGTGTTCGAGTGTTCCAAGTTTTGTAATGACTTTTCATTTGTATCTTTTGTTGCGTTGTTTTTAATGAGGAGACAGTTTGATATGCGATTTTATTTATAATCCACGTTGTACTTAGGATTCTACTGAATAAACGAGCGTTAATCCTGTTACTCGACCTCGATCGATCGACGGAAATACAGTTGAGCGTGCCCCTTCCTGTCAAATGATTTATTGATAAAGATTATACGCTTCAGAATTTAGAAAAATGTCCCAACAAACAGGTTTGGACCTCTGGATCATGCGTTCCTCAGAATTCTGCAAAAATCGAGGGAAAGGCATCCAGCGGTAATTCAAAATACCCGGCAGTTCGAGCATCTACCGCGAGATAACGGCTAAATTAAAATAACTGTTAAAGTAGAAACAAGAATGTTAACCGATCTACATTTATCAAAGAATCTTCCTCGTATCTAAAACTTACAAAATAGTCCATAATTTCTTCGACGTCATTACTGAATTCTGTATACAGGGTGTTTCTTCATATATTCAAGCTTTATTTAAGCTTTATTCTAAGCTTTAAATTAATTTCAAATTTTAAATACAGCAGAAATATTGCTGATGACAATGTTTAGTATTTGCATATTCGAATACCAGAGTATTCGAATTTGGGATTCGAATATTGGAATACCAGAGTATTCGAATTTCAGATTCAAATATTCGAATACCAGAGTATTCGAATTTCAGATTCGAATATTCGAATGATTAGGATCACGAACTTGAAATATTTTTTCACACTTTATCCTGAAATTCTTTTCACATTGGCCTTAGAATTATTTTTTTTCTACCAATAAATTTGAAACTCTATTAATTTTTAAGAAAATTATAAATTATATACATCGTATTCGGTACAATCCGAAATTTTATCGCTCGAATTATTCGAATATTTGAATAATGTTCGGACATTCGAATCCCACTCAAAATTATTCGAATATCCAAAGGCATTATTCGTATTCGAAATTATTCGAAACTTACAGCTCTACCCTGTATACTTTTAGCCAAGATCGACGTTTCCCCGCGGAATGCTGTGCTTGGAATGCAATAAATAGGAATTATGACTTACGACAGAGAATCACGGCAAATTTCAATTCCAATCACTTACTATTGCATTCTACAAGTAATTCTCCCATCTAAGCTACCATTCCAACCTACACCCACGTTACATTCCTTCCCTATAACGATTAGAAATCGATATCCAGATATCCGCAGAGATTAACGATGTTTGCGCTAGTCGATGGCGTTCGGCGAACGATCAGGAACCAGTTTTCTACGAACGTATCCCGACCGGCATCAGGAACGTCGATTAACGCGACATCGTTAATGCCCTTAGGCGGAATAGCTAGTGATTCACTTCACGATCTATTCCATTCATCCTGATCGTCAACAGACACCGAGTATGTCGAGCATATGCCCGCCAAACTCCAGGGTGCGCGCGATTGTTTAACGATCAGTGAGTGGACGTTTAACACCTGTCGAACACGGTGACTGGCGCGTGAAAAATGCATGGGAAATTCTTCGACTCGGTGTGCTAATTCAAGAGCATGAATATGCGGAGCGAAAGAAACAGCGGCGGACGCTTTGAAACTGGGAGAGACGAAAATGACGCAGCGATTTAAAATTTAGGGGCTTTTTTCACTAAAATTTTCTTCACGCTGAGAAAAAAGAAGTTTGTAGTGGAAAAGGGCCTCGTGCCACGTGATCTAGTAAAATTAATTTTTGAGCTAAAATTTAAAATTTATCTAACTCAAATAGGTGTTTAAAATAATTGCAATTCTTCCTTCAACCTGCTTTCTTCTAAAATATCAAACGGTGGCATGTACCTGATTTCCCCTGAGCCCCTCAATTGCAGGAAACATTGCGGAAGCCTCGGAGAATTTTCATCAATTTATTGTACAATTAAGTACACTACTCAATTTCCACCAATACATTCTCCATCAATTTATATACATCGTCAAACGATAAATATCTTAATGTCTTATTTGAATGATCCTCTATTTTTGAATGCCGCAGATAATTTTAAACCCGTCTATTTTTATAGCGAAGAACCTAGCTATTTATAGACTCGATGAACTATAATATTTAACCGGATTCTTCACACTTTCGCGGTTAACGAGTGGCTAAGAAAGCTAACTAGAGATCTAAGCGAATACCAAGATACGAGAAAACGAGATCCAGCGAGCAAAGCGGATAAAAAAAACTTCATACATTAATTATAGCAATTTCTACTGCGAAATGTAATCTTTTCTCGTCAAAAGTTTATTCTCTTCCCGGGGAAATCAACAGGATGCGATTCTCTGTGAAAGAACTCGATTCACAGTTCTCTTAGACGGATAAAGCGAGGAGCTAGGCGAAAGAACTAAGTCGCAGAAGTTACAAACGATACCGCTATCGGATTGCGCGGAATCGGAGGTCGAGGGAACGCTGACGGCACTCGCCAGCATCGTGAAATCCAAGGTGTTGAAACCCGATGCCTGTTCCCGCATAGGTGAAGAAGCGAAAAAGGTGGAATGGAAAGAAGGAAAACGACCCTGTTTCCCTTCCTATCGTCGAGGAGAGCTAGCGAAGGTGACTCACTTCTCGTCACCGACGGCACTCTTACCGCGAACAGGACTTCATTTCCCCCCTCTGCAGGGCAACCGTGCACGCCGGCCGCCGCGGAGTGCCGGGCTTAATTGCGTTCTTCGGGATCATAAACGACTGCTACGTATATAACCGATGCTCGGTCAATCTGCTCCCTCAATCGCGATCTAAGTCTCGGCGAGAACGGAAACCGCTCCGACGCTCATCCTGCGCAAAGTCACACCAACAACTCGCCGCCATGTGGACTGTACTGATGGTAAGGAGACGCGTATAGTGCTGCGAAAGTAGCATTAACCATTCTGACCCCGTGCTTTCAATTGGCAATCTGCAATCATTTTTTAAAGAAAGTATCGTTTCTGGGCTATATAGACTGTATTGGTGGTGGAATGACTGTACGTACGGTATAGTCGCGGAAAATTATTTTCACTTCAATTCAGATTTATTACTCGGCTTCGCCCGAAATTTGAATTCTGATTTTATAAAAAGAATTTCTTTTTATTTGTTTATTTTTGTTTCGTGGAAATAGTCACGTTCGTCTGGATTAGGTAGGCATGATCAGCTGGGACACATTGCGTGACCTCAGAGTTTACCGTTCGAAAGATTTTTGGAGGCAGACAAATACAAAAAAACTTCCTGCTTTTTTGAAAATTTAAATTTTTAGCTACGTGGACTGTATTGGTGGGAAAATATGCAAGTATCGTGACAGGAAAGTGATTTCTGTATATCTTGAATTTTGGACTTTTGACCACTTGACCTCAAGCAATAATTTGAAGCAAAATGCAAATTTCAGGGTGTTACGTATACTTTGTTGGGGATTAACGATTCATTGTGAGGTATAAATAAATGTATTGGAGTGCAGAAATTAATGGACTAAAGTATTCCTCCTTTTTTTGTCTACAGAAGAATTTCAGATTCTAGAAATTTTGTACTTCGAGCTCCATCTTTTGAAACGGGAAAATATTAGCTAAAAAGTAATTTCCACCACATATCCTACCCACTACAGTAGATTAGAAGAAGGGTTTTATAATTAAAGAGTCCTTATATGTGAGTGCCAACATTAAAAAAAAATTATCAGAGAATTTTCTACGTACAAATGGTTGGTTGAGCTATTATAAAGAAAAACAATTGCAATCTTCGTTGCTCACAACACAAAAGGAAGTCCATAATCACTCGCAGTCTCGATAACGAGTGCACTTATCTCCAAACACATAACTCACCTTTCCTTGGACCCTCGCTCAATTAAAAAACTTTATTTGATTCCAAGTTTCTTCACCTTTTTCTCCCTCCGTTTCAGATTCTCTGTCTAGTTTCTTCCATCGACGTAAACGCTGCGAGAAGACCGCTCGCGGAACATCCAGCTGCCATCGACAGCGCCGAAGCCACTCCAATTCGGCTTCCAAGGAAGTTCAGAGAGGATAGTCGCACGAGGAGGCTGCACATTGAGAATCAAACTGGCTTCGATGGGAAGGTAGAGAAGATTCACATCAATTCCGAGGAGGATCACCCTAGAATCCGTCCTTACGGGATACCGGTGAAGATTCTAGCGAAGAATGGTCGCATCGAGAGAATGCTGCAGAAGAAATCCGAAGAAGAGGTGGAATCTGGGTCCAGAATTGTTCGAAAGGTATGTAGAAACCGAAAATGTGTTTTCGTAACTTCCCTTAAAATCTCATTTTACACATTTGACTGTGTCTTCGTAATTATCGATCGTTTGATGCTCGAGTATTCTGAACTAAGAACACTTCTACGTTCTAAGAATCTTCAGTCGTTTCGATGCTTAGGAATTTCCATGAATCTCAAAAATTCAGAAACTTTTTAATTTCCAATTTGAAGAATTCCCGACTCTTCTTTATTCTCACTGCTAACAAAACAAAATACAGTCTTTCTCTCTTGTGTTTATCGTTCGAAAGTTTTTACGCGACAGTCAAACACACAAACATATAGAAGCTTCTTGCTTTATACATTAAGATTAATAAAATCCATAAAATGAATAAAATATTTCAACCACAATTGAAGTGCCATTGAAACTCTACTTATTCAAAAATGTATATTGCTAAATTTACAACGACTTCTCAAAGCTATTTGCGTTTTACCAAAAGCCACCCGAATTCCAATCCGAGGCATTCGCAACCATCTCTAATTCCGAGAATTCTCAATAATTTCCAAACATTTCCACTCCCAATTTGAAACATCCCCGTGTCCCTTCACCCCTTCCCAAATCCAACAACCCTACCTCTAAAAAATAAAACATCCCCAAAACTGTTTCCAGGTCGAGGCCTACGGGAAGTCCAAGGAGAATCTCGAAATGAACGGTCAGATCGAAAGGATACGAGCCTCGTTGCCCGCGAGTGGCCACGCGCCAGCGTTTACGGAGACTCGAAGAGCCAGATCTATCGAGGCGGAGCCGAAAGAAGCGTCCAAAGAGGGAGCAAACGGGGACACGGATGACCTAGACGCCCAGGACTCGAAGGTCTTCAGACCGCTGTTCGTCTACAGGCAACAGGTAGCGAAGAGGCAGCAACTCGGCAAGAATCAAATTCACGGCTACCCATCCGGCTGGAAATCTTGCCAGGAACGGCGACCAGTTTACTGAAGCCACCTTTCTCCTCGATCACGCGTTTGCTTCTAATCAAGCAGACAGAACGACCGTCGACAGCTATCGGAGTACAACGACAGCCGGGGAGCTGAGCAGCGTCTTCATTTCTACGATCCACGCAAACGAGAATCGGGAGCTTTGTTCGCGCTGAAAGGATCCTTGGATGCTCGGTTAGATCGGCCATCGTAATCGATTGAGTCAGCGTCGTTTTGTGCCATAAGAGAAAGCCGTTCCCGTTGCGCGTCCTTTGTAAGGATGATTCCATTAGTTATGTCAATAGCAGTGATTTATGCGATTGGAAGCGCCGATAAAACGGCGACCCGCGAGGCGGATGCGCGTCCAGCATTAATCTCGCTGGTGAACGGCGAGCGATACCAAAAAGTATTACGATAAGGGTACCGTAAAGCCGCGATCCCACTTGCGCAACTACGCGGCGCGAGATACGCTCGTTGAGCTTGAAAATGAAGAGCGATGAAGCGGGCAAGATGTTTTCCAAATTTGAGGATTCAATTGCTTTCTGTGGGTTTCAAAAATTGGCAGGAAGCTAGAAGAATGTATATTTTTGAATAATTGGAGTTTCGATGGCACTTCAATTGTGGTTGAAATATTTTATTAATTTTATTAATCTTGATATCTAAAGCAGAAAGCTTCTACATGTTCGAGGGTTCGAAGGATAGACTCTGGGATCACGAAATGTGCCTCGGCTCATTATGCCTGACTAATACAGATGAATTTGACAATTTTCACCAAAAGAAAAACTAAAAAAAGATTTTTTTTATGAAATTAGAATATAAATTTCGAGTGAAGCAGAGTAGTAAAGCTAGTTCTCGATAACTCTTAATGTCCCTGGGTTGCTTTATAGTAAAGTTTACCACAGAATTTGTAAGTGGAAAACCGCTTAGGAAGCTTGCAATTTTTATGAAAATAATTTTTATCTATCAGTGTTAGTAATATTTAACTTTTGTTAACTTTTAATCTTTGCTCCCGCGCAAGTGGGATTGCGGCTTAAGGCGCTCGAGTCTCAGATTCGTATAATTAGGGACCCCATAGCGATTAGTATATTTTAATGATAGATAATTCTTGATAAAATTATGTGCGTCCACGTGCTGAATAAATAAATTAGAATCTTCTATCGAAATCTGTGACGATTTACTTCCCATCACCCTCTATATTCTAACAAAACAAAATGCAGTCTCTGTCTTTTCCCATCGTCGTCGAGTCTCGCTGGTGAATCCGCGAAATTTATAATGAGACACGCGCATGCCGCAGGCTTCCCAATGCTAACTGCGCTTTGCCAAAAAAGCGATTGCTTCAGCAGAATTCATCTACATTCAATCACCGTTCAAATTCATGGCGCGGAAAATGGCCCCGCTAACCACTGAGGGCCAAATGGATACTAGCAACGCCAACGAGATGTTTGAAATCGGGGAAGAAATTGGATGGAACAGGTAGCCAACGATTTTTAGAACCATAAATGCAAATTCGAATAGTCGCAGAGACTCTGCTAGTTTCAATCACAGGTCCTGCGGAAGATTGCTGCACTCTATATCCGCCGTTACGTTACACGCGTTGGATGTACTGCTTTTGGTCATTCTCCTGCCCTTCATGGTCTCGCAATGGGTCTCGGCGAGCGACCGCACGAAGATCGTCCTCAAAGCCATCCTAGAAGTGAGGTTTCCACTTTACACGTCCCAAAATCCAAGGGATTCCGCGTAACAATTGGGCCCAGTTATTCAGAAAGCTACCAACCCTCAATAATCTGAAACTGAGTAAATTTAGTGTGAAGATTTCAATCGTTAACCCTTTAACGCCCAGTGTGACGAATAAGTCACATCATTTTTGAGCGCATAAAAAATCGATAGTAAATAAATTTGTGAAACTTTTATTTTTGGGTGTCTGGGCGCTAGAATGTTAAAGAAAAGCAATTTTATTTCTATTGGGTATATTTTATTAGCGAATAGTGTAATTAATAGTATTTTCAATCTTTTGTATTTTTTGCTTTTTAAACCTAAAAGGGAAATATAGTTTGGTAGTTTTAATAATTGTATAATGTAAGAGCTGTTCTATGGGGGTTGGTAACCTTTGCAAAATAAGGATCACCAAATTACCAGATTCGTGCTGTGTTTAATGGAAATTAAAATACAATTGTGTTTTTGGCATTCCGAGGGTTGATAGGTTTCTGCATAATTTGGCCGAATTAAAGTTCAAGTCGTGCGATCCACGAAACAGGTCACGCTGGAGCTGCTCATGTGGGTGGTGTTCGCCGGGGTGTCGATACTCATGACCGCCACTTTCGTCCTGGAAGACATCTACTTCAGGAAGAATGACACCGAGAGTCAGACGGAATTGCTGAGAGCCCTAAATACACCTTGGAGCGACAATTCCGATGATGACGACAAGAACGCGCACATTTCGGAGACTCGGAGTACTAAAACAGAGAGAGACAAGCCGCGAAATCTTGGCAACTGAGATTCCACGACTATAGAGAGCTTTTATAATTATTTTTTATGCCTTCGTTTTTTAGGTCCTTGTTTCGTATGATTGTACATTTTTGTGGAAATAGAATTTTTGAAGGGTGAAACTGCAAACTTCCATTAGCACTTTTGAATAGAAGAATTTCATCTCTTTCAGACGACATATGAATTAAAATATTTACTGATCAATTTTTTTGAGTAATATTGATTCCTAAAGATGGGAATATTACATCAGAACTAACGATTTCAGTACTTACCGCATTGTGTGATAACAAAACGAAGAAAAGCTACACAATTCGACACTGGTGACTCTATCTTCATTGACAATTCACTGTCAATCACCATTGGCAACTGCCACAATTCAACAATGCACACTTTTACCTAAATTTACTCTCTTCAATAAGATTAAAAGTGGCATCGAATGAGTCGCTATAAAATTTACATGGCGTCTGGAACGAAGTCTCCTTATTTCTTCGATAGTCACTTTTACGATAACCTGCCTGCTTTAAGCGAAATCGAGGATTTCTTAAATTTGTTCTGTTATTTATTCAGGCTTAAGGTGATTTCTATGAGCAATTCACTTCTTCTTTGCAGGTACTAATTGCAGAATTTATAAAACACGATTTTCATGTATTCCCTCAATAAACAGAATATATTTTTCAGAGATTTCTGGTTTTGCTGGATTAAAAATGAAGAAGTTGTTTAAAGTGCTAGCTCGTGGTGAGTCATCCTCCATGAAATGCCTACTTGCAGATAACCCTGTAACGTTTACATAAATGTATAAAGCGCGCGCTTAGGATGTTTATTTTTGCATCAGAGCAAAGAATAACTTGTATTCTTTCATGGAGGTGAAAACTGTGGTAATTAGTTAACAGAAAGAACTATCCTCCTTCGAGACAATGGACGATAACCTCGAGCATATGCTTCTTCCATATTCATATCCTTCAAATTTATATGTAGACACTACAAACCTTGAAAACTCAATTCGAACATTCATCAAATGACAAAAAAGGTCAAACTGGGTTGGATATATGTGTAACACCAGAACGCAGGAGGAACAGAGCTCAAAGATTCTAAGAAATATCATCAGAAATTAAAATCTAAAAAGTCCTCCTTGCCAACGAATTGATTTATAATATTAATTTATAAAAGTGTAATCTATTGGAAAAGACTTAAGTAACTAATCCTTCCCCTTTCTCTTTTCTATTTATCTTCTCTCCATTCCCTACCCTTTCAGCAAAAGATTCAACCTAAACCGCCCGCCCCGTGCGGAAATCCTCCAACAGTATATATTACGCATACTCACTGAACGCCCATACGCGTTCTCCGCACAGCCTACAATCTCCAGACCCAACAAATAAGAATAGTTAATTCTGACGGTGGAATAGTTAATCCTTCTTCCATTCAAATCTAAAAACAATAACACTGTTAATTCCTCAGGCCACCCTGGCAATGGCTATCCTGCAGACTCATTCCTCGAGGCAATCAAACGACCTCACCACCAGGGAGAACTTCTTCAACGACGTGCAGACTGGCGCCCAGGATCTCCTAGATTCGACGATGCTAATGAAGAAGGCAGCGATCAACGCGGTGGCAGCGATCTTCAGAAGGAACTTCGGGGTCCTCAAGGACGTCAAGGTCACCGACGATAAGATGGCGAAAGCTGTGGTGAAGGTCGGAATGGCCGTGCTCGAGGCGATCAGTTTCTTTAATAGACCTGGTTCCTGACGACGCACTGTCTGATTTCGGACAGCCGCAAGTTTGTGTGGTTTTGTGTTCTTAAGAAACAATTTTCCTTGCGTCTTTTGGTACCATCCTAAAGTGATGGTTTGAAGAAGCCCGAGAAGAAGTTGGTTCCACAGTCTTTTGAATAAGGTTTTCCGAGGAGCAGAGGCTAGTGCCTTTGGATGATGGGGACAATCCCAGAAAGAATGTTCCTATATTTCTTCCCTTGGAATAACAGTTTCACGAGAAATAAGAAAGAAAGTAAAAGATATTATAATGAATATAACTGATCTTGCTTGCAAAGGATTGCACGTTTCTTTCGCCACCACGAAGCAACTAGCACAACGTAGTATAAGTGACGAAATAATAAATTAACATTTAAGAGGAAACCTGTAAATATCTTCCACTAAACTTCGTCCCAAAAATGCCGTTGCCAGACGACCAATATAATTAATTCCCGGGAATCGCAGGGCGTGCAAAGAATCTTCTATTTTTGGACTGGCGTCAATAGCAAGCGGTGCAGATTTCCAAGTAAAATCTTTAATGGGCTGATCAGCTTACAAAATATGGCGACCCTTGCAGACCTTTCGCACGACAAACGGTCGAAAGAGCAGCACCACATCCGGCATAAATTACAATTAATTATACGCCTCGGGTGCTTGCAATTCGTATAATTCTCGTTTTCCTCGATCCCTCCTTAGTTTGTAAGTTCTGCTCTGTCCGAGTGATAGGCGCGCGATCGTTGACTGTTGTCGAGTGGCGAGCAAGAAGAAGAAGAAGTAGAAAACGTAGAGGAAGGAAATAGTAAGGACATTACACGTGTTTGATTAGTAGTATTTAAAAATCTCGGACGTGCTTAGAGGATTGTAGCTCGAGTGCGATTGTAAGTACTTAAAGCGAGCGTCGTTTCATCAGAGTTCAGTGATTTCAAGCGGGGAACGCGCGTCTTGCTTTGCGGCTTTTCAATGATAAGTGCGTTACGTCATTATCCTTGATCATCGACTGTCCATTAACGTAACTGAATTCTATTTTGCTCTTTGACACGGCACTGCAGTGATTCCCATGGCTTGCGTGACATTGGGCAGGATTCTTCTTTTGTTAGTTAGTCTTGAAGTGGGTTGAGAATGCGCGGTTCACTTGTCAACGGCTTTCCTACTTGTCGAGTCTTCTTTTCTAGTTTAAGTTTAGTAGAATCGGATCTTTAGGTAGTTGTGGTAAATATGATAGCATTAGGGGGTCTGTAATAGTACTGCATAGTTCTATAGCAATGAAATAGTACTGTAGCAACACTAACAGTAGCATAGGAGGACTATAGTAGAAATATAATATCAACGTATTGCTATAATACATCAGTATTTAATATTCGAATACATCAGTATTATTCGAATACATCAGTATTATCGAATACTATTCGAATACATCAGTATTTAATATTCGAATACATCAGTATTTAAAATTCGAATACATCAGTATTATTCGAATACTATTCGAATACTTCAGTATTTAAAATTCGAATACATCAGTATTTAATATTCGACTATTTTATATGTATTCTGAATATGAATATTTGAGTATTCGAATGTCATTATTCAAATACTATTCGAATACTGATGTATCGAATACTGATGTGATCGAACAATAACATTCGAATACTCAAATATTCGAAGTGATCCCATATCACAAACATAGTTTAAGTTTCATAGTTTATAGTTTAAGATCACTATAGTGCTATTATAGCAATACGTTGCTATTATATTTCTTACGTATTATAGTATTACGATAAGAGCAGCAGTGGTAAATAATGAATTAATTAACACAGCAATCTAATTGCTAAAAATAAATTAACAATTACCACAACCGAACAAAGCCCACATTTCACAAATAATTACCCCGCTACTTAGCATCTTCCTTTCAAAAGAAACGATATTCATAGAACTATCAGTTACAAGGTGCAAAATGCGAAATGAACAATCGTGGAACACTTACAATGAGATGCAATTAACCACGAGTATGCCAAGTTTCCATGAGTCAGTCATTAACAACAAGTCTTATCTTGTCCACGAATTTCCGCGTCACGTGGGAAACAGAAATTGCTTGTTGCACAAAGGAGCAGTTCTTTTTTTTCCTTCCTCGAACGACTAGTTCTAGCGGCTGCGAGGTGTTTGGGAAACACTGCGATGCCGAGTGTCTCGTGACTAGTCTGTTGTGTCGCTGCTTGATAAATTGCACGTTCCCGCGGCCACGTGGATAGTTGCATTCCGCGTTACCAGTTAAACTTTGACACTCATCGTTTCACGCGAGTCGACGCGATATCTAAACTTGAAGATTAAAAAGTCCTTATTACTCAGGCCATGAGGGGAATACTGGCTGTGCTCTTGTTGCTGGCTACGGTCGAGGGCAATCCCTTTTGGGGGAAGTGGAAGGGACCGTTTCAGCCACCTGGACATTCGTTTCTACCACCTGGACAATCATTTCAGCCTCCTGGGCAACCATTTCAAACTCAGGGACCACCATTTCCATTCCCTGGGCTGGGGCCTGGAAGACACGGCCAGCAGAACTCGTACCCTGGACCGCAACAACCTGGTGTCGATTTGAGCAATGCCGAATGGGTCTGCACGAATCCGAAAACTCGTGACATGGTACGTCATAGTTAATTATCAATAATGATCGCGCTACTATTGACGGAGAAAAGTGTACAAGATTTATGGGACCCACAAACCCTATCTTGTACTGAATATTTGACTGAATAGACATTTCCAGTCACAAAGATTTCACTTACAGATAGTTATTACTGCTGTCGATGGGTCACAGACTGTGATTAACGGACAGACACTTCCAAATGGAGGATGTCAAAGCGGATGTTGTAATAGCAATACGAATCCTTCTAACCCGAACTGTAAGGAGCAGAACCCTAATATTGCAAATCCTCAGACAGTTGCCCCGGTAACTACAGAAGACTCGACTCGTGTTGACACAGGGGAAGGGCTTATTGACTTCAGATTGGGAAGCGAATAAATAGGTAGTAATAATATTTGCTAAGCAAAGCAGGTGACCAAGAAGGACAAGTTGAAAAAATACGCAGTCGATCTTTTTTTTCTCGTTGACTCTTTTTGTACTTCAATGTCTGTAATACATAAACAATATAATGACAATGAAATTGAACGAGATACACAATTCTTTTATTTATTTACCTGAGACTTTGTTATTGACTTATTTATTAAACTTTTGTGTCATCCGTTCTCGCGGATGCGTAAGTTCGTTCGCATACAGTTATGGATTAACTCGCTCGTATACTTTCCCTGTTCCATTCTCAAACAGACCACAAACTCAAATATTAACAGCTTCTTAAATAATATTATCCCACATAATAGCATTATAACTCAATACGAATGCTTTAAACATCTCTGAATGGAATTAATAATTCACTCGAGGGAACTACCGAGTATTAAAATTGTTCCAATGCAAAATAAAAGTTAAACATTTGGCAACAGATAAGAAAATGCACATGCTAGAGAAAATGCATCACGCGCGATAAGCTTTTAATAATTAAGACATAATTATATTGCAAACAATTGCGTTAGACTAGTAAGAAAAGTGAAAGAAGCAAACTTTTAATACTTAAAAAACAGAAATGGTTAATAACATGATTATCAATAACGTAATAAAAGGACGATCCTACGTATCAAATTTTGCTATTTTAGACACTCGATCCTACAAAATAAATAAAAAGTGTTTAGTGCAACAAAGAAACAATACCTTATATGATTACACTAATAACCACAATCTTACCGAGAGTGCATTATTATTAAGATGCTGCTGTGCCAAAACGGTGGGGACAGTTAATTTTATGTTGGGATCTTTCTGTCGAATGTGTTCGATGGTCTTTTTAGCAACTGCTTCTACCGTTGCGTTGTTTATAAGATGATTATCGCTCATCAACGGACAACTGAAATAGTAATTTCAAAGTCAAATTCATATATGGTCAACAGTCAACACTTATCAGAAATCGATGTACAGATCGAAGCGTTTATTATTACAAATAAAGCGTATAATAAATCTTGTGCGTTACTTACAGATGCGAATACCCTCTGCGGCCATCATTAAAATGCCCATATCCTGTAACTGGTTTGTCACAAATGTAGCACATTAGAGCACCGCAGCTGCACGTAATTTTATTGCAACCATCTTCTTTAAAGTACGGACGACTGCATTTATAGCATTTCCGCACAAGTGCTTCGGTCATTTTCTCTTCTAAAAATAGGCGTGCTTTATCCGTCTCTTTTTCATAGCACTTTTGTGGTACATGGTTTAATTCTTTACACAGCCTAATGTAGAACAGAGACGTTTAATGATTAACTTGAAATTCTCTTGCGCAAAAGTATGGGGTATCTCGCGTTTCTCGAGAACCAATCACCTAGTCTTCCCGCATCGAACTCACCGACATGACTCTTTCATACACGCAGGATTAAGGCATTTAAAGATTTTATCCTCCGGAGGAGGTATGCTGGCGAAATGACAAAATGGGCAAGAGACTAAACCTTCTAATCCAGCAGCCATCACTTCCTCTTCTTGTCTCTTACCGATGAGGATACTAAATTGCGTGGGGGGCAACACCTTCTGGAGCGTAGAGAGACTGAACTCCTCGTCGCAAGCCACGAAACATGGAATTTTCGTCTGTCCTTGCGCCAATTTCGATTCGGTCCCTCTCACGATACACGCATTACAAAATATATGTCCATCGTTGCAAGTCGAACATTTAGACGGCATACATTCGCTGTCGTAACAACACTGGCACTCCAGAAGTTCCTGGTGTTCCTATTAAACATGCGTATTAATTTAGTCCCTTCATCTTTTATTCTCACCGTTGCACAGTGTTTCGCGTAATACATAAAAATCAAGAATCTGAAGTGCCCAATCCACGAGTATTTTAAAATGTTAACAAAGGAACGCAGGTTTTAACGTTACCCTTAACTTTTGCTGAAAATACCAATTTGTTGTCAGAAATGATGCTTGAAATTTATTTCAATTTTTGGTGAGTTTCTTTAAACACGTACTATTTGCCGAATGTTTATCTGATTAATTTGAGTTTCATAAGTTATGTTTAGTATTGTATGAGTCAGTATTCAGTTGACAACAAATTGCAAAAGTAAAAATTAATAAAAAAAAATTTTATTTGATAAAGAATCAAGTTTGAAAACTGATTAGTTCAGAAATTACGAGTTTTGCCCCGAAAACCATATATGCGAAACACTGTGCGTTGGTCACGAATGTAAATTACCTTCAATCTCCGGAATTTTGCGTCTTCCTCTTTTTTCAACTTCTCGAAATATTTTCTAATCTTAGCTTTATGTATTATAAATGCACATTCCTGCAATAAAGGAATGTCTTCCGACGGGCATTTCTCCCATGAATGCGTAACCCGGGCTGACTGCCTGTCCGGTGGTACTTGCTCGACTATCGTCGCAGTGGAATTTAAATGATAGTTGCTTGATTCGTAGATATTCTTCAATGTTCTTTCCTACAAGTATTAAATAACATTCTATATACTTCACAGGCAGAGT
Source organism: Andrena flavipes (assembly GCA_963971345.1). Lineage (NCBI taxonomy): Eukaryota > Metazoa > Arthropoda > Insecta > Hymenoptera > Andrenidae > Andrena > Andrena flavipes. Next base: position 3,087,547 of record OZ020480.1, read on the forward strand.
ATTCGATGTCAGAAGACGTACCTTGTGATACTTGAAATGAGATTTCAGAAACGCTAACGCGTTAGCGTTATTTTTACACTGCCTGGTCGGATCTTCGAAATGCTTGAACGGATCTGGGAATATTTCCAAAAACTGTTTCACATCGAAATTACTAATATACCGCTTTTGCTGATCAGTAATTCTTATCCTCCTTAATTTCTCCTCTTTCGTTGGATAAGTTGGAGTCTCCCATTGTGATTGAATAAACTCCATTATCGCCTCCTGATTTCCATTCATACGTTCTACAATCTTCCGTAAATACGTTGAATCCGCGTTAGGAAAGACACCCGACAAATAAAGATACTGTTCGTCATCTTTCTGCGCGATAGCTTCCTGAACAGGACATATCTTTTCCTCTTTAACAGCAAATCTCTGCAACTCTTGCGGCGATTTAATGGAAGCAACACTTGTTTCTACTGAATCTTTCAGCACCAACCTCTTAATACTATTCCTATCTTTGCTAGGAAGCAAAGATATGATTTGCAAGTCAGGGTGCAGAGTCACATTTCTGTTCGGATTAATTTCCTTTCTCTTGACACCCTTGAGTACTTTTCTCTCTCCTAGTTGGACTATAGAATCATTGGAAGGCCTAAGCCCTACCGTAGTAATATTATTATGAAGGGCCAGTCGTCTATCTTTTATAGTTTGTCTAATAACTTTTGTTCCTGACATCGCAAGTGCTTCAGCGGTAGACAAGTTTTTACAACTTGCTTCAGGAAGTAAAGCAGTTTGATACTCTGGTTCCTGCTTTAATTGCGCTCCTCTATCGCTTGCAAGCTGAATCAGTGGAGAAGTACTAGGGCCATTTGCTATTGCTCTTTCAGTGGCTGCAGTGTGGGGCGGCACATCGTTGGAACCTTTCGATCCTGTACTAGTCGATGCGACTGGAGACAAACTTTCTGCGCTTACTTTCGCCGACGTCAGATCAACTGTTACAATATCTGGCAATGCAGTAATGAAATCTTCGGACTTCGTACTAGTTAATGGCATTTGCAAATTCATTTCTTTGTTGCCTGATACATCGCCACATAACGTATCGATAGATTTTACAGGGTTGCTTTCCTTACTCTGATCGTTAGCTACATTATTATCACAATTTGTATTATGTAGATTTATTGTCTTTGGCACTTTTTTATTTCCAAAGTGTGCCATAATTCTATTACTGCTCGTGAAGTGAGACTGTAGGAACGCTTCTCTTATCTCCTTCCGTGCTTCGACATCGACGTGCTTAAGTTTACCTTTATATACGATAGGTTTACCAGACAAGTGTTGCTGTTTGGTGTTCTGCATGAACTCTAAATACCGCATGTACTTATGGAACGCATGCTCCGTCGAATTATTACTATTGTTCGGTTGAAAATTGGTCGAAGGTGCTAGGAATACATTCTTTGCGATAGGTGCGCCGTTGTTACTTATAACTTTCTTAGCTTCGCATTTTTTATCATTCATTGGCTGATCGTTGCATTGTACAGCGTACACGTATGGCAATTTCGAAGGGGCTAGAATGGAACGATTGGAAGAAGTAACACGCACAGCATGCACAGGTCCAGGTTTGATTATCAATTTCGCTGGCTGCAGTATTCCCTTCTGAACGCATCGAGAAATTTTATCTTTACCCGGTGCGGTACTTTCATTATTTTCGTGCACCGTAATCATCTCATTTTTAGACCCATCGATATTTAATGCATCTTGCCCATTTAACGAACAATCTAGAAAATCGTAGTCATTTGTTGCTCTAGTATCGCCGTCGCACATATTAAATTCTGCCTCTTTCTGTTCAACGATCGATAATTGAGGAGACACCTTTTTACATTCCCCGACAGAACTGTTGTCTACTAATTTCCTTTTCGTAGGAAATCGTGCGGTTGGTCTTTTCCACGGCAATAAATCCCAGAGACAAAGTTCTACTCGATTCTCGGCATCTGGGTTTTTGCACAGAGCTGCGTATACTCGCTGGTATGTGAACTTAGGTAGAAGACTACATATTTGAACAGCTTCTTCCTGTAGCTTCTTGTCAACGAGACCAGGCTCGATATCATCAGAATTTGTCCTGTTACTTTGAGTTAGATTGCTTGAACATTCCGAAGGATTTCTCTGATACATATCATCGGGATGATTAAAGACCGTAGAACCTAGCATCGGAGATGTAATCTCTTCGATTGGCACATCATTGGTATCATCGGCGTCTTTGCTACATCCAGGTGTCGGACTACTCCAGCATCTAGCAAAATCTCTAACAGATATATTCGCGGTATCGAAATCCTTGCTGCAACCTGGCGTTGGACTAAAACGTTTAGCAGATTCCATCTTAGAAGCACCATCGGGTAGCATTTCAATTGAATTTGCTCGTTCTTCTTGGAAACTTTCTATAGAATCTAAATTGTTATTCGGATCGTTATTATTTTCTTCTAGAATTTCTATATCGAGCACAGCGCAGGAAGAGTTACTGTCGGCATTAGACGCAGCCGCATTGCCACGAAACTCTATACTGGCAAGTAAAGGTGCGCGCAGCTGTGCTATAGATTTGCTATGGTACGGTTTCATCTGCTCGCTTCTTGCTATCAGCCAATTATCGTTCCATTCTTCGTCGGAATCGTTTGAACACAGATCAATGCATAATTTGTTCGCGTTCGATTTCTGTATAGTCATCCTCCCTTCAGGGGTTTCGGGTTTCAAAGGTTTACGAATGCAATTACTAGGTACAGCTTCAACCAAATTACTTTCTAAGTAACGGTTTCTCTTATCGTCTATTCCTATAATTAAATGTGTTACGAAACTCAGTCTTCGTCCAATTGAAACGACATGTTCCCTTATTTCTTGGGCGTTAATTGCATAATCCAACATTTTCTGTGTCGACAAATGGTAACTTACTATATAGGTAAGAACGCCAACGATTACTTTACCTATAATAAAACATTATATATGCAGTTGTACTATCTTTGCGAGGCAATTCAACACTGTTTAAGGAAAACAGATATTAAATCGAGACTAAATAACCATCCAGTGGCTACCAAAATAATTCACCCAAATTACAAACAAAGCGTATATATATTTCTAGTCATTCACCTTCACATATTAATTGCAAACAACTTCACAGCTTCCTTAAGCATACGCTTACGTCGAGCCCGTCAGCAATACGCTGCATAAGAGAGACCTCATCGAGTTTCTCGTCCCTCAATAATCGAACTACGTAATTTGTTTCAACAAAGAAATTTTGTATTCTCACTCTGGCAACTCATACAATTCGGAACCGTGGAAACAACAACTTGTTTTCCTTACAATGGAAGACGCGAAACAAATTAGACAAGACGCCGTTAAATACGCGGGTAAAACGAATAAAACGACATCGTTACATTAGATTCTTCTGGGATTCCCATAAAAAGCCAAACACACACACAATGGCTGAACCACAGACGAAGTGTAAGCAGCGTCCACGGAAAAGGTCTTCCAGAGTCCGGATCCGGTGTAGTCCGGCGTAGTGTGCATGCGTGGTAGGGGAAATTCTCGAGCGCTGCCGTCCTCATAGAGAATTCGGTATCTTGCACCGACTCCGTGCTCGAACCAGAAAATGACTTGAATTGGTTGATTCTTATAGAAACGAAGAAGCTCTATAAGAATCAACCAATCCAAGTCATTTTCTGGTTCGAGCACGGAGTCAGTGCAAGATACCGAATTCGCTATCATTCTGGCATCACTGCTTTAGAAAGTATTTGATTCTCCCACGAGCTCTTTTCATTTTCTTACTACAAACCTTCATGAACGATACAATTTCCCCGTCTCCTCATTTATCCATCCAGAAGCCCGATGCCATTTTTCCAAAATTACTTGTATTTACTAGCAAAATACTGTGCTAAATAATATCTTCAAACGTACATAGCCATCGTTTTCAGAATGGTTGCTTCCAAGTTATAGCAGAGGACGCTGCGATTAAAATTGTGAACACTCGACGATATATTGCTATCTGGAACAACATAACCTTAAAGGGTGCCTTGATAACCCGCTGTCGGCGGATGAACTGTCAATTTCTGTGTATTGAAAGAGGTTGCTGTGCGCCCTGCTGTTCGATAGATATCCGGGAAATTCGTGTCGACCGACCAGAGTCCACGAATTTCCAAAACTCTTCCCACGATTCCGCTCCCACGGCGTTCGGGGATAAGCGTAGCAATTTAATACGCGACCGCACCCGTCTTTGGGCAGTTGCGTGCAGTGATTCATACAGATAATTCGCCCTATCGCACGTCCCCCCGAACAGCATCGTATGTAAATTCGTCGAGTTCTTCGTGGAATTCAGTCAGAAAATGACGGAGGTTCATAGCTTCGGCGTCGATGCCATCAGCTGTCACGCTTGGAATAAAGACAGGAAAGGTTCGAGTGCCGTTCCGTTCAAACGCGATATCCCCCTCGAATTTCTAAACAGTTCTCTGATGTTTTCACAGAAGTCGCTATCTGCCCGAACAACAATGAGATCCAAGTGCACAAGAGTACATCGAACGGCTGGAAATTACTCCAGAATCTGCAGGTGCACGACATGCACGTTATGGGCATCGACTGGGCGCCGAACACCAACCGGATAGTGACTTGCTCCGCCGACAAGAACGCTTACGTCTGGACGCAGGAAGCGGACGAGAAATGGAACCCGGCGTGGGTGGTTTTAAGACTGACTCGTGCCGCGACGTGCGTTAAATGGTCGCCGCTAGGTACGATGGTTATTTCGTTTAATCGAAATCCAAGGAACGTTGGATTATCTCTCTACGTTCCTTTATCTCTTATAATCCCTTTCGTAGAGAATAAATTCGCTGTTGGATCCGGGGGCAGAGCGATAGCTTTATGTTACTTTGTTTCCGAAAATGATTGGTGGCAATGTAAGCATATAAAGCGTACGTTAAGGTCCACCGTGACTACGGTCGACTGGCATCCGGACAACAAAGTTTTAGTCGCTGGGTCGACCGATTACAGAGTTCGTGTCTTTAGCGCATTTATCAGTAATATGGAGGACGCGCCGGAGAGCAGTCCTTGGGGTCAAAGCAATACTTTAGGAACGTTACTCGCTGAATTCCAAAACACTCCTAACGGGGGTAAGGAAAGACTGTTTCTTTCTAACAGCTTTCGATGTCTGTTCGTTAATCGTTTACTTTTTGGTGTTTAGGAGGCTGGATACATCACGTTGCGTTTAGTCCCTGTGGTAATAAAATTTGTTGGGTGGCGCACAATTCGTCCATCTGCATCGCGGATGCTACCAAAGGGAATGCAGTGATACGATTGAATACAGAGCATTTACCATTCTTAAGTTGTGTTTGGATGGGGTCGAATTCCATCGTTGCTGCGGTACTTATACGTATCTTTTAAACACTTCGCGACCACGGGATATTCCGCGTGTTTATTCACGAAGATAGGAGTTGCAATTTGAAGAAAAATCAATTTGCAGCTCATCTTACAAGGGAAGATTCCGAACCCGGAAGTTGGAAAAATTCTGAAACTTTGTGAATATAAGTGGGTGTAATTGACCCCTCAAAATCGGGGAATTTTCCGATTTTGTGTTATAACTCTTGGGAGTTATACAGTTCAGACTGTAAAATATTTTTTTTACCAAATGATAGATTTAATTGAAAGAAGTAAGTTTTGTTTTGAAACTTTTTTCTATCTCTTACAGTTGGCGAGCTATAACACAAAATCGGAAAATAGACGAATTTTCGGGGGTTAATTTGGGCAGAAAACCAAAATTGCGTCGTAATCAGGAGGAAATCTATCTACATATTCGCAAAGTTTACGACGTAATCTCGCGGGATATCTCGTCCGTGGTCGCGAAGCGGTTAAGCGTGTCCCGCAACTCGTAAATAGAGCGATTCATCAATTAGTGCGCGTGATCTTGTTCTTCTAGGGTCACAGTTGTATGCCAATGTTATATTCCATAGACGACAATGGCCAGTTGTATTTCGTGTCAAAGTTAGACAACACACAGAAGAAAGAGGCCGCCAGATTGTCCGCCATGCATAAATTCCAGTCCTTGGATCGTCAAGCGAGGACAGATACGAACGACAATGCCTTGGACAGTATACATCAAAATACAATCAACTGCGTGCGCAAAGTATCCGATACCGAATTTAGCACGAGCGGTTTAGACGGTCAGCTCGTAGTTTGGAACCTCAAGGTAAACCCCAACAAGCACATCCGTGATTCCGCACGGTTCTCTACCAGCGTAAAACCCTCCGATTAACCGACTCTCTCTCCCATCTAGCTCCTGGAGAATTCCATTGCTGGTCTCAAGATAGCATAAGTAAGATTTTTTTTATATATCACAAAGATGGATGAAAATATTACATCAAACGAAAGATGTATAAATGTTAAAACTGAAAAACAATATACAATTTCTCATTAAGCTCCGTGTTGTCAGTTTCTTCTATTAAATTATTAAATAGGTATCGACTATGTGTATCGGTGTGCAGAGCTGGGCGAATTTCATTCAAAGTCCAATTATCGAAATACAGATTTCAGGTGTCTAAAAAAAGAAAAACTTTTACTCTGTGCACAATGATGTTACATACAGTTAAAACAAAATAAAGCATTGATCCATTTGAAATACGAATCTGGAGTGAAACCATTCGCCTGCGAAATTGCAAACATCTCCCATCAATCATCTCTAGAATTTCTTCCGCTCGAATTTCACGAGGGAATCCCCGTCTCGAATGCCGCCCGCCGTGCCCGCGCGCCCGGCCTGGCGCGGCGCCCCCCGGTCTGGCGGGTTGCATAGCGCGAGGCGTCGGTACGTGTACGACGGTTCACCGGTCGGCAGGCGTAGGAGAGAGCGCTGGCTAGCGCCTGGAAACTCAGCACACTGCCGCGTGCATCGAGTGGGGGGGCAGCCGGACAAGTTCAGCGCGACTATCGATTCAGTCTCGCGCAAACCACCCCCATGTGCCGTGCCCGTTGCAGCAGCTCCACCTTCTAGCTTTTGTTTTCCGCTCTCGGTGTCATGACTGACACATAAACAGAGGCGCCGCGGTAAAAGGACAGGGCTGCTGTGGTCCGCGCGTGAAACGACGGGACGCGTGCAGATACTTCAGAACGGGGTAGGGAATCCCGCATAAACGTATGAACGACTCGCCGAGCGATTTCAATCCTATTCGACGATGATGCTTATCGATTCGCGTACCGTTTCCCGAGCGGCACACCATTTCTCCTACACATCGCAGTGAGGCGGCCCAAGTTTCTATTACATTGAAAAACAAAAAATAAAAAAAGCCGGATTCGCGGCGAGAGGACCCGGGTTGACCACACGTCATCGCGGGGGGAAAGGGGGAGGGTGGTAATCCCCCGAGTCGGCCCTGTCAGCCGCGTCCCGAGTCTTCTCATCGCTCCGCTTCCTCGTGGCATTCGTTCCTCGCCCCCTGATCCCCAAGTGTGCCCGCGACATTTAATCGTCCCGCGAGCCACGCTGCCGATGAAAATAGATGTTTCCAGCGAAACGTCCCGTCATCGATTCGCGCGCTAGAGAGTGCTCCCGGAGGGCTGCGGTGGTGTTCATTGTTCGCCGCGTCCCGACGGTGCACGCGTTGCCGCGATAAATTTAGAAGACCCCGCCGATACACGGTGGTGCGGCTACCGATCGTGCGCCTCGCCTCGGAATAGTTCCGGCCGATCCTAATTAACCGTGCCGGGGCAGCGGGGGGCAAGCGTGATTTTCGCCGTGGAAGCGGATCGATGCCGTAAACGCAAGAAGAGGAAAAGAAAGAGAGGAAGGAGGGAAAAGGTTGCCGCGTGATAACCTAGCGTCTGTGCCCGCGTTGCCCGTACGAATATGAAGCGGCTTAATCACGGCCCCACGAGCCCGTGCACGTCTTGACTACCGAGCCGCGGGGAGAGCCACGAGAACCTGCGCCCCTGACTCGTGAGAGATGTCTTCTATATCAGCACAGGGGGTCGTCGAAAGAGCCAGCGCCGAGTTGACCAAGAGAATCAACGGTCTGGGGTTGAAAGCGTCCAAGCATCATGGTTGGTCAGATATTTTACTCGGGTTTCTTGTAGATCAGCTCCCCTTAGAAACCACCCCCGTTTAAATCGGCAACCAGTAGGTTTAAGTGTGCATGTAAATATTCCCCGGCGATGATAAAGCTTCAATCAATAATCACGATAATCCAACCCATGCCTGGCTAGTACGCGCTTCGGCCTTGTACCTACCATTCACCTCACCCAACCTGACTCCTCGTCGTATACATAACTTCACCCCCGACCTAGCTTCCACTCCGACTCAGCTGAACGTGGCCCACGCCTAACAGAGAATTCATTTACCCAAAGTTAAGTAGTAACTGACCCTGGCCTGACTCGAGCCTGAACATCCTTTAATTCAATCTACCTCATAGCTAATTCAAGCTTAATACGTCCCTGACACAGGCCTAACCCAAATCTCCCTAATAATTGCGTGTTCTTTTCCCTTGCCCTCTTTACCATCCCCTCGGAAGGCCGTTGAACGTGCCAGAGAGCACGTTGCACGAACAGTTCCCTGGGATACGCGTTTTCTAAGTTTCCCCGGCTCCTTCATCGATCCCAAGCTTCCCCCATGTTACAAATTACAAAAAAAAAACAACCTTCTTCCCTCTACAGAGGCGTGGAGGGGATCCCCGAAATTTCCACGTTACGTAATCGCGGTGACGAATTGATTTCTGCGGAGCCGCGACACGCTGCTCCTTCGGCGCGCAGCGTGACTTTCTTACGTGCCCGCATTATGCGACAGCTCGCTGCATCCCTCCCGAAATCTCATCTTCGAGACTCCGGCTGCTTCTAGTCGCAATCCTAGCTGCAATGGAATCGATAGCGTTCACCCTCGTGCACGTGGATACGTGGAAAGCTAAACGTATCGAAGTGTCACAGGCCACTCTGCCTTCCTTCCCTCCTGTTCCATCCCCGTCGGGCTTTCCTGGAAACGATACCAACTGCCCACGTTCCCACCAGCGTTCGAGGCTTCGCCTCGCTCTCGGCGTCCCTGCAAAAGGAACGTTTCGAACGAATTTAATCAGCTTCCAACAGTCGAGGAATTCCTGTTCAATTATCCTGTCGGAGTAAAAGTTACGCCTTCGGATCGTTAAAGTTACGAGCTACCGCGGGCAATTGCGCTGACAATGGAGCCGTATCAATTTGCGGAACCACGTCAGCGATTTACAAGCGGAAATATCGGGGAATCGACGTTTGCCGCGGAGCCGTCCCGTCGCAGCCGGGTGAATGGGAGCGCGGTTGTTTTCGGTCAGCGGAGATTCGCGGGGATAAAGGGAAACGAAAATCGAGGGATAAAGAAACAAAGGGGTTGGTTCGCTTGGAGAGAGATTTTCGTCGGGAGGGCTCGGTAGATTTATTTGGAACCGCGTCGAATGGGCGATCGGGGAGGCTGGTTTGAGGGAAGCTTGTAAGAGGGCTGATAAAATCGCGGACGGCTCGAGCGGCTCCTCCGGAGGATAATTAATCGTTCGATCTGTGTCGTCACGCTGGTTACGGTGGACGCGACGCTTCTCTGCCCCTACGGCGGCAACCAGAACGCGCCCGCGGCTCCGTTGCCAACGAAATGCGCCCCCGCGTTATACACCGTCGCGATTAAACCTCGAATCGATACCGTGTCCCTTAACCCTTTGCGCTTCGACACGCTCATTAGTCGATTGACATGGGGAATTAAAATAGAGGATATCGGAATTGTGTGGCGTCAGAACTCGGTACTATGTTTCTATAGGAATTAAGGGTTCTATGGCTTTTGTGCAGTTTAATCTCGATTTCAAGTTCGATTGAAGCGACGTTTCTTTGTGAAACTGATTGATTTGCTGGGAATCTTTTTAACAGAACCTCGGTGGCTATTCTTGGCACACTCATATTTCTTATTTTTAACCCTCGACGCAAAATGGAGGGGTGAAGAAAAAATTAAGAAGATACGGTAAACTAAGACTACTTGTATGTAGCTTCTTAATTTTTTGTTAACATATCTCAATCTTCGACGCATTTATTGATATTATAAGAATTAGAAATAGAGATTATTAAATAGGTGAGTTTCAATCGTGAGAGTAAATCACTTTATAAGATCAGAAAACTGAATATATGTTGAGACTATAATACCTATAACAGAAAAACAAATAATATGATGTAATAAGTTATTTCATACTTTTTAAAGTTTTCGTAACTTACTTTTGCAGTTAATAAACCATGTTTTTTATGCCGGAGACTTTTTAAATTTTTAATATATTAATATTCAAAAGTTTCCCCGGATATTTTACCCCTCCGTTTCTATAATTCTATATACTTCCTTGAAATACGCGTACTCTTTAATTTATTACCTACTTATTGTTAGTAACACATATATCCCAGTTTCGCAAAGTGTAACTGCTCAACCTCAACTTTTATGGCAGGATATTTACAATTTATCGGGGGTGGTCGATACAGAGAGTGAATTTAAAGAGTCCAGGCGGTTCGTAAAATTAGCTGCCTCCTCTGGAGCAGAATCTATTGTAACTTAAACCGCGGTAAACGTAGGTGCTCGTTTTGGAGCAGCACCAAGGCGAATATACAGGGCGCGTAAAATAGACGGGACGCCCGAGAATTTACGATGCTCGTTTGAATGAAAAAAGAAAGCTCTTTCAAGATATAAAAAGGGATATAAAAAACAACAATTAGTTTTCGACACGTTGCAGTCGCACACCTAAGAAGATTCATTTAATATCTGTCTTCTCTGTCTTCTTACTTGAGGCAAACCTTAAACGTCCGGCAATTGGGGAACTCCCGTAAACTTATATTGAGAAATCAAGAATTTCGATACGCCATCTAGTGACAGAAAGTTGAACTATTGAGAATAGATCGAAATCCATATGATTATCAGTGTTTCAATAGACAAATTATGAAAAATGAGTGTTTTTAAATGTTTTTCAACACTAATTTCTTACTTATTCGATTAATAAATACTTATTCGGAATGTTTGGTGGGATCCGGGCCTACTTTCAATAGTTTGCCAACTCACCACCACAGCGCTGTAATCTAAGCCACGCCTCCGCTAAGTTTCCCAATAGTAAAACGTACGAAAAAGAAACTACATCCACCAGAGATATAAACGAAACGAAGTACTTTCGAAGGAGCAGGTGTTGCGACACGGCAAAGCAGGCGAAATCTGCCACGTTGTGGGCGGAGATCGGACATAGAACATATGTTATGAATGTATCATAGAAAACTATTCTTATCTCTCGGCAAAGATTTTGAAAATTCTAACGATATTTCGGGACGCGCTCGGATTTTGTTTCATCGTTTAGAGGAGCATAGTGCACGTGGGTAAATAAAAGCGTTAATGAGTTGCGACACCTCGCTTGGGACAGCCTGTACACGCTTCGTTCGGAATTGATCCGTGTTTAACGGGTCGCCGAGGGCGGGACGTGGATTTCACGAAAAAATGTCCGCGACGCGATAAAGGGAGACGGACGGAAAATAGAGACGTACCCGGAGCCAAATAGGACGTACCGCTCGGAAATAAAACGAGAGTAACTGCCGCATCTTTGCCGAGTTTACCTTTGCAGAAACGCCTTTAAGGCAACGTTCGCCAGCACGCGCGGCCGTTCGAGAAATCCTTCTTCCTACACGGTGTCAATGAATTGCAGGCACGAACGGTGGGCATTCGTAGAGTTCGCCAAAAGAAATAGGGGAACCACGGTAGATACATGTAGATTATAGGAAAGTTTCGATTAGTAAGTGTTTTTTAATTTGCAAGGTACTGCGCGGAAAATGTGGAAGGCTCTAAAATTTTGGGACAAAGTGGTAAAAGTTTCTCTTAATTATTTATAGAGGTATTCGGTATGTTTACCCCTGATCAAGTTAATAAAATAAATAGTGGGGTTAGAGATCAAAATACAATTTGATTTGGTGGGTGAAAATTTCTTGATATTCCGTAGTAAATATTAGTAAAAGGTAAAATTATTAAAATTAAAATTGATGCCTATAATTAATCCAATTACTTCTAATTTATGTGGAATTGCCCGTGGAAAGAAACAGGAGCGTCGTGGAAGTATTCAGCTTTCCAATTTGCAAGTCGATTTTTCGTCGATATTTTCGATTAGTAATTCTTTTTTCATTTCCTTAAGTAGAAGAAGAAGTGCTCCAATATTTAGACTGACAGTCTTACTCATAAAGTTCTTCCACGGTTCACTATGATCTTTTCGTAGTATTCAATGAATTCTACAAATAAAGTAAATCTACCAGTAACCGAACACGTACCAGTAAATGTACATTTTTTATTAAAATAGGTAAAATAAGTTATCAAAATAAGCAACTAATTAATTAGAGACTTCTTTTAATTTCTTGCTCCATATCCAAACATTTTTTGCAGCACGTGGAATCAATCACGCTGCAAATATAATTTTATAAAAGTCTTCATCCACTGCCCTTAAGTGTCCGTTTATTGGTGCGTTTACCCTACCTCGTGTTTGCATAGCTTTACCAAGCAATGGCGAGGTTTGCAGGAGTTAAGAGAAGTACCTATGTGGACGAGGAAGGTCTTTGACTGCCGTCCACTTTTCCACCTTCTATTTGGGTATAAACATTATAGACCTCATTATTGCTCGGCACACCTATATTTACACCCCGTATATTTAGACGCCTCGTCCAGCTAGTCCGAGCAACAGAATTCCCTGATAACGTGTATACCCACTTTCCAGTGTCCCTTACATAACTTCCGATTAAAATTGAATTTCCAAAAACAACCCCTGGTGCTCTCAATTCCACCCCACGCCTAATAAACCGCCACGCAGTAGAATACTCAAGCTTATCCACGAAGCCCGCAACAAGTGACCAAAAAATACAAACTTCTACCCTTCCCAAAAATCAACCACCCCTTTCCACGCGCTTCATCCCCTATTTACTCGCGCAAACCTTCCTTATTTATCAACGCAACCAGCCCACTCCCCCCGTCGACGTACTCCTTCATCCCCTAAGTGAGAAGGCTTCCGTTCCCGAAAAGGACGCGGGTCCCACGGGACGCAGGATCGCGGGGGATCCCTTAGCGCTGCAACCAGGTGAATCACGCGGAACGGCGGCCGTTTCGCTCGAAGCGGGGGCGGGGACCCCGCGCTCGCGACCCAATAAATAGCATCGATCGTCCGCGGGGAGTCGGCGGCTGACAGATCGTAGGGTTATCGGGGCGAATACGGCGGTGTGTTTCAGGTGTGGGAAAGGCCAGCGTCATGGAGCGCGTCACGAACGCGTTATGCGGAAGCGGCGAGGTGCCCTACTCGAAGCTGCAGACCGCGCACAATGCGAACGCGACCCCGGAAAAGCCGAGCAGGAGCGTGGCCGCGTCGGTGGGCGGCATGCCGACGGTCAATAAGAAACGCGTGAACACGCGGGGCTGCGACAGGATGATGAGGAGCCGACTGCGGTACGCGCCGGGCGGCTACGTGGTGCCCGCCACCTGGGACCAGCTGATGCAGGACGACCACTTCCTCGGCAAATTCTTCCTCTACTTCAACGCGATCGAGAGGAGGAACCTGGCACAGGTGCCCGCTCGTAGGATTCTCGGTCGTGTACGGTTGCCTCGCAGAGGCGCAGGGGATGTTTAACGCAGCGAGGGCGAGAGAGAGGGGTGGCGAACCTTTTTATCTGCGCGCGCCAAAAATTTATAAATAATATTTATCGAATCGTCGACGTGCCGGGAAGCTTTTAATGGGGGAAGAAATTAATAGAGAATTAATTATTGCGGAATTTTATCGAGACAAGTTTGAAAATTAATATATAGAGTTGTTGTGAGAGTTAACGGGTAGTTTGGTATACAGATTGTTGTATAGTAGAAGCTTTATCTAAAGATATAATAATTATTTTAGATTAATATATAGGTATTACGTGCCACCGAAATTTTCGCACGTGCCTGGTAGCTTTTAATAGGGGAAGAAATTGATAGAGAATTAATCATTGCAGAATTTTAGCGAGACAAGTTTGAAAATTAATATATAGAATTTTATGAGAATTAACTGGTAGCTTCATAGACAAATTGACGTATAGTAGAAGCTGGTCAAAAATATTTTAGTATATTATTATTTATCTAAGGATATAATAATTATTTTAGACTAATACATACGTATTATTTTCCACCGAAATTTTCGTACGTGCCAGCTGCACCTACGTAGCGAAACCCTCGAGTCCCTTGCAGACGTGTCAACAGCCCAGGAACGTAATCAGCCTGCTGTTTGGACAGCGGCGTTGCAGGGCTCTAGGTTCTAGGCAGCCTACGTTCTTTAGATCTTTAGATACTCGGTGGGAACTTTTTTGTCTATTCGCGTTTGAAGCTATAATTGGCCTTTGTCAGGGCAACGGTACTGACGTGTGGCTGTAGAGACGCGAGGGAACAAGTGCAGCCCTGCAACGAGTGGCAAATGAGACACATTTGGTGGCTTGCACCCTCGAGAATGCTGCTTCGCAAGACAGTCAAGTAGGACTGGGGTCACTGTTTCCTCTGCGAGGCACGACACGACCGATGGATCTTAAAATGTTAGGAAAGAGCAATGTTGTGTCTGTGTGTGTATAATTCTCAGGGGTGAAACTGAAGGGGGGAAGGAGGAAAATTTTTGTAGGCATTCGGCGCTTGGGAAGGGCCTTGAGTACGAAGTATCTAGATTTAGAGGAAGTTCAGTTTTACTCGTAGGTCCAGCTTCTTTACTCTGGTTGTGAGTAGAAGTCAAAAGTTTCACTATTGCTTGGTATGTTTCTGATTAAACGGTCGAGGGGTTTGTATAAATTAATCAAAATATCAGTGGCGGATTTAAGGGACTGCTACTCTCTCGGCCGAAAAATATGCCGATTTTCGGTGATGGTTTTTATAATGAAATAAACACTTAACGTTTTCGAATTTCCGGGGGAATTTTCTACCAGTCTTGAAATACGAGAGAAAAATCTTTGTTGCTTGTTTATTTCATTTGTTTACGTTAACATCTCGCAGTGAAGTTGGAGGCTTCAGAATTTGATCCCATATTTCTAATTCGCAGGAGTATGTTTATCTCACTTTCCACGAAAGAACAATTTTGGACCAAAATTATTAAAGCTCAGAAGGCCCCATCCTTAAAAAATATGATTTTATCGAAAGTATATATTTTCTAATCTTATATTTTTATATCATTAATAAACTACCGCTTTATTTTCCCAAAAAAGTGGGCCCCTGCTCAGAAGCCCCCCTGTCTTCAAAAAGAAATTATAATTTTATCCAGCACTACATTTTTTCTATACTTTTCTATACGCATTCCCCCTTTTAGTAAACTACCTCTTCGTTTCCCCGAAAAATGGGCCCCTCGGGACATTCCCCACCTGGGCCTTTTTTCTTAAATCCGCCACTGCCAAAGATACATAAAGAAGAATCAAAGACTTGTGTTACATCGTGCTCCCGAAACTCCCCAGGGGAACACCTTCGACGAATCAACTCGGAGCAGGAATCACTTCGCCCTCTTTTAATTACAGATGAATCTTACGAATCTTTACAGCCCGAACATCGCTCGTTCCTCGGCTTCCACTATTCTTAGCTCTAATTACTTTCGCGTGACTCGAGATGAGGCAGACGCGGAAGGACCGTGCTAAACTAGCGAATGTTTTCGTGTTGCGCAATCGACGTCTCGTTGGGAAACGAACGTGGAGTCCGGATGGCTCTCCTTGCCGAAATAAATCAGAGTTGATGGAGGAGAGAGGCTTGGTTGCGCGACGTCTAGGTCGTACGGCTACCGTTTGTTTTAAAGCCCCGTTTGATGGCCCTCGCTGCGCGCGGTTTGTTGTGATTCCGCGTGATTTGTAATCGTTTGTCAGGGTTTACGTTCCCCTGAGTAATAACGTTGAAAGATCTTCTGTTCAGCTCGGAGATAGAGTTCCTCGAGCAAGTCTCGATGAAGACGGCTACTATTGACTGACAGTAATCGAGGATTATCCTCGTTTATCGCGTCTCTTCGATCCACGATATCGTATTAACACTTCCACCGGCGTCGGCGTGTTTCCACGCCGAGGCGCTTCAACCTGCTTTCGCGTTTACAATTTTTTAAACGTCCGAAGTATTGTTCGGGGCTTCTTGAATGCTTGTTCGGGGGAGAGTCAAGCAAAAGTTTCTTATTAGCAGCGATCGCTCGGAAATGACTAACCGACTTGAAACGGTGTTTCGTGTTGAGGAGTATAAGCCTGCAGCGAGATACTTTGGAATAAGTTTTCATCGTGTTTGGCAGGGTACAATGGAGTGGTTAAGACAAACAGACGATAGTCGTACGTAAACAATTGAGTTTGACTTAGAGGAAGCGTCCTATTCTCGGCTGTGTGCTACGCTCAGAATTATTAGAAGATGCAGCTTCTGGAGAACGAAGGAGAGTGAACCGAGTATTCGGTAGAATTTTCAATTTTTAATGCTTCTAATTTCTCTGATGCGTTGTCGCTTTCGATCCTGATTTCCTGATTGCGCGCAAAGAGTTTTGTACATCCTTTTCTCTATTTAGATGTGGAGAGAAGGAATGGAAGGAAACGCGAATTATTTGCGGAGGGTTAACTTTGTAGGACAGGAATGATTTGAAACAAAAATTTCTCGAGAAGGGTAAATTTAGGAATAGTGAAATAGCTTGAGACACAAATTTCTTGGGTTCACTTAGGAATAGATAAGTGGTTTGAAAAGCGAGTAGCTCGCGAAGGGTTGATTTTGAAATGCAATAAATGTATTAAAATAATGTCTGGCAGGTGTGTACAAGATGGAGGGACATACTGTACGCGCGTCCTCGACTTTGGGCTGGTTTGGTGCCGGTGATCAGGTGTCGCGAATTTCGCATCATGCCACCCAGCTCGCGTATCCGCCTCTACGACTCTCTGGTTAGAAGAGGATTCCATTCGTTGGTGCTTCTCGGCGCTGTGGACGAGGACATTCGAGAACTGATCCATAGATTTCCTCAGTCCCAACGGAGCGTCCACTCCTTGTCGTTGAAATGCTGCGCAGTCACCGACCTGGTCCTGGAAACCCTCTTAGATCACTTGCAGGTGAGTCGGTTTCATTAGAACTATGGCCAAGATCCATACAGGCCTTTTTTTCAAACGCAAATTGTGAAGTGATAAATAACAGTACAGAGAACGTTTTTTGTCTAGTTCTAATCGTTATTCTATGAGCTTTAACACAAAAAAAGGAAAGTCTAAATATCTCTATGTACATAAAAGTTGTGAGTAAAAATGTAAAGGTGTGTACGCGATGCACCGTTTAATGGTGAACATAAAATCTCGAAAACCACTTCAACGATTTGAATGAAAATTTAATGAGAGATGCAGAAAAACATTCCCTACGTTGTGTCTCGAGCAGATTTTCGAGATAAATTCTTAAAAAAAAAGATAAAAAATATTCTTCATACAAGATTTCGATAAAATCGTATTAAGAAATAATTTCAGTTATATTATAATGAATTTATAACTGAAGTAGAGTGAAAAGTAAATTACTTTGTGAATGTAACTAATAATAACAAACTATTTCTCCATTACACTAATCATAGCGAAGTATTTTTTCCATCAAATGGACTTATACCACTTTCAAAAAAAAAAAACATTCCTATGATAACATTTTACAGTTCAACTGTTTTTGGTTAATTTATGAGGATATTGTACACCATTGGCTGTATAATTATAAATATAAAAAGAGGATATCTATATCTGACTACAATTACCATTAACTCAATTTTTCCAAATAATGGACTTATATTATACCACTTTTAAATACAACAGCTCAGTTGTGGGTGTGTCCCTTTTTTCATGGCAACCAATATTTTCTCACCCAGTCCACCAATAATTGTATGTTTCGTGCTAATATCAACAAGTTTCACGTAAGTGTCACGAGCAGAGCTGAAGGGACTGGGCGATAGAGAGGAGGGAAGCTTTGAAACCCTTCTCCTCCTCCTAGCCTCCCCAGTCCCTCCAATCCTGCTAGTGACGTTCCATGTACCTACATAATAGAATAATTCTACGCGCTGAAAGGCATTGTATCGTTCGGCGCAAGATGTCGAATGCTTCGCAGGTGATGCCTGGGCATGCCGCTAAAGCAAATCTTTCTCTCACTTCCCCCTTTTTATTTCTAGGAGCTGTTCGAGCTGGAATTAGCCGGTTGCAACGAGATAACGGAAACTGGCCTGTGGAACAGCCTGTCACCTAAAATAGTATCGCTCTCTCTGTCCGACTGCATCAATGTGGCCAACGAAGCCGTCGGGGCCGTGGTCGAATTGCTCCCGAGCCTCTACGAGTTCTCGCTGCAAGCTTACCACGTCACCGACGCCGCCTTCGAGTACTTCAAAGCCAAACAGAGCAGCCCCCTGAGAATCCTGAGGCTCCAATCCTGCTGGGAGCTCACCAATCATGGAGTGCACATCATTAGTAGGGATCAAGTCTTATCACTATGTCTCGCAACGATGCAGCGACAGACTCTCTGAAGATCTGACTCGGAGTCAGACTCGCCCTTAGAAATCTTTCCATACAGGGTGTTCGCGTTATTATTGTGTTTTTATGTGAAAAGAATCCAGGAGGGAAAAGTGTAAAAGTAGAGAGACTTTTTATGAGCAGCTTGATTGATCGTGTCAATTTCTTAATTGTGTAATAACTTTCGACTAACGAACATGACCTTTCACTTCTTTAATGGCAAGCTATAGGCTTCTATAAGTCGCATGAAAGCAAGCATGGGCGTCCGTAGGGGAGGGGCAGTTGCACCCTCCTGGCTTGAGAAAATATTACTTATTTTTAGAATCTAATGTTTATTAAGTTTATACAAAAAAGTGAATATTTTTAAATTTCAATTTTAAATTTTTAAGCAAACAAGCAACCAATCGTTGCCTGTTAACTTGACTGTTTCTCAAAGTTGCTCTCCCCCTCCCCCTGGAAAATTCTGCGGATGCCCTTGAAAGTAAATGTCACGAAGTATTCAATAGTAGGAGCTACAGTGATGTTTGAAGTTACACGAAGTTAGGAATGAAATAATAATATGAACACTCTGTGCGTAGGTGTGCCGAGCAATAGTGACGTTTGCAAGAAAAGCAAATTATAAGAGTAAAGTGCGAGAAGATGAACTCATAAAACGTTTTTGTCAATCGCCGACCCCAGAAATTCAAAAAATTCCGAAACTTTGTGAATATATGGGGGATTTCCTGCTGATTGCAAAGCAAATTTTTTGTGTTCCCCAAATTCACTTGAGGGGGGTGAAATTAACCCCTGAAAATTTGTGAAGATTTTGTGTTATAACTCGCGGACTGTACTTCTTTTAATTATATATCTGTCATTTGATGAAAAAAATATTTTACAGTTCACGAGTTAAACACAAAATCGGAAAATAACCGAAGGTTCAGGGGTCAATTACACCCCCTTAGAGTGAATTTAGGCAGCAAAAAAAATGGCGTTGTAATCAGGAGGAAATCCCCTACATATTCACAAAGTTTTAGAATTATTTCAACGCCTTTCCTCGCGAAATATCACTTCTATAGAAACATTTCCAATTGCTAACTATTGGAAAACGTTAGGAGCCCATGAAATTAGCAAGGATAATAGTTTCGCAGAAGTTTCGTGGCAATGAACCCCCGAAGCTTTTCCCATCGTCTTCCAACTAAATATTTAGATAAATCAAGAATTTTCTTCCGCACTGTGTTACAGCCCAGGCGCTGCCCAACTTGACCGTACTGTCGTTGTCGGGGTGCAGCAAGGTGACGAACAATGGTGTCGAGTTGATAGCCGAAAACCTGCCAGAGCTTCGTTCCTTGGATCTGAGCTGGTGCTCGAGGATCACCGACGCAGCCTTAGAATACATTGCCTGTGAATTGATAAACTTAGAGGAGCTCACGTTGGACAGGTGAGCGACAGGCGTGACAGAAATCCAACAAACACGAGGTCCTTTTGGATGCAGGGTTCATTTATACTAATAATATCATTTGCGCACACAAAGTAAAATTTTATCGATTTTATGCAGGGTAAGTCACTTAACTCTAAAGAAGGGGCTTTATAAAAAAAAAGGAAACTGAATTTTATTCTTTAAATCAATTTTTATACTCGCGTAATGAATTTCATTGAAATTGCATTAAATGACTTTTTGTTAAAAATATTTTTCTCCGTTCAAATTGGTTCCCCCAAAGATTAAATCCCGAGTGCGCCACAGAAGGGGAGCGTACAATGCAGAGATGGGCAAAGAATTATTTCAAATAAAAAATTGAGCTCGAATAAATGACGAAAATTTTATTCGAGACAATGTAATAATTAGTTTTTCTGTTTACCCCCGCTATTGTTCGCTGTAATTTATTTTTACAAGTAATTCGAGGTGGAAGAGTTAGGTGACTCACCCTGCATTAGAATCTGATCTCGCAATCTAAAATCTGTATATTCTGCTGCAAGTAATATTAATAGTAAGCAACACGTGTAGGTTCGATCTTTAAGGTGGGTCCATTTGGCCCCCGGGGTGGGCCTAATAGTTCACGGAATCGTTACACGATCCACGTTCGATCGCTTCGTTCATGCTCTAAATACTGGACGCGTTAACGGGCAATTCTATTTAGGATCGAGCGCCTTACGCAATAAGTTGAATCACCTATTCGAGGTGCGCCGAGACGCCTTAAGGAGGCGGACTCACGAATCCGCTTAAGCGGTCAATTCACTGCTCGCGATGCTACAGGGTGATTTAGAAATATATCTAGACACTCTGGAGAGCGGATGTAGACAGTGAAATAACCGAGATTATTTTCTGGATGTAAATTCTACATATATAGTTACTTAGAGCACAGTGGAGGCGAAGCTAAAGTATGACGCAGAAAGGAATGATATAGAATATGGTAGGCGTGGTATCTTTAAAGATTTCTCTCTGTTTTACGTAGGTGTGTGCACATCACGGACATAGGCGTGGGTTACATCTCGAAAATGGAAACGCTGAACGCATTGTTCTTGAGATGGTGCTCACAACTTCGAGACTTCGGTCTTCAGCACTTGTGCGGCATGAAATCCTTACAAGTACTCTCTGTGGCGGGTAAGTTCGCCGGAGGCTTGCCCTATATGTATATCGTAGCACGGATCGAAGTTTTAAAGAAAGAAAACGCCAGAGGCGTTTGAAAGGGGAAGCTGTTCGACATTGCTCGATCGTTGAACGCATCGAGAAAGGAAAAATTTCTCAATCCTAATATACATTGTCGTTTCCCTATCTAATTACTTTCTCCTGCACTGTACCAATGGTTAACAGTTAAACAGATACAGAGTTGTTCGAAGGGCGTCGAAAGCTTCCATAGTAAACGTTTTTTTATTACTCAGCAATTAAATTACTTACGAACTTCGTTCATTTGCTTTTTAATCTTATTCGGAAATCTTATTAGGTTATGTCGCGGGGATTATTAGACGAATATTAACGGCAACACAGCTGAGTAACAGAAAAATGGGGCTCGGTGAATTAAGTGATAATAAAATAGAACATAAATAAAAAAACTAAATTGAGCCTATTCACTCCGCAGGTTGCCCATTGCTCACGAGCACAGGATTGTCCAGCTTGATACAGCTCCGACGTTTGCACGAGCTAGAGCTCACCAACTGTCCCGGAACATCTCAGGAACTGTTCGACTATCTGCGCGAACATCTGCCGCGCTGCCTAATCATCGAATAAGGGAGACGCCGCACGAAAGCACTGTCCCGAACATTCCTTCGCGTTTCAACGTTTACGCGAGACAAAAATTTGTATACCCTAGAAGCGAAACGACGAAACGACGGAAGGAAGAAGAAAACGCGTTTCGCTCACGTAAAGCAATACATTAGACCGACGACCACGGCGGTTGTAAAGGCGCATCGTGCAGAAACAGGAGAGGGGAGCAATTCACGTCCGCACGCGAAACGAATAGGCACTGCCCCCTTTCTTCCTCGCGACGATCTATAAAGATAAGAAGAGAACAAAGCGGCAGGAGAAAGAAAGAGAAAAAGAAAAGAGTGGAAGAAACACTAACCCCTGTAAACGTGCAACCGGCGATACCGAATAGCGCGTAGGCAAGTTTTTAATACACCACAGCTCTCCCGTACGAATCGCACCCCCCCCCCTTTGCCCGTGCTAGACTTGTTTTTTACGTTTCCCCATATTCTAAGTACGTCGAGGGACACGATACGATGGCGAAGGGAACGAGAGAAATATACGCGCCTCTTGACCAAACCTCGATCTTGCACGGAGTATTCGCGCGTTGCTTCGATGGTAGGGGATTTTAAACGACGAGAAGAGACAAGTATATTAACTCCTAGGTCCTCGCTAACTAAAGGAACGTAGACATGTTCGAGTGGCGGCATGGCAGGCTCACGAGAGAAAAAAATGGAAAAGATTAAAAAAAAAAAAGAAAAAAGAAAGAAGATAACAGTTAGAACTGTGATAAAATTTTTATTATGCGTACCACGCGGTATTGTTTTACTCCGAGTGTCGTTTCAGGCCCGTTGTTCATCCCGCTTCACCGCGACTACGGCGCGTTAGACGCGCTGCTTTGAATGAAAGATAAACGAAATATTACTAATAACGGTAAATTATAATAACGAGCTACCTAGGGAGCGGCTACCGAGAAGCGCGAGAATAAAACGAACGCAGAGAAACATTCCGACTCGCGGTCTTTAACCGAAGACATTTTTATTTAAGAGGCGTCCACGAGCACGTGGTTTGTTCGACGATTAATTGTTACCGAAATAAAAACGAACGACGAGAAAACGGGGGATAGAAAAGGGAGAAAAAAAATGAATCGAACGATCATTGCACACACACGTACACTCTCTCTCTTTCGCATACACACACACACACACATACACACAGGACACATATGTATGTATCGTCTAGAAATGTTTTCGACTATATTTTATCTACGTATATTCCGCTGTCATTGTAATTAATGTTTCGTAAATTTAAGGCTTACACCTAAGTTCCCGGGAATGGTTTTTCATTGAATGTAACGGTATATCGCAATATAGAGGGGCGTATTTTATGTATTTAATACTTGTTAACGACTTCGACGGCTGTGCGAAACGAATACGCGTGCACCGCGCTCCGTCGGCGCTCAATGCGAGAAGTGTTTTTCTTCGTTCTTCTTGTCTTTCTTTCCCTTCTTTTTTTTTTATATTCCTTTGAGATCCGTGCTACCGAGCGTCACTTATTTGTAACGTTTAGCATGACTTCTGCCGAACTGACATTGTTTTCTGCGTGTTACCACATGTTTAGCACATAACGTTTTTGTATATATTGTACAAATAATAATTAATAATTCTGTTACCAATGAAAACTAAATATAAATATATCTCTCCGCACAGTCAGGATTCTACTCTGAAATCGGGTCGCGAGCGACACGACCCCACGGGTATAACTTTCAGACGTGAATGACACGATGGGATGTGCTGTGAAATAAAGATTTATTGATCCGAACGCGTTTCTTCAACGTTACGAATTCTCCCACCACGTTAGCAATCCGAGGCCCGGTTCGTCTATGGCAGCCTGGAATACAGAAACGAAGCAATAGTAGAATTATTTCACTTAGGTTCTCTCGATGATACTTACCCCTAACGTGTACGGGGATATGTTTTTAGCTTCCGATTGCTCGACGCCCTCTCCAGACACATTCGGAGCCGTAGGTAAAGCCTCTGTGAAAGTTTCACTGACTACCCTGAATCGTATAATTTCTCCTAAAGTTTTCCAACTATTATTATACTAATTATCGACACGTTCGCGGTACTTTCATTCCCAGCGTTATATCGAGCTGAGAAAGCTTCGTTATTTAGAATACCTGCGTCCATAAAGAGATCGTGCTTTTCGCCGTCCCCCGTATCGTACTCCCAGACCCAAACTTGTTCCATTTGATCGAATCGCGACGGATGTTGCAATTTGTGAGGTGGAATTACGATGTCCTCGAAAAATCCCAACGTGACTGCAGAAGAGATTCGATTGGTATCCGTATCGTACGATAAGGCAGGCAATAAACGGACGATTTAAAGGTCGTTACCATGAACGCCGTCGACGCTGCAGCTGCGAATCTTTCCTATTAGAATCTCTTCCATGAAAGGGCGGAAGACGATGAACCGGAATATAACTTTGGTGTGAGACGCGCCGTCGCCAGGGAAGATGTACGACTCCTCGATTTTTACGATGTCGTGGAGGGCGATGCAGAGACCCACGTTGAGGTAAACCTTGAAGAATCAACGAAACGATAATCTGGATTATTCCTGTTAACGCAATTATATCGGCAAATACGACGCAAATCGTAATACACTACCTTGTTGGCCAGTTTTCTATTAAGTTCATCGGTAATGGCATCGTTTATTTTTCGTTTAAAGTCCCATGGTGGTATCCTAACTGTGTCTTTCAATTCCGCCAGTACAAACATTTTCACAACATAACCTCTTAGAGTGACAACATTTAAATAGTAAAAACTTATTTGTTGTTTACATTCACTGGAACAATATTTATCCTTGCTCCGAGGATCCTTAACTCGACTTTGAGTCACGCGAGTCTTCACGCCGCATGCATCGAAGAATATTATGTCAACATAACCTCGAATACTCGTGTTCAGAGGTGCGACACACTCTTGAATGAAGAGTGGAGTAATAGATTTTACAGAGCCCACTTTACTAGTTTGTACTGTCGATGTTTGAAGTAAAGAACGTAGTAAAGATCGGAAATTAGCGGTGACCTGATTGAATTAAGTGACAATTATTTAAAAGTTAATTTTGGAAGATCATTCGAGCACATAAACGCAAAGCGCTTGACAGCATGGATATTGTAAGGTCGATTTTGGAGGACAGTAATCGAGAGAAGGATCCGCGTAAGTCCACAGTAGTGGAAAAAGATGTGGAAACAGACGTAGGAAGTCTTTTAGCATTAGATTATAATACACTGGATTTGAAAGAACTGAGGTAACCTAGAAGTTTCCGGCGTTAATTGAGGTTAGGGTTGCCATCGTACTTTAAAATAAAGTATCTAAGGTTATTATAAGTAAATGTACTCTATACTTTTGAATAACAATAAAGTACGCGAAAATACTTTAGTTCGCAATTAATGATATTACGTGAAACGTAACACAATATTATTATCTTCGATCTGTTCCCATTACTTCAGCATTTACTGAGAGAGTTTTCTCTGAAGGATAAAAGAAACAAGGCCTCTCTCAATCTAATAAAAAACGAATTATTTATATATTTCAATATGAATATTGAGTGCAGTGATGCCATTGAGATATTTCAAAATGATAAAAATTTACTCTGTAATGCTAAAAGCAATAGAAAATATATTTGGAAGAAATAAAAACTAATAAAATTGAAATGTACTTTTAATTTGTTGAGCATACTTTTTTATATACCCCACGAAAGCAAATGTATGTTATTTTTCTGTAAAAAAGGTGGCAACCCTAGTTGAGGCAACCTTAAGCTTCTTACCTTTAAGTAACGACCTGTGTTTTCCAGATCTCAGCAAGAACAATACTTGAAGAGCTTAACGAGAGACAACTTGCAAATATTGATTAATAAAATCTGGGAGCTCCCGACAAAACGTGTCGAGGAAGTGATAGTGGCGAAATTACCGAAGCCTGGGTTCGTATTACCAAGAGCTCGCCAGATTCCGAAACCCAAAGCTCTGACAAAGTGGCAACAGTTTGCTAAAGAGAAGGGCATTCAGTCCAAAAAGAAAGGCAAATCTAAACTCAAATGGGACGACATGTTACAGGTAAGATTCTTCTTTTCCAAGTTATACTTCTTCGATGCACACGATTATCAAAATTGAATATTCCTGCAGAAATGGATACCTACGTTTGGTTACAAACGTACTAAAGCTATGGAACAGAAGGAATGGCTGGTAGAAGTTAACGACGAAAACAAAGCCATGGAAGATCAGTTTGGAGTTATGAAAGCAGCGAAGCAGGAAAGACAGTCTAAGAACGAATTGCAAAGGCTACGTAATATCGCGAAATCGAAGAATATCAAGGTTCCGCGTTTAGGTCTCCCTACCAAGGAGCATTTCCAAGATTCGCAGCAGCTTTCCCAAGCCATTACCGTCGCGCGTACATCGACAGCATCCGTTGGGAAATTCCAGAACAGGTATTCGCGAAACAGTTTCTTAGTCGCGGTATAAAAATATTTAACCCACGATGCTTGCAGGTTACCAAAAGAAAAAGATGCGAAAGGCATCGCGAAAGAAGTACCGGGTATGAAAAGGAAGGCAGAAAGCGTTCCATCGAGTGTGCACGATGAGAAGAAGCGCAACAAAGATCTGGCTGATAACGTTCTGAAAAGTAAAACTAAAATCTTCCGCGAGGACTTTTCTGCACCAAAGTAAATTCTCAAACATATTCGTCTATAATTTATCTCTAACAAGCACGAGATACTTAAAAAATGTTTTCTTTCAGAGCAAAGCCTGCCAAGTCAGTAAAGGGCAAGAAGGGAGTAAAAAGCACGGGGAGAAAGGTGCCGAAAGGAGGAAAAGGAAAGAGAGACATGCGCCTGAAAGTAGGAGGTCGAAAACGAAGATAGATTGATCGCTGAAATTCATCATCCATTCACGCTATCTCAATTAAGTTACAATAATCGAGAGTAATCGATTTTCCAGAAACCAGCTGACATAGAAATGAGAGAAATTGTTAAAATAAACGATACCTATAATACAGGAATAATATTAGTCTTATTTCGGAACCTTTATAATTCTCATGATTTATGCAATTTATTCCTCCTAATAAAACCCACACGTTGACCCTCTTTTGTGGAGGAATCAAGATGCGTTGATACTATTAAAAATTCTATTTCTCCGCGCGAGAAAGTCTGAATATTAGTAAAAGCAATTTCCAACCCGGAAATTGGTTGCCCCGTTCTTCAGAAGTGTAATAATCGAAACTCTGCGAAACGGGGGTAGCAATAATCGAAACTCTGCGAAACGAGCGTAATTAGGCGACTCGCAGCTGGCGCGGTGAGTCGATAAGGCAGGTTATCCCTTAGCCACAGAATCAGGGTAACGGGAGAAAGGTGAAAGGTCAAAAGCAGCACGGGATATCGACTCGAGGGACTTGCGAGGGCGAGGTAACCTGGTCGCGGGTACAAGGGAGGGCGACTGCGAAAGCGGGTTGCCCTAGAATCTGCAAGGGGTTCCACCCCGCGTGTGATTTTATACGTGTCGTATATGCTACACGTTCAATGTCATCTAAACGAAATGCGAACGCATCGTGGCACACGGCACGATCCCCGCCCCGCCGGGATGGCAACCGCGCGTTCGATTTCTACGACTCCAGATTCGGAAACCATGGTTCCCGATGTTCTCCATGTGTCACGATTTAAATTATCGAGCGTTCGACACTCGATGCTATCTTCCAGCGCATCTAACGGCGGCTAGTAATTTTCGACGTTCATGAATATTATCGAACATTATAGCGCCGCGGGGAAAATAAGGACGCGCTAAGGCAATGTTGCACGATGCATGAAACATTTCGGATCGGGAGTACATTATCCCACTTACGTGTCCTATTTGACCAGCAAACTGTTAAGCTCCGATACGCCGCACAATTCGTAGAGTGCATTACGAAATGTTATTGTAGGAATGGGCGTGACTGAAAATCCAGAGATAATGGGAGAGAATAAAATTAAGGTTACTTTGCCGTGGAAACTATTTTCCAAATCGGAACTGATCGATATCGTTCGATTTTTCGATTTCCTCGGTGCAAACGATGTAGAACGAGTGTCGATTCTGCGTGACAGGATAGAAACCACAGTATTATCGAACGTCACCGCATCTATAATCTAAATACACGCAATACAACAGTTAACCCCCTAAAAACTATTATTAAAAAATGATGCATTACTCATTCCCTCGTTATAAGGAGATCAATCGATTGTTCTCCTCCTACAAAATATCCTTCCGAGTATATTTAAGCAAAGAATATTAAATATAATATTTAATTATGAATCCCTATATCATTCCTATATTCATTTTACCCGGTTCTTCTACAAAATTTATTAATTATACCTCTATGGCTCTACTCCCACTCGCAGACATCGCAATTTTTCCAATAAACCCCGACTAACAAACACACGAGTCGCATACACGCGTGTACCCATTAGAAGCTATAACGTCACGATTTATGGCCATTTCTAATTTAAAATCAGTCTTGGTTACAATTGACTCTCACTGTACAACATAATCGAGCGGCGTAGCGCGCGTGCGAGGGCGTGCAGGGAGGGGGTTGCCGAGCTGGAGGGCAGAGGTAACCGCGCGCGTTCCGCCGCGGCGCTCAGTCGGTGGTTGCTCGGGAGAAACGGGCGCGTCCACGAATTGCGGGATAACGCGATGGAGGCTGCGTTAATCGCGACGAGCGAGTGATACACGGTGTCTCGTTTGCCCTGGATTCCGTGTCCCGCGTGTCCCCTTTCGCGCGCGGCCTCCACCCCCCCTAAAACCTCTCCGCGGCCCCTCTCCTGTGCGTGGCCCCGCGGCTCGGTGCCTTCTTCTCCGGTGTGCGTGCGTGTGTGCCACCAGCGACGGCTCGCGTTCCGTTTCGGCATCTCGGCGTCAGAGAGGGTGAGAAAGGGGGCGGAAAAGAAACCGTGAGAGAGGAAGGGACAGTGCGACGCGAGGGACAAAGGGAATAGTCGCGCAACGAACGAGAAAATGTCGTCCACGTAGTCGTCGAGGCGAAGGGGATCGGAGAGAGAGGCAGGTCGAACACGGTGCAGTGGTGTTACCCCCGAGTCGTTGGTACGCGCAGCCTTTTGGTGTTGCTGGCTGACTTTGATGCCTGCTTTGCTATTGCTGTTGCTGCCGCCGCCGTCGAACCGCCCGCCCGACGTTGCTGCAGCAGTTGCTAGCGATGCGAAATGAAAGAGAAAAAAGAGAGAGAGAGAGATGATAATATGTGTTTTGTTTTGAGAGGGAGGGAGGGAGAGAGAGAAAGAAAGAAATTGTAGCCTTCATTGTTTCGTCGTTGCCGTCATCGTGTCTTGGTCGTCGCCTTATTGTATAAAACCCGCTCTGTCGATGCGCGTTCTCCCAACGTGAAAGAGAAAGAGAATGAGAATGAGGGAAAATAATAAATGTGACGTGCCCGTCGGCCACCAGCCAGCCTTTTATTTTTTTTACGCGCTTCATTCGCCCTTTCTTTTTAGGAGTTACTCAGTAGGTAGACGGTCTGTCGTCGAGTCGTGTTCACCGTGGGGTCCTGTCGGTCCTACGATCTCTGTTCTTTATTTTTCTTTACTTTTCTAGGACTTCACGTTACTTGGCTTTGCGTAATCCTTTTTTTACCTGCTTCGTGCACGCACGTATCATTGCATGAGTCTGTGTGCCATCGGTGGAAGAGATACGGTTGGTTCGTTACGTTCCACGCCTCTGCGAGTCAAAGTTGCCGGAATGTTTCCGTCTATTCGATACCCGGTCGCACTTGGTCGGTTACTTTCGGTTTACCGAGGTTCGCGGCAACGGGATCGCTTCGCCTCTTCGTTATAATTCATCCGTTCCTGTCTCGGTGCCTCGTTTAATGGCACGGGTTCGCCGAATCTCTTCCACCATCGGTGCACGTTTGTTCGCTGCCCTGGTACATGGACGTACTCGGCAACTGCCGCTGATCGCTTGCTTCTTTACAGTAATACAATTTCTTTTACTCGACTGGTACGTTCCTAGCGTCGAGTCGGAAGTATCGAGAACTTGAAGGAACGCAGGATACCAGAGTGCCGCGGCTTTAATATTGTTTCGCGAGAGAGACGATCGCAAGTTTCGATGTGTGCTTTGTTTACGTTTCCCGTTTTACGTGGGCTCTTACGTAAGAACTGACCACTTACAACAAAAATGATAGTCGAGGGGTTGCGGCGTAGATCAAAGGGCAGAGCGACGCGGAGGGGAGGGGGGCGACTCGAGAGAGAGAGGGATGGGTAGCGGAAGGGTGCTCTCTAGGCAGAGAGAGGTGAGAAAAGAAGGGAGGATGGGAAGGGATAACTAGAACGTGTCGCAGCGAAAAAACAAAGAGGGAGAGACGAGGGTTTTTCGATTTGTTATAGGTATTTGTGTCGGAACCTCTTGACCCATTGGCGGGTCAAGGGGCAGAACGGAAAGATGCCAATGCGGAGATCTTTTCGTGAAGTACGATTCGAACAATGGGGTAAAAAAAAATGGACACTTGGGCAGGTTATTCATAGAAGATACTTTAATCGTTGATAATTTCACCAGTTAGCATAATATCTGCATATACACGCGAATCAACTTACAAGTGTAAAAAATTTGTTAATAACAATTGACCTAGCTTTTCTTCTTTTTTAATAAACTTTACATTCGAAAAAGGTGTTTATCAAGTATATTCAGTTGTATTCGAGAACAATTTATACCGCAGGTGTTTGAAATAACGTGGATAACTTTCTCTTAGGTTTCCGTTTAATCGTTCAAAGAAAGGAAACGCTATCGGAAGTGTTTCCAAGTTTATATAAATTTTCTAATTAATTCTATCCCTTGTCCCCCCCAACTGTACATATCATCAATGTAGCACACCCTTATCTTCAATAATTAGATACAAATCATAACTATAGACGTTAGTATCTTCATCTTTCAAACTATCGTATCGGATACTTCAGGCTTGCTAGAAATAGACCGAGACGTAAGTCTCACCTCTGCTAATACCGCGAGACTAACTCTTTGGCTTGTTGACTGTGAGAACGAAACGAGCAAAGGATAGATTCTCGTGCTCTGCGCCGAAAGTAGCATAGCCGTATATACGTGTTGTTCAGTACGCGTACGAAGATATTGCTGTATATAAGAAGCTTTCTCACGTGCTTTCCGCTGTAATACCTAGTTGCGTAGAATTAGAATGACGGCCGCCGATAGCGGGCGGATTTCCGTCATGTTTCTTGCCTTTCCAGAGGATAGAAAAAAAGAAAGACAGGAGGACGATGCGAAGGGTGCTAAGCTCGTAACAGAGAGAACGCCTGGCCCGCAGGCGTTAAACCGGGAGAGGAGGTGTGTTATCGGGGCGCCTGAGCGATGTACGCAGCTGCGGGTGGCGCCAGTATAGCGAACAGGAGGAAGCAGAAGCGGCTGCAGCTGAACAAGCGCGTCGCCGAGGGCACGGTCCCGTCGCGGCTCAAGGCGGTTCCGGCTTCTCAGCACCACTACCACCAACACCAACACCAACACCAGCACCACCATCCGAGCAAGTTCGCTCGTACGCACGTTGTTCCACCATCTTCCACACCACAGCCACAACCACCGTCATCTGCATTCCATCCGAGCATCGATCGACGGCGTCATGTCGAGAAGTCTCAGCAAGTCGCACCTGTCTCTCCGATCCAATTCCCGATATCCCCGCCGCCCCTGTCCCTCGAATCGCCCAGCTCGGTTACTTGCGCCGCAAAGTCCAATAACTTCCCGTTCCCACCACCATCGATCCTCGATCTCCGAGTCTCGCCATCTTCTTCGGAGCTACAGGTGGGTAGATTAATTCAGGAGTAATTCTAATTTGCTCTAGGATCGTTTCCACTGTCTTTTGTCTATATATATTATATACATATATAGATCTGTTTTTCTCTTCTTTCTCTATCACGTTAGTTGCTCTTGCTAGGTCTTTTTACCCTATCATGTATTACTCGCAGCCCTTGTTCGAGTATTTTTGATTAAATCCTCGTTGCACTCTGCACCTTCTCTCGCTGGCACACACACACACCCTTTTAATTATATATTAGGAAACACACCATCGATCGGCTGTCTGGTGGCATATGATAAACCCGCGATAACGCATCCTCGAACAGCCCCCCAAGGTTCGTCAGCTGGTTATCCATAAATCTGTTAATTTCTAGTCCTTAATGTGTTCGCTGCTGGTTACTACCAGCGGATACGAGCGTCGACTAGCGCTGGAGGAAGACAGTGCGATGTTAGGAGTAAGTCGGTAGTGCCTGGTACAGAGCCGGATTTGGGAGAGATCCCCCGAGGTGGAACTGCACAGTGTGGTTTATGATCGTTCGCTCGGGCCAGAGAAGGCAAGCGGAAAGTTCAAGTTGTACGGTGCATAAAAGGAAAGTGGAAAGGAGAAAGAGGAGGCGGAGAAGGACGGTCGGGATCTTAACGATCGATAGAACAGGCAAATGAATGAGCGGAATGCAGGCTGCTTTATTAATTAGAAGGGAGAAGCAACGGTTACGGGGGGGTAAGGTGGTGAACTTTAGAGAATTACCCTCCAACTTGGCCACCAGACTTATTCCGCCGCTTCCACGATATCCCCCACGATCTTATGTTTACGGGGTAAGTATCAAATCATTCCAAATATCGTGTATCGTCGACGATAAGCTAACGGCACCAATGGGTAACTGTTAATTCTTCCTTAGCTGATCGCCTTTTGCATCAACCTTTGTACACCTCTTTTTCGAGAGCAGAAATTCATAACGTAGGGTATTCTTGGTGTCTTTCCCTTTTTTTGCTTTGTCTTATCATGGAACGTGTCAATGTTTATATCCTTGTGCATCAACTTTACTTCGTATTCCAAGAATCTGCTCACCGAGACACTTTAGGAGGACTGGAATGTACAAAGAATATGTTATTTATAAGCCAACTGCTAAAGGATTAATAGAAACTTATTTAGAATTCAGATAGAACGAACGTAACAAATGATTGTGTGATTTTACATCTTATTGTTAGAAGTGCAGATATTAATTAGGGCTGGGACTATTCGAATAATTTAATATTCGAATAGTGTTCGAATACTCGAATACCGAATACTTGGATATTCGAATTATATTCGCCGAATAATTGAGCAACTGAAGTATTCGAATATTCGAATACCGAAAAATTCGACAAATAATCCCAGCCCTAATATTAATGCAGTTTCATTCTTCCGATTACATGCAGTATCGAAGAAATAAAAATCATGCATTTAAATATAAGATTCGTGTTTTAACTGCGTAATGGTAAACCTGAGATTAAATCGTATGCGACAAATTATACCTTTACAACATACATACGGTAAACGATACTCTATGTTTAAAAGCTAACGATTATTAATGATTGTCACCGACTATATTTAATTGATTCTTCGTTCTCAATCGGAATGCAATGATTACAGTGTACTTGCGTAAAGAAATTCTACGATACATGTACGTATAAATGTATATACATGTTTTGATTGGTCCATGTACACAGATTTTTCTACTTTCTTTTTAGTACATGCATGCATGTTTTTTATCTTATCATTTATGTGCTGAGTAACGAGGAGAGAAAACATTAATTACGAGTGCATTATTAATATATAGTAAAGAAACTATAGAAAATGTTTCGAATGATAGAGAAAGATGCAAATTACATAATCACGAGTCCTTTTTCTTTTATATTTGTTTGTATATTACGCAACAGTTCGATTAATATTTACAGTAGAACGATAAGAATTTAAGCAGTACTTAATATTCGTAGAATGTCCACATTAAAATCATTAAATAGACATTGAAACAGTGAATGACGATAATTATAGCCGTCGGGCTCTTAAACAGTGATACCTCAATGTAGAATAATTCCAGTGCGGTGGAGGACCCGGCAAAGCAGCATGGCAAGGATGCAGCAGACCTTCTCCCCTTCCTTTGTCTCCAATGTCACCTCATGGATGCCGAGGGGATGGCTACAAGACAAAGCAATGCGAGGCTCATCGACGATGGATGAAAAGGAACAGGGTAAACAGGAACCTATTAACACAATCGTATAAATCCGTTCCTCTATGACACAGCAATTGATACCGATAGGAAACTTACATGAATCGCAGAGAACTATCGACTCTGTAATACCTACTTAAGGGGACTAGACAGTCGAAGTATTGGTGTTCCGCTTGGCGTTTTTAGCTGCCAAAGCTACAATTTTGCGAAATTACTTTCGAAAAATACAATAAAAAATCGATTTTTCGGCTGTCTAGTCTGTAAGAGTACAGGGCGCTGGATAAAATACCGCCACCGTTTTCAGATAAGAGACGCAAGCTATTGCTACGGAAGCAGCGGAGAAGATGACGAAGAAGATGGAAGCAGCAGCGCGCTTCGCCGCAGAGGGGAAGTCAGCGCGGCAGTGAATACCGTGCTTTATGCGGGGCTTGGGACTACAGCGCTCGGATTAGTTATCTCGTTTGTCGGCACTGGAGAAAAAGGATTCCTCAGTCCGGAATTAAGGCTGGTGGGTCCTTCGCTACTGTGCGCCGGTTTACTGTGTTGTCTATTTCGGGTGCTGCTCTGCCTCTGTCTATGCCATTGCGGCCAATGCCGCTGGCGTTTCTGCCACGTATCATCCGACAAGAAGGAGAAAGCGAGGAAAACGGAGGCGCGTCCGGCTGGACCGTTGCCCACCGCTTCGCTTCTGTCGCCGACCCAGCAACAGCAACAGCCACAGCAAATACAGCAGTCGGCCGCGTCGTCCAGCGGCCCAGGATCATCGTCAACAAAAGCACACGAGCTCCTACTATCTCCTGCCCAACTACCAGAGTGAAAACATCACTACGAACGTTTTCTACGAAAATCAATACGCCGATTAACTGCCGGTTCTTGTCCAAAATAGAAGAATACATTATCCCCAATCGACTCGAGCCGTTTCTCGCAAAAACAAAAAAAAAAACCGATCACAGCCTATGAATTCTAGTTGAAATGCGAACTCTAGTGCTTAAAAATAATAGAAGAATAAACAATCGGCTACGTTTTTCTACCCCTATCGTGTTTGAAACAAAGTAAAAAAGTAAATTGTCAACGAGCCTTTGATTGCCTCCTGCTTTATTTCCTTCCATGCTTCTCGTTTCTTTACAATGTTAATTTACCTAAGCTTAATTTACCCTCCTCTCGTGACGCCTCGGAGCGCACGTAACGTGCCCTAGTCTCGTGATACAAGATCAGCTTACCATTCGAACCGACGTTACAGTCTTTCGTAAAACACGGCCACGTAGTGGCAAAGTACACGCGACAGTCACTAGGTAGCTGTTCGGTGAACTGTGTGTCACGTCGAGTAATTTATATTAACGTCACTTTAACCTGCAATGATCAAGAAAGCTGGAACTGCATTTGATCGGTGGCCGTGTAGCTGTATATCACCGGAGTGTCCGAGGCTGCGGCACTGGACGCAGTCGCGGCGATAGCGAACAGCTGATCCTCGTATATAGCCCCTTGAGGCTCTGTTTTCCCGTTGCCAGCCGCCGCGCCGCTGCCGGGAGGGTTGTCCCCTTTCGTCGCCTCTCGATACTTCTGTAGATACACCTTCAGAGGCTCCACGTAATTGTCGAAGCCAAGAGTCGTCATGGCGAATAGAATGTCTTCACCGTTAATAGTTTTGCGTTTCTCCATGTGACACCGGTCACTGGCCTCGGACGTAATAAACGATATGAATTCGGATACACATTCTTGAACACACTCGCGCGCATCTTTAGCTATCTTGCCAGCCTCTGGTATAGCTCGCTTCATGATTTTGGCGACGTTCGCTATTGGAAGGAATCGGTCCTGCTCCCGCAGAGGCCCAGGTCCGCTGCCGCCCCCGGCGCCTTGCAGTGGGTCGCTCGCTCCGTGGTTCGAGTCGTCTGTGTTGTCAGGATCGTCTGGAAAACGAATACTGGCTTTGCATACCAGCTTAGCGAATCGTGTGAAAACAAACCCAACATTCATGTTCGACCGAACTCTTCTCTGTAAAGTTGCTTCCTTTCGTAATAGTATTCTCATTTCGGATATAATTCGAGAGACGATTGTCCTTTCGGTACGAATAAATATATTTCCTATCTGCAATTTAAAAAGAAAGTAGCCAAAACAATCTCAACCCTACCGTCCATTTCGTCTGATTGTACGCTGATGTAGGATGTTGAAACGCCGCTTCCATCGAGGAATGCAGTTGGGCCTAAAGGTCCTCCGTCATCGCCACTCTCACCACTATTTTCCATTTCCAGCTTGGCTTACACTAAATACACCCACTCGATTACTTAAAATCCTCTTAACCTGTCCGTGGCTTTGTTTTCACCGTACTTTATTCCATTCTTTCGGCATAAACAAGTCCACTGGTAGAAACATCGACATCACGGGCCTTGCTGCTAGAAGCTTCCGTGTACAACTAGTGCCCCCATAATAAATAAGCAGAATTCACCGTAAGTTTCCAATAGCATGTGCTCTTAAGTTTCCGACACATATTTGTCATTCGTCGGGTTAATTCTAGTTTCTTCTCAACGAAATATCTAATTTTTCCTCGCTACCGTAAATCGAAGACATAAAAGGATAAACGAAGGGCGAATTCCACTGAATTCCACTTACGTCCGAATCGCTCGTGATTTTCATTAAGCTAGATTTTCCTGTACGCGACTAAACGCAACGTGAGGAATTTCAAAGTCGATTATCTCGAAAATGAAGCGCGATATGGAAAAAAGTTACTCTTTCTTTTTGATTTATAACAAGTAAATAAGTCGAGAAAAACGAATACAATTTTTTGTTATTGCGCTTCATTTTCGAGGAAATCGACTTTGAAATTCTTGGCGATGCGTCCAGTCGCGTACGAGAAAACTCAGCTTAATGAAAAACACAGGCGATTTAGGCGTAAGTGGAATTCGGCGGAGAGGAAAGAATTTTAAAGGCTAGGACACAAGGGACGCATTATTTAAAGCGCAGTTTACAAGGCACGCTCATAAACGAATCTCGCAAGTGGAATAATAATAATCGCGGTTTCCGTCGTGTGCGCATAAATGCGCGACAAGTAGTTTATTTAAAACTATTGATATGGCTATGTCCAGCGTATTATTGATGCGAAAGGGTCTTTCGGTGAACGGTAAGCGAGCTTTCTTTATTTATAATATATGCCAATCACGATTCATACACCCATCGTTTCGGTCCTAGAATTTATATTAGAATTTCAGAGTAAATTGCCTGTTCGACGATAGAAGCATCAGCTGTATGATACGCGTGATTGCGTTTATTTACGGAATTCCTATTATACGTGTCTCTCATCGACGATAAATTTACAGAGTATTATTTATAGTACACGATATCGCGGGCAAATCGTTTCTCTTCGAATCTCGGCAGCTTCGTAACCTCTGTTTCGTTTCATAATATTTTCGATACAATGCCACCAATTTCGTATAATCGTTGATCTGTCGCCGATTAAACGAGAAAAACAGTGACAGTTGACGACGAGTCGATGACATTGCGATGATAGTAACACCGGCATGCAGCGGAGGAAGAGGTTATGTCACTGTTGTATTCAAGAAAGATTGATGACCCTGCACTGTTCTCGTAATATATCGTTCGGCTGAACAATGTCGCAAACTCAGCAAAATTCGAAAAGCTTTACGAACACACTGACTAAATACTTGAAAGAAAACAAGCTCAAGGAAGCTTTGGATCTGTTCGAGGGAAATAATTACGATGATATCATCGAAGAGTCCTTGTGGGACATCGTGCAGATCGCATCGTTTTATCTCACCAACGAGAACGTAGATCGTAACAAAGAGATAGTCGAATGTTGTACAGCAGGGTTGAGCGCCATCGCTGAGAAATGTAGCCCCTCGGAGACGATACTAGCATTCCTGGAGCAAATAGAAGGTCCGGAGGACGACGTGAAGTTTTGTAGTATTTTGAAGGTACTCGGTAAGAGCCTTTGTAGATTACCCGACAAGACAAAGGCGATAGAATGGTGCGTCAGTACGATAAGGTCTTACGTCGAAAGTCTGGCAGAGCCGGAGAACGAATCCCAAGAGATTACGATATATAATAAGATTCAGAATGTTTACGTCACGATTATATCGTTCCTGGAGCCATTAATAGACGAAGCAGCGTTGGAGAACGATGTTTCGAAAAGCAATGCCATTTTAAGAGATTACCTTCTAAGCATTCTCATTTTCTTAATGGGAAAACCACTTTGCCATCTCCGAGAACAATTAGAATCAGATTTAAAGCAGCCACTCCCTGAAAGAATTATAACTCTCGCGAGTCGAGTTACCGGAGATATGCTTTGGTTTCTAAATATCATAGAAGAAAGAAGTAGAAAGAGTTATTCTAGAAAGAAATCTGTGGACGAAGAAAGCAGCAATCTTAAAGTAACTCTGTTCGAGTTGAACGAGAACATACCAGACTTGGCGTACGCTAACTTCTATTTCTACGTTATAACGAAACTGCATTTCTGGGAGAAAGTCCCGCAGGTTTACGAGCCGCAATATGTTTTCCACGCGTGTACGTTCTTGATTATTAAACTACTTCAAGAGCGAAAGAACATCGCGATCGAGAAAGGCTTGGATCTTATGGATCACCTTTTGGGGAGAGTAACGAGATGTTCTCTGACGTCAGAATTACTGCAGCTGAACGTTTACTCGGAATTATTCAATGTACTTATAAAAGTGATGGTTTACTGTGATAGCGATAAAGAGCGTAAGAAAGGGCTGAGCATGTTTCAAGACTACATCGACGCGTTCGACGTGCAGGCTAGATATTTCATTGTTTTACATTTATATCAAATTAGCGAGCATTCGGGTTTACTTAGCTTAACTACCGGGGTATTCAAAGCCTCTATTATGGAATGCCTGGAAGCTACGCCTCCCATTCCCCACTTCCTTGGTAACAATTTCAAATGCTTGTTGAAATTGGCCTGCAAACTACCGCACGGCAGTGCGTCGGATGTCGTGGAATTATCCGACGAGATAATTACTAGCTTGAACCTGTTAAGATTTCTATTTCTCAGGGACAAGCACAATGAAACTGGAATTTGGAATCTAGTAGACGGACTCGAGAACGATTATCTAAAGCCGTTGAGAGAGGGAATAAATCTGTGCAGAGCGCACTGGAAAGTGAAGATGAATGATTTAGAAGAGCAAAAGAGAACTCAAAAGATAGGCGATAACATAGAATTAGAAAAGAGGGAGGCTGAAGTAGCGTTAACCGTGGGCGGAGAGAAATTACCGGCAATGCCGGTTGCAGAAAAGATTGCATTTTGTCAGCAGGCAGTGAACGGACTCGACGTGATGGAAAGCATTTTGATTAGAGTCAATGAATGTATCGCTAACAATCCTTTTAAGCAAAATACTGTCATAGTTTCGGAATAAGAACTATGTTCCTATAAAATGTATATAATTTACCGTTAAATAAAATCGTTTCTCCTTTATGTTTTATTTCTTTCGATTATAGTCCCGCCGTATTATTTCATAAAGGTACCTACAGTTGTGGCTGAGAAACATTTGTATCGTTATCTGAGATTAAGGGGGAAGCCCTATTTAGGACACTAGGAATAAGGTAATACTTGGGAATTTTTTTCAGCCGATCTTTTTCAATTTTTCAGTTCAAAAACCTAAAAAAAAAAACTTTCTTCCCTATATACAGAAATATGCGAAAAAGATAAATTTTTTCTTCTTATTTTCAGTGTTTGATATGTCACGAATTTTTCCTGAAAAATTGGGACTGAAATTCGCAAAAATATCGAAGATATAGACTCTAAAGAAAATTCAAAAGTCGAAAATAAGAGCCACCTTAGTGTTCATATATCTCCATTTCTACCGAACACTTTGTAACGTAAAAATTAATTTTTATTGTTTGAATGCGAACTAAAATACCCTGATAGTTTGGAAAAGATCCGCTTAACAGTTTCTTGGAAAAAAATTCCCAAGAATCACCTCATTCCTAGCCGTCGTAAATAGGACACCCTTCTTAAGCGAGCGAATTTCAAACTGTATTTTGGTTTTAATAGGTATTAGAAGTTTGTGGACTTGTCGGGCATTGTACGCCGAACAAACCGAAAATTTTAGCACACAGCAATCGCCTCAGGAACAGAGTAAGGAGAGCGATGACGAGTACGAAAGAAATATTAAGGCAAAGATCCTTACTGCGTCTTTGAAGTTTGTTCACGATCTGGGATGGAGCCAGCAAGCCATCAGTGCTGGTAATTTGTAATAATTTTTCAGTTAAGTAGACAGATCAAGTAGATATATTTAAGAAGGTATAGTAAATTCAGATAATTTTAACATTCATTTTGTAGCGTAATAATTTCTATCTCAACATGCAAATATGTTTAATAAAAAGTTATCTACCAAAGGTGCCGAATCTATTGGATACCCCGGCGTTATTCATGGACTATTCCCAAATCGGGGAGCGGACTTGGTTCAGTACTTCTACTTGAATTGTAACAATAAGTTAAATAAGATCCTTAAGGAAGAAGCTCGTATCGTTGAAGAGAGTCCTACTAAAGAGAAGAAGACGATGGAGACACAAGTATACAATGCTGTGGAGACAAGGCTCAGAATGGTGATCCCGTACAAGAAAACGTGGCCTCAAGCGTTAGCCCTCATGACACTCCCACCGAACGTACCAAAGTCGCTAGCCAATTTGCTGACTTTAGTAGACGACATTTGCTATTATGCTGGTGACAGATCAGTCGATGTAAGGATGACAAATACAGCTTTGACTTTGATATGGGCTTTGAAATGACTTGTATTAAAATCTTCTTAATTAGATTAACTGGTACACTAGAAGAGTAGTATTGGCAGGCATTTACAAAACGACAGAGCTATATATGCTACAAGATACCAGCGAAGATCATAAACAAACGTGGAAGTTCTTGGAGAGGCGAATAAAAGATACGACACAAATTCATGCGCTTCTTACAGCAACTGCCGACATGCCCTTACCGGAACAAGCTTTGAACCGTGCTACCGAAGCAGCTAGTGCAGCTTTCACTACGGTAAACCTTTCGATCTTGAAGTATTAGGTCGTCCCAAAAGTTCTTTTCCTAATTTGCATGCTCAGCTTTGTTTCGTAATCGGTAGACATTTTGCCGTCTAAAATCGAGAGACTTTCGGATATGTATCCATAACTTCCGAAAAACAATAGTTTTTTAACTGAAACTTTTTTTATAAGTAGTTAGTTTTTATAAGTAGAAATCTTCATCAAGCCCCCTTATATTGTATCGTTCGTGAAGTTTTGCACCTTCAATGTTTAACGAGAAAATGAAAGAACTTTTAGGACAACCTAATACTCTGTTCTACGTAATCTTTTCATCTAATATGTTTATTTGTCCGCCAGGCACGTAATATACTTGGATTGAACTGGAATAGGTAAAGCAAATAGAGCCGAAAGAAAAAAATAAGCGGTCGACGTTGTTTTAGGATTCGTTTACCATAAATGAAAGTATTGTTTAAGGAATACACGCATATGTCTTTATACCATCTAAAAAGAAAAACGATGTTAAGTGGAATTAGCGATCATGGCTAATTTATTTAGTATTATATTTTAACAAGGTCTGTACATTTTTCTTAGTTCTAACAATGAGCATTTCAGTCTTTCTATAAAAAATGCTCGTATCTCATCTTTTACCGTTTCGCAGAATCTTTATGTAAAAACTATTTTCCTATAATACAAAAGCTTCAATTCCTTCAAATTCATATCACTCGCAGTGCGCTCCGTATTATCATAGATATGTTACGAAAGATATTCTCTCCTCTCCGTTTTACCTCGTATTAATAGTGAGCCTCCTCTATGTAACCTTTGATAGTCGTCGGTAAAGGCAGTTTATGAATATTGTCCACTCTAGTGTTTTGGCGTATGACAAAGCGGCAGAGGTATTGCAAACTGCGAACTTGAGTGAACCTGCTTACTGGCTTGGTTAGTCTGACTGGGAAAGCTGGTTGACCCGGATACCTGGGTCGTGAATAACAAAACACAGCTGACTGGCTGAAATTCATCGAGAAGTCGATTAGATCGGCTACCGAACTGAATACTTCGCTTTCACTTTGGTTGCATAGAGAAAATAAACCACGACTGTGTTCCATGCGGGCATGGAGTAGCTTGCCGGACGATTTGAAACTAAGAGTCAGGAGATACCTAGACAAAAAAATAACATTGAAAGTCCTCCTCCCTGTAAACTACTGCTTCTTGTATTAACGCAAGACATACCTATCGT
The DNA here is from genome assembly GCA_963971345.1 of Andrena flavipes. Taxonomy (NCBI): domain Eukaryota; kingdom Metazoa; phylum Arthropoda; class Insecta; order Hymenoptera; family Andrenidae; genus Andrena; species Andrena flavipes. The sequence goes on from OZ020480.1 coordinate 3,129,410, forward strand.
CCGAAGAGTCCCTGACCAAGAACGCGCCGTCAGGTTCCGATATCAGTTTGGCATCAGCTTCGCTTCCCGATATCGGTCCCCAATACCACCCGTAATTGCTTAGCTTAAGCAGCTCCTCTGTAAGGCTTGCCTTCACTTTGTTTTCATTGTTTATCGTTTCGTAAGCTTCCGTATTCTCCTGAATATTTCCAATCCTATGCTCCGTTCCTTCGTTTTCTACCGTAGAATTATTACTTAATCGTTGCTCTTCGTTATTGGAGCACGACGTGATAGGAACATGTTCGCTGTTATTGTCTGTTTGAACCTCGTTAATATTCTCCGAGTTAATCGTTCCCATATTGCTTTCGGCGTTAGAACAATTCTCTAACCACTCGTTCTCTCTCTCCGAAACCCATTCGCTTTGCGAACACGTCTCCGTGGAAGCCGAGGTGTCGTTACTCAAATAGACGGAATTGTCGCCGATATCGTCGCACCTCGATTCTGACGCATCTGTCTCCTCCGTAGAGATCGTAGGTCCGTCGTCCTGAAGCACCAATGAATCACAGTTGGTATCGCCTTGCGGGCTGGATTCTTGAGTCTCGTTCACCTGTGGAAAATTCATTTAGACAAGGAGCATCGGCGACAACTTTCTACACTTACTTTTTGCTTGGGTTTGCATATCGCTAGCTTCCTGGCTTGCATGTGCCTTTTAATATTCTTAAAGAAATTGAAGGACGTTTTGCTGGGCAGAGCATTCTTGGCTTTGCAGTCGACGATCCTGACTTCCACCAGGTCCTCTCTTCTTTGTTGGCCCTCCTCTGTTTTTAGCGCGCTCGCACGTCGCGAGTCGCCCCTCCAAAGGAAATCGAAGGTTTTAGCAGTGACTTTTCGCGGTCTCGGGCTCTGCTTCGGCGGTTTCCCTGGACCGGGGGATGTAGCGGTGGTCAGGTCCTCCGACGTCTGACTTATCATATTCAAATGCCGTGGCACCCCTTCAAACTGGCTCCGTGTCGAGGCAAGGGTCCGCTACCACTATCTTATCGACAATTATTTCACACGCCATCTACTCCTTATCCTGTTCTCTCCCCGCGAGTACCATATTTTTTCACGGATCTGAAAACTCTCATCGCAGCTTATCGCTTCACGATCGTCCATCCGAATTACCTTCGCACTGACTATAAACGCAGCGAATGTTTTTGTGTACTTCCGTAAACCTGACCGAGACCATTCCTTGTTGCCTGCTTCGAAAAATCTCTTTCCCTACCAACTTCACTCCAGATCACTCTAGATGTTCCTAATATACAGAGGGCGGTATTCTCAGTCGTTGCCAGTGGTGGGTCGGTATTTTACGTCGCGTCGTAAATGCATTTACGACGTGTCACAAATGGATGTATAATATGTCGTTTTTAAGCCCGTTCTATACGCATCATTTGTCGCAAATGTCGTAAATAGAAATATTCATTATTTTAAGGATTCAACAATTAAAGTGTTGGAAAAATATACTTCTTTCTGACTCGCTTGTTGGTTGCATGCGAATACTATAAAATACCACGGACGAGGTATAGGATAGACCAATGTATTTTTCTGTCACCGGTTTGGGGGGGTCCTGGGACCCCCTTACCATTTTAGTGTCGCATGCAACGTTACCGGTGAAGTCTCGAAACAGATAGTAACGCTACGCGTGGTAGGAAGTAGAATACAACACGTGTAAAACTAGGTCATTCGAAACCCGCGATTTACAAATGATTCTGTTAGAGTAACGATATAAAAATCGTTTTATAAACGTATTCCGTGCAACATCAGAGAAAGAAGGAACACAACAAAACAAGAACATATCGTCGGTGATAGTGCAAAACCGCGTATGAGCAGTTTGTAAATACCGCGGATCTGCAAAAGTAGCAAAATTGATATTTCGCGTTCACGGTTGCCAAAGCGCTGTTTCGCTTTTTTTAAAAGTCACGCCATTGATGTTAGTATTTATTACAATGAGTGCTAAAACTGTCCCAATAAAGTTCAGTCAAAGAAATCCCTTTAAATAGCTAAAATATTAAGTTTTCTCTTTCTCCTGTAAAATCGGTGAAATGCAGATACGCGGTATTTACAAACTGCTCATACGCGCTTTTGCACTATCACCGGCGATATACACCTTTTAACCATGCCGTCCTATTCGACTTTATTTAAAGCAAAACAAATTATTTTAACATAAAAATTTATATAAACAACATTATACGCGTGATTTTGGGTCGGGTAAGAACAATCGAATAACATTTCACGTTACATATTTTATTCTCAAATTTCACCAAAGTATTGCAATTCAAATAAATTTTTATACAATGGCAGCTATCGGCTCGGTTCTCACCGATTACCAGGTCTCACCGCGTGGAGGTTGCTGCGTTTTGAGACCCGTAGAGAGATAGATGGAATCATAGTTCCGTCGATCTCCCTGTACATGAAACCCTTAGCCTACTAAACCAAAGAGATGGATGGAAACAAATCTCCATCGATCCCTTCGGTTCAGATATCGAATCGGAGATGAGGAACCAACAAAAGGTTCATCCCGAAAAAAAACTCTAATCCCATCCACCCTCCATTATAATCAACTCATCGCGTCCCGCATTGCAAGCAATGAGGGAAGCGGCAATCTCACTCTACTATTTAAAAAAAAATCCGCGGACGCGAAAGAGATTTTACAATTTTATAGTCTTAACAGACTATGCTTCGGTATATTAACCCTTCGGACTATGATTGCAATATACGGTAAAAGGCTACTAAAATTCTTTCAAAAGACTTTACTTTAAGGGTTAACATACACGCGTGAGAGAAATAGACGAGAGAGGTTCTCGTCGATCTCTTTGCTTTGCTCGATGCTTTCGAGTGACAAACAGATTCTAAATATCTGATTGCAGAGATAGAAAAGAATTGACAAATGCACTTGCGTAACTTACGAGGGATATGCGAAAGCTAAGAATCTCCCGATTGAGATTGCAAATGAGACTAAACGCGACATTCACTCTCGATGCACGGGATTTTCGTTTCTACATGTCGCGTGTGGCCGAGAACGAGCCATCTGAGACTACAGAGCGCATCGACTTGGAAGCCCGGTATAGAAGCCCGGTATTCGACAGGATATAGAACTCAGAATGGTCATGAACTGGCGCACATCATCGACTTTCAAGGGTCTTCTGTCTAAAGCCGACAGGCGCGACATTCACTCTCGATGCACGGAATTTTCATTTCTACATGTCGTGCGTGGCCGGAACGAGCCATCTGAGACTACAGAGCGCATCGACTTGGAAGCCCGGTATAGAAGCCCGGTATTCGACAGGATATAGAACTCAGAATGGTCATGAACCGGCGCACATCATCGACTTACAAGGGTCTTCTGTCTAAAGCCGACAGGCGCGACATTCACTCTCGATGCACCGAATTTTCGATTCTACATGTTACGCGTGGCCGAGAACGAGCCATCTGAGACTACAGAGCGCATCGACTTGGAAGCCCGGTATAGAAGCCCGGTATTCGACAGGATATAGAACTCAGAATGGTCATGAACTGGCGGGCATCATCGACTAACAATGGTCTTGACTAACAATGGTCAGACGGGACGCGACGCGACGCGACGCGACGCGACGCGACATTCACCCTCGATGCACCGAAATTTCGTTTCTACATGGAGACTCAGGTAAGTACTACGACTTTAGACACTCGTAAAAAGCCGTGATACCAGCACAGTCTGTCGCGCTCTACAGTCGAGCAACACCTTGCTCGAAATCGAAATCAGTGATCGAAGGCGAATTGTATTTCTAGAAAAGTGCATTTGGCACTCTTATATGTAAAAAGAACGAGACGGAACAGAAGCTTATCGCTCGAGTTACGCAAGTGCATTTTTTAATAGATGTCGCGGACGCGAAAGAGATATACACTTTCCATTCTCGTCTATGTCTCTGTACGTATTGGTTGCAATATTTAGAGAGAAAAGGCTACTATGTTCTTTCAAAAGATTTTAATTTAAAGTCCAAAGGGTTAATAAGTGTATACACGCCGCGGGGTATATAGGGGTGGCTCTAATTCGAAAAAGGAGTAGCAACTTTTGGCCCTCTTGTATTTTAAACGCGCCATTTCAATTATTTCAGATTCCTTGCTCCCGGAATGGACTCGTTGGGCAAAGTCTTTTTGTTTGCATTTTGTAGGATGCATATCCTACCAAAATGCACTGCGTGCAATTAAGTAGGATGCTTACCCTTCCAAAATGCACGCACAAAGATTACTACCCAGGAATACAAGGTACTCGTGTCTACAATCGCATGCAAGTAGGCCCTCTTTAGGGCCTATGCTGCAGGCCCTCTCTAAGGCCCACGTTTTAGGCCCTCTCTAGGGCCTATGGCAGGCCCTCTCTAGGGTCCCCATTTGGACCCTCTCTAGGGCCTACGCGCTAGGCCCTCTCTAGGGTCCATTTGTTGGGCCTTCTCCAGGGCCCACAGCTAGGCCCTCTCTAGGGCCTAGAATCTCCTTGGCAAGTCTAAGCTGAAAATTGAAGCTAAGCGAAAATTTGACTCTACATCCGCGATAAAAAAGCAATTAGAGCACCGGTGCTCTTGACGAACTTTATATACGCAGAAAATTGGCTCTACTTTCGCGAAGAAAATTCAACTGGAGCTTCGGTGCTCTGAACAAGTCTTAGATACGCAAAAATTTGACTCTAAATTCGCGGTAATACTACTCTAAGTAAGAGCCACGGTGCTCTGCAATACATGGACGCGAAAAAAGCGGGGACTCTATGATCTGGTTCCACTTGGAACCTTTTCAAATTTTTCGCGGTGACTCTACTCGACCCGATCGATTCGGTTATTTTATGAATTATTAATCGGAATTGTCAAAATCGCGAGCAACTGATTTAATTTTCTGATTTTAAAGCAGACACATGCATGTCACTATCTACGAGTACCTTGTATGGTCAGCTCATTTGATTCTGCTCTTTCCAACACATATGCGCGGCGGTTAGTGGCCTATTTCATATAACTGGCATTCGTTTTAGGAATATTTCTGCAATATTTCGTGAATATGGTTTAGAAAAGAGCCACGTCACGAGGCTATTGCCTAGACGCCCTAAGCCATACTCGCGAAATATTGCGTAAGTGTTCCCAAAACGAATGTCGACCATGTGAAATGGGTCCCTGCATGTCGCGCATTTGTGTTAGAACGGCCAGAATCGAAAGAGCTGGCTACGCTACGTTTTCTACAGAACCCATTTTATTCTTTTGCATGCACCCACATTCAAAGAATTATAAAGTGACTTATCGTTCGCTGTCATCAAGAGTACTGCATCTCTGCAAACTCGAACCCCTGACCAGCACCCCTGGGACCAGCAACTCTGTGACCAGCACCCCTCGAACCGGCATCCATCGGACCAGCACCCATCGGATCAGCACCCATCGGATCAGCACCCATCGGACCAGCACCCATCGGACCAGCACCCATCGGACCAGCACCCATCGGACCAGCACCCATCGAACCAGCACCCATCGGACCAGCTCCCCTCAGCTCAGCACCCCTCAGCCCAGCAGCTCCAGTTGGACTCGTGCATGACTCTACTTTCGCGGTCAAAAAACTATTAGAGCACCGAAGCTCTCAACTAGTTTTACTTGCGCAAAAACACTGACTCTACGATTGCATTACGGGCAATCACAAACACTATTACTGAAACAGACAACTGTATTTAAGCAAGTTCCAAAAAATTTTCTTTAAATTTCAGGCAGCCACATGGAGCGCCACGCAATTCAGACATTTAGAAAAATTTCGAGCAGCCACATTGGGCGCTTAATGATTCTTAACATTCATAGGAAAAAGGAGTGGCCCCTTTGGGCGCCTAATACTTTTCAATTTTAATAAGAAAAGAAACGGCAGCGTCTATGCGCGCTTAACGATGTCTAATCACAAAACGGAAGAACAGCAGCCTCCTTGGGCGCATAATAATTCCGAATTGTAACGTGAAAAAAGCAGCCTCGTCAGGCGCTAATGGCATGGAATGCCAGAAAAATGTTCTAATTCTACTCTACAATGTTAGTAATCCCGAGCCCGCCAACGAAATTCTGAGTGAATCTGTTAAAGAATTCACCAGAAAACTCTTCGGTGAATCCCTCGGCGAATCCCTCGGCGAATCCCTCGGTGAATCCCCCGGCGAATTCTTCGATGGAACGCTTAAAACTAGTGTTGCCTGCCCAAGTTTTCTAAGTTACATGCGGTTACAATTTCTTTCGCATATTTTAGAGGTACGCTTGCAATGCTTTCGAGTGACAAACAGATTCTAAATATCTCATTGCAGAGATAGAAAAGAATTGACAAACGGACACGGATTCGCCGTCTCCGTCTTCGGAATCATATTTCCGGAAAGAAAGAAAAGACAATCGAAAGTAGGGAATATAAAAGTCACTATGACAAGTCTTTAAAAGTATGCTAAATGAGAAACGGCATGGTGCACGGTCACGCTAATTGTAAGAGAAAGCAAAAGCAAAAGGTGTCACTCTCGACAAGCAAGCCTACCTCTACCCTTAAATTTAGCCTATCGCACTCTTTACAATGAGCCCTAGTGGCATAATCTATCGCAAATATCCACTTGCGTAATGATTGCAATGTACGGTAAAAGGCTACTAAAATTCTTTCAAAAGACTTTACTTTAAAGTCTAAAGGGTTAACATACACGCGTGAGAGAAATAGACGAGAGGTTCTCGTCGATCAACAAAGAAGGAAAGACTACGGGTGAGCATGCAACGAGTATTGAATGGCGCAATTCCTACCACCCTGCTGAACGAGTCGAAAGGGAAAAGCGCACGGCATCTCTCAGGCGATCCTACTTGCTCCGACGCGTGCGACCCGCCAGGTGTAACCGGTGGGAAACACCCCGGCCGAACTTACTGTGCGTAGTTAGCAATCACAGCCCGAGTGACCTACGCAGGCAGCTTCCAAACGGTACACCCCCTACGCCCGAAACCTTTCCCTTTCGACAAGAACAAGGGATGAAACTGATCCACCCATACACATTCCATGCCTAGCTAGAGCATGAAACGAGTAATGAATGGCGCAATTCCTACCACCCTGAAGGAGTCGAAATGGAAAAGCGCACGGCATCTCTCAGGCGATCACTGTTGCTCCGACCACATGCGAACCTGCGAGCTCCCCCAGCCGCGTGTACCCTGGCTCAAGCCTACTTACGCGGAGATTGGGCAATCGGCCCGAGTGACCTACGCAGGCAGCTTACCAAAAGGTGCACCCCCTACGCCCGAAACTTTTCCCTTTCGACAAGAACAGCAGGGGATGAAACTGATCCACCCATACAGATTCCATGCTCAGTCGCTTGCTTCCAGAAACGGAAACAGCGGCGACCTCCTCATAAGAGATGAGGAGCCAACGAAACAGCGACAAAGCTAATAAAATTCTGTAACTACTTGGCAACTGTACATGAAACGCGAAAGAGAGGTACTCTTTACAATTTTATAGTCTTAACAGACTATGCTTCGGTATATTAACCCTTCGGACTGTGATTGCAATATACGGTAAAAGGCTACTAAAATTCTTTCAAAAGACTTTACTTTAATGTCTAGAAGATTAACATACACGCGTGAGAGAAATAGACGAGAGTTTCTCGTCGATCTCTTTGCTTTGCTCGATGCTTTCGAGTGACAAACAGATTCTAAGTATCTCATTGCAGAGATAGAAAAGAATTGACAAACGCACTTGCGTAACTTACGAGGGATATGCGAAAGCTAAGAATCTCCCGATTGAGATTGCAAATGAGACTAAACGCGACATTCACTCTCGATGCACGGGATTTTCGTTTCTACATGTCGCGTGTGGCCGAGAACGAGCCATCTGAGACTACAGAGCGCATCGCCTTGGAAGCCCGGTATAGAAGCCCGGTATTCGACAGGATATAGAACTCAGAATGGTCATGAACTGGCGCACATCATCGACTTACAAGGGTCTTCTGTCTAAAGCCGACAGACGCGACATTCACTCTCGATGCACGGAATTTTCATTTCTACATGTCGTGCGTGGCCGGAACGAGCCATCTGAGACTACAGAGCGCATCGACTTGGAAGCCCGGTATAGAAGCCCGGTATTCGACAGGATATAGAACTCAGAATGGTCATGAACCGGCGCACATCATCGACTTACAAGGGTCTTCTGTCTAAAGCCGACAGGCGCGACATTCACTCTCGATGCACCGAATTTTCGATTCTACATGTTACGCGTGGCCGAGAACGAGCCATCTGAGACTACAGAGCGCATCGACTTGGAAGCCCGGTATAGAAGCCCGGTATTCGACAGGATATAGAACTCAGAATGGTCATGAACTGGCGGGCATCATCGACTAACAATGGTCTTGACTAACAATGGTCAGAGACGCGACGCGACGCGACGCGACGCGACGCGACGCGACGCGACGCGACATTCACCCTCGATGCACCGAAATTTCGTTTCTACATGGAGACTCAGGTAAGTACTACGACTTTAGACACTCGTAAAAAGCCGTGATACCAGCACAGTCTGTCGCGCTCTACAGTCGAGCAACACCATGCTCCAAATCGAAATCAGTGGTCGAAGGCGAATTGTATTTCTAGAAAAGTGCATTTGGCACTCTTTTATGTAAAAAGAACGAGACGGAACAGAAGCTTATCGCTCGAATTACGCAAGTGCATTTTTTAATAGATGTCGCGGACGCGAAAGAGATATACACTTTCCATTCTCGTCTATGTCTCTGTACGTACGTAGGTCTTTACAATTCTCTTACTTAAATCAAAACGCACGATTTCCTGAAAATCTTGCGAAAATATATTAACCCTTTGAACTTTGGTTGCAATATTTAGAGAGAAAAGGCTACTATGTTCTTTCAAAAGATTTTAATTTAAAGTCCAAAGGGTTAATAAGTGTATACACGCCGCGGGGTATATAGGGGTGACTCTAATTCGAAAAAGGAGTAGCAACTTTTACGCAAGTGCATTTTTGAATAGATGTCCAGACCGAACCAAGCTCACCGAATGTGAGTTTGGCTTGATCTGGACCCTTAAACTAGATCGTAGGCTTTAGCTTGATTCCGTTTCGAAAGTCTCAATGCTTTTGGAAACGTTACCAAGGAGCCGAGCACACCACTTGGAGGTACCTACGAAAGTGACCCATTTCTACGAAATATTTCTGGTCTATGTTCGACCAATGCTTTGCGCATTTTTGAAAATTTGGAAAAAGTCTTATGGCTAAAGTTCATAAACTATGACTTATTGCTAGACTGGTTTAAATATTGTAAAGAGAGAGAATAGTAGTAGTAGCGAGCACAGTGACCAAGTAGTATCAATATCAACTGTCATTCTCAATTATTAATATTTGTATAAGAAAGAGCTTCAAGTAGTATAGTTGAAAATCCATAAGAAATTAATGCTTTCCATTCTCGTTTTATTAAGATAATCTAATGACTCGAATGTAATTAAACTTGAGAAGTGTAACTCGTATTCAAAGCATCAAGCTTTGATTATAAAATTCAAGAAAAATAATTTCTAATATTTAAAGCACGATATTAGCACTCTGACCTCGAATTTGAAATTTATTGTTACTATTTACGAGAACTAAGTATGTATTCGTGGTCACTGTGCTCGCTACAGCAATCATTTGTTCAATAGCATGCAGAAAAATTGAAAAAATGAAAATGTACCACTCACCGATCGTTGAACACAGTCCCACTGCTATCCATGCAGACAGGAAGCTTGATTTCACTGAGATCCCAGCTCTTCGAGAAAAGTATTGCTCAAGAAGTCTTCTAAGTACTGGGTGAATTGTAGTAGAATCTTGTTAAGCGACCTCCCACATGGTCCAGTAATCGATGCAATTAATCCAGGCATCGAGATATCACGAAATAATATGCTCGCGCGGTCACTGACATCCGATCACTGTCGCAGGTAAAGTTTAACTGGCAGACCACGAATTTGGTAGAGGTTGTTGACGTTCTGTCTCGCTCCAACGACTCCCAGCTCTTCGAGAAAAGTATTGCTCGAGAAGTCTTCTAGATACTGGTTGAATTGTAGTGGAATCTTGTTAAGCGACCTCCCACATGGTCCAGTAATCGATGCAATTAATCCAGGAATCGAGATATCACGAAATAATATGCTCACTTGTTGACTGACATCCGATCACTGTCGCAGGTAAAGTTCAACTGGCAGATCACGAATTTGGTAAAGGTTGTTGACGTTCTGTCTCGCTCCAACGACTCCCAGCTCTTCGAGAAAAGTATTGCTCGAGAAGTCTTCTAGATACTGGTTGAATTGTAGTGGAATCTTGTTAAGCGACCTCCCACATGGTCCAGTAATAGATGCAATTAATCCAGGAATCGAGATATCACGAAATAATATGCTCACGCGTTGACTGACATCCGATCACTGTCGCAAGTAAAGTTCAACTGGCAGACCACGAATTTGGTAGAGGTTGTTGACGTTCTGTCTCGCTCCAACGACTCCCAACTAACTTGAAATTCGTTCAGGCCAGAAATAATTTGTTACAGCAATGTTCATTGCAAAATATGTACTTTTCGCAGCTGCAGCCATGCACCCTGCATTTTCTTGTATATGTCTTTTACTACTGGGGAGATCCCAAATCTGGGGAGGTATCAAATAAAATAAATCATGTAAACCTATCGAAGAAATGCATCAAATAAAATAAATCATGCAATCCCATCGAAGAAATACACGAAATAGAACGACTCATGCAAAAATCCACGAAGGAATGTATGAAATAGGACAGATGATGAAAAACAATCGAAGAAATCAGTTAAAAAGGAAGAGAAATCGGTTTTGGCCTTGGCAGAATATTAACATTTTGAATGGCTTTTAACGAACCCGAAAATTTCATCGGCACTAAACGAATAAGCTAACCTAGGCTAGGGGGCCGAGGGGGGGGGGGGGCAGGAAAGACCAGGGCGGAAACCGTGAAGAGGTCCCCAGGAAGTCCAAGTTGTCCAGTAGGTCCGAATGGTCCAGGTGGCGCAGGAAGGACCAGGGCTAAAACCCTGACCAGGTCCCCAGGAGGTCCAGCAGCTCCAGCAGCTCCAGCAGCTCCAGGGTCTCCGGATGTCCAGGAGGTCCACCAGCTCCACGTGGCTCGGCAGCTCCAGGATCCCCGGAGGTCCTCCCGGCCCGTGGGGCCGACGACGACTGAGTACATGGAGCTCCGTGAGCTTAGTATATACACTTCGAGAAACTATGTCCTCCAATCAAAACAAAGTCGACGGTTGATTACAACTGCGAAATCCCACGAATTCTTCGGCAAAAATGGATTTTCTGCTAAAATATCCATTCCAGTGGCTATTACTATAACAAATAATGTTAAGAACATTTGCACTGACCGGCCAGTATAAATTATTATTAACTATGATCGATATAACTCGAGATATCAAGCAATTAGTAAGCTTTGGCTTTGGATTTGCAAATGATTTTCTATGCCAATTGAATTCTATTTTATTCTCAATGTTTAATCGTTCGATAAATTAATGTTAATACTTATACATATTACATAGTATTATTTATACTGTATAAATACATTTTAGTTGAACTGTGGGTACTAAATGAATAACGCTTCGAATCTACATATATGACGAAAACTTCCAAGCACTTCGAACATGATTCGAAGATTAAAACTCTTAAATTCTTGATAGATTTTGAAAATGAACATCTGGTTGTAAAAATTAGCCAGGTTGATCGACCATTTCGAGAATATTTTCTCGAGGAATTTCTCGAGATATATTATAATTGCTTATTTCTCGAGAAATTTTAGTCTAGCAAATCGTGAACGTATAAACACATCTACAATTTATAATAAATCTTATTAGTAACATTACAACCTATATGAATTATAATAGAAAAACTCAGTAGAGAAGATTCTAAATTATTGACTGCAAAATTCTTAATTGCAGAACTCTTAAATTCTTATTTAACAATTTAGAAAAATTGTATACCTACTGAATTAAGTAATGAGTTTCTTGTGGCTACAAATTGTGGCTACAATTCCAAAAATTTAGTTTCAACTTAGAAAAATAAAAATCCCGATTTTAACTAAGGAATTTCATATTTTTCAGTCCACTGGAAGGACACCCAATTTACCATAACTTTTGAATGTGCTACATACGATCAAGTTAACATCCAATCAAAACGAAAGAAAATTTTCTACAGCTACAGATTTTATCCCCCCCCCCCCCAAAAAAAAGAAGGAAAAAAATAGATTAAAAGCTATTTTACAACAAAAAAGTAATGTTTCACTTTGGACAAATTTTGCATTAAATAAATAATCAATTATTAATAATCAAACAAATTTAAAAACACTCGTTTTTCACAACATGTCTATTACACTGATAGTCATATGGACTTTCTACCTACACTCCGTAATTCAATTTGCTATCACTAGTTGGCGTATCGAAATCCTTGAGTTCCCAATGCATTTCCTAGTAACCTTTCAATATCCATTTTTCGTCAGTGTAACTTAATTTAATTTTTTTAATCAAAATTATAATTATTAATAAATTGGCACTTCTTCATAATTTATACGAAAAATGTTTTATAGGTTAGTTATTTTTATTTCAGATTTTATTTATATAGATATAAAATATTTACAACACATTTATGATATTTACGACATTTACGACATTTAAGTATTCAAGACACTTGTCGTATATAAAATCGAAAATTCGTGTCTTTACTCACCACTGCTGCTAACCATACTGATCTATGTAGAAGAATCACTAATCTATAATAGAAATAAATCGTGTTGGTACAACTACACTGAATCAGGGAATGCCCGAAGTTTTTTTTTATTAACAGTTAACTACCTTTAGTTTATTTCTTTATTCAATTATTCTTGAAACAATATATGTAGATACTTATGATTGTAAAAAGGGGAAAAATTACACTGAAATTATTACTTTATTTACAAAATAGCGTTCCTAATGTATTATAATCTTTTGTAGGAGAAAAAGGGAAATTAATATCAAAAGGAAGAGAGTAAACAGTTGATAAACACGGAACAAGTTAAGTTTTACCAAATTCAAGTAATTTTAATAAATATTGTAAACAATTTGCATTTTTCTTATTTAGTTCAACAACTTTTACAATTATTCTTTGTACTACATTTTCTATAAAAATGTACAAATCTAAGATATGTTAATTTTTCTCTATCTAAAATTAGCAACCAGTTTCTTCACTTTTTGATTTAATTTTACCAAATAAAGAATTGTACAGTTCATCTTTCGCTTGATTAGACCATACATCATTTATCGTTATAGGTGCCATAAAATTCAACAGTTTATTGTGTACATTGTATCGTATTCTCCTACCCTTGGTAGCCCTTGTGTCTATTTTTCTCTTCATTTTCCTCCTCATATTTTGTAACTGAATCCATTGTTTACTAAGCTGTATGGGATCAGTGATGTCAGCTGATTTATATTCAATCAAATCTCTTAAAAGTTGATGATAAAAATCATCGTCATCATAAATCTCGGAGTCGTACTCTTGGATTCTTCTACCCTCGTTATCGTCTTCCGTTGGCTCCACTTTGCCAATAATTATATACTCCGAACGTTTCAACTGAGTTCTTTTACGCAATTTCTCTTTATCATTTAAAGCAAATTCAACTTGTTTCAACGTAGTTTGATCCATTCCCTTATTTAATTTACCGCTAGCTATCCTCGTCTTTTCATTCCATTTTTGTATAACAGAATTTCTGTATTCCACGTACGATTTGTGATGTTCAGATAATATTCTCTCGTAATCGTTGAGTTTTAATTTTTTGCTGAATACATCTTTAACGGTATCTCCTATATCTTTACTGGATATCGACGCGTCCTCCTCTTCGTTCTCATCTTCCGTATCCGAAGGAATCTCTTCGTCCATCTCTTCGTCGGTATTCATCATTTCCTCGTCTATGCTTTCCTCGGCTTTTCTTTTTTTACTCTGTACAGATAAATTCTTCGTTTCTGGATATTGTTTTAGTAACAAATGTTGCATTTGTAGCATATTGTTTAATAGCAATTTTAATTTGCTCGTACTTTCATCGGTCTTCGTCGCGTACTCTGAATTTACTTTGAAATTTTTCCAATCATCAAATTGAGGCATTTGATTGCTGGTGAAAAGACATTTCTGTAATTTTATCCGTATCTCTAACAAATTTTCCCAGAGATTCAGTTGGCTCCTAACACAGTTACCCTTATCAATATCAGCTTTCACATTTGTATGGGACATAGTTTGAAAATCTGATTTCCGTTCTGTATCGGAACTACCATTACTATAGCTTTCATTTTCAGTATCAACTTCATCTTCACCGCTTAATTCGTCATTTGAATCGTCATCATTGTCGTCATCTTCGCCGCTTAATTCTTCGTTTAAATTCTCATTGTCTGTATCTTCGACGCCATCAGTGTCCACACTGTCACTGTTAGCAGCGTCGTTATTTGTGTCATCGTTACTTTCTTCTTCACTTTCTAATGTACTACGCGAAGTGGTGCTGTACGCGTCCCTTCTTGAAATCTTTTTACCCATATACCTGCGACATAAATGAAAAAAGATTCATCTAATAATTAAAATTATAATAATAACACGTGTTCGATGTATTTTGAAAGAAATAACATTCACCTTTTGTCCAATTGATCCAAGGGATCGACATTTCGTCGGCGTATCTTCGAGGCCTGAAAATTACTGTCGGAATCGTCGTTCTCCTCATAGTGATCGACGATTTTAGCTTTCGTATTCTCATCTTCGTCGTCAGAATCAAAATTTGTCGGTTTCGTAGTAACTAACGAATTTATTTTATCCGCTAAGGTTTTCTTCTTTCCTTTCGAAGCCATCCTTCTGGCGAAACACGCTGAATTGACAACGGCCAACACGTGTACGGTGCACGGCTAAATACTTATATACGTTCATGTAAATAAACATAACCTATACGCAGGAAAAATATCGCACCCTTTACTAGTAAAATTTCATTACATTTATGTTAAAACTTTTAAACGTGTATTAATAACTTGTATAGTTAATACACGAATAAAGCACTAGGTATATTTCATTGCAGAATAATTACATCTGTAAAATACTGTAAAATTGATAATTTCGATGTTCGATATATTTGAAGATCGATGATTGATAAATATTAATCGAGATTCGAGATAGTAATCGCATGAGAATTATCGATACATTTAATTTAATTCAATTGGGTTTTATTATGATTTCGAATTTCATTTTAATGAAGTAAGAATTACATACATACCTACCTAATTCATTTGTATTTATTTATAATTGGGATATTAATCGCATAATGTCTAAAATTACTTAAAAAATGCAAAGTATGGTATAAAAAAATGTTCATTTTATATTTACAATTTGTAATGCCATACAATATGTAACTAAACAAAAGTCATTTTAGAAGGAACCCACAAGTTCAGACCTGATCTGTGCTAATTGGTGACGAAACAAGATACTATTGGTTATACCACAAACAAACGCTCCCTCGGAGCCAATGAGCTCATTCTACATGCGTGAAACGGGTTCCTTCTAAAATGACATTTGCTTTATGTATATTTCAGTCAACATACGTGTCGTTTTGATTTAAACAAATTCCATATATACAATGTTTAAAGATATTTCTTTTATAGTTTACAATGTATATTAAGATTTTATTAAATCTAAGTACATAATCAATGTTGTATCAACATAATCCTGTATATTTTTTGCAATGTAATTATTAAATCGATTCTGAACGATGTACGAATAATTATACTAAATAATATGATAAACAGGCAAATACAGGCAATGATAATACTAATTGTAATATGCAAGCTGAAATGTGCTTCTGAAAACGAGACCAATGTAATAATATTTTTTACAAATTAATAACAATATCACAGCGTAGGTTTCTCGTCAGCTGGTTCTTCTTTTATAGGGTGACTACATTCCATTAACGCAGGGTTTGCCACTGCAATGATATTGTCCCCGCGCGAAGCTATTACCTAAATCCAACAAAATTGTCAATGAAATTAGTGAATAATTAGTGAATTAATGGATCCTACAGCATGGAAGTAGGGATATGAATTTTCTTATCACATAATGGTGAAACGAAAGTATAGGTATATACCTTAAGATTAAAATCGCTTTCTTTATCAGTATTATCTGCATCAACTTCATTAGTGTCCTGTAAATAAATAATGAATTAGAAAACACGGCTTCAAGAGCCGTGTAGACGACACAGCCCAGAGTTTTTAAAGCTTATTTTTGTGGAATAAAGTAAATGACGTTATTCCGAGCAATGTTGAAAAGCATATATAATTTCTTCGCTTACATACATGTATCGATGAAGACTCTTCATTGGAAAAGGATAGTTGACTATCAGAGTCACTAATCCCCTCGATACTTGCGCCGAACATACCATTGTTATTCTTCTTCCTCCAGACTGGACTAAAACAATGCAAATGTCTGAACATCGATATGCAGTTAGAAAATGAACGATTAATAAACTATAAGTCGCGAAGTCGTAAACGAAGTAAACATTTAAACAAAATTTATGTATGATTCATTTATTTAGAACCATCTGCGATTATATTAAATCCAATAAAACATGTATGCGAAATAACAATTAAGAGATGACCAAGTTCAAATTAATCACCTGGATGATCGATGCCTTCTGATCGTCGAATTATTAACATCCATTTCAGAACAGCGAAGATCCAACTCCTCCTAGAACAATGAACTGCTACAGACGACGGACATTGGATGTACGTATAACAAAAGATATCAAAGAAAGAAAAGATACTAGGTATCGAACTGCAATTTAAAATATTAAATTAAGCATACACAACTTGTCAGGACACCAGGTGCAGAACATAACATAGAGTCCTAACAAGTGCGGAAATACACAGTTGTGTTAATCTTTAATTAGAGGTTCAATTAAAAGGTATCATTGAGATACGAAACTGATTTTTAGCAGAAGAGTTCTACAATCAAGATTTGAAAGAGAAGTAGTAGTTTATATGCAATCAGTGCAAAGCCATGCATGTTATGCGAAAGCTATACTTGACCTTTCTTTTTTCTGTGCTTCGTAGTACGATATGTATCAACGAAGTGGTAGTTTACGTGTTGTAATTGTTTTGCGTGCTGGATGCATGGTTAGTGGTTAGCGCTCATGCGAGTGCAGTAGCTCGTTAATATGCCAATGATTCCAGATCGAAGTTATCACAAACGTGAAGTCCAATCAAGGATTTTGAAGTACATTTGTACACTAGATCCCTGCATCCATGTAGGATGCATAATCTATTCTATGACACAAGTTAGCTCTGAAAAATCAATACAATTCTTGGTATTTCTTCAGATCGTTGTATAATAATTTCTGAAGATAGATTTCAGTAGATTAGTTATTTGGTATTATACCCTATATACGTAAACTTAACACTGTTCAAAATGCTATTAAATGTTATTACGAGATCTTGATACGAAACAAACTAGGTATCCCGTTTTCTTTTATGCTCCTCACACACAAGTATACAGAAAGAAACTTTACTTATTTAACTTGCATCAAAATCCCTGACATTGTCCCAACTTTGTGATGATTTTGAACTGGTATCATCTGTATGCGGCTTATTTTTTTATGGTCGAGGCGAGCTAACCTGCGTCGCATCTTCATTCTCACCCTCAAGCTCGAGCTTTTGCCGTTTTATACGCTCGGTTTCGTTTTCTTCGCCATTTTCACGTGGCCTCGATACGGATAAACTAAAGCAGTTTAAACACAAGTATGACACTTGCCCGATAAATTACAGATGGACTGACAAAATTTAATATATCTAAAGAATTCAGCGAAGAAACAAGTTGAATATTCTAATAAAAATTTTTAGATTTCGTAGCTCCGTTGCTTTTAGTATAATCCACATTCACTGCTTCTGTTGCTTGTATTAATCTTCAGTGAACACGTCTTAAGTACGGTATATCATTAAGAACGCTTTATAAGAGCAGAAGATACTTACTAATGATTTTTTGAATAATGATACCCAGAATCTCTGACAACACGCCGGGCCAAAGGAAAAAGTTCATCTCTTCTAGTAAGAAGCGCAGGTACGAACCTGCATATTTGTGCAGCGGCTTCGTTTACTGACACTTCGTGCAATGTCAGCGGTTTCTCTGGTTTCCTCTTACAGTCAAACCTTCCATAAATTGCTGCATACTTTCGAATTTCTTCCATTCTGCGTGGATCACTATCCGGCATAGCCATTACCATCTGAAAAAAAAAGAAAAAAAAAAAAGGAAAACGTTAGTACGATGTAAAATGGGGAAAATATATCAACCGTTGAATGCGCGAATTAGTTACGTTCGTGTACCTCTAGATTTTTGCAAATTTTCTTTTTTACATTGTGTGGTTTTGGGTCAACAGGTCGTATAGTAGCGGCGAGCCTCTCAGCTGCCTCTGTGAGTCTTTGTATTTGTGATTGTAGAAGCGTCGGTGTTGGCTGCGTTGGACTTGCAGGCGCACCGCCACCTCCGCTAGGACTTGGTGTTGTGCCACTGCCACAAGACGATTCACATGTTCCTACCTAATGACAATAGCATCGTTTCGATAAATTTAGCCAGCTTTGTAATTGTTCCATCGATGCTTTATATAAGTTGAAGGATTCAATTATATTCGATAATGTACCTGTAGTACACCAGGGCTGTGAGAAGTCGTATAAGGCAGGGGGGCATTTGGGCTCGGGCTCTGTCGAAAGGTTGTCGAAGCAACTGGCGCTGTCACGCTTGTAACAGATACGATAGGGCTCGTACTCCTGCACGGTAACGGTGTCAAGGATACGTGCGATGAAACATAGGCTGCTGGGGTTGATGTCTGCGACGTGGTCGTAAAAACTTGAAGATTTTGTACTTGTGATCTAGGGCTCGCACACGGGAATCCTATGGCTGCAGGATTTTTGCACGTAGCGTTCGTTGGTACAACTGGTGTTTGAAAGAGCGCTGCGGTACAAAATTGAAAAGATCCTGATACATTAATAAATGTCCATAAACAATTACGTGGAATAAGTCAGTTTGCTGCTATGATACTTTACAAGGATTTGTAAGCCATTCTTGGAGAGCTTTTTGAAGTCTCCTGACGTGAAGAGGTTTGCTCGCCATACCGACTAGTGCCATAATTTCCAGAAATTCCTCTTCTCCGGCATCGCATAATTGTTGTACATCGTCACCACCTACGATATTTCATATAAAATTAGTTATCGACAAACAAAATATTCAATTACTAATAATAATTCTTCGAACTAAAACGGCTCGTTCGAAGGAAACCTATTTACCCATTTCTAGAAGCGTATCGTAATAGCTCAAGAGGGATGCACGCTGCATTACTCTGTACAGCTGCAGTTCCGCTTCGTTCTGAGGTACAGATGTCTGCACCACTATAATTTACAAAGAAAAAGAAAATGAAAGGATAATGTATTTAAATAACACCGAAACCTGATAGAAGGTATTAAAATCTTACATCAGTATTCCAAGAAACAAAAAGATTACTTATAACTGTAATCGAATGGAATGTGCTTGAATCTTACACAAGTACTGTGTTGAACACATCGCATTATATATATTCAATAGATTCGATAAATTTCAAATAGTATATGTATTTATTAGACGTTTAGTACATTAAATTCAAAAGTAGATTTTTGAACACATTAGCTACTATGAGTACCGTTCGAATCCAACAGAATAAACTTTCGAGTATCGACGCTGTTGATAATATACCCAACTACGTACTAAACTCAGTCTCGACACACAAATGCATGAAGAAGAGAAATCGACTGCAACAGTTCTCCTCGATAAACAGCGAGATCGCTAACAGCAAGCTATTTCCTGTACACAATTATTGATTTCATTTATTCTTATCAGTCCCTGGATACTTCCTACGCCCTATGGCATACCAAAAATAAGTGGCCAATTCTAAGCACAGAGAGCCGCATGGTGTGCAATGGTGTGTACGTTCTACGAAACATTTAGTTAGTATACAAACCATCGCACTACACGTATAATGCTGTTGTCTCGTAAGTGAATGAGATTGGGCCCGAGATGGCTGTCTCATTAGAAAGATCCACGTATCCCTTTGGTTCCCGTAGCTGGAGGGGCCAATGTCAGAAAAATCTCGCGGAACGAGTCACCCCGCCGCTGTCAGGGACTCACTCGCATCTCGGCCGGTGCATGTAAGCGTGAGACCGGGGCCTCAGGTTCGTAATAAGACCTGACCGCCAGGTTTTTCAGCCCCTCTCCTTCTGCGTTTCTTCTCTTCTCTCTTTCGTTCTCTCTTGGCTTCCTGTCGCTCTCTTTTTTTCTCTCCCATCCGTTCTCTCTCTCCCTCTTTCCCAGCCTTTGGTTTTATCTCCCTTCCCACTGTTTTAATTTGTACCTTCCATCCTCTTCGTCGTTCCTCGACGGCTCTTTCTTCGGGACACTCTTCGCGGCGATGCCATGCCAGAGAGCGGTACCGGTATTAATTTATACGCTGTACGTGTGTGCACGCCGCTTTTTCTCGCAGTTCCTCGAAATTTGCAAGAAACTAGTCCTGGACACCCTGGCGGTCCGACCGCATACTGTTTCGCTGTTGCTGAAGCGACAGCCTCGTCGCTAACTAGGTATCGTCAAACAGGGATCGACGAAGGAACGATAGATTCTTTGGTGTAACAAGAAGGAAAAAAAAGGGATTCTTCCGCTTTCATCTATGTACTACCTAAATCCATGATTCTATTCGTATATATAACATAAAGTGACCAGTCCCGCATTTCAGCCCTTTGTCCCGCACTGAAAAAAAGTCCCGCATTGGACATGTAACCTTTTACATTTTCGAAGTGGCATAAAGTTACTGTTTCCTCTACTGTTTCAATGTATTTACTTATGTATTAAGTATACTTTTATAAACTGCGGAAACGATCTCCTCACGGATCTGTGGATCGTTTTTTTTTTTGCTTGCTAGCTTGCTTGCTTGCTTGTCCCGCATTGAAACAGAAAATATCTGGTCAGTTTATTATAACAGCAATTTGCAAGTATCGTTTAAAAGTGTATCCGGAGTACTGCGCTTTTCAAAATCGTTCTGTTTAGGGACATTCTGTAGGAGTGTATATAGTTGGATAAAGTTTAATTCACATGAGATTATTTTACAGGCGAATATAAAATAAGGAATTTAATATTTCAATACATCTCAATTTTGGCTCGCATATCAAGTAAAATTTACTCAACTACACCCTTTTGTGACTCCATGATTTTTGAATGTAGTTTATCTTCCCCCCCTTCTAAAAATTACTTGACGACATTTTGTAAATCTGACCCCATCTCCCAGATACCACGTGACACCGTAAAGACATTTTTAAGACGTCTGTTTCAGATTTTCAAGACGTCTGGGAAAGCCTTAAAGACGTTTTTGAACGTCATTTGTCAGGAAACGGTACATCTTTAAGACGTGTTTGACTTACGGTCT
Source organism: Andrena flavipes (assembly GCA_963971345.1). Classification (NCBI taxonomy): domain Eukaryota; kingdom Metazoa; phylum Arthropoda; class Insecta; order Hymenoptera; family Andrenidae; genus Andrena; species Andrena flavipes. The sequence continues at coordinate 3,150,887 of OZ020480.1, forward strand.
GGGTAAGGAGAAAAGAAAAAAGGTAGCGGTGACGGGAATCAAAGAACCGACACCTTCAGCTTACGAGGCAACCGCTATTCGCAGATAACCAACAAACTTTCTTGTAAACACTTTCAATTTCTAGGTATATAACCAGTATTAATTGTTTATAAAAAAACCGACCCCTAGATTCATTCCTTGGAAATTTCACATTCATCTTAAGGGCACTTCCCGGTCAAATCGCGCGAGAACATAAGTGACTTTTATGACTTTTAAGAGATTATAGATTCGACCCGTTTGTATTTTTTTATTTCTTTTTATATTTGTCCCCGCATAACTTCTCGGCAAATGGACCGATTTCGATGATCTTTTTTTTATTCGAAAGAGGATTAATAATAAAAACTAAATAAAACTAAAAAGTTAAAAATAAAAAAAGATAAAACCGACTTCAAAAAAGTAAAGAATAATTTTTTCCCTTATTTAATCTGCGACTCTCATATTTTCTAAGTCAGTGCCTCATAATTTGCACTGTGTAAATTTGGCGCCGACTTAAAAAATATGAGAGTCGTAGAGGGAGAAAATTATTTTTTACTTTTTAGTGTAATTTTATTTTTTTTTGTTCCTTATGTAGTTCCTTAATTACACATGTCTCGCAGACGTCTGTCCTATGTGGGATAAGGTCGTCAGACATTCAAATCAAAAACAGATGTAATAAAATAAATTAAAATAAAAAAAAGTTTTAAAAACAAGCTTTTATTAAAATGTACTAAAAAAGAAAAATAATTTTGTTACCGGCCTAAATGACTGCCTTAGAAGAATTCCCATATACGACCAACAACAAAAGCGTGAGTCATGAATATTGAAATGTCGAGAAAACACAAGGAATCGATTCACGCCACTTTTGCCAAGATCCGATGAGAAAGGCAGAATTTTAGGTTTGTCACTTCTTAAGGGACAACATTGTACGACCCCCCCGTGGTCTCGAGGGTCGAAGTCCTCGAAACCCAATCAAGGCACGGCTTATCGGCGGCATTGGCTTTGAAGACTCTAGCGAGAGGATAACCCGTTACCTGCTTCCCTGATTCCATAATCAATATTGTATTGTCATCGAAACTACGTATGTGTGCCAAATTTCAAGTCGATCGGACACGGGGAAGTGGGTCAAAATTAGCTTACAAGATTTCATCCTCACAAATCTAACGAACAAACTCACAAGTGAAGCTAAATAAAACGGTCGTCTTTAAGACATCTTATGCTATTTGGGTTCCAGCCATGTTCGCTCCATTTGGAAAGCCTACTAATTTCTAGGGCTTCCCCCAAATAGAAGCTCCCCCTTGCTTCCCTCCGGAAACAAATCGAAATCGCGTATAATACACCGTTTTCATATTTTTTTATATAGTTACACACATATAAGCCTGTTAGAAGCCAAATTGATCAGCTCCATAAAATAAAAAGTACACAAAGTGGATAAATTAAGCAGTAATTATGCGCCCAAGTATAAAAAATGTAGAAATTTACTGAAAGTTGAGTCGATCGATTCACTATATAAATGGAAAACTGTAGCTGTATGAATTAAAATTGTCGGAGAACTGTCCCTCTCACTGATGCATGTACCTGCTCAATGATTTTAATGGTAATGGTACACCGCATCCCTAATTTATCCCCTAGAGCCTAGATCGCCGATCCGAGAAGGAATTCCTCCGCGAGCGTTCCCACATCCCTGGAGCACAGTTTTGTTAATCGGCCAGATGATAGAAGTACAGCGGTAAGGCGCAGGGAGTTCCGTGTCTATGGAATCGTTAATCCATTCTCGAGGAGTATGCTACCAGCCTCCCATCGGCGCTCCTCTTCTTCCGATCAAATGGAATAGAAGGTATACCTGTGACCGACAGTCTAGGCCAGGCAGTGCATTTACATAACAACTTTTTTGGCAGAGGATAATCGTTTTTGTCAGCTGAGAGCACGCACGTCGGAGGGGGCAGAGTCGCCACGGCATAGCATCCAATACCGCGCACCAGGGACGCGCTAAGAAAAACCTGATCCCACTGCCGTGGCCTCTTCAGCATCCCTGGGAACGGCGACGCGTGTGCCTCGCCACCGAGTTTTCTCCTCTATGCCCCACCGTTCACCGTCGTCCCCTTTGTTTTTCGGCGTACAAGCGGATGACACGGCCTGCTACAGTTGCGCTGCCATCGAAACATTGCTATACGCTCGACGTAGGTGCAGTTGAGTTCTTCTTCTTGCACGGCGTCGGCAATGGTAACGTTCTCGAGGCAGGGTCACGTAGTGTCTGATGTTTGGTTATTGTGACTCGTTCGGTGGCTTCCGGAGTCTTTTTTTTTCTCCTCTTGTCCAGGCGACGCTATGCACTTAGCTGGGCAACTGGCAGCACAGGACATGCAGTGGTAATCAAAGGAAAGTTTAAGTGCCCGTACGCAATCCTTACTTGGTATGATATGAGATACGAGATAAAAAAAGGGGTTAGCTAATCGGAAGTGGAAATACGATATTGAACTTGAATTTCTCACGAGATTATTGGAGATTATGAGATTTATCGATGATTATGGCAAATGATTGATAATCATAGTGGAAGAGTAGGACGAGTACCTAGGTACAGAAGACTTATGGATGGCAGTGTTTTATATACGGGTTTACTAATCATTCCTCCGAGTTATTGAATGAATGTTTTGATTGATAACTCCGGCAGCCACTTTGAATGTGTATTATTCTTCCTAGTAATCCGCTTTAAAGTCCCAATTTAACCAATGTTTGTTTAACTCTATCTAACAATAAGCCATCATCTTCTCCTCGCTAAATTCAGAAACTATTTAATCCACGTGAAAGCTTAATTCGAGCATAAATCGAGCATAATTCTCATCCCAACCGGCGCTGACTTAGGTACCCATACCTACTTAAAAGAATATTTGAATTATAATCTATCCGCGAGTATCTCGCTTACGCCGTCAACCGACTCAAGGCGAAACCGACGTGTCCAGAAGGAGCTACACAGAGTTTTCCTTCAGGAGCACCGTCGAACGTTCCAACAAGGATCGATAAGTCGTCCTAGATAATGGATAGGGAAGAAGGAGGGCTAGATGGAACGTGTAAGTGAAGACCAAGAAGAAGGAGAAGCCGCAGACTCCGTAGGCAAAGAGAGCAAGGCTAGAGGCTATACCAGAAGCAACGTAGCCAACGGCGGGGAGGGGGTGGTCCAGGGTGAAAGACGTCCTCGGCGAAGAGGAGGCCAGGGGTGAGAGAACGAACGAGTGGCATAGCTTCTTTGTCCGATAGCTCACGGGTTCTCTTCCGATGGCGGGCAAAAACGGGTCTAGTTTCTTAGAAGCGCCCCGTTCTCGCGCGGCGGAGGCAGAGGCATCGTCGGCAGCAGCAGCGGTTAGTATTTCGCTTTTTGCTGGCATTGTAATCAAGGAAGGGTTAGGCGAGTTTTTGTCTAGCGCCTGTGCCGCCGCTTGGACAAAACACCGGACAGATGGACTGAGTCGCCGTTTTCGATTCCCCTACCTTCCCTTTCTAGCCCCCCACCCCCCACCCCCCCCCCCCTCCCCTCGGCCCGAGCCCCTCTTTCCCCCTCGCCGCGCGCTACGCCTCCCTTCGCGTGGTTTACCCTGTTCCTCGGCTATCCCCTCCCCCTCCCCCTACCCCCCCCCCTCCTCTCGGCTATGCTCTCTCAGCAGCCCTCTTTTTATCAGCAGCCACGACCACCCCTTCTCGTCGTTTCACCTTAACGTTTTCGTTCTTCGCCGCTCAGCACGCTCCTCCTTCCACCGGTACACCACCTCCAAGCGTCTCTAGGATACTTGCAGCGCACCTATCCTGGCTAATTAGACATTTTCTCCTGAAACAAATGTACCTTGTCGAACTGGAAACACTCGAAACCGCGTCGCCAAAGGAGAAGCGGTCACCACCGGGGCGAACATTTTTCGTTTGGACGGAATTGGATAGAAAACGCAAAGCTTGGGAATTTTTATGAGAAGTATTTTATGCAGATTGATAGCTGTACCACCCTAATCTCCGCGACACTTCTTCTTTTCTGGTTTCAATAGAGGGTGGTAAGAGAGAAAGTTGCGACGAGATGTAGTCAAATTCGTGATATTGTAGTAAGCGGATATTTATTAGGTTCCTAAGTATCTACTTACATTGACAAATCTTTTGCAAACACTTGCGCGAATAGACTACCAAGTCTGAAGAATGTTTTGCCTAAACGACTCACAAAAGTTGATTGGATATCAGATCAGAAATTTGTGGCCAGTGTTTCGTTTTGCTGCATGACGTTTGAAATTTGAAAGCAAATGATAACGCTAGGACAGCAGCTTTATTAGATCATAAAGCGTTAAAACAGAAAGTTCATCTCATAAAACTAAGTATCTCGAGGAGAGATATTGTCTGTTAGATTATCCAACAATCAAGTTTGTACCTATGGCTTTGAAACACCCTGTATTCTGATCGTTACAGTTCTGAACACTCAAGAACGCCGCCATGTAGGGTTGCCACACGTCCCACTTTCGATTGGACAACTCTGCAATCGCTAGAATATGTCCTACATCCTACTACTATATAGGTATAATGCTTAAAATGCTTAAATGTCTTATCTTTACCGTTTTAACTTGGGATTAATTTTGCTCGCTATATTGTATATTATGATAAGTTGTATCATAATCACGAGGGACGTGGAAATTGAACTGTCAGTTCTGTACAACTTATGGATGCATAATTACTCCCAACTAAATGCAAATCCTAAAGAAAATTAGCTAATTTTAAATTTCTTTGGAAATATAAGAACCGGTGCAAGCTTGTTAAGAGGTGCCAGAAATGATTATTAAAATATAAATTTAGGCATTAAGAATCGTTGCTTAACGATATATCTTATTATTCTATAACTGTTATTATAGATATATTATTACACAATTTACCAATTAATATACAAATATATCATATTCAGCGAAGTAAAATGTATAGTGTATACGTTATGATTTGATATTTTTTTTATTTATAACTGTTCTATTTGAGACTTTTCAGCGTGTGGCAGTCCTCCCTTCGGGAAGCAACTAGCATGAAAACAGGGGTAGGAGATTATGCCGGATTGGGTCTTAGGGGTGGAAACGTATTTTCCACGGGGGAGGTAGCTGTACCTGGATCGACATTGGCTGAGCCTGGGCTCGCTTTTTGGGTACACAGGGTGGGGCCCCAATTCCAACCTCCGATCGGGGGCCAACCGCCATCGTTTCCATCCCCCTGTTGCTTGCAAACTCGTGACCCTTCCTTCAATGTATTTTGAAGCATGGTCGGTCGACTGTTCATGCTTGCCACGCCATCGAAAAAAATTCTTGGCCGTTGAAATTCTACGTTAGACCGTCTACTAAGCAGACATCAGTTGACAGTTCAACCATGTAAGCGATGTTAGCGATTCAACAAACTATCTTACAAACATTTCCAACCCTTTGTTGTCTAAGATTCGCAAAATCAAAAACGAAACAGAAAAGGATCGTCATCGTCATTTTTACTTATATCATAAGAACGAAGAACTTTCAACTCTGTCAAGTTATGAGTATTTTTTAATTTGTATTTTTAAAAACAATAATAATTGAGCAGTTGTTTTTGAAAGTGGTATAAGTCCATTTATTCCTATTTAAGGGTTTGCGTTTGAATCCGCTTAAAAATAGTCGTATAAGTTAATCAATTCAGGTAATGTTTTTAATATTATAAACTTGTTAAATTTTATTATGCAATAATAATCAATAAAAATGTTAAAGAAAGTAAACGATTTTTTAACTATAAATGGACTTATACCACTTTCAATAATAATATTATAGATATAGAATATAACCAATAGCAATTTCAAATTTATAAAAAAATAATAATTAAAATGAAGACATAGGTGTCTTTATTACTTACTTACTTCGTTATATTGTAATGAATTTATAAATAAACAAGTATGAAAAGTAAATTACTTCGTTAAGACAACTAATAATAACAAACTTCATATTTCAATCTTATTTCTCCATTACACTTAGCATAGTGAAGTATTTTTGCCAAAAACATGGACCTATACCACTTTCAAAGAAAACATTCCTGCGATAACATTTTATAGTACAACTTTTTTTATATTAATTTATGAGGATATCGTACACCATTGACTATGTGATTATTAATATAAAAAAAGGATATCTATATCTCACTAAAACTACCGTTAAATCATTTTTCCAAAAAATGGACTCATACCACTTTCAAAAACAACGGCTCAATTGTAAAATTTGATTTATTCATTGCATCGTATTCAGCTATTTCATTTTTTTTTTCATCACCAGATAGCACACATTTTAACGTCCGCGATTTTTTTTACATATTGTATTCAATAAGTTCCTTGGTTCGTCAGTCGAACGAGTACTTCAACTTTCGCTCTTTTACTAAGATTATTGACAGTCAATAATATTTTACGATCCCAACGTAAATCCAAATAAATACTTCCAATTCGTTTGGATAATTTCCATCCAACTCTTGGCTCGCATAATTTAAATCAGTATAACCAAAAAAGAAAAGCAGATGAAAGGTCAAATCTAAAAAACTACGCATTTCAGTGTGTTTTTGTGAATAATAATATTAAATATAGTAACGGTGTCCCGCATATACATATACCTGACCATCCTCAATTTTTCAATACCTATCCTTTTACATATCAAAACAAATTCCACTCGCCTGACATCAGTGTGGCAAAAGAAAAGAAATAGATATTTTCTTATACCATTGGTCTTTTAACAGCCACCATAGAGCATTGTTTTCGTCGTGAATCGAGCGAAGAAAAAAAGAGATTGGTGCCAGAATAGTAACAGAATGCTTCCATTACTCCAAGTCGAATAAAAAAAAAAAAGAACACGCGTGGAACTGCATATTTATTTGACGAATGGAAAAATTCGTGCCCCGTCCATTTTTCGGCGATTTTGAGAATCTACCTATGACCCGTTTCGGTTCTATTCGATGCGGAATAGCGCGGACGGAAAAGAGGAAGATGCTCGATCGAAGTTTGTTCACTGTTTGTGGACCGATGGCGCAAAAATGGATGATATCTCGACCAAGAAATAAAATGCACGAACTTTCGCGGAGAGAGAACAAATGAAAGAGTTCGGAGGTCGACCGAGAATGTACGAAAACAGACAGGGTAAAAAGTCGCGCGACAGGCTTCGAACGAATAAACAAGAATAAATCTGGATTCCATCGTGAATAGTGACCAGTTTAACGATATAGGTAGGTACTTGCAGGATGCAAAGGCTTTGCATTCTACGATCTACATACGCATCGAAGGAATTGAAAACAAGCGACCAGCCGCAACCTATCAAAAGTCCACGGAACTCTTTTTTAATTAATAACAGTGGTCGCTTATAAAACAATAGTTCACTTATTGCAGTAAAAGTCCATTCATTTTATAAAAGGTCAGACTACATTCTTGATGAAGGTATTTTCGAGACATGGAAATATGGGATGAAGCACGAGAAGAATATAATTTCTCGCAACAACGACTTCGCAGTTGAAAATATGTGGTTCAGAAATTTTAAGAAATCAATTCATTTTTTAAGCATATATTGATATTACAAAGAATTCCATCGTCGTGTCGTACTATACCTAAATAGGTAGGTATACATATGTAGTACCTAGTGATTAGGATAATGAAGTTTCTGCTAATATCTTGGAAAAGAAATTACGTTGTAAAGGGTATTACTTTCTTTCGCTTTGAATTACCACTAGGAAATATTCCTTCGTAGATGATAACTAGATTAAAAAGAATGGAATACCTAGGTACATCGTGAAATTAGGGAGGAAACCTTTCTCACGGGTATCCCAGTAAGAATAAATGATTTTTTGAGCAAGTTTTTTCGTGGACCGGCTGAAGACGAAGCAAAGGGTTGCAGTGCTTGTTCTTACCCAAGATATAATTTTTTTTTGAGAACATCCTTCGTACCCCATTTGTTATAATTGTAGTCTTTTCCTAACTATCTCGTTCCGATGCACTGAATGCCTGTCAATAATTTTTTTAGACTCGCATAAGATTCTGAATTTTAAAAACCAAACTATTTACTTAACTTCCTCTAAGCTTCTGGCTATAATCAGCGATGTATTTTGCAATTTGATTGCAGGGGCTGTGAATAAGTACCTACCTAGCACAAATCATAGAGGACACTATAAAAATGAAATATTCTTAAGCGTCAGGGGGGTAGAATTATGCAACAAGAAGAGAGACCACAGCAGTGGGTAATAATCTTCAACCAAACTGTTTTTCATTAATCTAGAACAACATTTAATAAAATTTGTACCAATACATATTTACAGAAATAGTGTATCTAAGGCTTTAGTAAACTGGATGGTGCACGTTGATTACCTGGAATCTGGATCGACAAGTGTTACATTTCTTTAACAATTTCTACCATGCACCATTCTTATTGTGACTCTCTAAACATTACAAGTTACTATTTACTTACAAAGCCAACACGTTAATAAAAAAAAATTGTTAATAATACCTTGTTTCTTCTAATAATTGAAAAGTGCACGCAGCTTCTCCTATCTACTCAAATATCCTTGTAAATAATACATTGGTCCACTCATTTTCGACATAACATCAACATCATTAAAAAACAAGTTTGGTTGAAATCGGCTACTTTATGAAAACGACAAAAATTTCGAGCTAAACGAAATAGATTCGAGGGGCTCGAAAAAATCGAGTTACCCAAAACACATTCGAGCTGCTATAATTGCGACCCCCCACTCCTTGTGATTCTCCAGCCATGATTAATTATATGGGACAAATACATGCCACCAAACTGTTGAAAAATAGTATTCATACGTATCGTCGATGTTCCACTCGGTTCGTGAGAATTTGCTCTCACCAACGCTAATTATAAATGGAGACCCACGAATCCCTCCTCGATTCACCCTGTCCGTCAGAGTTCACGGGGTCGAAGAGACTGATAAAAAGCATCGAGAGAAAAGCTTCCACCGCCAGGACAAAAACCGCCTGAGAAAGGAGGTGATCAGACAGAACCCACGGGGAAAGAATGAAGCAGATCAGACCAGAGCAGACGAGAGAGAGAGAGAGAGGGGGGGAGAGAGGGAGGGGAGAGAGACAAAGAATTCTTTCGTAGGTATTTGGAGTTTTTTTCTCTGGGGTCGGGCCTCTTCTCAGTTTTTTTTTTCACGGTGACTGACGTAAAGGGTAATGATGATATGCATATGCTGGAAGAGTCGGAGAAGCGAGGCCGGGCCGGACAAACGGGTTCGGTGGAAACGGAGCACACATGCGTTTTATTATTCTCTAATCCAGCTTTTCCCGCGGTGTTCGACAGGTAGAATCGGCGCGGGCGCAGCCCTGCATCGCTCCTTGGGATTATCGTTTAGAACAAAAAAGGCCGGGGAAGGTAGGCGCGAAAATAGGGGACAGTTGTGATCCCTACTCCACCGGTGCAGCGATCGGACGCCTCTTAATTTATTCGCAAACGAAATTAAGACGGGGAGACTCCCTTGTGGGAATACTCCTGATCCTTCGGAGGAAATGATCGCACTATGTAAATGTATACGTGTTTATGTGCCCATTGATGGACATATTCTCGAGTCATTTTCAGATAGATTTTTTTCTGTTTGTAGCTTTAATGTCGCGTCGACTGCATAGGTCGTTAGCGACTATACCTACGTATCAGTTTAATAAGATCTTTTTTTTTCTACATGGTTCTTGTATGCCGTCGAAGGTTCTGATGTTTTTACGCGGTTGATTATGTTTTCCTTGATACGATATGAATGTAACTGTGCCGGTAGGTGCAACAGTTTCTTTTCATGTACAATAGAAACTGTCATTACCCATACAGCACACTCTCGTTGCAGCGAAGTTGCAGGAGCGTTGCAGTGCAAGATTGAAATGTTGCCGCGGCGTTGCGGCAATATTGAACGCGAACGGTATTGAATATGTGCAGAATCACAGAAGTACAAAGCCCGTATTACTTTTTCTCACAGAAAATTTTTTCCATCAAGGAGATCGACGAACCGGCCAACCTGTAGCATCGTAGGCGAACACTTTACTGCCACAGCTACAACCGCTGATTGATAAGCCTGCTAACATATCCGAACTTAAAACTTTAAACTCAAATTATTAAAAAACGAAGGCTCATTTTGACAAACTCCATTGGGGTTTTGTAACACTATAGGTATGTGCTGCAACTTCCACCCTGTGTTATTCTACACATTAAAATATACAGGGTGAGTTACCTAACGTTTGAGCTCAAAATATCACCGTTGTCTTTAATGATGATTGCTTAAAATTTGCTTTGTAATATTGCACGAAAACGTTCCTACAATATTCCTGCAACGTGACGGTAACATTTGGCAACGTTTCCACAACTTTATTACGGCAATGTTATCACAACTTTCCTGTAATGTTGCTGTAACGATCCTGCAATATTGCGCAACGTTGCTTAACTTAAAATATTTCCGTTGTTTTTAACGATACGAGAAAATGTCTAAGGAAGAAAATGTTTGCTTCGGGGAGACAATTATTCTGGGGGAAACGATTTTTTTTTCAAATTCATATTTCCCGAAAATTCAAGATCATCGATGTTTTTTTTCTAATGGGATAATGTATTTTCATTAATGTAACGTTATTGCCAATAAAAATACAAATTCAACCATGTATAATATGTTCTCCCTTTTGTCTAGCAATAGTTTGCAAAGATAACAGAAAACGGAAAGTTTGGTAAATTTCATTTGCCGCATATTCGACTTGATAACAATCGATTTCAAACGCTTTAAATGCCTGAATGTAATTGACTGACACAAATATTAGGGATGCACAGTGCACACGCAGCTGCTTATTTTAACGAACTCTTTGGTTCCGCTTGTGTGCCCGTCCGACGTTAAAGGGATGCCCGAATGTAATCTGAATACCATCAAGAAACTGCGCGATCCGTGGGTGGATGCACTCGAATACCCGGTTAATTTGAACGTCAAACGGAAACCAAGATCCCTACGACTTGGGAAGGCACATTGAAAGGAGAATAAATCCCTTCGAAGCACATCCTTCTTCCCCGATTGCATCAATTTATTATTCCTTATGTCAAACTAAACGCCCAAAAAGTTAAAGATTTAGAAAATCACGGATAACTCGACGACGAGAGAAGAGAAAGTGTATCTATCCTAATCCTACGTGGGATTAATCTTAACAACACCAACAACAAAAGTTGGGTACATATACATATATATACATATATATATATATATATAGGTACTCGAGATCCAAGTAGTTTTCAAGTAACTTGCGTCCGTTTATACCTTCATATCAAGCGTTCAAAGTTTCTACCTTGGACCTAAATGTTAGCTTGTCAATCTGAGAAAGGTGATTCCTTATGCAAGACCAAATCGAAAATGTAGAATGAAATTTCTGCATGCGAGCCTTCGTTTTCGAAAGAATAGAATTTGAAATTTTATCTGGTACAATTCAAAATTAAATTAGTTTCAGCGCACCGGTTCGGTCAATTTAAAACTATTTTTAAATTATATTTTAAATTGACCGAACCAGTGCGCTGAAACTAATTTAATTTTGAATTATCAGCAGAGTTGATCAGTAAATGACTCCTCGTGTAGGTATACGTACCTAATTGTAAGTTGAAATCTTAGAATATGTATCTTTCTTCGAACGAGGGTTTGTTTTCAAGTAGATCGGTATAAATGTGAATTTACGAACCTTCAAACTCGACTTTCTCAAAAACTAAGCCTGCTTTGAACATAAATTCTATAATCTAAACTTATCGCTATACAAGGATTAGGTATATAAAAACATTCTATTTTCGTTCTACATTTTCGAGTTATTTCTTCTCAAGGAATTAATTGCCCTATGCCCTGTTGCACCATCCATTCTTGCCCACCTTTAAACAAACCGAAATGAGTCGCGTAGGTATTTGGAATACACCCCGTGTATCGTACACGTACTTAGGTGTGTACGTAGCTACGTTATAAATGTTGAGAAAGCGGGTCAGCAACATTATTTGTTTAGATCGGAAATGTTGTAATCGTAAAATAATAGAAGCCAAGGCTTGCGAACTTAAGAGACTCCTCTGCGATGGACATGGCTGGAGGAAGGGAGAAAAACTCTTGGCTCGATAAGTTCTAAGTAAGCGCGGGAATCCAGATAACTTGCCGTAAAAACATCAACATTTTTTGTCAGGCTGCATAGCAGTGGAGCGAGCAAGTGGCTGTTTTTATCAACGTTCGAGCTGAAATTTATGGCACTCTGAATTATTCCGGTGTTTCGAGTAGGCTGTCTCTAGCAGGATAATTCTACGCCAACGCGCTAGCTATTCCTCCATTTCAATTCAAAAAGTAGGTATTAACATTTCCACCCGGTCGAGGTATCCAATAAATAAATATAAAAGAAAAGAAGGACAGCAAATTTAACTACGTTAGAATATACATATGTATATCGATTCTACAACGGATCTTACAAAACATTCGATTCTCTCGAAAGGAGCTGCACAGTTAGGAAATACTTCAAGTGTCCTTTATGCAATCTAAATTTCTCGGCAAAGATTACGAAGCATCGTCTAACTCATTGTGGGGCAAAAAAAAAATTGAAATCGAGAAAGGGAAACGAAGGAGAAAAAGAATCAGCCATTTTTGGTCTCCAAGGGTGCGTTCCGATTCACGCAGTGAATGTATGAAATTGGTGGCATCGTATTGGTGGCATCGTACGATTCCCTAGAATTTCTCTCGCTTGCCACCAATACGATGCCACTTCCAGTGCAGCGAGCGGTGCAGCAAACGCAGAATTTCAGAGGAGAAGCAGTCACTGCTCTCGCGCATGCGTATTTCATTCTACAATCTTTGATTATTTGAATTTCTCTTTAATTCCAATAAAGAAATTCAGCCGATAGAATTTAATGAAAAGTAATAAATATAATTAATTCTCTCATGATTACAATGGACACTTTTCTACGTTGTTACGTCGAAGAAACTTGATCTGCGCTGCGATCTCCGCACTCGCTGCGTGAATGGTAACGCAACCCCAAGATATAACCTCTTTCTCTCGTAATTTCAAGTTTTGGAGAAACGCCGAGTAAAACCGCGAGCCAGCGGTTTTTTGCCATTCCCGCTGGTCAACTCTACACGCTTATACGGTTACCAGCGATGGCTGTTCGTCGCGTAAGAAACGGGCAAAAAACCGTTCTCGCAATACTTGCTCGCCGATGGCGGAAGAAAAAGAGATTTTTTGCGCGGCGCGGCCGTTTTTGCTGGTTAGCCGTGACTCATGCCTCTTCCTATCGCAAGTAGACAAAGCCCATCCACTGTGCGCACCTACACCGCTTGCCTCTGTATTCTATACTAGTACACACACTTATCTGATGCTTCCTCGAACGTTTTTATTCGTGTAAAGTGTAAAGTGTAAAGAGTATTATACTCGACTAATACGAGCTCCTGGAAAAAAGTATATTTCCGTCAGTTCTGTGATTTCTGAGGGATCCTTAGCCTTCGCGTGTGAGAGCTAACAATAATAACAATGAGTGTGGCTACGCACTATCGGTAACTTAACTCGAGAGGAATTATTGAAGTTTAAATAGTTCGGTGAAAGTAGCGGTAAAATAATTCAAGATGCAATGGTGCACGTGTTTCTCGACATAATTTCAAAGAGGATCGAATTAAAAATTCAATAAGCATTCTACTTAGGGTGCTTTAGATAGATGATAGTTTTCTCAGGTGTTTGATATTTAGATTATCATCTGGAGTTTCATATTTCTTCCATCGTTCGTATACATATTATTTCCTAATTGTTTCAAGTGATTTATTATACTGTACTAGTTGTATTAAGTTTTTTTAGTGAAAGCAATTCTATTTTCATGCTACAAACGAGATTTAACGCTCAAAACAAAGTTTCATTTCGCTCTATTGTATTATTCAATGAATAAAATTCAATACAAGGCGTTTAAAAGATAGTATACATCTCTGTTAGTTATATGGACTGTTGTTGCTCGAAATTACTCAGAAGTAATACGAGTACGGTGATAAACTTCGTATTCCTGCCGTTATAAAATAAAAGATAAATAATGCTTATATAAGGTGTCCCAAAATAAGGGGTATAACCAAATGGGAAATAAAGTTTCCTGGTACGAACTCTATACGTATAGGGTTCGTTCCGATTCACGCACGGAGTGCAGAGATCGCAGCGCAGCCACTGCGCGCATTCATATAGTTCCGTTCCGTTACTGCGGTTCATGCGTTCTTGAAATTTGAAAATGATACTATAGAGAAAGAAATGTTTACAATAACCTCGATACTTGCCGTTTAGAATCGGAATTAATATACAAAACACTCGGACAGATTATGTTTGCCTACAAATTGACATATTCGAGAACAATATTCGAAGAATACTTTCGATAGATAATAAGTATGTAATTATACATTTGTATTAAAGAAAAGCATCAAATGAAGTATCTTCAAAATAATAACGTAGAAAAGTGTCTCTATTGGAAATAGAGAAATTCAAATAATCAAAAATTGTAGAAACAAATACGCATACGCGCGCGCGCGCGCAGTGACTACTCCTCTGAATTTCTGCATTTGCTGAACGCTCGCTGCACCGGAAGTGGCATCATATTGGTGGCAAGTGAGAGAAATTCTAGGGAATCGTACGATGCCACCAATTTCCTGCACTCACTGCGTGACTCGGAACGCATTCAATTTTAAAAATGCGCGGGATATCCGCGCGCGCTTCACAAAATATTTCTCTCTTCTGCGTATCACTGTCGAAATTATGTAGAAAAAGAAAGTATCCTTTCGTCAGAAATTATTATTGCAACATTATACTACTATTAATATTAGGAAGACTCGTGCGAACAAAATTCATTTTACATTCTCGTCTAATTATTTCAAAATTATCTCTCTAATTTCAAATTCGAATAATTATATCATATATCTCTCTCTGTAAATTAATCTGCCTAAAAAAAATAGTGCGTTGCTTAACGCTTTGAGTGAGATGGCTATGCACTTACCTATACTTATATGTAAGATTTAATGACTGTGTAAAGTCTATAATGACGGATTATCGCGCACCGTACGCTAAGGGCTCGATTCTCGTCAGCGTAAGAGTTGAAGGGAAAATAAACTACAGAATGGGAGACTTACGCGTGCCGTTGACATTTCTGCTGAGTATCTTCGGTACAGCGGCGTTAACGGCGGCGACAGAGGTGACAGCTGAAACAGTAGGGACTGTAGGGACAGAAGGGACACTGGACAACACGGATTGTTGGTGTTTAGTCGGCGGGCTCGCCACAACGACCACGGGATTCTGAATGGCACAAGTGGCGGACGTGAGAGCACCAACTCCACCAGGAACTGCGTTAATCGGCGCTGTCGGCACTGGAGAGGGCGTCCCGATGCCGCTGGTGGTGGTCACCGTCACTGTCGCTTCCTCCGTCGCGGACACGGCGAGCACGCGACTCTCCATCTTCGGAATATCTGGCACCACTCTTCTTTCCCTCGGAGGACAACGACAGGCCCTACCTTGACGTTTCACACTCACAGCACACGAGGAACAACGTTTATCGCGTTCCAGCGCATCGAAATGTCCACGCGTTTAACGACTCGACACATTCGGTGCCCCCTTACATGTCTCTTGCGAGTACGAGTGCCGACAACTCGATATTGGCTGGCGCGGATTCGTGATGATAGATCGATCGCTCGATCGTCATAATAGCGAACGATAACGATAAAAGTTGACGCGGCGGATTGCTGATTGATCGAAAATCGCGTTCGAACGAGAAGGGACAAAGAATAGAAAGACGGACGACACTTGGATGCTGTTGGAGACCGGTTTAGAACGCGTGTGGGATCATAGGAGAAATTATAACTTTCTATATACCGGATACTATCAAAATTGTCTTTGCGTTATCGAGGATCGCCGACCGGCCCTTACGACGATAAACGTGTAGGTAAAGTTAATTTGAAAACGATCTGGGGAATGAAGAAATAAGCTAGTGAGAAAAGTAAAATCGCGCTAACACTTTGAAAAGCGACAGCGAGACACTCGGGACGATGACGCGGTGCACGTTGCCGGCCATCGAGTGATCCTGCTGCTTGCTGTACGATGCCCCCTCCACTCGACCACACAACGTGCAATACTTCTCCCACTATTTCCACATTTCGCGTGCGGTTATACCTTCCCCTTGAACGGTTCCCCACTCCTCGAGACGATGAGTAATGATGAGCATTACTACGTTAACCACAGTACGTAAATCTCGGAATATGCGCTCCCCAATTCTCTCTCGGGGTCAGCGACAAATAACAAACTGCGAGCCTTATTATTATTTCGATATAGGTAGGTAGCGTTCTATTTGTAAGGCGAATTAAAAATTTCCAAATTACTAGGTGTGCGGCATTTGTAGATGTATAGTTGGAGTGTATTACTTAGGGTTACGTTCACTGCATAGGATCCACTGATTAAGTACTTATAAACATCGAAGAGGCCAATCGAATGTTTTGATAACAGTTTAAATGAGTGTATATTGAAAAATTAATACTTCATTTGCTTAAAAAATAATTATTAAACGTATTTCTTTTTGTTATCTATGATGAATGGTACCATTCATAGCACACGATTTAATTTATTACTTACGCGGAATTTATTATTAAACACGTGAGTGTGCATGAAAGATTTCACGACAGTTTAACAAGACATTTGATGGTGGAAAACTCGCGACAGCCTTCGGCTATACTTTCCATTATTTTCACTCCATACGTGCCTACACTACATATATGCCCCTCCTTAGCCCCCAATGCTGTCGCAAAAACTACACTCCCCACTATTTCCGCCATCTTCACCATCACGGTAAGCCAGTGGTGGGTAAGAGAAAGAAGACGCCTGTGTACATAAAAACCTATCTTTCCTCCCCTCGTCCTATGCACCCCCTGGAAGTAACGTACGACCTCTTTACCCCCACCGCACAGATACATTCGCAGATCGTTGCTTAACCAAATGATCATCTATAAAATTCATAGAAAGCTATTGTAAAGAAATGTATCCAAGAACTACTATTTTCGATTAATTTATTTTTACTGTAATTTTTAATGTTTTAAGGAAAAAAAACACATAAAGGTTCGGGAGATAAATTGCATTTACAATTTACTTTCTTGCCACTACCACCATCATGCCGGTCGACTCTTCTTTTTCGCCGTTCCGTGGCATCGCAGTTCTTTCCCTCTGGTCTGCTACCCTCGCTTCTGGCCAGTCTTATTTTTCCACCCGTCCACCCGCTACTGTTACCCCCCCCTCCTACCGCCGGCTATGGCCTTCCCACTCCATCGGTCTATCTTTTCCGCGCCAGTAGAAATAGAGAGAAAGATTTTTATTCTGGTAAATGGAAAAAGCAGGCTGGAGAGGGAGGTTTTGCCAGCCAACCGACGCTGGAAGCGTAATTTTTTACGACACTCCCCCCTTGCCGTCGACAACCGGCGAGTTATATGTACTAAGAAAAGACGCAGTAGACATTCGTCGATATTTATCCTGGAAAACATTATAATATTATATTCGCCTTGAGGTTCGTAAAACTAAAGGTTATTTAACGAATTAAATTAGAATTCTCGTAATTTCAATACTTGCATCGGATAGTTGGTTTAAAAGAACTTAATACTGTTAATACCTCCACTATTGGCAGACTGCACACGCGTAATGCAACGGGTTCTAGGGAATTGTAAATTCCGTTGCAACAAAATGCAAACAGACGTGAAAAACTGATAGTAAAATCTGACCCGTGGAGTAGCAATGTAATTCCTTGGATACGTGTCCGTATGCAAATGCCTCGAGCCTGAGAAGTATTTCTGAAAGGGTTCGAGCAGACGGTGGACAGTTTTTTTCGGTCAGAGCCAGGAGGCTCCCGACCGTAGGAAAATGACAAAAAATTGTGCAAGGTACGTGTGGTCCCTTGACGATGGAACACGTGAAAGTTTTGAGCGTGAGACTTTTGTCAAGGTGTATCGTTCACAACCGATTGTTTATTTTTCGACTACCTATTCGAAACTATACGAATACCAAGCACACGCATACACAATTTTTCCATCGCTGGAGAGTTTATGGAGAGTTCATAAAAAATTGCGTCTGCGTGTGTTCCTTCCTGAAGTTTGTCAATAAACTTTATTGGTAATTTGTAAACAATCTCCTTGACCAACAGAATTTTGACCATTATACAAATTAAAGGAAAGCGTACAAATAAAACAGAATAAAAACGGGACGAAAATGTTTTTTTTGTATACATACAGTATTGTCTCCCTGTGTGCTCAGTTTGTTGTACACGATACGGGCTTGTCGCTATCTCCACCACTTCTGTCTTACTCCGTCCTTTGCGTGCGCGATGATCTCAAGCATTTGACGCAGGCCCGGCTCGAGTCAAATGCGCCCTAGACGAACTTGCCAAATTGCGCCCCTTATTATAATATATTTATTTGAGATTATTTACGACTTACGAGGAGTGCAAAATGGTCTTTTCATTATTGGCATTGTTGAAAATAAATTTTTAAATGAAATACTACGAATTTTAATACAACGGTTTTAAGCTACGATTAAAAATTAAGAGTAAGGACCGAAGAAGCTCAATTAAACGTATTATAAGAAATGGTGGAATTTGGCAAGCTCGCCTAGGGCGCATAAAAAGACTCGTGCCGTGCCTGGCTATCTGACCGTCGCGCGCTTTCGCGGCTGTGGCACACGCGAAGCGTTCCATCTTGCTCTTCTCTTCGGCCACAAAGAAGCGAGAAACGAACATTAGGGCTCTGTTCACGATAGGGGCACATCCCCGGTCCCGACCAGTGAGCACACAGGGAGACAATGTAGTGTAATTATTATTATTATTATTATTCGATATGTTATAAAAGCGAACAAAGAATTACGTACTACGTACAACTGTTTCAACAGTTTTAAGTGAAAAAGACGAGTTACATATTGGTAATATTTGTCAAATACTTCTATCGCTATACACAATTGTTACATTCTCTTCAGCAGAGAACGTTCGCCGCGACGCATTATTACATACAGATTGGATATACAGCTACGCTACGTAATGCATCGTTGATCATTCATTGCATTAATCATCGAACTGGTAAACCCACATTGTTACAAATACGCAAATTGCAAACATGTACATCACGAGTGCTGGATTTAAAATAAATATTAAATTTGTAAATAAATCAGTAATTTAGGTACGTCACTACCGATTTACTGCCATCTAGGAACTTACAAACCCTCCGTCGAAATTACTATCATATATATATCTAGTCTTGCGAAACGTTGAGTTACCGTATACATACATACATTTCTATATAAAATAGTAAGCAATGTAAGAAATGGAATTATAATAGTATAAAAAACTGTAGAAAAGCTCTTGTTTCTGTGATAAGCACGGGAATAACGTAGAGGTAATGCAGAATTAAACACAACCGTATTCGTACCAAACTGGGCTGCCTGCTTTTGGATCTTTATCCAGTGGAGTCTCGATAATCGTTTCTTCTTGTCCTACGTCCTTCGTTCCACTATTGTTCATGTTTTTTGATTCGTTTATGACTGCAGACACTTTATTGTATATAAGAACTGGACGTGGTTCTACTTGCACTTCTGATCTCGGAGTCGGTTCCATCAAAACTGACGAACGTCTGTCATCTCCCTGCTCCTGCAACAGTTTAGTTTAGTTTACTTTTCTACCTGCCTGCCGAAAACCAATATGTATTTAAGATTGCCTTCTGGCAGAATAGGAAAATATTTCACACCGGTAAGGTAGTCGATGGCGGTGGCGAGTCGTCAGTGTAATATACTGTTCTTCTAGTTCCTGGATGGCCAAGGGACAGTGAATCAGATCCGAGGCCTCTGCTAGCTGACCCTTAAAGTTAAACAGATTATAATACAGCTATTTAATTGTATTCTCTTATTTATAATTTTTAAAATAGTATACGCATACCTGTTAAACGGTGATCATCCGTGCTGGCGTCTGAATCATTTCCTCCAGATTCTGATTCGTAAGTTTTCCCTTCTGAATGCTTAGAATCTTCTGCCCAGGATCTCCGATTCTAATTCAGGTGATGGTTTAACGATGGATTAGGTTTACGTATTAATTTACTAATTAATTTACTTACCTTGTTGAGAAGTTCAGAACCAGCTTTCCTGACTTTTCGCACCAAATTCGCTCCAAACCCTTTCCTTTAAGACAGATAGAAAGCATGTTATTAGACATGGATATAGTGCCTCGGATAGGCACTATACGTACTTACTTTTTTGGGGTGCAACTTTCTAGTTTTCTGTAATGCTCCATGATCTTGTCTTCTAATTTCTCTTTCTGTCTATACAGATGATTCATTTTATCGCTGCAACAGACAAAATAATTGCTTTATGCAACTGGTATAGAGGCGTAAGTACGTAAGATTTTATTTAAATTTTTACTCTTAGTATACTAACGTGTACATCTTTTCTTCCATATGGTACTGTTCCTTGTCTTCAAGGGAGCGCGTCAAAAGTTCGTGATACTGTGTGAACAATAAGCTAATGTGATCCATTAACGAACGTCTGTCGTTGTCTAACCCGGAATTCACGTGCAGCAACATCTGAAACAAGAATTTCGAATGAAAAGAAAGTATGAAATTTGTATTAAACACACTGATAAGTAATTAAATACAAAAATTTAATTCATACTTCGCAACGTTGGTTCAATTTATTGATTTGAAGTTCCAAGTTGGAGCACCTTTCATCTCTACTGCTAAGCTCGCCTTGCATTTCTGTTAGTTTAAGACTCAGTCGATTCGTCTCGACTTTGTTCTTCCTGTAATCTTCTTGCAGATTTCTGTACTCCATTTTCAATTTTTCTGTAGCCGTATATAAGTTTCTAAAGTCATCCTAGAATTTAGAAATTTAGACATTATTCAATATAGACACGTGCAAATTACAGTTTATCTTTAAATATATCCCTTCGTTACCTTTAGTTTCGAATGTTCTCCCCTCAGATTGTTTAAGCTTTTTGCATTAGTCACCAGCGATTCCTTTTCAGTTTGAAGCGTCTTATTTTTCCCTTTCAGTCCTTCGTAAGACTCGCGTAACGTTCTAATCTCATTTTTTACGTCTCGCAAATTCGATTTAAGTGCGTCATGTTCGTGGAACAAATTTTCATATTCGTTGTTCAATTGTTCGTGCAAAGACTGCAAAGTGTCTTGATCGTGAAGAAGTTGCGTGTGTGCCTGTTGCTGCGCACCACGCTCTTTCAGCAGCTAACATAAAATTTGAAAGCAACTGATCTTTAATTTATATATTTAAGAATCAATAAATAAACACCGATATAAAATGTTCCGACCGCAGTTTGTAGACCAACACACCGCGTGCGCATTAAATCTTCGACTACTCTGTATTAAATCTTTATACTAATAATTGATTTATAGAAACAAGTGGATGCAAATGAAATAAATTTAGAAAAATTGGCAGGCTAAACAGAAATTTTTTACGCACCTCCTCTTTTTCAGCGACAAGTTGCGAGTTGGCAAGTTGCAAGGCGGTATGTTGAGCTGTCAAGGAATTATTTTGAGATTGCAATGTTGTTATCTGTACTTGAAGCTTTGCATGTTCTGACAAAATATTTTCTGACGCCGTTTGCGCTGTTAATAATTTTACGTTTAATTGTTCCTGTTCCTTCTGAAACCGAATACGATACGCATACAATATTTATACAATTTAGGAGAAACACTTCTCAATGCGTTATATTTAACCCTATTTTTAAAAAGGGAAAACTGAAATATAATTATTAAAATACCTTAAGCGACTCCACCGTTGCCTCTAATGTACTATGAATATCGCTAGTTTCACTGTTCTCAGAATTCACAGATTCGGGTACCAATTTTTCGCAGCAACACGGATTATTCGATTTCCTTACGTGATCCACGACTTCTGGGATTTGAGCGATTCTGCAATTTATAAACATTCACGCTTTTAATCCATGTCGGGAAGGCTCAATTTTTGCGATGAATTAAAAGTACAAATTTGTAGTTTCGTTACTTTTTCAGTACATCGTCCAGTGGAAGTGACAACAGCGTATTATCACTGAATCCAAGTTTCTCAAGGACAGTGTACAATTGCTGCGTATTCATTTTTTCGGCTACCAAATTAAACTGCAAGATCTCTAACGTTTCCCTGTCGATGGCCGCTCGCGAATCCAATTCCTTACTAGACCTTTCAATTTCCTGCAATCTGCCAGAATAAATCATTTTGCAACAAAAATTCTTATAAGAGAGGAATGTGGAAGTTTTTAGCGAAATGGTACATACCTTGAAATTTGCGTAAGGGACTCGTGAAGTTCCTGCTCGAGTTGCGTTACCTTCCTCTCTAAAACTTCAATGGTGTTCGTTGCTTTATCCAATGCAACGTCTCTCTCCTGAAATCCAATGGATCAGATTAATATTCATGGCTATAGAAGGGATTAATCATTGTGGTAAAATAATTCTTTGATAATTCGTACTTCTATCGTCTCTCGATATCGATGAATATCACGCTGTGCTACATCCTTCTCTTTTTCTACTACCACTAGTTTAGATTCAAGATCAAGACACTTGGAACTAATCTCTTTTCTATTATTCTCGACAAATTTTAATTCTTCGACCTTTTGATTTGCAAGCTCCAAGGAACGGTCTAAATCGTCTGCTCGTCTTTGCACGCTTTCCAGCAAGGATTGAACTCGTTGCTTCTCTTTTACTGCTGTGTCGCAATTCTTCTCCAATTCTACCATTTTTGTATGTTGAGACTAAGAAGAACAACAATGCAGGAGATTAATTGTACGCGCGAGCAATGTAAATATTTATGACGTACCTGAAATTCGTGTTGCTGCTTGTCGGACGATGTTCTCTGGTTTTTCAACGAATTTTGCAACTTCTTGTTCTCTTCCAATGCCTGCTTCCATACAAATTCTAAATCTGAATTTTGTTGCGTCAGCCTTTCAGTATTATCATTCAACGATTCAATTTTTAACGACAATTTCTTCTTTTCCTTTTCCAATTCCAATACTCGGGACGAATTCTCGTGGAATGAATTTTCTTTTAACGAATCTATTAGGGTAAGTAATCGACGGTTTTCTAATTCTAATTTTAGCGCTCGCGTTTGAGCGTTATTCGTCAATTGTTCGGACAATCTGTTATCAGTGTGTGCTAAATGAAATTCAAATATGTATTAAACTTATGAAGCGGCAAGTAGAAATTATCCTATTGTACGTATATAAAAAATAATACATCCGTACCTGGTTCGTCGGAATCGCTTATAGCGTCAGCTAATGCAGCTTCGTTCGCGGCAGCTTTTGTCAGCTTATGCAACTGAGTGTTTTCTTCGACAAGTTCTTGGTACTTTTCTTTATCCGCGGCACGCTCCTGAGAAATTTAATATCCATTGAACGAAGGTTAATTCGAATGTAAATGAAACTTGCACTCCCACGTTTCGCACACATACCAATGCCATGTCGTTTAATAACTGTTTGTATTTAATAATTTCAGACTCGAGCTCTAACACTTTGTCTGCTCTTTTTCTCGATGAATTCAATTGGTCTTCGAGCATTTCTCTAGTCTCCATTAATACTCTGAAATAAACGCATCGTATACAAGGAATGTGATTTCTCAAAATTTCAGAAGATAGATAGATACATTAATCACACGAAATACCGGTTATCTTCACGCAGCTCCTCTATGCGAGTTTTATAAAACTCTATGTCCGTAAGTTTCTCCCTGTATCGTACTACTTCCAATTCCAATCGATCGGCGCGATCTGCTCGCTCGATTACCGCGTCCAATTCATCCCTGTAGGATTTTGCCGTGCGTGCTTCGTGCATCAGATCTTGATTCTTAAACGATTGAAATGGCAGAAAATTTAATTGCTTGTAATCCCTAAAATTTACTTCGAAGTTAAAGTATATACAATATAACGTTCTACCTCCTGTTTCAGCTTAGTCATCAACATCTTATGGTATTCGAGTTCTTCCTTACATTCTAACAAGGCTTCGGTTTTCTCTTCCCTGTAAGCAATTCGCGAAATTAAAAGAAACGAAAACACAACGCAATGGAAGAATCATTATACCATCAACAAATAATTGTAAATACAATTCTTGTCGTTGTTTTCTGACTCTGGATTTCCAATCAGCCAACTCTACCGCGTAATGATGGTTATCTTCGCGTTCGGATTTAATAATAGGATTGGATGGTTGAACTTTGTTCATTTCTTCAGCTTCTACACTGATGGACGAATCGTTCCGCTCGACGCTTTCGTCTACGCCAGTGTCTCTCCATCTCTATAGTCCGAATAATATCTCGTATTTATTTCGTTTAGATTTCACGTAACAGTAGTATTGATTATAGGAACCATACCTGACGATACAGCTCTAATTCCTGGGTCAATTTTTTTATTTGTATAAACAGGCTGCCCATATTTACACTCTCCATGGCATCCTGGGTAATAACTATATCCTGATGGTCCGTCACCTAATAAAATAATATTAAATCTGCTGAACTAAATTATGGCAAGATGATTAAACGGAAAATACAGCGACGTAGCATTACGGATACATACTTGCTTAATACACTCCACTATCGCAAGCTGCGTATCGACGTTTAAGGTTTTTATCTTTGTAATAAACTTCTCCTTGTTAGGACACTGTACAGCACAACCAAGAAGTAACAGTAATAATAACTTCATTTCTGAGACGTTAAGTTTCGGCTCTTTTCCCAGATTCGTCGTATCTGGTAACCTTAATACTAAATGACCCAATTCTTCTTCGTAAAACTGTCTCATATTATCCACTACAGCTTTTAAATTCTTTATTCTAATTAACGAACTTCCTTCCGGGGATAGTACTTCGTCCTGCAGTGGTTCTGGATCTCTGTAAATACGCAGTTAAATAAAGCTGCTCTTAAGAGAAGCGATTTATAGAAACTTAAATGTGGCGGGACACTTACATTTGCAAAAATACGTTATGCAATAGCATACCATCCACCAAGTCATTGTAACTAGTTAATAAATTGGGATCCTCCAGGCAACTGGTCAACTATCGTAGAAGTAAATTTTGTAAGTTTTAAATATACGTTTAATTGGCAAATAAAAAACTATTAAGGTTTCCCGTGGAATTATCTCCATCGAGAAGTTGAAATACGTAAAACTTACCCAAGTTACCAATGGTCCGGATAACAGATCATCGATTTCAGAAGATGCCATTTTTCTATTTCTTCGTTCAGGGCATTAATTATTTCAACACTGTTCAAAGAATAAACACCATTATTTCTTTTTTTTTAAACTTCAGTTAATGCAGAAGTCTAATCCGGCTACTTCCAGAATATGGGAATAACGTTAAATGTGTAAATATAAGTATGTATGTTTAAGCTATAAATTAAATAGATTTCAATTTCTAACTCTAAACTCTTGCTCGTTACTCACGGTTTTATAAACTTTCAAATTGACGTACAAAACAGGAATTTCATTCGGATTCATTCAGTTATATTTTATCTGGCTTAAAATTTCATAGGTAGTATAATATATAGAAATTATTTAAGACGAATTGAATATAGAAACTGAAATAAGTATGTACTATATATGTGTCTAGATTATTTTAATCTTGTAGAAATAAATAAAACATTTAGCTAAACTGTTAATTGAAAATTCTACAATCTACATTAACGAAATCAAGTATTTCGCAACTTTACGTGAATCTAATTACTTGATCGATCTAATAAATTGATCGATCATAAATTTGTTATACTGATAATTGATTTAATGTTTGAATAATTTCACCGTACATACTATTTCATCTATTTAGTTTTTGACATTTATTCGACAGGTATTATATATATATATATATATATATATATAGTAAGATGTATTTGATATATATATATATGATAACAAAAGGGAACATAACCGTACTATTTTAAACCCAAATTCGATGGTAAAATCTACAATTCGAACGTCACGAAATAAATATTTGATGCATTATTATTAGTATACACGTTAAAATACTTGAAACATTATGCAATTTCTAACAACACTTTCCCAACGAGAAAATGAAGACAATCGAATGTAGATGTTCAAACGTATATAAACAAAATCGACATCGATCGCATCTACACTGCATTCCACTTTAGAGTGGACTTGTTCCGCGCAGGGATATACCGTTGATTGGTAGGAAACCGGCGTGAAGAGTGCTACGACCAATCGCGTGTCTCAGATCCGTGGTAGCTGCGCAGATCGGCAAAACAATAGGGGCGTGGGTCCTCTCTTATATGGAATGGACTGTAGCGAACCTCGGAATTTCTCGGAATTTATCAAGTCACAGCCAACTGTACAACCAAGGAGGAGAAATAATAAGTGGCGTCACTCGACAGGGACAGAAATAAACTAGGGAAATCACTAGACAACCAAATTAAATGCCCATTCGGCAATGATCGGTAAACTTCGGCAATGATCAGCAAATTGCGGTAAGGTACATTTAGTCGATTCGAATATCCCGCTCGAATAGACAAACAATTTAAATGCCAAGGTCAAGTAAGGACTTCAATGATTTCGCCCGGAGTGACGCCTCTTATTATGTCTCCTCTTTAGTCTCTATATAGTTGGAATCATTGAGCTATAAGAATACCTGGGAAGAGAACAGAGCAATGGCAGCCGGTCCAAGAAAGAGGGAAAATAACGAGTGAAACTATCTCTGTCTTACAACAGGCAGGGCCGACGGAACCATTATGAAAGTAATGCGTTGCATAAGGGTGCCAGGCAAAGGGGGCGCTAAAAACTATTTCGTCAACTTATACCGAGTTTGATACCTCGCACTAATTCTGCACTGGTGCCAGAAAATAATTTGGATTAGTTGTTTCTGATAGAAACGAAGAAGTTCTTTAAGAATCAACCAATCCAAGTCATTTTCTAGCACGAGCACAGAGTCAGTGCAAGATACCGAATTCGCTATTAGTAATAAAGGAATCTAACTACAATATAAACAAAATGTAAATGTAATACTTTTTTTTATTGTACCTCGTAAAGGCAAAACATATTAAATAAAAAACAGGTGCAAAAATTTGGGGGCGCGCCGGCCCTGACAACAGGCTATAGATGCACAGTGCACGTAGTGAAGTTAACTGCGTTCACACATGCATACATACACAGATAGTACAGAGTGAGAGGGATAATAGGAAGAAGGATAGGTTCACCCGTTTTCTTCTATTTCCCTCAGACCTCTGTCGCCTCTACTTCTTCTTGGTATTCTTATAGCTCAATGGTTGGAACGAATCATCTGATCTGAATACGTGCATTTGTGTACTTGTGCATAACCTTACTCAGCGATCTATTGTTTTGAAATGTCAACGTTACGCATGATACAATAATTTAATAGAAACTCCGTATATTTGGAAAGAAAAGTTGATTCGTAAATTTGAAGATAATTCTGTTGAATTCAATACCGTTGAATAATGTTCAAATCAAATCAAGAACCCGATGTACCTGCAGCACTGGGTTTACTTGCCCACCTTAATAATGACGAACTTAAAGAGTTACTGAATAACGATGGGAAATTTGAAGATATCGTAAAAGATATAAAACAGGTGATAAGTTTTATTTACTGTTACAACTCATTATTATTTTAAAATTATTATTATTTAAAAATTAATTAACTAAAAATTATCTTTTTTTAAAATAGTTTAAGGATTTGGAAACTGAGAAGGAAGTGCTAATGGCGAGCAATAGATCCTTGGCGGAGTTTAATTTATCGAAACAGCCAGAATTGCAAGAGGATAAGCAAATGTTGAAAGAGCTTACTGAGAAGGGAAGTAGATTATGCACAGCTGTGAAGGAAAAGCTAGACGAATTGAGTAAGTTTGCGTGATCCGTGGAAATTAATATACGAATTAATTTATTAATTTATAATTCAATTAATATCCTACATTTATAGAGGAAAAGTCAGGGGATATGACCGTGGAGACTGCGTTAGATTTGTTACAAACGACTGCTGCCGAGACCGAAGAAGAATCAGAGGTGCGACGAATGAAATATTTACCATTATCGAAATAATTAAACCTACAATTTTCTTGATAAATAATATTTTTAAAATTTTCAATACACAGACTATAGCGGAGAAATTTTTGGCTGGGGACATGGAAGTAGATGAATTTCTGGATCAGTTCCTGTCTCGGCGAAAGTTGATGCACCTGCGCAAAGTTAAAGTAGATAAGTTGAAGGAGTTAATAAAAAAGACACATTTCTCATCCGGGGGTATTGGATATCCAGTTACCAGTAATTTTCCTGGGATAGTGCCTTCTATTCCTTATCCGACCGGGCCTATGGCGATGCCTATGCCCGTGCCATCTGGTTTGTCACATTACAGGCCGTATTAAGTTGATTGCTTACGAATTTTTCAATTAAACGACTAAAGTTCAGTTTTTATACGTATTTCCTTTACATCGGGGCGTACAACGTATGTTACTTTATCTAAATAAAGTAACACTTATTACGAAGTTAAAAGTATGTATGGTAAATACAATAAGAATATTGTAAGCGATAAGAAATTTCATAAGTTTCAGTAAGAAAGGTAATGTAAAAAAATTTATAATCAGTGTACAGAATTTTATGTTGCTATGGTGATAAATTAATGTACATTTCGTATATATAATAAATGTGTTATGTAAAATATTTAATATTCAAATGGGTAATGCAAATATGAATGTAGTTGGAGGTATATTTTAAGAATTGATGAATATCAAATTATTGATATAACAAGAATAAGTATTTAGCCAGTCCACACTGCTACGAGCCTAAATGAAAAAAAAAGAGTGTACCGAGTGTGTCACTCGCTACTCATTGTCCTTTCTAATTTCTTTAAAAATTATACACCGACAAGGAATTACAACGGGATTCTAATTCGCACAAAAAAGGGGTTTTGCACATCCCATTGAAAAATGAGAGTAACACCTATGGATCTTCATTGTTAGTTTATGTTTGTAAACGATTTTATTTATAGAGATATGTGACTTTAGATGTTAAATAAATGCACGTTTGAAATATAGTAGAAATTCATTTCCAACACACGTTTACTAATATTCTATAGTAAATATTAAACACAGCCGTTACTGTTACTTCGTAAATAAATAATGAAAGTTTCTATATGAACAATAATTTTTTTAATGCATCTAAACAGAAAAGAATATACATTAAAATTAACTCTCTGACTGAAATGTTTCAGGATAAATTAACATCATTAATAGAATACACCATGTATTTTAATTTACATTAGAATATTTTTAGCTACAATAGCGCTAATAATATTTCGTCCGAATTAGGAACAATTTTGCTAAAGGTATAATTTTACATCAATCGCGTTTTTTATCTAATGCTTTATCCATGTCCTTTAGCCTTTCAGATATGTGCATAAAAGTAATTAATAAAGTGCATACTACTATAGCCAATATACCCGAGACTCTGTTTTGTTTATCCGTCTTTATCGCTGCTTTTTCCGCTCGGGAATACATTTTATATACATATTTCTTTTTCTGAGTAGTTTCGAACGCGCTGCTGTAATGCGCACGTGTCCATTCGTCGAAATCATAGTGGGTTTGAGAGGACGGAGAAACATTTTCGTTATACATCGTTCTCGGCCTCTGCATCTGATTTACGTTTCCGTATTTAACTGCGATACTTCTATCGTATTGTTTGCGAGACTGATAATTACCGATTACTTCGTACGCGTTAGAAATGTCTTGAAACATCTCCCTTGCGGAATCACTTTTATTTTTATCAGGATGATATTGCAACGTTAATTTATAATACGCAGATTTTATTTCGTTGTGAGTAGCGTTCGGTGATACTTTCAAAGTATCGTAATGTGTTTTTCTCCTCGTGGATAGTTTTGCTTTCGCATTGATGGATGATATATTCAGCTTTAGTAATTTCATTGCAATTCTATTATTGAGGTATGCTGTTGATAATTGAACAAACATGTTGCCGCTTATACTTGAGCGTACAATTTGTATTCTTACTATGGTAAGAATTATTGTATGCACCCACTGTGTGTAGTTTCACACATCACTGAACTTATCATTTTTTAGAAATAAATGTTTTTCACCCCCTCTTCCGGGTACAAGAAATAAATATTTTACGACATAACCTATATGACAAAGAAAAGAATAATTACGCACGCATTAAGATATACGATACAATGTCATTAAGAATGTGAATAAATTAAAGATAGCTAGTTAACATATAACTATTTGGATGTAACAAAATATGCTGACACATATTTGTTACAGATATTTTACATATTAAATGTGCATTGCGATAAATATTCGTATAATTGAATTCGTACCCCTAAGACGAAGGATATATGCAATTCTTTGGCAATTTTATTAGTTCCAAAATAAATACGAATTTGACCTATTTAAACACGAAATGAATTATTAATCTAATAAAATAGATTTGGAATATTTCGAATAATTTCTATTACATACGCGACTAAAGGACAGAGGACACTTAGAATGACTGAGAATCAAAAGTCATTCCTAACGCGTGGGTACCTATTTAACGAGAAACAGTATATTCTGACCTTGGATAAAAATATTGCGACATTAAGATTAGTTGTATGTACATGTTGTATAAGCTATTTATTTCTTGAATATATAAAAGCACGACAGTTTTAATTCCTTTTTTTATCTCTACACGCTTCTATCGCATTTTTTCCGCATTCTAATGGCCATGGAACTGCTTAAATCATCTTGCAAACGATCATTGACTTTGAATGTGTTTGACTGATAATGTGAGTTTTCAAAATTTATCTGCTTGCTTTTGCACAAACTGTTTTACACATCTGGCGACGTGTATATCGTCTGTATACAGGTAGGGATCGGAGGACTCCGGCAGGGATCGAAGTAGGGAAGGACGATTTTATATACTCGATTCTCTTTCTGAAAAATCGATTATTATACCGATTATTCTAGTAATCGATTCTCGATAACTCGATTATTCTAGGAATTGATTCTCGATAACTAATTTAAATGCCAACGTCAATTGGACTTCAAAGGTTCCGCCCGAAGTGACGCCTCTTATTAGCTGCGTTCAGCCGACACAACCGGTGAGTGATCTCACTAGATTTTACTCTGAACTTGCTCGTTCATTGGTCGACGCGAGTAAAATCTAGTGAAATCACTCACCGGTTGTGTCGGTGGGAAATTGGGGTGGGGAATTCCCCCACCATGCGAGGTGGGGGAAATTCTCGAGCGCCCCCGTCAGCTCCCGTCCTCATCAGTAAGATGTCGATGTTATTGGAAGTTCGGCCAGCGTGAAGTACCTAATTCAGAAATTGATGAACGTATATTTCAGTTATTAATCAAATTGAATAAACAATAAAGGTATTAAAATGGACGACAAACTACGGCAAATGGAAGATGAAATGAACAGGTACTGAATAGTTCTAATATATATATATATACTAATATTCTAACCTTTGTGTTCTTTTCATATCGTTTTTTCCTCCGTACTTCTGCATCTTTTCCTTTTCAACACACTCCTAGTTACAATATTTACGTTTTCGAAAGTATTGTACCGTTTAAAATTCACATGGTAAATTAAATAAAGCAAATAAATAATACCAGTGTATATAGATACAGGTAACCATACAATGGAAAATAGTATTCAGCGTATAAATGGTTTTAATTAATTACAAATTTCAACTAATTTTTAGATTCGAAGCCGAAATTGGCAGTCAGTTAGTTACGCCAATGGTAAGGCCTGTAATCGGCGCCAACACTTATAACCAAGTAGCTAGACAATTGGAGCAACACGAACTACCAACACCGGTTGTTGCCGCCGCAGCGGCCACGTTAGCTTTTCCTCCGATGATCGGATTTCCACCGCCACCTCCGCCGCCTCCGCCGCCGCCGCCACCGCCGCCAATGTTAATTCCCCAACAAGTAGCAAGACAAGGTATGTAATCGTAAAATATTATAAATTTAATTCTAAAACGTGATAAGCGATTTATGCACGAGATATCGATTACCGAATATATATCTTTTGGCACAGGTACGGTTCCTCCTATTACAACATATTCATCACCCGCCCAGATAAGTAATCCATATCTGCCAAACATGGTGGACCCATGTTTAACTGCTACTCCAAAAACATACGAATCTACATCAGCACCAATGATTCATCCAGAAATTATTGAACAGATTATAAATACAAAGATCCCAGAAGATGACAGTAAAAAGAAGCCGAAGGTGAAAGGTGTTAGCACAGCGGCAGAGTTAGCTATCAGTCAAGGAAAGGCCAGTTCGATCATGGCCAATGCTAGCGCCGAAGAGACTCATCCGAAGGGTAAAGGGAAGAAGAATAAAAAGATTATTCGAATGGCTGGAGGGCAAATATGGGAAGATCCTTCTTTATTAGAGTGGGACGATGGTTAGTAATTTACTTATACTTGTATCATCTTAAATTTTATTTCATTTCCTGTTACATACGCTTTACAATTCTCTTCATTTTTCACTATGCGCAGATGATTTCCGAATATTCTGTGGGGACTTAGGAAACGATGTTACGGACGAGATGTTGGTAAGGGTGTTCGGCAAATATCCAAGTTTTCAGAGAGCGAAGGTTGTCAGAGATAAAAGAACAAATAAGACGAAAGGGTTTGGATTCGTATCGTTCAAGGATCCACAAGATTTCATCAAGGCAATGAAAGAAATGAATGGTAAGTCGATAAATAATTTGTTATAGTGGTAGTATCAATTGGAATATTCAATTTTATATCGAAACACACAGGCATTTTCACTGAAGTACATTAATAATTAATAATTAATAATGCATATAACGTGTAAAAATTTATTGTACATTTTCCAATTAAATGAGAAACATAGTCGTACTTTCGCACGTATGAGGTAGAGCTTTTTGAGGTGGAATTAATGTTGAAATTAAAATTAAATATGACTGCTTCTAGATGAAATTATGTAAGTAACTTTTTACGGACTAGATTTCAAAACTTCGGTAACATTTGATAAACGTTACATACGAACAGTGAGTAGGTAGTTGGACTAAACTATTACTATGACATTTGTACTTGGGTACTTTTTTTTAGACTACAATGTATATATCACTGAGAAAGTAAACATAAGGACACACATATTCGAAGTAATGTGCAATGAAGGAATTTAGTTTTGGTATTCTTATATACCAAAATAATGAGATCGATATTCCATTCTTATTGTAGTGGTTCCAGTAGATTTTCATTTGCCAAATGGACCCCATCCGTACGATATGAACAATTGTGGTATTATTGAATATTGTCTCCGCGGGTGTGAAGCAGCGGCATTGCGTAATGCAATACGATAATTAGGATGTCCCACAGGTGGTGTTGAACTCTCAACTGCTTTTCCCATCTCTGGTTGTTGTGTACCTTGAATAGTGTTCGTCTAATATCATATTACGCTGTTCAATTCGTTACCTTTATTCAGTATTTTCTTACCAGCATGATTTCCACGAGGACCATGCGGGCTCATGTAGAGAACAGAAAATGGCATTCCACCAGCACCCCAACTGCGGGACATAAGTACACCTTTCTTTGACAACCTATTTCCAATATGTTTCCTGTCTAATGCTGGTATATTATCACCCCATGATTTTATTATTGTATTTGGGTCTAAGTCCGAGGAGGCATCCCGTCGAATGGGTATCCTAAAAGCCATAAAACTATTATTTAGCGATACTTTGTAGGACAAAATTTAATTACACATTAATCAAAGTAGGTACCTTGGTATTTGTAAGTCTTCTGGTATAATAGCAATATTTTCACGAACATTTTGTATCGGTAACCATTTCCAGCAGTCTTCATTCGGTGAACACGCGGATGTAACCATAGTGTCTAACACATTCTGTTCCAATGTATTCTTCAACTCGATCAAGGGCAAGGGTATAGCTCGACACGATGTCCAAAGCACATTCATTGTGGAGAGAAAGAGAAAAGTTTCAAACCGCATTTCCTTGGCGTTTATCATTGAAATATTTTGTTCGTTCGATATTTGTCTCGTATTCTTTCAACGTTTCGACTTGCGTGAAACGATTCGTAGTCTTGATACAGCGGTGCGTTGTCTTTCTTCTTCGTTAATTCTGAAAAAGTATTAAGTTCGAGTAGGTGTAGCTAATGACGAAGTACGAGTGGAGGTAATTTAGTAAGTAACGTTGAAGTGGCAGATCCTAATTTTTAACAGAATTCGTTTCACTTCTGTATGAGTGTTACAAAAATCAAAAACAGTGCTTGTAAATATGGTATGCTCAACAGAATCTGTTGAAATCGTTCACGAGTACCTTTTATTCTTTTGGTATACGTGCACACTCGTACCGAGATATGTACTTTGGAGCTTCGTGAAAGGAAACGTCTGTCTATATAAGCACTATTAAAATCCGAATGAACTCAAGCATCAGACTCATTGATATTTATTTATGACTCTGGGTATTGAACCTGTTGCGACAACAAAATCTGGCATTTTGGATCGGACGCAACATAGCGCCTATAAATTCAAACAAAACGTGGGTGATGTCAGTGGACATTCGTGACATTGTGACGGTTGTTGACGATGGTTATTAGGCCGCTCGCAAATTCTCTATTCAACACGAGATCAGACACGCTGTTTACGTTTTCGAGAAATTTCTGCAATGGGCACGACTATTTATACAACATTCCTGCTAAATTTAGTACGATGATACACGCATTCTTGCCGATTTTAGTGACCACGGAATGGGGCTGCGTTAAAAAAAGACATTGTCGTTTCTTTGACAATGAAAGCCGCGTGGAAACGATTGGTTGATCGATCGCGGGTTGCTGAACTGATTTTCCGTGCGGGGACAACGCCTCCTCATCCTTATTTCCTACTATCTACTTTAATCAATCGAGTGTAACTAAGTACCCAAATGTTTTGAAATATATTTATTTTATCTGATTTGGAATAGTTTAGATTAGAGTATGAAGGAAAATTGAATTAATTCACAATGCATTTTGAAAGTTTGCGAAGCTAATTTTATATTTGCAATTATATCTGATATTGCAGTTACAACTGATAAGGATATTACGAAAACAATGACGTTACATGGGTTGTCTCTAGTCTTGAGTATTTAATAATTTAAGAAAATTCTCATGAAAATTATTATAATGTATAGCCGGTGTATTTTTTCCATTTCATTTTGGAAGAATTTCTAACACAGTTACCCTCTGAAATGTACAGTAGATTGTGATATTTTATCTAGTATTAAATAGGGGCTTCGTTAAAAGTTTTTAATTAATTCAAAAATATGTCGTACATTAATGTCGTAAAAATATTAAATTCATTAATTGGGGAACAGTTGGGGAGTATATACGCATTATTTAAAAAATACTATATTTCTTTACAGAACTTCATGTTTAACGTTAGTTTAATGATCAGATTTCCATATAAGTATTTGAAATCGTGCAGGTCGGAGTGTATCAGTAATCATCCAGTGACAAATGTCTTAAATTTTATCGCTTGTTTCTTTGACTATAATCCATACAAATAAATACTAATGAAAAAATGAAAGGAATACTCATTATGAGTGTAATTTTTCGCCCCTAGTGCCTTTTTTGTCGGCACATATCATCGTAATTAAATATGCCACGGAGTGTATGTACATACAGGCAATAGTAATTTCACAACAATTATGGTAACTAATCACAGAAATTACTGAACTATATGGATGATATGCATGTGTGTATATAACAAGCAGTTTAAAGGACTAACCACCGAGATAAAAGTCAGTAGTTCGTGGCACGTTTACATTTTTCTTTTATTTCTAGCAACTTGATTATTATTCCACTTAAAATAATTATTTAAATACAATTGTTTTAGTAATAATTACTTAACTACAGTTATTTATAATTAAGTATATTCCGCATACGGTATTTGATTTTTTTTTGTGGTACATAAAAAATAAATCAATTCTTTTATTAATCGCTATTTTCTGTTTAATTTTCAAATTCATATAGGTACCTGTTCGTACATATCATTTTATTAATAACTTTTTAAAGCAAATTTTGAGATGATTTTCTCTTAGGTCTTATTAATTAATTGATATTATATAATAGAATTTTGTAGCATATTTTCAAAATTTAGTAGGTGCGGAATATTTACTTCAAAATTTCTTAAAGTTCGGAAAATATAAAAAGTAAATGAGTGCAATAAGCATAAATTGAAGCACCAGTAATGTGGAGCATACAAAAATCTGTATATTCGTAATGATTTTGTATTACATTGTTATTACATTCTAAATAAATTTGTGTCAATAACGGAGGGAAATTGATCATTAAGTGCTGTTATTGCATAGAACATTTAATTTTCTAATTTCCGCTTGTCGATTGACAGATTACTCTGAAATGTCAAATCCAGAACCATTCAAGGCAATTTCACCTAGCGTTCTCGATATGATATTCATAATATGTACCTATTCGAATCTGAATATATGAAGCAGAAAACTTGTATATTGTTTATGTGTTTGTTTGTCGCCTAAAAACTTTCGAACGATAAAGTCTGGTATCACGAAATGTGCCTCAGCTCATTATGCCCGGCTAATCCGGATGAATGTGACCATTTTTACACAAAAATCAGAATCTAAATTTCGGGCGATTTGGAGTTGTAAAGCTAGTCATTTTATAACGAGAACCTTTAACAGGTTCGGTCGATAGAAAAATATCAGTTAATATTCCGTAGTTACCATGAAAAGAGACATCTGTATCTGAGATTTCAAAGTTTTCATATCAAGAGGACAATTATTGGGAAATTATGTTTGAAATGTTGTTTAAAGAAAGAATGCCGCAAATTGCTTCCCGTTTGAAATTCACTTTTTATTAGGTTCATTCTACTTCTCCGTCCAGTTGATGAAAATTCTCGTGTAACAGCCCCCGAAATTTATGAATTTTTTTCAAAAACTATTTTTAAATTCTTTTATTAAACTCCATTGTTAAATTCTTTTGAGATATTTGACATCTTTAAACTTGTAGATTTTTTTTTTATTTCAATCCTTGTTATTTATTAATTAGGTATTGTGGAATCGTGTTATCCTCTTCGACGATGTTGGCATTAGGTGTAGGTATCGCTTGTCACAGTCATCTGATTGCGAAAAGAGGAACATTTTCTTAAAGTTAAATAATTGACGCCGGGACTGGACCTAAAATTTTAATTTTAGTTTTTATTTATAATACTTCTTTCGTCGATATAAAGAAGGATATGAAAAAATTGTGTAGGGAAAAACCTAACTTTTTCAAACGCTATAACTCTTTCAAATTTTTACTTTTTTTGACTTTAAAGTGAACCAATCCCAGCGTAAACTATCTAACTTTAAGAATCTTCTATTTTTTTTTGCAATAAGATGATGACTGATATCTGCTACACATCTCGCCAACAGGAGTTGCATCGTCGAAAAGGTGGAAAAGATTCCAAAATAATTAATAAATAATAAGAAGGATCGAGATAATAAAAATATTTTCTGCAAGTATAAAGATGCCTCCTTATATCCCAAAAGAGTTTAATCCAATACGAACAACAATTTTTTAAAAAAAATTCTTAAATATCAGTTACTTTCGGGGCTGTTAAACGAGAATCCCCTGCTTAAAAAAAAATCCGTAATGATCCAATTTATACATTCATAAAAGCGCCAATAAGATATTGTTAAATATTTCAGTATGTAATTTGTAAGTATGATTTTTATTTATTTATTTATTTATTTTTATTTTTATTTATTTATTCATTTAAACGGGAGCTCTCTGACAAATACAATAAACAACAATATATACACTGTGCAATCAAGCACAGATGAGAAAATTACACACGTACTTTGCAATATAGTGGCAGTATAAAACGCATAGAGATACAAACATAGAAGCCAATGTAAAACAAAATAGCAGCTACTAATTATATATATGATTAATAACTATATATAGTTCTAAATATATGAAATGAGCAGTCGAGGAAATCGAAAAGATTACATACGGTGTTAATATTCATACACATACCGTTTATCGGATGTGTATTTTCCCCTTAGAGTTCGATGATGCTCAACATATATTAATGGGCAGTGCCTAAGTGTTTTAGGAGGAACATGTAATCTAAAGAGTTGTAGAATTTGAGGACACTTAATAGCGTGATTTATAATCTTATAACTAAAAAATAAATCCGCCATGAATCTACTAAATGTCTTTCCAATGTTGATAGTCGCAGTTGACAAAGGAGAGGCGTGTAATTATGAGTGTAGGATAAAGTGTAAATATTTGTTATAATGGTTCAATTTAAGTATTATTTAAGCATTCATAGATTCAATGCTCGCGGAATTCGATAAAATGCTATAATATCACTTATTTGACAGAATACAGTAAGATGTCCTCAAAAAAAAAAAAAGAATATTATTACTTCAATTGAATGTTGTCTGCTTGTTTGTAACTACGATGTGTACTGTTAGTAAATATTATTTCTATAATCAAATAGCATAGATTTGCCATAAAATCTCAGTTTGATTCTATTAGAGATTACAAATCAGTGATGTAATATAAAAAGGGGAGAGATAATCTCCATGTTTGAAGGATATAGTTCTGTACCCAGGATACCACTTGATATCTATATTGTAATTTCTTTGACGTGATAATACGCTTCCCTTTTCAGTCAATAAGAGATCGTCGAATGCAATTTATCCAGCAATCCGACATTAACTCGTCGAGCTTCTCACCATGTTCAAGATTATAATAAAACAGATCGAATGTTACGAATGCGCAGGACGAAAAACTCACCGTTGAAACGCGTGCCCGCCACAGTTCGTTTAGTCGTCCTTCCGCTTCGTTTCGCTTTTCGAAGGAAAAGTTTTCGTCGTTCCCACTGGTTCCTCGATCCTCGGTCCTTGTTTCTCGTCAGTTCGACGTGCAGTTCCCGGACCACTCGGATATCAGTTGCCCGTCAGGGTGGCTGCGACGGAGTGCGTTACAACGTCCGTCGTCCCGGTACTCATTCACAACCCCTACCCGCGCCGTTTTCCCTCGTAACCCCTCCACCCGGATATCAAAGAGCCAATCGGGAACCTTGTTTTCGACTATCACCACGCTGGTTCTTCTTCTTCGTCGTCAAACTCTTCGTCAACTACCGCCGTTATCACTTCGGTGGTCATTCTGTTTAGTATCGTAATCATCGTTGATCTCAACACCACAATTCTTATCGTCACAACCGGTAACGTCGTCGTCGTAGTCACTATTATTATTGTCATTGTCATTGTCATTGTCATTATTATCATTATCGTCATCGTCATTGTCATCGTCATTGTCATTGTCATTGTCATTATCATTATTATCATTATCGTCATTGTCATTGTCATTGTCATTGTCATTGTCATTGTCATTGTCATCGTCATTGTCATCGTCATTGTCATCGTAATTGTCATTAATATCATATCATTGCCCTGCGCACCCTTATGGTCGCATTCCTTTTGGATGATTTCTGTTTCGCTCCCGGGATGAATCAGAGTCATACGTACACGGGTTGTGCGATACACGGTGAGCAGGCGGTGGGTGTGAAATAGCACGCATATTTCCGTCGATATATTTATTACACACCGAGGGACACGCTCGATTACAAAATAAACATATTGTCTCCCAAGGTGTTCTTATATTATACGAGTTGTCTCCAAAGTAGGTGGTCAATTGTGTGGGGGCGCGTTCCATTCATTTTGAAGACGTTGCCCCGTCTCTTTATTCTAGTATCCTGATGTGTGTTTTAATTTTTCAATTAATGCACCACAAATACAAAAGTCTTTTTTGAGATAATACATTTCATGTATCAGAAGTAGACACTGTAATTCGTATGCAATTGCTGAGTGAACGTGTAGATTCAGTGAACGCTGAACTTGATAGCTTATTCTACCAAAATACATGGCAAACTTTGAAGATTACAACTGTTTTGTATCTGAAATAGAAGATTTCTAATATTTTTATTCGAACTGACGATCACCTATTTCCAGCAGAGTATATTGCGGATGTTAGACACGATATTTGTTAAAATTCCATGACCTAGGATTCGATACTGTTTACCCGCCTGTCTGTTTTAAATGAGACTGACAATTAGAAGTAGGATATCACGTGGATTTCGGGCACTACTTATAATCATCAAATAACTATCAAAGATTAAGCGTTAGATGTTTAGAGGCAAAAGTGTTTAATTATTTTTTCACTACTTTCTAATTTCTACTTTTTATTTTCTATTTTCACGAATTTATTAATATTACTAATATTACCTAATAATACTAATATTAATCATTGAATTATTATTTCTAAAAAATAGCAATAAAAATTTAATTTGGTCAAATAATTTCGAGACAGTAAAATAAACTATAATTACAATGTTTAACGACTCCGAATAACTACTTTGAAAGTACTATGGTTACAAAAATTATCACGCGAGGCCCAAGTTAAGTAACACGATACTCGAAACACTTTGAAAAGATTTTACATCTTATACGCATTTAAATAATCCGTCAAAAATGTATTATTCCCAAAGAAAGTGCAATATTGGATTGAAAATGTAAGAATGGTGTATTATTAAACAAAATTCTAGGATATCGTCCTTTTATATTGCACGCTTGAATCGATCCTGGAAGACATGACCTCTACGTTGGGTCATTCATTTGCTCGAACTACTTGTTGCGTCTGACTGAATTCTCGACACGCCACTTGTCGCTGACGCTATC
The DNA here is from genome assembly GCA_963971345.1 of Andrena flavipes. Lineage (NCBI taxonomy): Eukaryota > Metazoa > Arthropoda > Insecta > Hymenoptera > Andrenidae > Andrena > Andrena flavipes. The sequence goes on from OZ020480.1 coordinate 3,191,646, forward strand.
CGCATACATAGGTAGTCGGTACTCGTCGTGCTTGCCTCGACGTGCTCGCGATACTTCCTTTGTTCTCTGCGCGCTAACTGGCATATCGTGGGGCTGTTTTTATGATAGATATAGGTAAACAAATTCCTCGAAAACAATTAACAATTAAGCGTAGCCTTCGATCCGAGTATACAGAGATAAAACTGTCCTTAATAAAATTGTAAGTTTCACGCGAAGAGTTTCAGGCTATCTTGGAACTAGGTTTAGTTTTTATTTCACTCTTTCTATTTATGAAGTTTCATTTACATGAGTGAGTAATACGTGTATCTCTTGTGACGTAAAACAGACGAATCTCTCGCCTAAATTCCTCAAAGAATTCGTGGAATTTGGTGGAATTTGAGTGGGTGGATCGTAGAATGACGCTGGTGATGATGTCGAAAAGAAAAAAGAAATGGAACATGAGAAGTAGAATTACCTACTAAAGCGGGAAGATGGAAATTTTGATTCTGTGTTATCTATAATAATGCATTTACTTGTAAACTTGACACTTATTTTTATATTTCCCCTTGGTCCCTTCTTTTCTATGTAATTGACCAAACGCCTTGATTCCTTGTTCATGCATTTTACTTATTTTCTATTAATTCAAGATTTCATACAATTTAATCTGTTAAAACTGTCTAAAAATATTGTCTGCCAAACGCGAGGCGAAGTCGCAGAAATGATGACTCTTTGAACGGATATACGAGTGACTGTTTGAGGTACCTAGCGACTCGGCATTCGTCGTTGTCCTGGGTGTAACCTTGCGATCGCTTTGATTAAAATTACACAACTGATCCGTGACTTCGGCTTCGTTGGAATTTTTCATTCTTCCCTTGTTGATAGTTCGTTCAGTTCGTAATAGAATCATTTTTTCTCATCTTCTGTAAGTCTAGATTTTCGGCTATCATTTCCCGTGGCAGAGAGTTCTATGAAATTTTTAAACTCTCCGGTAGGACACCGTGTGATGAATTCTAATTTCATGAATTTTCTTCACCGTTCATTGTGCAGCGCGATAAAGGCGGATTCGATTCGGCTAACTTCCGCGTCCTGGCTATTAAAGGCGGCGGAAAGTGTTCACTAGCGTGGGTTGCAGTTAACTTTTACGAGTGGGACACGATAGCTGGGATAAATATAGCCTCCGTCGCAGTGCAAGAACCGATGAACTTCCCAGCGAACTGGTTAATAGGTGCATATGACACCTATTAATTGTAGTCGTCCCAAAAGACCAGGGGACGTGGCGAAAAGGATGATACCGTGGGCGATCGAGAAAATGACGGGAGTTTCGTGTTTAATGATGAGCGTCAAAGCGTTTCGAACAGGGCTGTTACGAATATTCGAATAATTTGCAGTAGGAGGTACCTGAGTCGATTTAAACGATTTAAGGAAAAAGGACACAAAGCCTCTGTGCCCTTTTTCCATCAAATGCCTCAATTATAAAGGTCAATATGAAAAGAATAACACGATAAAGTGTGAAAAAACATTTCACATTTAGATTCGTGCTCGGTGAATACACCGTACTATTCGAATAAACTATTCGTATTCGAAATTATTAGAATTATCCTAATATTTATCAGCTCTACTTTTGAATCATTTCGAACCTGTAAATAACAAAGAATTCGAATTACTTTCAATTTTAAAAATTTTGGCAAGTTTTGAAAGCTTTTATGGGTATCGAAGGTTTGGGTGCGTCGTCCATTTCTTCCAAATTGTTATTCTTCAAATGACGAATAAAGAAACTTCTGAAGACGTTCAAGACTTATCGAAACTTCCAAGACACGTCAAGATTTTTAAAATTATTCAGATTTTAATACTAGTCGAAGCGGGGTAGTAGTTGAATTATTTAAGAATTTGGAAGAGAAACAGTTGAATGAACTTCCGTATTCATGGTTCCCCGAGGTCGTGTGCCTCATACCTATATACACTCTCTTTTCTTCGAGATAGAAACGCCTTCTGATGCCGCTCGAGGGATACTTTTGGCACCATTTTTTTATACCTAATTTGTTGAGTACCATGGAGAAAATCCACAAAATTATAATTTTCTTTCAATTTTCTCATACCACTTTTTACACACAGGATATGTTACTTGATGTTAGGAAATTGAGATATGACGGTTGTTGGGTGGCGCGAGTAGTATATCTCATAGGATTTGTGAATCCAATGATGTATATAAATGAATTACAGTAGGCGAACTATTTTTAATAAAAATTATCACAATTTTCACCAATTAGAGGCTTGTGGAATCCAAACGATTCTTTCACGTTGCCTTCCGTTGCTGCATACATTAGTTAAGAAGAGAAATTAAAATTTCGAAAATGTTTAATGATCTAATTAAAAACTTTTTAATTAATTTAGTGAGTTTCTTTCAAAACACCCTAAATTCCAGTAAGTACTGCCCAGTAGTGGAGGATCTTAGACACCATATTGGATTTGGAAAAAAATTTCATTCTCATAAGAAAAGTGAAAAAAAAATTGAATATCAAGGGGCTAAGTAGATCTACCAGAGTACGTAATTAAATTGCTTCATGGAAAGGTGTGCAAGAGTTAACACGTTTTTGTGTGCTAAAGGACTCCTCTCATTTTAGGGAAAAAGCGAGAATTTATGCCATTATTCGAGTTTTTAATGGCAAAACAAGCACGGACAAGTTTTTATTAGAAATGTGGAGGATATTTACCCAAAAAGGTCGAGGGCGTGGTTAACTTTATATTTATAGGTTTATTCTGAATTTATTCTCCTGTGCAGATATCGTCGACTAGGGTCTGTCAGACTTTTAAGGGGGGACTACACTTTATGCAACGCTAAAGCAGTCCAATTTGGGGGATTTTTTCTGGTGAAATTATGAAGCAAATCATTTTGAACTTTTTTTATGGCTTTATACTTAACATTTGAAAATACGAGGCATCTTGCTACAATTCTTGTCTACAATCAAAATACCAAAACTAAATAGTCTTATTATTTATTAAATTATATCATCGCCGAACCTCAAAAACAATATAAAAGACAATATACAAAATATAAAATACAGAAACAATATACAAATATAAATTCACTTTCTATCCACCAACGAAGCTTCATCGGTATCATTCATATTTTGCATGCTTCTCTATTTTGGTTTTGACAGAGAAGTTTATTCCAACTGGTCATCTATTCCATCTTGACCGACGCTATTTCACCCCATCGGCGGAGTCAATACCCTCCCAAGTTGCTTCTGTTACCCTTCTTCTAACTCCTTTGTCACGAAACTCTGTCACTGGAGTTTAATAAGGGGGAAACGTGTCAGCAATGGGTGTGCTCAGGATCCTCCACCAAAACAATCAAGCGAGCCCGGAAGAAGTTCCTTTTAAATATCCAAGGGATATCCCACGTGATATCTCCCGTCTGTCATTATTTTGGAGAGGGTGCGACGGATAATTTGTTTTTCTTTTTTTTTCCGGAAAAACCACTGGATCAGAGCTTTATTTACTTGCTTCTAGGGTTAAGGGTTATCAACTTCCCCTTCTGTAAGAGTAGTACGGAATTATAACATAAGTCACAAAATAAGAGAAATCTCAATTTTGGGGTTTTTGTGTTTATACCGCTTTCATAATCACCGGCACATGAGTACAAAATACATTATTAACAGGCAAACGACTCTGTAAAATAGTACGATATTTGACCTGATATCACTTTATGTATTTTTGGATAAGGTACGATAGAGTATGTAATAAATGATAAATGGTTGAAATTTCACCCAGTGGGCGACTTTCATAAATTCTTTTGTAGCTTAAAAAATTAAATAAGATTAAATTGTCAGTTGATAAGCTGTTCATACATATTTTAAATTTTATTATAATTTAATCAAGTTGTTATTTTATTTCAGGGCGATACGTTGGCTCGCGGCCCATAAAACTGCGGAAAAGTTCATGGAAGCAACGGAATTTAGAGACTGTAAGGAAGAAAGAGAAAGAGAAACAAGCGTTAATTGGTTTATTGACTGGTCGGTGACGTGACAGGACTTCCGTAATAGTCCTTGTTTCACATTTTCCCTTGGATTATATGCACACCTCCGAGTGTTGGTCTTATTAAAAACAACTGCTACAAAGCGTACCTTTTTGCTGTACCTGTATGGTAATTTCTCAAGGTAAAAATTTGACTGTAGCTAATTGACGTGTTTTTAATAATTCCAAAAAAAAAAACAAGAATATATGTGCGCAGAATGGTATCGACCATTATGTAAAACGATGTGCAACTGAATGCAAATAAATTCTTACTTTAATTGAATGTCTCGCATTATTTTCTTATTATACTCTCCTGAAAATGTATTTTGTCTATTCGTTACCCATATTCTCAATAAAGAAGAAAAATTTATACTCTGTGTGTATGTATTTCTATAGTCACAAAGTGCCGAGAACACAGGGAAATGAATCTTATTCCCCAAACACATCTTTTTGTCTCTAAACGAGGAATACGAGTGATCTCCGTTACAAGATTTCTATATTTTATATTTATAGGATTTGTGTAATTTATGAAATCAAGGAGGTTTGTTTTTTATCCGTGGGTTGCTGACTTAGTTTGAGAGACAAATGGTACATATATATTTAACAGCTCGCAAAGTCGATTTTATATAATATCCTCCGAGTTATTGATTAAATCAAAAGATATGTCAGTTCATTGAGGTTCATTGCAATAAAAGTCATTTGACATTTAAACTTGGTGTCATTTACGCTACAGCATCGCGAACAGGGCCGATCGTGTAGATTTATATAATTATGACAATCATAGGCAGATGCCGCCACAGTGGTGTTTCAACATGAATTAAAAGTGTTAGGAACCTGTGGCTTGGCAGTGCCCTCACCATATTCATGAAATACTGTAGAATGTTAGCGACGAGAAAAAGCCAAGCCTGGTAAGCTTGAATGCAATCGAATCTCGATCGGCCACAATCGTTTGAGCCGTGTGAACAGGTAAAGGCAGTTATAAAGTACAAAAGAAATGTCAGAATATCCAGCAACCGCAGGTGAGGAAGGAGAGGAGGAGACAAATCCGCTAGGGGTAAGATGAGATCTCTCCCCCTTCTTAAGGCCGTAATGTCTCGCCGGAATTATGTTTGTTAACCTCAATGATACTTCTTACCGAGTGCTTTCAAGAAGCAAGGAAAAAGAACGACGTAGTGTTTTTAATACACGACCTTTAATTATTAAAATGAGATTGCATGTTGCCTGAGAACAGGGCATGTTCACTGCTTGAAGCGGATTGAAGGGTGATTTTAGATGCCAGCGCTTTACGATTAGGTATCATTTTTTCTTTAAGTTGGCGCCAGATTTACACAGGGCAAATGATGAGGCGCCGACTTAAAAAATATGAGACTCGTAGATGAAATAAGGGAAATTTTTTTCTCACTTTTTAGTGCATTTTTTTTTTAAAGTCGATTTTAATTTTTTTATTCTACTTTTGGATTAAATTATATACAATAACACCTTATACCGTTTTTTTCCGGCTTTTGATTCACAACAAGATCGATATGTGGCTTGGGTATCAATAGCTCTAATAAACGTATAACACTTTAATTAAAAAAATACCTATAAATGGGTGATCCCCTTAAAAGCTATATCACTTCCAGAAAGAACATTTCTCATAGTTATCGTAACTGCAGGAATATTTTGGGTGACAAGGGTGGGTAGGCAATCCTGTGTTAACGTGCGCATGTAAATTTAATTGAAAAGTTTATAGTCGCGAAGGGAGTTGAAAAGAATTGTCGTTAATATGGAAGGAGTAATTGCAGCTGTACGAAGGCGAAAGAAACAAGGAAGGCGACAGGCATGGATACGGGAAGGCTTTGCTACCCAACGGCGACATGTACGTTGGCCATTATTGCAAGGGGTTGAGACACGGCAAAGGTCTCTACGTGTTCAAAAACGGTGCTCGATATGACGGAGAATGGAGGCACGGCCTCAAATATGGCCAAGGAACCTTTTGGTACCCTGACAGAACGCGATACGAGGGTACGGAACAACGTACAGAAATAGGAACCGATTCAGACACTAAAACGTCGCGAGGAGAACGTGGGCTGACAGCCCATAAGTATATCTGTACAATTATTTTTGTATCACACGTCAGGTGTGTCTGTCAAATTTTCCCTAATAGTAGTAGCGAAACCCGATTCTCGAAATAATTCATTATCGCGTAAACTATCGTTTCGTTATATGTCGTATCCTGTGCTTCACTGTACAATTTATTCCTTTAAAAAAAAAGATTTTTGTAATGCAGGATTCGCGGATGTCAAGTCTTAATCGACTTTTGTCTTCTCAGTTTGCTACATATTCTCATTTCGATGGTTTCATGTGAATTCTCTAAATTTTCACAAAAGGAATAGCACACATTTTTATTCTTCTAATTGTAACAAACACTTGTTGATATCCATGCGGAGAACCGACCACTTTTCTACGACTCGTCTAAATATAATTCTTCATTTCGAAGAATCCATTATACCAGGTGTCCAGAAATTCTGGGACCAGTCGAAGCGTGTACGTTTATCGTGCCAAAAGTCCTCGTGCACGAGTCCCATAATTTTGTGACGATCTGTTTGCAAGAGTGCATACTTCGCATTTTTCGTAGGGGAGTGGAAGCGTGACATGGCGCACGGTTTCGGGGCATATTATTACATAAACGGCGACGTTTACGAAGGCTCGTGGAAAAATAATTTTCGGCACGGTATGGGGTCTTATCTCTACGCCGACACGAACACGAAATTCATGGGAACGTGGATCGTGAATCGTATGCAAGGGCCCGGGCAATTGATTCACCCACGATATCGATTCCACGGCTTTTGGGAACTAAACTTGGTAAATCACTTTGCAAAACGATTATAAACAACTTACAATAATTAGTTAGCAATTGCGGTTCAGCTGAAGAAGGAATTGACTTGAAACATTCGAAATAATTAATTTGCTCAAATTCGTGCATATATGTACTTACCTAGTTTGTTTATTATTATGTTATTTACTAATTGGTAAAGATAAGTGGCACCCATACCTACTTACATTTTCGATGTACTCAATCCCGACATTGTCTAAAACGTTAAGAAACAGGCGAGGAAGTGTATCACACGTCGATTCTTTCTTGGATCCTGCTATACTGTGTATAATTAGTATGTGTTTACATATAATCATAGCCTTATGGACGCGGATGCTTCACGTTTGAAAATGCTTGTATGCAACACGGGCACTATATGCATGTGGCAGATGTCGAGTACGATGCGACCCAAGAATCTGTTGAGGTGAGAATTACATTCTGATACAAAATTACAAACCACTATTCATTATTATCACATCATAAAGTGACATTGTTCCGCGTCCCTCGCAATAAAATAATAAAGTATGTGACAGTGACATGCGGGCGTCGCGCTAATGGCGTAGCTAGAATTAGAATCGTAGCTTTAAGTCGTTTATAGTAGTTTTATTCTCGAATCCGCCGGAATAAGATTTCTTGTATACATTGTCTTCCCATAACTTTCGACCTTTAAGTCCATCACGAACGAGCTTTACTTCGTGACCTGAAGATTAGTCGTAGAGAAATTTCCTTACGGTGTCTAGCAAAAGGGTCAAGTGTAGTCTTCACGTTTCCTTAACTGTTTCCGGGCCCCTGTGGCTTGCACGGTAGTCACTCGAAGGCGACATGAAGCTCGTACCATCTTGCTAGGCTTAAATGCTACTGTAGATGAAACTCTGAGGCGCAGCGTGTCAGTTGGACCTTATAAAACTAACACTATCTATCTTCCGGGCTTCAGCTACCGCTGATGGAGGGAGAAACACCTACAGGAGCGGTGGTTGGTGCATGAACTGTGCTGCGCAGTCACGCACACATAATCACCGCTCCTATAAGTGTTTCCCCCTCCATCAGCGGTAGCTGGAGCCTCGCCGATCCCTGGTTACATTGTATGTATTCCTACGACACACGAGCATCGAATTGTCGTCCGTTTTCACTACATTTTAGGTAATTATTTAGAAGTTTTCCATCCTCTCAGATTTCAATGATTTTTGGATATGTTATCAAGATCAAGATTCTGAACAACTTTTTCTTATACATGTTATCGCCGCACGGTAGTAGTTTCCGAGATATTCGCAAAGAACTGTTGCTACCACTACATTGAATTCGACACATACGATGCGACAGCGTGTGCGTAGCACGACACTGCCGCTCATCTACTGTTTCTGCATGTACGTCGCGGTGATCGGCAGTTAACTTTGGTTTCTTTGGTCGAGGTCCCTTCCTCGGTGTCATATGGCAGGCAAACCTTTGGTCTGCGCTACTCTAAACACACTCTGTCCTTCAATCTTTAGCTGTCGCGAGCCACGAGACTCTGTCTAAACTGGCGAAGGTCGCTAGAAATATACGTATCACACGTAGGAACGGGGCATTAGGGAGTCTCAAGTGGCGTAAACGTACCGCTTATTCTTGAAAAGTAATAATTTCCGGGGACCCGAGAGCAAAATTTCGTGACGCTCAATTCCCGAACAGGCGGAGCTGACAATGAGTTGCAAGAAGTTGTCGCGTCAAAGGTTTTAATATCCTTTTGAAAAATTCTCGCGACTCATACATATCTTCGTTTTCTGATTTTCAATCCATTGACCCATCTGAAACTTTACCCCAACTTACTCGTAATATATTAATTTGCAGATTTGTGTAGAACACCCTGTAGGATACTCGTAAACATGCATAAATAAATACAGAATTGAACTTTTAATGTAGGAGACTCCAGCGGACGCGATAGATAAATCATTACCAATGCAACCACTTCCGTTGAAGAAAGGCATTATTCCATTATGGCGAGCACGTTGCATTACTCCTTATAACCCTGATTTATTACCACCTGAACCAGTACCTTTGCAGGAGGAGGTAATAATCGACATATGTAATTAGGAAAATGTGCGAGGTGGATAGAGTTATTGAACTATCCGTTGCATATATTTTTTGTACACAAAAATAATTTTTTTCACAAGATATATGGATTAGTAGTACGTGTAAATATCTAACGTCAAATAGCGTCTGAAATAAATATTGGAAAGCTATCCGATGATATCCGGTTTCCCTGTTTGACGAATGTGTTCGGAACGTTCCTGAAAACGGAAGTAGACGAAATGAGCCGTCCAAATTGATTGCTTGTGTTCTAAAGGGAATTTCCGGTCGCGTCCATTTCCAACTCGTGGCGTACATTCATTAATAAAATTACGATATCCGCATTAGTCTCTCTTGTTTCTCGTAAAAGCATCCTGGCTTTTAGATAATCTAAAAAAGGTTTCAGATAATCTTTTTTTATCGGGCAGGAGCATTAATTCTCTACATTTTTTAAAGGTGTCCTTAGATTCTCTGGTGGATAGATGTTCGGAAGATATGACGGAACGAGAACAATACTTAAAATATCCGGGAGAGTATCACGGAGAATATGAGGAATATTATGGAGAAAATGACCATCCCAGACCGTCTAGTGAAGCAGAACAGTCTAAGAAATGACGTACGATAATTCTTTCTTTCATTGTCAGTCAAGTTAATCTTTCGAGACGTTTCTTATGCACTTAGCAGGTATCATATATATGGTTATATATTTTTAATAAAATATCTTCAGTCATGAATAAGTTCTTAATTATCATAAAAATCATCTAAACGAATCAACAGGGTTGCCACCTCGCCGTTTTTGGCCCGGAGACTCCGGGTTTTGAAGCAAATCTCCGGGCTCCGGTTTTACTGAAAAAATCTCCCGGGTGGTAGAAGAAAATGAGATAATAAGAAATTGTGGTATTATACAGTGGTATCAATTTTATATACAGTAGTAGATATTAATTAAAAAAAAAACAGATACTTTTAAATGTTAATTTTTTTGAGCTTAAAAGAATCGCACATCTGTTTTCTGGATATTCGAGAACAAAACTTCTTTTTTCTTTTTTCATCTCCGGGTTTACATTCGAATCTCATATTACGTTAGAATATGTGACACTCCGGGATTTATATAGTGATAAGGTGGCAACCCTGGCTGTCAGTCTGCTTTTATCATCGAAAACAGTGATGAGCACGCGTTACTTGCTCCCCATTGCTCCCCCAACATAGATACGGTACTGCAAAAGCCGCGCATGCGCGAGAAAACCCGCCCCGGGTCTTGTCAAATATAACAAATTTAAGTATGTTATCACGTTGTGCTATTTATCAAAAAGGGAAGCTGTAGTACTTATTTTATTAGATCGACATTCCTACTGCTCTCGCTTCAAAGACTATAAATTGCAAAAGGAAAAGGATATGAAGAATAAATTATAGATTCAATTTGTAAAACTAAAAATTGATATGTTTTAAGAACACTTGCAACATTCTTTACATATGTTTTTAACAATATATTTAAACAGTAGAAAAATTAGTATTATTGTGCACAGCAAAGTTATTCTATATTAAGTTAAATATTTATTAAATTTAGTGCTCTTAAAATAATAATTTTAAAATTATTGTTTCAAAAAATGCATTTCACAAATGTAACATATGCGAGTTACATTAAATTTTATGAATAGGCATCAGAATTTCGCATATATCAATATTTTATTATACGAGCCAGTATTCTGTTGTCAGAATTATACATATGTACAAATTTAATTCGCTAACAGAACTTGTGTAAAGAAAGAAAAACGTATTAATAAAAGTATACATATTTGTGCGTTATATGCAATCATGAGAGTAAAAAGGGTATAAACCACTTACAATTAGATTTCAAACATATATACTTATGTTTATTAAAACTTTTTTTGTTTTATCTTAAGAAACTCTATTAGCGAATTCAATTTCTACTTAAACTTGTTAGAAATATCCTCCACACACAGTACTTAGAATCAAATGCCATTACCAATACTTATTTCTTATAGTAAAATAAAAACTTAACATTAGTCTTATGATAAACTCTATTAGTGAATTCAATTTCTACTTAAACTTGTTAGAAATATCCTCCACAGACAGTACTTAGAATCAAATGCCATTACCAATACTTATTTCTTATAGTAAAATAAAAACTCTCTTAATAATTTATGATGAAAGTATTACAATTTTATTTTTTCCATAACGAAGTGCATTTGCAAAATAGGTATACATATTCTTAAAACCTGAGAGGGATTTCCTGTCACTTTCTTACTTATTATACTGTGGGCCTTAGTCTTTAAAAAATTCTATAAAAATATATATTTCCAATTTATCGTAACCCACAAGTTTGAATAATTTTACACTTGACTAAAAAGATGGGGTGAGTATATGTTAAACTCGGTAATTCTAATGTTAAGTTTTTTGCGAATATCTCATACACCAAACAGTTTAAACAGAAATGTTGTTCAAAATGACGACCTTGACAACTTATGCGAAAGTCATCGAAATCGGCGAGGTCTCAGTTCATCGGAAAGTTTGCCAAAAAGATTGTATAATCCCTTCATAAATTTTTCATTTTAAACATAGCGAGGTTTTTACATACCTTATGCCTTATAGAACATGCACTCAAAATAATTTCATAATGTATTAGTAATTTGCAAATCAGGTACATGACATGGTGAATCATAAATATGCGATACAATGAATTGCAGTAACTTATTACATACAAATAAGTTTGAAATCTGTAGTAAGTTTCCTTATACGAATGTAGATCGTTTCCGTAGATCTTAATCAAAATTGTTTGTTACGAACTTAAATGTTACGAGTAATGAAATATTACTTAACTGTGCGCCAAGATATTCAAAATCTTTACACAAGTAACAAAATAACACTTTCCACACTAGTACTTTCAGTTTATACTTATCGTAATATAATAGTTAGATAATAACAGCACCGTTACTTATACGATATACGAAAGGAAAGCTTCTGCTTATTTAGAATATCCTTGAAATTGGGTACGATCACAAATTCAGCAGTTGCCATATTGATGTCTATGTAAATTTCATTATAAGTACATAGTCTTAATTGTTTGTATGTTATTTCGGAACAAATGTATAAAACTGTTTATTCTATAATACTTAATGTCTCGAAAATTCTTCTACAGGATGCAGTGGTAGTAAAACTACGTGTGCTATATAATATTGAATATTACCACTGTTATAAAATTTGAGTCGTTCTCAACAGACATTTCTTTCACGTTACGTAAAGGCATTGTATATCACAGTAGATAATAAGCTTACGATATAGAAAATATACATTTAATAGCGATTTCAAAATAGTGTAGAATCGTAAAGTATATTCGAAGTAACTAGTCTGGTTTGTATAAAAGAAATTCTCATTTGTATTCTTGTTTGTACAACGGCAAGATTGTAAACTGGACCTATTAATAGAAAAGTAAAGTCGAAAAAAATAAATATATATGAAAACTCGACGATAACTATTCGGTAGTAGGAAGTCTATAAAATATTCCACAAAATGGCAGCTGCCATGAGTCCGGTGTACGTAATAATGCTGGTCCACCATATAGCTTTCTCCCACGTTTTCACTTCTAGATTACGAAGGACATTTATGCCTACGAGTAAACCTGCGATGGCACCAGCGAAATGAGCAACGTATCCGACCTGGTCGTTAGTCTCTATTACATAGCGATTGTAGATCGCTTGTCCAATGTCGACAGAAGTGACTACGAGGAATACTAACAATTGCAAAATAGCAAATTCCATTTGCGACCAGTTCATTACTATGGTTGCTACGTGAGCAGTAATTAACGCGTACACTCCACCCGATGCACCTGCGAGATATACACGAGGATCCGATACGGATGTACCGAGCGATCCCGCTAACACACCTGCTACGTATATAATCAAAACTCGCCACCATTTGTGCACCATTTCTAGCGGAATACCTAACATTATTTGCACGAGTAGATTTACCATCAGGTGCAATACGCTGTTTAAAATAGAATTCATAATTAACCGTTCGTACGATTACGTCTCGTAGGATAAAAAATATGATACTTACCCAACATGCACGAACATATACGTCAAATATCTCCACGCTTGGTACCTCTTGTTGGGATTATAAATAAATAACGTAGCTGTTGGTCCTTCCACTGACGGCGCCTTGCATACGATGACGTCGCATAAGAATAATGCGATTTCTAATACAGATATAATTATCATTGCCAGTGCCGGAGGTTTGCAAGTGTATTCCTCTTCGTATTGTCCGTCGGGAAAGTCACTGGATCTCAGTTGCAGGAGCGTTGGCCTTTGCGGTACCATAGAATGTACGTATCGCTGTACGAGATGACCAAAAACACCTTGCATATCTTTCCTGTGAATCTAAAGGAGAATCAATCGCGTATGTTGCCTGCTCTAGGGAACGTCTGAACTAACAAACCAAGCAAAATGAACGCACCATGGCTATAAATTCTGGATAGTCTAGATATCCCGAGTCGTCTAAATCCGCTTTATGCATAATTGTGTGGACGACTCTGGTTGGTATATCATTGGAATAACCAGAACTGTGTATCATAGCTTTCAGTTCTTGATACGTTATCTTTCCGTCGCCATCGAGATCGTACTTCTCGAATATGGCTTTCCAATGCTGAAAAAGTTAGTTTTCACTGCATACGAAGAAATCAAGAATCAACCTATCATTATACTTTCAATGTACATTGAATGTCAATGCCTTATTCAATATAGTATTTACAAGGATTATAAAAAACGGATAACAAAAATAACGATATAAAAGTAATTAATTCTTACGGCGTTATTATATTGCAGGGGTATCGTTATACCCGGTTCACCCTCCTGATTGTTCGACATCCTTCTCAGTTTGAAACTTCTGTAAAATGTATCAAGGAAGAAAATTAACGAAACTGCTAGTATTTAAAGTGAAGTAAAGAAATTTCATTGTCACTCGTAAATTATTCTGCTTTCTGTATTTCTCCTAGTATCAACTAAAAAATTGACAAAGCAAACAAGACACCATAAATGTGAGTAGATGTTAATGACAAAAGTACGATGTACTTTCACGCGATAGATCGGTGAATCGATCACTGACCGAGAACACTATTGTATAGCACGTACTTAACAAAGATTCCTGTGATAAACAAAAGTCGTATCTCTGGTAGATCAGATTTTATTTAGTAATATTTATTTTACGTTACACACCTTCTATTTTATCTTATCGGACCGATGTACATATCGTCTATATAGGTAAAACGATATAAAGGAAACTGTAGCGGAATCGACGAGAAATACATACAAATCCTGAGTTCACTTTACGTTCTTGTGAGAAGTATTATTGTCCTTAATACCTGCAGAATCGACGAAAATCCTGGTCGAAATTATTTTCGAATCTGCTTGCCCCCCCTTACCCTATCATTGTATTACGATCCGAAAGTTTTGAGTGGTCTTTTGTTTATAACGGTCTTTGGGATACAATAGGTTTGAGAGGCGTGCCTGTAAAGTCGCCAGCGTCGCAACAGGTGAACTCGAACGGCCAAGAGTCGCACAAATAGAGAAAGTACCGCAAAATGTACGGTAGAATGTTACGATCGTTCTCTTACCGATTGTCGACACGGTCCCACAATCCCTCGGTTATTATAGCTACCCAATATTTCAATAAATAGAAATAATTGTGGTGTATCTTTTACTGAGTACTATTACACATACTTTGACAGGAAGATAATATCATTCATGAATTGACATTTATCGTTATCGACAGAGATGGCAGTATCTGATCACTGAACCATGTGCATCGCTAACGATATCGGGAATTCTGCTTTGATGATTCATTTAACAATCCTTATGAATCACGAAATACACACGTTGATATTTCGTGTAAGTATTAAACGCTTGTCTTTCTGTGTGTGGAATTGTATTTGTGGTTAGTTATTTGCAAAAGTCACATATATTAATAAGTGTTTAACTGTGTTTAACATCGCAGATGAGGTATAGGGTGGTATGGTATCTAATGTTAGTTTTTGTCACATCATTCTGCAGTTCGCGAGCCTATGTTGCCATTTTCGCATAGCACCGACTATTATCAATTCGGAATGTAATAAAACTACAGCTATAGTAGCAGTAATAATTAAAACAAGGTATTACGTTTGGCATTAAGGAGAACAATGCGATCGTATCTTTATCAATTTATTCACATTTTGCGTAAAATGTTAAGTCCATCCCATACCACGAACGAAATAGAATAAAATTTTAAATCACAAAAGACTAAACAGTGAGAAAGAAAAAACATTTTCAATCGAATTTAGTAGCCTTTTATTGAGCTTGTTTTGTTTATTTTTGAAAGTGACCGCGGTGCACCGAGCGGCATGCGTAATTTTGCAGCCGCATCAATATACCGCGTTGTGTGCTAAGTAGGTAGTAGTATATAAAATCCCCGTAAAAACTTCAAAAAGTAAAAAAAAAAATGCCAAGTACATGAAATAAAAAAAAACAAAAAATAGAAAATAATAATAATTACAAAGTAAAAAAGATGTGAAATCAAAATGAGCTGCAAGTACATAAAAGCAGAGAGTCGAGACCGAAGCAGAAACCGAAATTCAGACCGGTCTTGACCGGTCTAGCGACCAGTAACCGATGCGAAAAGGGACCGAATATTGTGGCCGTAACAGTGAGAGGTTGCGAAAGAGAACCGAAACTCCAGACCGATTGCCTCTCGGTCAGGAATCTCAGACCGAAGGCCTAACCTGCTCTGGTCGGAGTGGTCGGTTGACCGGTCGAATTAATGTATGGAGAGGTTTCTGTTCCTCTCCATAACTACTGCTGTTCCTGTCGCACTGTTTGTCACGCTCGTCACGGGTTTGTTGATAGCAGACTTTTGCAGTTATTTGCACTGTTCATTCCAAACTATGTATATCGATCTACCGAGTATTTTTTCACTTTAAATAAAATCGTGGTGCAGTATATGTGACAACAAATTCATTTCGACACTTCGTTCTGTATTAATTTGATTCATATTTTGTTTATACATTTATACATATAAAGTTCGATCGGAATAATCACGACAGCGACTACCCTTTGACAATTTCCTACGAATCACACGAATATGCCAGGATAATCGAACAGACACGAAGCGCATTGCGCTCAAGAAAGGATATTCATTCAAAAGAATTTCTCTATCGAAATTCCATTACGATTTAATCCATGGTAATCCGAGATCAATAGAAGAATTTAAAAAGAAGATTTCATGTTGTATGTACCAACTCCGGAACGCTCGTGAAAGATTCACCTGAAATATAGCCATATTTATTACGCATAAGTGTTCCGTCTGCGAAAGCTGACTCATCAACAGGATACAAAGATATTTCACGGCTACGTTTCATATCTAACTGAAAAATGCTGAAAAACAACTGGCTTCAGGAGTCCCAGTAGCCACCGATTACCTGAAGCGATGCAAATTGTATGTATATACGTACATATACATTGTACACGTGCACGTCCCCCTAAGCCCTGTGTATCATCGGTTGCCAAGCTACATGGGAATCGATACGCAACGCGCGTACCTTGGGAGTCTTGGGACCGTCAACGGTTCACTTTTAAACAGTTTGAACACTCCAACCAGTACCCAAAAGTACCTCACCCCGAGTGCATCGAACAATGTCGGCCAAAATACGTAACAAAAAAATTGCTGCTAATTACAGAATCAAAGATCCTATTAGCAATTTCAAGTTGAGGTAATAGTTCATTGCACGCTTGCCGCTGCAAAAATATAACGGCTAGCGGGAAGTTCATAAAAATCAGTATCCCTACATCATTCGCCACTGTTTTTTCTGCCTAGTGGCGGGAAACGGTGTCGATCGAAATTAGATCCCGGCCATCTGGCAGAAATTGTTTCCACCGTCTAAATTGCGTTTACCTTTCCACTTGTTTATTGTTTCAGAGTCAAAATCGTACAGCAAAAACCTCTGCTCGCGGAGTTACTGGGGAACGAAGGGAATACCAGGGACTCGAATTTCCTTGAGGAGGAGGATCGTATTTTTAGCTGGCAGGAAAAAGTTTTCAGCCCGTTCGAGGTGAATTTTTACGGCGACGAGAACAATTGCCTGACAGAATGTCAGAAGGCGTATTACGGAAGCATCAAGGAGGCGAACATAGAAGGTTCGCAATTGTATACGTACACGCAGAATGATTCCTATTACACCGACAATGAATTGTTGACGAGGCCCTGTAAGACCAAATTGTCAGCCAAGAATGAAACAGCATTACCAGCATTGCAGAATCGCAAGCCATTCCCAGAAAGGTATAATAAAACGGTCGTGGATGATAGACCTACTAAAACAAGGATTCGAACCAACCATTACCTTTACATGGAAAGATTCAGGATGTATGTCATGGTTGATTTGTCTCGTCGAGATAAAATCTCCATCGATCCCGATGGGGATTCCGAGACAGTGTTGTGCGTTATTACGCACGACGAGTCGCGCAGAATATTATCCATTAATCCTGATTTCACAAACGACTGCTGTTACACCGTCGCGAATTCCAGCGGTGTTGAATTCAATTATTGGATCGTGCATGCTTCCGAGAAGCAGTCGTCGTTGGAATTACAACAGCAACACCAGGAATCGCAACGTGTAAGTATACATATGTACATAAATATATTAATACCTGTTTGTGGACTGATCCTGCGGTCGATTCGCGCGCGTGTGTGTGTGTATGTGTGTGTGTGCGAGAGAGAGTCTTCAATTTTGATTAAATTCGAAAGTGAATTGATTTAAAATTCGCTTCGTATTAAAAGATACGCGTAACTTTCAATCGTTGATTATTTAAATTAGTTATCCAACGTCGCCATTAAAACTTAATTACGTTAGTCGCAATTAAAATTAATCCTTTTAAAGATGCAAGTGATCAACGAGCGAATAGCGATCGTCATGCAGTAGACCGCGTGCGACGAACGCCCGTCGGCGTTCAATGCGCATATGTACGGATAAAGGTCGATTTATACTATCCGTATCCGACACGGAACGGTTCCGTATCGGCTCCGTTCCGACACAGACACGAGTGTTTATATTATACGTTCGTCGATCGGTGGTACCGATCACTCAGTTAACAGAAAGCGTTTCGTAAAGGCACGTAATTGCACAAATAGGAAAAATGTTTTCACATTTAAGTATGCGAGATTTGAAGTCTGAACGGAACCGAAACATATGCATATTGTCAGCGCCGACACGGTCCGACACGTTCAGACACGTTCTGTATCCGATAAAGTATTCTTCGCGAGAATGCCGGATGGCCGGACCGATGTCGGTAGGTGTCTGTGCTGATACGATACGATATGTATAAACACCTATATACAAATTGCATTATAGAATACTTTTCTGATCGGTGCTGAACGGATACGTTCCGGGTCTGTGCGGATAGTATAAATCGACCTTAATGTGTATAGTATAAGTATGTGTGAAATGATTCCCTCGAAAAGAATATAGCAAGCGTTAAAATCTGAAACTTTTTTTGTATCATTCTCTTTTTAGAGAAAATATTGCAGTAAATGTTTTATACTTACCCTATGTAGGAGATGTCGGAGATTTGTCTCATCATTCGCTGCGGATAAAACATGTTTCCCGAGTTTTGACAGAAAATTGTCAACAACATACATAATCTTTCTTTCACCACCAATGATTACACTAAATTGCTTTTCAGTTGTTTTATTTTGCACTTTGTTGAGGCACACCCGGAGAACATACACGTTTCCACGTTTAAGCGTTTATTGGTGATCATTTCATTGAGAAATAATTTTTTAATATGTAAATTATTTAAAAATTTTGTTAAAGATGATTGAACCAACTTAACCAATGTAGTCCCAAAGACCAACTGAATATTGTAGTGGTGAATGGCTGCTTCAACACTCTCTCCCACACATGCCCAGTCATATTCACACACCTACATGACATATATATGCCTACATACGGTTTATACATGCACCATGGTGGCGGAACACTGCTGTCATCTAAACACACAAAAACAACTTTTATACGATTTCCGGCATCATCGTACGGTATATTTGATATTTTAGATGAATTTTCTTAAAAATATCGAATTACTTGGTGAAAGAGTTATTCATTAACTATTAAATGTAACACTGCCAAGTATTATTTAAAGTGTACTTATTACGTGTTACTATATAGAGCTGCTTCGTTTCTATTAGAGTTTGACAATATTTAAATTACTAATAGCAAATAATTATCTAATAAATAACGAAGACAATGAACCGATTGTAAGTCTATTATTTATTTGGATTAATTATTATCCACAGGTATATTAATTATTTGTTAATCTTAATCAACTTCATTTTTGTGCTAGAATAATTTTTTAAATTTAATTTTATTTACCGTTACTTTAAACGACTTGATACACAATTAAAACGAGTCGAATAATAATAAGTTGAAAATTTCAGTATTTTATCACTAATTTAACTTTTGATACAGGAAATCAAGGAGCGATTCATGCGCAAAGATGCAGAAATATCTCATGGTTTGCAGTTAGTGGCCCCAAATGTATGCAGAATCTTTCTAAAATTTGATATTCTGTCGGTTCATGATTTCCTTTTTGATGGACTTTGTGTCTCGTATTATATTGATTTACCAGAATACTGGAGCACAGATCAGAACAACAGATTATTCGGTAGAACTCAGAGATGTAATTTAAAGAACCATTCGGCATATTTTGGTTACGCTGCGGAAATATCATTGGATTTTGAGTTGCCTGATTTGTCGGATCCAAAAAAAGTTTCACCATCCTGGCCTCGATTATTATTCGCAGTTATATCTCTTGATAATTGGTCAAGGTAATCTCTTTCGATTAAATATAACATACCATTAACTTCTAATCGACGATAACAGATAACGTGTAGAACATTTTAAATTATCTTAGATATCGTACAGAAGGTTATGCAGCTACACCTTTGCCTGCATTACCTGGTTCGTACAAATTGAGTGTTCCAACATGGCGAGCCACGGGAAGTATTATTAATTCCCTCAGAAGATTTTTCACAGGTGGTACCTACGAACTAGACGATATAACTTACTGCGGTGTCCCTTCAGGACACAAAGGTAAGGTATTAGATAAGTCCCAATTAAAAGTTACGCCGAGTGGTTATATAAAGTTACACATGAATGTCATTCACCAAATGCACACGTCTATTAAGCACGATGATCGGATAAATTACTTCGAAAGATTAAGTACGGATAAATTTATGACAAACATAGAGAACGTTTTTGAACAATTTAAAGCGGCTAGGGAGCGTATGATACAAGTTAGAAATTTAAATATTTAATCCTTCTTAATCGAATGATTAATTAGATTTTGTAGCGTAAACTGACTTTATTTAAATGTAAAGAATGACCTGTGATATATTAATAATAATAGCTTCTGTTCGATGCAAAAAGAAAGATGATATTTTGCTAATATTTGTATGCAATAGTTTTTTAATATACTCGTTCGTGTAATTAAATTATGTATAAATACATTACAAGGATTTTACCACTAACTATGGTTTTGTAACAATGCAGAATCAACATTAAATATCATGATAAACTACTTAGTAACCATGATTGCGATTACATAACAATTAGGTCAACGTACGTTGTATTTATAAAATACAAGTAAACTGAAAGGGAGGGACATTTATGTTTGCAAGTAACAAAACCTTTCCGTATTGAAAATTGTTACTAATACACGATTCTAGGGAATTAATATTATTTCTTTTTTTTTCTTCAAATGTACCTAGATAATATAATTAAATGATGCAACTTGTACGTATAGATACATTTTAAACGTGAATCCATAGGATAAGAATTTTAGGTAAAATATAAAAAAAACTTATTCGCATTATTCAAAGTGTATTTTATATTATCATTTTGTATGGCATAAAATTTACTATACGACAATGGTAATTTATAAAAGTTTGTTAGATAATTCATGGTCAGTTATATTTACACAACTTCAGTGTACATTACACTTAATTAAGTATTTAAATAACAGTTTGCGTAATTTGCTACTACTTTTATCGATCTTTCACGTATAAAAAGATAATAGAAAAAGAACGGGGAGAAATCTGATACTGTGTTTACAAAGTATATTTAAGAACTAAAAGACTAGAGTAAAACTGCGAATTTCCTAGAGGCATTTAAATCATTGCTTCTTTTTCGCAGCTTTTATTGCTTTTGATTTTTGCTTCTCTCCTCCGGATAAGAATGATGTTATGACTTCTGACATTTCTGGCATATCGTAATTGGTCAGATTATTCAATTGCTCCATTTCCTGCGAAAAGTAGACAGAAATACAAACGAATTTTAAGGCCGAGTGTTAAAACTGAAAATTAAAATAAATTAAAATAATTATGATGCTGAAAATGTTTGCCGACCTTTCGAGTTTCAGGATCGTTCATGATTTTTGGTATGATCATGAGTAACAATAGTGGTAGAATCATCATCAACACCTGTAAAAAATTACGAAGCGATAAATCCAATTTCTTATTACTATTCTTTCTGAATATTTACAAATTAATAAAGCAGCTATCGTACCATCGAGTTAAATAAGAAGTCTGTTATTTTCCATTGTTCTCTAACTTGGAAATAACGGAACGGGGTAAGTGGCCTCATCTTCAGTGGATATGGAACCTGTATTACTTGGGACGTTTGAATTAAATTCACTTTTCGGGCTCTGAATTTCCCTTTCGAGTTAATTTCTACTCGTACTGGTTCGTAAACACAGTTCGGATTTACAATCTCGATTACGTATGATCCAGATGGTACATTTGAGATAATAAATGTTCCATCCTCTCTGGAAAAATAGGTACATTCAGATATACAAGAATAAGGAGTTCAACCTTGAAGAACATACTTGTAAGTAAGAAACATAGCAAAGAACTTAGATTTAATAACTTGTGGTAACATTGATAACTCAATATAAAACTACCATACTCGTTGCTACAAAGCTTTATCTAAACAATTAAATCGACAAATGTGTTAACGGAACTCTAACCTCTACAGAATTTACGAAAAAAAAACGTTACCGAAGAGTGGAGCACAGTGAAAACTAGTTTGACGTATGATAATCATTTTGGTTACTTACTATTTACACAGAAACAATTGCTGAATCTCTAATACGTAGACATCGTAAGGATAAATTTACCTTAAGAAACCATAGTGTTCCCCTCCATTAGCCATGACGTGGGTTATAAGCTGCCATGCATTCGAAGCTCCGTTTTCCCATGGGAAGACCTTTCCCTCGATAACGTACAGATCTGTCGATACGTCCTCGTCATTTTCAGCAATAACATATTTATCTGACACGCTGACAATAATTAAAAATAGAAGAACACCAGTTTTGTACACAGTCATATTGATTGTGTCTATTTAATACGCCAGAAGTTGCCTGGATACTGAACATCTCCAACAGTCCAACTTCAACATTGACAGTATGGCAAACTGCAGAATCATTACTTTGGCCAAAGATTTGCCGATTTGAATATCCCGCTCGAATATACAACCAATTTAAATGCCAAGGTTAAGTAAAGACTTCAAAGATTCCGCCCGGAATGACGTTCCTCTTTGGAACAGGTCTGAACTTGTCTGTCAGTGGGTTCCTTCTAAAATGAGCTCAAGTATACTGTTGTTTTTTAATAGAATATAATATAAAGAAATTATTAAACGGGGTGATCAATTAGGATATGTAATGTTCATTATTGCTTTATAATTAATATTTCAATTAACACCCGATGGTTCGTAAAATACAACATATTCAGCAAAGTACGAAAACATTTTTGGAAACTGAAAGTTGTAAATCGCGCGATAATCTTAGAGCGAGCTACGTAATTCGAAGTATGACATAACCTGCAACCATCTTTTGCATCTATATAGAGGTCTTAATTCCCTATCAGCACCTATCAGACGTATAATATATAAATAAATGTATGTATATTATGTTCCACGTTAATTACTGGACTACACCATATTAATTATGCTTTCGTCACAAATGCAAGTAAATTATATTTTCGATTATACTATCATTATTTTCGATATATCATCCACTTATGTCCAATAAACGCTATGTAATAAAAAGAAATTAAAATTTATTCAAATTCATTTCATGTTAAAATCAAATATTACAGACGTAACGAAAAGTTTTCGAGAGGGAAGACAAAGAAAACTATGTTACATTAAACAGTATTTATATAAATCGTAAAATTTTACTAAACCCCAAGAAACTCTAATAATTTGATATTTTTATTTTGAAGCAGATTTAATTGTATTAAATTTTATTTGTAACATATTGTAACTACCTCTTTTACAAATTTTTTTTTTCATAATTTGAAGGATTCAAGTATTATAGATTTAACACCAGTTTGTGTTACAGACAGTCCCCTAAAAAATTCTAGCATCCAATGAAAGGTGTTTTAATTCCTCTAAATAGAAAGGATTAATTGTTTAATTGTTTTAATGTTATCTCCATATTTTCTCTACATTTATGGTTTTAGGATTCATGGAAAATTCAGCGAAGAAAGAAAAAATCAATAAAGTAAGAATAATGCTTTAAATATGTTTCGTATCGCGAAGCTTTAATTTCAAAAGCATAATTTTAGTCGTACTAAAAACTTCATCGAATCAGTACATATATTTCTTGAAAATGATAGTATGATTCGAGTCAACCGGTAGAAGTCAATGTCAGCAATATTAGACAGATACAGAACGTACCTTCGAAACTGCGAAGGCTAATAGTACCAAGGAATAATAGAAAATTAAACGGCTATACCTCACGTATGCATTTAAACTGTTATTTCTTAATTAATATTTTCACTTATGCTTTTTATGTTAATATAATTGGATTTAAAAAAAAAATTGAAGTTGGCTGAAGTCCCCTTTATTATAGGAATTACAAGTAATCCGCCCAACATCCCAATAATGAGAAAAAGCGTTAATGCGAGAGTAAGAATTTTTATATATATAGCTGAAAGTAACATAATTCTAACATAAACTGATGCAGTAGTGGTATCGAAAGTGTTGTTTAATGCATATAATTAATATTATCACTTTTTATTACCGCACAGTAGAAAATATTCGGTAATTCAAAAAAGAAGAAATCACAATCGCAGATTCAAAGAGTATCGTCGAGAAGAGAAAACAGTTTGAATCAGACTAGTTTCGAAAACATAAGTAAATTCAGCGTTCTCCTACTGTATCTCCATTTTCTACTCTGTTATTATCTCTCTTTTTCGAAGACCCAACAATTTGTCGAGCTCTTTGAAATGTGCCCAGTAGAGGACAGAGAGAATTAAATATATACGTTATTAAATCGAACAAAAAATAAATAATAAACATTGGTATGTGCCAGTATCTTTATTTTCCAATGATGTAAGATGTAACAAGCTACCGTTACAATACTCTATCGTCCATAATGTATTTATTAGAGTTGCGAAGAGAAGTGCTTATTCTCATTCTTCACTTTCAACAGTGGCGTCCAGTTTGATGGTGGTGAGTATAGTATCCCCTGTCTTGAAGTCGCATTCGATTCTGTATTCACCAGGATTCATGCTGCTAAACCAAGAACTTATGTCGCAATCTGTGGCAGATTGTTTACCCTGAAAAGTAAAATTCACATGTATGCAGACTTAAATTATACTATTATAGTATCAAGAATTTGGAAGAAGCGTCTTGTTAATGGAATCGGTATAACATTATATATTCTTACTTCGCCCATCGAGCATGAATCGTCATCAGGATCAGAATAATCGAGTGACCCACATATGTTCAACTCTTCGAAGTCCTTTATTGGTTTCTTAAAAAATTTGTCGAATGTATTGACAACATTTCCATCTTCATACACTCTTACATCACCCTAAGGAGAATTATTAAGTTTTTTTAATCATTCTTATTATTATAACAATTACATCAATTCCTCTGGAAACTTCTTTTACATATTCATGGAAAATATTTACCAAGCAAAAGCAAAAAGTTAAATATAGAAGTAGGTAATTGTACTCTAAGAATTATTATAGAACCACCAGAGGAGTGACTTCCTCTTCATGAATATAATCGCGGTATGGGTTGTTAACATTTCGATTGGTAGTGCTGACCGCATACCTTTATTTCTCCTGGACAAATATTCTTAACAGTGATGGTCGAAGCAATCAGATTATTTGCAAGATCATAATTCCAGGAGTCGATCACATCATTTTCAGGGACATCTACTTTAAAACTGGTCACTGTGACTTTATTGTCAGCCTGATAAATAGAAATTAGGATTTGTTACACAAAAAGAGAGCGAAGACAGTTTAGTTGAAATAAAATTAACATTCATTTCTATCAAACTCTACAACAAGGAATGTTAGTCACAGAAAAATATAATATAAAAAATATAATTTTATAATATAGATAGAAAATAATATAGAAAATATAATTTTCAATATTTAATGATATTCTACAGATTAATAACTTATTGTTTAAAAACCTCAAGGGTACGTCTAACTACTAAAGTATTTTCGAATTAATTACCTCATTGGTTGGTAAAAAATAATAAAAATTAAGTTCGTCAATGGGCGCGTTCCACTTACACGCAAATCGACCGCAACCCCATAGATCTTCCTTACTTATCGCGAAAGCGGCGGGCGATCTGCGCGTAAGAGAAATTCGCCAAATATATTTAGAGTCAGAGTAAAATTGTCCAACTTACTTCAACACGTGACTGCGAAACAATACATAAAACGAAAGGTAATAAGAATTTTGCAATTCCAATTGAAAATTCCATCGCGACGTTTTGAATAAGAACTACTCGATAAATATTAAAAAATACGACTGTTCTGCCTGTGGCGCAGAACTCGTATTTAAACCCACAAAATCTGTTGGTGTTTGTTACCGAAGGTTTTACAACAATGAAATTTAAACAATTGCTTTGTATTGAAACATCGCTCATTGAATTAGATTCTTTGTCTCGATGGTTACGCGATATTTTATCGTTCATCAAATTGGAGATCGTGGGAAATTAGACTGAATAACATGGGAAAAATTCTTATGATATCGCATAAAACACGAAATTGTCCAAATGAAATTTTGAATTCTAAATAACTGCATGTTTAAACAATACTTCGGGCTATTTTATAAGTATGAATCAATATTTATAAATTTATAAAGGCCGCGATACGTACCTTAAATTTGCCTTTCTTTATATTTTTATAATAATCTACACAAGGTGACCTTAAATACAATAAATTTTAGAAACAAATGCTAAAGGAATATTCTATTACATTTTTCAAAATTGAATCCAATACAAGGGTAGATCAAAAGATGGAACTACTTTATTCTTATTTCATTTTGAAACAAATAACAAATCTCTTAATAAAAGCAGATGTGCGTGTGTGTGCATATACACGTCGATGTAATAGAAATCTGCTTTATTCTAGATCCGACAATAAAACAGATGAAGTGATTAAAAACCAGAATAAGACTTGCGTCACCATTGGAATTGTGAGAAACCAATAATAATACAGAATTCGATGAATTTCCTTAATAAATATTTTAATTCCTTTCTACTCTTAATATTAGTGCTAAACAGCTAATAGCTGCCGATACCACGAAAAGAAAATCCGTAATTTCAGACTTTCAAGACGTCTTAAAGACGGCTTATAGACGTCATGTGCTATCTGGGGTACAAGTACCCACACAGACTTCTTAAAGACGTCAATTATACGTCCGTTTTAGGTCTGGACGGCTGTACGACATCTTTTGGGCGTCTTTAGACGTCTGTATGCTATACTAGTACCTATTTCGGGTTTCAAAGATTCAAGGCCAAATTTTGCACCCTCTCTCTACTTTCCACAGTAGGTAATTAAATAATCCCGCAAATGATTCGATCTAAAATTGAATCCTCGATTTAGAATCAACTGGTACCTACTTATTACAACCGAATCGTCGATCTTGCAATGTACTTATCTATACTTATGTGCTTTGTATGATACGAAGTGTGACTTGTATGCCGCACATGATTTATCGTGACAAGGATACCTATAAGCTTCCGAATTGATGGTGGCTTCGAATATAATCCATCTAAACTGTAAAATTGATAAGATATGTGGCATGCCTACGCTATGCAACCGTTTGACGGCAGTTCTCTTGGGGGAAAGTGGGCTTAACCAAATGTAGACGCCGGTTGTGCGCGTAACTTTGTTTGTGGTGTTTCCAAAAACGGGGGTGTGACAGTTCGTTGGACAGTCAAACATTTGTCCCATCTCAAACGAAACCCAGTGTCCGAAATTCCACTTACGACAGATCCTCAACGTCAAACTGTTTGTGTCGTAAAAATTCTTTCAAAATATACAACATCATTGGGAGTGTTTATATTATTCTGTTTGCATTTAGTTGAATGTGGGTAGTTACCCACACTCGATCGAGGTGTATGATTTAAATCGCATCGACTGTACTTTTTAAGAAACTGGTGCCATACTGCAACGCTATGCGATATTATCGTATGCAACGTCCAAGTTGCAAGAGCTATTTTTAGGTTAGGATAAGTTCGTTACAAGATCAAAGCATCGCTGGATATTTAATGCAATAGCTATATGCATTGGCTTCGAGCAACAAATATACGTGAAGAGATGCCGTTGAGTCAACTGAGTCAAAGTAATAACATCGATACAAACGAGAGCGTAAATCCTGGCACCAGTACTCAGATAACGTCGACTTGTTATACGCCTCCACCATCCTATCATAATATTAACTTACCTCTGGGTCATCAGTCTACGTTGACTAATGACCGTGGCGCACCACCTTCTTACGAAGAAGCCATAGATCCGAATGGTAAACAACTTTCTTAACCCCTTGACGACCCGGGTCTTGGAACGAAAACGTCGATGTACGGACAGAGACCGATAATTTATCTTACGAATCGAGCGTTGCGTATAACACCTTACACGACTCTCCGTTCGTGCAAATAGAGGGATAGTTGGTCGTCAGGGGTTAACGAAACGTGTTAAATTAAACTACTTTGTATTTTGAACAGGTGATTATTTTTATTTTTCAGCTCCGCCCCCATCCTACGATTCGTTGTTCGGTCGTATGAGGGAAGCTCATAAAACTTCGAAAGGAGTGTTCGATTTTTTGAAGAATATTATCGTCTTACTTTTAGGCACTAGTAAGGAGAAATATAGATTACAGATCGACGGTATACATTTGTTCGGGGAGCGATTCGTTAATCTTATATTTTATCGATTTCAGTTGGATGTACCATTATTATAGGAGTAACGATAGTAGTTCCAATATGTATGATGATCATTGGAGGATTATATCTCAATGATTGCCCGCAAGGAGAATATATTCCTGTGTATTTGTTAGTGGGTGGTGGTTTCGGTATTTTCAAACAGTTATTACATATGTCCGCGAGAGTGCGTCAGCGTCAAGAAGAGCAAGACGAAGAAAGAATACGACAGTCTCCTACGCAAACGCTAATTAATTGCTTCATGATCGGTTGGTTTATCATAGGTCAGTAACACGACCGGTACCTTACTTTAATATCCATTATAGCATTTATGGCCATTTCACTTTGCGTGTATTACGTCTTGCAGGCTCGATGTGGGTGTACAAGGAGTACGAACCAAATTATGATCCAGCTCGCGGCAAATATTGCAACAAAACGTTATATTTATTCGCCTTTTGGCTGATTACATCTGCGTACATATGTTTGGGAGTGATAACAGCTGGTCTTTGTAGCATTTCGGTAGCAAGTATCGCATTTCAGAGACCGCCGCCTGATCTAATGTGAAAGATCACAGTCTCGTCTTAAAGCGAGAGAATTTTATTATTTTGGGAACAAAACGATTGAACATTGTCGTGGAAAAGTATCTGTGGATATGAATGACACATTAAAAACAGGGCACAAATATTCGTCCATGCTTACGTACCTGAGATGCTTGAACAACAGTTTGCGAAACGGATCGGTTTGCACGTTAAACGCACATAGAAATGCGCTCAAGTTCCATAATCTGGTGCTTGTGACCGTTTGTGGCAACAACTCTTCAGTTTTAAAATGTGCAGTGTATTGTAACGGAAACAGGACACTTAATTATATTCTTTAGTCGCAACGACGAGAATGTTTTAAACACGATTGAGAGAGATTAGGATAAGAAAGTATGTAGTCTAAACTGCGTTCCACATTAGAGCATACTCGTTTCGCGCAGGGATACACCGTTGATTGGAAGTAAACCGGCAGGGAAAGTGCTACGACCAATCGCGAAAGTGCTGCGACCAATCGCGTGCATCAGATCCGTGTGAGCTCCGCAGATCAGTCGCAAATCAGTAGGAAACGTTGAAGAAAATGTTGAATGATTTTCAAATTGTATTACTTTTTGTATCGTTGAAACTAGTATATAGATATAATTAGGTGTCCAATTTCTGGTGGGACACACTGTATATGCTTCATTTACATTTCGACATTCTTGTTATGGGTTACATCGACCTCTCGAAATTGGAGATATTGAGAGAAAGAGAAATTAAATGCTTTAACCGATTCAGAGCTGTGGATAATAACGCAATAATTGCGGATGTTTTTTCTTATCGTGACAAGAGGTTGCAGAATTGTATGTAGATCGACGTTATTTCGCCATCGAAATAGTCTTCTGCTTGTGGATAGAATACTCAGGTCGTGTCATTGAAGATTCTAACGCATTATTGTGCTACCACGATACAGTGGTGTTTAACGGCAGCTGTTTAACAGTTCTCTACAAGTGAAAAATGTTCGCTCACTTGTATAAAAAACATAGCTTATCGTTGAAAAAACTATGACGTATCGCAAGACACATTTTTTTATTCCTTTACCCACTCCTCCGTCCTTTTAAGCCCGTCGACCGCCATTGAGCTGTTACATATGTCAATGATATAGTCGAACAATCGTTTTATAAAAGACTCGTTTGAAAACTTAAGGGGTGAACTTGTATATTAAAAGGACACACCCCTTTCGAACTTTTCAAAGTTATTCGAATGTCAGTATTCATTAGTATTGTTAGAAATTGCGATTTTTAACAAATTGTCATCTGTTGATTGGTATTTAGGGATAGTGGAGGATAAACTTCATTGAAGGTAATATATATATATATACACACATATATATGCACACTAATCATATATATGTATATTATTGACATATGTTAATATGTAACAATCTTCCTTCCATTTTCGTACGTCTCTTTACTTACTTTTCAACATTTCCGTCTTCCTGTTATGTACTGTTCAACCACTTGTACATACTTCACAAGAGACTGTAGATATAAATGTGTGTGTGTGTGTCTCGATAGAAATACATACATACTTTCTATTCATATATATATACACAAGCACGCGCGTACACACACAACACGTACACTTACATGCTTGCATGCGCATAAACAAATCGACAAGCGAGCTTACGCTTCAATAAACATAGAGGATGCAAAAGAAAACACTCGTAATCTCTATGACTATGTGTATAAAAGGTTCGCGAAAGGTAAACGGAATAGACTGTAATTTAAGGGTCGGATGTAATCGGATACAATTTTTGTCCAAACGCTAAAAAGGATTGGAAAATTAAATGTTGTTAAACTGTATTTTAAATAATACAGTGTTATAACACATATTTTTTTTATTTACAGTTTGTTTATCCATTAATTACTATTCCAGCTAAAAATTATAAACAAAAAATTTTTATAAACGAACTCTAGCGAAGCCGTAAAATGTATGCACAAAACCTTATATTTTTTAATATAAAGGTTTTGTGCATACATTTTACGGCTTCGCTAGAATTTGATGAAGTTTTGTGTTACGTCTCATAACGAACCGTTAATATTTACTCAAGTTATCGCAATGTATGTTTAAAGAAATATTGACATTGAAC
Source organism: Andrena flavipes (assembly GCA_963971345.1). Taxonomy (NCBI): domain Eukaryota; kingdom Metazoa; phylum Arthropoda; class Insecta; order Hymenoptera; family Andrenidae; genus Andrena; species Andrena flavipes. The sequence continues at coordinate 3,222,468 of OZ020480.1, forward strand.
GATGAAAAATTTTTGGTTTATAATTTTTAGCTCGAATAGTAATGATTGGATAAACAAACTGTACATAGAAGAAGTATGTGTCGTGACGAGCTTTACAATACTATATTTTTTAAAATACAGTTCTAGAACATTTAACTTTCCAATCTTTCTTAGCGTTTCGACAATAATTTTTCCCATTTTCGAGCGCTAGTCCTCTTATTACATTCGACCCTTCAATTGTCCTCGATCTGAGCGTATACGCTTGGCTATACACTAACACGCACCCGCGTTCTATCCGTTGCTATTTCAATGTGTAACACGACGAACACTATGACGATGTGATTTCGAACGAGGTCTACGCGTGCCTGTAAAATAAGTTCTACATTGTCTATGACTATTATCACATACGCACATTTGTTATTATAATTTCCTAAATAAACTGCTTAAAAACATGTTGACCGTTTTTTTTCTAATCAAGGTGGATGCTATAATTGAATATATGCATAAGTTTGTGCTGTATTGTTCCTGTAGAAGTCTCTCGTGCCTTTTAGATACTTCCCACACAGCACACGAGGTCCCGAGGACGTACGTTTTAGGTCCGTTCTAGGTCCGTAGGTCTGAAGGTCCCGGTTTGTAACAAAACGTCCCCGGGACGTCCGTGGGCGGTTGTGGGACGTCTATAGACGATTTTGGGACGGTTTTGGGACGTCGTGTAACTACAGTGGCGCCATCTGTGCAAAGTCCTAAATACGTCCCTGGGATGCGCTTGGGACGGGCCTTGGGACGTGTTTGGGACGGGCCTTGGGACGTGTTTGGGACGTATTTGGGACGGGCTTGGGACGGGCTTGGGACGTGTTTGGGACGGGCTTGGGACGTGTTTGGGACATGTTTGGGACGTATTTGGGACGGGCTTGGGACATGTTTGGGACGGGCTTGGGACTTATTTGGGACGGGCTTGGGACGTTTTAAGACGTCGAGTGCTACCTGCTATATAGGCGCCATCTATAGAACGTCGTCTATACTATGAGGTGCATTTCAGTTTCAAAGGATATTTCAATTCAAGAACTACTCTAAAATGGATTGAAATGTTGAAAGATTTGTTTGGAGCGAGAGTTCGAAACAGGCGGCAGGTGTAGAGGTGTGCGAATTTCTTTCCTAAAATCTATGCGGGGAGTGAGGAGTCATATGGACCCGAATATGGTACATCCTGAGGGTTTGTATATATATATATATATGTAGGGTCTAAATTAGGCTAAATGCATTGGGACGGTGTTGAAGACGGTTATCGATACGATTAAAATAAAATGAAATTTGATAAAAATGTATTTCCATTTATTTCGTTACAGTACACTACAAATTATATCATCTACTGCATTACACTATGTGTGTTTACAAATATTGAAAAACTACAATACTACAATATTATTATTCTATTTGTTATAAATTATAAATTAAATTATTCTATTTCTATAATCAAATTGCTCGTGCGTGCATGCGCGAAATGACTATAGAATGCACCTAGAATGAGTAGTGGATACACCTGTAGTTGGTTGGAATATACAAATCAGAATATACAAAGTGTACACAGAATACACGTATCGCGTACGCACTTAAAATATATATACAATACATGAAATATATAAATATAACATATGTTAGTGTACATAATACACATATCGGATTTTACAAAAATATACGGTAGTGATAGAGTAGTAGATACACTACACAGTGGCAGATAAACATATAGCAATCAATGCAGCACACAATGATTGCAAATTGCCATCATCACTTTACATTATATTTACAACATATATTTTAGTCATATTTAGTAAATTAACATCCCACACAGCACGGTGGACTTTGCAGACTTTGCCGGACGTTGTGCTGTGTGGGATGAGTCTAACGATATAGCAATATTCATCAAGACATGTAGTAAATGTATTGATTCATTGCAGGATCAAGATTTAACTCATGAAAGTCTGGCTGGGTAAAGTTAGAAACCCCTACGTGCTTTGTAGAGATCTAGAAACAGTCTAATTTATTCATCCTAACTGCTTTTCAAATAGTTTTACTAGTTTATAATGTCCTATGTATTATCTACTAAATTAGATTGTCCTAAGTTTACGTAAGGTGTTTAATTTTAGTGATTTTAAATGTGCCATGCGGGGAGCAAATTCCTCTAAAGTAGACGTTTGTGAAATGGACATTAATAATTTTTTTAATTGGGAAAACTTCACTGCTCAGCACAAATTAAAAAGAAATTCTCCTAAATCATAGATTCATGATTTTGTATCTGTGCAATTCACAAGAGGGGAAAAATCTTGAAATATAAAAATGATTTTTCTGCTGAATTTAAGGAGTTAAATTTTCTTAATGCGAAAACAATGAAAACTAAGTTATGAAAACCAAAAGCCAGAGTTCAATGTAAAGGAATTTCAGCAGAGAGAAAAGAAAATTTAATTACGAAATTGTAATCAATCGCCTTGCCTTTTGGGAATCATTAAACGTGTCTGATTATTAACTTTAAATCGTTATGTTCCTGTCTATGTTTAATTTGTTCGTATGTTTGTTGTAAGTTGTATGTATATGTTTATTTTTAACTACCTAATTTATGCCAATGTTATTTCTGTTTAAGTTGTACATTTAAAAGTATGAATTAAACCCGATTTCAAGTGTCTTAATTATGTCTTCCGAACACCTGTTCAATCCTAATCCATGCGCTTAAAGACGTACCCGGGACCACTTTTTTTGTAATATTCGTCATTCAGAGGATCTATATAAGCCGTACGTGGGAAATTCAGGACGTCCCCGGGACGTACGGTACGTCCGGGACGTACGTCCCGGGAACGTTTTGAGGACGATTGTTGAGTCCGAATCCAGGCGCTTTAAAAGACGTACCCGGGACAAATTTTTTGGTAACATTCGACCTTCAGAGGACGTATATGAGCCGTTCGTGGCACATTTGGGACGTCCCCGGGACGTACGGTACGTCCGGGACGTACGTCCCGGGAACGTTTTGAGGACGATTGTTGAGTCCGAATCCAGGCGCTTTAAAAGACGTACCCGGGACTAATTTTTTTGTAACATTCGACCTTCAGAGGACGTATATGAGCCGTTCGTGGGACATTCGGGACGTCCCCGGGACGTACGTTACGTCCGGGACGTACGTCCCGGGGACGTTTTGAGGACGGATGTGTGCTGTGTGGGTTTCCCCTACAAAACCGCAACGTTGCTTTGCAAGATTGCAATTTGTACGCAACGTTGCTTCAATATTTCAGCAATATTCGAATTTATTGTCCTACAGCGCAAAAAAAACTTTTTGTCATGATGTGATTCATGATACATGAAGTTTGAACAACACTATATAGGTACACAAATGTAATAGGAAAGAAAAATAAAGGCGAAGTTAGAATAAGTCCCCAAGGGTTTGAAAATTTAAAACGACTTCTCAAACGTCGCTGTCTATCGAATCTTGATATCGCGCTGTTTGGCACCTACTTCACTCTACGATAAAACATATCGTGACGAGACTCGCAACAGTATGTACTGTTACGTTACCAGATTTTAATGCAACTGTTGTATTGGTTGACAAAGCAATATGGACGATCTTGGGAAGGGCTATTGGCTAATCTGGAAGACTGCGCGAAAGCACACCCTTATGTCCTTACATCGTGATGTGATATAAGAGCGGATAATAGTAATGTTAAAATAAGAACAAAGTAAGATTTGCTAAATGTCTATATAACGGCCGATTTCTTCACCTTCAGTAATCTTCCAATTAGAGTTCCAAATTGCTCGGAATGAAATAACGCGGGCAAATGAAACTACGCATGCTCACTTATCACTTTCACGCAAATACTATCTATATTTACACACATATACGTGTAACAGGTGCACACATCCATGCATACGCAGCATAAATTAAACAAGAAATAACCTATCCTGTGTTATGTTGGTTTTCTACAATTGCAAGTTTTATTGTAAATGCCGTAATATATAAAAAGTAGAAAAATATCCAAGGGGTCAGAATGTATTAGATTATATTTGGAATGCCAAGCGGATTAATATTTAACTAAATTGAAAAGCAAAAGAACCTCACTTTATTCTTAATCTACAGTCTACAGCACGGAAAAATGAATAGATTACGTTTGTGTTTAAATAATCTGACGAACATAAAGTCCGTGAATTGCGAGGGTAAATATTTTTATTGAAATTTTCATTATATTTTACATATTTTAATTGTAATCATAGGTTGCAGGTACTATAAACGATGGCTGTCTCCCACTCAAAAGGAAATAACCCGTAGGAAAAGGAAATTACCACCTCAGCCTATACCTAATCGTAGTACTTTCGTTGACTGGAACAGAGACGCCGAAATGTATGCATTTAATCAGAGGCTTTCGGAAAAATTTCAACCCGAAAAATTAAGTCGAGCGTTTATACATAAATCGTACATATTCAAAGAAGAACAGAAGCAAAAAGAAATGGGAATACAAGAGCCTAAGCTCGATATAGAACACAACGAAGATTTCATTGACAATGGAATACAAATAACTTCTAAGGCTGTGTACAACTACTTAAAGACATCTTTACCACATGTTCCTGAAACTGTTATTCTGTACGCGTAAAGATACATTGAATACAAATTATTTTAGGAATATTTTGTAGATTATTCTATTTAAGTAAGCGTTTCTAAATAATGTTTTGTGTTAGGTCGCTCCACGATTACCTGATATCTCAAAAGGTTCTGGCAGAGGCAGCATTACATATCGGAACAAAGGATATTATTCTCGCCGCTGTTCGTATATACGAATCATATTTCTGTATACGAATGTGTTAAACATTTATAAGCTTTTCGTTTCATGTTCAGGAGCATCCCGCAACAGAGGAAACATTGGCTAGAACATTTCTAGCCCTTGTAGGAGCACTCGCCGAAAGTGTCGATATCGATCATACTAGTACTTTCGTTCGAGACTTTCTGATAGTGGGATTGGCAGAAAAAGATTTGAGCGAAATTTGGAATCCACCTAATCCATATCAGATGTTAAACGATATAATTTCTAAAGAGAGAAAAACAACTGTGGAGCCAAGAATTATTGGGCAAGCTGGAAAAAATACTATTCTGTCTGCTTATGAAATTGCAGTTTATTCGAATAAACAATTTTTAGGTTCAGGTAAAAGTTTAGATTAGTACTAATGGTAATTGTAAACATTTTGTAACTAATAACTAATAGATAATGATTTCAGGATTTGGGCAAACTATCGAAGAGGCAAAAGACGTGGCTGCTATGAACGCGTTGTGCAGAATGTATGGTTTATTAGATTCTAGTCAACCATTGCGATTTAACACAAAAATAGATATGGCTTCTTGAAAATGGTTATTTTATAGTACAAATTACGCGTTAAGCTTGTAGAAGACTAAATATTAAAGCAATAAACTATTTACACGGCAGATACAAAATATGACAATTAAAATATGACAATTATTATTATAATTTGTGTCCTATGTACGAAATGCTGGAGTTGCTAATATCCGAGACATTGTTATACCTATGGTGCCTGTTCATGCTTACTACTTTCACTTTTTTTAGGAGCTAAATGTTTCGAAATCATTGACAAGCAATTAACATTTGTTCTTTTCTACTTCGTGTTCTTATCTACACGTCGCGCCATTTATTCATTATCGATATACCAATTGAAGATGAGGGAAAAGTGAAAAATTACTACAATGTATTACAAGTTATTTACGTTTTTTAGAGAAGCTGAATAATATAAAATATATACAAGTCTAATCTTACAGTGCTTATGAAAAGAGACGAGAAGATAAATAAAGGGAAATGCATTCTTTTTCTACTTTTCTTCATAGGAATTAATGGTCTTAAATTGTAACAGAAGAATTAATATTGTAACCAATGGGGTTTAGTCTACATATATGCGATTATTACTAATCGATAGCTTTTATCAATAATGGAACAGTTATGGTTGATTTCGAAATATATATTTTAACAGAATTTCCTGCATCACACCTGGCAAATTTCACACAATTAAAAATGAAATGTGATAAACGACTATTATCCATTTACCACGTAATTTGCAATATTCGTAATTTAGGTTAGACGTACTTAAGTACATCGTACATCTAGCACTCGGCAAGTTTGTTACTTTGCGGTATCTATCTAGCTGTGTATCATACGATAAATATGAAAAGTACAACAATCAAGTGAAAGAATGTAACGACCAAAATAATAATAAGCAAATTTTGCAACTATAAATTGATTAAAGATAGAGAAGAAAAATACTATCGATCAAAATGCAAAATTAGACGGGAACTTCTTGAGCACTGTAGGTTATATTATCCCATATATGTATATAGGTATATATATATGGGTCTGGTGATACGAACAAAACGAAAAACTGTGTATATAGGTATAATAATAATGTTACTTACGAACTGAAATCTTCATTATAATGGAATAATTAAAATTTGCGTTGTCTATAGAGTTTGTATAAAATCATAAGTAAGTAACAAAACGTAAGAAAGAGGTCACTTATTGGTTCTCAGCACCAATGTACATAGAATCCAGAATTACTAGCAGGTGAAACTATTCAAAATACCTAATGAATTTTTTTTATTGTAGTTTATTCGTACTTTTTTAATTCATTCGTACTTTTATATCTTTTTAGCTTCTTTTTTCACGAAATATAAGTTATAGCGCTAGATAGCATAGAATCCCCATATTATTTATTCTCGTACGAACAAGAGATTGAATTGATTGATTTACCAAAATGTTATAATAAATAATAATAGTTGTCGAAGCTAGCATTTAATATTAACAAAACCTATTTCAATATCGATAAATGTAGACTCTGCAATTGTGCATTTTACAGAAAATTGACCTCACCACACAAACCTATAATTATGCCCTACAATGAAATTAAAATATAAAAAAGTTATATATGTTATAGCCCTGAAATATAACAGTTACCTAGGTAGTATGAAACAAGTAACTTATTACTTCGATCACTTGCCGATGTTTGCGTTTGTGTTTAACATTATTTCGTATAAAATAGAATATGAATGGTTTCCATGCGTGTCGTTGAAAAATTGAATGAAATTATTTTAAGTGTTGGGACACTTATGCCAGCCGCTAAAAAAATTTTCTATATCGGTCGCAGGTATAATATTGATTACTTATGATTCATGCTATCCCCTTTAAGGTGGTTCATCCTTGTTCCCATCCGCACTCCACCGCACCGAGTTTCCGCCACTTCTACCTCCTTCTCCCTCTTTCTCTTTCCCTCTTCCATTTTTGTTTCTCTTTTCGTATACTCGCCACGGTTCTTGTCCCTCTCCGTTTCTTTCGCGCTTTTATTCTTTCCCTGTCTCCTCTTTCTTTCTCGCTTATTCACGTACACATACGTGTTGTCGCGCGCGCGCGAGCGCATACATACACGCATACAAGATATACGCATTCGCACGTATTATCCCACTACTTGCTCTATTCCTGCGTGTAACGACTCAATGGCGCTGCCACACCCTTTCGCCCATCGAGAGTAATCAGTGTTATTGTTTTATAGTTTCACTTCTGTTATTGCTTCTCAGCAAAACGAGCATAACGTATCGATTAGCAATATTTAGAAACTTTGTGATACGCAGTGCGCGTTCACACCAAGGGAACAACAGAAGAGGAATAGCGTGATTTCTATAGAGGAATCGTGTTAAAATGTATCGATAATCAAGCAATGGTATAGAAATCGATTTGCGCGCTGCTGCGCCCCTTGGTTCCCGGTGCCTGGGCTCCGTTTCCCAGACATCATATTCCGCTCGTCTCCGAGCACATGTAAAATTTACAAAACGCGATACGATCGCGTGATCGTGAAGAATAAAGGAATAGTTGAACGCTTCGTCACTAGGCGGATCCCTAAATATTACTAGATTCGTTCATATGCGTTGAACTTGGGCTCTGATCGAATATAGTTTTGGGGTAAAACCTTGTGAATTCTGAATACTATTACTGTTCGTTCTTTGTTATGTGAAATCATTTTGTACGATTCTACAGGTTACTAAAAGTTATTGTAATACTTTAAAAAAAAACAATTTATTGACGTTAGGTCGATATCTAAAGATTATTAACCAAGGTCCGTTTTTATTTATCAGAGAGTGCAATAATCATACAATATATGCTGGCAAAACAGCCGAGCATGCGGCGGCAAAGCGCGCAACACATCGCGTCGGAATTGGGAAGAGACGCATCTCTCCGTGCGCGTATAAACATATGCATTTGGAAATGCGCTAAACGTTTTTCTGAAATCCCAAGAGATCGGTGGAAAACTTCGTAGCCTGCTTAAGACTCGGTAGCTCTATCGTTCTCTCTGGCGTGGTGTTTGGCCCCCTCCCTTCTCTCTATCTCCTCCAACTCGGTAAAACGGGATTCTTTCCTTCTCTGGTCTGCCGTTCTCCGTGCACTTCGTGTGTTGGTGGATTGCCTGGCGTCCGTGAAGCCTTTTGCGACGTTGCCACACGTACTCGGACAGTAATGCATCGTTGCCGAGGCCTCTTGTATTCCCTCACTCTTTCCCTCTCGTTTGGATGTGCTTGCTCGATCTCGCACTAACCTTAGGTCGTGCGCAACCAGGATCAACCGTGTCCCTCCACCGCCAACGGCCGGCATCCCTACCCGACTATTCACAACTCCCCCCGCCCTCTCTTCATTTCTGTACTCGTCTCTACTATACCCTTCTCTCTTCCCTTCTGCCCGGCTGCATGGGATCGAGTTTGCTTGTGCCCGATGCAGTGCCGTACACACTTCAGTCTCCGCTCTGGAACAATTTTTTAGAATTTAATAGAACCATGCAGAGGTCCGAAATTTTAGGGCTCCCCTGAAATACAATTATCATTCTCTTCTTTCTGTATAATACAATAGGACAAGATCTATTCAGACATGGATAGTAATTTTGTAGATTATGTAGCGAAGCATATGGAGTATATCGTGGAATAGGTATGTTAATGTGCAAAAATATCATTGCAAGCTTAATATTCAAGCACACATTTGGACGTGTGCTTGAATACAACTGGGTACAAATTGTTGTTTGAACAATAATTTATGGAATGGTATTTCTGTATATTTTCGTAAGTTTATTATTGCAGGTTAGGTGTACAATAGTAAATAATTATAAATCGTATTTTATACCATAAGTAATTTTTCCTATCATGCTCCATTAATCTTACGACTGGTGTTGTATACAACTTTTGTGAAATAAAAAAGTGTTACTAATATTTTATAATTCTGTATTGAATCGTTTAGCATTATCGTATGATAGGTATAAGATATAAAGTATGGGGGAAAGTAGAAATTTAGAGGTACGCTATAGCAGAGAACAGATTTTAAAGTTCACGCTGGAATCGCGTTTATTCCAATTCGTGTTTAAAACAACATACAATATATGCACCGTCATTTGATAGAGTAACCTAATCCATACGTAACAGCTATTATGTATAACATATACATACCACCATGTATGCCAAAAATTTAACATATTCTTTTCTACCACATACATATCTATCCCAGTTTCGGTTTCCAAGCTATCGCCTTTAAGTCGCGGAGATCTTTCAAGACGTATGTATTTCGCTTTCTGCTATGCCGTTAACGTACAGAATCATGTGTTCCGTATCTTCCAATTTCGTTTGCAACAAATGAAAGACATTCCTTCTGCCTTGCACAGACTGTCGACGAATTTGGCGATCGGTTTAATAAGACGCGTGAAAAATATGCTGGAGAAATGTGTGGAGGGCAATGGACGTGGCACCAAGGGCGCCAAGATAAAACGGTCCTGGGCTAGTGTAGACCTCCGTCCCCCGCGAGGCTACGTTGTCGGTCGGTTCGGTTGCTCGCTCGTTCTCGTTCGTTTTCGCCCCACTCCGGCATCGCGCGTCCCCGTCACCCTCCCTATCGTCCTTACGACCCCACCTGCCCCGCATCCAGAAACTGTACCCTCACCCCGCCAAGCATTGAATGCCCCCTCCCCCTAGCCTCTCCGTGATTCCGCCTTGCCTGCTGCCAGCCAGCCGTCCGTCCTTACGTCCGTCCGTCCACCGTTTGGGATCTATGGTTGTGTCGGTGGATTTCGTGACGTTAACCTGGCGGCCCTGAAAACGGTTGGACTGGCCGTACGAATTCGACTAACCCGTCGCGTTTCGGGTCGCGAAAGAACGTGAGAGACGCGAGTGTGTGTTTTTTAATCACCCGTGACCGCCGCACCGAGAGAGGAAATTATGACCACAGACTACGCTGTATAGTTCGGGTAAGGGAGAGTAGAGAAATGTGTGGTGAAACCAATGAGCCGATACATTCTCTCTCGTCTCCGTTGAACGTCTCGCGTCGAGTTTAAACCGTAGGATAGTGTGTACGGCAGAGGAAACGTTGGTGCACAGTGGAGAAATTCGGCAAAATGATACTCCTTTCTTTCTTTCCCTCACACACGTAAACGCATCCATATCGAGCACACACTGTACGCAGCGTGACACACGCGATCCCTTCCATCCTCTTTCCCTTCGAACAATATGCGTGAACATACGTAATTTCTCATTTTCATTCTTCTTGTATTTATATACATATATATCACAAAAGTACATTGTGAAGTGAATTCTACTGCCCTCCTTTTCTCCCCCCCCCCCATTGCTCACTCCTCTTTCTCTTTCTCTCTCTTCCTCTTTTCTCTGTTTATTTTTCGGTTAGGATAAACAAGGAGAAGGATAGCGGAAGAAAGAGATATAGAGGGAGGGAGGGAGGGAGAGAGAGAAAAAGTGGCTATTTCTGCACCTGTATCTAAGCCTAACCATGGTTTATCCACGATGGTGTGTGTTCGTTGCGCAGTGTGTTGCAGTGAAATATGTATTTCGATAGCATCTTGTAATCGAGGACGATTACCGTAACGTGTGGATGTGTAGTGTTGGTCGATCCGCAACGCGTTTGTCGTCGTCGTCGTCGTCGTCGGCGACATTTGAAGTGCGTTTTAATCGGTCGTCGGTCGCTCATCGATTCCATGTAGCAGCAGCCCGCTCATTTCCCCGTTCTGCTTTTTGCGATCTCTCTACAAGATCTCATTCGTTCGTAGCTGTCGCGTCTACGTCGCCACATACCTATGCATTTCACTGTGCTGAAAAGGTTATCGAGAATATCGGTGTTTACGAAGTGTATGTTCCATAAGTGTCCAAGTTACCGACCGAGAATTGATGCTTCTGCTGTTTTCCCGTACCGCCTTGTTGCCTGCATATTTTAGAGACTCTGGTGGTGTGTTGTGTTCTTTTGTACTCGTCGACGATTTTTAAAGGTGTTCCCCCGATCTGTACTGTGCTTTGGTGGTGCAAAAGTTTTCCTATTCGTCTGGTCCACGTTTCCCTAATGGATGTTCCGGAGCAGTGTGAGAGAACGTGCCTGGAGAGTGTTCAAGATCCTGAAATAGCGGGTCTAATAATAGGCGATATCTCGTTCCAACCACTTTTCGTGTGAACTTGAAGATAACAGCGCAGCCGTGTGATTAATTTACGAAAACGCAAGAAATCGTACGTATGTTACATAATTGTTACATGTTCGAAAATGTGCTTGTCGTGATGGACGGCTGGTGAATTTGACGCGCGATCGCCTCTCTTTCGTTTCTTTATGCCAAGGGAATACGCGAGTCGAGCAGCAACTGTTGAACCGTTGGTGACGTGTCGTACTTTCGGATCGTCGGCTTCATACGCTCCCTTGCAATATCTGAACGCGGATAGTCATGATACGTTTTTATTCCACAACATTTTGTTAGACTCGCAATTACGTTGTTGTTGTTGTTGGTGAAATTATTAATTCATTTATATTCGACCGACATATTTGTCAGAAGCCGTGATATGAAATCCCTTTTTCTTAGGAATAAAAGAATTTAAAAAAGAAAGAAGAATTATGTCAAATTGTCGCGTATAGTGCACAGTAGTTGTTCAGATTGATTAAAACTGAGGACATTTCTCGTTGCGTTTCTCGACTGTAGATACACGATTCCGTTGCACGCGAGCCCGGCAAGCCTGAAGGCTGGTTTTTAAAAATCACCTCGCTTGAGGACAACGACTATTTAATTTTGAGTACACGCCCACGGTTATGTAAGAGAACTGTGCACGAGAATCGAGTATACCTTATCAGTTATCTGCAAAGTACTTTGCACGGGGAGAGAGGAACTGCTTCGATGCTGCGGCATGGATGTTCTATGCACAATCGCCTTGAATTTCTGCGTTGAAATGTTCACACTTAAAGCGTAATACTTACCTAGGTATTCGAACCCGTTGTTTTCGTTCTATCGTGATGAACCCTTTTCCTTTTCTCGTCATCTCCCTAACGATATCTTTTTTAAATTCACGTTTTTGTTTATTCAGAACTGATTGAATTTGACGAGGAATACACCAGTCAAACGAGACATTTAATTTGAGAAAACGACTAAAATTGTAATTTTAATATTAATTTTGATTTTCCGTTTGGGAATTTTAAGTCGACAGAATAGGATGTGTTGGTATAAACATAAGGTTTTTTTGCACAAAAACACAATTCTATAAATATAAATTTTTTCAAATTCATCGAAATCTCGTGAATTTCGATATTTTTTGCTTGTACGATATCTTTCCTGATTTTTTTCCTTTCGCAATTCCGTAACGTACATAGATTTATTTATACAAGAAAAATGAGAGAAATCTGTTAGGTTAATTTTCATATTAATTATTTCATACAGAATTATCATGGTACAAAGCTGCCCACAGATAAAATTTTACCCATTTTACATTATGCGTACTTTAAACTTCGATTTCGTTTTATACATTTCTTACTCCACTTATCTAATTTTGCTATTTTAGTTAATATTTCATACATTTAGTTAAATGTTTATTTAAAATCATGCTAGTATTAACAATCTAAATAGCATTTTTATTGTGGTTTAAACGAAAACTCGTTGTCGACGTCTTTTACGCGCGAAAATAAAAATTTGAAACTACTATAAGAGAATGTGGGCACTGTCTCGAAGAAAAACCTTTTCATTTTACAATTTCTAACGTTTCGTATTGCGTCTGTCTGGACCAAGTATGCACTTTTTATGGCCTTATATATATAATAATGTCTCAAATTCCTTATGCATTGAAGTTTAAACACTTTTACATTACTAAAACAAAAAGGGAGCAAGAAAATTTGGTAATTATTCATATTTTTGCCGTCAGATCGTTGCAATTACAAATACTGATTTATGCAAAATATAGATATAGATTATTATATAACAGTTACGTAACATGATAAAATAACATTGACAAATTCGTAAAATAGAAATAAAATGCAAAGGTTTTTAGTAATATAAAACAAGAACGAATTTACATTTCCCTAAGCCTTTTTACCTTACTATTTTACTTCTGCTTAGTTAAAGACCGTCTATTAGCGTCCAAAACGTAGTGTTAACTATTTTTTGAAAATGTTTTTCGGTTATTCTTGTCTACATCCGTTAAAGTCACATCATTTGTAGTATACACGTTCTTTTTATAAATACGTAATTTACAGAAATGAACTTCACGATGCAATTATCTGGACATTATATTACAATTTCGAATTTAAAAAGTTAGGTCATCTTCGATTAATGCGTTTTTAATTTTCACTTAATAAAGTAGCTTTGGTATCACAAGATTTTGTATCTTTATTTCTGTTTTTACGATTATAAAAGTCATTCGTTTAAATATTATTCATTTTGCTTAGAAACAAGTTTCATATTTCTATTTGGAGAAAGGAAGGGGTAATACGCTAACGTCTAATTTATTAAAAAGGAGATTCCAATGAATCGTACTGTAGGGAAACACATATCTTTACTTCTACTAGTGACACAGGAATTTAGTTTAAAAGGCTTTATTTAGTATACACTGCATACGTACAGCGTTTTACATATGCGAAAGATACTAGGTACAGGAGGAACCAGAATTGCTCGAAAAATTGGAATATATTGAAAAAATTTGGGTAGTTTGAAAATTTGTTTACTTGACGTTACTCGTTTAACGTGAAGCTACTGAAGTTTTAGTATTAGTTGTGAGTACGCTTTGCTTAAAAGCGTCCTTTTTCCCCGTAATTTATAAATACCGTTGTTTACGTAAAATTCTTCACAAAGCAAGCAGACGTACGGGAAAACTCAAACTGAATTTTCAGTATATTTACATATATTTTTTCCTTTGTTTCAAGTCATTACATGATTCCCATTGTTCTCACTGGCATACAAAATGCAAATCATTTGTTACTTTTATGGTTCCCTTCCAATAACTCTGCTGTATGCTTACAACACTATTTATTTGCATACACACGTTATAGGCACTGCTTTAAATTAGCTGGATACCTGAATATGATCTTTCAGTTTTAATCATCACCATCGACGTAGTCTTCTTCAACTATCTAAACCCCTGCTTTCGAATACTTTAGTAATAAATCAAAGAACGTGTAATTATTGTTACAACGAAATTGCTTATCAAATTTCTCAGATGTTGCGAGATAATTCATCAATTCTACTCGAAATCGTATTTCAGGGCGCGAAGAAACCTCTAGTTGCCCCGTAGCCTACGATTAGGGAAATAATCGATTGTATATATTATTCACCTGTAGGTACTTAGTGTGATTTTACTTTATTTCTGGGAAGTACTGGGTACACTGTCGTATCGAGAGTTTTTCATGTTAAATAACATGCTCGACAGAAAATCTTTGGCACGATTAAAGACGATTTCAGATGAAAAGTATAATCTACACGGAAAAAGGTATGATCTATCGCTTCGCACTCGCCCTTTTTACGCGTTGACGCGCTACAAAACTACACAGCTACGGTTCGGTTTGATTCGACTCTTCTCGGTTGGACTCGGCTCGACTTTGAGTCACAACGACTGCGGAGCTATCGACCGTTCTAGGTTTAGCGAGATAATAATAATTCGGACGGAATGTATTCAGCGGGAATGAAATGAATTCCCGTAGGCTTTTACACTCTGTTGTGTTAGATATTAGCTATAGAGAAGCTAAAGGAGGTCTCGGTAGAACACAGTATTTATCAACCATTTTTACCAGTAGTGCCCCCATTAATTTCATTGGCTGCTATGTGATATATAGATTAACAAAGATCGTGTTCATATGTAATAACGATGGAAGATATATATTTCAAAAATTCTGGAAGAATATAGAAATCGTAGTATCGTATTCTAAATTGTGCACTCGAGTGTCTTCTATCGTGAGTCGCGTAACACGATACGGTATTTCATTTTCTTCAAAGGAAGCAATTTTAACAATTTTAAATTTAGTCACATTAATTGTGTATTTGGAACAAATATATTTCTTCAAGATCTTTCATGACTTTTTATAGTCATATACATACTTATATTTAATTAGAAATATTTACTCATATGTTCATAAAAGTGTCACAAAGTGGTTAACGGTTCTTTCATCACTGTACACACGTTTTGAGAAGAATTTAGACAGTTAACACTTCTTTTTACCCTTTGATTACGGCGGAGTTGGCTGCCACTACGTTGTCACTGTTGGGGGGCCGCATGTGTACACTGCTGCGAACAGTCTAAAAGGCCGCACAGACGTTACAATTTTTCGTGAGATAAGTTGGACGAGACAGTCGTACGTCGTACGACGGTTTGACCACAGACGTGACGACCTATCACACGTCAAATATTGTCTGACCATAATTATAATCGCTTCCAGTGAAGCAGATCGGACACTAGGCTAAAAACTATCGCTCCAGCTACTAAAAATGCACGGCGAAGAGTGGCTCTACTTTACATGGTGTGCACCTGCTTCACGAACGTTTCTATAGTTACATATCGTGAACATGGTGTTAGAATTGATCGTGAATTTTATTATATATATATATATTGATCCGTGATCGTGAAGCAGATACGAATCATATAAAGTTGAGCCGCGCACCGTCGTGCATTTTCGCTAGTTGGAGTGATATTTTTTAACCGAGTATACGACAGGTTTTATTGAAGCACCATACGACCGCATCGTACGACAGTCTGTACAGCCAGCTCGTTCGATTCTAGCTGCATTAGCACAAATGCACGACTGCGAGTGGCTCAACTTCGCATGGCCGGTATTCGTTGTGAAGAATATTTCTACAATACTTTGTGCATATGACCTGGGCGAGAGTCTACGACGTGGCTTTGTTCTAAACAACAATCACGAAATGTTGCAGGAATGTTCGGCGAACCACGCGCCGCCATGTATTTACATTAGAGGGGGCAGAATCGAATGCGCTGCCTGTACGAATAGCCCTCTACATTGTCTACACTCTACAGTGTAGACTCTACACAGTATGCCTGTCGTCCAGACAGTTGTATCCGATTCACGCGAAAAATCGTAACCTGTAATCCTTTAAGTCTTTTACCATATCGTATCATGCGATTTACTGATTTTTCTACTGAAGTTAGTTTAAAGTAATGAAAGAAAGTGATGGCATTGAACATTCAAATATTTGGTGCCGCGCGGATATCAGCTGTGCATTATAGGTAGTGGCCGTCCGTATTCAGTGGTAGCCTCAACTCTACCGACGAACACTATGTATATTCAGAGATATGTAGATCCGCAGAACGCCACTATAGTGATCACTACTTCGTAGCGAAAGGGTAACGTCTGTAGGTAGCGTGGTTTCTTTATATGAATTTTTTCCTAAGGCGTAAAGTAATATTTGCTTGGGTGCATAAAATCTAAATTTCCAAATAATAAGATTGAATGTGAATTAAAAAGTTTATTTTTAATTTTATCTCATCAGTTAAACTTATTTCACACGAGTATACGTATAGATTTTATTTTCAATTTCACGTACATGTTGTAATTTTGCTTGCATCACAAATGTTTGATATTTTTTATAATTAAAGGGAAAAACAGGTGATAATGTAAAGGCAGCGAACGCTACTATAGTCGGGATAAAAATAACGTCGTCCAGGACTACTAAAGGGTTATCCCCATCATACTGTGCTTTTCTAACTGTTTACAAGACTTGGGAAACTAAAATTACGAAAATGGCAACACTGTTCAGAGTTCACACCAAACCACATGCAACTTCCTTATCTATTATTTTTGCTATTTCGCGTGCAAATGCAATTTCAATCGTATGTATGTATGTATGTATGTATGTACATATATGCAGTAATTAATAAATTAGCATATTTTAGGACACGCGACTTAATAAAATTAATGTTCAAGCTAAAATTTGACAATAGTTGTCATTTATCATCTAATTCGAGTACCGTTTAACATAATTACAATTTTATTTCGTACTGCGTTTCCGACGGAAACAATTTTTCCTTCAACTTGCTTCCCCCTAAAATCATAAAACGGCATGCGCTTGTTTTCTAATAATTGTAAGTAGGCCCCATCAATTCTTTTCCTTTTTTAAGCTGAATTTCTATTTATATGTATATATTTACAAGCAAAACGAAATGCAATAAATGTAATAACTTTGTAAAGTAAATATTGTCGTTTCATCATTTATAAGGCATTACATTCAGATGTTTCACATAATACATAGCCATATTCCGTCGCGTTACGAGGTAAAAGACTTCGGTTATGATCTATGTTGACGTCAGAATCTACAAACGTTATACCTAATCGATAAAGATGACGCGAATATTATCTCCCGTATTTGGAATTGTATCTGTTACTCTGTAAGCGAATTTATTTACCACTTATTACGATATAGTAGGGCAATCGCGATTTTCAAGTTATTCCTATTTTAACGCATCAAAACTATATGAATATACTTTCCTTTAATGCAACGCAATTCGTACGTATCTTGGTTTGTACGAATTTTTAATTTCCAAGTCTGTTAAGCAATTTGATATAATGTTCCCTTTTTCGTAATTAAATACTAGATTCTAAGTAGTTACATGCATTGAATGTTAATGAATTCCGCCCAGAACGAATGAGCATGAGTTAAATAGCATTCTACGTGATTGATCGAGGTTCTAACGCATTTCTCTTCTGGATATTCAGGCTGGTCATGTTGAAAGCTTACCTTTATTATTTACTTTTTTCTTTTAGTTTATAATTTTCTATTTGTGACAGACGTGTTAAACGTTTCAAAATTTGACTTTCCGCAGCCGCTCTTTAAGTTCCAGTCACGAATAATGTAACTAAATAGGTATATGTGCATACTTACCGCGCCATAAATGCTGGAACACATCTTTACAAGATCTTGATCTATTTTCACACTTAGCTCTTAACAATAATGACTCATGAACGCGACCACACCTTTTCCATTTTTATTGTCCAATAACGCGCAATTCTCACTTTCGTCCTTAACGGTGTGAACATTTGGATTATGGAACATGAGGTTTTTGTATCTTTTTAAATAGTCCCTGTAACATTCTCTTGGTTGACTTAATTGTTATTATGACATTTCGTAATCCTGTTAACAAAAATGAATGTTAATTGTATATTCCGTGTTAATTTAAATAATTTCTTTGTACCCCTATGGATTATTGATATTAAATGCGACGGCTAAATGAATATGTGTTTCAGCATTTATCTGCCACTGCTTCTGTGGCAACGAGTTATTCAGTTCGATAACAAATTTAAAATGTATATTTTGACGTTTTTATTTATCCATTTCGGTGAAGCAATGAAAACAATCGGTCGAAAAAAACGAAATCGAGTTGTTGACAGGCAATTGACCTTAATTATTTGAAAAATTTGTAAATTACCAACTTGAATAATAATCGTGCAATGTTTTATAATGTTCGTAGTTGTAATATGCGGTTGATGCCCAATAAATCTCCTCACTTTCATATAATTTTTCTATTAAGTAAATATATATATTTCTCTGTAGTATGATTTTCTTTTAATATCTTAATTACGATATTTCCCTCAACTTCTAATTAACTTCCGCCCCTTTAATAGGAATGTTTGAACGAACGATCGCGTTTACGTGTTTTAAATATATTATCAATTATAATAATGAGAAAAATTTTAAAGTTCGGGGAATAATTTTCGGACAATAACTGATAGCCTCTATTTAATTACGAACTGTAGAATTAGTTTTAATTTAAACTAACAATAAGTGTATAATCGCAGGAGCATTAAAGGCACAAAATTACCAGCGAATAACATTTTGTTTATAGGAGTACTGCCGAACCATTACCGTTGCTGCCAACCTGAGGAGTTCACGCCATCAATAATACGAGGGTGTGCCGTGGGGGACAAATTTCTGAAGATATGACGTCGTGATGAGAGCACTGGCTGTGCATTAAGGAGATAACGAAATGCACGTTCTATTCGTTTGACAAGAAGCTTATTACCCATGGGACGGATGGGAAGAAAGTACAGAAGCCAAGGAAAGCACCGGGAATAGCGGAAGCGAGTGAAAGAAACGAGTGAATATCGTAAACTTGGAAAAAATAATACCATTGACTCGGGTGTATCTCGCGTCGCGACAGTTCACCCGGAACATGTATGTGTTAGAACGCGCGTGTGCGCGCGCGCACGCTGGGACTCGTGTGATGTAAAAAAAGCCATCGGTGGGTTGTGTTTCTCCCGGGTTCCTGCCATCTTGTGTCATTCTGTTGGCGGCGTTGGCTCATGTGCGCGGGAAACGGACAGAGTGCGTACACCATACACGCACCACCGTGCTGAGCGAGCGAAAGAGCGAGCGAACGAACTGCGGAATATAACGGTCCGTATCGGCGACAACGCACGCGATGAAAGCGAGCTCGACGATAACTTTGCATCATCACCGCAGTGATAATGATTGCCGTAGTTGTGGTAATAACATCAGCACCGTATACGTCATTAACTTATAACGACGATGATTTTAACGAGAGATCGCGCGAGTGGAATACAGTAATGTGCAAGTTGAGTGCCGGCCACGCGACAGTGATGAGATTCTCGTGTAACCGTACTAATTACGAGTGTCAGTAGAAAGAGGGATAGAGAGAGAGAGAGGGGGAGAGAGAGAGAGATAGAGAGCGCGAGAGAGAGAGAAAGCGAGAGAGCGAGAGAGCGAAAGAGAGAGCGCGAGAGAGAGAGAAAGCGAGAGAGCGAGAGAGCGAAAGAGAGAGCGCGAGAGAGAGAGAGAGAGAGAGAGAGAGAGAGAGAGGCGGTAGCGAAGGAGAGAGAAAGATATAGAAGCCAAGACTCGGAGAGCGGGTCAGCGAAAGATATGCGGACCTTTGTGCGAACAGCTGAACCGGAAGTAGTGAGAACAAGTGGAGTGCGTCGCGCTCTGCCTAATCGGTGATAGGGTCACTCGGTTCAAAAAAAAAATACACAGAAATCGTTCCCGACGGCTACGCGGCGTTTCTCGTGATCACCTTTTCCTTCCACCCCCTCCCTCCGCCACCTTCTTCCGCCCCTTCCTCCACGCATTTCGGTTCCCCTCTCTTTTTTCCTCGATCGCCTGAAAGAATTCTTGTGGGTTCAGTTTACGATGTTCTACATTGGCTATCGAACCGGCCTCCCTTTGTTTCAATGATACGTGATTGAAACGTTGACGAAGGGATAATGCAAACGAGAATCCGTCGTGTAGTGGCCGCGTCGCGTTCCCCGTCAATCATGAAGGTACTTCTCTCTTAAGTGTTGCTGCTTAAATCCTAGGACTTCTGAGATTATCCGGGACCCATCCTGAAATACATACAGCTCTTTTGAAACAGGTGAATTCGTGTTATCTGTGGGAGCAGAATGACAATATTTCTAAGAAATATCTCCCTTTCATTGCTATGTTACTCCAGAGTAGCGTTTAGAATACATTGCTGTTAGTCAATAATATTTGCACACCGTTCATTCATAACAGTGAACAATTAATCAGCTATGAGTGATCAAAAGCGGTGAAGTAAAGTTTAACGTGTTTAAATAGTCCGCGAATGGGTACCTGGGGAGATAGTTGAGACCTCAGAAGTCCGCATAGGTTAAGTAACATGCTTCATGAATACGTGCATCCTCTGTACACTATATTAAAAATAAATACAAGTTACAAAGGCGGTGCACAATATTTAAACGCACGATTGTGAGGGTTGATTTTTTTTTTGCCAAAACCAACGTAGGTAACTACCAAAACAGATATTCGAATTTCCCACGTTAATATGACAATACTGGGTGCGTTCCACTTACGCCCAAATCGCCCGCACGGTCGCGATATGTAATGGAAATCACTTGGGCGTATGTAAGTGGAACTCAGCCACTATGAACTGCCCCAAGAATTACCGGGAACAGGGAGCGGGCCTACGATCAAAATTCTTAAACGCAGATTCGTAAGTGTGGTGTGTGATACTTTAAAATACACCGAACATGTTTTCTAAAAGTCCGGATGAATATTGCTCGCGACCCTGGCAGTCGGCGTTTCGTGTCTCTTCTACGAAACGTGCACATAACCAAGAAACGCGCGCGTGCCCTTTACGCGCCGTTCGCATTCGGCCCCGCGGCTAAAGTCAACGGCAAATCACTAATCTGATATTTCTACGACTGTTATCCGCAGAAATCGTCGCTGGAGCAACGGGGCAAGAAAGGGATATCGAGGATCGGTTGTGTCGCGAGTGTAACGGTGGTACGGGTCGTGTAAAGACGAACGCGTGGAAAAAGTGTTTATAGCGCGCGTGTTTGGGGGAGAGGCCGAGACATCGACTACGAAGCAACGAGAAACATGAAGAATAGAATACGAGTGCGAGCAGAGTGAAGCAAGAAAGAAATGATAAAGAAAAAGAAAGAGCCAGTACAATAATATGTTGTTGTGTTCGAGCGTGTTCCGCGAAAGTTGTTAAAGCCCGTGCGAAATTTATAAATTGGAATCCACCTACATAGAAGTCGCGTGTGTGGGTGTGTGTATGTACACACACACGTATGTGCACGCGTACGTATGTGTGCGTGAACGCGCGCGCACACGTACGTGATTTTCAGTCGAGACTGAGACCAGTGAATAATTCGCTCGCGGATCAACCGCTCGTGGGAGAAATTCCAGATCTGGCTTACCTTCCACAGCTGACGTCATTACCGGTAAGTTGTTTTTCCGCTACCAACCGACCTAACCTCACTTTTTTTTCACTTCTGTTCTAATAACCGTTCATTGTCGCCCCCCTCCCCTACACACACACTTTTTTATATGTAGGGCTCGCAGTGTAGCTCTTACGCGCGATTTTTAAGTAGCATTCATAGCCGTGTTTAATTACCATGCAAAGCGATTTTCTTTGAGGGGATTTTCTCGTCTAGAAGATCAATTTTTTGCCTTTCTTTAGGGATGATGCACAAAATAACTACGCAGTTTTACCGACGCGCAGTTTTACCACGCGTATTTATTAACATTTCAGTAACTTATTAAAAAGAAAAATTGAAATGAAAAAATTTCCTTCTTTTTTTCTTTTCTCGTTTCTTCTTTTTTCATTTATCTGGGACCCCTGTACAGTTCGAGGCTCGGATGCCCCCTCCCCCCCGGGCTGGCCTTTGGCGTACACGATACATATCTCAACTGCTAGTGGACCAATTTAGTCCATCTTTTTCGTACTCTTTCAGAAAACATAATTCTGGCTAGTAGCAGAAACAAGTTGAAATTTTTGCACATGTTTAAGGCGGTTTAAAGACGAAAAAATACACAAAAAAAGAAACTTTAAATTCAAGGTGCCGTTATTTTGTGATTTTTTTTATTAATTTCCTACAGGCGATAGCCAGAATCTTACTGATTAAGAATGCTTTTGTTTTTTTTTTTTATTTCGGATCAGTGGAACACCCGGAATCGTGTACGCCACGAGGAAAACTATTTCTTACACACGCTTTACGAGATGACCCATATCTCTATCAGTCATTATCATATACGTCTGAAATTTTTTATAACTTGCTGAAATGTTAATAAATACGTGCAAATAATGCTCATCGGTAAAAACTGTGTAGTTTTTTACGAACATTTGCTTATGCAAAATTTGGTAATTATATATTTACAAAAGATTAGTCCTCACCGATCTCGATGGCTTCGATATATGTGACGTATGGTGTTAAGGTCATCATTCTGAATAACCTCTCCCTATACACGTTACCGTTCCTCGGCTTTAGTTTTCGTGATATTCGCAAATAATTCTGATCAATAGATGGGGGAGGGGAGGGTCGCCAGAATACGTTGATCAGGACTATAGTATTTATTTATTTCTCCATCGATAGCGCAGTCAACTAACACTAAAAGCGAGATCTAGCTTTGACCGGTACTGTACGAATCCCCTGTATCATCTTTAACCTACAATAATCATGATGCGTCTCCAGTTTATGTCCGCTCATTTTCAACTTCGCTCTAGATTCACAAAGTTTTGATAACCTCGGCAATCCCATAGCTTCAACCTCTGTTTCTGAGAGAATAATTTTATTTTAAATATAATTTTCTTTAATGCAAGATCCGGCGCGCGAAACATAATTTTTAGATTTAATAAAGATTAAATTGCCGAAATTGTATCACATAAAGTAGGATGGATTGGAAGAATTTTTTCGGTGGATCAAATGTTTTTATCAAAGAAATGTTACTTATATAGGTAAATTAGAAATGTCATATTTCTATTTATAAAATGTGAAATTTTCATTAATAAATTCGGAAAAGAAACTGCGTGGTAGCTGTTTCCGTACGTTTTTCTTTCCTTCAGAAAAGGCATCTGCGATAACCATCATATATTATCCTCGCTGTTTTTCATCTGAAGCAAGAAAGGAAAAATTATTTTTAAAGATGAAAAGTTTCTGGGGGGAAAAAAATGGTGATCGGAAACAGCTACCACGCAGCTTCTTCTCCGCATTTTTTAATGCAAATTTCACATTTTATAGGCAAAAACATAACCTTTCTAATGTATACAATGTACCTTTGATATTTTCCACCGAAAAAAATTCTTCAAATCCGGCCTTCTTTTTCGCCTTCTAGGTGTATGTGTGTTGCTCCTTAAAAATCTTAAATTTATAAAACAAACATTGGGTATACTACAGCGCATAGCCTCATTGCTTAATAGATGCACCTGCAGGTTACCCGCATTCTGCATTCTTAATAAAAAATTATATTGTTTTCATATTATTATACTGGATTTTCTTTGTAAAGACGAACTGCGTGTTAAATAATACAATCATATAAAGAGGTCACATAAAGGTCATATTAACAATCATATAAATGTCCTATAAACAGAATATACAGGGTGTGGGATATCTAATTCTAAGTGGGACATTGGATAGGATTTTTTTTAACATAAAAAAGTAATTACATTTAATAAAATACCAGAAAATTAAATAAATTACTGTTAAAGACTTGAAAACATAAGATCTTTTTCAAGCAACACTAAAAATCGATAAAACCTATTTTGCAGCATTCGTTTTTATTTTCGTAAGAAATCGTGTTACCTTCAATTATACCATAATTTTATCCAATAATCTCTATATTCGTACACTGATTAGGAGCTACAGACCGCATCGGAAAATGGATAGGTGTGTTGGTGATGCACACTTACGTCATAGTGGTGCATCTATATCTTCTTGAGTCTTTATTCACAAAATCGTCGGTACTCTCACTTTCGATGCTACATATAGATTACAAACAAGGTGTTCAGACTCAGATTTACGGCCAAATGTGATTTTATTTTAGAAGAAAGTGGTATAAAATAAAACTAGGGGAGACTGGGGAGGGTTGATGCCTTTTTGTATAATATTTTAATGATCTTGCATATTTACATTCAACGTTCTATTCCTCAACAAAATCGAACATAAATTTTTTCAATTGAAACCAAGTATGTATTAAAAAAATGTTGTTTCGTAAATGATGCAAAATGTCTCAAGCCTCCCACCTGTGTGCTTAGAGCATATAAACATGGAGGAAGCATGCAATGGGCTAAAATGTAAACGGCGGTAGAAAGAGAAGAATATACATGAAGGACACCCTCTCTCTTTTTAACATAAAAAAAAGCAGTCGCTCTTGGCGTTAGAAAGAAAGAAGGTGTCCCCTATGTATATTTTTCTCTTTTTACCGCCGTCTACATTTTTGCTCATTAAGCCTGTGGGAGACGTAAAAATAACTACTTTATTTCGTAGAAATTTCACAATGAAACATATTTGTTCGAATGTTTATACCAGCACATTCTGTGTGACACCATTCGGAAGACATTTGACATTGAATCCAATGTCCATTTGGTGTCAAACGTGAATATATAGAGTTGCAAAAAATGCAAGCCGCACCTTCATTTTCTTCGACGCTCCGAGTATTCTGTATCGTTCTTAAAATCCATAACATCAACGTACATATTTCCCTCTTGCGTTAGTAATCTTTTAGAAAGACCATAAGTAATGTTTGCCGAAGTTAATAAATATTCCGCAAGTCATTTTTCTTCTGCGTTGGTAAATGGATAAGTCATTTTATCAATTTTGTATTTTTTAGCCGTTGTATACGTAGATAAATATGTCGAAGGTTTGATTGTACCGAAAGTCCAACTTAACATATACGAGGAGCTCGTTTTTTATGAGAAATAGACTGGTTCTGTTTCTCTCTTCCCGCCATATTCATTGTAGAAAAAATCCTGGTAAACTTGCCGATAAACTGGGACCTCGCCCATTTCGATGAACGTCACATACGTTATCAAGGTCGTCATTCTGAACAACATTTCCCTTTAAACTTTTTGGCGGTCGGCCTTAGTTTCAGAGATATTGAGGAAAAACTGTTGCTACTACTACATTGAATTCTGCTTGTTTATGTACGCCGCCGTGGCAGCGTATACGTCGGCGCGGGACCGCCGCTCATCTGCTGTTTCTCCATATACGTCGCGGTGACCGGCAGACAACGTATATACCGGGTAAACTAAACGGTTCTGTAAACTCGTCGATCAACTAGGCCCTCGCTGGTTTCAATGATCTTGACTTGTGTTGTTCAAAACATATGAAAAACTTTCGGCATAATACGTTGAAATCTATTTCACAGCCGACGGTATTAGTATTGGTTGAGTTTAGATTAGGGGAGGGGGGGGCGGTGGCGCTCGCACGCGGCCGCGTAAAGCATGGTGACGAACCGATATCGCGCGATGGGGTCAATATCGCTATTGTTGTCAGGGTCATCATTCGGAATATTTCGCTTTAAACTTTTTGGGCGGTCGGCTTTGGTTTACGAGATATTCGCAAAGAACTTTACTTGATATTAGAATTATCGAGTTTAACACCTAATAAATTCTATATAGTAACGTTTTTTTTATTAATATCTCCGAATCTAAGCCCGACCGCCAAAAAGTTTAAAGGGAAATGCTGTTGAGAATGACGACCTTGATGACATATGTGAAGCTCGTCGAATTCGGCGAGGGCCCAGTTCATCGGCAACTTAACCTGTGCACCCGTTAGATACTCGTGCTGCAGGTTGCTGCGCTGCGCAGTGTTTATACAAACTGAAGACAACCGCCGACAGCGTGGTGCTGCCCACGTATGCGTAGAGTACGATTGTATAATATCGAAAGTTTTCTTGCAAATATTTCGGAAACTAAGGCCCGGTGCAGACGAGTGGTTTGCGACAGTTTACCGCCGCGGCAATACGACAATACTGCCGCAAAATATATGTACATATATTTTATATATCTCTCCATATACATATATGTATATAGTTTTCCAACATATTTCACAAACATTGAAATTGGCGAGGTCCCAGTTCATCGGCAAGTTTACCAAAAACTCCTCTCTGTAAAAGTTTCAATTCGCAAATTAATATTTTGATGTCATAGAACAAAAGTATAAGCAAAAATTGTAGAATTTTGCCGATGTGTCGGAAATATAGTATTTTTTCGTACTATATCCTCCTATTCTGGTAGTATATAATACACTAGACAAAAATATAGTACAATACTTACTATATATTATATTACGGTTAACGTGATAAAATTAGGTAAAAAATTGTGTGTAGGTACCTACTATCCGGGAACATGAGTAGATACTTAGGAGAAGAACTTCAAATTACAAGGCCTCCATTATCGCCATTCTGATCAGCTCTACTTAATTTTAAACGATTTTAATTTAAAGATATAATACTATTCAGCGAGAACACTGCTTCAGTATTATTTTAGACCTTCATTTTTGTTTCCAAAGATTTTACAGAATCTTGTGTATTAATAGTAGTCTAAAATTATTTCGAATCAAACACTTAAAGCAAAACAACAGATTTAATGGATAAACTAGGAATGCAGTAAGGGTTACATAAAACCCTATTAACTTACAATTCTAATACATTTACCGAAAAACAGTTCATGTTGCGTCAGGTTTTGGTTAAAATACCTATAAATTGTGGGTAATATCGCGCCTCAGAAATCTTGCATTTAAATTATTGGTAGAAATCCATTTTTGTTTGCGTTTAATAAAGTGTTCCTGGCTGCTTCCCCCGCTCTAAGAGTCATTGCAGTACCGTTACTTTGATGTTGCCAACCGTCCACGTCCTTGCGGGAACTTATTCCTTTTCTGAGGATGACGTATAACGATCATACGTGAGAACTATCTCGAGAATGGGACGTCGATTATCCGAACTACCTAAAGGACACCGTCTCATCTACTCCCATTTAATCTATCTACTCTCACAATTAAAGGACACTGTATTTTGACCTAAGAAACGGTGCTTTACTTAACCGAAATTGTATTACATATTTCCAGAGCAAAAATTACGCAAATATGCAAAATAATTCACATCCATCAAACCCTGCATAATCATCCACTCTAATTTTAGAATTACACATTCATATTTTGCACATATATCTTTGTTCTTTGACCACTTTCAAACAGATTTTGAAAATGTGAATCCTCGAACTTTGTTTTTTTTCCTTTTTGAAATGCCATCGTTTTTGTGTCATATTCATGGCAATTTTTGGTTTGCTATATTATTCAAAATCGAGGGAACTTCGTTAATCATGGCGAGGGATCTTAAATAACGATAATCATTTAATTTTGCTGTTTCGTGGCAAAATCTTTCAAGCTGGACGTGATGACGACGATTATAATAATAATGATATACGTATTTATTGTACTAGAAGAAAAGATAAAGCGCAATAGGCGAGATACAGGTAATTGCTGCTATTAACCTAACTCCAATTCTTGAAATAGTATACATATCGCGAATATAAGTAGGATAAACCTCGGAACGAAAAATAAAAAGGAAAAAAGGAAGATGACAAGAAAACATAGGGGTAGAAAATAAAAATTAGTTACATCTTCTCGTCGAGTATAATAAATAGAAAGAAAACAAAATTGGATCTTGAATTTCCCCGCTGAGAGTTCCTAAATACTTTGAAAATTATTATAAATTTATTATATATATATTTTCCAGTATATTTTACCACGTAAATTAATGCAAATTAAATATTTGTTTGTTAATATGAAAAAAATATAAGACTCGCAATCAGTGCTAACACACCTAAAAAGAATAAACTACATTTAAAAAAAATTGAGAAAGATTATTATTAAATATGAGTTAAAATAAGAAAAAAGTATTTATCAAATGTTTACATTCTCGTAGTTAGAATTAACGATAGAACGTGGAATCTCTAGTCGACTGTTGTTTCCAATTGCCACGTGTTTCTATTATCTATTGCAAATTATGAGAATATGCATAATACAATGTTTGTGCTTATCGCAGACGACGAACGTTAATGGCGCAATACTTTGTTGTCATTTCAGCGTTCATAAGAGACTAGCTTAAAGTACCCGACGTTGCCCAGATAAAAACGTCGAATGTCAGAGTGTCAAGGGGGTGAAATAAGGGGGAAGGTGTGGGTGGATTTCCAGATGTCGTGGGTCGTGGCCTACATTTTTCACAGGTTCCTAGAGACTAATTTTGTAAAATTTGGTCCAGTTCGGTTTAAAGATTTAGGAGTTAATATGGAACACGCAGACAGACATTCTATTTTCTGTATATGATAAGAGCTGGTTGTATTTTGTCGGTACTATTTTTTAACTGACATTTGGAACTCCCTGTATTTGTTATAGAATTACTTTATTGGGTAGCCAAAATTTCACGTGAGGGCACTTAAACGTACATTAATCATACTGCGAATATTTGTCAAAGATGTTTTGTTACATAGGTAGGTACTCGAAAATCAAATTCTACACTACTCACAGTTCAAATATTGTAATTTTATTGTGGGGCGGGAAGTTTCCACGAAAACAAAATTTCAGTGTTGAAGTGGAATATACTTTTTTATTGGGTCTTTTATCCCTTCAGTCTGTCTAATTTACGAAAAATATTTTTAGCTCTGGATTTTTATTCGAGATAAAGAGTGTTTTCAAGCGACTGTTATACATTATATTTTACGAGGGCTGTTCAAACGTACTATACTTTAAGTACCATTAAAATAAAATAAAATAAAAAAATCGAGGGAAAGCTCTGCTTGCCAGTCATGATTTCGAAAAACTGTACTTCATCGTTACATCGGGGATCGTGATGAACCTATATTTGGAAATAAAATCTAGAAAGAACCGAATCTTATGTATAGGTTAATTTAAAAGATGTGTGAGAAATAAGTGAATAGGGTAAATCCGGGAGAGATGGCCCACTTTTTTTAAAACAATCAGTACACCGTAAATTTAGTGGTTTTATAAGGGACAAAAATATATTTGCAAAAGGAAATAGATTTAGATAAATAATATAAAATTGAATTAAAAAAATAATCATACATTTAATAAAAATAAAATAAAATTGCAGTCTATGCGAAAGGCCATCTCACACGGACAATCCGAAAAATTATTTCTTTTCCTTGCACAGAACTTTTCCACAACCATTGCATAAGTTCAAAAATTTTCAAAAACATTGGTTTTCGATGTACAGCTGTACTGCTCCCCTCAACCCACCCATTTTGTTACTTTGTACTGCTTCTGCGGTTTTCAACAATACCTTGTTTGTCCATAACTTCCTGCGTTGATTATATTTTAGTTTATATTCCGTTGGCATGTTCTACAAAAACATTTACTAGCCATTATGCATGATTTTATGATGAGCCAACTAACTCCGAAAAAATCGGGCCAACTAACCCGGAAGTCAAGGAGCGCAGACCCGCTTGTTTTTTCAATAATGCTACAACAATATCTCATCACAAGGACGTGGACATAATCTCTAAACGTTATATTAACGCACTGCATTCAGAAAACACGAGTTTCATAAAAAGGCTACTTTTTATTACCATCGATCAAATTATTTAATTCCAAATAATACTGAATCTAAAATAGTCAAAACCTATACTGCGAATAAAGAATTATAGTCGGAAGGGAATTAACTGGCTGCTCAACGCCACTGACCGAAACTACCCCCGCGATAACGCTTGCCTACCACCGCCACTTCGTCTCTTGTTTCTGGGTACTTCCTACAAGGTGTCATACGTATACTAATGCACGATCGAATTGTCAATTCTATGTCTTCAAGGAATCGAACTTTGGCATAAACCAAATTTTAGATATAATAAAAAATTCTGAAACCGACTAGTGGGTACATACTGTATATCATATAAAACTATATATTTTTGTTACTTCCTATAGAAATATCTACAGAATTTTGGGACGTAGTATTTGTTTATCTTGAAATATTACTATACAGTCCAGAAGTGTTGGTTACTCTGTTTAATTTAATGCCGTATACTGCGCTGTAATACACCGCTATTGTGGAAGGAAAGTTCAAAATTGAGTGCTAAACGTTTACATATAATGTTGGCTTCACTAGTCCATCGTGGTGAATTTCCTCATACTATGTGAAATAGACCGTACTCTGTCTCCCTCTGATTCAGCTGTAGTATATTAGTTACCGTTCACGTTTCACAATTTCTCCATTACTATAGTAGCCTATATATTATTTAAATGAAGAGCAATGAAGTACAAACGAATTTTTATGGTGCTTGTTTCAGCACACAATGCATTAGGGGTGATGGAGACAGTGGGCAAGCAAGTCCAGGTAGTGAGCGGCCTGGGGGTGGGGGGTCCGGTGGGCCCAGTGGGCCCAGTGGGGGGAGATTTGCATCACCATCATCATCCTCACCCCCACTCCCATCCTTCACACCCACACGCCCACCCCCACGGTCATCCTCACGGGACCCATGGCCACTCACTCGTCGGCGTAACGTCGACCCCCGGCAGGGGTCAGCAACAACCACCGGTCTCACATAACCAGCATTTACCCGCGAGGTCTACTCCGGTACAGCTGCATAGGTAAGCTTGTGTACATGTATGTTCCTCCTATCGCGCTCGCGTCGCGAACAAGTACGTGTACGCGGTGTAATTAAACCTGCGCGCGTTTCTCCCCTTAAGGTGGTTTCAGGCTCGGAACAAAGTAGGGAATTGAATACGGATTTCGAGCGGCGTAACTAAAAAAAATGCAATTTTGGGGCTACTTTTGGACAAGCTTAGGGCAAATATCAGAGTAATGGTATCAATGCTACACAGCCTTGAAACACGACCTTCTCATATAAGAAGGGATTATTCTATATTCTGCTTCCTATATTCTACATTCGATATTTAGTATCCTATTTATCCAAGTTTCCTTCATTCCCAAAAGAATCAGAACAGATTTTCTCGTTACACGTTTTCTATGTCAAAAGATATCATAACTTGCATTAAAAAAAAAACTTGGATGCTTTGGAACGACTTCAATACTTCTATACGAATAAAATTAGTTATTTTTATGTTGTATATGTTTTTTGAAAGTAATCTAATCGACCAGTTTATAAGCGTTACCAAATATTATACTGCAGTTTCAATTTATCTAGCTATATTTTTTGACCTCATATAATTATTCAGTTAAATATTTGACTCTAGAGACTTTCCAAAAAGTAGATCGCTTAAATTGCCTAAACATGCTAGGGAAGTACGCAACCGTGTTTACTCATGCATTTATTTCATTCATAGATCTGTGACTAAAAGATTTCATGTACAAGTAACAGTTTGTGGTGTACGTGTGGAAAGTTTAAGCAACGAAACTTGAAATACGCGGCATGCAAAAGATTGAAGTTGGATGCGTGATACACGCTTGGTGTGCTACGCATGCGCCCTTCTGATTTGCCACTACTGCTACCTGTCGATTCTAACCTCAAACGTCAACGTGCAACGTTGATTTTTAACCTCGCAAGGTTTACATTTAGGATCTATAGTTCGTGAAGATATATAAACGAACGATAGTGTGCTGTGTTTCGATGTAAATACCCCAGTGAAACGGTGAATTCTGGGAACCCAATGTACCAGATGTGCGAATGGAGAATGTACGCGGAAAGTAAAGACACCTTTGAAACTCGAGATTGTTCGTGTGCATGATGAAGTAAGTCTGTGTACAGTTATTTTCGTTGCTTCGCCCGTTCTTCCAGTATCTAATATTTATATATTCCTCCTTATATTTACAAAATTCAATAACCTACACAACACTTGGTACGATAGAGATCGGCTATACTCGTACAAATAAGATTTCTCAAAGAAGCAGTTTATTAGGTTCCTTATCATTATCAGCTACAAATGTAGCTTTAAAAGATTACTTTTTGGTTGTGTGCCTAGGATGGTATTCTCTGTTATGAACTTTGTGTTTGTTAATATTATGTGGAATGATATAATTGCTTGTTATTTTATTACGCGAAATTCGATCAGTAAATTCCATTTCGTGTTTCGAAAATATCCTGCGTATTAATTGTTATCGTTGGAGAGTGAATTAATAATTTGCAGAACGCGGGAAAGTAGGTTAGGTTAGGTTAGGTTCGTGGAGCATTACTATTGAATCTTGCAACGAGTAATAACAGAAGCAACGTCATGTGTGAATACCATAGATTATGAATCGTATTACTAAAACTCGGTATACTGGGTGGGGACGGAATAAAATTGAAAATCGTATTTCTGTTTAGTTTTTTCCGAGACGATGCTTGACTTCGATATTCTAGTAGAAGAATTCCACAAATTACGATTCATTCTGAATTACAAAGCGTATGTTTATACAGAATTACAAGCGGAAAATTATATTCACTGCATTTATGAAAATCTAATTATTGGTTTATAATTGAATTCGCAAAAAGTTAAGGTAAATGCGAAAACTTGTTGAACGAGGAAAGAGAAAGCTAACAGTAGGTCGCGCGCTAGGGTATGAAAGATGGCGGTGATAGCAGACATGCACCACTCTATACCTGTGAAATAATCTAATAAAATACTAAGTTTATCGCATTTAAAAATAATCAGACACAGTATAATGTTTGTGACAATTGAAATTTATCATGATACATTAAAATTCTTGTACTGTTATTATTGTATGATAACTTGTTTAATCGGAAATTTAGTATCGTCTTTCAATCTTCTTTATATTCATATAACAATTTCATGTACAGATGTAGTCTGTACGCTTGTAGCATTTTGATTAGATATTAGAAAAAAAGGCTTCCGTATATACCTGCGAGCATCTACGATATATCTCTGAGAGCAAATATACGTGGAAAGGAGACGCGAACGGAGGCGAGAAAGAAAAGTGGAATCCGTGGAAGGGGCTCAAGGCTGCAAGGTTGATTTCTATTTCCTGTCATTTTCCTTTGCAACGTGAGCAGAAAAAAATAAAAATCGTTCAAAATGAAGAATTGATGAAATTAACATTGAACATTTGAAATGCTACACACTTAACTTTGTTAATTCTTACTCGCATTTTAGATAAATAGTTCATGCTTTTTTTATCACAGAAGTTACACATCACTTTTACTTTTCGAACTTGATAATCTTACGTTTTAACAAACAGTCGTAAATTTATATAATAGTATCCTTATATATAATTTATTTTACCATAAAATTTGAGTTTTTATTATAAAGTTTAACTGTTTTTAAGTATTCGTGTATTTGTATCACTGTTGCACACTTATCAAGTAATATTACACTTACTTATCAACGAATTATATTAGGGTTAGAATAGTATTCAAATCTACATTTTTAATTAATTTCGTGAGTATTGTCTTTTCCATTATTCTCTAACAGCTGTTTCTTTACTTCTATGCACGTACATTAAGTTGGTCATCATGATGTGTGTACAAGAATCGTATGTGCATTTGCATGTGCATGTCATCCGTCTCTTCGCGTATACGTGTCTCTCTACATACATAATGCTCTATCGCATGCGCATCATTCATAAAAGGGAAAAAGAGTAGAAGATACATGAGGGGGGGGGGGGGGGCGGTTTTAGAAGTTGGGGGGGGAGGGGGTCAGCGACCGTTACATCATCGAGAACTCATAATCTAGGGAAATTTACGGAGAACAATTGCAGCCGTGAATTCGGATCGCGATTGAATAGAAAATAACTCAGGTTAAATTTCAAAAACGGTGCATAAAGCACGCGACAAGAAGGTGTTCTCGAGACAATCGTACAAAAAAATAAGAAAAATAAAGGTTTCTTAGTTGTAGAGGGAAAATTTATTTTTCCCATATTTTTTTTGTTTCATATCTCACTGGCATCGATGAACTTTCACGTTGAAACAATTTCATTCGTTACTTGGGATTGGCGTGTCTTCGTACCGATACAATTCCGTGTGTTATTGGCATTGACGTGATTTCACGCCGAGATGATGCCTTGGATGCGTAGAAATTATTGACCCACACCCAGAATATTAGCTTTGAAACTTGATACATTCTCACTAAACTGGACGACCTCTGAGGCCATTTAAGATTACTACCAACTGCAATCGCGGAGACAAACTTGACGGAGATACTTTTTCCTCAGACAGTCGAACGTGTGAAAGGTTTGCTAGACTTGCGATAGTATTTTAGTCATCTTGCTGCCAATAAAAGCGTTAAGTTGGAGAGTATTTATGTGTTGTTTTTGCATGTAGTTTATCTGATTTATCTGATATCTGATACAGAAGATCGATTGGTGGATGAAGTGAATTTTACTGTTCACTTACATCTACCTATATATTTGGCGTGAAATATTTCAGGTCATGCGAATAAATAAACAGCACATGAATACATATCACTGATTTTATCTTTAGTATGTAAATATCGTATTTCCATGATGTGTTGATAGGTGTGATTAACCTCTTTTCTTATATATTCATGTATATTATTATATTTTATACTTATATAGTACAAAATCAATTGCTCACTCAAGGCCACCCCGCACATTGTTTGATTATCCCCATTTCCGTCTATCGACTCTTTCCTCCGCCCTTTGCGTTTCAAAAACAGAAAACTCAAAATTGCAGGCACACTATTTCTGTAGGAATAATTAAATTAAAGTCTGTTCCAATTATAACAAACGTGTGACATAAAATGCACAATTATCCGCGATCCTTCACCTAATTTTTGTATTAAATTAAATGTATTCAATTAAAACCTATATTTTGTAAAAATTCAGATCGTTAACTGTTTTAAGATTTTCAAATTGGGAAAATCGTTCCATTAAAAATAACCCCATTGTGCATTTTTGAGGTTAGAAAGTTGTATGGTTCGGACACCGGTGGTATTGAATACATCGGCACGATGACCTTGAGAAATTTTTTTTTCGTTGCCTTATCATTTCAACGTAAGCAGTTTAACTTTTTTTTAAAGTGTTTTCACAATTTTTTATCGCAGGTTGTTTGGAATATTAAAAAGTAACCAAGGCAGCTCTAGAATTGTATATCTATATATGTATGCATTAAAAACATTTCCTTTTACACAAATATTATTTTTCATGTAGCATAACAGAAAGATATACGAAGAGATATAAAAACTATTATCGATTTATACATTAATTCGGATTAATACTATCAATAAGCACATTTATATTACGGATAATTTCATTTATTCCTGTTTTCACTTTGTTATTGCATAATTTTATACATCCGAGGTACGCATTAGAACATTCCTGCTTCTAGCAAATATATAAACATTTGGAACTGAACATCGTGATAAAACATTTCAGTTGATATTTAAAAGCAATCTGTCTTACAGAAATCCCATTAAAATATCAACTTAATTTTCCAAGAAATTACGAAAAAAAAATGAATATCGGTCAGCTTCGATTAATCTTTCACCATAATCCGCCAAGCGAATAATGCCAGAGAGACACTCGTCGAACCTGGTCGAATGTGTTCGGGCGATCTGGCAACGCCGCGGTAGCAACGTCGCCTTACGAAAGCAGACAGGCACATTCACCCTTTGTGATGTTCCCAACGCATGCGCAGTCATTCCTTCCACAGAATAGGCACCGACGCGCCGGCACGCGGAACCGTGATCTGTGCTATACTGCGACACCGCATATCGTTATATCCTTGGGCGCATGCGCGGCGTGCTTTGCCACACATGTGACAAACTGCCGCCGAAAGGTCGTCCGTCTACTGTTCTGCCATATGTATAGCCGATGGTGGATTTCACGTGAATCATATTTTTACCGCGTGACGCGATTGGTTAGTTGACCGTCATCCGTCATCCTTTATGTACATCTGTCTCTTGGGATCTAGCTTTTTTTTACTAAAAACCAACTTAGCGCATAGCATTCTTTCTTTCTTTTTTTTGGCCATTTCTGTATTCTTGAATAAAAATAAATTTTTTTGGAATTCTGAAATTTAATGTAGCGTTGATATACACTGAACGTATATACGAATACATACACTACGTACATGTTATATTTATATTTGACATCCGATTACAAATACGTTAATTACGATTATATGGAGATTACACGATTTGAGAGAATTTGTAACCCTGTATGAAACAGAATAGCAGAAATTTCTTTTGCGTCTTTCATTTGTTTTCACATTTCTACTTGTGTTGCTGGTGTTCTATATCTTTGGAGTGAATACTCTATCTGTAATGCGCAGCTCAATAATACATGATGCACCAAGAAGTCTAGTCGAAAAGAACCGTTACCATTGTAAGGGAATTGCCAGTTGTCTAATATGATTCTTAGTTGCGCTAAATGTATGTGGCAGAAAAGGAAATACTTTCGGAATATAATAACGATAGAAGTCGTATGCGATAAATTTACCACCTCTGTCGAGCAAGTGGGTAAAAAATATTTCTACATAACTTTCGTTGTGTAATGCGTGTAAATACATCTTTGATTATTACTGATAGATATTTTAATCTTCTATAACGCCGCATAACTTTGATGTCGCATATGTTACTGTACAAACGTTTCATTATCAGCCATTGTAAATTGAGAATTACAAACCCAGGCTCAACTTGTCCCTATAGACAAAATTAGGCAGCTGCAAAAGGCGTAAAGTTGACACGACACGTAAAATGGTATTTTATTGTTGGCATTTTCTAAAATAAAGTTTTTAATGGAACATTACAAGTCGTACTATAAATGTTTCAAGCTACGAATAAAACATCAGAGTAAGGTCATCGAAAGTTCAAATAAATGTATTATAAATAAAGGGCTCAATGTGGGAAGTTAACCTGGGGCGCAAAAAAGGCTCGAGCCGAGCCTGCAGAATCCTTTATTTTTTTTAATAAAATGATTCTTATATGAAATTCACTAATTTTATATTTTATATTACATATTTTATAAATATACTAAATTAAATCATTATTGATCAGTGTCTTCTGGAGAGGACACTAACCAACGTTAAATAATTTAATTTAACATCACTATCCTTTTTTCGATGGTAATATAATTCCCTGAAAAAATAATTTTATTGAAAAAAATGGCTATAAATAGGTTAACAAATGTTATATTGAAAAGACTAACTTACAAATTTAGCACTTTCATGAATCTGACAAATTTTTAACACTTTCAGTGGCGCACGGTTTTGAAAAATTTTCTTTCAAGTGGGTCAGATCTTTCCGAGTGATCGCTTCTGTTGGGAAAGTTTTGTCCGGCTCGTATCGCGCTTTGAACACGTGCCGCTACTAACAAAAATTTAAATTACTATATATTCTATTCGATCTTCATGGGAATACTTCGATTTTCTTGTTGCACATGACCCCAAATACGACCTTATTCGTACTATTATTATTTTAATATATAAAGCAGAAAGTGTTTGTGCGTTTGTCTGTCGCCTAACAACTTTCGAACGGTATACTTCGGGGTCACGAAATGTGTCTCAGTTCATCATGCCTAGCTAATCCAGACGAATGCGACTATTTGTACAAAAATTTTTTTTTTCACAAAATCAGAATCTAAATTTCGTACGAAGCAGAGTAGTACAGCTAGTTATACATATTCGAATCACTTGTAAATTTTGTATTATTAAAAATAGTCCGAATGAGATCGGGTTTATACTCATTTTTATGAGCAGCATCTTGCTAATTCATTCATTAGTAATACTTTCGCGAAGATATAAGAGGGAATGTAGAAATTGCAATTTTCATTACTAGATGATACATTGAAGGCTCGACTGCCATGCGAGGCGGGAATCGCTGAGGCGGCGACTTACAAAGCGAACTCCGAGCATGGTTTGTTGTCAAAGTAAACAATCGGGGGCCTCGGACAATACTTGCGATGCTTTCCAGAAAATAACGACGTGAAAACACGCAAGAACCTTGCGCAGAATGAAATACCCAGGTCGTGAAAACACGCTGACGCCACCCTTAAACTTCTGCAGAGTCTTTAAGGAATACTCGGTACACAGCAAAAAAAAAAAGAAGCGCGAAAACGGAGGGTCATGCGACTCCCATCT
This sequence comes from Andrena flavipes, assembly GCA_963971345.1. NCBI lineage: Eukaryota > Metazoa > Arthropoda > Insecta > Hymenoptera > Andrenidae > Andrena > Andrena flavipes. The sequence goes on from OZ020480.1 coordinate 3,261,022, forward strand.
GGCGGCCGGTTCATGAACTATTACAGACCACGTGACGCGACTGAACATGCGTTAATTTCTCCGCGTTTGTCGAACTACGAATTCGTAACATAGAACACGTAGGAAACAAATATGTTTCGCATGCACTTCAGTCTCATCGTAACTAATCTCTCAGTATTTCCTGGCAAGCATAAAAAATATTGTTCAGAAGTCCCCGAGTGTTTCCTTTGAAAACAATGCAAGATTATCGCTGCAGTAGCCCTTTGCTACGAATGAGTCGTTTAGATACTAATGAAAATGTAGTTTTTTATATTTTTCATTAGATATCCATTATAATACTATCAAATAATTGACAAAGTTCTTTTGCATAAAAACGAATCTAAACTCATCCTCACTCGGGCTATTTCTAATTATACATAGTACGGTATTCTGCAAAATTCATAAGTTCCAGTCACATATAATTCAAATCAATCTAAATGAAATTATACTTGCTTTCTACGCATCTCTCGTTTACTACTAATCTTGATTGTAAGAAGATTGGTCATCTATTCGTACCTAGTACTCCCATGAACATCTAATAGAAAATACAGACATTTACATTTTCATTAGTGCATCCCCGCTTATATTCAAAGCGCAAGGTAAGCCGGACAAATATCCCGCAGTAAAAGCGACCACTTCGAAATGCCTGACCGACTTGAATGGATATTTCGCAAAAGCTTGCGCCATTGAGAGTGTTGATGTACTTTTATATATATCTTGCCCCATTGTTCGTTCTTTCCCAATGCCAATCCCCCTCCTCCCCGCCACTTAATTTTAGGTTGCCAGCAAAGTGTTTTATTTTTCCCGTTAATTTCAGGCCAGCGCAAAGTTACGTGAACATCAAGAGCAGCAGTCCCGTGTCACCGAGAACTGTAGGGGCAGGCGTGGCATACGTCCAGGGTGGTGCAACTGCATCGTCCACGGCTGCAGGGACAACCGGAAGCGGCTCTGGTGGAGGCCCTTCAATCGGCGGTAGCGGTTGCGGCGGCGGTGGGGCCGGCGGGGGAGGCGGCGGGGGTGGCGTCAGTAACGCCAGCGGCGCGAACAGCGGAACCGGGGTTGTCGGGGCTGGAGCTGGTGCCGTGTCGAACGTAGTACCACCCGGAAGTGGGAACAGCAGCGGTACCAGTAACAGTTCTGGTGGTGCGGGGAGCAACGGTGGCGGGAATAGTGGCGCGGTGGGTGGCGCGCCAGGAGGCTACGTTGCCGTGCCCATGGCTGGTGGTCTCAGATACATCCACTCGTATCCACCGACGCCGGCGTCGGCGTCGGTGCCGGCCGTCGCCACGGTGGTCACCTCGGCCTCGTCGGCATCGACTCCTGTACCGGTTCCAGCGGCCGCGCCCGCGAACCCGCCCACGGTCAGTCAAACGCCACCGCCATCGCTCTCGGGAACCGCTTATGCCGCGAGAGACGCATACCGCAACGCCACCACGAATGTAGGTATTTTCATCTTCGAATTATCCCTAATTCGAGCTACGTGTATAAAGCTATGCGATAAACATACGGGAGACTCAAATTGTTTCGATTGCTCGGAGAATCATGTAAATTAGTTGGGTGAATGATATATCATCTATCTATAATCAATATATATATATATATATATATATGTATATTGCGTTATGTTTACAAACAATGCGGTATATAGGTGGATCGCAGACCGAGTAATTCTGTGATTGAATGTTGGAACGCGTTACACGAAATACGCATATACAATGCCTCGGCTCTGCCCTTGACTTTCACCCACTATTGGTCCGCTCCTTGTTTCCCTTCCAACTCAAGATATACCGTGTCTTCTCGCGCGAATTGTCATGCTGTTTTAGGTTGATATCGCCACGGTGTATCGAAGCCGAATTCGTTTCGATGATGCTGCATTCTTAATCGAATATAATAATAATTTCAAATCCACCGAGGGATTTATACACACGCTTTTTAAATAGTCACATACTGAATCAGGAACTGCTACAGTTGCGACTAAAGATCTTCTACTTAGACATAAGTTTTAAAAGCGTCTCTCTCTCTCTCTCTCTCTCTCTCTCTCTCTCTCTCTCTCGGGATTCAGACGCGTGTTTTTTAAATAGTTACATAATGAATCGGGAACTTTTATAGTTGCAGCTAAACGTCTCGTATTTATACATACATAATTGGAAGCGCCTCTCTCTCTCTCTTTCTCTCTCCAGCATTCTCAAGGATAAACTTGAAGTTCCCTTTTCATGAATTAATTTGAACACTCACATAAAGATACGATACACCGAAGAATACAAGCGAAGCTGTTGTACAATTCCATTTATCGTTTACTTTGCACTGTGTGCCTGTGTGTGCGCGCACACACGCCGTTTGGGAGAGAGCTGTAGTAAAAGCAGTTTGAGTCTCGGCAGGAGTGCAAGGAACGCGTATGAGGGCATTGTAGGTATATCGATAGTGTACTGTCTGGCCTCTCGAACCGGGTCATCGATTTTCTTGAAATAGGTTCGCGCCCGAGAGAATGTTAGGCAAGATAAATCGAATAAGGTGAAGAGCGAAAGAGAGGGACAGGGGGGATTCGCACGTTTCGCAGGAAGGATGTGTTCTTTTTTTTACTGTAACGTTTCTTTTTTTTTTGCAGGTGAACGAGAGGATCGCGATCAGCGTGAGCAGCAGTCCTCTGTCACAGATTGGAGTCGGCGTCGGTGTGGTCACAGCCGAGTACGCGAACAGCGCCATAGGCGGTAGTATGGCCGGCGGGAGGGGTGACAGGCCAAGGATATCGCTCTTGCCACCTGCCTCGGTGACGCCGACACCGTCGCCGACGGCGTCCGACTATCAGCACGTGTCCAGCGCGAGGAACTCACGAATAGGCCTGATGCCCGTCCAACCGGATCAGTATTGTAGCCGCACGTCCGTCGAGATGGCCAACCTGCAGGAGGCGCCCCCCTTCAAGAAGATACGCCTGAGCCAACCGACGCAGGTTCAGTTGCAGTCCCAATCCCAGTCCCGCTGCCAGAGTCTGTCGCCCGCCGACCCTTGCGGTAAACAGGAGCACGTGGTGCAGTTGCAGCAACCACTTAGGATAGACACTAGGGTGGGTACACGTACAGGCGTGGATACGTATAACGAGTGGAAGAAACATATTTCCGTCATAGCGGGACACTTGGAATACACAATCACGCAGTGGTTAAAGCGTTATCGTTAAAGGTATAAGTTTTAGAATAGGTCGTTTGATACTTATTACAGGGCTATATAAATGTGATATGAAGCAGTGCCCGAAGGTACTATACGGGGTTTTCCACGACCTTGTGGATCGTATCAGCAATGGATTCAGCATTTAAATATAATCAAAAAAGTTCATATAAATATATATATAACATATAATATTAGTAGTATTATTTCCGTTCACCTGTTTACGACTAATGCTCGTGATGGTGTCTTATACCATCTTTTGACTATTCTGTAAACACGGCTGTAACGCTCTATCTATAGGTCATTTCAGTTTGTTTTCGCAATAAGAGTATACCTATTGTGTAGCCTGCTCGCACTCCGTACTTAATCCATTGATTTTTTACTCGGGCATGGGAGCCTTTAAAATCCTTTGTTTATAGGAGACCTATTGAAAATATTGAAATACTTCGTTGCAGAGTTGAACAAGGTCTCCGGCAAATTCGTGTAACGCCTAGAAGTATTGAAAGAATAATAAGATCACTCGCAAGACGCCTACAGGCATGCGTTGAAATGCATGGTAGTCATTTCGAGCATCTCCTGCGAAGGTAATGAACTATCATTTGATAGAAAAGGAAAGTCCCTGTATTTTGTAAACAAGATATCAAATAGGACATATGTTTGTATGAGCCTTTTTTTTTTATTATTTTCAAGTGCTGACTCCATGTCTGAAGTGGGTCCCACGTATTGTAGGACGCGTGTGTGTAACGTAGAGTGTGTTCCACTGGGTACTCGGCCGCACTCGCCTTTTATGGCTCCACAATATTGTTTCCACTCGCTATATGGTACTGTTGACGATAATAGTACGCGTTGAATTCGATATGGTGTTATATGAAAGAACTTGTGCTAGGGGCAGCCAACTGCAGGTGCGTATACGCCGCAAACAGAAGCTATTTCGCCCACCCTTCCGGAACCGAATACGCAAGAGGATGCGCAATTCAGGAGTACCAAGGACGATCTTTTGCAGCAGATCTCCAAGGTTGACAGGGAGATCGCGAAAAGGGAGTCCCAGATAAACAAGCTTAGGAAAAAGCTGAAGGAGTTAGAAGAGACGGCGAATAAACCTCTGGAAGCCAGTGGTCTAAAGCGACCGGTCGAGGAACAGTCTCAGCAACCAAAGCATCAGTCTCTGGCACAAAAAATTTATGCTGACAATAGGGTAAGATTTCCTATGCAAATGTATGGGTATTTGATTTAACCGTTTAAGCGGGTGGGGGGGGGGGGAGGGAGTATGAAACACTGTTGCCAACAATTCAGTTTTAAATAGTGGGATAATTACCCTGACCTACATGCAAGTGGGAAATGTATGTGGTGTTGCATTAGAAAATGTGCAAAAGATAAAATTGACAAGTATAACGAGGTTGAAGTATTCCGTTGTGTTGTTAACTGCTTTCATTTGCACCACGCAAAAAGTAAATATTCATTAGCAATTGAAAAATCGTAAAAATTAGTACAATTGCGTAATCGCGGTCATACGGTAGAAATATCTCTTAAGGCAGAGTTAAATATGTGCAACAACGCGCATTGCGCGCCGAACACTTAAAATTTCCTACGGTACGAGGTCCTACTTTACGCGCCGAACCATGAAAATCGACCCTTGTAATGGTGTTCTGTAGCGCGCATTGCACATGTTTAATCGTGCCTTTAAAGAGACTGAAGGTATTAAAAACATTTAATAACGTACAAAATTTGCTTGATTAGGAGGGAGGGGGGGGGGGCATTGTGCGGTATAGATAGTTCATCCGCAGCTGGAGAAATGGGGAACATTTCATGGTTAACTTAATCTTTTTTAAATGGGACGCTATATTTTTTTATTCATAATATGATAATGTTCGTTGCGACGAATTCAACGATGTTAAATCAATACATGTCACACATTTTCGGCGATTAGCAGTACGGTTTAATAACCGTACAGATCAGCTGACTGAAAGCGTGTGTATATGCGATTGAAATATCAATTAAAAAGGTTCATTTGTATTAGATACACTAATCTAGCTAAGTTACTTAAATTCTGCGTGCCTAAAGGACCATTTCTATATTCTTGTCAATGAAATTTTGCGACTACCCCGTTATATTTTTGGCAGCGAAATTTGTAACTATATACTTGAATGAAAGCACCGATACGACAATTTCAATATGTTTGAATTCATACATGAACTAAATTTCAGAGAAAGGCAGAAGAAGCACATAGGCTCCTGGAAAGGTTAGGCCCGAAAGTGGAGCTGCCCTTGTACAATCAGCCGTCGGATACAAGTGTGTACCAAGAGAATCGTACGAAGCATCAAACGTGTATGAGAGCAAGGCTCATAGCGAGGCTTCGACGGGAACACGCTGAACGCGCGTCTCTTCACCGGCAACAGTCGCAAACGTACGCTATCTTGGTACAAGAGTGGCATCGTAAAGTCGAGCGGTTGGAGGCGACGCAGAAGAGGAAGTCGAAAGAAGCGAAGAATCGTGAATTCTTCGAGAAAGTGTTCCCAGAGTTACGGAAACAAAGGGAAGACAAGGAACGTTTCAATAGAGTGGGTGCTCGTATCAAGAGTGAAGCGGACCTAGAGGAAATTATGGACGGCCTTCAAGAGCAAGAGGTAGTATTACTATTTTATACTTTTTAACAGATAAGAAGGAAAATGAATAGAGGAGGTACAAAAAGCGAGGAATATCGTGTTGTTACTGTTTAAAAAAAAAGATTAGTTTCTTACCTTAGTGGTATATTCTAATTAGTGTTTCGTAATTATGATTACAGATGGAAGACAAAAAGATGCGATCGTATGCAGTGATACCACCTTTGTTGCTAGACACAAAACAGAGACGAATAGCGTTTCAGAATCGTAATGGTCTGCTTCAGCCGGAAGAACTGGAGGCTCTTCACAGCGAACGGAAGCTGATTAACGTGTGGAGTTCTGTGGAGCACGAGTTGTTTAAGGAGAAATATTTACAGCATCCTAAGAACTTTGGAACGATAGCTCAATCTTTAGAACATAAGTCCGTTCCAGATTGCGTGCATCATTACTACCTCACTAAAAAAGCAGAAAACTATAAGCAGCTGTTGCGAAAGTCGCGGCAACGGACGCGGAGCTCTCGGAACAATCCTAATAATAAAGTAAGTTTATTTTGCAATCTTGTTCTTGCCAGCTTAAATTACAATAATTCATCTGCAAATCGTATTAGTAATAGTCTGCGAATCGTTATACTTTTATTTCATTTCGGAAATGTAACAGTGCTGGAGTATTTACGCGTCTCTTAACCTGTTCCAGGTAAATAATACCAGTTCAAGTATTGGACCTATAGACATTTTAACTACGGGCGTTACCACGAGGCTGCAACGCGAGCAACAGCAAAAGACGCAAGAAAATCCTCAAAATAATTCGGCAGTAACGTCGACCACGACGACTACGACAACTACAACCACGTCTAGTGTATCAACAGCTGCTCCGACAACGATAGTGGCCACCTCAGCAACACCTTTAAGTTCAGCAACGTCGAGTATATGTTTAACGACGGAATCTGTAATAACGTCAACGACAGCTACAACGACATCCATACTGAGTACCACGACGCCGTGCGTCACGACATCATCGACGACGACGAACACGAAGGACACTAGGGAAACGAACAAAGAAAATAAGGAGATTAAAGTGGAGCCGAAGGAATCCCATCTCATCAAAGTGGAGGTGAAAGAGGAGCCGCAGTTGAGTTCTGAAACCGCGGCAGGGAAGGATGTTAAAGTGATGTAAGTAATAGTTTCTTTTTTTTTTTTAATATTAACATTTCCAGCAAACTTCATCAATTCCATTATTAATTTAGATAGAATCTTCAGTCGCACTAGATAACTTTATAAATGCAAGTTGAATTTAGTTTCGCATTAACACGTTCTATGTCGCTTGTACCATCGTCACCCACGATGCAATTCAAGCCCGGAAGATGTAATAAATTTGCCAGCGCGGGCCTTCACTGGTACGCACGACCTGAATGAAAAGTCGCGCAAAAATAGTGCCACCTAGAACATTTTAGGGGGGGACCAGTGTGGGATTAGAAAGTAACTAATATTTCGTACATTTGTTTAAATTTTATCTATTTAAGAATATATTTCTAAACTTGCTTTAACTTGATAATGTTCAGATTTGGATTATAAAAGTTGGGGTAAATTACTCGTATATACTGTACTCAGTTTGAGACAATCGACCCACCGAAATTATATATATGCTTTTTCGAGACTAAAAAAAATCAAAGTATGAAATAATTTTTTTTGTAATAGAAACTGCACATTGAGGAGTATTTTTCAGAATTACAAATACGATATTCTTCACATTCCTTTTAATTATACATAATTCAAATCACTGAATGGCGTGCAATTACGAGTCATTATATAACACAAGGTACACTCATTTGTTGTTGGGACCGAACATCACCTTCTATCGAGACAGGGAGTCTTTTAATAATAAGGATTTTGCAAAAAGTATGCACATATACAGTAATTTGCATCTACAATAATTAATGATATTAATTGGGGAAAAGTCCATACAAGAATTAATTCTGGAACCGTTTTAGAACCGATATAGAACCGAAAAAATAACGGTTAAGGAACCGATATGAGGAGGGCAATAGGAACCGTAACCGAAATAAATAATAGTTGGAAATTTCAGTTCTTGATAAAAATTATTTGGAATGAAGGTTTTAAACAGTTATTTTCGAAACCGTTTCAAACCCTGGTAGTAATCACCTTGTTTCGAGACAGAAAAACGGTTCTTATTTCAAGACACTACTGTAGGAGTGTAGTGCGTGAAAAACCATTCGCTATGTGCGGAAGTCGAATTGTAAGAGATGTGTCACATGCGTAGCTTTTCGTATCAAAATTTGAAAGAGCACTGAACTTTCTGTGAGGAAGTATTAAGCTTTATTCGAACCTACACCAAATAATAATTAGCGTGATATTTGCAAAAGCGTTCGTGATCTCGCAATTTACATCAACTCGTTTGAAGCTTGCATCTCCTCTTTACGAGCTTTTCGAGCTTCTTTTGTCTCTAATAAACTTTTTCTATTTTGCCGAGCCATGTTGAGGTTTTTCGTCTGTAGACTGCAGATGATGGAATGTATAGTCTTTTTCATGTCCTCCACGCTGTTAACATTTCTACGAATTGCCAATCAGTAATATTTTCCTTTGCCACTCAGTTTTTCTGTTTTCCTGATATTTCGGAGGAAAAAAAGGAATTTTCAATAAATGGTCCGTTAATGCTTAGAGAACGTAACAAGAAAGATGTCTGCAAAATTTGGTCACAATTGTGTCAATACAATTAGTGTCCATCCTGTATTATACACCATCCTGTAGTAAATGTACTTGTATCCTATAGTAAATTTGAGTACAGGCAGATATACACGTGTGTGTAAGAGTGAAACAGCATCCCACGCAGAGCAACTATCTCTTTTCAACAGCGCACCACGGTTCCTAATATCCACAGTTCGCATTCCAGATATTCTATAGTTCAATAGTTATATCGTAACCGAAAAAAAATTCCCGTAATTCATATTGGTTATGCGGTACCAAAAAAAAAATTCCCGCTATAGATATTAGTTATTCCGTAACCTGAATTCGATGTATCTGAATTATGACATTTGTTTCTTTACGTAAATCGTATTTTACTTTGCTAGACACTGCCAAACAGTTTCCTACATATCCATATAATCTGTTACTCAAAAACTTCGATTTATTTTCGTACAAAGATTCCCCGTTTTGTATTAAAACATTTTTAACACAGTGTATATACGCACAGGAACGATTTAATTTGCTGATTGACTGAACTTTGTTCAACTCTGCCTTTTCTTCAATTACTCTCCCTTTTTAATGAAATTTTTCAATACAAAATCTGTCACGGTAGTCAGTTTAATAATACCAAGAATCCCATCCCGTGATTCCCAGGAAAAAAAAGGAACTGAATCGTTGGAACGTAAAACGATGGGGGGGGGGGGGGGTGGCGAGGGGAGGGAGAGGCGGGTGGATCGGTAGAAAGGAATAGAATGTGGTGGTGAAATGGAGGTTTGAGGGAAGGGTAGGGTAGTTATTAGCAGATTGTAATGCTAATCAATGGGTTACTGGTTAGTGGATTATGTTTACGTAGGCATTCATCATCGAAATTGAGTTGTCCGCTGAAAATCTGATTCCGTGCCGCGTGAAAATCAGAGGGCTGACTCCACTCGTTCACGTGGACCTTATTCAATGTTATACGGACTTTCCTAATACACTCGTGGATAGAGTGAACGTTTCTTGTTTAAGTTAATACAATAGAAAAAAAAAAAACTTAAAGAGTAGTGTGGAAAAACGAACTGGATGTGAAATTTGGGAATTCTTACAATTTAACTGCGCCTCATATAGAATATACAATTATTACTGACAAAATTATCCCCCCACCGCATACGTACCTGTAACATATTTTATATGTAATTACTATTACAAGCTAGCAGAGACTTTAATTACTATACTTTGGGTTACCACAATCCACCAAAGATATACGCAAACAAATTTTAATAGCAAAATAGAACAAGATAAACGTGAATATCTCAAGAAACTAATCTTATCTATAATATAACATATATTAAAATTAAATTTAAAATTATAATAACATCGCGGGGATGATCGAGAAATTCGAATTAAAATATAAAATGAATATTTAATTAGTGTGAATATTTCGGTGCACGTTCTTTGCTATTTTTTTTTGTACATAAACTGTATATCATTTTTCAATTGAATAGGCTTCAATCTAACATAGGTACATTAATCAATTTTTATTGCTACTGTACATTAGAATTTGTAACATTAATTTTAACGTTCACTACACATGTAAAGTATGTAACATTCTTATGTACGATGTTGGCGAATACTTTTCTTAGTATGTATGTACACATCTGTATTTATAACGGGTCCTGTGGTAATATGGAATATAGTCACAAAGTTGCTTTGTTCGAACAACCAGGGAAACATTACGTATACAGTAACTATCTTTCGCTTTGCTCAAATAATTTCTGAATTCTCTTTGTTCGTTGATTGTTACAGAATCGACGGGAAGAGCACTTTGTCGTCGCCAGTGAACATCAACGCGACGAATGCCCCGACGATACAGTCAGACTTCAAAGACACCAACAAAAAGAAACCAGGTTGCAGAGAGGCGAACAGCAATCCTAGTAGCGTTGGAACCCCTGGCAGAATAAAAGAGAAGAAAAAGGATAATCACGCCACTCCGATGGAGACCAGCGACGAGGAAGCTCAATCGATGGACGCTATCGGTAAGTTTCATGGGAAAAAATAGTATTTCTCTTATTTCTCTCGTTAGACTCTCCAGTATCACGCCTGTACACCGTTGAAATCCACGAATCTAAATGATAAAAATCGACCGGGTGGAGTACAATTTTTTTTCTTAGAATTTCTCTTCAATTAAACCACGATTTATTCAATTAACCAAGATTTTTCCTATATTCTGAACAATTCTACATTAATCGCCTTCTGGGTTCTTCACGACGACTTTAGAGTGACAGATTTTGAATTAAGATTGGAGACAGCCGTATATTCCCCGAATTTGCCCGCTAAAGTTTGTATACCTAAGTATACGTTGCCTTTCAGGAGCAGTTTATAAATTGCCATGACGTGGTTCATTTTCAGTAGTGAAACAACCATAGTGGCACTTGATATTTACAGAAAGAGGATAATATTTTAATTTTGATTCATTTTTTTTCCAAATGAGTTAAATAATAACAAGATTACGTCAATTACGCGGGAAACGTCGATATAAAGTATTGAATCGATAATTCTTTTCTAAAGAAACATAGAATTTTTAAACTGATATCGCACAGTCTCGTTATATTATGCTTAGGAGTATAAGTAAATATTTGTTTTGCTGGAGGGTTTAACATCCGTCTTACATAGACTGAAACAAATACAGCCTCGCTTATAATGTTACAATTTTGTCTGTAAAAGTTTAATCTTCTATTAATATTTGTTTATATTTGCTACTTTATAGAGTTATTTAAGTTCAGCTATTCGCTTCGCGACGAATCCGTCTCGTTTAGGTCGTGTCATTAAACTTTGCTAGAATGATTAATCTCTTCAGTGGTAAATATTATTCCGTCTTTTGTACAGATGCCGCGGCAATATTTAAAATTCGTATAAATCGTCTATTTACACAAGATACTTACGAATTTAGGATAATACATTCGTAACATCGTATTCGATTCACATCGAACTGTCGTTTCCTTTCCGAAAGAAACATATCTTTCTACAATAGCGTTAATAATCCGAATATTAAGGTAGAACTTCAGTGACAATCTTAGCCAAAAGTTAATCCATTTCCAAGATATTAAAAAGGCTTCTTCCTGTGATGAAAACCAGTCAGAAATGGCAGTGGTGTTTTTTTATCGCAAAGTCAGTTGAATTTGTTCTTATTTTTTATGTTATTTTGTCAATTTATTGAATATTTGATGATTTGTCATTAACTTGCATAAAGATTGATGTCTCCAATTTTCAAAGATTTTCGCTTATTTTAAATGTTACTGAAGTTCATCCTTAATTCGTGCAATAGATATCTCTTTTTACATAAAATAGTTCTCAAGTGCCGTAAAGTTTATCTTTATCCAACCGAAATAATCGACAAAAGCCACAACCAGTTCTCTTTCGTTACAGTACTTTAATTATTCTAATTTCACAATATCATAACATCTCAAGGTCGGGGCCAGATATATTTGCCGGTGAGTTTCGCGAGGTGTATTCTCCCACCACACAGTTTGCCTGCCTCGGTGCTCCTTTTCTCAACGTTCTCTGACTCGCTCTGGTTCCATCTCGCTATCGCCTTCGCAGAACGACAGTGAGCCAAAAGTGGTGGGGATAGTGCCAAGCTTCTGGGGTGTAGGCCAAACCGAGCTGTCGGCGTAGAAATACACGCGTCAGAATAGGTGTGCGTTAGCTACGAAAAAACTCAGCAGCTTTATTGGTCAGAACATTTTGATACTTTCTGGATCACAACTATTACGCTAACAACAAATAACACGCAACTCCAACTGACAAATCCACGTTCTTCAGATGGTGATGGCTGAGTTCTCCTGGAAAACGAATTCACCGCACAGTATATGGAGCCCCGACCTTAGTTTCAAAGTGATCCATGATTAAACAGTTAACGGAAGTTCCATACGGTGCAATCTTGTTTCTTAGCTTATGATTAGCTTCTAACACGTATCAGTGCATCGTCGAGCAGAGGCCGGAGTACCTCGTAGCGCTAAATACCCCGAATAAAATTGAGAAAGTCCCGAGCGTAGCAGCATCCTCTTATCTGTTCCCCACCTCTCTGGTGTCGGAGAAACCTTGAAACGAACAGCAGAAACGATCTTCTTTCACTCGCCCTGCCATATCGAGTCGCTTCTACCTTTTTAAAACCCAAAGCGAAGCGACTCATCCTCGTTTCCTTCTCACTGTCTGTCGTTAGTGGTGGAGCTCGTGGATTCTTGATCCTCCCCGTTGTTTCCGCTGGCCTCGTCGTTCGGCGGCCTGTCTTCCGCGTTGGCGTGGCACAGTTTCTTGTGCTTGTGGACGAAATAGTAACTGGGGAATTTGCACCCGCAAATCTTGCACGGATAGTACTGAACGTTTAGGTCCAGCAGTCGAACCTCCCTCCTGTTCTTCGCAGCCTCCTGCTTCTGCCTACTCGCCGCGGAGTTGTTCGCCCTGCCCGACAGCAGGTGCCTCTTCGCGTGCTTCCTGTAACAGTACTGAGACTTGAAGGTGTGCCTGCAGTACCCGCAGGTGTAGCTTGCCCCGTTGGTGGCGGTCTCGATGTCAGATTCCATGGAGTCCCGCGGCACCCTGACGACCGGGCCTGGCCCGCCGTTCTCGTCGTTCTCGCTCGACGTGTTCCCAGACTCGAAGCAGGACCTTTGCAGCCGCGGTTGGGGCATCGCGCTTGGCCCGCAGGACGCCGACGACGAGTAATTCTCGTTCAGAACACGGTGGAACTTGACCGGGCCGTCGCAACACGCCACGTCGTACACCACAGATAGGACGCCGCTAGAGGAACCCTCGTTCCCGCTCGTCGAACCCCGTCCCTTGCGCCTGGGCAACTTGCCGTCGTTCGCCGATAGGTATTCCAAGCTCCTCTCGCGATTACGATTCGACGTTGATTCCTCTAAAGGGATCAACGAACAGGGACGATCCTGCGTCTGCTTGCTTCCGCTAGTTTGCTCGTAATCCTGCTCCTCTTTGCTCTGTCGTTGCTCCATCGAGGCGGGTTTGTTGCTTTGGCACGGGGGTAGCGAGGATTGAGACGTCGAAGAAGGGGTTGGCGACACAGATCGAGTTGGCGAGGTGGTCGTGGCTGATGTGGCGAATGCTGTGAACGCGGCTGCGACGAACGGCAATGAAGTAGACGATATCCCCTCGGAAGGCTTCTGCTTCGGTTCCCTGAGGCCTCGGTTCCTCTCTGTTTGGAAGATGGAAGGCTTCGGCGACGATACCTCGCTAAGGCGAAAGAAAATCGGCGCGTTAGTGTAATTTGGTTTCTGGTTGAATCTCTAAGCTGCTCGGAGTAATTAGAGGATCGGCTGTGTGCCAGTAAATAATTTGTATGAATGATGGCTTGTAAGGAATTCAAGTTCAGAAAGGTGGTGAGTTTTAATATTCCTTCACTCGAGGCTAGGAAATCAATCTATCTTTCGTACTGATCACTGGTAAATGTGCACAATTTATTTATAAAATACGCTGTGGAGCCTACAAGAATCAACGAATTAGTTTAATCGGTTGACAAGAACTTTGGAGCCCTGTTCTCCTTCAAGGATCGAGACCTTCTTCGACTAATGAGAATCGACTCTTTGGTAGAAATTTTACGAGCATTTCCTTGACTTTCGATGGTTGATGAATTTCATTTATTTTCCACATTTAAAGTATTCTAATTGTTTTAATCAGCATGCACATCAGCTTATCTAGCTACAAAAGATATTTGTTACAGATGTTTCAAGTATAGGATAGGATAATGCAATTGTCTATAAAGAAGAATGCACTTTGAGTTTAGTTTAAAACTGCTATCATTGAAATTCCTTCGTGCGCAGTTTGCAGAATAATTAGGACAGCTATCGAATTTTGTTCTTCTACTTCATTTCTACTTATTAGTAAATACTATAGAATCTCTGGCTACCTCTATCAAATCATTCGAGCAAATCCACCGACTTCAAAATGAACCACCAAACATTCAGAATTATCTGATCTCAATAACTCCGAAAACGTTACGTCGAAGCCCACAACTCCGACGGAAATCTCAGGATTCCCCGGCACAACACACTTTAAATCAAAAAATCTCTAGACCAACCGATAAACTCGCTAGATCCCACCATCTAAATCATCCGACTACCTCGAGCAGTCGAGTCAGTTTGAAAAGATTCTTATCCAGCCACGCTGTATCTCTAAAACTACTCGCAACTAACCTATAGCGTGTCGAGTTCTGCGTGTCTTGCACGCTCGTGGTTGGCACCACTGAAATGTTGAGCGGTACCGGGGACTGCATCAGCACCGACGGTTGCAGCTGGGACAGATGGCTCAAATGAGGCGCCGCTGGCGGGTAAAGCGGTGTCGTCGGCCAGCACATGCCTGGATCTATTATCAGTCGATTCGGTATCGGTCTCAGTATATTACCAGACCCTAGCGTCGACGACGACATCGACGTGGACGTCATAGTGGAGGTAGCCACTGCTGGCACCGGTATGGGCGTCGGCAGAGGCGGCGGAGCCCTCAGTCTGAACAGAGCAGCTCTGCACTGTTCCAGAGCTCCTGGCATGTGGAGTAGATGGGTGGCTAATAGAACACTGTACACGTTGTCCAGTGTTACCTCCAGCCGGCCGGTGTACATGTAATTTAGCAGAGGTGCGAACGCTTCTCCACCTGGAAGATGGGATTAAGCGTTTAAGTAGACGGAGAGATTTAGATTTGGTAAACACTGGCATGGCGATTAATCAACTTCTGTCCGAGTCGCCGGCTGATTGTGAATTCAGTCTTTTAGTTTCGCTTGGGAACTAAGCTTGGGAAGAAATAATAGAGGTGGCTGAGTAAAATAGGCGTTGCGCGTAGTGGGTTTGTGAATATTTTTCGAGATGCTGTGAAGTCTTCACGGACTCTAGAGTCTGTTTCTTCTAAGCTTTCACGAATTTTCGCTATCTTCATCTCCGTCCAGGAAATTCACGAAGGGTAAAGAAAAGTTATTAACGACAGCGGAAGGTATGTTTCAGGCGATAGTTCCTCTTCTCCTTTGGCTATCAGATTCACGAGACATGGATAAAGGCAACTGAAGCTAATTAAAGCGGAATAGGAACAACGAATTAGCTAATAGTTTCCAGGGCTCCTTCTGTCTCCGTTTTATTTCATCGCCATTGTGTATGAAATTCGCGAATAACGGGAAGCAGAATATTGAATAATTACCAATTGATGAAACCGAGACGGAAGTGATAGGTTGCCGCAGCGATTGCTCCGATAGATTCGTCGGGGCGACTGCTATAGCAGTTGCTGGTAAGTTGCTGTAGGCTCCAACATTAGTGCTAACGTTCTGACTAGGCGTAGCCGCGGCGCTAGTTAGTAGAGCCTTCAGATATCCACTATGGGCAGCTAGAACCCCCTTGTGAGCTACGAACTGATGTTCACCTTCGTTTCCAACTCTAACCACCGTGTCCGGTGGCGATAGAGTCTCTTGGAGGCGCGAGTAACTGTCTCCAGTTGCACTGTCGCCGAACCAGGCTCTGTAGAGGCTGTACATCGTGGATATTCAACTACTCACACCTGATCTAACGATTTCTTTGCTTCGGAGTAATTCACGAACGTACGGGCATCCTGTGCTATCTAGAGATTCGGCAATAATGCTTCCACTGACATTTGATTGTCGAAGCTTGCTCTGTCACGATGACACGGGAGTTCTAGCAGTTGGCTTCTGTTTCAGAGGAGACAATCTCTGTCCGACGAATTGTTCCGCTGTGGAGTCTGTTTCCTGGATCAGCTCTGGGAACTCTTTCATCCCAGAGGTTCTCGTACTCCAGGAGGTCCTCTCTTTTTTTTGTTAACTAAGTCTTCCGCATTCTGTACAACGAATGAGGATAATAATTTCACTGGAATTCTGTTTTAAAAGCTGGATATATTTTCGCCAGTTCTTCTATTCTCATTTCTTAAGGAATCTGACCTCCCAAGCGCTATCGACAGACAGATCATCGGTTATTTCTCTGAAATTCACTTCGCGCAGTCAAGCGGCATCACTAAACCCTCCATTAACCACATTTCCCTTCTGTATTTCACAGACGTCGAAGAACGAACGCGTACTCGGACGCCCGTTGTCTTAATAAAGACACTTCCTTTACGTGTGCCGCGCACCGGTCAGCAATTTCATCAAACCCACCGACCAGTATACCAGTTAATTAAACCCCAGTTTCTCAATCGATCGCGTACCCTCGACAAACGATTCCAAATTGTGATTCCAAATTTCCTCCACGAATCGACGGATCGGGGAAATTAGCGAGCGATAGACTCGGCTGAAGTTTCTTCGGCAAATCGGAAACGACGGATCCCGGTTCCGATCCCGCGATCCCGATGTTATCACTGTCCGCGGACGATCGTCGGTGCGATAAGAGCCGCGGTGAGCGCGATAACCAGCCAGTGCCCCGTCTGGATTGCGCGTGATTTGAACGCCGCGAAGTCACCACCACCGCGGCGGTGGCCGTCATCGCCAGTCAGCTCGTAGATCCGGCCGCTTTTTCGAGCGGTTTCCGTCGTTCTTCGGGCTTTCCTCCTCCAGACAACGTCAGCCAGTCACCGTGCAGCAAACCCCAACCCCTAACCGTCCAAGAACCGCCCCCAACGAGTGCAGATTGGCGGTTTTGCCTCGATTCAGGGGTTGCACGTGCGCCTCGTTGCTGTTTGCCAGCGCGGAGGATCGCGGTCACCCTCCTTTCTTCGTCTATCGGCGTGTGTCGTTTCTCTTCTCCTTTTATTCGCTCCCATCGATGGGATTTCCTCCCTGTCTCTAGCCTCCCTTCCCGCCGGCTGGTTAAGAAAGGGGATATGGAAATTTTTAAAAACATCTTCGGAACGCAGGGGAAGAATTATCACAACGTTTTGGAATCTCGCTCCTTCCGCTTCTCGTGGCGATCCGAAAGATAGAAAATAAGGTTGCTGGTTTGTTCTCGCTGTTGATTGCTTCTACGAGTATGTAGGCATCGATGATTTCTCGCCAGTGGGGTTTCCTTTTCTTTTTCCGTGTGTTTCACTGCGAATCGAAAGTGATAAGAAACTTCTGCCAGGGTTTTCAAATACACTTTCCAGTAGATTTACACTTTCTTAAGCGATGTAGACTTTATTCGTTAAATAATCTACAGTTAAAGTAACTATTTTTTATTTAATTAATGCCCAACTCTGCTCGCAAATAACACACTGGATAACTTGTTCGTTAAATCCTAGCTTCCTGTTTGTTAGGTTGTCGTACTTATCCTTATTTACTTTATTTTTCTGCGGGAAAAGGTAGAAAGGAAGGCTAAACGATCATCTTATTAATTAACAGATTGAACTTACAGATAAGAAAAATTTGATCTCTACTGATTGACAGAATCTGTTGGTCAAACACGGGGAAACATTTTAGATCATGGTATATTCTGTACAAATGAATATTGCAAAACTAGGACGTTTTATTGTAACATTTAAAATAAGCGAAAATCTTTGAAAATTGGAGGCATCGATCTTTATGCAATAGTAAAACCCTCTGTAAAATTTTAGAAAAATTGATTCGATAGTTTTCAAATTATTTAACTTTTAATTTAACACGTATTCTTATGGGAAAACGCAATATTGAGAATATAACTACAAAATTAAGAGTGAAATAATAGGCCAAAGTTTTTGAAATCTTGTGTACAGAAAGACCACTGCCATTTCTGACTGGTTTTCATCACAGGAAAAAGCCTTTTTAATATCTTGGAAATGGATTAACTTTTGGCTAAGATTGTCACTGAAGTTCTACCTTAATAGACTAGAAATACTAGGAAGTTTTATTAAATTTAATAGACTAGAAATAGTATACATAACGCAACAAAATCGCGATAACTTTAAGGCCCGCTTTCGAGAACCCGTTCAAAGTGAATTTCCGCAGAAAAACATTGCTTTTGCTTTCGCACCGAGTTCGATTGAAATCCGAATTTTCGGATTAGGAACGTTTCCTTATAACAAGTGTAGGAAGCTAAAGAAATTGGGCCAGAATAAAGGAGCGGGCACGCGTTTGAAATAGGAGGGAAATGGCAACGCACGTCTTTCCAGGGAAATAGAATTATAATAATTTATTTCGGTGCGAGTAACTGACACGGGCGAGTGCGAATTGCTGAATTGGAAAAGAGGGAACGATATATTTGCTTTTTACCACTCATACTGACACAACTGCTCCGCCACGAAACTGATATATGTGCGTGCGTGTGTGTGTGGATCTTGAATCGGCTTCTAATGTTCGCGATCACAGGGGAAAGATACGAGAAACGTTGTACGGAGGGACGATAAGAAACGAGGGAACCGAAACGAAGGTTCGCAGGTTTAGCACGGTGGTCCGACGATTAGGGAGAGCCTGAAGAGCCCAAAACAGCTAGCCAGACGAGAGAGAAGAAAGCCTCGAGATGGATCTTTCGCGGGGGATGCGTCTTTTCCCGCTTCACCCTTTCTCTTTCCCTCCATCTCTGCCCCGCTCTCTGATGTTTTTCATCAAATTAACTCGCGGCACGAGCACTCTTTCTCCGTAGTGTTTGCATAATATCGTTTATAATTCACGTTGCGCTGAATTCCACTTTATTCCCGCGCGCGGCTCGCTCGTTTGCTCGATTCTACCCGCTTTCGACCCTCGACCACCCTACTATCAATGACGAGGAGAGGTATCTTACCGTCTCCGTCCCCCCTTTTTTCGAATTCTGCGCCAGGCCGCCTCGTTTCCTCTGCCTCTCGTTCGAAGAGAGGAGTGCCCTGTACCGCGTGGTCTCGGGCAAACACGAGGATATATCGTTTTCATATCGCGGGGAGGCTGATTTCTCTCCCCATCAAACGGTTCGGCGCGCTGTTACTCTCTCTTCAGGACGTCGGAGGACCTCCTCCGCTTGGCGTATAGGTACCTGGTAAAGATTCCTCGCGTAGCGGCGACCTATACGGTGGTGTTCGTGGCCTTCGATTCAACTTTCGATGCTGTCACAGCTGTATCACAGGGATTTTATTCCGATGGTCACCGATTTCCCAACATTGAAAATGCAAGTCTTTGCTCGGGACTCCATTGTCAGGAATAATCGATGACGAAGATCAGATGTAGAACCTATTTATTATGGCATCGTCACACGAACGCGCGACGAATGGCAAATCCGAGAAATCCTAAGAAGTCACAAAAAGATCTCCTGCAATCTCGGGAAATCAGCTTAATTTTTATCGTTCACGGTGCTTGAATGGGTTTCCACGATATTCTGTCATTGAATAAAACTACTTGGGGGGGGAGGAAGGGCTGTGTCGGAAGCCACGGCCGCAAATCTTTACCGCGTAGAATACGTCAGGTGTGCTGAAGGGTTGCTAATGTGGTATGAAAGAAAAACAATTTTTTTTTTTTCATAATCATCGCACAAGGGAATCAATTTTTTCAATATAAGACAAGAGATCGACACTGGTGTGTTTCTGGGGAAAGTCAAGTCGATGGTGGTGTGTGTTACCCATCTGGAACCACAGTCTGTCGCAAACATCACAAGTGTCTCCAAATTCATTATTAAAGAACGTATTGTGGAATCGCTTTGTTGCTGCTTTGTTGTCACATATGTTCTGGTGAAATCTATGGGCCGATACACTTGCGACGTCGAGACAAAAATCATAACTTCTGAACTATGTACTCAGTTTTCGACCTACACACCCCAATACTTTTTTAGGAAAAAAAACAATTGTATTAAAAAAATCGAGGCGATCTTGATCTTTTACCGAGTAAAAAGTTTTTTTTTAGCAATATTTACTTTTAGAATTTGTTGTCAACTGAGTACTAAGTTAGAATTTTTCGTTAAAATATATTTGACATGTATAAGGTTTATTTAGACTAAAAAAGAAGAAGACTCTAAATTCTCGTTAACGTAATGTATTGTTTTTTTGGCAATATCTTGCTGTGTTTAAAACATTGAGTAATCCCAACGCAGTACACGGATATAGAGCTAGAATCAGGCGAAGTAGCTGTCCCAATCCTATTACCGGCAATCTGAACCGTCCAGATTGAATTGCAAGTGTGCTCAAAGATCAAAATACACAGAAAGATTGATGCAAACAATGCGGCGGACCGTCCGAAGTTAATCGGCGAATCGTTAATCGCGAAATAGACGCGGTGCCCGGGAAGAACGCGTCGCCACCAATTCCGAATGGGAGATGGCGATTACGCACATTTCCCAGGAGGCCGGGAGGCTTCAAACACGAGTTAACGGGACGCAGTCAGTCCCTCTATCCCTTCGTTGTTCCCACCACCATTTGTCCCCTTCGTCCCCTTTGCATTGCGATCGAAAGCAACAACCACTAGCGTGATCGTTTGCATAGCTATTAGTATCATTGTCGTCATTCCTAATAATAACTATACGGATTAATGCTGTTATTCTAACACTGACAATGAATTCATGTGCTTGGCGGTTACGTCATTGCCTTTTTTCCCCACGGACCCCATTGAACGCTGTTTTTTACTCAAACTTTACATCTTCAAAAATATACAATAAAATTTTTAACGTCGCACTTCATTTTCGAGACAATTGGCTTTGAATTTTCTCTGAATATTAAAAACATTTATTCTACGTAGTCGTCGTATTTTGCCCTGTAGAATCACCCCCTGAAAGGATGACCAGCAGCAATCGAGCACTTCTTCAAGCCGTTAAGAGAAATTCTACAACTTGTTAATTATTTTTCAATTCAGATTCAGTTCAGCTGCTGTGCTATGCATACATAAAGTATGATCATTGCTAGAACAATCAAGACTAATTAATAGTTCATTATCCGTCAACCACACGTGGGTCACGTGGGTCAATTGCTTTTGTACACTCAGAAGGGAAGGGAAAGTCCCCAACCCGGAAATTTAAAAAAATATATTAAACTTTGGGGATATGTAGAGGATATATAGGTACCTACTTACGTATCGCGCAATTTTTTTTACCCATATTCACTGTAGGTGGGCGAAATTGAACCCAGAAAACCCGGCTATTTTCCAATTTTCTGTTATAACTCGCTACCTGAAAAATCTGTAAATTACCAAATGTTAGTGCTAATTAAAAGAGAACTCTTTTTCTACCTATTTTATAAATAAATCTTTACAACGTCGTTAATACATATAAAATCTATGAATTCACCGAGTTAATAATTAATTTAGATCAGTATATTCCATAAATCACAAATCAATGTATTTCAATATACCAATAGTTAAAACTTCTTAGTGATAACGCTTACAGTTGACGAGTTACAACCCAAAATCGGAAAATAGCTGCATTTTCACCGGCTTAGTATAAATTTGAAGGAAAAATTACGCGATAGGTGCATACCTATAAATATATCCTCTACAAATTCCGGGTTGGGAGGATCTTCTAACACACGGTCGTTACGAACAGAACTACGTGACATCATTTAGGTTTTAATATTAGTTAGTCGGATTGTCGTGTTGCACGATGAGTAGCGCAACTGATCGCCGTTTCAATCGGCGGAATCGAAATTCAGCGCGGTGAAAAGGGAGGGAACAGCCCTTCAGGCTGTGGTATAATCGGGAACAGAAGTGTACACATTGGAGAAGAGGTCGGTATCGCTAGCTGGGTTCCCGGGGAGACGAAAGAACGAACGCTCTCGCGGTTTAATGCTCCGAGCTCGGTCGAGACAAGCTGAGCAAACACTTTTCGCGATATTACCAGGATCCATGCTGGCTCTCCGCGACCTATCTCTCTCATTTTGCCCCCTCCCCCCTCCCCCCCGGGTCTGCCCCCCGCCCCTGGCTGTTTCAATTGTAATGAAATAAATAGTCACCTGTTCAGGAATTCATTTATTCTTTCTTCCCGTACTATCGACCCATATGATGGCTTTCTCTTCCATCTATAATTTTAATGGGATCGCGTCGTACGATGTAATTGGCAGATCGATTGAATTCACTGTGCTGAATCCAACATATGATTTTATATTTGACTGGAGCTCGATCCGATCAAATTATTCTTGCGCGGTTATCCAGAAATTATTTCTCAGAATATTATTAGGGAACCAACTCTTTTCATTGACGCCTGTTTTAATTTCAGTATAATTCGTCCCATGCCTCTCAGTTTAGAAAAGAGTTTTAATAAATACATAAATTTTATTGTCCAAGGTAATATAATATGCACTTTGTACAGTGCATGTTTCTCAGATGATTCTGAGAAAGAATACTCTAAAAGTAATTAATAATACGTAGTGGCTCGGTTTAGTTCATTGTGTTCCACATTAATCCATCCTACGCCTTCCCTCGTATTGCAGAGCAATACATCCACCCTTTCAATCCTAGTCTAAATATTTAAAAAAAAAAGCGTTTCCTCGCACTTTTTTCTAGGGTAAACCAATCAGTAATTGGCCGCATACCAGTGAATGACCATTAGGCAAAGAAATGTCGGTTATAAATTTAAAAATATTATTTGTTTATAAATTGAGTGTAGTTGCACTTTTAACAACCCCTTGTTTTTAGTTACGCGTATAAGTAAAATTCTTATTAAAAGTATGCGGTTATTTACTGGGCTTCTACACGTTTTGCATTTTATAATCTTTCTTTTTTTAAAAATCACGATAAGAATAAGTAATTAATTTTATAGAAATTTCAAGAAAAATAAGTTTAAATTCAATTTCAACAGTTGTTTTGTTCTTATACATAAACATATTCAAGTATTAATCTCAAAGGTCCATAAATTCAACAATAGTTGATTTACCCTATGCAATAATCATTTCAGACAAAACACCGTACACATATTTATTATTTGCGTACTATCCTATTTTCATTTGCCGACAGATGGACGAATAAAGTGTAGAATAAAGTTTCATCGTAACTCACCTACTTCTCAAGAAAATTGACCTTTAATTTCAGCCGGATATGCGAACGTAGAATTACTATCCCTTTCAATGGCCTCTTTGTGTCATTCTCAGTGACCGACACGGGCAAATCTGAGCATACTGACAGTACAGAACCGTTCCAGTTCCTTTCCTCGCCGAAAACTGTACACCTGTGCCCGCGTCCCCTCCCGAAATTCATCGTTTATTTTCCGAGCAATTTTAAGCGAGAAGCGACAAAACAGTTATCGCACATTTTTACTTATTTTTTTTTTTTTCACATAGAAACACTCTGTATATTTCAGTGACAGATTTCGCAATCGACTGCCGAATCAATCCCAATGCAAACCCTCCATACCTGTATCATACAACATCGACTGATTTAATGGGAAACGAGGCGGGCGCTATCCACCAATCGCCGATACAACTCGCTGGGAACCCTTTCTGCAACCCCGGGATAAACCTGCGCACCCGTCATTCAACCGACAAAAGTGGCGTCGCTAATGATGTCGCATAAATAAATGCCGCGCGCGTGTGTGTCTCTGTAATGGCGCGCGGTAGCCATAATAAATGGATAGGAAAATTAAATGCCCGGGGAAAAGCGCGTGTTGGGAGCAGCTAGTCTGCAAACTGCTGGCGTTTGAACACGTTGGGGTTGGGCCGAGTTTCAGAGGGGTAGCAGGTAACGTTCGACCGTTTTGAGAGAGGAAGGAAAAGGGGGTTGGCAGGGGGTTGGCTCGTCCTCAGGACCGAAAGGCTGGGCTTTGGTGCAGGCGCGTGCACGCGAGCGCGGGCGCGCGCGCGCTCTACGCGCGAGCTAATTAGCGTCTTGATTTACTTAATCCCAATTAATGCCTTTGCCTGCAACAGCTCTTCCCCCCTCCCGCCCTCCCTCCCTCCCCGCGTTTCTCTGCGCATTAGACGGCAGGAGAGGGCCGAATTCGACGCGTTCTCGCTGTGCAAATACTGGATTATCCACGCGCGAGTACACACAACGCGCCACGATTGCTATACCTTCTCCGGCACGGTCGCGAGTTCTTCACAGGGTGGGTCACTTCGAATTGCCATCTTGATTTACGTTGCGGAGGATGAGTATCCTGCAGTTATTACCGCCGCGAATAGAACTGCGAGGATGGGTTTATTTCGAGTCAGAAAAATTGAATCGTTCAATCTACGCGTTGTAAACTTTCGGGTGTAATTCTTCCCAATTGAAGTGTTCTCGTTTTGTTACAGTTGCTAGTTTAAACTTCCTTTTTAACCACTACTACTGCACAGAGTTGGCGATGAAATATTATTTAAACGAAGAATCCAGGAAAAATAACGAATACTTTTTTCAGACAAATGTATTCTAATCGAATGGAAATTTTGCCCATTCGTGACGTACCTACACTAGGGTGGAACGAAAAATAGGGGCAAAATATTTTTTTATTATTCAGGAGTTCTAATAGTGGGCAAAAGTTGTTTTTTTATAATGGTATTTAAGCTGCCAAAGCTTGAACGTGATCAACAAATTTTTTGAGGTGCCGCAAGCCCTTCAAATATTAATATTTACTGAAATATTACTTTTTGAAGGGCTTGCGGCACCTCACAAAATTTGTTGATCACATTCAAACTTTGGAAGCTTAAATATCTCTATTGGGAAACCAAGAATTTCGATACGCCAACTAGTGACAGAAAATTGAACTATTGAGAGTAGGTCGAAATCCATATGATTATTAGTGTTTCAATAGACAAGTTATGAAAAATGAGTGTTTTTAAATTTTTTTCAACACTAATTTCTTACTTATTCGATTAATAAATACTTATTCGGAATGTTTGGTGGGACCCGGGTCTACTTTCAATAGTTTGCCAACTCACCACCACAGCGCTGTAACCTAAGCCACGCCTCCACTAAGTTTCCCAATATAAGGCAACTTTTGCTCACTATTAGAAGTCGTGAATAATAAAAAAAATACTTTTCCCCTATTTTTCATTCCACCCTAACCTACACATAGTTTTGGCGTTTTACTAAAGTGGGTCTGAAACTAATGTCGGAAGAGTGGGAATTGAATTAGAATGAGACCGAAACAATTAATATTGGCTTGAATCTGATTTGATACTGCATTTTGTCTGGCGAGTACGCGCAGCTTTTTTGGAGTAGGGGTGAAGATACAAGGCTCGTGAACTTGTGTCCGATGACTGGAGGGATTAGGATGGTGTAGAGTTTTTACGATGCAAGGAGTGAAGATGAAATATAAGAGGAGATGAAATACAATATTTGGGCGACACAGGACAGGATTCGGATGATAGTTTTGTTTTGGGGGGGTTCTGTTATACTTGTGGAATATAAATACTGATTTTGACTGGCACACGGTTTCGAAAAATGACCCTTTTAAGGCGAATTCACAAATATCAGTTCAGTAGCGTCAGTTTCGGAACGGAGCAGTTCACAATTGTCCGTACCAGGCCGGTCGGAGCGATCGCCTCTGCCACGAAAATTTTGTAGCTTGCCCGGTTTGTTTTCAAAATAGACAGTCGGGGTTGACGGAAAATGCTGATGCTTTTTCAGAAAATATAGACTTGGTCATATGCTACGAAAATACACAGAATGCAAATCCCTCGACATGGAGAAACGCCGATGGCAAAGTGTTAAAATTTACAACTCCCAGAAGTACCTAAATTTTTTAATAATATTCATGTGGCAACCATTGTTCCTGGTTAAAAGAATATAGATGTTGCATGCTTATTGTTAGATAATTTCCGGTGTCGCGAACACGTAATATTACGCCACCAGCTTCCAATTGTAATTATGTAAGAGACATAATGCTACGTCATCGACGAAAGTGACGACACGTTTGCTACAAACTTGTTAAACATGTAACAACGTGAAAAGTAAACGGGACGTTTTCCACGGGACATCCAAGTGTGCGGATACATAGAACAATGCATTTGATTTAATTAATTGAATCGAATTGAATTATTAGAAAAATTCATTAATCTTTTTGCTCGTCGCGGTGGCAAACAAGGAAAGGGTCGGAGCAAACACGGGACCGTTGCGGACGGTGCTCTGGAAAACCGATTGAACTCGGTCTGAATGCGATCTAACTGTGTAAACAATGTCCCTGATAATCGAAGGGGAAAGATGCAGGGGTGAAGCCGTAATCGTATCGACGATGAAATGATAATTCGTTGTTGGAACAGCGCAGAATCTGCCCTTAAGATCTATATTCCGGGATCGTTATCGGAACAGATTCCGCGTTGGAAACCAGATTCGTTTCATATCACGTCATTCAGATTCGATATTCAAGATACGATGTCTCGCGTACGGGGAGCCACTAATTCGCGAAAAACCACAGCACGTGTATTTGTTTTTAATCGATTTTATCGAAGCCAGCCCCCCACCGTTTCGTAATCTGATAAATAGGCAAGCAGAAAAACGCTGGCGCAAAGCGGAGGAGCAAAATCCTCTCATTTCGATTATTCGTTTTAATTCCACACCCCCGCGAGGTGAATTTGTTGTGGAAAGAAATTGCGAAAACAAAGCGAATGGATTTGGTGCGAAATTCATGTTGAACGCGAACCTCTGAAAAATCTGCCCAGGAATGTTCGTCAACGGATATTTACTTAATATCAATTACGAAAGATACGACGTATCATAAGACAGATATATGTTTCTCGAAGTCAAATACGTATTGTTACGTTGCTCTGTTAAAATCTCAACTATTGGTCTACGTTATTCTTCCGTTCAGTCGAGAACTGTGCTTGTCTGTTTAATATTTTGTTTGCTGCAAACATCGTGGATTTCGTTGAATAACGCGGTGGTCATAAAATTAAGAGAAATTATATATTTCTCAATTAATGAACAGGCAAACTTTGTATTATTGCTGCCCTTTGTTTGCTTTGCGAAATATTGCAACACGAGCAATTTACTTAAGGGTTAATTGCCCAACCCTATCGGACGGCTCAACCAGTTTGTTTAATTCGTGTAAACACGTTTTTCGTGTGTGTAGCCCTACAGGATGGAATTCGATGATGAGATCTTTAGAAATTAGTAGCCAAAGCAAATGTATATCTTAATTTTCCGACGAGACGTACATTTGTAATTTCGTACAGCTTCGCGTGTAAGCTAGATTAATCAGACCTTTTCTCTTTGTTTTATTAACGATTATAGCGAATACCCACATGTTCGTTGGGTTTGCTGTACAAGCGTTTACATGGATGATCAGCGTCACAGAGAATATTTAATTAACCCTGAGACACGGGGATCTGCATAGGGGATGATAACGCTCACTTGTTGGTTTAACCCATTAGCTGATCCTTGGTTGGTTGGCCGACACAAAATTATCATCTGAACATCTTAATAAGTCATGACTAGTTGTAGGCTAGTTGTTTAACAACATCGTGTCCTCTGCATTTTCTTCAATAAGAAATAACGCTAAATTCTATTCTGAATGACCATTAGGCAAAGAAATGTCAATTATAAATTTAAAAATTACTATATGTTTATAAATGGAGTGTAGTTGCACGTTTAATATCCCATATTTTTAGTTATGCGTATTAAACAAACATTAATAAGTACGATTCTTAATAAAAGTATGCGGTCATTTATTGGGCTTCTCATTCAACAATTCGGTCATTCACTGGTTGGTTTACTCTACGATTGGAATTTGTTTTTGGATGTATCCTCACTTGGTGACCAGTTTAAAAGTGGGGCCATTCAGTCCCCCGATAAAATGCTTCCCAGAACTGTGAATTCATCCAAAATTCCAGCAAATGTATCCAACATTATCCTTCGATATTAAACACAATCTAATCCATTAACTTAAAACATTCAAAGAGGTAACTGAACCCACCCGTAACGAAAGAATATCTTAAAAAGTTAAAAAGTTACCTTTGGGATGGATGGCCTCGAACCGACCATTTTTTAACACTGCCTTTAGCGAGATCTCACCACTCTAGGCTCTAGCTGCGTCTTAATGCAATTCACAAATCGCGATCCGATGAATTTCGATGGAAAAGTTGCTTGCCAAATTAACCGAAGGCACTTAGAGTGAACGATAGGAAGGGCTACTCCGAGGGTACCTTTTGTGAAATATTCAGCGTGTAACCCCTGCCGTCGCTTCGTTTAAAGCCAGCTTAATTAGCACGTGGCTAAATGTCCCTTTTACGGGACAGCAATTTCTTCTTCTTTTTTTTTTCACCCCCATTCGATTTACTTCCCCGTGGCGACGTTCTTTCGATCGTGATCCCTTTGTCTCGCGGCCTTAGACGCTGTTTTTAATAAACCAGAAAAATTGTCGACTAATTCGTGCCCCTTTTTCTACTGTAGTATCGTTACGATCTCTTAATAATAGTAATACTGTACGCAAAACTGTACGATATTGCACTACATACATTTACATAGTTTTCTTTATTTTGATAATTCAAAATTAAATTATCTCATATATACGGTCGAAATTCTAATCAATTTATTTTTTTTTCTTTATTTTGATTAGTAACAATTTTACGCAACTCTATTCTTCCTCTTGAAGAAAGTTCGATTAAATGCATATGATTTTTTTTCCCCACGATTTCGAGGTCCCCTTGAATTATCATTTAACAATCACTGTAAGCCTCGCCTGTTGTGACTTGAAAACTCCGGACAACAATTTTAAGCTTTCCCAACGATTGGAAGCAATTAATGCGCTCGATCCTGTCCGAGTCGCATAAAGTTTATGGATTGTATTCAACGGCTAAATTACGAAAGGCCAATTTCACTCTCTCTCTCTCAGGGATTACCTGCCAATCAGTGTCGCGTAATATTCTCCGGTATGGCGTTTATGCGTGCGGATGTTCGTTACACTCGATTCTTCCTCTGGCTTGTGTATATCAGTCCCTTCTGTTCCCGCTAGTTGTATCAGCCAATACCATTGGCAGTCGTCCTGCGTCAACAATAATTTTCTCGGCTTTTCGGAAGACCCGAGAGCAGCGTGACAGGTCTCCAGAGATTAGTATAACGAGGACTATGCTCGAGTCTGATGTACAGGGTGTCCTCTTCATTTTCAACTGACACGTAAACTGCGTCGCGTCGGGGAGAAATTCTCTCTCTCGGAAGTATTAATTTCACGATCGATCACTGTTTTCCTCGCGGTGATCGTACATTTTAACCGACTTCAAAAAGAAGGGGCTGCTCAGTTCGACGTGTATGTATGTATATATGTATTTATGTATGTAGGTGCGTATGTGTATGTAGGAATGTATTGTCTGTATGTAGAGGGTGTGCAGTATATTTGGAATACCAGTTTGTTTAAGACGAATAAAAAATTACGGCAGAGAATGGGAGCAAATAACACTGCATAATATTATAGGGAAACTAATAAATATTTATATTTCAAATTCGGTAATAACGAAAAGCACGAAGTAACCAAAACTGTGGTCTAAATGAAAAATGGCAGGAAGTATCGATTTCGTTACGGTTCAGATAATTTCGAATACCGATATTCCAATTTACCTTCACTTTACAAACTTAAAAAAAAAACATGTAGATAATGAAATTATTTTATTTTATGATCTAATTAGATTGAAAAATCAGAATATAAGAACAATCATCATTCTTACCCATTTTGAAGTCGGTGTAATTTTTTTTTAAATTTTACTTTATATCTTAATTTGAAGGTAATCGATATTATTTTTTCTTTTTATATTTTCGTCGCATCTTCTATTTTCCTGAAACTATATACCGTGTGTATTTATTTTTACTGTAATTGAGAAGAACTTACGAATCAGAAGCTTACTGGAATCTAGTTGTAAATTACAAAATTTGAACTACAGTAACGGTTAGGAATTAGAGTGAAATCATTGGATTTCTCAATTCCTTTTTCAACCAACGAACACGATTTCACGTTTCAGGCGTTTTCACCCCATTTTTGTGCAGCTAGTATTATTAACCAATAAGAATACATTAATCACTTCAGCTGCTGCTCTCCACGTGTCTCTCTTTGCTTTAAAAATACGTTTCTTCCACTGTACGATAACCTTACACGGGTAGCAACTTGAATTTTTCACCCAGGCAAAACCGTCAAAGCGATTTCAACTCTTCTACGCCAATGTTTGCGACCGCGGGTGAGAGAGAACTTTTTAATTGGCCACCCTTAATTAGTTAACCAGCGAAGTCTCGGTAATTATTCTGTTTCTCGCTCCGTTTCCGCGCGCTAACTCCCCCCCATGCCGCCCCTCACCCTCTGCTCGTATTCCATCTTTTTTCCACCGTCCCTCGTATCTCAGCTGGTACAATCGACGCCAGTGTTTGCGCTCGAGATCCTCCTCTCGTGAAATCTGCCGTCATATATTCATCCACACATACATGCTTGACTTTCGGACGAAGAAAATGGGGAAATAGTAAATCGTTTTGCCTCGATACTGGGCAAATATCCCGTGTAAAAAGTTTGACAATTCGCTAACTTTCTGCTGGAGATAAAGTCAGGACTGCCTTTAGTAACGGGCTAAATGGGCTATAGCCCAGGGCCGCCCGTGATCCAAGGGCGCTTAAGAATCAAATACGTTGAAATGATTTTTTCTCTTCAATTTCGCGGGCATTGTTTTTGTTCGTCTACGAAATATCATTGATAATACCTCGTGTGGCTCCCATCTAATTCTTTGCACGAAAAGAATGGTTAAAATTTCGAGGAATAATTGTGTCGTTCACTCCCTATGCGCCGTAACGAGAGGTCGAATGAGGGAAGCGTTTCGCCCCCGCAGCCAACTCTGGCCGCTCTCATTGGCCGAAAGTTTAACAGCTCTTTTGCGAGCAAACTATCTCTGCCGGGTGACAATTTTTTAACATTGCCTTTTGTCGAGTGTAATACGTAAAAATAGAGAAAAGTAGAAGAATTTTATAGCAGATAGTACCTGGTAATCGCAATCCCTGTTAAAAATGTGAAATATTTTCTAAGCGCCCCCCTCCCGCCTCAAGTTTCATTGAACTCTTATAGCTTAAAAGTGAAAATGTTTTTTATTTTATTTTTCAGAAGGTGGGAGACAGATTGGCCCTCACGGTTGCACAGTTTGCCAGAATATCGTCGAGAGCAACGCGCAAAGTCGCGTGCTGCCGCGTAGCCAAGCCTCGCTGTATGGCCTGCGAGAGGATCAGATCGCGCCTGGTGCACGCGTATGCAATACCTGCAGGTGTAAGGCTGTTAGGGGTCGGTACACCGCTTGTCCTCTGCCAGGCTGCCCGAATTTGAACAACGCCAGTTCCAAGACGAGAGTGAAACGGTTACGAGCATTGCCTGCGAAGTGGCTCGACTTACCTCCAGAAATTCGTGATCCAATCATACAAGAGTTTCGTGAGTACCTAATTCCAGCAGCCAGTGCCAAAATCACATTTCTAGCGAGATGATCCGAAAGGGTAATATTTTGTTCATTATTCGTTGCAGAAATACCGAGTAGCGCAACGAAATGTTGCTCCGCTTGCTTCAATCGAATATCTCGGCGTTTAGCGCCCCATCTAACTGGTGGCTCAGAAGTGCCAGAAGACACGGCCGATTCTTTGGCTAGGCAATGGACGGACGAGGAATTGGAGCAGCTTAGAAGGGCTCTTCGAGAGCACGGTACCAACTGGGTAAACGTCGCCGAGCAGATACCAGGGAAGACGAATCATCAGTGCAAAAATTATTACCTTGCCTATCGGAAGAAGCTGAGCCTAGATCAAGTGGTGGCTGAATACTACCAGTCGTTGGGCGAGGAAAGAAGACCCTGTCTGACAGACGAGGAAGAAAGTGGCAGCAGTACGAGTAGCTGTGATGAGATACCTGTGAGTATTAGTTGAGATTTGAAAGAATCATTTCATTAGCAGGGCAAGTACACTTTATTTCTTCAACTAGAGCAGTTATATTTAGCACTCGGAGCTGAGAAGTTTGTAAATTATCGAAATATATCGCGCATTTTAAAGTGTTAAAACTCGTTTTTCTCAGGAAATATTGAGTACTGCACTTTCCCTGTTATTATAAATATTATAAACGGTATACACTACCTACATACAAAATTTTAGTCGAATGAAGAAATCGTAAATACATCGATGCATATATTAATGCTAAACATATCATTCATAATCCTTAATTAACATTATATGTTTAACTACATTGTTCTTGCATTGTACTCTTTGCGCATAGGTTCATGATTCGAGCGACACAGCTAGTGCAGGCAGTCCAGCGAACAATATGACAAGCGGAACGCCAGGAACACCGGGTACACCAGGCGCATCTGCGTCCACCACATTACCCATATCATTCTCGCGATCGGCAGACCAAAAGCTTAATGAAAAACTAGCAGATATTGCTGTGGTATCGTTAGTACCACCGGTGAGCATAGGTTCATCGCAACAGTCTTCCACCAGTGGAAGCAGTAACGCTGCTTCGGCTGGCACAAGAGAAGATTACGACAGTTCTGCCACGGTAACTTGAAGTTGAAGTTCCTATTCAATGTTAACTCCAAAATCAATAAGTCTGAAAGAAAAAAAAACTGCTCTGCTTCGTAATATGCCGGTGATTATGAAACTAGGTTAAGCAAGGAAAAATGCAAACCTAGTAATAAATTCTTTCGACTTAGGCCACTTTCATAATTACTGGCACATATGTTGTAATCGTATCAACATATCAACAGGATTTTATTTTGCGCTACGCGGGTTTTGTTTTTATTGCTTTCTAAGCGATTAATAAGAAAACACAGCGTCACATCGATAGGACCGTCTGATAGAGGTTGGCTGGTTGTTTCAGGAGACAGCGGACGAAGGTCAGGGAGGTACCGATTTGGAGAATAGCAGTGTTGTTGTAACTCTGACGACTGCCAATAATTCAACGCCACTA
The DNA here is from genome assembly GCA_963971345.1 of Andrena flavipes. NCBI lineage: Eukaryota > Metazoa > Arthropoda > Insecta > Hymenoptera > Andrenidae > Andrena > Andrena flavipes. Next base: position 3,294,124 of record OZ020480.1, read on the forward strand.
CAACAACAACACCAGCAATTGCATCAGCAGGTCCCACCGCCTTCTCATTCTCCGCCATCCACAACTAGCAACTCTAATCCCCTCACCGTTAAAGACCTCATGCTTGGCGTAATTGAGATGCAATTGAAACGCAATCCCAACAGCCCGGCCGGTACTGGAGGATCGTCGGTACCAATAAACTCTGGGACGCCAACGATATCCAGTATATTAAAGACGGATCACAGAAACGACATTACTTTTGTACGTGAATACAAACCGTCGAGTTCCATGGCAAACACTACCATGTCTAGAGACTCGAATTTAGCAACCCTATCGGTGGTGTCTGGCTCCCATCATGGGCATCGTTCTGCACCTAGTCCTCAACAAATCGGTAAGTGTAATGAAAGAATCTTTATACAGTTTCTTTGTATTAGCGTAGTGCCCTGTTAGGTGGCCGGAGTCCAGAACCATATCTGGCCGTCTATCTGGGTAGGCAGAGTTACAAGAATTCGAGTAAACGATTTAGAATCATTCAGTGCGAGCGAGATACCGATACCCTGAGAAAGACAGTTCCAAGAATTTGTGCAGATAGCAACGGCCAGCTGACGTGGGCACTACTGCGCGTTGAAAGAAATTGTTCACGCGAGAGAATTGTTTTCCCAGGTCAAACGCAAGCTACAATTACTCCCTGTCCACCAGCGGCGTCAAGCAGTCAATCCTCGACATCGGATATGCTTCCAAAGGAAGGATTAGTCGTGATGCAAGTGTATCAAGCGCTTCGAGAGACCGAGGGCACGCTCGATTTAAGCCTCAAGAAACCGAGACAACAACAAGAATACAATCATTCCCTGCAGACGCTCCACAAACCACCGGCGGTTACTCTTTATCGACCAGAACAGCCTCCTCCAGGTGTCTACTACCATCCTCACGCTCATCCGGAACAAGGACGCGGAGCGAAGAGTCCCCTCGTCTACGCCTCATCGCCACGACCTCAAGCTCCTTTAACGCCCAAAATGAATAAAGTCTCCGCACCACCGCCTCATCCAAGATTATCCCCGAAATTGAACACTATGGGAACAATCGGGCACAAAAGTGGTTCCATCACGCATGGTACGCCCGTTTCCAGTGCTCGTTACGAGGGTCTCCTTAGGCAAATGACACCTCCAGGAAACCCTGGCTGCGTTGCTGGCACACCTAGTGTCACAAGTGGCCCAAACGTGGTTAATGCTCCCAGCAATCAAGGTCCCAAAGAAACTGGATCCATAACCCAGGGCACCCCGGTTCATCCTTTCGCGGTGGACAAACGTGCACCCATTTACGACTACCACAGGACTATTAGACACTCCCCTGTAACCACGGGTAACATACCTGGGCAAGGTCAGAGCCAAGCAGGAACAGCGGCTGTGGTGGTGACCCATAGCAATCAGTACAACTCGTACTCGGGTCGGCCACCGCCCAGTTACACAATGGAGCAGCAGCTATCCTCGAGACAGATTATAATGAACGACTACATAACCAGTCAGCAGATGCACGCGCGCAGTCGAACCGGTGGTGCGTCCGAGGGTAATAATAAGAGCGAACCGCCATCAACGTTGTACTATACGAGCACCCCACCGCCGCAGACGCATACGCAGCCTCGACAGGGAGTGATACAGAGGCACAATACGCAAAAACAGATTCATTATCCACCTCCGCCGCCGGGACTCGAAGCCTTTTCCAGTTTGGTAGATGTCGCTGTGCAGCAACCGAGTCTTCCAGTTCCGCATCCACACAGCCATCCTGCGTCTGGTAGCAGTAGTCACGAGGGTCTTGGGAAGACCATGGCAGACAGGTTGTTGGCTGATCGGTACGGAGATAAACATCGTTTGGCTATTCATCAGACGGATCACAGGATGGCTGTACCTCACCATCACCAGCGAGACAGAGAACGCGATCTGGTTCACCTACGCGAGAAGGAAGAGTACAGATTGCAACGGGAGAAGGAAATACAACAGCAAGAGCATAGAATGGCTCAGCAAAGGGAGAAGGATGCGCAGCATGCCGAGCACAGACTCTCCATACAGCAACGAGAGAAGGATATACAGCATGCTGACCATCGCCTTACCGTCCATCAGCAAAGAGAAAAGGAGATCCACCAGCAGATGGCAGCTGCTGCTGCACAGCGAGAAAAGGAGCATCAGGAGCATCGTTTGGCCGTGCAACAGAGGGAAAGGGATCTGCATTTACAGCAGCAACAGCAGCAACAGCAACAGCAGCTTCAGCAACACATTCAACAGCAGCAACGAATGGAAGCCGAAAGAAGACACATAGCCCAGTTATACAGAGACCAGCAACAGCAACAACTAGATAGAGATACCGGCAGGTTAATGAGCAGCGGATTCCCTCAACCTTCCAGACTTCAGCAACCTCAGCAGTCGCAACAGCAACAGCAGCAGCAGCAACAACAACAACAACAACCATCGTCCAGGCAAAGTCAGGGCTCTAATCAGCAACAGAATGAATCAGCCTCTACCTTAACCGCCGCCAGTCTGATAGATGCTATCATAACACATCAAATTAACCAAAGTGTTGAAAATACCGGTGGGAACTCTCAACCACCGCGACCTGGCGATCGTCTTTTCCAAGTACGTTAAAATCCTTCACGTTTTTCACTGGAATAGTGTATGCAACTGTAACTTGTGTGTTTGGCGTTCAAGCACACGGATGTATTATACGCCAGGAAACTTTTCAGGGATTCCATCGGGAAGCCCCAACGGAACCGAATGGGATGGCTCATAGCCCTGCTGGCGAAGGGACCGGCGGCAACAGTGGCGTAGGGAATACTAGTGGCAACGGAAGTGGAAACAAACCAATCACCCTTGGAGAACACGTTGACCACATTGTTTCCAAAGATTATGGGCCTTCACATTCCTCATATAGATCATACAGTGGGTAAGTTTTCAATGAAATTACTATTTAAAATAACTTGAACAGTATTATGCTTGTTTATTATATGTAAAAGATTAGAGCTTGTTTACTTCTAGAACACTCTATACTGTTACGAACAAAATCCTCAGTAATAAAATATTCGATTTCGATAGGTATCAAATCTCTGAAGATCAGTGGAAAAGACGAAAAGCCATTGAATCCGATTCCGTTAAAGCTGGAGACGAGCGCCAAATAATTCGCGTTACTCAACAACAATCGCAGCAGCAGCAGCAGCAGCAGCAACAGCAACAACAGCAGCAGCAGCAACAACATCAACAGCAGCAGCAGCAGCAGCAACAACAGCAGCAACAACAGCAGCAGCAGCAGCAACAACAACAACAACAACAACAGCAGCAACAACAACACCAACAGGCAGCGTCTTCGGTAGGAAAACAGCAATTCCATTCTGTGGAACCAGTTTCGCCTCCAGAGGCGTCTGGTACCAATCATTACGGTCGTCGCTTGTACGAAACCACCACTGCCACATCCACTTCCGGAACTCCTTCCAATAAGCCGCATCTCTCGCCGCTGGATTACGTCAAGAACAAGATTGTCGAAGTGATGCGTACATCAGAAGACGATAAAGGTGGCGCCACTGGCGATAGAAACGGAGGAAACGTTAATAATGGAGAAAAAGACGAGAAAATAGGGGGGAACGTGGAGAGTCCTTCCAGTGGAGATATGATAGTCGATGAGACACCAAATCAGACTCCACAACCGCCTGCGCCAGCCCCTACAACCACGTTTTATCCTTTCAGTGCGTTGGGCGTCCATACTGGGCCGCCACCAGCGCCACCACCTCCAACTTCAGGAACTACTTCTGTGACAAAGTCGGAACAGATGCAAGCTGAACCGGCGCCGTTGCTTTCCGCGCAGTACGAGCCACTTTCTGACGAGGATTGATAGTCTAATTAGCGACATACAGATATCAACACGCTGTGACAATTTTGTTTCTTTCTTCTTGGGTACATATATATATATATATATATATATATATACATATGTATATATGTATATTTACTCGGTTCCGTTTAACTCGACGAGTCTTATGCAGACGACGACGATCGATCGAATGAACGATTACATCTCCCCCTCCCATGGTTTGTTGTCGGGCATTAGCCGGTTGCGTTCTTACTGGTCGTCAAAATGTTCCAATCAAATCTGAAGAGATTCCTTCTTTTTTTTTTGTTGTTTCTTCTCGCGTTTCATTCTATCATTCTCACTTGCTTTTTCTACGTGAACTTCGTCGTATTCCCCAAAACGGAGATTATATAAGTAGGACGTTTTAAACGGAGTTTATTTTGTAAATTTCGTATTTTCGTTGTGTACTCTTTTAGTCAGAGATCATTTCCTCTCGCAACCACACACGAAATGTCCGTTTTACGGAAGCATTGTTTTTTTAATCCCACCCCATTCACTCTCGGCGTAAAGGAAACCTTCGTTTACGTAAGGAACACCGTTATTTTAATCGATAATTAATATTTTTTTACGCATTACTTATCCCCCCTCCTCCGCGCTATAAACGTGTACTAAAGTTGTGTATAATTACCACCAGTTACATTAAATATAATTATTCCTGTTTTCACCGCCATTATTTTTTTTTTTAAGGAAACGCTTTTTAGATACCGCGTTTTTCGGTTCTATGATAATTTATATCGTCGGTAAAGGAACAAAGGATTTTAATTTTTAAAGCGATACAGAAAGAAATTTGTATAGACTTAGCTGTTATGAAATTATTAAATTCTCCGTACCGGAGCTGTTACGTATCGTGATATTTAATTTTTAATGTATGTTCAAAGCAACAAGGTCAGCGAAAATTACTTTCTTGATATTTTAACGTGTTTAAATACTCTCGATGCGTCCAAGTATGTGCAAGTTCTCATTCCTTTTTCTTTTTGAATCAAATTCGATCACCGGATTGAGTTTGAACATTACATTTATGTACATATATAAATCGACCTGTGGAACGTTCAGGCTAGCCCAAAGTCAGAGATGGGCAACATTTTTATCTAGATAAAAATTTCGAATATCGAATTAAAGGGAAAAAGCAATTTTCATTCGTTATTTGTCGAATAAAGATTATCCAGATAATTATATATAAATTAATTTATTTGGAATGAAATCATTTGACAAATAAAAATGCTGATTTTATTCAAGAAATTGTTTATTGTCACCTCCGAATAAGATTATGTTTATCTGCATCATTTGTCGAAACTTTGAATAACCTGAATAATGTGCAAACTTGATTGTACTTTACAATGTTATTAATAGAAGAATCTATTTCTGTTCCTTCTTTTAATACATAGTAAACTTTTCTTGGTATACTAGTAATAGAAGTATAGAAAGAAATGAATTATGAAAAACCGAATAAACATAAACAATTATTCAAATAACGAATTAGTTATTATTGCTCAAGGTATTCGCATAATGTATCATCTGTAATTTTCGTCATAGGGCTTATTTGATACACAGTAATTTGATGTACGAATATTAATTATTTACAAAGTATATAATATTTTAAATATATTTGCAGACTTTTACAAGTTTTTTTTAAAGTAGTAATTTGGAAAATTATTTCAGTACAAACAAATTTTTAATTTACACCGCATACAAGTTCCTCGAAGTTTCGAATTAATTTGAATTCGTACTTACATAACCTTATTCGAAGATGAATATAAAACGGTTTCTGGCAGAATAAAACTATGTTGATCCCATGAATAAATTCGCTCCGTCTTAAAATACAGAATAAATTCTCTAGCGGTAATTCTTTTATCTAGATAATGCCCAACTGCCCAAGGTTCATACACGGAGACGCTTTTTTGTACATAAACGAATGATATGTGTAATCGTTAAAATATGACGGTAACAACGCTAAAGGCATACGTGTTTTATTTTTGAATGAGTCTGTGATGTGTCTGGGATTAAATAACATATATCAGTGCGAAGAGTGTATAACCTCACTTATCCGTGAGGCGGTTACATCTGTATGCGTAAGGGCATGTATAAAAAAGTACCGTTCTTGCGCGAACACAGGGACAGTGTATTGTACTCACGAGGAGGATCATATGGAACAGGACCGTTCTCTCTTCCTCTGTTCGGTGAAGTGGGTTTTAACGCAAGAAAAAGTGGATAAAAGTGTAATTCTAAGCGTTGTACATAGTACACAATATTAATTTGTAAGTTGAACAAGTAGGTATAACTATGGGTAGTTTATCCGTATTGCTATATCGTAAGGACCTTAGAGGAGTTAGGATATAAGCGACACCGTAGCTAGCATTTAGGGGTTAGACGCCATGAACTGACTAGGGAATAATTCCCAGGGACTATCGTTATTAATAAATAAACGCAGGCGATCGAATGTCGATGGAATCGTCCGTCAGGGGTTGTTCTTAAATTACGTAAGTCTTTCGGGGGGAGGAGGGGGTCGCGAATTTCTTACGTTTTCTTACAAGGGGGTGGGAAGTCAGGTGGTGTCTTACTTAATATAATATTTTTAACTTAATTTTCAATAAATACAAATCCTATCATTAATATTCCAGAAAAATAGTTTTAGTTTAAATTTTCCGAAACCGTATTAAATGAATTATATAAACCTTTAAAAGAATTTTAATAACTGAAAAAATTCAATGTAAAAGATATTACGTAAGAAGGGTGTTGCAATATCAAATCTTACGAATTCTTATACAGCGGGAGGGAGGGGGTAAGAAATCCCCAAAATTACCCTTACGTAATTTAAGGACAGCCCCTCAGCGAAAACGGACACGCGCGCGTGCGCGCACACACACACACACGTACATACACTCACACTGAATTTATTTCATTCGATTGAAAAAGAAGAAAGAAAACGATTAAACCTGAATATACGGCTCCGACTATCAAAAGATACTATTTATGACGCAATCACACATACACACTGTGCAAAATCATACGCATCGGGACGCATACGTATGTGTAAACGTTACACTCACGAGGAATTTTTATATAGCCTAATTTTATATTTGTATTGCAAACGTAAGTTTAAATCTGAATGAGGTCTGCTTCAATTTTAGTCACACGAGGTCCATAAGGATTTTTGCTTTTTATTGCAAGCAGTTAGTACACGGTAAATCGCTTCTACCAAACGTTACGGGAAGGTATGCATGCACGCATATGTATATGTACTGTGCACGTATGCATATATGTATATGCAAAATGGTTCATACAATGAATTTGAAGTTAATCCTTATTCTGCCGGAGATAACGAGAAAATTCATTTTTTAAATTTTTGAGAGCAACAAGATCTTTTGTCAGTTATTGGCACATCTACTAGAATGCCCTTGAATCGTATAAATCACTGCAAGTTCCAAGCTACCTCCTTGGATTTAAAATTTTTAACCTAATTTTTTAAAAGGAACGATTCTCTTTGCATTATTGAACAACCCTATGAAAAAGTATTTTTCTTTGCGAAAAACATCATGTGTTTGAATGATCCTTATTTCTAACATCTGGGCTTACAAATCGTTTCTACCGAAGCACATTTTGCGTTCATTATTGATTTTTTATATTTATTTATAAAAAAAGTTTAATTATGGAAAAACGTTTGAATGTGCATTTTTTAAAGAGAATTTAATAATGCAAAATTTTATATCGTTACATTTAAAAAAAAATTGGGATTGACCTCTCGCGCCCTCTAAGATAGTTCCATGGAGAATCAAACACAAATAAAATAAGAGATCATTTTGCTACCTAAAACACAAAAAGAAATTCCGTAATTTCGGACAGTTCTCAAGAAAATAACCGATGAAGCTTCACATGAACCAGTTTCTGTATCAAATATATGTAAAATCTCTTTATATTTCGTTTCATTGATGCACTTTAGTACGAATCTAGCTGCCAGATATTTTAAATGAATTTGGTTGAATTAATATTCGAAATTCTCTACATTCATATTTGACAACTGTTATAGAAACGAAGAAATTTTGTTTTAACATCATGGGATGCGATAACGATATCTTCGTTTCGTTTATACATTATATTTCTTATATGTCTGAAATTGTCCATTTATGTACAAACTGCGCACGTGCAACCACGCGTGCTCGAAAATGGGCATATGTATATTGAAACCTTGAGCATCAATAATGCGGAATTTGTTTACATCAATGTGTGATTGATGCGGGCAATGTTTAGAGATGTCCGGAAACCAATGTTACAAGCGAGAAGATTTTTGCAAATCCTCCTTAAGAATCACCGAGAGTCCATAATATAATTTACAGTTTCTCTTCATTTAAGGCTAAAGAAAAGAGACGCTGGATTTAGCGCGGAAAAATACTCCAATATAGTTTGTAATACAGTGATATATGTTTGTATATCGGGACACTTCAGGATTGCGAGTTCGTCGTTCCCTTATCGCGTACACATTAAATCGTCGTTCGATATAAGTCTCGTCCCTTGTAAATAAAACGAACTTCTTAACCTTTGCTTCGCAGTCGTGTCGCTCGTTAACACACATTTCATAAGATTTTTACACTTTTTTTTTAACGACGACTACGTAAAGGAAAGGAGTCTTTAAAAAGATCTCGCTTCGAATGTTCGTTAACCCTTTCGATGCTGAAGGCGCTAATATGCAATGGGTGACACGCGGTAAGCGCCCCCATGGGCGTCCGGTGGGTATATAATATAACGATCTATATACAACTAGATTACCGGACACGTGGTATGCTGAACGTTGATTGAAGTCTTAGCAACGAAAGAGTTAATGTCGTGTCCATACCGACATTGTCCTTTTTCATACTGTTGTGGTTAGCACCAGTCGATTGAACGATTATATTACGTTACCTACAGGCATCGTACACTGACTATGGTCGCCATTGTTATTAACCATCATAATATCCTATCCGTATCGTAACCGGCTGACATTAGTTCATTCGAAACGTAAAAACTGTTGATGCAAAAAAGGGATACGATCGCATCGAATCTTTCAGCGTTTCTGTAGTCATTTACTGCTGCTCTGTGTGACAAATATTGAAAAAGAACGTATATAAACGTTTTATCAAGAGGGCGTCTTCCCAGTATTAATTCGAGACATTTGCCCTGACTTGGTCTTGAAGGCAGCCGAGGAGAATGTTGAGACACGACCTGAATATACACGTAGGCATTAATATATATACATAAACATGTATATACTAGATCAGTTTTCCGCGCGTAAAGATACAATGGGAATTTTATAGCCTCGCATACAGAAGATATGCAGAGCATTTATTTTAGCCGATTATAAGGGCGACTCACAATCACACGTCGTATTGTTACGAAGTTTTATTACAATAACTCGTAAAGAAAGCAAAATAGAGAAAAGAACGAAACGTTTTGAATTGTACAAAATCGGAGTTCTGAAGAATGCCGGGTTAAAATGCTTCCAGAGTAAAAGGGGAGATGTGGAGGTGGATGAAGAAAGGCAAGGCGAAGCCGGTAACAATTTGAACTCGATCAACGTTACTTCACTGTACTATCCGAAGACTGCCCTTGGCGTCTCTCTGCTTTCTTCCTATAGCAACTTTAATTGCTGTAGGTTAACGTCCACGGTGCGGCGACCGCTCATGGGCGGTTAACGTGTATGACTCGAGGATTTCCGCACACGGCGAAAGGGTTGATAATACTTGAAGAACATTCAGATTCCAAGAATATATTGCACGATCATATGTACCGAGAAACTACATCGATCTTTGTATATACGTATAAATATTTTACAAGGCGAAATTTGCTCAGATTGGGCTGCAGAGGAGGACTACTACCACATAGTACGGTGAATGGAAAGCGGAGTGCGTCGATGGCAGCCCTTTCAAGGTACTTGATAGCATCGTAAGGGTTAAGAAAAGAAACAAGAAACAAACGAATATATCGTTTATACGGCAGTTGAAACCATTTAGACACAGTGCTGTCCATAAGAACATCCCTCGCGCGACTTTGTCTCATTTATTCGCCATATTGTGTCCGTGTGGCGCACATGCGCGTAACGTAGCATCGTTAACGGTCATGTGCCTATGGCAACAATGTGTGAAAGGTGTGAGGAGTAAGGGATGGTCCCTGAGCCTCGAAGCTTGCATTGGACAGCACTGATCTAGAGTATAGACTATAGACGATACGTAACATAACGTAAGACGTCGTGTTATACCTACTCGCTTGTAAACCTGAAGGAAGATCGATGCCTATCGTTCGATCCCTGTCTGACGAAAGAAGTCTGTATATAGAGAAAAAAACAAGGAAAAGAAAAATGATAATGCTGAGGTACTGAGCTCCCTCCTAAAAAATATTGTACCATAATAATAATAATAATAATAATATTAATATTGATAATAATAATAACAATAATGATAATTCGTACGAGATATGCAGAACGCGAGAAGTTACGAAGAGACAAAGGAAACGGACACAAAAGAAAAGAAAATGTCGGTGAAACTAATGAAAGAAGATGCTAAGAAGCGATATTACCTACCGAAAACCCGCTATTAATGCGACTAATTCAGATAAATTAACAACAATTAATAGCGAGCGAGAGCATACCACGCCTACAAGTAAACTACAGGTGTAGCATACACGATATATTATTATCAAAACAGTTCAATGTAAATTGTTATTTTTGTTGAAATAAAATCACCTCCGTTATAATGGCGATCACCCCTTACTCCTATTGCCATTAAAACTTGGCTCTTATCTTTGAAGAGGATCCGAAGCCGTATTTACTATATTCTATTTCCTATACAGGGCCGAAATTCCAGTACAAGGCAAAATTCACAGATTCATCCAGGAAAATGACAAATTAAAGCCTTTTATCGTCTTGCAATTTGAAATTTCTTCTTCAATATATAGGTAGTAGATATGTCAGATTACAAATCAGGAGTCTAACAGTATGTTCCGGTGCGCGCTGTTTAAATTTTTAAAAATCAAACATCAGGGTGAAGTTCAGAATATTGTCCCGAAATTTACAATATTACTTAGTAAGCCAAATGTGCAATATGGTTACAGTATGAGGCTAAAATTTCACCTTAAGTGTTATAACATTTGAAAATTTGTTCAAGCGGATTTTTCTCAATGCATGGTACAAATTTTTGTCAACAGAAAGGTTACAGATCGATGGTAGGATCTGTCATATTCGGTGATGTTAGCAGACTGACAGCAGAAATATAACAGAATTTTCTGACACCTGACATAATCGAATTAGTAGCGACTTGGCAGTGGGGGGAGTCTTCGCCGATGCCGCGAGTCCCAGGCGCAGCTCTGGCCATTCGGCCTGCGAGCTTACATACCATCGGAGAACGGTGATTCCCCCAGGGTTTACCGGGCCGTCCAGCGCATCCGTACCTTTTTCCCCTGCGCTGCCACGGGATTGGAGGGCTTCCCTATTATAGAAGGTCGACTTGCCAACCGGCTGCAAGGACCAGGTAGGAGGGCCTCCTCTAGAAGAGGAAATGGCTTTGGATGGGCGTCTTGTAACGGTGCGCATTAACCCGCCAATATTCTACCCCGTTTCTCGGGTACATGTCCGCTTTTTATAGGCCCGGGCTAGCTTGCAGACAGACCGTACTCACGGGGGTGGCCATCATCGAGGGTGGGCGATCCCTGCCTAGACGCACTATCGTGCGCTGGAGTTTTGTGCGTTGCGCCGCCACCCTCCCCGGCCGACGGTATCAGCCCGCCTCTAATTGTGTGTCCGCGGTGTATAGATCCGTGTCTCGTCACCGTTCTACCAGATCTCTTATCCACCCCGTACTCTCGCGTTTACTATTATTATACTGAATTCATCCTCAGAAAAACCTTGACCGCGCAGGGATGATTCTGAGGAGGAGCTGATTGGTCCGACTCCCCACTTAACCGCCTACGTTTTTCTTCGTCTTACCGCCTGTTACCTCTCTGTCAACCATCATACCACAAAAGAGGTATATGGTTATACACTAACTGACTAATGTTAACTGATGTTCTTTAAATTCTTTAAATTATAGACTATTAAATAATGTAAGTTTCAAAGATGCCCCTCGATTCCGAAAAATGTAACATGCGATTAGAAACGACCATCTCGTATTTCTGTTATTTATAACTTTTTATATATTTCAATAACATCGAATGAATACAGAATTTCATCTTATGGATAAATGAAAACATTTTCAATATCTGAAGTGTGAATTTATACGACTTATTGACCTTCTAGTTTCCGCGCGCACAATTGCTTTTGCTATCTTGAAAACGCTAACCCTGTTAAGTTTTCAAAATTTGATGCCGTAATTAATCTCAAATAACGTAATCAAATCAGACAGTACAGTTAAAAAAAAATAACATTATTTTATCGACATTTCCTCCCCCCCTACAGGGCTTAGTTTTAATTTAATAACAATTTTGATCTCGGAATCAAATTCTGCGACCCCAAAAACCCCTGGAATGACCATTTTGATAATGATAAAGGGTAATATGTGAGCGTAAGGATTTCTTTTCCCGTTTTCGGCGATCCGGACCACTGTGCGACGCATTTGTGTTATCGCGAGGATTAAAATTCTCGTTAGCTGTTAAACAACCTAAAAAGAAGTGTATTTACGTATATAGTTAAAATTAAACAAAAATCTATAATTAAGAAAGGCAAAAACCGTAAAACTTTGAAGATAACAATCTAATGTCATGTATAAACGTAGGCTGAATAATTTAATGGTTATCATCACTCCAAAATCTTAATACAGTATTATAATTTATTACTTCTTGCCCAATTTTTGTCCTCTCATTGCTTTTTATATTTTCGTGTATATTTCGCTCACTTTCCCATGGCTTTGCTTTAAGGTAAATCCCGGAGACGCAGTCGGGTCGGAGAGTTGGTTGAAACTCGAAACAGTGACGTATCTTTCAAGCATAACTAACCCTGCCTTTTCATAGGAAGCAAGCAGTAGCACATCAGTTGGGTCTTTCCGCGCGTTAATTGGCTGTGTCTTTTAACGCCGATTAAAACTAAGAAGACACAGCCAATCAGCGCGCGGAAAGACCCAACTGCTGCCGTACGCTGCTCATGAAAAGATACCGTAATTTTTGTATCTTGGGCAGCCCAAATTTCAACCAAAGCAACCCTGGTCGATACTGTAGCCCAATTCAGGCGCCAACCGCCAACTGCGATTTTTGAGCGCCAATTGGTGTTGAAAAGTAGCCCAAATGGCGGAATTCCGCCCAATTTGGTAACCTTGGGGTGTCGAAACGTGTACTAGGACTTGGCGTCGAGACACAACCGCGTCTCTAAGTACTGCTAGATCTCAGATAGCACATCTCGTCTTAAAGACGTCTAGTTTATGTCCATTTTACATCTGAACGCCTTGATTTGTAACAAGACGTCTTTAAGACGCCCTTCGGACGTCTTTAAGACTTTACCAGACGTTGTGCTATCTGGGGCTATCTGGGATACATCGCGAGAAGCAGAAGCAGGTGCTGCTAATATGCACCTGGTGGTATACTTATAAAGCGTTGCCCCGAAAATTTTCAAATTAATGTCTAGGAACCTGGAGCGCGGGTTGGCTTGCATGAATGTGTTAAGTAAGGTATGTACTTAATGCAAGTATGGGTGTCAGTAGAAAAGACTGGTAAAGACTGGAAAAAGACACGTTGGCTGTTGTACGAAGTGACCGTGCTTCATACTTTTCGAAATGTTTAAGAACATTTCTATATAGTTCTTCGATAACTTTGCAATACGTTTGAACGAATTATTTTCCGAAGTATTTTTTTTACTTCACAACTTCTATGCATTTTTATTTAAGGTAATTGGTACTTTAATATGTTACCCTTCTGTCACTATAATACTTCACGAACTACTTTTACTACTAATTTAATAAAAATCATGTGAATATTAAAATAAGAGTAGAGTAACCTGTTATCTCATTTATGGAATTGATACATTTTTATTCATTTATCACGAACTTACAGATCGGTGTATATTGTTCGGTCGCTCTTATTATTTCAACCGTTACTTGTACCTATAGTCATTTGTTCGAGGTTCGATCTCCGCAGTTATACTCTTGTATTAAATCGTTTCTTTTCTTTTCAGGTACAATTATTTCAAACAAAATGAGAATTGTGCAGCTAAGAAGGAATCGCTTATTTAGTATCATTATATATGGTATAGTTGCTCTTTTTACGTTATACGTTCTCATCAATTTCTTTTCTGAGAAACCAATTCATAGCTTAAAAGAGTATTGGGCAGAGGGTTTGAAAAGTAAACAGGTAAATGTAATTGACTGCAGAAATATCATTTACTTTATACTGATATTTAAAATAAGTAACGTTGCATAAAAGGAAGGAGCGAATTTTTGGATTCTGGGTTTATTTCAAGTTTACAAGAAATAAGATAATACATTTACGTTTAAATTATTTTGTAGGTTCCAATTCTAGTAAAGGATCTTGGAAACTTTGAACCGCAAAATGTACCAATTAGAACCGGACCTGGCGAAGGCGGTAAACCTCATATTCTACGAGACGATCAACAAAATGATATTCAGCAGTCCGAGTCGGAGTACGGCATGAATATGGTGTGCTCCGATGAAATTTCATTGGACAGATCGGTCCCTGACACAAGGATGCCCGAGTATGTTTCTATTATTTCCGTTTCCTCTAGAGTGGAAAAACTGGGGCATGTAATAATATAACTAACATGATACAAAACTTGCACGTTTGATTAACAGATGTAAACATTGGAATTATCCAGAGGTGCTGCCACGCACCAGTGTGATCATTGTATTTCACAACGAAGGCTGGTCGGTACTAATGAGGACTGTTCACAGTGTAATAAATCGTACACCGCCTCAATTCTTAGAGGAAGTTTTGCTCGTAGATGATTTCTCTGATAAAGGTACAGAAACTTCACCGTATAGTACAGTACGGTACTAAAGAAAAGAAGTATTGATTATCCAAAAATCACTAATACACGTTTGTACAGATAACTTAAAAGGTGATTTGGAAACGTACATAGAACAGTGGGAAGGCAAAGTTAAATTAATAAGGAATTACGAAAGACAAGGTTTAATAAGAACAAGATCGCGCGGTGCACGCGAGGCTAAGGGCGAAGTTATAGTGTTTTTGGATGCTCATTGCGAAGTTAATGTTAACTGGTTAACACCTCTTTTGGCTCCAATAGCTGCAGACAAGTAATTTCATTTATATTACGTAGTTTTTGTGCCGAACAAAAGCGAATTACAAGATACATAGATCTTCCTATTCAGTCCTCAAACTTCAATGAAACATGCAGCTGCTTTTATTTTTAGAACTGTGATGACGGTTCCTGTAATAGATGGTATCGATCACAAAAGTTTCGAGTTTCGACCCGTGTACCAAGAAGGACACCTGTATCGTGGCATTTTTGAATGGGGAATGTTGTACAAGGAAAATGAACTTCCTGCGCGAGAACAGAAGATGCGACCTCATAACAGCATGCCGTACAGGTACTTTGTATTAAAAAAGGCACCTTTAGCGGAATAGTAGAAAATTCTTCGACGTATAAGTATTAGAGAAACCTGAATTTAGGTCTCCCACTCATGCTGGTGGCTTGTTCGCGATAAATCGTGAATACTTTCTGTCTTTGGGTGGATACGACGAGGGATTACTTGTGTGGGGTGGAGAGAACTTTGAATTGTCATTCAAGATATGGCAATGCGGAGGAAGTATTCTCTGGGTACCGTGCTCTCACGTTGGTCACGTATATAGAGGGTTTATGCCCTATACATTTGGTAAATTGGCTCAGAAAAAGAAAGGGCCACTGATAACAATAGTAAGTAAAACGGACATTAGGATCTTGCGTTAGCGTTATTTACTCCACTCCAAATCAGTTAAGAAAGGCACATCAATTTCATTGCAGAACTACAAAAGAGTTATCGAGACTTGGTTCGACGACAAATATAAAGAATTCTTCTACACAAGGGAGCCACTGGCCCGATTACTCGACCATGGCGATATATCCGAACAATTGGCTTTTAAGAAACGAAAAAGGTGTAAAAGTTTTCAGTGGTACATGGACAACGTAGCGTACGATGTTTTTGATAAATTTCCCGAGTTGCCGCCCAATATCCATTGGGGAGAGGTATATAACAGTACCACTATTTATAATATTACGGAATATTACATATTAATAGTTATATTATAATAGCTTCCGTTTTGCTATCATTTCATTTCATTGGAAATATATTATCTGTTATATTTATTTCAGTATACTAAGCAAGTATACTCTTTCTTTCTTTTTGATTCGAATTTCAGTTACGAAATGTAGCACTGGGAACGTGTTTAGATACAATGGGCCATTCGCCTCCTAGTCTAATGGCTGCATCTCACTGCCATGGGTTTGGCAATAATCAGGTATGTAATTAATTTTCAGTATGTACACCTATGAATAGTAACTTAAATGCACGTGTATCAATTCTGGTTTCTCAGTTGGTTAGATTAAACACGAAGGGTCAATTAGGAATCGGAGAAAGATGCGTGTCAGCTGATGGACAAGGAGTGAAATTTGTGTTCTGCCGGTTAGGAACCGTGGATGGTCCATGGCAGTATGACGAGGTAAGTTACACACATATACATATATGCAACGTAAGAATTCTGTTTGAAAAACATTTGGACTTTATCCGTTTTACAGAAGACGAAAACACTTCTGCACAGAGTGCACAAAAAGTGCATGGCGCTTCATCCACAGACTCAGCAACTGTCTCTAATGCCGTGCGATGTGAACAATACGTATCAACAGTGGTCTTTCCATCAAATTCATCCACGATGGTGAAGGAACGTAAGTATCGGAGTTGTTTGCATATGTAGCGCTTTACACCAAATCAAATACTTTCCAGTAAACTTTCATCTACACGATAAAACTGTAGTTAAGATGCTTGTTTTTATAGCTTTTCCCTACATAAAAAAAAAATCGAGGATTTGACCGAAGTCATGAAATTTCGTTCGTGACTTTTAAACCGTATCAATTACAATCTATTCAATCATAGAAAGCCGGTGCTGTACAATTCTAAGAATGCTCAGACAAGACTCACTACTGGGCTCGAGATTTTCACAATGAGATTGTTAGAGCTATATGTGTGTTTATATACGAACCGTTTTAAATACAGATTATAACGAAATTGACGACTATTTTAGTAAATAAAAAACATAATCCATGCTTTGGAATCTATTTCACGCGTTCTCCAGTGATGCGAAATAAACATTCCGCATTGTTAGGTAAATGCAATTTTGCTCTTCTTTAATTGATTGTTGACAGACAGGATACGGTTCTTACTACCATTTTTTGCATTCGCGAGTAGTACCTACATGGCCTTATATTCGAAGTAAAAATAATAAGGAGAAGACTGTTATTCCATAAGACGATTAGTTTCGATATACAAATTTAAATCACTTTGAAGTCATATTATATCATCGATATAACGTAAGAATGTACCTATGCTTCCATTTTTTACTAATTCTTATTGAAAGAGCATGTTGCTACCGATGTAGTTTTGTAATCCTTTTTAATGGTTTAAATTCAAAACATACTTTCAGGCAAGAAATTACTTAGTAATAAATGTTTTTCAATGACAATGTACTAATAAAATGAAGCAAATATAATAGTTTGTTATTATTTTATGCTTTCCAATTGTCTTGATTACCTATATGTATCTCTAATCAAGTGCATAGAATATATATTAGATAAGAATATAAGATATCGCATTATCTCATCTTGTTTTATGATTCATAGTTCCAAATCGAGAAGATTCATCTTTATCCTCGTAATACTCTTTATCATAGAAAAATTATTTTATTAACACTACAACATAGTGCTTCTGCATCCCTAAATTTCATAATAGGTTCTTCGTAATGTAAACGTAACATTGGTGTTTAATAATTTAATATTTCTTTAAATATATCACATTTTAATAAATTGTACAATAAACTTTCTATCTCCGTGTTTTGGTAGTCGAATTATCTATAGCGTACTATTAATTCCAAGGAATCCATCAGTTACCGTCGAATTCCATACCAACAACTCGGCTCGGCGTGTGTTTTTTACGTTATATTTCAAGTACATAAATACTTACCTAGTCGAGGAATTTGAGCGATAGAGACAGCGGAGTAACCCGAGTTTCTAAAGTAGTTGGCCGAACTGATTTCTAAAACAATGCTTAATGTTTGTATTCGGACTTGATAAAAGGAAGAAAGAGCAAAAGAGATTCACCTTATTCCGATCTCGTATATTAAACACGCCGTAAACAATAGGATTCATGCAAGAGTTTGTACATGCGAATAAGAAGAGGCCTTTTTGAATTCGTTGATCAACTTTATACGCTGATTGACGATCAATCCAGTACCTGTAACATTCACGCTCGTTTTGTGCAAATGTGTATGTATCCAGACAGAGTTGCGAATTGTTCAAATATATTTTCTTTAACAAGAGATAACATTTACCAAAGGCTCATGATGTAATACGGTGTCCAACAGACGAAGAATACAGCGACAATAATTACCGTCATTTTTAGAGTTCGTATTCTTGCTCGTGTAAGAAAACCCATGGAAGAACGACGAATCTTCTCTGAAATCAATTCAATACAATTTCAATTCATTTCCAATACAAGCTGCAAAAAAAAAACTTGAACATACCATGTTCGCTCTTTTTCGATCTTCTACATATCTCCAGTAAAATGCTCGTATAAGTATATATTATCAGGATAAAGGGGAACCAATACATCATTATCATTCCAAAGAGAGAATACGTTATTTCATGAGTGTATGTTGGAAAAGTGTTAAATGTGACGCATTGCGAATACCAAGTGATATTTGGGTGGACTTCTACGTGAAATACTATCATCTAAAAATAATATATAAATACATTTAGGGATAAACAATTGATTTGTGCTTCAAACTCAGACGTAACAGTTGTATATGGAACGGGTGGCATAAAGCATCTCTTTAAAGACTATAACAATTGTATTTATTGAAATACTTTTGTAACGAAGATAATACCATTGGTTCGCTATGAAATGATAGATATAAAGAGAAAAATAGCTATCGTCGCTTTAATCAACAGACTATTCGTCAGCTACTCGTATCTTACAATACCTGAGGCATCGAACATACGATAGATCCTATCCACGCGAAGCATAGCATTAGTTTTCCTCTCTTATCAACGTCCCATAGTTGGAGGGGTCGTAGTACTGCGTAATATCTGAAGCGAAGAAATATCAAACTTGCTAGGTAAGATCCGAAGAGTTTCCTTCAACTTTACAGAATATTAAACTAATTTTCTAGTATGTTACGTAAAGTGTATCTCAGATTTTCCATGCAATTATTTAGCCTTAGATACAAATAACAATTATTCGCTACTCCAGATACATAGAACTTAACTTTGTATACATAGGTACAATGAAAAATTCTACTGACCTATCCATACTTATGCATACCAAGACGAAAGACGATAAGTACAGACCGAACACTCTGAAGAAAGCCATTATTCGACACATCGCATCTCCTGCTTTCCAGGATACTGTGATCGCCCAACCGATCTCAAGTGGCATCATTAAAAAAGTAACCTGGAAATTCTTTCTCTGTTTACAGGCATCCTTTGTGTCATGCACAACGTAACGCTTATTCAATAATTATGACAGTAAAATGTTAAGAAGAAAGAGTTCGACTAAATTGTAAAAAATCGTTGTTACAATTGAATACTCACGAACAGATCAGCAATGGCAAGATGCATTAACATTACATGAATTCTCGATTTTAATACACGTTTACGACGCGTAATTAACACTAATACTGTTGTATTTCCTATGGCAGATACTATCATTAATACGCTGTAAATCACTATACTGACAACATGGCCCTCATTGAAGCGCATATCAATTGGTAGCTCCTCATTGTTTGAATTGTTGGTCCTTGAATTGGGTAATTCGGTAGAAGTAAGATTTTTTATGGTGCTGCCCATGGTGTATCTTAAAGTTAATTATAAATAAAACTTCTACAAGCTCTCATACATTAATCGCATTATAAGTTATCCCTCGTCTTGTTTCCTCAGAAAACATTCAACACGTATGGGATGGAATAAGTACGACATAAATAGTATTTAAAAACTTATAGAATATATTCGAATCCTCTATGAATAGTTTGAAAAACAACAGCAGTATAATCTTTCTTAAATTTAAAAGACGTATAAATCTACTGTCAGCCTGGTGTATCATCACATTGCACTTTGATCACACTGCGAATGCAGTGAAAAATTACCCATTATCTTTTCTTTCTCTTTCTTAAATTACTTTATACGAATTCTTTCAAACTAATTTGTGACACATTTTGAAAAAAAAAACAGGAGGATCTGTTTTCCCCTTAAGGGCGCAATGTCTATTCAGATTCTTAAAGACCAATATAGTTCTAAACTACATTTTATTCGATCACTTTTTAGCCGAATCGAACTGTCGAATTCTACTACTTTTTATTTCTCCAACTATTATCAATTGTAAAAGTCGAATTCTACTACTTTTTATTTCTCCAACGATTATCAATTGTAAAACTTATCGATTTTGTTTGGTTCATCAGCTACTTTCATCACTCGCACGTCCTCGGAGTATTTCTATTATTTCCAAATTTATTCATATATACATATGTAATTCTTAAATCATTTCCCATTTTTCTTAAATATTCCAAGTGGAAATTTCTTTTCTTAGGTCTTCGAATTGCTTCATTGCATTTGCATTTGCATCAACCTTTAAAGGTCAGTCAAATTTCTACGAGTTGTTTATAATTTTTAGACACATCGATTTAGTAGATGCACTTACTAATGACTGTAAATACTGGCAGTCAAATATAGTACATTGCTTTCATAAAAGTTCCAATGGTCTTTTACAATTTAAAACGTCACTTGTTTGGTAGGGTGAAGCTTGTCTACATAGGAAAACAATCAGTTACGCGTGATAATAATTAAATAACTCGCTGACCAAAGATTTAAGTTGCTAACAACCAAGTTCAACCAAATAATGGAAAATTCATTACCAAAAAGCATCAATAACAGCAAAAACTACGAATTTCACGACCTAACTGAAATTTATAAACAGATATAGACGCTTGGTCCAGTAATCTCGGGTCAAGTGTTACATCAAACCTGATAACCACATCGATACGTTCCCATCATTATATTACTTTTGAACGTGATGACAATGACTTCCTTCTAGAAAAATGGTATACCTTAGTTATGATTAATCTTTCAATTTAGTTATGTCTTGGAAGTCTTCGTTTTTTATTAGGGCAGAAAAACTTACGGCTTCTTGAAACTTAAAATTTTATCTAACAAAAGTTTCTCGAGTATTCGAAACACAGTTATTTCGAAAGGATTTCGATTCGATAATTATATGTAATTTTAAAACAAGACTTGTTCAAATCATTCACTCGCTTGGAGTCAGTGTAATAAAATTTGACACAATTTAAAATTAAAGAACCAGTCTTTAATAAATAGATTTATATACTTTAAATATGGTCGTAGAAATAATCAACGAGCACGACTCGATATAAGTCTAATAAGATAATACAAATACTTTATAAAAGAAAAAAATACATAAATTTTCATCATGCTGCGATATGTATATCCCAAAATAGAATTACATATTCTTGAAATATCTATTTCCCTTTAAACAGATCCCTGATTGTACTCCATTAGCTATCGTTCGATATTTCTCAAATTTTCATTGAATTCATTTCAACTAAACAAAATGCATTATTTACCGAACATCCAAATAACATTAGAAGAGCTGCCATCAACCAATCATCATTACTCGTCCCAATCATCAGTGTCTGGCTGTGAATCGCATTCGCTGGTGGCCGAATTCTTGTCCGAAGTAGTTGCTTCATTGGGTTTTGGAGGAGGAGGAATCAAACTGGACATCCTCTCTAGAGCACTGTCGCCTGATCCAGCAATTCCTTTCCTCCTGAGAACCAGTCTTGCATGCAAGTCTGCCATCAGATCTCCTCCAACAGACGCTGAAGACCAACGATTCCCTTTCTCATCTTGTAGCATCGTATGCCTCAATTTTGCTCTTCCGATGCCTCCTGCGTTACGAATTTCTGCCATTAAATTCGAACGATCGTCTGCCTTTACTGGCATGTCTTTCTTTTCCGTAACTTTTTTCTTCCCAGAATCTGTCTGCGAGCTCGAAACATTGAGCTCAGATGATGGTGGTAGCGGTGGTGGTGGCGGTGGCGGTGGAGGTGGTGGCGGTGGTGGTGGTGGAGGTGGCGGCGGTGGTGGAGGTAGCATCGACGGTAACGGCGAACGATTATTCGCTTCAGAATTCAGAGGAACTGAACTCGTCGCATTGGACGAAACGAATGGTGCTGGAGGAGGTGGTGCGAATGTTGAATCTTGAGAGGGATTTTTTGTGGAGTCATTATCAGCGAAGCCAGGCAGATTTGGCATATACTGGCCAAGTTTTGTATTCCTGTCTTTCTCATCTGTACTGGCTGTTGGGGTTGGAAGATCTAGACGAACAGTGGGCGTAGTCACCGCTGAAGATGGTGCGATAGGACTCTGAGAATTAAAATCTAGAACAAATTTTTCGTCGTCTACGATTCCAGGCAAATCAGGAAGCATGGCTGGCACGTTTATCTGCGGCACCTGCAAAACAGTTGTACTTATATTCGCTGCAAAATTACTTATGCATTCGTAAAATGTTTCGACATTTTTAAATACTTTACCTCGCCTAAAGTTGGTGTATAGAGATAACTAGAAGATGAATCCATTTCCAGTGTTTGCCACGCTTGTACCATCGAATCTGGCGCGTCTTCGATTTGCTGTTTATCGTTTGTTCGGTGGCAAGTTTCCTTCCTCGAGATCTTATAAGGATTATCCATGCTTTCGAATAAAAGGGCATTGATCGAAGACAAGTGAATAGGGAACGATACTTCGTTGCTGTCCACGTAAACATCTTTGTGCGATTTAGATCGAACGTGATAAAACTGTAATTTCTCGTGCAAATTGTTATTCGCAAAGTATTGACCGTCCTCTGTTTTACAGGTGGAAGACAAGTACGTTTCAGGCACTTCTTTTATAGGTACGGAACATTTGTAGGGTTTTGGTATCTCGCAGGTGGTATCCAATTTAGGTGGTATTGCCATTTCATATTCCTTGTAGGTATGACTAGCAGGATATTTCGCAGCAGAGTACATCTTTACAGCTTTCAAATTCAAATTGGTTTTCAGATATTGTAAGCGATCTTGAAGCTTTGCGGCTCTGTCTCTAATATTCGATAACCTGTATAACAAATTTTATAATGCTCTCTAATAAAAAATTTAATCAATCTGGTATCTTAAAAAGTTGTAATGGAATAACTTTAACCTTCGGTTGTGGGTGCCTGTGCCTTTTTGGACCGAAATGTAATACCACGGAGTGTAATAGTGAACATTAATATAGAAAACCATAAACAATTGAAAAAATGAATTACTTTAATAAACAAAACATTGTCTAAAATGTGTGACACAGGATACATTGGTTCCAAAAGGATTCGAACACATACTTTTGTGCAGTTGTCAGGATCACTCACCAACCGAGGATTAAAAGAAGTCATTCCAGGCTCAGAGAAATCATTAAAAATGTATTGATTGTTGAAAGAATTACCTTTGACTATTCTCTAGAAGTCTTTTATTGATATATTCAAATATATACGAAGTGGCAGAATCCAGATCATCGAGAGCATCTGCTATCTGACCAATAGTTTCTTCGTGTCTTAAGTTATCAGGGATAACACCTAAACATTAAGTTTCTACGTAATATTTCGAAGTTATAAGAAAAAGATGATATTAAATCTATTACGTGTGAATTAATAAAAAATTTTGTATTAAATTAAATACTATAGTTAAATCGTGAAACTGTCGTGTTGAAAAAAGCACGGTCAAACAAAACGTCAAACTTAACCTCAAAAAGAATAATTTGTAGATATATTTATTAGATGAATTCATAATATTTGAAGTATATATTTAAATATTACAAACTTTGAGTGTAATATTAAAAATAATTTAACCGTTTAGAAAAATTAAAAGTAAATAATTAGTAACTGTGTGTGTTAAGTGTAGCATTGACATTTCGTTTTATTTTGCACAGTATAATTCGAAATAATTCGTGATGTTGATTTATTTACCAATTTCAATTCGCTCCGGCATTTTTAATTATTTTCAGAGACACATGTCATTCATGGCATTAACTGTAATAAACAATTAACAGACAAATATTGTTTGAACCAGTGCAGGATCGAAGAGGAGATATAACAATAAGAGGCGTCACTCCAGGCGGAACCTTTGAAGTCCTTACTTGACCTTGGCATTTAAATTGGTTGTCTATTGGAGCGGGATATTCAAATCGACTAAATGCATCTTACCGCAGTTTGCTGATTATTGCCGAAGTATACCGATCATTGCCGAATGGGCAATTGGTTGTCTAGTGATTTCCCTACGTTATTTCTGTCCTTGTCGAATGACGCCTCTTTGCCGTGGGCAGAATATGCGCATACTACGCGCATGCGTATTTGTTGCTTTTTGTATTTCGAATTAGAATACTGCAAACAGGGGAAAGCCAATTTGAAGTGTCTAATTTTTATTAGTATGAAACAAAGTTGAAGCAAAGTTGGAAGCAATTAAATTGACCGAACCAGTGCGCTGAAACTAATTTAATTTTGAATTATCTCATATATACGGTCGAAATTCTAATCAATTTATTTTTAAAGTTGGAAGCAATAACACAAAAATGTCCATTTGACTGGAATTACGGAATTAACGTGGGGTAATTAATTCCGGGGATGATTGTTTTTTATAAAAGAAGTGGGAAAACTGTTAAAATAAATGGAATATTATTTTTTGTTTTAAAAAAAAATTGCAAAATCCTCATACTCGATTTTCGTCTTATTCTGACATGTGAACATACCCCTTAAATTTTCTAACATCTGAACACCCTGTACAGATTAAGCATCCTGTTCATTAGAATGTCTAAATTCTAAGGTACAGTTTGTTGAATGTCGGTTGTAACTGTTTTAAAATATGGGTGCGGTCACGGCCGTCTCTAATACAGGCCTCTACCTACGATGTTGCAACACCGCATGTGAGGCCGATGACTATGTTCAGACCGGTACCAGACGGCCGTACACAGACTGCCGTGGCCGTGCCGTGGTCCGATCAAACTACTTTTTTTTTAAATTTTCATCTTGAGGAAATCGGAAAACAGGGGTATAATTAACATGACAACTTGCATAGTTAGTCTTACAGTTTGTAATACAACATTTATTTGGCATCTGTAAAACAAGCATATTTATTAATACGAATACAAAAATACAGAAATGGAGGTTATGATCGTTTATAACACACTGTATTGTCCTATTTTTCCAATTCTTACACTTCGATAATATATTATTTAAAACACTTTAATATATTATTTAAAACACTTTAATATATTATTTAAAACACTTTTGTCTATATATACAAATTACACTTCTATAACTACACTACATCATAACCACGACGGCAGTGACTGGCAGTGACAGATGGTGACAGAACGCGCGAAAGAAAGGCTTCAGACAACTTCACATCGGCCTTCTGAACAGCGTTGCCATTTTGGCAAGGTGGAGGCCTGTATTAGAGACGGCCGTGGTGCGGTTTATTGCGATTTATTGCTCTGCTGAGCCGTAAAAAAACGATCCCTTCCATACCTACTTGACTCCTACACTCTAAGCGGCCACACGGAGCTCTCGCTCCTCCGTAGCTCATATTGCTGAAGGAGGGGGAATCGGCTAATCGAATAGATCACTATATTGTAAATAATTGAGTACCAGAAAACACTATATTTAATTTTTTTAATATCTTTTATACCTCCACAGATATTCACAATCATATGAAGATTCATAATTTTTGGTGGAATGTTAGTATCACTAGCCCTGTTTAATTAAGTCCATCTTATCTACGTTTCTGCTATGTATGAGATTCTTTTTAACTTTCAAGTTTAATTCCGTTGTAAACTGTACAAATCTTATTTTATAATATCTGTGCGTGTATATTGTGTATTGCGCGGATGTTACGCAATACTAATAATGATTAACATGAGATATCAATAATCATGTTTAATATAAGTCACAATCTTTAACAAGTTATGCTCCTTGCCCTTAAGCTGGTGGCACCCAACCACCAAATGTTTTCTCTAATTCTCGTGCCACGGCCAGACATAAGTGATCATTAAATGGAGCCGCTACAACCTTTAATAAAACAAATCCATCATTAATAAATGTGAAAAATGTTACAAATTTTTGTGTATTTCGTATAATTATAGGTATATGTATCTCATAAATATTACGTGGTAATCGCGTAAAGTATTAAGGTGGGATTCCACTGAATTTTTTGTCACAATTTTGGCAATTTACTTTTAATCACAATTTTTCTTACCTGGACTCCTACAGGCAATCCATTTTTATCCAAACCAAGGGGTACTTGACAGACAGGAAACCTCAAAACATTGAAGAGGCACCAATATCCAAAATTAAAAGGTCTCAGAAATGCCGTGTAGTGGTAGCTGGCTGGGAAAGGTGACGATGGATAAAATAATACTCCATTATTTTCCAATTTATCCTAAAAGAAAATAGATTTAATTGAATCACTGTTTACTGAATCGGAGTCTAGTAGTTAAAAAATTACACAATAACCAGCACTACCGACAAATGTGTTACGAGCCGGGGCTGTGGCAATGCGAGAGGCCGGCGAGAAGGGTATTTCGAGAAGGACGTTTCCGAATAAAGTTTTATATTTCGTTCGAGAGTTCTTCGCGCTGGCAAATGACATCATCCCGCACGGCTGCTCCAGAGGATTCAAATTACGCACGATCGCGCGACACGCTGCGACGTTAAATCGGAACGTTTTAAAAACTGTTAGCTTTAGAATGCATGCGATTGTACCACTACACTGCGTTCCATATAAGAGCATACCGACGCCCCTACCGATTTGCGCAACTCCCTAGGATCTGACACACGCGATTGGTCGTAGCATTTTCCCTGCCGGTTTACTACCAATCAACAGTGTCCCCCCGCGCGAAACCAGTATGCTCTAATGTGGAACGCAGTGTAGAGACAGAGACATCAAGGGTATTCCCCTCGATAAAGCTCATTATATTTTACAGTGTTATCCATTTGTCGTCATTATTTCCGAGTATCTATACCTAGAGACCACGTACGGTTTGTAGATTTTGTCGCCGTGGCCGATAACAAACGCCGATTGTCGCTGAGCGACCAAACAACGGTCGGCTTGGCCAGCATATCCCTACTCATGTCCGTGTGCTTGGCAGCCCAACAGGCAGCTCACACGGACAGAAGAAGAAATATGTTCGTGTGCATTGCGATGGGGAAAAGTGGGGAACGACGATAGGTAATAGTGGGAGTAAGCATTTGTCCCATGTCCCACGATTCTTGCATCACTGCCCCCGGGGGTTCGCGGGCCACCAGTTCGGCAAACCTGGTTTAGACGGTATCGTTCGATTCAGAATAAAACGTATAAAACGAACTCAGTGAAATTAATCACCTTCGATTCCAAAAGTTCCATTTACAAAATGGAAGATAACATCCATGTCATCGAAAAATAATGCAGATAAAGAAACTTAGGTTCGTGAAAGTTCAAGGAGAGTCCCAAAATATCTTTATACGAGTAAGACTTACCATTAAATATTTTTTCATATTTGCAGTAATACTCAACGCCCACTCAGGATTTTCCTTTGGAAATAAATCTTCGTCGATCAATTTGAAAATTGCCGCTAGTGTTAAGTCAGAGTTTCCAGTTAGAAATTTTGAGAGTTCTGTAATGGCATTTGCACGGTACTAAAAAAGAATCATTATTGTAATAATTAAAAAGTTCACATACTTAACAATACATAGAAATGTAAGAAAACAGTATTAACATATGTACCTTTCCATTTGTTATACTCGATTTGAAATCAAAATCTTCTCGAGTCATCCAAAACCGCCATAATCGGTAACTGTATTGAGAACCAGGTATCTTTATCTGTAATAAAAGTACACGCAAAAGTTAAATCTTTATGACAAAAAAGATTTTTATAAAAGGGCTATAATTAATAGATTCAGTAAATATACCCAGATAGCACACAGACATCTTTGTTACCAATCAAGACATTCGGTTTTTCAGACCTAAAACTGCTATCTGGGAATATATTATATATAAAGAACAAAAGTTTAAAACAAAAGGAATTTACTTTTGTGGCGGATCCAGTAACTTCCTGAAAATGCTGTACCGCTTTCAAGAGAGCAGCTTTCATTTCGGAATTTACTTTACTTGCTCTCAAATCACCTGAACTTTCTTGATAAAAAATTTTAAGATCTTTTAAATCTACTACTGTATCGAGTTTAAGCAACGAAATCTTTTCTCCAACTAAAACTTTCAAAAAAGGTATCAGATCTTCAGCCTTCTTACAGATCGGTCCTAATTCTGCCATTGTGTTAAGGTAATCTACTTCTCGAAATGCAACACCTTTGAAAGGTGTTAAACCTGAAAAATTTTTATTTGTATTAAGGGGTGATTCTAGACACCGGAATAAGACGAAAATCAAGAATAATGATATTGTGGTTGATGCTTCGTTTGTTAGTTATAAGTTTTAAAATCTTACACCCTTTTATTCCTAACTTACTTATTTGTCCGATGATAAAAATTACTAGAGTTTATTAATTATATTACTGATTACAAATGAAATCACTCTAAGAATTAAATTGACATTAATGATTGACCAAAACTGCATAATATTTCTTACTATAATTTCTTGATATAAAAATTATGAAAATTTGTGAACCTTCAGATGGTTTGTGACCAAACACTCCGTTAAAGAAAGCAGGCATTCTGGTAGAACCGCCGATATCACTGCCAATGGAAATTGCAGCTCCACAAGCAGCAATGAGTGCTCCTTCTCCGCCACTGCTTCCACCAACATTTCTCGTAGTATTATACGGATTACAAGTTTGTCCGTATAAATTGTTTCTCGACTCGGTCCATAAATTTAGCTCAGGAATATTTGTTGTTGTTATTAAAATTCCGCCAGCACTTTTCACGAAATTCACTACTGTTGCATCTTCTTCGGAACGAAAGTCCCGTCTGCTTATTATACCCATTGTATGAAGCATACCTAAGTAATCGTTATAATTTAATAGAATTAATAATAAGTCGTCGATCTATAATACAGTAATAAAAACTTATACTACCTTTGGCTTTAACACTTTCCTTTGTTGTGAAAGGAACTCCTAGGAATGGTTTCTTCTCTTTTATCGCATCAATGTTTTCACATTTCTGTATAAATATGTCTACTTCCTTAGCTTCTTCCAAAGCATCGATATATCTGTCTTCTACTACAGCATTTAATATGCCGTTTATCTCCTTTGCTCTATCTATAAATGCTGTGACAACCGCTACAGATGATAATTTCTTTGTCCTATAATTGTATTTTTATTCTATAATTATCCTTCGTAATTTTATATTTTTATGTATAATATTTACGTTGATAATGATACGAATGATTTACAACAATAATGTTTAAAATTAGACTCAACAACCATTTAATATAAATACATTATATAAATACTATCCTAGATAATATAATTAAATAGGAATATAAGAAAATAAACGAAAAAAGGTACCTGATTTTTTCAGCTAATTCGGTTGCACTCATCAGTAGTAAATCATTATTTATGGGTGGTATCTTTCTTTCCCTGCCGTTATAATACAACCCAAAAAATAAGTCTACCAAAAAGTCAAATATCATATGTATTTGAATGATTACACACACTAACAAGTCCTTGAATATCATTCTTATCATTCCAAACACTGACTTGCAAGTGTCATTCTCCTGGACCTAATAATATTTTTATTAATAAAGTAATTGAACATAATTTGTTAATTAACGAAAGAATATGCGAAATTTTTAGAAGAGTAATTTTCTTAAGAGTAAACATAAATTTTGTGTGCCGAACATAAATTCCTGAAAATTAATAAATATTTCATTATGTGCATAAATAATTTCTTCATTACCTGACTTCTTACTGAGGTGCACATATTGTTTGTTACAATATTGACTCAGCAAATTTTTTTTTGCACACTACGCTCAGATATATCGTGAACTATCGCAACTATCGTTCCAACACTACTGAGCAGTACTCTATATAGACAGGGGACAGAATCTCCAGGTATCGGCTGACCAAAGTTCCCAACAGTTATTGCCGAAGTTTACCGATCATTGCCGAAGTTTACCGATCATCGCCGAATGGGCATTTAAATTGGTTATCTAGTGATTTCCCTAAATTATTTCTGTCCTTGTCGAGTATTGCCTCTTATCATATCCCCTCTTTGCTCAAAGTCATTTTAGAAAGACTTATTCGCGCATGTAGAATGAGCTCATTGGCTCCGAGGGAGCGTTTGTTTGTTGTATAGCCAATAGTAGCTTGTTTCGTCACTAATGACCTCCAACATGCGCAGAACAGGTCTGAACTTGTCTATCAGTGGATTCCCTCTAAAATGAGTTTTGGTATATTATCCAATTAAATTAAAAACTACAGAAAATTGCGACTTTGTGAATTAAATATTCCAAATGTACTTATGTATTTTATTTTTTCAAGTTAGAGAAGTATTTTGCGATTCACTTTCGAATAATTCAGATATGCTAGGTATGACACTTTTGGTTTATATTGCCTCTGTGAAATTCTATTCTATGAAACTTATCAGTTAACAAATCTTGTAATTTAAATTCGGTAACATCTGAAATCTAATTAAATCTAGAATTTACTCATTATTGAGAAGACGTTTGAGGTTACACTGCTGTAGACTACTAATTCAGTATTAATTCAGTCACTGTAAAGTCGTATGTATTGGTAATTGTAATATTTTTTACAAACGCCTTCAGAATATTTATTTTGAAACGTCTATTTTAATAATACGAATGTCTTTAATAACTCTTTGTTCAACAGTATTTTTGTAATATCTTGTTACAGTACAGAAAGTAGTTTTATTATCGTTAAGAGACACTTTTTAAATGTTAATATTTCATAAACATTCATCACAGGTTTTGGACATCAAATACTTTAAGGTCATTGGGTGCACAAAGGCAAACAAGAATTTTGGACTGGTACAATCCTGTAATTAGTGGTAAAAAACAACTAACAGCTAAGTGGTTCGCGAGCACTTTGCTGCATCGCTTCCATAAACTATAAAGGTATTTTTACAAAACGTTTACAAAATTGTTTAAATCAGTTACTTCAAAATTTAATCTAATTTATTTATAGGAGAAGTTGGACATAATTACATTAAACAATATTGTTCAGTAAAATATTGTATATAAAGTATAAATGAAGAAGATCAGAAGAGAAAAAGTAGTACGTAATATAAAAAAATGTTATATTACATGTTTACATTAAGATAACATTCAATAGATAAATGGTTAATTTCCTTTTAGAATCAAGCTATTGAATTACTTTGGCAAAGCAAGAAAGATGGAGAGAAGACGAAGACTGAAATAGAAGAAGGGGAGCAATTGCGACAAATTCATGCTCAGTGTAAAATTTTGCATTCCTATAAAAAATGTGGGAGGCAGCATTCTACAGGGTTTTCGAAGCATACAATACTTTCTGAAATGAAATCGCACATCTTTCACAGAGATTGGAGTAAAGTTCGAAATTTATTTTTGTTGCTCCTTCATTTGTCTACCGATATAGAACCTTTGATATGGCGGTATGTTTTGATACTAACGTTATATAGTAAAGTTGATAACTTATATAATATTTCTCAATTTTTTAAAACGTGTATTGGTAGTTTACATTCAGATAGGGATTTGTTATTAAAAAATTTGTTATTATTTTCACATAAATAGTAAGTTCCTATGAATGTTACACGAACGATTTCATTAGACATTATCTTTTTTTAAAGATGTGCATGAACTGTAAACCAAATTATCGTATTAAAATTTAATAAATAACATCATGCTACAAGACATCCTCAATTCATAAGTTTTTTTAATATTACCATAAATATATAGTACCTAATATTATGCTATATTTACTGTTCTTCCGATCATAGTGTAGAAGTGTAAATGCTTTTCCAGCGTACTAAATTGCAAGCAGTCCGTCATAATTTTCTTATCTTAATTCTTAAAGCTATTCTAATTTGACAAATTTTGTCGGTTTACCTTATTTGACAAATTTCCAGAAACTTGTGCGAAACAAAATGCTCTATCTTCTAATATTCTCCGGACTACCTCCAAGCCTGTGCATCCCCTTCATTTCTATCCAAGCCTGTGCTTCCCCTTCATTTCTATCCAAGCCTGTACTTCCCCTTCATTTCTATTCAAGCCTGTGCGTCCCCCTTCATTTTTATCCAAGTTCTGTGCATCCCCTTCATTTCTATAATATAAGCTTTGAGACTTGAGCACGAACGCGAATGAGGGAACCCAAATGGGCATTTAAATCGGTTGTCTAGTGATTTCCCTAGGTTATTTCTGCCCTTGTCGAGTGACGCCTCTTATAATACCTCTTTGATACAGGCCTCCACCTACGATGTTGCAATACCGCATTTCATCAGGCCGATGACTATGTTCAGACCGGTACCAAACGGCCGTGGTTGGACGAAAACGGTCTGAACATAGTCATCGGCCTGACGAAATGCGGTATTGCAACACCACGTAAGTGGAGGCCTGTATACTAGAGACGGCCGTGGCCATAATACGTGAATTGAAACACACCCGTAAAGAAAACTCAGAAGGCATAAGGCGTCTTAAGAGTGAAGAATAAAAAATCACGTATCCATGCATCAACGTTATTCTTATCGTCCACGTGCCTCTTCCGCGACAAGAACTCTCCGTATCGCTCTTCCGTTTATAAACGAGCCGCCACAAAAATGTGTCTAGTGCGCCATCTGTCGGAGAAATGTAATGTGATTTTATGGGTTTACTGTATTTCGTTAAGTATTAGTTCATCTTAACTTTTCTTCATTTTCTTGTTCACTTGAAGCCTGAAGGCCTACCTTTCTTTAGTAAACGTCAAAAACATTGACGCAAGTAATGTGATATACAGAAAGTTACGAAGTATCTGATATCTGTGTTGTTTACAAATTTGTAAATATGCTCGTAAATATTTAACACTCAGTAATAAAATGCTAACCCAACATATGAGTTCGTGTAATATATCGTGATATTTAATTCAGTTTAGTTATCATATTTTTATCAAAATGGATTTTGGTACTTTATTAAACGTCGCACAAAAGAATGAAAATACTAAGCAGGTGGTTCGATCTTTCCTTCAATATTGTCTTTAGTTTTAACTTTATGGATACCGAGAGAACATACTGTATTAATGAAATTAATTTTTATGTCTCATAGTCGGGTGCTTGTTACCAAACAAAATTTGCTCCACCCAAGAAACCACCTAAGCAGGCTAAGACTCTTTCCGACAACATTAAAAAATTTTTAGCCCGTAAGGAAGACGAGGAAAGACGAAAATCTTTAGAGGAAAAGAAGAAAAGAGAAGTATAGTATTGATTAAACATAATTTTTTCCTAAATCTGTGGCTAATATCGTATTATAAGTGTTTCTCATTTTCAGAATTTATTAGCGTTGCGTGACCACAAAGCACAAAGTCGAATAAATAAACATTTGAAAGTATGTAAAGCAGCGAACAAGTCTGTACTAATAGATGCAATTGACAACGACAATACAGCTGTTACAATGGCAGGTATGAATATCGTTATTTGATTAAAATATTATTTTAGTACAATTAAAGATCACACGAGTATTATTAAAACAGCCTTTATAAAACACCATTTAATTTTCTTAACATATAAAATGTATTACCAAAATGTGTATAATTTTGTAAATATTTTTGTCCGTTTATGTCTGTTTAAATATTTTATAAAGTTTGGATGAAATATTAGGTTTCAAATACATTTAACCATGGAAATACGTAGGTAATGTTTTATCGCTAAAATTATTTGTATTAAACTTATATGCTTTTCATGCTGTAGATAAATCAAGAATCAGGCTTTTCATATTTTAATTTTACACTTTCACGACTCAAACATATAAATACATTTTTTCATATCTCTGAAAAGTTAGTCTTGGAAGTTTAATTGTAATAGAATGGTTACTATAAATAATTAGAAGCGTCGTAATCTATTTCTCATTTATAAATTTAAACTAAGTGGAACGGAGCTGGAAGTATACGTTCTGATCTCTAATGAGAAGAGAACTGGATATGGAAATGTGATTTTTGAAGAAGTCATATCCCAAATTGTAAGTCTCGATGAGTTCTTTAAAAAACACTCCTCTTTTGAACCGAACTGGTCATTTGTCTTTGAGCGATATGATTTCAACGAAATCCAGTAATGATGCGACTATAGTTAAGATAATAAGTATTCGAGCGATATTATGTCTGCACGCATAGAACACTTGACCGCAACCTGAAAGATTGTTCGAACTACTTCCCTTTGAGATCAAGTTTATTTTGTTCCGATAATCAATTCCCATATGTATCTTTGTTGTTGATAATTAAAGTTGATGTAACGATTTTTATTTGGGGAAGTAGGCGAATTTCGCACCTTCGATTTCATTTTCGGCGCTCGAGAATAGGGGACCCTAAAGACAACGATAGCATTATCCATTAAAAAGGGAAGAATGTCAACTTCCGCGTTTCTCATCGGATCTTCGTAAAAATGACATTAATCGATTCCCTATGTTTTCTCGATTAATAGACACCAAATTCCATAGGAAATATGGATATTGACTGTTATGTAATACAGAACAATACATGTATTCAGCAGGAAATAATTGAACAACTTCTTGTTTTAGCGTCAAATATTGTATGTGTGCCATAATTGTACATTTTTACTTGAATGATTATTACTCCTTTGGGTCGACTATGATCATATCAAGAAGGAATGTGTTTTCGTTATATTATCCCACAAATGAGTGGCCAATTTTGTCCAAAAGTATAGCATTTCTTAATTAGCTCGGGAACACTTGCAATTTGAGATATAATTCGTTAAAAGTATGTTTTCACTTCTAATCCTCTTCTAATACAGGAATTAATGGAATGTGATCAATGATCTTCACATTAATGAGTATTTAGAAGTATCAATCTTTATCCATAATGGGCAGTATTTTTGCCCGCAGGTAATTGAGTATGAATATGTACAATCGACGCAATGCCTTCTTACTTTTCCATGGTCCAACAGGGCAGTGAGGTTTTGTGGATTTACATGGCAGAGGATTCCAAGAGATTAAGGTCAGAGTAAATCTAATTCTAGAGTAGTCTAGAGGACAAACTCTAGATTATTATTATTGAGAAAATTGCCTCAAATGTGTAGTGCATAAAGTAAAAAGTGACAGTATACATTTATACATCATCCATGTATGGTATAATCTGAAACTTTATACATATCTGATCAGACTACTTTGTTCATTAACCAACTTAGATTAGGATTATTTGAAAAGATACATACTTTAACCACAATATTTTATAATCGATGGCAGTATTATTAATTTAACCCTGAGAAATTACAATCATTATTGGAAAATAAATTTATATCCATAGTATTCTTAAAGTTTTTCTTGCAATTTTTGCTTTTAAAACCTTTAGAATGTGATTTAAAGATATAAATAATAATACTTTTATATTTGAAACTGAAGTGTATAGTTGTAAGTTATACAAAATTATAGTGTTTTCTTTGTACGAAAGACTATACTGATAGCTTTATGCACTTCCATTTTCAAGAATTATCCCAGATAATGATCTGTCTGCAGTCTGACATCAGATTGGTAGCAGAGTCTGGCATGAGAGCGCAGAATCTGAAGTCAGAACCGTAGTCGTTTGTGTCCGCATTTGGCTGCGTTCCGAGGCGTACTGCAGATCCTGATGTCAGATCGGCAGCAGATCGACAGCAGATTCTGCCGTCTGCTTGGCACAGCCAACAGCACCATCTGAGGGCCAGAATTAACATACAATTCTCTACGCGTGACGTCACATGGCCGTCCCTACACACCAACACAAATGTACATTACCCTCAAATACCAAAGCAAGCAGATTCTACAGTTTATTAAATAATTGATTCTATTTATTTCGTAAAGTATTTATTCTTTGTTTTATAATACAGGATTGGCGATTACAATTGTTAGAAAGTAATATAAGTAGCGCATATAAATTCGAAGAAAAACATTCAATATTAACATTTATAAATTCATGTACAATACGTCCCGTAACCAGTGCGTACTTATTAGGTGCGATATCAGAAAATTTTCTATATTTTCGACTTCTCTTTTATATAGAATCACCATATTCCGTATAGTGTTAGCGCTGAAAACAAATAGAACATTAGTATAAAATTAAACGTAATGTGTGAATAAACATGCGATACTTATTGCAGCTTCATCTCCACACAGTATACATCTTAGGCGATCATGCATGCTCCTGTAAACATTAACATTTATAAGAAAACATGTGTTAAATTATTATCTACTAAACAAGACCGTAAATATTCGCACTTCGCGCATAACCATACTTTTCTGTCTTGCAGATACTGTAAATATTGATTTCAGCGACGTAGATAATTAGAAATTATTCAATTCCATAATTATGTTTGCTTTTTGGATACGTCGAAACGATTTGTCTGGATATTGATGTATAAAATTACTTGGAATATTCTTCGATTTTGCTGGCACTGGTTGCCACCGCAGACCAGAGATGCCAGATCGGGGACGGGTTCCCTCGAGAATTTCCCCCCACCTCGCGCATACTACGCCGGAGCAGCGTGTCCGTGAGCTCGGCGCTTCGGAGTCCAACTCACGGGCACGCAGCTCCGGCGTAGTGTGCGCGAGGTGGGGGAAATTCTCGAGGGAACCCGTCCCCGATCTGGCATCTCTGGTCTGAGGTGGCAGTCACTGGCGGTGGCAGCCAGTGCCAGCAAAATCGACGAATATTCCAAGTAATTTCATCCATCAATATCCAGACAAATCATCTCGACGTATGCAGAAGGCAAACATAATTATGGAATTGAATAATTTCTAATTATCTACGTCGCTGATATCAATATTTACAGTATCTGCAAGACAGAAAAGTATGGTTATGAGCGAAGTGCGAATGTTTAGCGTCTTGTTTAGGAGATAATAATTTAACACATGTTTTCTTATAAATGTTAATGTGCGCAGCAGCTTGCATGATCGCCTAAGATGTGTACTGTGTGGAGATGAAGCTGCAGTAAGTATCGCATGTAAATATTGAATGTTTTTCTTCGAATTTATATGCGCTACTTATATTATTTTGTAACAATTTTAATCACATTGTAATCACATATTATTAAAGACTAAAATAAATATTTTTTAAAATAAATAGAATTAATTATTTAATACACTGCAGAATCTGCTTGAGGGTTATGTAAGGGTAGTGATACACCAATAGTAATCATGGTACACATGTGTTGGTGTGTAGGGACTGCCATGTGACGTCACTTGTAGGGAATTGTTTGTTAATTCTGGCCTTCAGGTGGCGCTGTTGGCTGTGCCAAGGAGACGGCAGAATCGGCTGTCGATCAGCTGCCGATCTGACATCAGGATCTGCACCTCAGAACGCAGCGAAATGCGGACACAGACGACTACTTACGGTTCTGACGTCAGATTCTGCTCCCCAGATCTGACTATCAGGTATGCTTTTTCAAGAACAGAGAAGGTTATTACTTCCTAACATGATAGTTATTTGCCAATCCATGTAATGGTTTAAGTCATTGCCGAATTTAAATATTAAAAAAAAGTCGCGTGTTTTAATTATGGTGTTAAAAACTTTTTACATATTTTTACTTGAAACTAATCGAGTATATTTTCTATTTATACCTTGAGTATTTCAAAATTTTAAATCAGTATTTTAACTGTTATTTTTACAATTATTTATGTTTGATGTAAATTATTAGTTTCCTTTGTATGTATTGTTATAATACATTATTGATATACACATATTGATATATGAAAATTTGAAAGCATAATATTCAGGAATATATAAAATTAAATTTTGTATGTTATAGTGTGAAAAGCAAACAGGAATAATAAAAGCAAACATAGAATTTTTCAGTTCTGTAGAGAAAACAATATCTGTACTTTCTCTGATATTAACACTTTGAGTGGCGCCAGATTTCGAAATATGCCTTTTCAAGTCTGGCCTTTTTGGAGTGATTACTTCCACCGGGAAAATTTTGTTCAGGTCGCTCCGCGCATTGACACATGTCGACACTAATGACAATTTAAACTTCTATCTGTAATAAGAATCGTTTCTGACTTCCGTAGGCCAAATATGCATTATACGATTTCGTATATGATTACAAATTGTTTGAATGAGGTCGTGTTTCGATCTATTTTCATCAGGATAATCTCACCAATCCATGATTGGTAGTAAACCGGCAGGGAAAATGCGTGTGTCAGATCCTAGGGAGCTGTGCAGATCGGTCGCAAATCGGTAGGGGCGTCGGTATGCTCTTATATGGAACGCAGTGTATATGAATACGTCATTACACATGCGCTGTATCGGTCCCACGATTCGAATATAAACACACGGCATGAAAGGTGTCAAAACGTGTTCAATCCTGTCGCGTCCCACGTTTCGTTATTTCTCTCAAAAATAATGTACCACCTTGTTTCTCAGAAATCTTCATTATCAAAGATGCGATTTGAATTTCCACGAATCGGTCGCGGACGCGCGTGCGGACCGATCCCCGCACGCGTACGGCAACGCGCGGCCAAAGTACCTTAAACATCCAACAGGTGGCGCCAATACGGAATGCGCATGACGCCATTTTGAAAATCCACCCCCTTTGTCGCACCCTCACCCACGAACTCGACTTGCTCACGATACGCTACTTTAAAATTTTTGAAATCCCCTTTCCCCTGTGACGTCATCCCCCTCACCAACGAACTCGGTCGACGCCGTTTTGGAATTTTGAAATCCCCCTCCCCTGTGACGTCACCCCTTCACCTACCAACTCGGTATCAACGAACCCGGTAGCCCTGCCACACCCCTGCGCCACCACTTGGACCAGAACTCTCATAGCCTATCTACTGTTATGTTTAAAAGGAGTTTTTAAATCAACATCTTTAATTATCTTTTGAATAGTATTTAGTATATTATACTTTTTTAAAAGGAAATCCACATTTGGCTAAAGTAATTATCCAAGTTACAATATTTTCCTCTCCTGGTAAAGA
Source organism: Andrena flavipes (assembly GCA_963971345.1). Taxonomy (NCBI): domain Eukaryota; kingdom Metazoa; phylum Arthropoda; class Insecta; order Hymenoptera; family Andrenidae; genus Andrena; species Andrena flavipes. The sequence goes on from OZ020480.1 coordinate 3,333,305, forward strand.
TAAATAAGGTGGAGGTCCCATTCGACGATTATTCGAACATGTATTATGTCATTTAAAGTTGTTCTTGGTATGCCAACAGTTTTACTCGTAAAACAATAAATGTGATATTAACAAAGTCAATTGGAAATTTTTACAATTGTAAGACAAATTTAAAATATGAGACAGTGCATATATTCTTTTTCAGAAAATTACTGCATTTTGCATATTCAGTATGTAAACACTACACAAGAATGCGATAAAATAATATTGATTCCCAATTTGATTGCAATAACTTTCCAACGAAAATTGTGTTATGAATCATCGTGTTTTGATCGACTTCTAAAGAGAAACCCCCCAATGCCTGGTTGTCGATTTTTATGAGACTTACGGGGAACGTTCGGTAACTCGAAAATTTAAGAATTAAGAAATTGACAGAAATGTCTTCAAATGATGCTAATATAATAACGTAACCATTTTTTGTTTCGGCAATAATGAAACGGGCATAGAAATTGCGAATTTCCATATCATCGTGAATATTTTGAGAATATTTCTCATTGTAAAAGAAGTCGAAACAAAGTTGAAATAAATTCCAAATTGTATGGTTTTTGATTTTCTATAATATGGTGATGAGGAATTTTTGGTAACAAATTATTTTTTCAAAATTGACGCTTCAAAAATTCTTGATACCATATTGTAGAAAATCCAAAATCATAAAAATTTGTTTCGATATCTTTTACGGTTTCGCGGATATTGACGATAATATAAAAAATCTAATTTCTTTGAGGGAGGTGTTTTTGTTGGTAGACTGGACATACTTCCGGTTTGGGATATAGACAGTGGTAGTTCGGCACATGCGCGAATAAAGTCTATGTGACGTTATGACACAAAGAATACACGGTGTTCATTTTCATTATACGTACATTATATCTTATTCACATATATAAATAAAATATTCTAAAACGAAGTATGTGTTGTACCAATTACCCCCACAGTTTTCACCCGCTAGGACCGTTTCATTTGGGGGGAGCACTGCGTGGGGAGATCCCGTCCCCCTGCAGGCGCCGAGGTGTCTTGAAGATTTCCCCACGCTACAAAAAACAAAAACAAAAGACAGGATCGTTTCATTGCCGAAGCAAAAAGTGGGTACGTTATTAACATTACTTCAAATACATTTCCGCAAATTTTAAAAATTTTTTGCATTTTCGGGTTGCCGAACATCTCTTGTTACCGTTGCACATCGTTGACTCGTGAGCTCGTTGAGATGAAATACGTTTATTGAGATAAACGCTATCGTATTATGAATAAAAGAATATAACGTCCCATTTAAACAAATTAAATTTACCTTGAAATTTCTCCTATTTTCCGATCTACAGAGAAACCATTTATACCAAACAATGTCCCCTTTCATATAAAACCATTTTTTTTTCACATATTCCACAATTTCTATTTAAAGCAAACACTGTATATTATTCCAGTGTAAGATTAATAAATTATTCTTCTTATTCATTCTAGGACCTTCTCAGCCAGATGAGGATGATTACGGATATGTATCGCAGGAAGCTTCTGCATTCTATAATCAATTAATGAATAAATACAACAATGCACCATCACAAAAGCCACTTTTTAGTGAAACTCGGAAAAAGACAATAAAAGATATCGCATCTACAAAGGTAGGTGTAATTCGACACCCTCTGGCACAGCGCGAAGCAATAACGATTCGAGATTTATTAATCTAAATAGCAACAGCTGCTCCATGATCATCACGAAAGAATGCGGCATTGCGTTCACGTAAACATCCGCCTACGAAAACATAGAACGATAATTATTCGAGTTTCGTTCCGAATATTTCAAAGATTGGGACCGCCTTGACGGATGCGAATGCCCGCGAAAGAGAGGGGGGAGAGCGAGAGAGAGGGAGGGACAGAGAGAATTCGATGTTTATCATACATATATTCGTTAAAAATAAATTAACAGAAGGAGTTTCAAAATCAATTGATTTATCGTTCGTACAGAGAATACATTGCGTTATTAAATTAAGTTCATTTCAGTTGCCAGTGAACAATTGTCAATGCGTACTAATATGTATATAAAAGTGAAACTTTAATTTCTATGAAATTTTGAATATACATTACATTAATCCTAAATTAGATTATAGATTATTTATAAACATGCTATCTGAAATAATAAATAATAATACGAATAATAATTTCCCGGGTGAAATCGAGTAACGGGGCGAGTAATAATGGAAAAAATGCGTACATCATTTGTTATCTAAAATTTTTCAAGAAACGAAGTTTATTGGACATTCGTTAATATACCAGCGATGTTTCTACTTTTTTTTATGTATGATTTTAGGATAGAGTTAAGCAGGCTTTGAAACAGCAGGAAGTGGAAGAAGCCTTAGGACATCGTCGAAAAAGAAAGCACTCTGCGAAGGAAATTGAACCAGAAATCGAAGAAAAAGTTGAGAACAGTATTGACAATGATAAAAAGGAAAAAGAGGAAAAACACAAGCCTAAGAAGAAACCTGTTCCACCGCCAATTGATTTTAGTGAATTGCTTAAAATTGCAGAAAAAAAACAGTACGAACCTATCGTAATTGATGTTAAGCCAAAAACTGAAGAACCGGAAAGATTAATGACAAAGAAACAGATAAAGGAATATGCAAAAGAGAAAGATTGGCGAGAAAAGAAAGAACAGCGAAATAAAGTCAGCAGTGTGAATAAAGAAGGAAATACCACTGTACCTAGTAAATTGAGTAAAACACAAGATGGTCGTAGTAGTGCGACCCATACCGAAAAAATTGCCAAGCCGCCTGAAAAGATAACTGCCCCTTCGATTTCAAATAAAATTCCATTAAAAGCAACAACAGGAACACCGATTCCAAAAAAAATTAATAAAAAACTCAACGAGAGCAAGTCTACTATAAATAAATCTAATTTAAATAAGTCGAGCATTTCAAAAACGACGGAGAAAGATATACTTCTAGAAGAAAGAAAGAAATTAGAAAACGAAAGGAAGCAGCTGGAAGAAATGCGACAAGCTATCGAAGAAGAAAAGAAGAAATTAACATTGAGCAAAAATATGATTGAGGATATGAAACATACGAAACCTGAAAAATCGGCCTTAAAAATGAAAAATCCTGAGAAACAAATTCCATCAACAAGCATGAAACAAAGAGAACTACCAACGACAAGTGCAGTAAAATGTCGTGCTCCCCAACCACCAAGTAGTAAAGCAAAACAGTTCCCGCCAGCAGACGTTAAATCGCTCAAGTCCAAATATGCACCTGCGTCAAGAGATTACAGAAAGTCACTCATCATTAATAAGCGTAAGTATTTCAACATTTTCACTTTTCACTTACGCACGAAAATACAAACGAATTTTCAATACAACTAAATAAAATCCCTTTAAAATTACCTAAGGTTGTTGAAAAACAAGTTCTTAGAATTTAAGACGAACTATTAATATTACAATTTATTATCATTTACTAAATTTATAATCAATTTGATAGGCCGCATACAAGACAACAATATGGATGAAGAAGAATATGACTCTGAACTTGATGATTTTATCGATGATGGTCCCGAACCAGAAACCGAAGACTATAGTAAATACATAAGTGAAATATTCGGGTATGATAAAAGTAAATATAAACATATGGACATTGAAGATGATTCAGCTATGGAAAGTAGTTTCGCGCAACAACTTAAGGAAGAATACGTGTCTACTAAAATAGGTAACAATAACAAATAACAAAACTGCGCGTTTTGTAGAACTAATTAAATAATATGTATTTGTAGGTATTTTGGAAGACTTGGAAGATATGCGCATGGAGGCTATGGAGAAAAAGCGAAAGGCTTTCTTAAAAAAGAAAATGAAACCGTAACTGCACGATTGTTTGTAAATTTTTATTAAATTCTATTTAATAAACTATTATCTGCTTATACTATGCCTAAAACATTACCTATAGTTTCTCTGTTATTAATAATTGGATAAAAACATCGTATTTTATGGCTGGTACTGTACATATTTTCATAAAACTATTATATAGTTATATTAATTTAATTTCTTTGGTTGCGTTTCATTGGTTTACAAGTGAGAGATTATCGAAGGAAATTGCAAAAACCAGCAAATCCATTCGCAAGAAACATCAGGTTTTGAAGACTGGGAAGATGGAGGAAGATATCGTGTTGGAGAGATACTTTAAACCTATCGTAGAACCTTTGAAACATATTACGGAAAATACCGCAGCTGCAGAAGCTGACACATCACTGTTGATCCGGCCGAAAGGGAACACATCGCGTAAGAGAAATAGGAAACCACGCATGTCATCGGAATATTCACCCGTAATTTCCACACCAGTGCAATCGGAGCGGAATCGACAGAATGCCACGTCAAACGATTCCCCCTCTTGATATAGCCAACTACCTAGCTTCAAAATTTGAAACCAACTCCAGTGATTAGCGTCACGCGATATCCCTGACAACGCGGACGAGAGTGGAAGAACTCCAAGCTTACGCGTAAGCGACCTTGGAGAGCCCTGTATATCTTTTTCTTTCTATCGCCGTCTACATTTTCGCCTATTGCATGCTTCCTCCATGTTTATATGCTCTAAGATCGACACTCCTAAAGACTAACAAAGGACAAGGCCTTCTCAAAAGATTACGTGACTTAGAAGAAACTCGCGATTCGTTTCGGGTCTATGAATTGAGACTCTGCCTAAGATTTTTCCTTAACAATACTCTCCTTGATCACACGCAACATCTGCTTTCAAATTTCGCTCCTAATTTACCTATCGATAATATACAATTCCCCAGCTACGTTCAAGTGATAACGTAACATTATTATGGCAGCCTACAGCAGTGCCATCTGTTTATATAGAGAGGTTATGTCAGCCAACTGTAGCGTTTAATTCACCGCAACCGGCAAACGATTATAATTTTCATGCTTGTGATTAATTCACGAAGCAATTACAAAACAATAATTTGTGTTTGATGTTTATGCGTTGAAAGGAAACCAATCAAAATGGTAAATGAAATGCAATAGCACGTATATAATATTCATGCATGCAGCGTATATTGTTGTCATAACCTTGTAATTTAAACGAAAAAGTTATCGATACCTTGTTCCTTAAGTGTTTTCAATTTTTAAGCTGAACTTTTCGTTACAATAAAGTAAAGTTCATCGGATCGGAATGAAATAAATTGTACTTATTTTCTTTTCAGACGATCGGTAAGAACAATAAGATGCTGCAGCATATCAATTACAGAATAAGAATCATCCTGCAAGATTCAAGAACATTCATAGGCACATTCAAAGCTTTCGATAAGCATATGAATCTTATACTCGGAGATTGCGAAGAATTTCGTAAGATAAAGCCAAAGAACACGAAACAGCCAGAAAGAGAGGACAAACGTGTACTGGGCTTTGTGCTGTTAAGGGGAGAGAACATCGTTTCTTTAACCGTAGAAGGCCCACCACCTCCGGAAGAAGGGTTACCTAGAGTACCTATTCCTGGAGCTGCTCCGGGACCTGGTATGGGCCGCGCCGCTGGCCGTGGAATGCCAGCGAACGTCACCGGTGTACCTGCTGGACTGCAAGGGCCCGTCAGAGGCGTCGGCGGCCCGTCGCAGCAGATAATGACACCGGGAGGCAGGGGTCAAGTTTCCGCGCCACCACAGATGCACCCTGGCGGTCCTCCGCGTATGCCGGTCGGAGGTCCTCCACCCGGAATGATGGGTCCACCACCAGGAATGATGGGTAATTGTTTACAAGCTTTGCGTCGTCCTCTCTTCGTTTCGTATTATTATTTACGAGAAAGTTGAAACTCCTCTTTTATTCGATTACAGGTATGCCACCGGGAATGCCACCCATGGGACGTGGAGGGCCACCAATGGGACCACCAGGAATGAGAGGTCCACCTCCTGGCATGATGCGTGGTGGACCACCTCCTCGTCCTTATTAATATTTTTTTAAAGTATTATACTACGGTATTTGGTATTAATAAAGGTCTCTTTTTGTAATTGTAATATCTTCTTTTCATTGATACATAAAGAATACCTAGAAAAATTCGAACAGATGGAAAAGAAGTATCAAAATTTGACTTTATAAAACAGTTATAATAATTGGCAGTAACATAATTATACACGTACATGACAACAAATTCTAATGTTAACTGCAACGTTTTCCATTCAGTAGATTTAACTGTGTCGAGTAATTATTTACAGATAATGAAAATGAGAACAGCTGATAACTTTATATAAATGTATCTTTCATGTCTCGGCTATTCCATTGAAAGTTTTATTAGTAACGGAGCAAAACTGTTTTAATTTCTATCCGACTTCGAATTTTTAAAAAGTATAATATTCATCAGGTCATTTCGATTGTTATTGGCAATGGAATAGCTGAAGTCATAAAGTTACATAAATAATTTACTGCTACCTTTTGAGCGACTCGTACAGGCAGTCTATCATTTAGGAGACTGTCATTATTTTTCCTTTAAATTTATGCATTTTCCATAGAAAAACAAGGTAATTTTCTTGTCTTGGGCTAAACAAGAGTGTATGTACATATTTATAACTACAAAAGTTTTCGGTTTATGTACATCAGATTAACTTAACAATCTAGTCAAATAGAGTAAATACGACTATTCCAATATTCGCAAGAAATAATCTAAAGCAATATTGCGCCTATAAATGTTACTCGTTACTCTATCTGGCTCGTAGAAAGTCTCAGTTACCTCATGCATATTTACAAATCTTCGGTAATATGAAACGAAAGTAAATGTCAGTATCAGAGAAATAGATCTTTTCGCATATCACCATAAACATTACATGTACAATACTCTGTTGCGTGCTCTATTCAGTTGCAACAATACAAAATATAGAACCTGGCAATCCTATATATTCTTAATTACACTCGACGATATACGTAAATAGGCAGTATTTTGTAAAAAATGTAATGATCCTTATTCGAATAAGAACTTGCATTAACAAATGTAAAAGTAGCGTACCTAGTGTATTTTAAAATATGTAGAAGGTATTATGCTAAGCATAAATGAATTTTTCTAATAGTAGTCCTTTGAAAAAATATACAGTTTATTAATATTTGTACGATGCCGAAGGGGTCAGTTTTGAGATCACCATCTTTTCTCTCACTATTTTTGTAAATTCAACATTGGGTAAACACGTTCAGGTGAATTTCAATATATCATTGTACATATCCTCTACTTATACGTTATATTAAAAAATTTGTAATATTCCTAATATCAATATGTTTGTTCCATAGAGTGAATTACGAGTCGTTAAAAATTTGGCACATGCCAGATGTAAATTAATCAGTCACGCTGAGTCATACATTTTCAAACAGATTACTGCACAATCTTCCACAATGATTTAAGGTTTCCTGCATAAAGGACTGATTTAACAAAGAAGAGAACCATTAATTCTGTTGAATGAACTAAAATCTTTTTAAGATTACATAGGCATATATTGTATTATGTCTGTTGTGGAATACATCAAATATTTCCCTGTCTAAGTCAGTATGTCTAATGTATTCGTTATGAATTATAGCAATTATCAATTTCAGTACGATTCTCCACTGGGTATCAAAGGTTCACAAAGTCTAATTTTTAATTTTCGTTACGGACCCATCATTTTATTACCCTACTCTTTTTCGAATAAAATAAAATAAAAATTACAAAACTTGTAAAAAAATATCTATGAGACAATGTATAGAAATCTTAATGATTGGAAAGAATTTAAGCAGTAGAATATATATTATTAAAATAAACGTCACTATAAAACTGTTAGACAGAATTTCGTTAATTTCAAATGCACCATATGTACTCACAGATTAGCTCAAGAGTATTTCTTCGCTTCTCCTTAAAATTTGTTAAAGAACAATTTCCATACGAAAAGTTTGTTTCTGCCTTTCTTACAAGAGAGAAATATTAATTCATCGGTAGCATTTGCGATAAAAATATATACAAGATATTTCGTAACACATGAAAAATTTAAAAAATTAAAGATCCCTTTAGCGAAAAACAGAATGTTTTCACTTCTCCACTACCGATGAAAGAAATATTTCAATTTACAGGCAACATTTAATTCTAACTCAAGAAACGTACGTTTCTCGGATATATTTCCATTCTCGAAATATCTTGTACATAAAATACGTTGTTAATTTACAATGAACAATTTACAAAAGTTTTTTTCAAAGTAATTATATGAGATTAGTTGCCGACATTACATGCACCTTTTAACGTAACAATTTCATAACGTCACTTAGGATGATTTCAAACTGACCTGTGTGTCTCATCTTTAACAGCAGCAATTACAGCATCGGTCGTTACGGCTATCTCTTTATCCTGTACATGTAAATCACTGTTACTTAGTTCCTTCGAAAGACGAGCATGCATATTTTGTATCACAGTCTTAGATTCTGAGGTAAGGACATTAGACGATTCGAGGAGATGAGACAAAGCTTTATTTTTCTCCAAAACGTCTTGTCGAAGATTGAACATAATGGTGTTACCAGACTGAAAAATAACCCTTTTGATGATTATTTAATATCCAATTACGTTACACAATGTAAGTATGACTACGCTAAAACGGATAATTAAAATGTTAATAAAAGCGATTGAATATATTCCGAGTCGTTACCTTTATATTGGATGTTACAGATTCTGTATGAGATGAATTTGTTGTCGATAACATGGTTACAGCTTGATCTCCATTGTTCAATGTAATATGTCGTGGCAGAACATTGATAGACGCGTTATGTTGACTCGTAACGCACAAATTCTTTCCACCCATTATCACTTTCCCTAACACTTCCTAAAATGTGGAAAATTATCTGGATCTTAAATTTGAAACAGCGATTATTACACCATAGATGAAACATCTACGTACCTTGCCTGCGTGAGAAAGCGTCACACCCTTGGTTTGACCCTTTTGTATAACAATTACATTTGTTTTAGATCCTAGTTTTGTATTAGGATGAGATATATTTACAGTTTTATTTGAATTTAGCGTACAACCCTGAAATATAACAAATATCAACCCTGATAATAATCTGCCTGCAGTCTGCCAGTAGATGGACAGTAGGGTCTGCCGGGAGATGGACGGCAGATCCGCAGCAGACCCTGCCTTCAGATGGCGGTATTGGATCCTCTATATAGAGAGAGTGATCGGAACAACGTGTATCGTCGCTGATTGGTTGCCGCCATATCGGTCAAAAGCGGAAGTAGACAGAGAAAGAAACTGTAAAAAAAGAAAGAGACAGAAATACGAGATAGATAAACGATCAGCTTGGAAACCAGACGATTTAATGAATCTTTAGGTTATGCTATTTCCGGTTTTGCCCGAAATGGCTGCGGTTGTACCGATCACTCCCTAAAGGATCACTATGGGATCACTATGACCTGACAATACAGAGTCTGCCGGCAGAACCATAGCTGAACGAGGACACAGACGGCACCGGATCTGCCGGCAGACCTGGTTATCAGGGAAATAATTCATGTCGATAATAGTATGTTTCGTTGAAAAGCATACCATTTTGGCAGTGGTTTGACTATTGAGCGTTGTAGGCAATTTTTTACAAGTTAATGCTGTTGTTTGCTTAGCCGGAGGTGGTCCTGGTCCATTGGATACAGTTGTACCAGGACATACAGTCATTAGTCGATGTGAATTACCTTTGAACAATTGGAAAGTAAGTCAATTCGGGATACGCTCCGAGTTAATTTTTAATTAAGTAATAGTGACATTTACTTGAAGTAAAGGTTTTCGTCACTGGAGGTTTTACGCTAGAATGTATCGCAGGTACAACGCGCTTTGCGCTGCTAAGTGTTGAACTTGAATTCTCAGAGTTCGATACCATTCCTAAACTATAGGGTGTAGATGAAATTTTAGAATCTACAATAACACGAAAAATAATTAGCAGATATATTCGCAAGTATTAGAAAAACTGTGTTGTCCTGTTTCTTACTTAAACTATCTTGTGTTGATGTATCTGGTACGTGTGTGTCGGGTTGTAAGTTATTTCCTGACACAGACGACACATTGCTGGACATTAGAACTGTTGCCCCGATTTTCGTACTAGATTTATTCTGGGATGTCATTACTTTTCCCTTTGTTTTCGTAATACTTGTCGTTGTACCCATTGGGATCACAGCATTCACAAAATTACCAGGTGGAACTACCGAATGATTATTAGTATTTTCTTGTACTCTCGATTCCTTGGCATCTGATCGTGAGTTTAACATAATTGCAACGTTTTAGTACCCGTTCGTAAAGTATATAAAAAATGTATTAAGATTAAAAGTATAGCAACCTGAACTGCTTTCTCCGCAATTAATATTAAGTGGTATTATTGTAACATTCTGGGGCTGTAACGAATTCATGGCCACCCTCGATAAATGAATTGTATGATCGAGCGATCCTTTTTCACCGGTACCGTGATTTAGTGCTCCTATTGAGTTCGCAGACACTACTAGAACCTGCGTGATATGGCATTAGCTTTCTGCTAAGTAAAAGCGACGTAAATGCTGCGCATTTATAAGAAGTACCTTGTTCGGATGTGGGGCTGGGAGTGGAGACGAAGGTTTACGTTTCCCGGACACAGTACACTTTTCACTCGCATCGCAATTATTGCTTTGACTATTCGTATCCTTGTTCTTATCCAATTTAGTGCCCTAAAATGTATTGCATCGAATAAAGTAACTGAAACAGATTACAAAATATTTTTGCGACGCGTAAGTGTTACCTCGTTCGAAACATTTTCATCGCTAAGCGTATCTTCATTGGGTGAGAGTTCATTATTGCTATGTAAATTTTCTTGCACTTTTAACTTCACCGGAGATTCGCATCTAATATCTATCGAAACAAACATACGAGTAATGAAGTCTCCGTTTTTCTAAATAATATACCAAGAAATGCTTAACCGTTTGATCTCCTTAACTTACAGTTCTACTGCCATACACTATTTTACATAGACTAAAACCACACATTTACCAAAATAGATAATAGTTTTCCTTAAAACCTTTTGCATCCTCTGTTTTTTCATAAACAGGAAGATTCCTTTTGTTCGCCGCCGCTGTCACGAGAGACAAGCTATTCGCTAATGTCGTGAAAGCAGAACGCGCCTTCAATCTTGGCAAAAGTGGAATAGCCCGGCGACCTTCGATAGTCCAATCTGTCCCAGTGTTTGGACCGTTTAATCTACGTCAAAACGATTCATTAATATCCGGACGATACGAAAGCACTGTTTAAACTTTAAATAAGTTTATTTCATTAGCCTTAATGTATTCTGTATACTAGCACTTACTGCTCAGCTATCGTCGCTAGCTTTTCGTCGTTAACGGCTCTTCGTACCTCGGCACGGTGTCTTTCGTTAGAAATATGTAAAACTTTAGCCAGTTCTTGCAATAACTTTTGTTTCTCACTCGTGAGGGGGCCTTGAGCGCGTAAGACGGACACCATACTTCCGTAAGCGTCTAATTCTATATTAAACAAGAACCGTATTCACTGTGTGAACGAGACAGGAAGAGTCATGAGAAACAGAGGATATGAAAAGCTCTCCTGAATTTAAGGATATAAAAGAAATGTAAATATAACAATACCTAGAACCTCTGAAGGCACGAACATGACGAACAGAAGTCTGTTTCTTTCAAGATCATTTTCTTCCGAGTTATCAAATTCCACCACGGATGGAATATTTCGCGATGTAAGTAAACGACCGAATGTATGTTTACCGATATTACTCATCAGTTAAAAGGAATACTTGGAAAGAAGGGAACTTATATCGCTTATAGCTCCCTCTGAGTAGCGAGTCGCAAAATATTTACCGACGAATTAATTACTTTAGACATCCAACGATAAGTATTCCTTCCAAATGATGTTTTATATGTTTATCCATGATGGTAAACATTATATTATCGATGAAATCTGGAAACTCAAGAAAGCAAACTTTATACTTCAAAGATTATTTTGTTCAATTCCAAATTGACGGTCATTTTAAGGTCGTACCGTGGTACGTCGATTCTAGTGCGCGATGGATAAGAACTAAAACAACTTTGACGAACCTACTAATTCGGAAAAAAGATTTTATATACAAAAGAATTCTGTGTACCACGTTTGCCCCTTTAAAGCATCTAAACATTGTTATATGCATTCCTTTGTATCTTCAAACGAAAGAAAAGAATTCACATATTCTGTCTCCTGTGACTCAGCCTGCACAAAATATAAAAATAATACATAATACTTGGAATATTCAATGAAATTTTATACAATTACACATTATAATTCTTTTTAAGAATACGATAAATTATCATGAAATTATAAAATAGTTATAGTCAAATACATGGCTGTGCAAACACCGTATTATTTTAATATTTTATTATTATCATTTCTCTTAGGCAGTTTTCGTCGTATCGATAGAAATAAAATATTAGGCGTGAGATCAACAATCGCTCGTTTCCCCAAAGAACAATTGTTTTATTCTTTTTATTCGTATTATATTAAAGTTTAACGAAGGATTTGTGTTCGTATTCTAGCCAATGGTATTATTTATTCGTTTTCCAAAGCTCTAAGAGCTGTCGTACGTTTACAGAAATTTAATTGAGAGTTTCGAAGCAAAGAAAATTTTACAATGCCCAAAAATTTAATTTCCCATTCTCGACAGAATGCTGTAGAACGCGCAAAGTAATTGCTTTTACATACCCGCAGAATGAAACATTTTCAACAAGACGTATATATGTAAGAACGAAAATATCATTAAAAAATAAGAAAGCGGTTTATGGTATTCTAGTCAGCTTTAATAACAAAAAGATACATTTTCATACAATACTGATAAATATTAATTACGTTTACAAATAATGATAATCGAATGCAGTCCTTCGGGCTTCCATTTTCTATTTCTCAATGACGGAAATCTCGCGCACTATGATATTTAATGCATGTTTTAAAATTTCAGATACATTTTCAACGTGTATAATTAGTTTGTGGGCTGCAAAAAGTTGAATGTTACCGTGGTGAGAAAACAATTATTCGAAACATAACCTTACCCAAACATCGTAAACATTTTCTGCATTCGTCGCGGGTCATCATTTCGAGCTTAACCGGCCACATGATTGCATGATTTAATCGTTATAATAAACACGACAAGATTTTATCACCATCCGTACGCTCTTTCCACATTTTCGACGTTTCGTTGACAGTATGGTAAGTTGACGATGGACATTGATGAAGTTATCGTATAATTATTTTTGTAAAACTGTTTTCCCTTACAATGTTGGCACTACTATTACTAGGGAGTGTTTCAATTGTTGCGTGCCGTCTGGGAAAAGTAGTAACGAAACCGGACGGTTTTCGATGCGTTTGATGCTCGTGAGGTTGCGCGGGAATGTTCAAACTACGCAGTTGGATGGATTACGGTTAATTTAATTCGAGACTTTTGGACGGTGGTCGAAGCACGCTTCCTAACTATATACATCGGTTACTTCGCCCTAAGGATCGGGGACCGACTTCTAACGATATTTGATGGCTTTATTGGTTCTTGGATTTTCTCAACCCGAGTTTTTCTATGCTTCTAAACCATACAAACCCAAACCAACGAAAAAATAATTTTGTCTAGCTAGCATGTAGTATACTCGAACCACTGTGCGATCGCAGCAAAGTTAAAATTCAGAGTCAAATGTTTCTATGGTCTTACGAGTTCTATAGGTAGGTACCGAGTTTTACCGGCAATTGAATGATGTACATTTGTGATAGGAATATTACGCATAACCTCATAACTCGCTTCTATTATAATGTTGATATAATAATGGAAAATCTGCCACCTGCAACGTTTCGATTCTATTCGAATAAGAATACTATCACGAGGAAAACACGGATTCGTCGTTCAAACAAATTTCCATTCTTTTTATGAACAAATATAAACACTAAGTACGTTCTTTATACTTTCTTTGACTAAACTCTTAACGCCTTTACATACGAAAGATTTTAAAAATACGATCGCGGTTATGTTGAATTTCTTCACATCCTCCCACTCCTTCCAGTCCTTTTGCTAGTTACATACATTGCATAATGGATGTACACTTTCCATTTACACAAGAAATTATTTTTCCTATAAAGAGAACAGTTCCCTGCTTGTCATTGAATTTTTTATTCTTTCAGAAAGTAAAGCTATAATATGTATATATATACAAAACAGAATCACCGATTAGGTACGATTCAAGAATACGATAACACTTTTTGGCACAAACTATTGATTATAAAAAAGATGCTTCGTTCAACTATATCTTAGATAACTATGTTAACTCGGTTATGAGAATACTAAGCAATTTAGAATCCTTGATTAAAGCTTTAAAAGTAGGATCTTAATGAAAAATCTTAAAATCACGGCTAGTATAATTTGACATACTATAATTATTTATACTTAAATTCCAAATAAAAATGAAAGGAGCTCTACAAAAATGATTGATATCTCATGGATTGATTCCTTTTCGTTATGTTGTATGTGCCACGGACGACGACTCTATACACGGAAATTCCCGTGGGTGACGTATAAAGTCGTCTGTAGGCTTTTCCTCGTCTCAGTCGGCGAACGCCAACGTCCCGTCATCTATTAATTCGTTTAAGATAGGTACGAACCGCTTCGTACTGACTCGTGGAAAAAGCTAATCTTGAACGGGGCAAACAAATCAAAACGATCGCAACAGATATTACGGGAATATCGGGATTAATAGATCTGTACTCTGTGCTAATTAATTAAAAGAGAAGAAGATGCAGTTCATCGCGACGTTGGTCATCGTGGTGCTCTTTATCGCTTGTGTTGTCGACTCCAGTGTCACGTCCGACAAAGGTAAGACTGAACCATCACCAAAATTCTCGAACCTCGATTTAAGAATTTCAGATTGAATTAGTCTCGGCGCCTCCATTTGAAAGTTCAAGAGTCTCTGAATATACGATATCCAATCGTTTTCACAGGATTTAGATTAGAAACTTTTTATTTTCATATTGAATTTTAGGATCTAAACTAGGAACTGAAGAACATGAGTTACATCTGGATTCTCAATTTTAGATCTTAAGATCTTTTATTGCTCTCTAATTCCTTAACTTTGGATTTGAAGATCATGGGGGATTTCGCATTCTAGGAAATCCCCAATTTTTAAATTCGAAGATTTCCACACAAAAATTCTAAATTTGTAATCCAGAAAAACCGAAAACAATCATTTACTTTAATGAAATATCAATTCATTTTGTAGAACAAACTTTCCTCGACTTTAGATCAAATTGTAAGACACGTCGAGTGAAATTTATGATGTTCCTCCAACTTCGCCCAATCGTGAAAGAGTGATGCCAAGAAATTCTAGATATTTACCTTAAACTGGTTAATTTTTATCAATACATATGCAGCATACAACATTGCAGGAATGTTTCAAGAATCTTACGGTAAAGATTTGGAATATTGCACGACATATTCCCCAGACTTTGCAGGCGTATTCCTAATCCAAAACCTGCGCAATATTGCGAGAAATGTGCCTGCAACGTTTCGTGTAGTAGGCTGAAAATTGAAATAACGATGTAAAACCGAACTCGATGTGTGCAGAATCGTACAGTATATATGTATCCTTGAAATTTTGAGAAATACTCGAAATTGAAAAAAAAAAACTCTTCTCACATCACAATAATTGCCCCTCCGAAGCAAACAATTTTTTTCCACAAACTTTTACTCGTGTCATTAAAAACAGCGGAATTCTTTTAGGTTTAAATGGTAGGTGGCGTTGCAGGTATATTGCACGGCAATGTATGCGCAATATTCCAGAAATATTGCATGGCGATGTGTGCCCAATGTTGCGGTAATATTGTACGGTAATATTGTACGGTAATATGTGCGCAATATTACAGGACAATGTGTGCGCGATATTGCAGGACCATTGCGCGAACGTTGCCACTGCTATATTGCAGTAATATTGCAATGCAACGTTGCTGCAACAAAGTGTGCTGTAGGGGAAGTGATGTAAATTCCATGGCGCGAGCGCGATGCGTCGCGTTCCCATAACGTGTTTACAGTATTGCAAACCAGTCCCCATGCAAGTGGACAAGAAACCCGGTAAACGGCGTGCTCTGAACGATGAACCGTTTCCGTGTGCCGTTTAACTCGAAACGACTATTTTTGTATTTACCAATTGTAAGAAGGAGAATTCACAGTATAAATTAATTGAGTTTGAAATTATTATTAAAAAGGAGATTACATAACGCTGCGCCAATGGAACATTATACAGAGGTGTCCCAATGTCTATTAAATATCGACGTGTATTACGAAAATTAGCAGGATTCAATTTTCTTACGAAAAGTAGCACGTTTCGGTTTGAGTCATTTGTCACCAAAAGAAGTATGTACTTACCATTTGCAGCAATGAAAAGAAGCAAATTTAAATGGTCGGCTATAAAAAAAAAATTTTACCGCAGCAACCGACACGATTTGATTTTTCACAAGTACGACAGGACAAGCGAAACCAGCAAATATCGCAATGTTCGGGTTTACCCCGCGTTCGCAATTCCCTCACTCTCCTGTACTGAAATTATGTAAATTAAAATTTTTACATGTGTTGTCTTTTGGAGATTAGATGGAATTATTATTTATTAAACAATATTTTCAACCGTTAAATTCTTTTAAACTGACCACGCGCTGAAACGTAATTGTTTCTGCAGTCTGCAGTATAATTCAAAACGTGTTATTCGTTGCGAAACCGGATATGTTAGTTTTTTTCCGCAAATTCCAAAACGTGCTATTTTTCGTGGGGAAACAGTATAACGTGCTAGTTTTAGTACGAAATTCTTGGTGGCGAAGCACTCAAATGTTCGCGGCAGAAAACCTAACGTGCTAATATTAGTCAGAAACGATAAAACGTGCTCCTTTACGTGGCAAAGTGAAACGTGCTATTTTCCGTAAGAAAATTGAAACGCACTACTTTTCGTAACGTTTGATTTCCCGCTTTTCGCTCGTAAAACGAATTTTGCTTCACTATCTCGTCGCTGAAACTTATTTCTTGTTATTAGAACAGATTTTTCGTGACAGCTCCTCCCGCTCTCGCTGCTGAAACAATACTGACATTACTGACCGCTCGAAGCTTTAAAAGATTTACGACTCCCCCTACAGTACACTTTGTTGCAGTTCTGTTGCGGTGTAACATATGGAACATTGCACGGAATGTTCCCGAAAGATTACAAGTAAATTGCTATGCCCACCCCTGTGCAACATTGTAGGGGATATTTCGGCAACATTATTTTGAAATTTTACAGCAATGGTCACGCAACGTTTCCACGATTTTTCAGTAATGGTCTCGCAACGTTTCGGAGATTTTACGGCAATGGTTACGCAATGTTGCGGAGATTTAACAGCAATGGTCGCACAACGTTTCCAAGATTTTACAGCAATGATCACGCAATATTTCGGAGATATTAGACAGGGACATTCGCCACGAATATTGGGAACGGTATAACCCTTGCGCGCAAGGCATCTCATCTTCTTCATTGCTTTGTGGTTACAATTTCACCATACCGGAGTTGCGTATGTAATGATGGACCGGATCATCAGCATGTATAAGATAACTTTCGCTCTGTTACTAAGCAGTTTGTTAAAAAAAATACGGCAGTTGGCCACGAATGCTAAACGCGCTTTCTCGACTTGCGCATCAACGCAACGTGCCTATTACATCGCGAAAGGTAATCGATTTGGACGCCTAGGTATTTAACTACTTTTCTATGAGGCATGTCAACCGTAGTATCAGTGCCAGGGTACTGTCGAATATCGCGATGCTCGGGTTTATTATTATAAATTAACTCAAATTATTTGAAAAACGAAGGCTCGTTTTGACAAACCCCATTACACAACAAATTCATTTCGACGCTTGATGCTATATATATTTTTTATATTTTTTTTTTATTTTCTAGTTTCTAGTCGTTGTGGATTTACACTTCACAGCTCAGACAACTTTACAAATATATTTTATTACTGTATACAGTTTAACAGTTTGCTTGAACGTTATAGTGCTAATTAAGTAATTGTATTAATTACTTATATCACATATTATCCATGTTCGCATATATTCCCTCGGAGGTTGCCTGTGGAATGTAAGACTGTATTCTGTGTGTCGACATTTCAGGAAAACTCCACGTAGGTTGCAAGTGCAAATATGTAGGTCCATATTCTGTGATCGACGTTACAGGAACGCTCCGCGTAGGTTGCGAGTGCAACGTAAGACCGTATTCTGTGGTCGACGTTGCAGGAACGCTCCACGTAGGTTGTGCCGCAGTATGTGCGCAATATTCCGCGTGTATTGTACCGCAGTATGTACCGCAATATTCCCGAAACATTGCATAAACGTGCCCATTGTAGTATTCCACGGCAATGTTTCCACAATGTTGCAGTAAAATTGCAATGCAACCTGCAACATTGCAATGTGCAGCAACGGTTCTGCAACGTTCCTGCAACAAACTGTGCTGTAGGGGTGGCTGTGGATAGAATAGCTTAAGTGCTTGGCATTGCTCGCGTAAAACTTTGATTGTCACAGAGTGTCAACTGTCAAGGGGGTGAAATAAGGGGGAAGGGATGAGATGTCCAGATTTCATGGTAGCCTATATTTTCCGCAGGGTTCTAGAGAGTAATTATGTAAAATTTGGTCCAGATCGGTTAAAAAAATCGGAATAAAAAGTATTCTATATGACGTATATGTTATTCCAGGTCCTAGACTACATGTATATAAAATTTTCAGAAAGGCACGCTACGTAGTTGTGACGTGATTGAGTAACAAACATCCAAACATACTTTTGCATTTTTATGCAAATAAAAACTTACCCATCTGTCAAATCTTGAAAAGGAATGGCTACATTGCAAAACGATGAAGAATTCTTCCATCTTTTTTGGCACACGGAATTTACTTGTTTCAGACTTTACCATAATATTGCGACACCCTGTATATCAGATAACAAGGGAAAACAGTACTTATATGGTCAGACGCGTTTGTCGAACCCATATGACTGGAACTGTTTCTCTCTGCGACTACTCTTGCGGGCATTATGCATTCTGAAAATTTTTTCGAGCTACAATTACCCAGATTAATGAGAACTTTACGAATCTCATTAATGAATTTCATTAAAGAACATTTATTTGCAATGCAAGAAGAGAATGCAATCTTATCTCTCGTACAGTACGAATGACACCCTTATACCATAAGTTTAGTAAAAAAATTATAAAATTCGGTGAGTTTCGTGATTTCAGCTCGGTTTAAATTGTGAACTATATTTATTCAATATTTTTTTAAATAAGAGCACAACTTTTAACGTATGTCCTTCGTTCGTCTTCTTTATGTATTCTTTCACAGAACTAACGATTAGTCTTCGAGAAGCTTGGCGGAATGACGACTTCACGATCGCCTTTTCAAAAATGAAATCGAGGAAGAAACCACCGGAGACCACGGTCGAAACACTTTTGGCAGTAAAATGGACTGCGCGAACGAAATTGGTGCTGATGCTCGACAGACAATCCAAACGAGGTGATTTAATTTTTGTTTATGCTCGTCCGTTATGCTTTCCGGGAATCACCGATTTTCTACCTTATTCTGCGATCTTTAAGCGTTTATAGGTCAGAGCAACGTAAATCTATTTAGATGAAATTTTCAGCATGTATACAACTTAGTTCAATCTACAAACGGGTTTTCTGAATTTTCATTACAGGCTCACAAAAAAGTTAAAAAAAAAAAAAGACCTTTAATATTTTTTTTATGCATCATTTTATAAGATTTATTCGTTATTTTACGTAAAACAGCTTAAGGTGACAGTAATTAGGTCCTTCACCATATGAAGTTAATCGATTAAGCCGTTTCACATATTCCGCGGCTTCGAGTATTTTCTCATTAATATCACGCGATTTGCAATACTCAGATTTAACTCACATGCAGGACCCACTTTTAGTGCAGACAGCCAGGACAAGTGATAGAAGGAATTTCTTTCAGTAATCGTCGAGAGCCACGAGGAAGGTGGCCATGGAACTGCGGAACACATCCACGTGGATCTCCGGACCGTCGATTCGTCGTCAAGAAATATAATCGCCTCGATTCACCAGTATCAACGTGGTGCCCAGATGGATGTCTATGTCGACTGCATTTACCAAGGCTCGATGCCTCTGAAGAGAAGCTTCCCCGAGCTAGCCAAAAATGAAAATTCTCACGTAGAAGTGGCAAGTACCTAATTCTGAATTTTAAATGCTGAAAGTAATAATCACGGTGTTCAAAAACGAATCTATGAATCGGAATTCCAATTTGTCTTATTATCCTGTGTTTCAATTTTGCAATTATATACTACTAAGTGCTCCTACGTTGGGGATATTATTATACAATGACGTGGAAGTCTATTCATATAAACTCAGGAGAATAACTCAGAGAACTTTCGTTCTTTTCTTTGTTAAAAAGAAAAGTAACAAGAATCACATGAGAAATACAAGATATCCCCAAGCAATTTTTCTGATGGCGAAAGACTATTCAAAAGGGAGGGATATGCTACAGAGGCAAGGAAGATTCTTCTGTACTTTATTTTTAAACTAGAGGAAATGTGCAATGTCTAATTCAAGTGGAATTTAATTCAATTGAAATTGATATAGAAAATTGTATCAACAGAAAAAAATCGTTTGCCTTTTTTCCACGGCTTCTGGGAGAGTTTCATAGTTCTGTTACGGGCTCCTACCTAATGACGTTAGAGATTGTAGGATGACGCGATTCCAAATATGGTCGGACCCAAGGCCTTGTGCCTTTATTACAGTCAAGCAACCGGTAACTAGCGTAACACGCGATTAAACCGTTGAATCGATTTCGATCCGCATGGAATTAATCTTTATTGAATGGTCACGGCCCACCTTCTCGTCCTTGCAATAGAAGTGCTGGAAAAAATGGAAGAAACTTGAGCGAGTTACGGTCTTACGACGCAAAAATTATTTAAAACGTCTTGAAAGTTGTATTTTTATGTATCTATCACTCGATCCTGATAGCCAATGGACCAAAGTATTTAACCATACGAACAAATATGTCATCTTCGTGTAAATTATAGAAAAATCATATTCCCTACTATAAGAAGTTTGACTTCGATTTGCAGGTTTTAAAAGAGTGACAATTGGGCGGAAACAGATATGAATCTGACTATGAAGAAGTCATTTCATCTTCTTTTTTCAATGGGTCACGATCCAAGTTAGTTTAAATTCCTCTGGTATTTTTGCTCTTACAAAAATAAATCGAAAACATTGAATCATATTTTTTCATGTTTCTTTGTTTACGAGAAAATCGATTTCGTTCCGAGAGTCCATTCGGCGTTTCTATATGCGTTAGCAACTTTATTCAAATTCTGGGTTTATAAACAGCTATTTTAAAAGAGGTATTATTGGAAATGCTGTAATCCAAAATTCAATATCCAGTATTTATTTATACCATAATTTCTATTTGCACAAAGAAGTTGTTTATAATGTAACCGATTTTAAAACAGTTGTATCTTCAGTTTAGGGAAAGGAGAAACCAAGTGAAGGTGTATGCGTCGTCGCCCATCATCGACGTGCTGAAGCAGGAAAACTGTCCCAACGATCTGATCGACATGAACCCTCTGCCGGATGAACCCAAAAATAAGAAGTCCCATGAATCCAATTCAACACCAAACGACTTCGAAAACTTTAAAAATACTGCTGAATCGACCAAGTTCGAAAATCATTTCGACGATCTTTATAACACCGATAGATCGGAGACTTTCGATCAACGCGACGGCGAGTTTGAAGGATCTCGTAAATTGAGCCAAGATCATCATTCGACTCGGTTGGCTCAATCGAATCGGCATAATAAACGTCGTTTATCCAAAGACAGCCGCGGGGAACATCGTTCTATCAGCGACCTCGATGCGGAACAATCAGATTTGCCTAGCCGCATGAAACGTTTTCATCAATGGACACGATCTCAACTAGGAGAATTGGATTTATTGGATGAACCGACCGTAAACAATAAAAGAGTCCCGAGAAGGGGGGACATAGGAGTCCAAAGTATAGATGACAGGGGAGGTAATCGAAATGAATCATTCTTAATTTTGAGACACCGTGTTTTAGTAATGATCGGCGCCAACTGATAGATATGATTCTAATTTTGTTAGGCTGTCTCAACGATGGCCAGCTTATTAAAACTCTGAACGAGCTGATCGAGCTTAATAAAATGGTCTGGAGAGATATAGAAATGAATGTGAGTAACAATATCGCTTATTTATGGGAGGACACGTGACGGATTACTTTTAACGGTATCTTTCTCTTTCAGAGGCTGGAAACGCAGAAGTTACGACAACTGGTCGAAAATCATATACACTGGCGCCCAAACACCGGTGAGTGAAGTTCCGCTGTATTGAAAGAGAAAAGAAAACAAAAGAATTCTCAGTCCCTACGCCGCGAGAACTTCTCTTCCACGCAGAGCCGTCTTAACAGTATTGTAGGCCCTGGGCAAAGCGATGCACTGGAGCGCACTGTGGCCTCTGCCCACCCACAGGAATAGGACTTAAAATCAGACTTGACGGCACTGCTTCCACGCACCCTTTCGGACTGCTCTGAATTCTTTTTGCCCCAGTGATTCTCTAGAAGCAAAATATTTGTTAATGGGGCAAAAATGGTCTTGTTGCGACTCATACGCAACGTTGGAAATGTCTCCTCTACCAGGTGGGGCGAATCGTCTTCCGATTATCCTTCGCTTCAACAACCGAGAAGACTAATATTCGACTCCTACGAAGCTGTTAGCAATGGTGCAGACTATAAGATAGACTAAACGCTATGACTCGTTGTAGAATCATCTTCTTAAAGCAGATATCGTTTACGCGGCTCGGGTATGCTCCCCTCCCCCCCCCCTTCTTCGTTAACAAAACCCAACGAGGGCTAGGTCTTTCCTTCGGAAATAGCTCTATTCTTGACAATTCTTGATTCTGGATAATTCCACAGATGTAGACGTTCCGTTATCTACTTGCCAGCATAATTCACCCTGCCACCCGAGCGCTGACTGTCGCGACACAGCACGCGGCCCACAATGCGGCCCATGCCCGCGTGGTTACACCGGTGACGGACATCGTTGTACGAAAGTGGCCATGAATTGCACGAGCAAGCCGTGCTTTCACAGAGTCATTTGTTACGACTATCCGGGCGGTTACAGGTACACTTCTTTACTTTCATCTCTTCGTGTACGTGCGAGCTATAACGGATCAATAAGTCGTTCGACATCGTTGGGCGCACTGAAGAACTCGACGAAGAGCATTGTTGAGTTTGATGGCATTTTGGGCTAAAGGATCCACAGTTATACGAAAAGTTCCTGTTTAAAGGAATCGAAGGTTACTTTTAATCTGGGCATTAGCCGGTAATACTCTGAAACATGGATCTGAGCATTGTAATTCTGATACCCGAAAACACTGCTGACTGGATTAGGGATGAAGATAGTAGTTCGCTTGAACGTTAGGAGTAGAGGGGGCCAGGGATGATATAATACAGTTTCTGGTTATCACGAGGAGCAAATGTTAACCGGTTAACTGGCAATGTAAATCTGGCCAATTCTGCTTCTGTATCATATATAATTAAATGGAATAACTTTTTTGATTTTCAAACGATTTTAATGAAACTTGGTATGCAACGATTTTTGAGGTCGCTGAATCTGAATTTGACATTGAAATTATAAATTTCAATATGGCAGACTCAATACGGCCAAACCAAAATGACTAGCGAATTGTTGGGATTTGTATAAATTATTCGTACTGTATTCAATTTCATAAGTAAGCTCTTACTCCCGTAATTAGCTGGTGATAATTTCACGATCCCAGAGTGTACCGAATTACAGATAAGAAAACTTCAGAAATAAAAAATTTTTAAATAAAAAAAACTCACCCCTAAATCCTACTTTTTAGTGGTTGGGGGTGTCAGATGAAAAAAATAACCTCCGGAATCGATTCAGCGACTCAAAGAACTCCTGTATACCAAATTTTGTGTGAATCACTTAATTTTTCGATGCTGCAACACCATTGTGTTCCTTTTACACAATATACGAATTGTTCGTGATTGGCCGTATCTACGGGTATCAGAATTATGAACTTTAGGTTCATGTCTGAGGACATTTCTACGTGGTGTTGAATGAGACTAAGAGTAGTATGATTCAAGTCGTCTGATACCAGTTTTCTACAACTAGAAATCATTTACAGCACACTCATTTCGTTCTAAATGTCATGTTGCTCCTTGAAAGATTCTATCTTCTTAATGGAGCTACCTGTACGCCTTGGTTCACAAAATGAATTCCCTCCAAAATAAACGATCATTTATATCTTTTCTTCTTTGTGAAATTTCTGTCCACTAGTTACTATTCCTTGATTTTTATGCATCTGTTAAATTGTTTTTGCTACGGATAAGGAGCAACCAAATTTTCAGGTGTGGGAGTTGTCCTGCCGGTTACATCGGTGATGGGAAACATTGTGAGCGGCGTAAAGATGCTTGCGATGGCAATCCTTGTTTTCCAGAAGTACAATGCGATTCAGTCCTTCACCCACCGTATTACAGGTAGCAACGTAAACCTCTATATACATATTCAGATGTCCAACCCCCGTCGTTTATTTCCTGGATTCTCAAGCTAACTTCTTTCCGAATTTCAAATTCCTTTGCGTTCACGAGAGTAAATTTTAGATGCGGTCCTTGTCCGAATGGGTACACAGGCAACGGTTCCACATGCCTTGACATAGACGAATGTGAACTGATACATCCTTGCTATCCTGGAGTGCAATGCAACAATATTTGCCCTGGATACAGCTGCGGAGCCTGTCCACCCGGATACATTGGCTCCTCGATAGAGGGAATTGGTGTGGAGGATGCTAGAACTCGTAAGCAAATTTGCAAAGACATAAACGAGTGCGAAAACAACAACGGAGGTTGTAAGCCGTACGTGGAGTGCATCAACATATTAGTAAGCAACTAATCATTCATTTACTATGAGCTCTTTCCGAATGAAACGTAGACATAAGTGTACAACGGTACACTCATTGTATTTTGAAGAACATTTAACCAAGTGTCTTATTAGTCTAAATTAATAAGAAATAGTTGAACCCACAGTAATTAATACACGATCCATAAAAGAGACGTAATTAGACATCCTGCTGAAAAAAATTATATTCATTGTCCTCCTTTGTTTCAGGGTTCGCATACATGCGGTTCTTGCTGGAAAGGGTACGTAGGTAACCAAACGGTTGGATGTCACCTTGCTCGCAACACTTGTCCAGATTTGATTACAATTTGTGATGTGAATGCCGATTGTCTCGTCGATACGAATCAATACACGTGCAGGGTAATTATCAG
Source organism: Andrena flavipes (assembly GCA_963971345.1). Taxonomy (NCBI): domain Eukaryota; kingdom Metazoa; phylum Arthropoda; class Insecta; order Hymenoptera; family Andrenidae; genus Andrena; species Andrena flavipes. Next base: position 3,358,675 of record OZ020480.1, read on the forward strand.
ACAGTGAAAGCAGCAAAATAGTCTTCTCAATTAAAGAACTACTAATACTACTATTCCTAGTGTGGTGTTGGATGGGCTGGAAATGGATTTGTCTGTGGCATAGACAGAGACAGCGATGGGATTCCTGATAAGTCTCTTCCGTGTAAGGACCGACGGTGTCGCGGTGACAACTGTCCATTGACTCCGAATAGCGGTCAAGAAGATGCAGACAAGGATGGCATAGGCGATGCGTGCGATCCAGACGCTGATAACGATAACGTATTAAATTCATCTGACAACTGTCCACTGGTTCCGAATCCCGGTCAGGAGGATACAGACCGAGAAAATCCAGATTTAGTTGGAGATGTCTGCGACAATTGTCCTGCAGTTGAGAATCCCAAGCAAGAAGACAGGGACAACGATGGTTGGGGTGACGCTTGCGACGATGACATCGACAATGATGGTAATTTGTTATCGAACGAAGTAGAGACTCTTTTCCTTTTGAAAAAATCTAACGATGATATAAAAAATAAAAGATACCTATATTAAGATCCACTTTACTTTTAAGGTATTTTGAATTACGAGGATAACTGTCCAATGCAAGTAAACAAAAATCAAATGGACACTGATATGGATGGTGTCGGTGATGTCTGTGACAACTGTCCTTACAATTCCAATCCGGATCAGATAGACCACGATGGTGATGGAGTGGGTGATATCTGTGATAATGACAATGACAGAGACAGAGATGGTGTGCAAGATGATAGAGATAACTGTCCAGATGTGGCCAATCCAGGGCAAAATGACGACGATCACGATGGTATAGGAAACGAGTGTGACACTGACATGGATAACGATGGAATACCGAATCATCAGGATAATTGTCCTTATGTTTACAATCCAAATCAACATCACACTCGAAGTAAGTTAATAGCCACTAGATTAGAATGATCGACAAATTCTCTAATATATTCCCCGATAAAGTAAGCTCGATCCACATTTACATGCAAATGATGATAACTACTTGGGAGTATTAATTTTTAGATACTATTGCTGGCGACGCTTGCTGGAACGACTACGACAATGACACTGTGATCAACGTCGAAGACAACTGTCCCAATAACAGCATGATCTGGTCGACAGACTTCAGAAAATACGTTACTATTGCTTTAGATCCCGTAGGCACTGCCCAACACGATCCCGTGTGGAAGATACACCACGGCGGCGCTGAAATACAGCAGCTCCTGAATAGTGATCCCGGAATTGCCATCGGTAACATAGACTTTTGTACAATAAAGTGAATTATAAAGAGAAGAATCTTTAAAAGCGGGAATCAAAAATACTTCAAATCATAATTTCTTTGGTACGGTTTTACCTCCGTCAACAGGGCCGGACGTTTTTAGCGGTGTAGACTTTGAGGGTACGTTCTTCATCGACGACGATTACGATGACGACTGGGTTGGTTTCGTCTTCTCTTACCAGGATAACCGTAGATTCTACATTGTATGCTGGAAAAAGGGTCTGCAACCATACTGGATGCCCAATCCATTCAGAGCAATTGGTGATCCAGGAATATTCTTGAAACTTGTCAACTCGGAGACTGGTCCCGGTGAACAGCTCAGGAACAGTCTCTGGCACAATGCAGACGTTCCTAGGCAGGTGAAGATCCTTTGGAAAGATCCGAAGATGATTGGCTGGAAGCAGAAAGTTCCGTACAGGTGGCACCTGCTACACAGGCCAAAGATTGGCTTGATTAGGTTCCGTCTTTACCAAGGCAAGGAGTTGATGGCAGACTCCGGAAACGTATACGACTCCACCCTGCTGGGGGGTCACCTTGGAGTATACTGCTTTTCTCAGGAGAAGATCACTTGGTCTAATCTACTATATTCATGCGAAGGTAAGGTGTCAACAAAAAAAAAATGAGGAATATGAGATCACTGTTTTGTTCTCAATTAATTGTGACATTACATTCATAGCTGCGTACAGGGTGCTAACCAGTAAATCGAATTGATATTTAATTGACATTATTACGCTTTTAGCCCTGGAAATGTTGGGAAAGGTAAATTTGAAATTGTAGAAGTTTCTCCGGCGATCGACTGACTTCTTCTCCTATAGAGTCATTTTTTTTTTGTGATTTGTGTTCCATATTCTTTAGCACTCCGCTAATCAACTAAGTAAACATGTACCCAAAGAATTGAAGATACATTTGCTACGTCTAATCGGAAGTGTATAATATTTACTTATTAGCAATGTAACGAACAAAGTGACATTATCTTCCTATGGATAATTTGAAAGTTCTTTCTTTAGTTTCTTGCTTCATGGAAAACACTGTTCTCCTCAGTGGCAGTGTTACAATAGCTTATTTCATCTTAAACTTAAAACGTTGACATTCTTCTTGCTTAGATTTTATGAAATCCAAATAAGACGCGTAAAACATAAATACATATGTAATTATGCGCGAGATCAAGAAACTTCTATAGTTTTACATATTCGCAGAAGAGATTAACTATTGCCATATCTAATCCTTCAATGATACAGTAATTAAAACTTCGGTGAAATTTTATTAAGGATCGTGATCAAGATTTATTACTTTATGCCCCTACCAATAATTATGCTTCTTTTTTAATAACATTCTACTCCCAATTGTTTTTTAATACCATCCACATTAATTTGATAATAATTTAACGAAAAGGTGTCTTTAGATGGTAGAAAGTGTACTTTATTTTTATCACCGAATTATCAGCTGTGGCAAAAGCGTTATCTGTATTAAAAAGTACTATTGCCTTTATCAAATTAATAATGGTAATTCAAACTTTTCAGACACCATCCCACGGTTAATATGGAACGACCTGCCCCCAGATCTGAAGAAGCAGATAGGCATAGATTCGAACGATGAAATTAGATCTCACGGTAGTGGTGGCTTTGAGATGTACTAAATTTCCAATTCAATCAACGAAATTCTGTAACTTTTTTCCTCCGTTTCATTAAACTGTGTGGATTTCGTGAGTCTCGCAACTAAAAATATCCTTACGTGTATATATTTACAATTTTATATATACTTTATTCAACACTCGATCGTCTCTGGCAAAGCCTTGTTCTATGATTAAAATTTGTATCTGTATTTCTGAAATTCGGAACTTGTAACATTTAATATAAGTGTAATTAAAGATACAACATGACGAATGCCCTTTAATGAATCTTGTCCTTCTGCGAAAGGAGAAGCAAATCTATTTGGAAGATCTTAGGCGTACGTAGATTATACTTTTGGGAATGTGCATAACGAACTTAACTATTTAATAGGGAGAAGTTGAAGTCTAGACATTATTACAAAGATTTGTTACTTCGATGATACACACTCGAATGTTTTCATTTTGGTATATTTTTTTTTTCGTTTTTTTTTCTCTAGCTATAGAACTGCTATTTATAATTCTATAGAATGAAGAAACTGATTTTGTTGTTAATAAATCTATGTATAAACGTTCGTGCAAGAAAATGCATATTATTCTAGATGTTGATCAACTTGGAAAAGTAATCGTTACAAAAATTTTATGTCCCTAAATGGAAATATTATGATGAAGAGAATTTTAAAATTCTTGCACTCGTTCAAATAATGAATCTACTGGACATATATTTACTAATAACACAAGTATACAATAAATATCAAAATAAATAATATAGATAAAGTACTTAGGCTTTCCACAAACAGAAAAGTAATAATTATCGTTTAATGGCTTTAGGCCACTTTGAATAAACTATCACTATAGCCTCATTTTGTGCTTGAACCATCGAAAAACTATTTCCACGATATAATAACGCAAATAGTTCGGGGCAAATTTATTGCCTTGCTCTACAGAAGTTTTTTTTCATTGCTGTATAGTGAGTTTTGATTTACTTTGCCTATTATCGAAGAAGAGAGTATGTATTTAGCGTGTCACCGACAAGAAGAAAGTTAGTTAATTTTACTCATGCAATCATTTCTACGTTCTGAATAAAATTTGTTTCACACAGAATTAATTTGTAATCTTTCCCAGTTCACACACACACACACTTTGTGGCAGTGGTCACTCAGAGCTCGATTGCTAAGGCAGTTGAGCGCTATTCAAAGTAAAGGGGCAACAATCCTCTGTGAATAACCTTCTTCAACCCTCATTCATAGTAACTCCATTCGTATTTGTTTGCTGATATAGGACGTAGATGTAAATAAAATAAATTGGATATTACTTTTCATGATATTCATTTACCGATCAGTTTCTTCCTGTAATCTTTTGCTCGATTTCAAAATTCATAGTAATGAACACCCTCGCGTTTCGATACTTTAAAATTTTGCATGCACCGAGTTTCGTAAAATCGGAAATTTCGAATTGTCTCTAATAGAAACTTTCTGTGAATAGTATATATATCATTCCCAAGAACAATTTTTTATGTGACAATTATTATGTCAAAGTATAACGTAATACATATGTAAGGACTCGGTTAAAATTCATTTTTTCCTCTAAGAAGTCGTTAATGTTGAAAATGACAGTGTATTGCATTTAATAGTTTAACAAGTTTCACAAGACTATCGTGAAAGAACAGTGCAACGAACGGGCCGTTGGTTATTTTACTGGACGATCAAACCTAAACAAATTCAAGTGAAACACGTTCAGAAACTTGCTGTACTTAATTCTATTAAGTATCTTTCCAATGTCTGCGCAATTAATTTAAATCGCAATTAAATACATGTTTCTGTTCCCTTTATAAAACTATGTTTACTTAACTACGTAGATCACATTTGAAGGAATATTAACGATTAATGTTACTTTCGAAGACTAACGTTCGTTTTAAAGAAGAGACAATAAATGTCAATGAATGGAAAAAAATAATGCTAATAAGATTGAGCTTTCTGTCAAACAGCCAGGCTGTTTGAGTCAGCAAGTACTGAGATCAACAATGTTGTAACACACTAAATTATATGTGTAAGAAGAAACTGTCTAATAAATTAAAAGTCAATCGTACCTGATCAGTGCGAACTTTGCGTGAATCTCGAAGGTGTAAAACTGAAGGATTAAACCTGTAGGATCCATGGGAAAGGCAAGGCACTTGGGGACTTGCGTTCGATAAAATATGTCCAAATTTGAGATGCGAAGCAAATCCCAGCGCCATAAAAACAATCTCTTGGTATCCTCTCACTCGTTTTCCTATGGATAAACTATTTATAAGGACGCCTCGAATTTCTGCTGTCAGCTATTCTAAACTCAACACATCCTCGAACATTTTGCGCTTTGCTCCTTTCAACGATAACATTTCTTAGGCAGTTTGCAACACTTCTTGGAAGTTTTGCTTTCTTCGATAAACCTTCTCCTCTCAGGCTTTTATTGTGGTCCTAGTCACGTTCTTACTCGTTTCTAACCCCGATTACATAACATCCACGAAGTAAGGGAGTCCTTCACCTTACACCTTTTCTATTCCTCTGTGTAGGAGACATTTCCGGTCCCATAAATACTCCTATTATGTACGTCTAGATAACTTTCATTACTGATCAAACGGCACGTATACACACAACGATTCAAAAATCTCTTACTGATCATGATTAAGTCTTCTCCTCAATTATCTAATCAGTTTAGTTTTGTCTTTTCTCTTTGTTGTTAGCATTATCATTATTGGAATTATTTGGCTTAACATAGGGTAAAAGCTCTGGTCACCAAGCCTCTGTGTATCTTACGTCGAACTCTTGCAGCGCTGGTAGACACTTCTTCAAGGATTCAAACGTTTGTACGGACAGCTTTGTGCTATTCAGGTTCAATTTTCTTAAGCTCGTCAATGCTGTGAACCAGAATACCAATGTCAAAGTTATTTACTAGAAGAATTCAACGACAAGATACTTACAGGCCAAAGTGGAGATTCCTTTGTCAGAAACAGGAGTCTCGCAAAGATTTAGATCCTGTAATTTCTGCAGATGCTCACTGATCATTTGTAGGCCAGCATCACCGAACTGTGTCGCCCATAGATTAAGACACGTTAAGGCTGGAAGCTTGATCAGCTGTTCGGCACAGGCTGAAGTTACAGAAGTAAATGCCAGACTGAGGTATTCGAGATTGCCAAGAGCTCTTCCGCCTAAGAGAAGAGCGACGTCAGCATCTGTCGCGCGAACTGGCAACGTCAATTTTCTGGGACCGCCCTTCTGTTGCTATTTTGTACAGAAATTAAAAACAAATTCGAAATTACCCAGCCACAAAAGAATTTAATTTATTAACTCTAAAATTATGGAGATCCCTTTGATCAGGAGTTATTAACCCCGCCACTAAACGGGATCCCGCGCCGAAAATTGCGCGTGAACAGTTTAGTTTTTTATAGATGCCAGATATACCGAGCTCTTATATCTACAGGTTCCTTCAATGGATGCCGGATATATCCGGCGCTCGTATCAATCAAGTCTTGCCTTGGATGCCAGATATATCCGGCGCTAATAGCGAGAGGTTCAAAATACACAAACTGTGTAAATGTGAAAATAAGTGTCCTTGTGTTTCTATTAGTTAATAGAACAAATGTCCAAAAGTTAAATTAGTATAAGATTTTCAGAGGTAGGTCGACTGTAAACTCTTCCTATAAAGACTTTTCCTATACTCGTATTCGTCTATAGACTTATCAAAGTGTTTACTCACCAATTCTTGCAAGTTCCGCTGCCTCAGGCAAAGTGCAGTGTAACGACTCTTGCCTGACGCCGTCGATTCAAGTGCATTTACTATTTGCAGTCGAGTCTCTTCGCTTGGTAGCAAATGCCACTCCAACATCAAGCAGAGAGCGTCTTGTGCAGCGTCGCAACCCCTCACCGCCAAAAGTATGCAATCGTCTCGCATCTGTTTCACCAGCGAGATAATGAACCTTTTCCGCCGGCAGCAGCAAGCCAATAAAGTTGTCAGCTGATCAAAAATACGCAAACATACAATATGTTACTCAGTGTATAGAGAAAAAAAAAGAGAAAAAAATAGAGGAAACAAAAATCAATATAAAAGGTTTACCATTTCACCAAATAATTCTCCATCATCGGGGCATGTTGGACTGGATGGCGCGGCGATGTGAATCCAACCAGGCCGTAGTTCCCTGATTGGAAGCAGAACGCGATGAACGATGCACCTTGAATCATTTGCTAAACGCTTCATCACGTGCATTAGTATTGACTCTTGGACCTCTTTCACAGCTAGAGCTTCCTCTGGAATTGGCACTGGATGCAACACAGCACCAAACCCTGGTCGCCAGTCAGCATATTCTGATCTGAGAGGAAATTAATAGTACAAATTTGTAGGGCTTCTGACACTTTTTTTGCGATAGTATTTGAGGGAAAGGTAATTCGGAGTACTTACGCAATATTTAACACCAACAAGTAGCAATCTAATGGTGGTACAGTAGGTAGCTCATCCTTCGCTGGTACGGTACGACGGGTCACTTCGAATCTGTAATTATTTATCGATACACTTTTGACGCATGATACTTAAAAACATATTATTAACTAATTAACATATTATTGACGCATTCCAGTCCGCAAGTATCTTAATAATAATGTTTGAAAAAAGGAAATAAGTTCTAACGCGAGGATGAGGAACGGAAGATGCAAATATTAAAAGCAATGAAACGTTCAATTATTTAAGTATATTGCCAGAGGAAACTGTATCCTTCAAAAAAACATATTAGAGTTGCAATGGGAGTTGCAATACAATATGTGGGTATGCGTATACTTACTTGTAGGTACATTTGGCAGAAAAGTGTCAAATTGTCATAAATAGCCAAAGAAAATTTTTTGATTTAAAAACCATGTAATATATTTTAAAGCGAACGAACTTTTGCGCCAACTAATATTACTGTATAGGCACAGGATTTCAGGGAAATCGGTGACCCAGAAGAATGTTTTACCTAAGAAAGAAACTTTACCTATTGAAAATGGCAGCAACACAGACAGACACCAAATTAGGGAGCACCCTGGGGTGAGGACAATCACTTCCAGGCCCGTGAATAGAGGCGATATACTCTCTGACCGCCTGTTCTCCATCCTCGTTCGCGTACAATGCAGCAATGAAGACCTGGAGGAGCTTCCTCATTTCTGGCGACTTGCCAAAATCGACCGTGTGCTTCAGGCATCTCGTGATAGCCGGGCTCACGGCGGAAACTAGGGATGATCGTGGATACTGTTCAGCGAACTTGACGAGGACTCTCGTGAGGCAAACTGGTAGAACAACTTTGTCCAGAAGAGGATACACCACGGAGAGTACAGACTCCGCCCAATGTTTTCGGTCGTTTTGGTACTGAGATGTCTCTTCAGCCTTCTCTGGCTTATCTGGCTCCTCCGAGTCCTCGAGAAGCTTCGCGACCGCCTCCAGCGGTGCTGCGGTCACCCGTTCGTCTTGAAGCGACGTCCACAGCGCAAAGTCCACCATCGATTTCAGCTCCCTCACGATTACCTCCTCTTGAGTGTTTAAGGATACCAGGTGCTGGTACTTGAAGATGCACCTCTGGAGGCCAGAAAGTAGAAAGGGATTGATAGTCTGTGGAATCACTTGTTTCGTAGGCGTAGCTGAAGTTATGCGTCTCCTGAGGCTTCACGGGGGAAAGTTAATTCGGAAAGTGGATAATTTACCTTCCAGAGTATCGAATGATACCATTGGTCCCTTGTATATGGATTGTTGGCTTGAAGAAGAAGAGAGCTGTCGGGAAGAACTATGCTCACACAGTTCTTATAAGTGGGATCCCATCTAGCGACGGCGTACTTCCGAATGTTCGACATGCTGTTGTACAGTATGGGCTGATGAAAAAATCCTGTAGGCTGGGCAAAAAGAGACGTTCTAAAATTCTTAAAAAAAATAAAAATTACAAATTATATTTCTGAAGATTCTAAAGATTTTAGATCTCGGCCAACCCATTAACCCTCGATCAGTTTTGGCCTTTATTTTGGGGAACAATCAAGACTGCTTTTACGAGGCAAACGTTTTTTTATAAATAGCCATTGTGATAATTGGCGCAATTTGTATATATCATTAATTTTGCAAAGCTATTAATTTACGAAAATGTTTTTAAATGGGATTCTTTTTGATGGGTATTAATTTACAATGTTTTTAAATGGAATACTTTTTGATGGGATTATATACTTGGCGCTCTTTTTGTACCTTTTTTAAAAAAGGAAATTTTGTGGGTAAGTAACTAACGCGACTCCTCATTTACAAAATCCTCTAACTTTATGATCTCTTAAAAAGAAAAGGAAAATGAATTGGTAATTTAGCTTGAAGTGGATTGACCTTCGCCGTACCCACGACGTTCTTCGATAATAGAGAAGAAAAACAAACCGCAATAATGAATACAAGTTAGCGAAATGGATGCTAGGGAACCGTCAATTTATACATATAATTTAACACCGTGTATTTGAATATTTAGCCAAAATTTCACGTCTTAATTCGCTCTCGCGAAGACGAAGTACGTATACAGGATGCCCCAAAATTACTGCACCTATCGATAAAGCTGTTATTACGCGAGCAGCCACTAGTAATTAATCGGGCAAACGTCCGATGTATCGAAGACGAACCGAAATATCAGATCCTCGAGGAAGAAATTCTCCTCAAAAGCGTCGTTGAAATTCAACAGTGAAATCTGAGCGTTAACATCCAATACTAGCAATCCCACCATTATAAAGCCATGTTTAAATGCTCGTTGGTAACGTATCTCACCAAAACATGTTGTAACTTTTCGAACACCCTGTATGCAGCTCAATATACATACAAAAAGCGCAGACAAAAGAGAAGTTGACTGTGCGTGTGTTTCGTTTGCGTCAAAGCCGACCCTGAGTCTGTCTCGTGACCGTTTCGAATTACGTTTTTACAACGTGGCAAAAGGCCGTTCAATTTTTTTTTATGGTCATCAGGTGTGACAGTGTGTTCCACCTGGTGCTACTTTGTTCTCAAATGAAACACAATGCATAACGATAATGACAAATTGAAGTAGACTATTGTGTGGCAAACAAGAAGTAAAGGACGTCCGCAGACATTTTTCAGGAGGAGAGGGGGGTGGCAACTTTGAGAAACGATCAAGCCGATAGACGATGATTAGTTGCTTGTTTGAACCAATTCTATAGAGCCAATTTAATTAAAATTTAAAAATTAAAAATAAAATAAAATTAAAATTAAAATGTTAAAATATACAACTGCCCCCCTCCCCCTCTCGCTGCGGACGCCCACGCAAAAAATACCTATCACATTTGAGCCGACTACCTACGAAAATTCAGTTAGAACTACGGAGAAAAAAAAAATTCTAAAGCGACGGTCCAAATTTCGCTGTGAAAGTGAAACGCTTTGAAGAATAAATCTATGTACGAGGCTATTTTAACATCAGTTTGAAAGGATCCCGTTGGAGGAAGAGAGAACCAATTTCTAGGTTTACGTGTGGTAGTAGATGAAAATTGTAATTTCACGATAGACAAAGAGCTAAAATATTCTCTGAAATATTAACCCTAGGGTTGGCGGAGACCTGGACTACGCGTTAAATACAGGGTTCATTTTGACCATAATATCATTCACATACAGGGTCAGCATTTTATCTTGCAACTTGCGCTCAGGCGAACAGGTAAAATGGCAACAGCGCCTCATTGACGCGTTCCACTACACCATGCACCGACCTGTCGTTCGGAAAGCTGACGGATCGCTGGACAGCAATGATGCCCGAGCTTTGAGAATTTTATGATGGTAACTTTCAAATTAACGTCGTAATTTGCTATTGGGAACTTCCCGGCCCAAGTAATCGAGCCGCGTGCTCCGCTTTTGTGATCGGTTTACCACTCACATTCCAGATTACTGTAACGAGGTTTGAAAACAATGTCGACTGGTCTCCTACCCGTCTAAATTTCAAAAAATTTAGCTACGACAAGGTTGAACGCGGCGCTACACCCCTGTACGAAGATATTTTTCGCCATTTGCTTTTAAAAGCCACAATAATGGCACATCGCTCCGAAAAATGACCGGGAAATTCCGAATAGCTCTTTGCGATGTTAATTTGAAAGAGACCATCCTAAAATTCTCAGAGCTCAGGCATCACTGCTATCCAGCGATCGCTGGCAGCTCTCCGAACGCCGGGCCGTTGCACGGCGTAGTGGAGTGCGTCCGTGAGGCGCTGTTGCCATTTTACCTGTTCGCGCTAGCGCGGGTTGCAAGATAAAATGCTGACCCTGTACGTCCCGCAATAAAATTTTATATTAGAAACTGATCTTGTAATCTAAAATCTTTGTCCCCTTCCAGAGGTAATACTAATAACAGGGGTATAATAATATCTACCTATACATGTAGTATAATTTTTAATATTGATACTGGATCCAAATGAACCCTGTTTCCACCAGACGAGGTTTGATTTTATAACAATTTCTTATAATCGTGTAGTATTCGCGCCTAAAGAACGTCAATACACTAGTTCCTTATAAATTTCCATTTATCAGAGCGTCAAAGACCAATTCTTTTGGAGTACCAAGAAACCGCTAGAATTTACCAAAGCCATAGAATCTCCTAGACGAACGCCTGATTTCTCCTTGCCGTTATCTCCAGTCCAGGCTAACCATCTCTTACTGCAGCAGACGGATTGAACGCGAAAAAAGGGAGAACTCCTATATAGGTATGTACCAAGAGCAACTTACCGTCTTTGAAGAGATGCAAGTGTCGTTTAGATAAAGATGATGCGTCTCCCATCTCCTGAGGAACTTGCTGGACAATATTTTCCTCACCAGGGTCTTTGAATGGTTGAGCAAGCACACCTGAATATCCCCTTCCTCGATTGGCTTGAACCGAGGTCCGACAGGTCCAGGACTGTGGCTGGAACTCGAGGATCCACTAGTGGGTGAGCACCCGGTGCTTTGTCTCTCCAAATTAGGACAAGATCTGGCAGCGGGCAGGCAGAACGAGGTATCCAAGCCTTCGGGCTTCAAAGTATCTATTCTGGAACATTTCTCGCTTCCAAACGAGCTGCACGCATCAGCTGACGGTGATTCGCCGTTCGATCTCAGGTTGCTGCCGGAGGACAACTGAGGGGAGCTGGTGCTGGTCATCTCCTGGCGCATTGACCCGCCATTGACGCAGAGAAAATTGTAATAGGGCACCGTGGACGAGGATAAGCCAGCCGTGGATGGTCCTGCGGGACTCAGAGGCAACGAGGACTCCTCTTCTGTCTCGGTTTCTGTCTCCTGATTGTACAGACGCTCCTTTTCAGACTCGCTAAAAGCGTTCTGCAGCGAAGGTATATCGTTCTCCGAGGCGGCAGTCACTCTACAGCTCCTCAGGCTATCATCAGCCTCCGCGGAGTCGATCAGAACCGACGGAGAGGACTTTGTGGATAGCGTCGCCGTGTCACCGATCTTGTAATCCTCCTGACGGTCTCTGGAGGATGCCGGAGACGCGGTTTCCATCGAATCGCTGGCTGGCGACGGTGACGTAGATAGGAAACAGGCCTCCCTGTTGCTGGAGTTGGATTCGGTAGACCTAAGACGAAGGAGTAGCTTCCTGCACCGCCTGTTGCTGAAAGGTCTCCTCTTCGGAGACGCCGACTTAGTGCTTTCATCGTTCTCTTCCAGAAGCTTCTTGTGATCGCTGGTCTCGCCCACCCCGTTCGAGATCACCGTGACCGAGTTAGGTGACACCAGAGAGTCCGAACCTGGCGACAGTGTTTCCGGGTCCAGGTAGTCCGCCTTGATGTCCGGAAGCGTCTCGGTGCTGCTGCAATCGGAGATCGATGGCTCCTGGTCGATGTACCTTATGGAGGATCCTGAACCCTCGCTGGTAGCCTCGGAGCCTCGTCTATCGCACTTGGATGGGGATGAATTGCTCGGCGGCAGTATCATGCTCATGGAGGATGTCTTCGATTTGCTAGAGGACAGGGGTGACACCAACACGCGGGAGGCGCGTGCAAATGGGCTTTGAAAGCAGAACATCCTACTGGTAATGGTCAAGCCTCCGGGGGTAGTCCTTTCTTCACCAGGCTACGTGTGTTCCTTCTGCTTCATGACGGTTACTATGGCATCCCAGTGGCCCAATTCCTTCTATTCAACGGTGGACAACTAACGGAATCGGGCAGAACGGCCAGTAACAGCAGCAACGTTGCGCGACAAAGACAGATTATTCTAAATTCCCTTTTCACTAGCCTGATTTCAATCGTCCCATTCCTGGATCCTCTCGACGCGAGTCAATCAAGCTCCGTTGAATCTCGCTCGACCTAGAAACGGTCGTTCGCCTCTCCCCATTCACGCAGACCGATTCAATGGACAACGGAGAGCAACGTTATAAAGAGCCTCCGCGCGCTGGGGCATTCTTACACGTCCGAAAGGTCAAATTTCACTGTTCAATTTTTTCTTCACGCGCTGCAGAGGATCGTGACACATTTTGGCACGGAATCACTCGCTCGTGGGCCGCCTCCAGCCGCCGCGGCGGGTGTCAATCCACACTTCCTACTGTCCGCGATGGAACGCTCGGATCAAGTGGATCTCCTTTCCACCGCACTTTTCCGCCTGAAAGAGACACGCTGCAAGTGTTCTGACCGTATTAGAGGGCCAATGGTCTTCACTTGGAGCTCGATGAAGCCTCGAACCCGTTGCTCCCGAGTCGATGAACGACCAAGCTGGAGAGAAGGAGAGGGAGAAGGGGAGAGAAAGAGGAAGACGTGACGCTGAAATGTCTGACACGATTATGAACGACCAGGTGGGGACGCTGGGGTGAAGGAAGGGAGAGGGCGTCGCGGCGCTCGGCGTCTCGCGACCGATCAATGACTGCTCGCGAGTTCGCGCGGAATTATCGCGTCTCCCTCTCCCTCTCTCTCTCTCTCTCTCTCTCTCTCTCTCTCTTTCTCCCTCCCCTCGCCCCCCCCCCCTCCACTTCAGCCTCGTTCGTTCGCGCGTTGACTGAACCCTGGCCGAGGAATTGAGAATAAATAAAATCGCCACGACGAAATTATACGTGATTCTTCCTTGCCTTCTTCCTGGGAACAAATAGAATGGGCAGAATTTTCCTGGCCGTTTCCGAGAGTTCGCTCGACGGGTTGCTATTTTTAATTCTTTTTTTTAGCGAGCAATAAAATTGATACAACCACAAGGTTCCCGAGGCAAGTGACAAAATTTAAAAGAATTGGCCGATCATTTGTTGCGACAAGGAAACGACAGTTTTAATGGAACCTTACAGAATTTGCGAAGCGCCCGCGCGCAAAGATGCTTTTCTTATCTGCGATACATCAAGTTTAGGGAACGAAAGTATCCTCCAAAAACGAAAATGAACTTATATTATTCGTAGCTACTTAGTCTAATATTTTATGATTTTTAAAAAAGAAAAATATTTCATAAGTTTCGAAAATTTATACGTACGGATCTCTGAAGAAAATTCAAACACTAATTACAAACGGACTGTCATTATTACTTCCACAAACAACACCAGAATCACAACATTTGATCCATCCACAAATAAACTGCCGCATAGGCGGACAAAAAATTGAAACTAAACAGGCAGCTCAACTATATCACATTGCCTTCGAACAGAAACCGTCATCGTTGGGTTGTTCGTCTTAATGTTTACACTATTACGCCATGAGAAATATCGATAATCTCCCCTTATTTACATTTCAACGTCTAGAGAGATAGCGATCCAAGATATCACTATCGAGTGATATTGATTTTAATCCAGTCGCATCGAGTCGGAACGAACTCTTCTTGATCGCACACGGTTAACGCTTACTCGCCGTTTCTGAATCATTGACACCGGCAACCTCGTGACGACTCCACGTGTGTCGGGTCGTATGATGCGGTTGACTGTCGTATTCGCATTACGTCAAATCTGGCTCGTGATGGCGAGCCCGCGTGGCTCTACGTAACGAAAATCGACGTAAATACGCCTTCGTCCCAATCGGGGAATAACTCAGGGAAACTTAAGATTGGAGGGGGGGGGGGGCGTTGAAGCTACATCAAGAATTTAATAATACAAGAAATTGAATTTAGTTAAGTAGCTTCAATCATTCCAGGTAGACCCTGATATTTGCGTATAGGTTGCTTTAATTATTCGAGGTAGATATCGATAACTGTTTAATGAATTTAATTAATTTCAATAAACACGCATCAATCCGAAGATTGGGCAGTGGACAGTATTAAGAGGCTCCAGTAAATCTGACCGATCACTGGATCGTATCATTTTCTCTTAAAGAAGAAAATACGGATTATCCCGCTTCGTTCATTAATCCTGATTAACTTTGGTCAATGGACGCGCGAATCGACAGGTCGCTGAAGAAGGGAGAAATGATAAATGTACACTGACGCTATCAGTCTTCCCTAATGTTGAATGACGTACTTGTTCGGTGAAACTCGAGTTCCCCTTGTTCAAGTTATGTATTATTATTTTCGAAGCTCGAAAAAAAATGTCTTTTTATACTTATATCAGTCTTTAAATACTCCGCCAGTTCCTATAGTTTCAGACAAAGTGGTTCAGACTATGAGACACTTGTATTCATCAGTATTAATATTTCTTTGAACTTGTATTATAAGGAACATTTTTTCGTAAAGAGAATTCTACAAATGATTATTAAAATATTATGTAGAGAATGGTAAATTTATCCTATGGCGACTGATAAGAAGGGCAAAGTGTATAAATCTAAATGTTAGAAATAGACAAACAGACAAATAAATATAATTCCAAATATTTTTTTTGTTTAATTGTATTTTCTGTTCGAGAATGAAATATTATTTATTTAAGAAAGAAAATTTAAGTCTTTACAAACTAATTACTTTGAGAAGTGTAGCTGAACTAATAGTGTTTAGATTAAATGTTGCAAAGCATTGAATAGCCATATTGAAAAAAATTGTAAAAGAAAAACACTATAAATAAACTATGAAATTAAAACTAACGATATTAAGTTGTGAAATATAACTTAATTAAATAACCACATTTAATGTTGTATGCTATTTTCTCAGTATGGTGACTTGTTAATTGTTTTTCGTCTCGTTAATGTATACAGAACTTATGCTTTTTGTTTTTAATATATAAATATTTTTCAATAATCAATTGTCAACTATACTTTATTCGATTAGATAGTTATTTCCAAAACAATTGTCTGAAAGCTCCAAATTAAAAAAAAAATCATACCATTGCTACTTTTAATCGCATCGAACGCGAAATATTTTGATCAATTTGATCAATCGTTTACAATTATGTAAACGCTTTGAATGCAAAAAACAATTATATTATAAATGTCATTGTGTAACTTTGTTTGAAGTGCAGAACGTAAAACATACGCACCATGGATGTACATGTCCAGTAGCACAATCCAGCACACGAATATAAAAATAAATAACACTTGTATCCTTTTGGCAAACTCCCTCGACACTTCCCGAAATCGTAACAATCGAACCGTTCGCGTTCATACCACGGTCACGACTGAAACACCATGCCCGATAATAACACTCGAGTTGCCTTTCAGTAACTGTAAGATATCGCATCCAAGGTTACGCTCGATGCTGTTCTTCCTCGCGAAAATTGCCACAGCTTGAAATCTTCAATAATCATCATCTTTCTATTCTCCAATAACCAGCAGGCCATTTAAGCACCGCCGTTCAATTTGGATATTTTTGATTTTGTATACGTTCGAAAGTTTTATAGCCATTTATAATTAGCTAATTTTCTTTGACGTAGGAAGGAAAAGAACCGTGAACTCTCACTGAAAATGTTAGTACGATGCGTCGTAAATAAAATATATATTTTTTATTATATGCTTGTTCATAGAGGAATGACTTAAATCCATTCGATGTTCAAATACTGCATTTTATGCGGTACAAGAAATATGTGTGTAAAAATATTTTGTGACGTATCTCGGTATCGCAACTGTTCTTATATCACGAAAACAGAATATGTAAATAACTGGCCTGTGCCTCAGAGCTCTTAGTTAAACATTCGCGTATATCATAACGTACCGTCGTTTCTTTGATTATATTTCCTTCCGCTTGGTCAGTTAGGATTGTTTTTTGCCCGCAGCCATCCAATTTTCTATTTCCTCCACTCTGAAATAAAAATCGTGCATTCGTGCCCAGAGAGATTTTCAAAATTCAGGAAAATGAATATCAGCTTGTACTGTTTCAATCAAATGCCAATAAAGAATAAGTAATTAAAGAGAACTTAGTTTAATAGAAATAAGATTATTAATTCTTCTCGTATGTCTAATATACTTTCCCAAATGCAGTAATTTATTACAATTCAAAAATGCTATTTGAGTATCAGTAACATTTTAGGCACAAGTGACTGTTAACTACATTTTGAATTAAATTTTTTTATACTTACGTGCGAGGCACCTCTGTCAGATTTCTTACGCCAGTTTCTGTTACCAGAACATCATCTTCTATCCTAACACCACCCCAGCCATGGAATCTCTTTAGCTCTTCGGCGACAATGAATTTCGATTGCTCCGGATTGTTTAAAGCAGCTTGTAACAACTAGCATGTATCAATTAATTTTCTCGAGTTAGTTTCATTTATTTAACAAGAGTTGAATTAAACTCATATGTAATTCTAACATTAATATAATCGTATTTGAATTCAAAGATCGTTTCCTTAAATAATTAATGTTGCTAAAACTTCTGCATGTTGTACAATTTTTACACGCGTGCATTATTAGATTTGGCATCATCAACACTCCAATTACAGTGTTTCCACTTACACAATCAATAAAGTAGCAACCTGGTTCGATCGTCAAGACCATTCCAGATCGTAAAACACGACTGGTTCTCAGTTTTCTTAGCCCAGGAGCTGAAGAACGTTCAGGATGCCCTGACAGGTAGCCACCTACGTCATGGACATCCAATCCCATAAGATGCCCGAGGCCATGCGGCTGGAAGATTTCATTTAACCCTGCCTTCATCATATCTTCGACATCGCCCACTAATAGACCACCACTCTTCAGCGATGCCAACATAGTTCTATTCGCTAAAAGGTGCATGTCTGTCCAAGTGACATTCGGTTTCACAGCATTCATCACTGCATCACGAGCAGCAAGCACTGCATTGTATACCATTTTCTGGTCTGCTGTGAACTTTCCATTAGCTGGAAAGCTGCATGTTATGTCAGCTGCATATCCACAGTAGTTTCCCCCCATATCGAAGAGGCTTGCATGACACAAAGAAATATTGGCTTTCAATAAAAATCTCTCCCACTAAATAAACGGCAAGAACAAAATCTTAATTTCGCAATTATACGCTCGCATAATGGTCTTTCTAGACGCATTCGGTATATTTTCAATCTTTCCTACCCTACTTTATGCACAAAGACATCTGGAAGAAACATCAAAACTCACCACATATCACCATCTTGTATTACTCGATTGTTAGGCGCACCAGCATGTCCATAATGAAGAATGGATGCATTGTGCCCAGTCCCACAAATACAAGTATATGATACGTGTCTGCAACCTCCCTGAGAGTACACGTAATGCATGAAAGCTGCTTCCGCTTGAAATTCTGCGAATCCTGGCTTTACCAAGTGCATAATAGATTTGTGAGCGTCCGAGCTTATCTTTATCACATATTCCAACACCTTGATTTCTTCTGGAGATTTTATAACTCGACTATAAAGAAGAAATAGATAAACAGTAAAGTTGATTCAATACTGAATGTACAATCATAGCATAAAATAATAAAGAATAAGGTATAGAAGAAATATTAAAAGTATAAAATGTATAGTCTTCGTAAAAATGTATGAATAAATAACTCTTAATTGATTTTCACCACTATCTTAAAAGAAATTATTCAGCTGTCGTCTACAAAGAATTTTATTTCATACATCGTGCAATATATCTTAGTCAGATTATTTTAACAATTTCTATTAAAGATAGATACGTCACAACGAGTCCTCCGCGGAATTTAAGCTTTCCAACAAATACGACGATAATTTATTAGATTGACTCCAGAGTTCCTGCAGTATTATGTAGTCCAGGGCCATAACTCGAAAACCTAACTTTCTGATATGCCGTTTCTTCATTATCTGAGGTCCTATCAAGTGACGTGTATTTTTGCAATAATACTCCGGTAAGTAAATGAAAACCGCGGTATTGATATTCTTTTCCTGTCCTAAACTCAGATGGAAGACCGGAGATGACACCATGTACGGATGTATTAAAATATCAAGTATATAGAAATTTATAACTGGCAGTCGATTGAGGATCACATTTTTACTTAATTTATGTTCTCCTCCTACCAAAGACGCTAACGGTTGATATATCATATTGACTGTTCTTCTAATTCGTGCATCTAAGAACAGTGGCTTTTCTATCCTGCCCGAAGACAAATGCAAATCTTGATAACTGTCGCACTCCAAAGACATAGTAGCATCCAATAATTTCAATTTGTTCTTTATACGATTAAAGAAAACAGAATGGTTTCTCAAGTGAATTTTATGGAGCAACTGCGAGATAAATATTTTATCGAAAAATTTCACAGGATACTTTTCCAAATACGTGCAAGAAAGAAGGATATCCAGAGCATCGTCCAGCTTCAAATCATGAAATTTTACCGATAATACATCGTCAAAAGTTTCCCAAAATTTTATAGAATTTGGTGGTTGTACGTATAGTACTCCAAACGGCGTAAGAATGGATGGCAGTAAAGAAGTCGGTATATCAGTGCCATGTTTTATAAAATATTCCCCGCATTCCGATAAAATGCATTCGTTTCTGATTTGCAAATTCTTGCAATAATTCATAATCGTCGCTATTAAGTTCGAATCTTCAATTTCCGGTGCTTTAGATTTCAGATATTCCTCTAACGTGCTTTCAATCCTTATGTCGATGTAGTCTTTCGCATTTAAACTGCATATAAAATTAATTAAGTCTCTTTCACTGGATGCATGCATATTTATACTCGCCCATTTGCTGGCATTGGTTAAGCACTTCATCGCGGAAACATCCTCGTAAAAGCAATCTAGTATTTCCGCGATTTGCGAGCCTGTTAATTTCAAGCAATGATCGGAAAGCTTCCTTTCAAGAATAAGCTTGACCATGTTTTTGCTCTGATTAAAGTATTTTAACATTTTGAATAACGCTACCAATGTATGGGCATTAATCTCTTGCTCTTTCAGCAAAATGCCAACCCATAAAGTATCTACCGACCTTCGATACTTAGGGTCCTTGTAAACTGACAAAATTTTTATCACATTTATCAACTGAGCGGGTGTAAACTTTCCATCCGTAGCTCGGCTTAGAGCCTCGTCGCACATCCAATCTCTATATATATTTCTAGGAGGGCTGACTCTGTCTTTCTTCAGCGCGATCAGGCCTTGAAGTATCATTTCACTGTCGTTACTATTAATAATTAATTTCACTAACTGCTTTATTATGATATCTCTAGCAGCAATGTCGACTTCCAATGGTCTATTTCTTTGCATTTTGTTAGACTTTTGTTTACACCAGTTGTTCTCTAATTCGATAACTTTTTTTAGCCCTTCTAAAGCTACCCTACAATTTATTTCGTGCGTGACCTTGTTTTCTAACAATGAATTCACGCCATCAGCTGTGTTAAGCGATTGCAATTCTCGTAAAGCTTCGTCTATATCAGAATCTTTAAGGGTCTCAAGATCGGAGCAAAACAGTATCGCTGTTCCCTCATCCGTCTCAATGTCTATTCTCCTATTCAATGCTTCACCTTTCGCTTTGCCGTTACTTTGGGATTTTGAAACAGTTTTGGCATTAAATGTCAGCTGATCCTTCTTAGTCGTATCGGGCATCTTGTAGCCATTATCGACAAGAGGCGCACTTCCGTTCTCTTTACCGTTACATATCACTTCGACATTATTGATTTTTCTCACAATCAGAGGCACTTCCTGTATTTCCAGTCCTTCCTGTACAAGAATGCTAGTCTGCGCCAAAATCTGTTGCCCGGTGCATCGCTTACGATTCGGTTCATAGCACAGTTCCTTGAATTTAGAGATTAAAAGGGATGGCTGCTTATGCATACGCGTTAGAAATTTCGTCCATACGTGACCAGCTAGTATCATTTGCATAGATGTAACGTAGCTTCCTCGGTTGTAAAGCCAGAAGATCAAACAGCATAGAATAACTTTCATGAGTTAACGTTTACATTTATTTATTAAATCTTAAAACTGACTTTTTAAACACTTCCAATTTCACAAATGAATTTAACCATTATCGGATCATTATTAAAATAACTTCGGGCAAATAGCTCTTGACAAACGTATAGAAGGAAGTTTCACCTAATGGAAATAAATTGCAACGCAAAATATCGATACAACCGACCGTCAATTGCCCGATCGCCCCATCGATGCATACACGTTGAGATATGTATTGATATATATAGATCGCGATACAATGCTTTCGTTTCTCGAATTTTTTCCTGGTAATATTCTTAAGTTCCAAACTTCTAACACTGTAGATATTTGTATCAGTTGCACGTTCCAGGTATCGACGTTTCGGTACATTGATACAGACGATACCAGCTAATACCGGGATACCGATACCGAGGAGATTGTTAAATACACGTTGAGATTTGTATCACGATACTGATACTTGCAAAATGTATCGATACAGATCTCAACGTGTATGGACTCCTTAAGACGTTAGTAAACCAAAGTAAGTACATACATAAGTAGGTACATATGATTGAACAATTTGGAGCAAATTCCACTTATGCCTAAACCGCCCGCGCATTCGCAATGTGTAATGATAATTGATAAGTTCACAAATTAATCGAAACCTACTAACAAACGTGCAATGGAAAATTTTATCCCTCCAATACTTTCTTCATAAAATTCTTTCTAGAAACTTTTGCTGTTTTCTCATACATAAGCCTGTATATTCTGATAAGTGACCATTTACACATGATTTTCGAAATTTGGAAACAACTTTTTAAACAACCAGTCCAAAGCTTTATACGTAATAAATAGTTTTATAATACTTACCACTCACATATTTCTGGATACAAAACCTTGTTGTCCACTTTGAATCTACGGAACGATACAAGATAAGCAACATGCCAATGTAGGATGGGAAGAATACAATAGGAATAATTACTACTTACTGACTAATACCATCGAAAGTTGCCTCTTGCGTTTGCAAGCCACTGTCGCTGTTTTGACCGTACTATAAATTAACAAATGATGTGATGAAAATAAAATAAAGTAGGAATATTTCTGCAAAATTCAGACAAATTACTTCTGAGGGAAAAATTACCAAAGTAAGAAGAACAGCGGCCTCCTTTTTCTTTAAAACCTGAGCTATCTCATCCGTATAATAAGTTTCGTGTACTGCGTATCGCTTTTGAAAATCCTCTAAACTGTGCAGTTTTCCTTCCCAAATCGCATATTCTGCTGGCAATCGTGGTACGAACAACACTGATGTTCCTGTTGATATATCGATAGCGCCGTAACACCCAGGTTCTTCAACGCCGAAGCACCATTGGAAAAATGATTCCTAATAATACAGTTATATAAAAAAGAATCCCCCCTTCCTATCAGTGCAGTACAAAGCGGGAAAGTTACTTACCTGCCTAAATGGCCAATTTATATCTGTGTCGTTGAACGAAATTTCTACTCCTCCTTGAAGGATAACAAAACAGCCTGCTGCTGGAACTTCTGATTTCGATTTAATACGCGCAACTAATCGTTTACGATTATTTTGAAAAAGCGACATAGGTACCTTCAGGGTATGGTCACCCCTTTGGAAGTGAGACTCCAATGAGTTTCTGAAAGAAATATTTAAAAATTTATTGGGCTGCAATTGATGAATTAAAATTATAGAAAACGTAGATATGGAATTTTAGACAAAGGAGATAATTCGGACAATTTAATTAACCAAAGCAGGAAAAACATTTTTAGATATAGGAGAATATCAATACCGATAATCGGTAATGTTATCTATATATGTCAGCGACATATACAGTTGATAAAACAGTATCACGTGATAATTAATGTTAATAAGAACGACAATTCATATTTGATCCACTTAAATTGGCAAATTGAGTTAAAATTATCATTAACATTTCATTATTTGCTTCACAATTCCAGTTCTATTTAGAAAACATCGGCATTGTCCACGATAACTTTGTTATAGTTGTCATTAAGTAATACAATGTTCTGTCATTTATAAAAAAAATAATATTAACTGCGGAGAAAAATATTTAGAATAAAATTATCTGCAAACATGAAGCCTGAATAGGTATAAACAAAAATGAAGGAATTTGCGGTTTTTCACATAACCTCAAAATTTAATGAAAACCAATAGCAGCAAAAAGTTGTTGAGCAGTGCACTAATAGTCGTAAAGTCAATAAAGTATCGCTCATATTCTAACTGTTGAGTTTGACATTTTAACAATAAAACTATAATATAATAACGTTTTAATACAAAGGAACACGAATGAATTGGAAAGGAATAAAGGATTGAAGGAAAATGAAAATAATAAAATGTTTAATAAATTCTTTAACATCAGTACAGTAATTATATTTATGCTTAGCGACAATCAAAAGTAGAGTCAGCAAAATTTTTCATACATACAGGTGTGTGGCTTCCGCCATGTTGTTTTCTGTCATTCGTCGATTCGTTTGTAGTTCGTATGTACTTATTAATATTTATGTAGTAGCAATATCACTGACTACGCAGTCAACAATTTGTATGATATGCAAATTCAAAAATTGTCTTAATAGGTACACGTGAGACCGTATACTACGCGAACACTTAATTCACATTTCGACTTTATTACCTCTTATCTGTCACTCACTGATAGCTTAACCGGTCACGTGATGAATTCCAGCCAGTGACGAGATTCCGGGCGGGTTTTCTCGCGCCTGCGCGACTTTTGCAGTACCGTATCTATGTTAGGAGGGGGGGGGGGGGGCAAGTAATGCGTGCAAGGATCGTGACGAGCTTACATTGATAGAGGGGGTCACACCTATAGGGCTTACAGTTATTTAAGTACTTTTCCTTTCCCGGTGCCTCCCCCCCCAAATGGGCATATCATAACAATTTTTGAAAAATTATTGCTGGGTGATCACGTTACCTTATTTTATCGAAACTTGTACTATACTGATGCCAAAATCGCCGCGCCTGCGCGAGGAAACCCGTCCGAGATCCCATCACTGATTCCAGCTAACCAAGAACTTAACACTCTTCACAGCTTCGTTTAACAGAGGAACAGAATTATTACATAGATCTTTATCGTGCTATAGGTACCTATTATGAAATTTACAAGTTAATGCAAATGAATTTATTTCACTAGGAAATTTTGGAGGTTAGCTAAATCGCCGTTAGTAAACACGTACGAGAGACACATCCGAACCATTATGCCCACTACTGATAATAATGTATTTAAGTAGTATATGATAAAGGACTTAACAGTTCTTTTCTCAAATTTAACCATGAAGTTTGATTATTCGATATCACACACGATTTGTACTTAACGTCTGAAATAAATAATAACTGTTGTCGGTAAAACATTCTCAGAAAAGTCCAAGGAACGAACATTTCATTCATTCTTTTACTAAATAGGTAGTTATGAAATAGATTTTCCATTAAGGCATAAATACTCTTTCACTAAAATAATTAATGAATTCTATTTAGGTTTTGAATATTTAGTAACAATACTTTTCGTTTTTTATACAACTAGGTTGCGCGTTTTACTACTTCAAAATGTTAATTTACGGCCAAGGTTGGTCTCTGTTGTTAAACAAGTATGAGTTACTTACACACATCGTTAATTGCGTTCGAAAACAGCCTAAGTATATACTGGTAATGATTCTCTCGCGAAATACTATGTATTTTCGAGGTCATGTCAATGAGTTGTCGTAGGTAACGTAATCGATAACATATATGCGTATGTGTCACCATTTACGACAACATAACAAGACAATTTTAACTCTGGCTATTTATACGCGTGCGCATGATTTACGTATATTCAAATCTCCGTTATCATTTATGCCTATGCGATGACGTAAGCGTTTTAATCGAGCCACGCTCATCATTTGAAGCGTCAAGAATTATCTATTGTGATTTTTCTCTTTAATTCTATCGAGACGATATGACTCAAGGTTTCCCAATACGATCTGCGATAAATCAACGAACATATCATTGCAAGTATATTACGATACACACAGAACATTAATTTTTATCTCTAACCTTTTTTTAATTAGCCAATACCTTTTGTTACGCGCACTAACAATCGATAATCAATTGATCGTTGTAGTACGTTTGATTATTTATTTATTATCGTATTTCATGATTCACGAACTGTTTTTTTCCAAGGACCAGTTCTACTTCTTATTGAACTTAGAAATACCTACAATTCTTTAATTTCTCTACTAAATCGAAGCTAATTGAATTATTTTCTTAAAGTATCTTCATATTTTCAATCACAAAAATACAGAAAGTATTGCTTTCCGTTCGCAATGGCTAGTAAAATATGTACTATCGACATTAAAATTTCGAAGCTCAAATATTTACACAGGAAAGAAATTAATATTTTCTACGTACCGAAGTTACTACACACTAGACGGTTCGTGGTAGAAAATATAATCCTTCATCAACAAATCTCTACGAACTAGGGAAGCACGAAAACTTCCTTAGATAAACTTTTCAACTTCTTTATTCATAATTCAGATTTCACCGTATAACGAATCCAATCATCGTAACGAGGTATAACTTCCTTCATTTACACTATATAACGGTCCTTTAAGACAAATCTCTTTCTCTCGTTGTCCCTACGCAGTATTTGCGCCTTTGCGCAGGCGTGGTTACACAGCATCGAAAAAAGAAATGCATTTGATTCATCCATTCATCTATTCGTGATCGATGCATTCACTGGGACCATGATTCGATTCAACGGTTTCGCAGCAGGTGCACGACGCGTTAACTGATATCGTGCGCGAACAAGACACGCGCGTGCCTCGACGCCCGATTTTCGTACCTACGGATACCACCGCTGCAAAAAAAAAAATCAATTACGCGCCACTTCCACTTCCGTAAATGAATCACGCGATAACCGGCTTAACAAGTCGGACGGGCATGTGCACACAATTGTATATACAACAAATTTACAAGACGCCGTACTGCGCTCGATACGTCGCTAACGATCGATAGCAATAAGTATATGTATAACTAAATGTACTAAATAGATGCGGGGCGAACGGTAGAGCTGCGCGTCCGTCGTGACGAATTCTCGGCCCCTCGACGAACGTCTAGCTAAATACTTCGGTGGTTACTGAACGTAATCGAAATATGCAATACAATCAACGAATAACGTTGTTTGCGAACTGAAAAAAATGAGATCACTATCCTTCGATTCCGCACGCGAACGTGCCCTAATTCGTTGATCGATCCTCAAACGATTCCCTTATTATTTATCTAATAGTAACTGGACCATAAGCCCGAGCATCTCGCATGAAAATTCTTTACTATTACCCTATAGGATACTTTTCGTTTATACGCGTGTCTGCTGTCATTAATCGCGTCGTTACAGTACTAAAGACCATGTAAAAGAGGTTACAACAGAAGTAAACGAATGAATTTACATAGGCGTAGTCACTTGCAGATTGCTGTTCTCGAATTGATCGCATAATCTGAAGAGTGGTCAAGGTGATGGAGACGGTGAAGACCACGAAGCGCTCGACCGAATTCCGTCACTGACCGTTAGAAATTTTTTGTCTGTTACCCTCAACGCGAGCAGCACTCAGGAACTCTTTCTATTCGACGAAGCACGACCTCGTGGGTCGGGGGAACGATGAATGTCGGTTATGTAAATCGAGTCAGAACGCTCGAATCGAGGCGGCCATCATGGGTCTTCCACGTAAGCCGGCGATCATAGCCGAGGACACCCGAAGCCGCCACGAATCACCCACACACGCTCGCACACGCACACAACACTCGCAAACACACACATACATACTATATTTACAAACACGGCCATGTAAGGCGAGTTCTCCGGCTAATTATGTTCACCTCGTTGTACTTTCTTTCGATGCGAGCCCGCGTTTTCGCCTGACGACACATCGAAAGATGATCGAGGAAAAGAACGCTGAAAGTTTCGACCCTGATTCGGGGATTTCTCTCACACTAGCAAAGCCGTCGTGACACAACACAGTCTCACAGCTCGAGCGGCTCGTACACGGGCGGCAATTGTTCGTCCTCCGAATCGTAAATGTACGGTTTCCTTCTGTAGACGGTAGACTGTTCGTCGTCCTCTTCCTCCACTTCGGAGCTTTCTAGTTCGTCGAGGTTCGCTTGTAGTCTCTTCACAGCCTCCTTGATCAGGCCACCCTCTCTCAGCAGTTCTTGCAGAAGCTCAAAGGGGTCGTCCTCCCTCGCTGTGGGCCTCTTGTGATTGTGGGCCATGTGATGACGGTGATCGTGAGCCCCGGTGCTCCTTGTGCCGCACACCTCGCAGCCGTTCGGGTCTGCCCACGACCTCGATGGCACTTTATAGGGCGATGGTCGATTTTTGTGGCTGACGCTCGACTTGGCCTTCAGGCTCGACAACCGTAAGTTCTCTTTAATTTGAGAGACGAGCAGGTCCACGTCGCGGGAGAAGTAGTCCTGCATCGTGTCTGGCATCACCTCGATCAAGTACGTGGTCTCCTCGGCACTCGGCATGTTGTGCGAACGAAAGGACAATGGCACGGACGTGTTTACACCTCCGCGTCCGCGATACGGGCAGGCCAACGTGCTATGTATTGCCTTCTCCTTCTCTCGCCACCTCTTCCTCCTTGTATCTGTCCCTTTCTCAACGTTTCTCGGTATACACAAAAGCGACAGGTAACTAGGACTGATCGACCGGCGCGCCGTATGCTTTAATGTTTACGAGCATATTTAGAAACGTATACGTGTGTAAACATAGATGGCTCGACTGCCAGCCTCGTAATCACCTAGAGCAGCACGCGTGATTCATTGGGTAAATACGCGCGATGTATCCTACCCCCCTTCCCCCCTCCAGCGAGACTCTCCTTCTCCGGAGCCTTGTTGACGATCGTCAAACTTTTACTGGCGCTCCGCTTTTGAGAAATTGAATGAATAACCACTCTCGCCAACGTGCGCGCGCACATATATACACAGTACACACACACACACACACACACAGGCGATCGTCTTGTTTCCAGTTCGCCTGATGCACCACTTTGTTTCACCTCCGCTTTCGATTGTAATTAATCGGAATAGCGTCGCTGTTTCAGTCTAAACGCACGTTGCACAACAACACAGGCTTTGACGCAATGCTCGGCCCCGGCTTCGCGGCGTGTACACGACGAAGAATCGCGTGGAATAAAACACGCTCGCGGCTGTTTCGAGGAACACTGAGCGGGCACGGCTCGTGGGAAGAGTAAAAAGTTCCTTCTTTGTACACAGAGGAGTAGAAGACAACAAAGCAACGTTCGTACGCCCAAAGCGAGCGACCGCTCGTTCGCCAGCCACGAACCTTCTACTCTCTTATTATTGTTTTGGTTCTGCGGCGCATGCGCACTTTCCCCCACGCTCGTGTAAACAAACCGTTAACTCGTGAGCTCTAGCGAATCGATAATACCCTATGCCACTTCCTCGTTCCACGTTGTCTTCTACCCCCCACCGACGTAAAGCCTTATGTCCATACAAAACAACTTTATCGCGATTCGCGTAGCGTGTCATTCGATTTGAAAAATGATTCACTCGCGTACGTTTATAGTTGCCCCTCCCTCTCCCCCTCCTCCCCTGGCCATCGCACATGAATTTAAGTTTTGAAATTGATCGTGTTTGAACGAAATATGTGGATCAGTGGCGGCAGAGGGGCGGGAGGGAGGGATTGCAGGGTGCAAAGGGAGGGAGAGGCTGCAATGCACGGATCAAGGTTACACTCGAGCCTGTGTTAACCTACTACGTTATCCTTTGCCAAGTTTATTGTGCGTGCGCACGCACAACTCCCGATTGCCCAGTCACGGTGTTGCATGTATGTTACCCGTACATTTATCTGCAGCTAACTAATCATTCATTAGCCTAATCTAATCCGTACAGTGCAACGGAACCTGTTGTGCGCCCGGCCGTTTCGACAGCCTTCTATCGGTTGGGAATTACGAAATTTCTAGGAAGGATTGCATTCGTTGCATCACCACGGCGAACGTGGACTATTGTATATGAATAATCATTCATGCTATTAACAATCGAGTTATATATAGAGATATTTTAGGATAAACTTACCCAGCTTGTTGGCGTACGCAGCACAATTACATAATTCCATATGTTTGTACAACTGTTGTTCTTGTTGCAATAATAACCGAGTACACAAAGTTTATTCAAATATATTGATAAGAATCACGCCCGAATTGCAATACAGCATCCGTTAAAAGTAGTATTCGATTCCACTGACAAATGCTATTTCAGTAAACAATAATCTAACCTCACTTTTCATGAAACTGATAACCAAGTGAAATTCGTAGAAACGTATTCTTAAACAATATTGTCCACGTGAAATTAGATTGTACTTCCGAGTAATAAACAATTACAATTACATTCGATTTTGTTTTTAAAAATACACGTCTGAATCAATTGTTGTGTTATGCATTTTGTTTTAAAGAAATAATTAACATTAAGGTATACGTAAGTAAATACCCCCAAAACGGGTTTAAGTATTGTAATCCTAAATATGTACATAAACCACTAAAATAAAATAATATAGCGATCTCTATTCGTCTGTATTTTTCTTATACAGCTTTCTTGTATAATTTTTAACAATTCAAGGTACAATCCATCGTATAGTATAAATTTCTATAAATAGTATCGTGTTTCTACATTTTTATGCTCCAAATTCTTTTCTTCCTTTGTTTCTTTTTTAATGAAATTCTAGATTCTAGTGTCTCTACTAGATTCATCCAGAGAGCGCCAGCGGCGATTTTCCAGAAATCAGCTGTTCCCCATTGGAATATTTGTACGTAGCATGCGGTTTTGTTCTCGTAGAAGTGTTTTCAGCTGAAAGATTGTCACGCGACGAATTTGCACGATCGAAACAAACGAAGACCGAATTAACGCGACTTATCGTGACAACTATGTTCGGTCGTGTATTTATGTCAAATTATCGTAATATATCGGTAGGTACCAAACACGTTTTCGCATGGACACGTGTTTATGTATAGTAATCGAGGAAATTTTATGATACGTACAATTTTCCCGCTAACATGCCGATGCCGCCTTGTAAAACGTCCTTTGCCCTCACTATTTAAAATTGAGCAAAACCATTTAAAATCAAACACACCGTTCGAGATATACCAAACCACTTAGAATCGAATCAATGAATGATAGCTATCAAGGATGCGAAAGATGAATAAAATGAAAGTTTTACAGCTTCTGTCGAGGGTGTGGAATGGACCTAGCGGTGTGCTGGCTGGCAAACAGGCTGAACAGAAAATGACATCGATTTTGAGGAACAAGTTTCCCAATGCTAAGCTTATCGAAGTGAGCGATGTCTCAGGTAAGGAATTAACAGACCTTTGCGCGTAAAGAACGAAGTGTTCGTTACGCGTATTTCTTTTAACAAAATAACTTTTAGGAGGATGCGGCGCAATGTTTGAAATAAATGTAGTTGCCCCTGAATTCAAAGGATTAAACACTATCAAGCAACATCGTATGATTAACGAAGTAAGAAACATTAATTGCGAATGTCTGATATTCACTTGAGATTTTATCATCGCTGCGTGTTTGCAGGCACTCAAAGAAGAGATCAAAGATATGCATGGATTACGGATATACACGAGTATTCCTGAACCCTAACAGTTCTAAACTCGTGGAATCATTTCTTATATATACATATAGTTGTACATTTAAACTGTACAAAGTTTTGTAAATTTTGCATATACATACATACACATCCATATAATTTAAACACTTGTTATAGAAATGCCAAATACAGGTACTGAGAAAGGAAATTTTGAATAGTTTATTATTTTTTAATTGGTTTGAAGAGAAAAGTGTTTACAGCAATGTTGCTATGTTTTTTCAACTTAAAAATGTAATACTTTTCGAACTCGCTACCAGAGGGCCCCAAAGAGCATTTATCGCATAATTCACGCATGTTCACGTAACGCTTCAGCAGCGCATAATTTCTAAAGAAATTCGTTCGTATCTACATACGTGTTTGAATGCTAGGTCATTCAGTCAGATAAACCTTAATGACAATGACCTTAAAGATGATTAAATATAGATCCCTCTTATTTTCGTTCCTTCCCTGCGTTTAACCAGATGGTTATTACCTAGATAAGTAAGCAAGTCGTTCAAATAAAGGATCAAACGAATAGCAATTTACTTTACCCTTTCCGACCTTTACTTTCAAGGTTTCGAATGGCCCAAGTCGGACCCAAGTTGTTTTCGTATCTTTCGTTTGATGTTTTGAAAATTTTATCTAGATTATCTTTAATGTCCGTTTCTCTATCGTAACAAATAAATTTCTTGGGCGACATCGCGCGGCTCGAATAGACAATTTGATTATTGATAATTATGAAACATTCCGTTGTGTATATATTCTATATGAAACGAAATATCTGTCGAAGGGGTGGAGATACATATTGCCTCATCGAAACAATAAATACAGTATATTTCCTTCCTAAATTGACCTTTGGCCCAACTGTCAAATCGTAGACGTATACTGCTGATAAATCCCTTCTTTATACTCGCACGAAAGCATTGATCCAAGATAGAAACGAAACGGATTGTTAGTCAGAAATAACCGTTCGTTCCGTAATTTTGTTGGACATGAATTGCTTAACTGGGGAAACCGACCGACTTATTAACAATGACATGCTATTATGCACTGCTCCGAATCCCTCATCTTTTCGTGCTCGTCAAACTGCTCGATCAGGTATATCAGTGTTTACTATTTTGTGATAATTTCTAATTTCTCTTTGAGCATACAATTAAGCCGGGAATCCACCGGGAAGCTAAGCTAAGCTATGCTATGCGATGCTATATTGATGCTATACTGTATTGAAGCTAATTTTTTTAAAATGTAGCATGGCATACTTTCCTTTGTATTTATATACAAAGGAATATAATTTCTAACGTAACAAAACTTCCGTGGTCCAAAATTTCAAGAAGCAAAGCGTAATGGATATTCTTTCTCTACAATGTTCGCAGGAACTGGTGCCTTAAGTACGATCTTCTTGATTGTCAATGCCACCTTAGGAGCAGGCGTTTTAAATTTTCCCCAAGCTTTCGACAAGGCTGGAGGAATAGCCACCTCGGTTATTACGCAATTTGTGTTGCTTATCTTTATTACAGCATCACTGGTAATTCTAGCGAACTGTAGCGAAATTACCAACACCTCCTCCATGCAGAATATGTTTGCTGAATTTTATGGGGGCAAAGCGCTTATCCTATGTGCTCTGTGCGTTGCGATATACAGCTTCGGATGTTGTCTGACATTTATAATAATCGTTGGTGATCAGTTCGACAGAGTTTTGGCAACATATTACGGATACAATTACTGTCACACTTGGTAATCGAATGTACATTAATCAATGTATCAGAGAATGCAATGTTCCGCTCTATTTTTTATTAACGAGTTTAATGTTTCAGGTACTTATCAAGATCAATTGTCACAGCTGCGACATGCACTGTATTTATATTACCTTTATGTTTCTTTAAAAGATTAGATGTTTTAAGTTATACTAGTTACGTCGGTTGTCTAACTATCCTGTATGTGGTGTGTTTGATTGTTTACAAGAACTTTACAAAAGTAGAATCTCCTATTTACCCTGCGAAACTATGGCCAGACAATAACTACGAAGTGCTTCAAATAATTCCAATAATATGCTTTGCATATCAGGTACATTAAAGCGTAAACATAGAACAAAGCGAAAAAGGATGTCTTAGGAATCCTTGTGAGTTGCCGCAATGCTGTTAAATTTCATTTATAGAGTCACATGACAGCGATACCACTGTACGCTTGCATGAAAGATCGAAGCCCTGGAAATTTTACAGTGTGCGCCGCGCTGGGTATGATTGTTTGTTTCGCTGCTTATACGGTCGTTGGAATTTGTGGATACGCAACATTCGGTGCTGGGAAAGTGCCCAGCGATATACTTCAAGGATACACAGATAAAAGTATAGTCATCACGCTAGCAATTATATTCATAGCTATTAAAAATTTCACTACGTATCCGATCGTTTTATACTGTGGCCGTGATGCTCTTTTCAGTCTTTTCGGAATGGACGGTAATGTAAATATTAGATTGAGAGTTTTTATTACATTAATTTGGTATGTATTGTCTCTATTAATTGCGATACTAGTGCCAGACATCTCGCCAGTGATTAATTTGCTGGGAGTCATGTCGGCAGCTTTTATCTTTATTTTTCCAGGACTTTGCCTGTTTCGAAGTACTCTTTTGAAAGATTCAGAGTTGCACCTGAATAAAGATCGACTCTTGATAATCTTTGCAGTTTTTATTACTGCGCTTGGTGCATTCGTGTCTGGTGTAGTTTTTGTAGAAGCGTTAGAAGACTTAACTCAACCATCGGCGAGTGTACCATTAGTAACTGGTTTCAGGCAGTTGAGAGAAAATTTATGCAATTAGTACTTAAGCAGGTCCTGCTGATGCTGTTTTGTTAATTCTTAAGAAAAGATATTCAGATGAGGGAGTTTCCTGTAATGGTGCGTTTAGACCAAACGAACGGATGCTCGAATTCAAGTATAAACGAGCCCTCGTTTATGCTTATTCGCTTATTTTGTCGAAGTGGGAGGCGCTCGTTTGGTCGAAACGCACTGTAAGCCGTTAATACTCTGTTATTTGCTCAATGCATTATAAGACTTAACAATTTTATACTTTAGACGAGTACCTATCTTACCATACGATTAAACATGATTTAAATAAGACTAAAGCCTAGAGGAAATTGGAAAAGACTGATATGTATGTACAAATCTACTATCGTAGCTGCTAAGTCATCATGTCAGGAAAGTTTTAGAAACTAAGGTTCTTATATCTTTTATTTTTGTATCGTAGTTTGCATACTTTAGAAACAAAGAACAATATTCAATAAATAAAACCTTAAACATGATATTTTATACAATTTTCTTGTTAATTCTCTCCCAGAATCTATCGTAGTCTTCACAAGAAGATAACATCAATCTGTAATTTTCCCTAATGATTAGCTTTACGACAAAATATGGCTCGCGATTTCTTCACAATATGCATACAGTTCTGAAATGCATTTGTCGATGCATCAGGACGATTGCATGGATTGCTCCGACATTGAAGCGTCGTTGACAAAATCATGCAACGTGTTACCAGAGATGTCTACGACTTTGTCGATGGTCGCTTTACAGAAAAAGCATTCTCTGGTATTTAAAAGGTGCCGATCGATGCAAATACGACACGATTGATGATGACACGGCTCGAACGTAACAGCAACAGGATACGCGTAGCAAATTGTGCAAGTATTGTCGTCGTCGGTCAAAGTTTTCGAATCTGGTAAAATTGCACAACATACGTCTAAATATTCGATCATGTCTTTTACTTTCTTTATTTCTTCCTTTGTTACCTCATCTGGATCTGTAATAAATGTCCAACAATAATAATTTACTGATATTCCACTGGAATAATCGGTGTATACTCACAGTTCGCGAATGAAAACGGCTTTACATATTTGTCCTTCTTATTTTTAAACTTTGTGTCCCCCAACATAAAGTAAATAGAATTCATTTGGAAACTGGGTTCCGTTAGCAAGATTTGAGTGACCTTTGGTACCACCGTTAAACTTTTCGCTAACAAAATTGATATTTCTCTTACATTAAATTTTAATTGTGTACCACTGATTATGTAATCGAAGGTATGCTTACATTTGGAATTAGACATATCTTCGCTGAGTAGGGCCAACAGAATACCGGCGACTGCTGCCAATATCGGAAAATGATCCACCGATTCTAAATCTGGAATTTCTAACAGGACAACGTGCTGGAAGCAACTGGTTTGCGAACTCGTTCTATTTAACACTTGACAAAGTAACTGTAAAAATAATATATATCGACATTTACATATTGAACGAAATATATATAAGTGTTTAGTGTACGAATGTATGTATATACTTGGCATAGTCTCGACAACAAATTTTCGCTGGAAGGCTGCGATGGATCATTAAAAATATTTGGAGCCACTGTAGCAATCATTTCTAAAACTCTTAAAAGGGAAGTGGCTAAGTCGAAGCAGGTAGCGCAAATTTTCAGTTGTCTGGACTCGATGAAGACTCTTTCAGGTCGTGACGAAACATTGTGGATCTCTTGCACCATCCCAATAAATTCGGAGAAAGCCCAGTTCAGCTGATTCAGCAAGGCATTTAGGAACTTCATGGATGCTTGTGGATTCTTCAATAGCACATCTTTTACGTGCGTTTGGTACACAATAGATGGACAAGGTTCTGCCGGACGAATACAAGTAAACTCACCCATCGTACAATATTCAGACAACTTACTAAAAAAAGAAAAGTAAAGTTACTTACTTATAGACTGAGAAATTACTTCTTGCTGAAGCAGTTTCGGCCCGATTCTTTTCGAAAAGTGTTGGCTCTTATCATACCAGTAGGCAAAACCATTCCCTTGCCAGAATCTGACTAGAATCCAGTTTGATTCGGCCCATGCTCTATTCTCGTAAGATTTCAATAAGTTCGTGACAACTTTTATTCTACTTTCCTCTGGTACATTTTCTAATACTTCCAAAGTGAGGGGATTGAATGCAAATCCAGCTAGGGTTAGCAGCAGTGTGGTCTTTGAATTTGCGTTTACTATACGAGGATCCATAAAGTGTTCGCAAAGGAACTCGGCTATGTCAAGAAGCATTTCTCGATAATCTGGGATCTTTTTGATACAAACTGTTGGGTGCATATGGTTCCTCAAACTAACACACAAGTCGGCTAATGCTTCCAAGAAAAAGTCTGGCACGAAGCTGAACATGTTTCTTTCTTTGCTGGCATTTTTCAAAGTCAACGTGACCACCCTCAGAAGCCACGCCAATTGCGACTGTTTCTCCTCCGAATAAACTGCAGCGCGGATCCAGGCCATGTACCTTGCTTGCTGCGTCAACTTTGTATCGAAAACATCCATTGTTCTCGATAGCTCTTGCTGAATAGATTGAGACTCGAGATCTTTCTTTTTCTTAATTTGTTCCAACCTTGCCTTAGCTTCTTGGGTAGCAGATATATATTCTGACATGCTGTTCCTGAGAACAGCTACTTTCGCCAACTGCTTCTTTGCTACTATGTGGTAAAATAAAATAATGCTGTCGAGCAGTTCGAGCAAGGACATGGTTGGATCCAGGGGACCCAAGCGCATTGGATTTCTATCTTCCCTAGCGTCTGGGAAGCATCCGAGTCTCTCAAAGATCATCGAATTTCCTTGACCCGACGGACCGATATTAGTCATTCGAGCAAGCGTTGGAATGACTATTGGTAAATTCACCAGTCTGGTTGCTCTGCTGTCGGACGAATCTTGATTCTGTTCCATTGCGAGAATTACTTCGTGATCAGGCCCTAACTGCTCTAGTAATTCGCTTCTGAACATCTTATGTAAGTGGGACAAGACTCCGCCCAGTCTCTCGGTTCTAGAGTAATCGATGGATGCATCGTAGAACGCCCTGCCCATTCCAATTTATAAGGAAATGCTATTACGTAAATTAAATGAGACTCAATAATGCTTACAAACATATGCAAAGCAACATTTATTGTCGTGTCCTTTTTTCCAAAACTCAAACAAGTGCATGTATCTTTAACGATTCAAAGTATTGCAAACACACTGAGTAAAACTTTGTTTTTTATTTTTTTTTTTTTACCTGCAAGGCATGTAAACAGAAGTTGTCCTTATTTCTGTGTCCCACAAAACTCTGAACGCAACCAGAAGTCGATGGAAACAACATAATGTGATTGGTAGCGAGGTCTGTAGTATTTATTATTATGTGCAGCAATACCAATCAAATGTACGACACTAGATAAAATGTTTTAGATATAGTAAGTTTGCTGGCCTTTGTACTTACATTACTCGATTTAATATTTTCTTGAACGTAACGTTTAAATTTCTTCAAGAATATAGTCCTCGAGGCTGGTCTATTTGTATTAC
Organism: Andrena flavipes; assembly: GCA_963971345.1. Classification (NCBI taxonomy): domain Eukaryota; kingdom Metazoa; phylum Arthropoda; class Insecta; order Hymenoptera; family Andrenidae; genus Andrena; species Andrena flavipes. The sequence continues at coordinate 3,395,710 of OZ020480.1, forward strand.
CGTCGGAATTATTGAGAAGCGTTACTAGGAATTCCACTTGCAGCATTTCTACTTCTGCAAAATGTAATTCACAGCGATAAGAAAAAAAAAAGAGGTATAAACCGTACGATTACATTTAAAATTGATCGTACCACATATGGCAGCTTTAATTCTCTCGCACGAGTCCAAGTAACTCGCTTTGTTAGCTTCGATCGTCGGATCTGCGGGACTCATTTCCCACCATACGTCACTGACCACATCAGCCAAGCCTCCGTCATCCAGTGGCTTAATGTGTATGAAATTTGCGAATCTCACTCGATCGAAGAGTAAATATTGCAGTAAGTATTGCCGAGTCGACGTGTGCTGACAAATTTTAATCAGCAGAAGCAAAGTCTTGCATTGATCGGGATATTCCAATAACAAGGAAACGTGTCTGAACGCAGACAGCAAACAAAGAACCGTGCTCTCCAAACAAGCTCTAATTTCGTGCTCTTCCAGAAATGTCCATAATAAATCTAAGCAAGTTAATAACATAGAAGGACGTACAACGGTTGACTGTGTATACTCTTCGGTCAAATCTGTTTTAAATTCAGAAAGCTGTTGCATAAATGGGACTACGATATGTTCCGTAATGTACGTCACGGTGAGCAGAGGTCCTATATGCTTTAAAACAGATCTCGAAAGACACGTTAAGAAGGTTTGATCGCTCGTTATTTCATCGTTCGATATACTCTGTTCGTCCATGTTCTGCCTTACGTTTATCAGTTCTATTATTCGAGAAAACCACTTAAACAGAAGCATAGCTTGGGCTATTTCCTTCTTCGGGGCTACTTGTAAAGGCTCGTATCCTTCCACAGGATAACGCATTGGCGTGGAACCAAAATTTGCCGTTAGTCTTTCCGTTATCGCGAGGCTGACTGTAGGAAAATACGCGAAACCAGCGCCCATTGCTACGTTATCGAACGCTCTACCTAGATGCCTGCCGTTTCTGTAAAAGTCAATAGTGCCGTTGTCCATATCCAACGCGCATCCGATAATATCGCCGGTGAGCCATGGTTCCCCGTATTTGTGGGTAGTCACGTTCCATTTTGCAACACGGTTGCCGTCATAGGCATACGAGTTAATGGTATCACCTAAAACAACGAGTATAAATTCCGTGCAAATTTGTTCGAAGCAAAGTCACGTTATAATAAAACAAGGCTAACCAACTCCAGACTCCTGATTGAATTCGCACGCTATGGTACTCCAGCCGACTTGCATAACACCCTTGGATCCAAGCTGCAACTCGTACATCCACTTTCCTTTGTACACCGCAGTGTTCGCCCTCATTGTACTAAAGTTACGCTTGGAGTTAATGGTCAACCTGTCTGGAGAAATTATCGAAAGCCCTTGATGCGTCGATATATCGAATCTGACTAAACTTGGCCCTATTCGGCCGACTCTATTATCCTCTGCACTTTGTGTTCCAGCATTTTTCGAAAGAGTTCTTTCGATGTATTCGTTTACCAAGCTCAAGCTGCTTGGCACTCTGCGAAGTAAATACGTGTGTTAATGGTATGTCCAATAATTATTGTAGCTACGAAATATAAAAGGAAAAGTGCGAAAAACGATACCTCGAACTTTTTGAACTTTCTTCCTTGGAGCTCGCGTTAACGGGCCTTAACAGCACATCTGGCCCAAAAATGTAGCTTACAATTTCATCACCCTCCATTTCCGAAAGTTTCTGTCAGCGGCAAGCACTGAAAACGTTCGACGGAGCTGCAGGATTTGCAAAATTTTGTGGCGCCAGATACATCGGTAACGAAATCGAATTCGGGGCAATCGTCAGTGTTCTATTTTCTATGCATGACGTACAGCAGTTTTTACACTGTGTTTCTCTCTACTGGTTTAATTTGCTGATTTGCGAACGATACAATCGTTCGTATATTAATAATAAATAAACGTGTTTCTACATAGTACGAAGTAAAGTCCCCGATGCAGCCTCTTTGGTTATTTGGGCTAATCTCGAGAACCACTGGACGGATCGTAACGCGGTTTTCGCCGTTTTATAGAGCATTTCTCGAGAAAGGTTTAGGCGTATGGTACATTAACCTGTGACAAAAGGGAGCCGAGCATTGACGATTTTAGCGAAGCATTCTTCGGGAAAATTCGCGTGTCTCCGGTAACTGACAGCGTTCATAGAACAGCTAACGATGTGATGTGACTGATTCAGCATCCCCATCACTGTGCGGGGAACCGACACAGCGCATCTTTCGCGCAGAGCAGTGGACGCTATGTGAGATAAGATCTACACTATTTATAACACACTCGGTAACCTGCACTAGTGCGCACTGACAAGGGAATACCGCGAACTCGCGCTCACCGATTGGAACGCAACTTTGTGGGTTTAGGGTAAAGAACTCAATTACTGCCACCTACCAAATTATTGTTGTACCTAAGGTGTTTTATGTAAAATAACGAATAAGGGCGGTATTCATAGTCGTTGCTTAAGACTAAGGCCGTCTTAAGCATTATATGCCAAGCATATCTTCTCTCAGTTTCATTCCGCGTGGTATCGGGGGCAGTTGACACGCGAGAAATTGCCATCGTGCTTTTTCACGCGTAACACGCAACAGCGTTGCGAAAGGAAAAGAAAAAGATGCGTAGGAACAATTAATATTACATTACCGACCTACAACATATGTACGTACTAACATTTTAAAGAACCTGCCGAGAACGGACAATTTTACGCCTAGGTGTCCACATTTTTCGAGAACTTCACTGCCGCGTCCTTTTACTGTCTCGCGGGTGCGATCAATCGGTGGAATGATGTCATTGATTTATACGCGAAGAGAGCAAATAGTTATACGAGAAAAGACACTAGTTTTGAAACAATTGAAAGCATGTTAGAAACCAGAATCGATTGTGTCGCTCGTAATGCGCTTGCGTCGGTGTATACCTCTCGCTCGCACCAGCTCGCACATGTCTTTTTCTCTGGCGTGATGTTAGTCGCCAACTGGCTCGACCGGAGACATAAAGGCGAGATCTCCTACCTGCAACTGGTTGCATCTCCTTGCCTGCGACCAAGTCCATTGCCACAGTGAGACAGAATCCCAAAAAACAAGGAAACGAGTCAGAATTCAAAAGTTGTGGGAGGAAATTACCCCAAATTCAATCGACTTGAAATCAGCCACTCGCGGTCTTTACGAAAACGACGAAAAGCCGCTGCATTCGGGTCGCTAGTCGCATGGGAATTTGATATTAAATAAAAGATATTTCTAAAGAAGTCTGAGCTGCGAAATGTAAATCCATACCTAAACACTAAAAATTAGAAAATAAAAAATATATAAAAAACAATTTTTATGGTAAACGATTTTATTAAAAATGCACTAAAAACTAAAAAAAATTGTAAGTGTCCAAAACTAGTACCAAACATGGCCAAAACTAGTGTGCAAGCGGCCACAAACGGTGAAAATGGATGCCTTATATTTTTTAACTTTAAATAAGGGAAAAAATCATTTTTTACTTTTTTGAAGTCGATCTTAATTTTTAATTTTTTTTTATATATTTCTGGTTAATTCAGTTTGAAACCTTGATGGGTAGTGTGGGAAAATAAATTACCTTATTTCGTCAGAACAACGTTTATGTAATCGTCAATATGTAATTAATGGTCTGTCCATAAATGTTATGCGATTAAGATTGAATAAATATTAACTAATGAGTTAATATTAATTTCAATATTGATATATCGTGATTTATGCAATAATACGTTTTTCTCCTGACTTTAACAGACTTCATGCGTTAAAACAATTTTGAATTATCATTTTCATTCTTGACAGATTTTTTTATTCCTAACTTTCAGTAGAAAACTGTAAACAACTGATAGATATTATATCTCTTTTCTTTTGTACTGTAATTTTGTACTTTTTCTCGTTACTATCGCGACATTTGTTAAATAATTACGATCAATTTACCTCAAACTATAATTACAATTCGTGTATCAAATATAATCAAATGATTGTAGCTGTAATATTCCTGTTATTTCAGATAAATCGATATTCAGTTGAATTCCATGTAGGTAATATTGCAACACGTCAAGCACTAAATTACCATTTGCAATTACCGTTTCCTATTCTGACATCAAACAAAGTTTCAGCAACTGTGACGCGAAATCATTCATAGAACAATTACACACATATTACATGCTCCCTTTCTCGACTAACAGTTGTTTAAACGCTACTCCCACAACAAGTGATTAGAATTGTTACTTTTCTAATAAAAATCAGATATTTCATAATTACCCAAAGTGTTTCGCGAAAAAACAGATGATCTCAGACCCCACACAAATCCAACGAAACCATCGGTTTCTATGTTCCGAGTTTCGCTTTAATGCGATTTATCTACCCTTTAAAATCCTCTAACCGGAGGTTCTTGGAAAAACTAATTGTCGCGCTCCCTTGAACACGCGAGAAAAAACGAAGCTCGAATGGACAGCGTCCACGCTGGCAGGGATTGGCGGAGGAAGTCCGAAAGATCTGTGCCAGGACAGTAAAGGCAGAAAGAAAAAGAAATTGACGCAGTTGGATACATGCGTGGCAGCTTAATTACCATCCACGCTCGAGTGTGAAATTGTCAATTACTGGCGAAAGAGCACGTACACTCCCGTTGCTTCGGTTTTCCAATTAATCTGGAAGGACTGTGCGGGTAATGCGTGGCACTTGCCGGTGTGCATCGCGAGTTTTATGAACATTGGCTCTTGCTTTCTGGCGCGCGATCTCGCGATCGTTTTTTCTTTGTTTCAGCGGGAAAAGGGCGTTGCGCGAGGAGAAGGCAATCCGCCACCTACGAGATTGTCAATTTTGGTTTCGATTATGAATTCGGTAAAGTTTTTAATGGGCAAATAATGAAAATATTTACTTATAAGGAATCAAGGAGTCCCTGTGGTTTGTTGACAGTAAAAGAAAAATGGGCATCGAGTATTATGAGAAACATAGGCAATACAATTTTCATATTCCATTGTATTTTATCCAATTTTGAAATGTTTAATGGAATATTCACATTTGCGAAGGGAAGAAGGTGCGTTTACATCTCTCTTCTTCTCAAAATATGTAAACCTAAATGTATCAAGGGTCAGAATTGACACGGCGTTCAAAGAATAAGTAATTATTTTTATAGAAATTTCAAGGAAAATAAAAAATGCAATTTCAACAGTTGTTTTGTTGTTATACATAAATATATTCAAGTATTAATCTCAAAGGTCCATAAATTCAACAATTCGGCCACTCACTTGTTAGTTTACCCTACCATTTACCATTTAGTTTTCCATATTGTTATGTTATATGACAACTGCTTATAGAGATAATTATCTGCCTGTATTTTCTTCCACTGCAGAAATAAAGAACATTCTCTGTTTCCCTCTGAAAGACTCTTTGGGGGTGTCTACTAACTGTTTCGACAGCCACAGCGGTGTTAGGCTATTAGTACGTCGGTGTTTAACTTGGTATCAAACCGGATATATCCGTAACACGAAACACGAGATATCAGGATAGTTCCCTAATCAATGTCGGATTAATAGATTCGTGTTCCTCGAATGGACGTACACGGCCATGGTATTACCTTGGTCGTAAAGGAGCCCAGTGTCCCCGAGGATAATCAAATGGAGGATAATCGATGATATCTACATTAGGCGGTGATATTCGTAATAACAGTAGCGTAAACCAAGCTGTAAATAGACTTTAAAAATCGACAATCCTCGAAACTTTTAATTCGGATTTAATTAAAGATTCGCAGGGAGATAATAATCGCGGTTACTCCACTTTGCTAAACATTTATTTCGTCGATGTACAACAGTAAACCTTCACATGATCTCCTTGCAGCCGTTAAAATATCATTCGCACGCTTAAGCAGCATCCTGATAGAGTGGCAATTACATTCGGCATTCTGGTGAGCAAATTAATTCGTTCGCACGCAGCTTTGCTCTCGAGAAAGCTACTTAGGCGATACCATTGCTATAAAGGTGTCAACGGAATCGTCGGTTTTATCATAGACGCTTCAGAAGAAATATCCTTTCAGAAATTAGTGATAAACTATAATTAGATAAACATCCATGCGAAGTTGTGGACAATCACACATTTTGATCTTACGTTTTACTTACAGATTCTTTCGTTATCTTAGATACTTTGATTTTTCCTCCACTTAATTTAATTAACAACAAGTCAAAATCTTAGGATACTTTCCAATCTGACGTCGGGAACCAGGGGACGAAAAATCTTCACCTACAACAGAATTAATCTTCAATCGAGAAATCATAAGACTATCGTTATGTTTGTGATCGAATAAGTTCACTTAAAAAATAGTTTATATTTATATTTGCTTAGAATGTTCCCTTTTACATCAGACTAAACACCTGTTGGTGCTTGTTTTTTGTTTAATTAAATATCATTATCATGTTCAGACTGAATTTTCACGTGCTTCGAAAGTTCGCGTTAATCTGAACAACTTTTACTCGTAACAGTTTTTGATATACCGCATCGGTGGGAAGTTATAGAGACATTCTAGTTCCGGTCATATTGCGTCTGACTATACGTACTTCTCTTCCCCTTATTCTCTTAATGACGCCTGTCTCCTGTCTCTTATCTCGTATATTAATTATGCATACAGTGTTTTGTAACAGGGTAAAGGACCTAATTACTGACAAATTAACCGTTGACGCTGACATTATCTTATAGTTATGTACTTACAGACTTAAAAGTATATGTTGTTCTTGTTATTTATTATTGTTTAATATGTTTACTTGCTGAAAAGAATTTGGTGGATCTTAAAACTTCGATTTTTATGTATAAATTCATCAATTTCTAATAATCAATTCATTCATCAATTAATAAGTAAAAAGACTTAATGAATAATAGCTTAAATATTGTAATTACAGCATTTTGTTAAATGCCTTGTTTTCCAATATTTCTTTCGCTAGTAAGGATGTCATCGTTTCCATTCTCCTAATATTCGCTTAAAATTTGTTATCGTTTTATTCAAATTAACAAAGAAAAAATTAAGTACTGTTTTTTGTATCGTATAAATAACAGTTTGAATTGTATGCTAAATTTTTTTAAATTTGCTAAATAATCGGAATTTTTCCACGAAGATTTAACAGTACATTCTTGAAGATATGTACTTTTGAAAATTTTTTAAAAAGAAAATCAATTTCTTCAACCCGTCTAACCGGAATGACCCCTTAATTTCAAGATATACCTATGTACTTAGTTCCTTCTAGTAGGACTATATTATGCTTGTTACCTTTCCTCAGTTTAAACATTCTTTCGACCACTACTGCACTTTGGACTCCAAAGTTTGGAATTGATAAAGTCTCTTACCACACGGAGAGCGAAGTCATCACCTGACAAATTCGTACAATTAGTCATTAGAAAGCAGCCTCACCCTCTGCTTTTAGCAACGCAGGGAGCACAAAGGAATGCGAGCACTGCACCGCCAGCGAGGATTAAAGCGACCATGGCGAGGATTGTCCATGCGGTGTATCCCGAAGTCACTCGAGTTGAAAGCAGCCTCTTGGTAGCTGGCAGCTCAACAACCTCCTCAGCATTTAGACCCAGCCTCTTGGCCTTGCCGAGCAAGAACTTGAGACGTCGTGACGCCTTCTCACAGGTCATCCTCGACGACCACCCTAGGATGCACCCTTCTCGACTCTTCAAACTGTGTATAGTTTCCTAACGTTGCTCATCGTACTCCAAACTCCCAATCGATCCATTTAAATCTCCGCCACTCGGTGAATTCTTGACGGACTTCTTTCATTTACGTCTCGATCAAATGATCTTTAATTGAATTCTGGTACATTTGTAAAGACTCGCGGAAGCTTCTCCCAACCGTAATACCAGCAAATCTCAAACATCACTGTGTAAGTGGAATATTTAGATGCCTTTAATTTTGGATCAAGGAAATTTAACTTAATCGCTGGAATTGAAGAAGATTGCTGAGTACAGTTTTAGGGACGCTTTATAGACGTAGAGGAGGTCCGAGGGAGGTCTTACTTTTTCACTAGACACGCTGAGTCTTCAGGATCTTGTGTCGCTCCCTAACTAGTCACATCTAGATCTAGTGATTCTTAAAATTTACAACTATCCTGCGAATCTCTTAAACTTGTGAATGACTCGACCTTGTAAGTCCCCGATCTGATGAATTTCTATTAATATTGATGCCAACCACGCCAATCCTCTTCAAAATGCTGCGAACAAAATAAGAAAAGCACCGTTTGCAACACTGCGTCATCATTTCACGTGGAATGAAAATCAGTTAACTGATCAAATGTCATTGATGCCTGTCCAGTGATTGTCCATCTTGCAACGAATGTTTGGCAACTGGAAAACTCAAAGAAATGTGGATCTTTGCAAAAATGTAGTTCAAGTGAAGCTAATAACGTTCCCATTTCCAATTTCGGCAATGGAACTGTGCTCCGCGACGATCGAAGAACTTTTGGATCCCATTATAACGTGCCTTAAGCTGCACGACGAGTAATGTTTTTCTAACATTTATTAGGAAACAATACAATATTAGGAAGTAAGATAATTTAAAAATTTTTGTCTCTAATTACACATGGGGCAAATATATCAGGTGGAAATAGAGGAGAAGAAGGGAACTGTTAGATATAACTTATCCTTATTAGAACATTTTATTTTTAACATAATTATCGAACTTTTATTTGCTCACCAAATAAGCGAGACAATGTAGGCGTTTAACAAGCTATTTAAGTATAGTTACATAACTTTGAAAACACTTATGTGATTATGAATTATTTTTCACGGTGATGAAACTCTTCAAAAAAATATTGAAAACATAAATATTGCTTACACCACGCACGTCGTATGATAGCATAATTGCCGCATATGGAGCAACGAGGTGGACGTATGAAATGTTGTTGTGAAAAAGCGAAATCTACTGGATTTTCAAACTGATTTGGTTTCTCAACAATATATCCACTTTTATACCATGCGTAAGCAAACACATCGTGATACTTTGGTGATGAAAGTTGATTATGAATAAGAGGCTGTAATTTAATGGCATTATTCCTTGCATTTAACCGCACATCGTAATTAAACAATAATACAATGTCGGAAAATTTTCGTACAAAGTTTTTCCATATCCGGAAATCATATACATCAAGCGGTTGTATTATTCCTGTAGTTTTTTTTTTTTTCGGTATTGCGACTATTTCCACACGTTGATTAGCTGGTATACCGTTTCGTAATGTAGATGGACAGTGACCAGTCCACGAATCCAATAACAAAACGCTTCGAGATCCCGCATGTGGTAGATACACGTTTGTTAACCATTCCATAACCGGTTCACCTGTTAACTTTCCAGATGTGGACGCCTGTATATAAACATTCCACGGTTGAAACAAACATTGTTGTACACGTGGACCAAAATTACCACCCCTTTCCTGCGGGACAATAAATAGCGGAGAGAGTAGTTTCCCAGAAGCTGATATTGTGGGGACAAAAGTAAGAATGATAGTCAGTGCAGAAAGCTGCCATAACTCTTTGACTACTTATCACGTGATAAGACCAAATGATAGACCAAGAAACATACTATCTTAAGGCATAATTTTCATTTTTATATCTATAAAAGGTAATTGTAGATTAGGCCGAATGTAAAAAATGTTACTTTTGTCCCCGCTCTCCCCTACTATATAATTACAAACAAAAACATTTAAATATAGAGATATTTTTTTAATTACAGCACATCAGAAAGACTGATTTTTGCTTGTAGATTACTAATTTATGTCTTTAATGTTTATGTGTTAAATTTTAGAACTAAAAATTGGGGTAGCAGAACAGTGCAATTTATAAGAAAACTATCGAGAACAGTATAATTATTACATTTTCCACCAAATCTATGTTAAGACACATTTTTTAAACTTAGTAAAGGATGTATGCAATACCCTCCGAAAAACTACCCAATTCTTATAAAACTACCCATAAAGGAACATAGGTATATCAGCTATGTAAATGTTTCAATTTAAAAAGGAGTTTTTAAAAAATGAAATTTTCACAAGAATGAATAAAATGTAAGTTCTCGAACACGATTCTACTTTCCGCTAGCAACCTCTATAATTCAGGGGGGGGGGGGGGGGTCGTGAGAGGGATGAAGGCTCGAAGTTCTCGCGATTCATCGCGCTTTTTACTCGCAAGTCTTACGATGCGGATTTACCTCGAGTTATCTAACTTATTCTTCGGATGATTACGCCTCGCGCTTACACGGAACCCCTTTTACGCGCACTCCACCTGTTCTGAGTTACCGCACCTCTCGTAATTATACTAAGGCGATTCGTTATACTACTACTTAGCTACAGACTATTGAACAAATTTCGTCGCGTTCGAAATGAAATCGTTTAGTTACTAACGTCTGTTACTAATAATTGCAGAGTTCCTCATTCCAATAAATATTAACGTCACACCACGTGTAAAAGTTAACGTTAACGAGAAATACCTGGCTTCCCTTAATTCACAGGGTGATCTCACACTTTCAAATAAATAAGTTTTAAAAAATTAGTTCAATACATCCTTATGGAAGCGTTTCGACCAAAAGCTAAGCTAAGTTGTATTATATTTTTTATGTACTCTTAATGAGATGCGTCTGAAACCGTTACTTTACGTACATCTTTTACGCATACATCATGATGCTGAATGTTTAATCTTTATAGTATTTGTCCAGAATGAAAATGTATCGTTCGTAGGAATAAATAGAAGTGTCTAAGAATCAGACGGCTAGGCGAAGAGTATAAAAATAAAGTGACTATTAAAATTGCTAGGGAAAACTTACTTGCGATGAATCACCGAGAACATCCTTGATTGAAGCTCAGTCTTAGGAAACATAAATCACTTTTCACCGTGCCGTCACAGCACAACTTTATAAAGTTTCTTTACTTTAACGCTCTAACCGCAATTGCGATAGCACGAATCCACTGAAGCTCACACGTTCCTTCTTTTCCACGTAAAAGCGTATCGCAGGTTTTTAAGTAACCACGTGTCGTAGATTCCGAGGCGAAAACACTGTACACCACATCGTCGAAGGACGTCGCAACGCTCACTGGCTTGGAATCGACTGGCAGCGACGTTTTATGGGCCACCCCCCACCCCGACCACGTCAAACTACCTTCTTTGCCAACGTTTCCTCTTCCCTTTCTCCTTCGAACAATTTAACAAGTATGGAAGAGAAGCGTTTGCCATAAACAAAGATGAATGGAAAGTTTAAAAGGAAGTTCTCCATTGGAGGCCCGGAAAGCATAGGTATTTTGAGGAATTTCTAGAGAATAAATTACTGGGTGAATTGTTCTCAAATTTCACGTCCATGTCCACTGGCTTTGACATAATACACAATTTGTTCCATGTTCGGATAAACAATAGTTTTTAGAAAATGTCATATTAAAAAAATGTTTATAAAGAAACCTGTCCCGCTTGCGCAAATAATTGTGGCTTCTCAGTGTGAACTGGGACACAAACTGAAACAAAATTTTGTTACGAGTCTGGTTGTAGTTCGAACTAAATATAAAATGTTGAAAATTCTGAAAATTACAAAAGTCTATAATTAAAATTTGTAAAAAAATGCTGCGGATATCACTTCGACGAACTCGAAAAATGTAGTTTCGAGAAAAGCAGGTGTAAAATTTTAATAATATCCTTGTATACTTACAAAAGTGATGTATATTTTCCAAAAGTCAATGAACACGTATGTACAATTTGAGAGCCATCCACCCAGTAGTTTATTGTATAAATTACTAAAAAAAAATATCCGTTCTTCGATCTTCCGAAGGAGAAAAAATTGAATTCGGGCATTTTTTAAGATTTATTTACTTATACACAAGATCGTGTTACAATACAATGTAAATGAAATGTTCATTTCTCTTTTCAATATGGGACACTACGCGAACATTATTCCGCACTTTATAGAGCAATGATCGGCGAAGTATTAGAGCTCAGAAAACAAGTTGTCCTTCACGAGTCTTTTATTGATGCAAACAGAAAGTACCAAATAGCATTTAAATATCGAGAAGAAAGTAATTAATATACGTCTATAATCTAGAAAATTTCGAGAATATAATTCAACATCAAACACCAAGAACTAAATGTTGAATTACAAACACAGCGACATATGCTCATACATGTATTCGTTACAATATTAATTAAAAATATTTGAATAATGAGACTCTAACCGCTAACGTCATCGAGAATGCAAAAGATCTTCAATTTTTATTCAGAATTTCCTGTTCGGATCAGTTTAATTCTCGGATTCCGAAAAATTAAAACAGAGTCCACCAGGAGAAAATACTGTGCTTGGATTTATACACAGTCGCGCATCTAGGGTAGACCCGTTTCAAAATTAAAATATAATTTGTATCCGTATATAACGGTTGATTTTCACTATACATCGTAGAAATTACACGAACCCATACTTAAAATAGAAAAAGAAACAAGGAGATGATCTGCCCCCTATTTATAAGTCGTATATATCAAATCTACAGGACTCGATTTAACATGTAGACCTAATTACAGAGTTTCAATTATCAACAGCAATTCTTAGACTTTCAACTTGATGGGTTGATAGTACTTTTATACTAGATCCAAGTTATAACGTTCAGTCACTTCGCAAAATCGTACACATGCTTTACTCATAATAATGACAACTGTGGATAGTAGTAACTCTCTGAGATAGCTGTTCATAAACGTATCATACTTAAAAGTCCCGCTTATTCTAACAAGTCACGTGCAATTATCAATTATCGTCTCCATCATCATCATCATCGGATATATATTTCTTCGTAACCCTTTTTCTTCGACCACCTCTGCCCTCGCCTTTCCTGCCCTTCAATTTAATTTTCATCCTCACGCTGGAATCGGCATCCGACCCGTCTTCAGCATCGCCTTGAAACAATCACCAATAAATCAAATTATATTCCTAAATTTATTACTGATTCACCTTTCTATCATCACTTTTATCGATAAAAAGTACCTTTGTCGTCCATGTCGGAATTATTTCCCTCCTCCTCGATACGCTGACGCGCGTTCGTGAAAACTGATTGCAAGACTATTGAATCTTCGTGTATAAGAGAGGCTTCCTCGTTGTAAATCTGCGCATTCTTGCACAGCTGCATGAAATCCTTCTCGAGCTCATCGAAGTCAGCGTACTACAATAACAAATGCATGGTAACTTTTATCCCTTTAAAAAAACACACATTTTATTATGCTTAAAATCATAGAAACTATTTGAGCTGATAACCCTGCGTAATCTATACTCACTTTTCCTTCCTCGATCTTCTGAAGCAACTTATTGATGGTCAACGGCTTCTTAATGATTTCGTAGTAATCTGGTAATTCTCTTCTAGATGGTAGTTTCATGAAAGGCTCGCTAAGTAGTCTGCCATCCGAGCTATCAGTGTAATTAACAACCACCATGAGCAACTTCTTCATAGCCCGCTTCATTTTCGGGTCGATCGAAGACCCAGCACCTCTTCGTTTCTTTGGCATAGGCTCGTCGTCCTCTTCGCCCTTCTTCTTCCGTTTCCTGGTCTTCTTCTTCTTTTTGTCGTCCTCTTCCTCCTCCTCATACTCTGCACCGTCATCGTCAATCGCCTTCAGCCACTCTTTCTCAGTCAGACTGTCGGTATAATCGACTTCCTTTCGTTGCCTCGAGCCTCGTCCGAGGAATCTGTCTTCATCCTCCTCGTAAGTCCACCGCTCGACCTCGTCGTCGTCTTTTACTAACCAATCTGGCAACTCAGCTTCCTCCAATAATCGAGACTTCCTGTTTGGACCGAGCTTCGCCTCCTCCCTTCTTCGTTCTAGGTCCAATTTCTGGAATGTCTCGAACTCACCCTCGGTTCGAGCAATCATCTGGTTAACAGTCTCGTCGTCGGGCACCTCGTTCTCCTCTTCGTCTTCGGCATCGTCCTGGTGCAAGATGCTCTGCAAGAACTGCTGCCGTTCAGAGCCAGTGGACTTTTGATCGAACATTCCTGCTTGTATGACTTTCTCGTCCATGTTCAGCTTGTATCTCGCCGCAGCTAATATTCTCTCTTCCACAGAATTGACCGTCATCAATCTGAGCACGCGTACTTCGTTCTTCTGACCGATTCTGTGCGCTCGGTCCTGCGCCTGCAAGTCCTGATGAGGATTCCAATCGGAATCGAAGATGATTACGGTATCCGCTGCCTGAAGATTCAATCCTAGACCTCCAGCGCGCGTCGAAAGCAGGAACAGAAAATATTCGGAGCCAGGATCGTTGAACTTCTTCAACAAATCCCCTCTGTCCTCGGCTTTCGTTGTACCGTCCAGCCGGAGATACATGAACCCTCTCCAGCTCAGATAATCCTCCATAATGGTCATCAACTGTGTCATCTGACAGAACAGTAGAACTCTGTGATTGGTAGCCTTTAGCTTTGGAAGAATACGGTCCAATAGCTCGAACTTGCCAGAAGCACGGAACAAGTCTGGTCCTGTGATGACTCCCGAGCCCTGAGTGCCAACGTGCTCGCAATACTTCTCTTCGATGGCTTGGAACATGAACGGATGATTGCAGAGCTTCCTCAGTTGCACGATAGTGTTCATCAAAGCTTTGGCGCCTCCTTTGCCCTGTTTACCCTTCTCAGAACCGTCAGTTAACAGGACACCCTTGCTCTGCATGTGCTTGTAGAGAACCTTCTGCAAACCTGACATGTCGCACTTGATGATGTACTCGACTTTGTCAGGCAGCTGCGACTCGACTTCTTTCTTCAAACGTCTTAACAGGAAGGGTCGCAACACTTTGTGCAATCGACGAATGATAAGAATGGTCTCTTCCTCGTTCAACTCGACCTTCTCGCCGGTAGTCGCGAAAGGAGCGTTGAACCACTGTTCGAAAGTGCTGCAGGACTTGAAGATCGAGGGAAGAAGAAAGTTTAAGAGCGCCCACAATTCGGGTAACTTATTTTGCAACGGTGTTCCTGTTAGAAGAAGTCGATGGGGAGCCAAGTAATGCGTGTTCAGTACTTGAGTGAGTTTGCAGTGATGGTTCTTCATCCTGTGACCTTCGTCGATGATCATGTACTTCCATTGTAGCTTGGCTAATACGCCCTTATCCTTGATCACATACTCGTACGTAGTCAGCAGAACGTTGAACTTGGTGGCTCTCATTTGCGACTGAATCGCCCTTCTACCAGCTGGCGAGCCTTTGTAAGAGACTACCACAACACTGGGAGCCCATTTCTCGAACTCCAGAACCCAGTTCGATAGCGTGGATAAAGGGACGATTATAAGGAATGGTCCGTTGACTTTCTTCTTCTCCATAAGATAGGTGACTAAAGCTATTGTTTGGATAGTTTTGCCAAGACCCATCTCATCGGCTAGTATACCATTCAAATTGTTATTAAATAATGACACTAACCACTCCAGGCCCTTTATTTGATATTCCTTCAGTTTTCCATTGACCATGATCGACGCTTGCTCTGTCACTACTTCGTGAACAGTATGAGCGATACTATAATATGTCTGCTCTTCGGTTTTATATTCATCGTCCTCCACCTTAGCCTTGTGTATCGTTTTCTTCGTTTTGTCCTCTTCGAAGTCAGCAGACTGTTTGTGATCACTTTTATCTTCGCCATCATTGTCATCGTCGTCATCGTCATCGTCATCTTCGCTCTCCGACTCGATGGGTTCCCAACCTGGATGAGCTTCCAAGAACGCTGAAAGTTGACTCATCATCGGAGCTTCTTCACCAGTTAATGTGCGACCTGTGGACGTTTCGATCACTCCAACGCGAGTATCTTCGTTCATGCCACCGTCTTCACCTCCCTCACCATCTTGTAACTTCTTCTTCTTCTTCTTCTTACGTTTCTGTTCCTCCACTTGCTTCCTCTTCTGTTCGATCTTATGCTGCTTCACCATCTCAGTGAGATTGCTAATGTATTCATCAGTCTGGGACAAGAGGAATGCCAACCGTTTGTCTTTCTTCTGATCGATCAGTTTCCTGTATCCTTCTTCGTCCTCCGCCATCAGCCGTCTCATACGTTCCTTTTCGATACGCTCTTGCTCTTTTTTCTGCTCGCGCTCCGCATTAGCGTGGTGATTGAGAACCGCTTTGTTGAGCCTAGCCAACTTCGCGACGTTGTTTCGATGGAATTCCTTGAAATCTTTGCCATGTTGAAGTACCGAACTAAGGAATTCCTTTGGGACAAAAGAGGATAAAATTGTGTATCATTGTTCCACTTATGTATAATCGTAATAAAATTAAAAGTATAATTACTTGGTGTTTCTGTCTGCGTTTACGCTCTGCCTCCAACTTCTGTTGCTTCTCGAGCTTCTCAGTAGCCCTAGCTTCTCGAAGACTTTGTTTCTTTGTACGTTTGTAGGCCTTCACGTTCACTGCAGTCTCCAATGTGGTGTCCTTTCGGGTGCACGCCAAGATCTGAAAATAATCATAGAACATAATTGCAACAAATACTCATGACGATGCTAACGTTTACATCCATTTGATATCTACCTCCGACCTTAACTGTCTCTGAAAATTCAGCACTCTGAGCATTCTCAGTTCGATCTGTGCTTGAATACGAAGATCTTCCGGCATGTTGGTGGGCAAATTACTCAACTGCTCCATGCGCAATGCTATGCGTGCTGCCACTCTAATTATTTAAATATTCACATTTAATTGTGTAGTATTAAAAACCGTCTGGCGATTAATCCATTGAGACCACGTGACAATTAAACTTGTTATTATTGTTTAAAGGCGACGGTATAAACGGTAATAATTCAAGTAGAATGCTGTTAAAACATTATTCTGATAAATCTGGAAAGTACCTGTTCTCGCGTTCTTGTAATATCAATAGTGGATCTAAGCCAGCTGGTTTCGCTACGCTCGTGACTCTGTTGGTCTTTGCACCTGGTTGAGGGGGTTGCTGCTGCTGCTGCTGCTGCGGCGTTTGACAGCCTGGCCTTGGAGGCACTGCAGGACCCATTACATTTGGCCCAGGAATCTGTGGTACTGCAGTAGCAGCAGTTCCTTGAGATGGATCTATAGGCGGACGTTGTGCCATACCTGGGGGAGGAGGTGCTCCACCTATTTACATCAATCTTACGTCAAACCCCCAGAGCGCGGATCATTCTACTCTACTTTTGTATTTCTACAGTATAATTTTAACGAAATTTAACTACGCCTTTCTGGAAATGAAATTCAAATTGCATCTAGTTGAGAATAAAAACTGTACTCATACCAGCCATCGACGTATCACACCACTGAATTATTATTATTGAAGCTCAAATTTACAACAGCTCAAACAGGTACAATAGAAAATAAAATAAATCAGCAAGCAATAAACATTGAAAGTACATGAAACGATACAAAAGATAGAGTAGTCACCTACAAACCAAAGCTTATGGCAAATTTTATTGTATCACTTACTTTGAAGAGCCAGTGCTAGTTGCTGTGTCAATGGCTGATTTCTTGCTAGTAATCGATATGCCATTATTTGTACACTGTAATGGATTACACACGAAGTATTAATCAACTACGATAACTACAAATTACCTTATTCGATACTATGCAAAACTTACCGTAATTGCTGCAATTGCTGAGAACTGAAAGCTTGTTTCTCTCCAATAGTACCTTGGCGTGCCCTCAAAGCAAGCAATTGAGAGTAACGGGGATCTTCCTGAAGTCCCTTCTCTTCCATCGAATCAATCGCTTTCTGCAGAGCATTTAAGTTTTCTTGTCCAGCTCCAGGTGGACCTCCGGGACCGGCAGGTCCAACTTGTCCAGGCCCAGTTTGACTCATCTGATTCACGGGAGTGCCAGGAACAATTTGCTGATTTTGAGAACCAGGCCCCATTTGACCAGGCGATGGTTGTCCACTGGGACCATTATGTCCCATCTGATTACTTGAACCACCATGACCTAGTTGACTGTTCGGTCCGCTTGGTCCCATTTGACTTCCAGGGCCACCAGGTCCCATTTGACTTCCAGGTCCACCAGGTCCCATTTGACTTCCAGGTCCACCAGGTCCCATTTGACTGCCAGGTCCACCAGGTCCCATTTGACTTCCAGGTCCACCAGGTCCCATTTGACTGCCAGGTCCACCTGGACACATTTGACTTCCAGGTCCGCCAGGTCCCATTTGACTTCCAGGTCCACCAGGTCCCATTTGACTTCCAGGTCCGCCAGGTCCCATTTGACTTCCAGGGCCGCCAGGCCCCATTTGACTTCCAGGTCCGCCAGGTCCCATTTGACTTCCAGGTCCCACGTGCGAGCCTGGACCACCACTTCCCGGTCCCATTTGTCCACTGGGTGCGTTTCCAGGACCCATTTGTCCTCCAGGTACATTTCCAGGTCCCATTTGTCCACTGGGCACATTTCCCGGGCCTATTTGACCACTAGGACCGCTTCCCGGGCCCATCTGTCCTCCAGGTCCACCTCCAGGTGGCATCCCAGGATTTCCAGAAGGATTTCCTGGCCCCATTTGTCCTCCAGGTCCACTTGATCCCATTTGCCCGCCAGGTCCACTTCCAGGGCACATTTGTCCTCCAGGCCCACCGCTAGATACCATCTGTCCACCAGGTCCACTTCCAGGTCCCATGGGTCCTCCATTTCCAGGTGGCATTTGTCCTCCAGGACCTCCTCCAGGTCCTATTCCCATTTGTGACGACGGCCCTCCCATGTTCATTTGTCCAGGGCCATTATTGCCCATTTGCGATGGTCCGTTGTGTCCCATTTGTCCTCCGGGACCAACAGGTCCCATTTGACTTCCAGGTCCACCAGGTCCCATTTGACTTCCAGGTCCACCAGGCCCCATTTGACTTCCAGGTCCACCAGGTCCCATTTGACTTCCAGGTCCACCAGGTCCCATTTGATTTCCAGGTCCACCAGGTCCCATTTGATTCGGGCCTCCAGGGGGCATATTATGTGCTCCAGGACCGCCGGACGGCATCTGACCAGGACCTCCGGACCCCATATGACTTCCTGGGCCACTTGCACTCATGTGGCCGGATCCTGGCGGTCCACTTGCATTCATGTGACTCGGGATAGGCGGACCGCTATTTAGGTGACTTCCTGGCCCAGGAGGACCACTGGCGTTCATGTGTGCGGACCCTGGGGGTCCACTGCTACTCATGTGTCCTGACCCTGGAGGGCCACTCGTATTCACGTGACCCGAGCCCGGTGGAACAGTCGTGTTCATGTGACCTGGTCCAGGTGGACCACTTGAACTCATATGTCCTGGTCCAGATGGTCCAGTTGCGTTCATATGGCCTGACCCAGGAGGACCACCCATGTGGCCTGGACCTCCAGAGATCATCTGCGAATTTGGAGGACCACCAGGACCCATTTGAGGACCTGATACAGGTACATTACCTGGCCCCATTTGTGCTGGACCTTGGCCAATGTGAGAACCTCCAGGTGGGCCTCCACTTCCCTGCCCTATGTGACCAGGCACTATCGATCCTGGTCCCGCTGGTATCATCTGTCCTGGTCCATTCGAACCCATTTGATTTGGACCAGACGGCATCATGTGAGACGTTCCCTGAGGCACATTTGAACCCATTTGACCTGGAACCATGGGCCCTCCTGGGCCTTGTTGGGTGCCAGAATTTTGACCTACTGAACCACCGGGTCCACCTTGACTCTGCAACACCGAGAGGGGTCCACAATTGCTTTATCTGTCGTGAAACACAGCTGTCTTGGGAGGTACTGTAACACTGACGTTTTATATGTGGATGCATGAAGATTTCTTGACAGAAACGAGTTTGTTCATCCAGGAAAAGGATGTATGATGATGTTTCGTCTCTATGCGTTGATTTGGGGTGGTCTGAACGATAAGCAAGAGGAATTCAAATATTTGAATGTTGAACTTTTTACCTCCTACTCGCTTAATATATAACGGTTCTGTTTAACCCTTATGTCAATAACCGAAAGTCCCTACGTTGTTCAATAACCAGGGTAGCCAGGTACCAGAGATGGGCAAAAAATTATTTGAAATAAAAATTTGCGTACGGAATTTTTATTTCAAATAATTTTTTGCCCATCTTTGGCAGGTACCCACCTTTTTTTCAAGGCCTCTGCTAGCCAAAAAGATCCTACCAAAGTCAATATATGACAAAATATCAGTTCAAAATATTGTGCGACAAAGAGCTGGCCCGCACAAAAGCCCAGAAATTTTATCAATTTGTTGTACATTCAAGAAAATATTCACCATTGAAATAATCGATATCACAGTTCTTTACACCAACAAAAAGGCATCGGCAGTATATCAAGAATACAACGCACAAAATTCAGGAAAGACGCTAACATAGACAGCCATGACGTCATTCTTGGAAGTTCTGATATGTGCAGCTGCTAACAATTCAAAAACTGACCACACTTCTGATATGTGGAAAGAAGTATCCTATCCTCTATACCGCGCAATATTTGGGATTAATCAAATTATGAGGCATTATGCACCTGAACTTGATGTCGAGTGCGTTCTTGGCCGGCCGACTAATCTTCCAGACACTCGGGAAGAAAGTTTATAACAGGCTCATGTCATCTATATTGTAGAGCAACGATAAGAAAACATTTATCTTTCTATAGGTGAGTACCCGGGTATCCTGGTTATTGAGAATCATTGTATAAACTTTCACGGAATAATTCTCTGAATCCAAGACCAAACAAAAAATGTCCGAAAGCATAATTTTCTTTCAAAATGTTCAAATAACACAGATACATAAAAAAATTTCATAAAACATACCCAGGTGGGCACTCCGGTACCCAGTTATTGACATAAGGGTTAACTAAAGGAATCATGGACTTTGATTCAATATAAAATATTATGTGCATTCCATATAATGATAGTTAATGTGTGACGTAACTTGGATCCTAACTCACCCGAGTAAATAGTAAGCTCGATCAGTTCGTAACATTATTGCGTTGAAAACTACGATCACGTTGCGCTAAGGTTTATTATATCGCGAAAGGGTGCCTCGAAGCAAATACACTTTATTTTACGAGCCCTTATCTAAAGAAAAATTAACGAGATGAAAAATTCCATTTATCTAATCCAGGATTATGCTAAGAGAAAAAGAAACGTTCAATTTACTACTTCCTATTAACCGTTTATAGATTCCCCGAGGATATATGACGGCAATATAACAATAAAACGTGTAAACATCAATGACAGACGGACGAGACGAATTATATTCGCTATTAGGATTCAGCTTACTTTCTGAACGTTTTTCGTCCAATCTAAATTAATTCTACTGTCAAGTGGAACAAAAGCAACGTTCCAGAACCGAATAGTTATCCAATTACAATGGCGATTGTATAGCTTGGACTAAGAAAATCGTTTGTGACGCATGATCGTACACATCGTGGCGTGTACCGATAATCGTGCACACTTTCAGCCACGATTGAAGCAGTGACGCATTCTGGAAGATTATTTCGACCCATAGAGATAGAAACGAAGGCGATCGTATGTCGTGCACGTGGTCCAGGTGTGGACGCAACGCATTCAGCGAATTTTTTTCTCATTTCATTGAGTTTCGCGTAGATGGGAAGCCAGCAAAAAGTCACGTTCCAACGGCGTGTTAGCGAGCAACAAGTTCTCGCTGCACTCTTTCCTTCGCGATATCGATAAATCGGGCATGATTTTATACATATTTAGAAACTCGAGGGATCCTTTTGATCTATGCGAATAGCAAAACTGTAGCAATTATTGCTGTTATGCATAAAACCAAATAATATGAAATATAAGATAAGATTCAGTTTCAATGTCACCAGGGCACGCAGCGGTTTTTCGAGCACCCTGTAGCGCGTAGTTTGAGTCTGTGCGGGCTCTGATAGTGGGGGATTGACAATTGTGGGATAAGAACAGAGCTTTCGCGAGTGATGCTGTTATTTCGAGTGAGGCGAGGTGGCAGAACACAACGGAGTGACAAATATCATTCAACCATGATCAGCAAAGAGGAGCTCGATCACTGCTACGATTTCGTTCTGAAGCTGACAATAAAATCAGGACAGGTAGCTTTTTTTCTATTCGTCTCTTAACGCATGTTTAATTCGTCTATTTTGTCTCTATTACAACTGCAAAGGAAGAAATGATCGTTGAATGCTGCATACACGAAGAAACAACGGGGTTTGATAAAAAGAAAATTGTTTTGCCAACGGCGTGGTAACTCTTTGTATTTCGAGGGGCGAGAATTGAGTTTGAAATTATCAGGAAAGACTTCTGACAATTTCACGCAAAATATTATATAATCATTATAGCATTTCCTGTGCTCTCGTATAAATTGTGTCGACCATCGAGCAGTGTAAAGAATCTTTGATTTCACCTGGTATTCGATGCATTGTCAATGTCAAGCTGTGTTATACGACTTGTTAGATAAGATTCAGTTCCGTGAACATACAAATCCCACTACAAAATAGAATATTTGCATTAGTGATTGAACGTTTGATCTTGAGAGTGACTCTAGCCAATGCTTCATAATTTGAAGCGGAGACGATAATTCTTGGCTGGAATCTACTAACAGAGAAATAGAAATAAGTAATAGTAAAGCTTGCTAAAACATTCGTACGCGTTTTAGGTGATTCGTGACGCTATTCAAGGGTGCAAAAGCGTCGAGACAAAAGCTGGGGACTGGGACCTAGTGACACAGTACGATAAAAAGGTGGAAGAGATTCTGATAAAAGGTATATCGGAGGAATTCCCAAAACACAAGTAAGTCCTTTCGATTATAGACGGGGGAAGGATGAAACCTTTCAAGACGTGAGTTATCTGTATTCGTACAAATACTTAGATTTATCGGCGAGGAGACGGTTTCATCCACGAACCATTTACCTGAGCTGTCGAACGATCCCACGTGGATCATCGATCCGATCGATGGGACCACGAACTTCGTGCACTCCTTCCCCTTCACCTGCATATCGATCGCGTTAACGATAAAGAAGGAACTGGAGATTGGGATCGTTTACAATCCCGTGCTGGAACAGTTGTTCACGGCTAGGAGAGGTTCTGGAGCTTTTCTCAATGGAAAACCTATCAAAAGCTCCAAAGTGGAGAGTAAGTTACTCTTAGGAATGTTATCCAGTCGTTTCTTTTTCTGGACAAATTAAAAACGAATTTTTGACAAATGTTTTGTGTGATTACATGCAATAAATTGCACGAACCTGATGATTTAGCAATTAAGGACTTACTACCACGATACATTATCGTATTATGGGCATGAATTTCACTGGAGAATGCTTCAAACATTTTTTTTATCAAGTAATCAGAGGTTGGTGCATATCTCCATTCCTCTTTGAAGTTTGAAAATTTCTACGAACTCTTTGACTAGGATTAGAGAATTGACATGCAGTGTTTTGTCCAGAACATCTTTTACAATAAATGTTAACACTTTGAGTGGCGCGAAGTTTGGCGAAATACCGTTTCAAGTCGACCAGCCTTTTTCATATTTCAAATTTAAATTTTATTATTTTCTATTAAATATTTGTCACAGTGGTACCTGTCCATGGAGGAACAAGATTTTATCGATGACAATGAGTCGGAAGAAAATCTTATTCGGACTATTTTTAATTAGTTGTACATTACGTGTAATTAAAAATAGTGCCAAGTGAGTGTGGACTCATTTTCATCAAGGAAACTTCGCCAATTCATTGGTGAAATGTGAATAAAATCCGCAAGCTCAACGAAAAATAACAAGGAAAGTGAAAAGGTCTATAAAAATCTTACTCTCCATAATTTGAATACTACTTTTATGAAAATAATACGAATTCATGGATAAGATTCTTCCGATGAAAATGAGTCCAAACATGAAATAAATAGGGCTATTTTTACAATAATAGTTAAACAAGAATGTATTCTACTGTGGTATACAATTCTAAAAATAGACACGACGTTGCCAGAGAAGTGTTGCTAGGCGGTTAGCCGGGAGAACTGCGCGGCCAAGGCAGTCTGCGTAGAGCCGAGTAGAAAGACAAGTTTCGAAAGCGTACAAAGTTTCGAAACTGCTGAGCATATTCAATATGCAGTTCCCTCGTAAGAGTTGAACATGCTCGTAATTCTTGTCTACGCTGAATCCATGACCTAACCCAGCAATATTTCTTTCCACGTTGCTCCTTTCTCTTTTTTAAAATATTATAAACAATAATCAAAGCACTACGTTTTACTCTCGGCGAGTTTTCTATCGCCTACCTGAGAGTAAAGAATCTCGAAATTGCTCTCAAGTGGGTACACAGTTTGAGAGTAACTTGCGCGAGTTTTCTCAAGTGATCATCTACCTTTATCGAGCATGTTCCCAGCAACTTGTCGCAAGTGCGTAACGGGGCTAACCGACTTCCAAATCTCTGAATTCCATCGAAGTCTTCTGCCTTACGCACTTACACATTTAATCTCCCGCAGCTTTCGCTAATACAGATCCTGTAAGCACTTTTCTGGCAACGGTACTTCTCAAGTTCCCTAAGGAAGATCGATCAAAGTACCACCTCGCATCTCATAATGACTGCGTTTTCAGGGGTAGAACACTCACTGCTGTGTTTAGAGGTATCCTACGCAACGATCGAGGATATCAGAGACACTATTCTTGGAAGATTGGAGGCTTTCGTCTCGGTGGCTCATGGAATACGAACAATGGGATCAGCAGCACTAACACTTTCCTACGTGGCAATGGGCGCAGCGGAAGCTTATCACACTGACAATCTCATGCCTTGGGACGTGGCTGCTGGTGTACTTATCATCAGAGAAGCTGGTGGAGTAGTGATAGCTACGAACGGTGTGTAACAACCGAATTTGAAGTTATTAGAAAATTCTAACGTGTTCCAGGGGTAGCTTCTACCCTTTTCCCCTTCAAAATCTTGATTCAAAGCTCAGATGTTACATAGCTATTGTAAAGCCGCGATTTAAACCACGCAGACTCCCAAAAATTTGGATAGTGAATATTTTTCGCCCTCTTTTTTCTTCAATATATTACTATTAGTTTCACTACAGATATAAAGCAACATCCTCTTTTAGGCAGCGAATTCGACGTCATGGCGCCGAAACTAGTGGCAGCTGGTAATCGCAGGTTGGCTGACGAGCTGGTGAAGCTAATAAAGAAAGCTGATTCTAAACTATTACAGAAGAATCAGATTTAAGAAACAAGGTTGTCATTAATTATCGAAAGCGGGCTTCAGTTGTTACAGTCAAAATAAAATCTATTAATTCTTCGCAACTACAAAAGCAAGGATCGTATCTGACGTGTAACAAGGAGGTGTTAGTGTGAGTATGAGTGTGTGTGAGTGTGTGCTGTGTCATAAGCGGTCACTTGATTTTGTTCACACTGTACCACGTTCTCTGCCATGTTTTAACCGTTTCGATAATAAATAACTGCGACTTGTATGCTGAATAGTAGTAAAACTGAATCTTGGATCCCCATATTTATTAAATAAAATACTATATGTTGCCTGCGGTAAGAGTGGAAATAATATTGAATAGGTACCGATAAATTAATATAAACACTGCTTGGAATATCAATGTTACGTAAAAATGATCCAAAACTCCTCCAGAAGGGTTAATAATTGTAAAAAAAAATGTTACTGTACTTTGCATTCAGTTTGAGTAAAACGATTGGAGAACTGTACCTAACCCATGAAATTAAGTACTCGCGAGAAATGCGACTGTGACGCTAAACAAGTGTCGTTCGGTGTCTCATTAATGTTAATTCCGTTAATTGTTAGAAGGTCTTAAAAGAAACTCAAGTTCTACTTGAAATATATACCTAAAATAAAAAATTCAAAAAATTCCGTAACTTTGTGAATATGTAGAAGAGTTCCTCTTCGTTACAACCCAATTTTTATTTGCTGCCAAAATTCACTCGAAGAGGGGTATGCAGGGGTGAAATTAACTCTTGAAAATTCGGCTATTTTCCGATTTTGTATTCACAAAGTTTCAGAATTTTTTGAATTTCCGGATTTAGGATGTTTCCTTGCGAGTAGCGATCGTCAAATATTCAGAAACAAGAAGCATTGAAGACACAAGGGAACGAATATCTAATGTATTTGCACAAAGTGTCATTTTAAAAATGCTTTCAGCCGTGCAAGATTCTATCAGGATTTAATCAGAGTGTACTGGAATATGTATTAATGTTCAGGGCAATGTACAGTCCTGGAAATATTGATTGCATCACTCGAATAAACGTGTTATCATGCATACCACTCTTGTTACACAGTTCAACAGCCATCTGGACTTATAACAACATTCAACAGCCGTTTCTTCACCCACAGTTTTTGAGAAATTCGAGTTCGAAAAAAAAATGCAAACCCCATTTCAAATTTGAACATCTTTTGTGTCGAAAAGGAATAGTTATTCGGATGCTTGGTCCGTCAAATTATTTTACGAACCCTCCCGAATGCAACGATATAAGTTATTAGTGCATTTTGAACATTTAAATACGTTTAAACAACAATCAAAGACCTGTATCTTCAAAAGTTATTATCCGATTCGACTGAAACTTTTTTTATTTTGAAGAATATACTTCTGGCTGGGGGGAGGGGGCTAGAAAAATACAAAATATTGAAATTTTATAATTTTCAAAGGCGTTGAAAGAACGAAAAATACAGGGGAAAGTAATTTCATACTCGAAGTGTCGTTATTTTCTAAAAAAAAAAAATGTAATTTTTGTAATTTTTTATAGTCCTCCCCCCACAAGAATAATCTTCAAAATAAAAATGGTTTCAGTCGAATCGGATACTACCTTTTGGAGATATAGGTCCCACTAATTTGGATCAATTTTTTGACGCCTTCACTTTAACAATTCCCCAGGGCCGTCTGCAATGATTAATTATAAAACAAAAAATATATTTCTATAATTTAAGACATCCTTAACACAATGCAAAAAGTCCCATTAAATTATATGTAGTAGTTTTCCTTTAATTAATTCCTAAATATCACTTATTTTTTAAAGCTGATCTTTTGTTTCTCTTGTAAATAAATGATTTTGTTCTATTATGTATACTATCTCTAGTCTATTAAGTTTAATAAAATGTCCTAGTTCTGCAATATTAGCGGTCGGAACTGCGCGACTCTCCCCTACAACGTGCCATTTAAAAAATCCAACTGATCTTGAGATTTCAATTTCCATTCCGTTGCCCTCCCCCGCCCTCTGCAATCCCACAAAAGCATATTTTCCAATTCAACGTAGCTTCCTAAACACGAGCATTCATAGATTAAAATGTATCGCCCTTTATAGCCAAAGAAATCGACTCGGGCTCATCCTGAACCCACCTTCAACTTCTCAAACCGCATCGAAGTAAGGAGTACCTAGCTTCAGGTGGAAGTGTCAATCCATTAACTCGCTAATTTCAAACTTTATTAGTACAAAGCGGTGCCGCAGATAAGAAAAAAACTCAGCCTCTCTGCTCTAATGTTTAGGTTCAGCTACCTATGTCGCTTGCGCGATTCTATATCACTGACTACAAAGATAAGCGGATCTCGTCGCGCGGAGTGCGCGGTCGATCGACCAGTCGTGCGGTTAAGAGCCTCGACATCGGTGAGCATGTCGAGCGAGACAGACATCAGGAACTACTTCGAGTTCGCCAAGGAGCTGGTCCTGAAGACTGGCGAGGTGAGTCACGGCGTTTCCTCCTTTCAGTGAACCTTTCTTGGCGCTACCACGTAAAGAACAGAGCAGGGAAGAAGGAAGATCTTCAGAGAATACCGGAGGCCCAAAAAGAAACGGGCAAACTAACTGGACATTTGTCTCGAGTACCGGTGCCTTTATTTCTTTCACGTTTTAGCTCAGTTTCTTGGTAAGACGATCGAAGGTTCTCTGGATGTTAAGTGTTATCTACTAGGGTAAATAGATGGCTTCCAAAGTAAAGCCTTGTCAAGAAACAGGGATTCTTATCTTCCCCGGAGACAGTTATTGTTTCACATTTTTTTACACTCGGTTTTGTCTAATTCAGGGGTAAATAAGAATTTGATTTTAGGATGATACAAGGAGTCTATTGGGTTGAACCTTTGTGCATTGAAACTGCAATACTTAACAAATGAAATCTTGTTTCTTCGTAGCATTAATAACTAGAAATTTTTCCCTTAGTTTATTAACGCACGATCCTTTCTTATGATATCAGAAACAAGTGTTTAATATCATATATATATATGAAGGCAAAGAAAGGCCAAATGTATGTCAAAATGGAGTTAGTGACGCGTCAGTTATTTGCCTTCGCCTATCACGAAGTTCTTATCAGAGAAATCCGAGCGAGATAAGTGACAGAGATTTGAAAGATCGCGGCTTTCCACAGCTCCCCTCTAACTTTGCTGCTTTTTCCCGCCAGACATTCAAATGTGGCTTCGAAGGGGAGAAGGTCGTGGAGGCCAAGGCTCACGAGTGGGATTTGGTGACGGACTACGACAAGAAAATTGAAGAGCTGCTGGTCAATGGTCTGAAAGCGAAGTTCCCCGATCACGAGTGAGTTATAAATTCCTTTCGGATCAAAATCCAGCGACATCCCCTTCCTCTACCGTTGCGCCGAGGAGGTCGAGTGGTGGGGATAGCGTCTCCGCTCTTCGGGCCGCCTTGAGCAGCCAACTGAGTTCGTCCTGAAGCGAGAATAAATTCTTTATCACTATAAGCGATTTATGTATTTGCACGTGGCCACAATCGCGTATCCTCTACATTTTCGCGAATAAATTTGAAAACTGTCGGTGTTGGTTATCTCGTATTTACCTCAGGCGATCTACAAATTACTTAACAATCTCGACGATAATCGACAGTCTTTAACAACGCAGCTGGGCGCAAAATGTTGCAGATTTATCGGCGAGGAGAACATGGCCGACACAAAGGAGACGCCTGTGTTGACGGATAAGCCGACTTGGATCATAGATCCCATAGACGGGACTTTAAATTACATAAATTCATACCCGCAAACCTGTATCTCTGTCGCTCTGGCCGTTTGCAAGGAACTCGTGGTGGGAATCATTTACAATCCGATGTTCTCGGAATTGTACACCGCTGTCAAGGGACAGGGCGCCTTTCTGAACGAGAAACCCATCAAGAGCTCTTGCGTCACTGGTAACATTCCGCTTTATATCTTTTAATTAAGACATTTCGCCGCGGTATTCTTTAATATGTCCAATTCGAGGCACTGATCTTTCAAAAGGGATCACTTAATTCATTCGCCAGGTTCGTAAGTATCGCGAACGTTTACAACGCAACAACGATCACAGAGCCCAGAATTGGCCGGCTATTTCTAAATCGTAGTTTCTAATCGTTTTATAACAGCCAGCAGCGATCGCGAGCTTCCTTTCGTAATTTTCATTATTCATACCGCGCAAGAAAAAAAAGAAGCAGGCACGATAAATCCTATTAGAGATCGCCGGGACCGATCTGACTTCTTTTCACGGGATTTATTGATGTCGCAGAACTGAAGAAGGCTTTGATAGAGATAGAGCTGTTCTCGTTACGATTTTCGGGGAAGAATCGAGACGTTAGGGTGGGCAGATTCGAGGCTTATATCAAAGCGACGAGAGGGTGAGAATTCTATTTCTTCTTATTCCGTGAAATATTCTGGAATTTTTCCATAGAAGCCAAATGAACGAATCGATCGTTCTTGCGTTTTTAGGGTAAGATATATGGGAACAGCAGCGATGGGTCTGGCGTACGTGGCGAGAGGCGCGTTGGATGGCTTTCAAATGGACGGCCTTCAGGCTTGGGACGTTGCTGCAGGAGTGTTAATCGTTCGTGAAGCAGGAGGAACAGTGATCAACACAAAAGGTATAACGAGAAAGTACAAAGGAGGAGAAGAGTAGAACATTTTTCAAGAAATTCTCGCCGTGCTACTATGGAACCATTGATTTTTTAAAAAAGATACTGATAAAAAGCAAGAACTATCCTTGTTTATCGTAAAATAAATTTTCTCCAGGAGACGAGTACGATTTCATGAAGCCGGATACGATCGCAGCAGGCAACGACAAGCTCGCGTCGGAATTACAACAACTGGTCATCGATACGGACCTGAAAGTATTAAGGAAGAGACTGACAAGATGCTGACACCGGGAGTTTAGGTCCCCGAAGTGGAAAAAGTCGAAGATACATATTTTTAGATTACACATCCCACAGAAAACGTTCGTTGATCGAATACTGTGTAGCCATAGAAGACGTGGAAATAGCGTTGTATTTTTAACAACTTTGATCGTTTTGGAGAAATAAAAAGTTAACCTTGAATACCATACTTTCCTGCGGGGAATCGCGATGACTTGAGGTGACAGGTGTGCTTGATAATCTATCCTTAATAAAAACGCACAAAAGTAAGAATTCTCGGGCAATAATTGGCATTTCGGCTGAATTTTACGAGATCTTTTTCGCGAAGATACAAGAAATGAGATGTCAGTCAACAAACATTTTTAGCTGATTTATCAAACCTAACTAATTATCATGGATGTTCCAAATAATTTACAGGCAATTCGTATAACTTATTACCAAAGAAATATCCCGTATTTCAGCCTGAACGAGTGTTATTTGGATGAAATCAAGCTGAAAACACAAAGGCACCCTCGAAGACTAAAGTTTTCCATAAAACAAAGGTTTTACAAAAATCAAACGTCTCGTTATACCTCCTTAGGTATAGAAGAGTTTGATTTCCATGCATCGTGGTTAGGTGATTTCCCATTGTCGCTACGTTCGCACCTCGAGAAATGAATAGCCAACGATTTCATTGCATAACTTCGTAACGAGGAGCGCCAGATTCCGAGAAACCAAAGCCAACGTCTCGGGAACGTCTCGGAAACGAAACTGAATAATAAACAGCGCGATATAGCTGATTACGTTCGCAAAAAGTCACAGAATTATGAATCGAGTCGAGCCTCCGCGCGTGTGATGTATGTACCGGGTGAGTCACCTGGTTCGACGAGCCTAAGTTCGAAAGAAACATGTTACGGTCAACCGTTTGCATGTAGTACGGCGATTAGACACAGTGGAACAGTGAAGGCGGGATCGAAGGCTGGCCAAGGAAGTGCAATAATTCACGAGGTGTATCTAGAATCGCAATTGCGAAATTTTACGGCTGAACAAGCATCACCGGCCACGCAAAAATGTTGAACAAAAAGCGCAATACAGACACGTAGACATTGCGCAAGGAGTGAATGAAGGCTTACATTTCTATTAATGCACTGTTCCAGGCAATCAAGAGACCCAAATCTCTGGGGATTTCGGAGAATTAATACGGAAAAGATTACAGTTAATGTAAAAATACTTAACACGTCAAGGACACGCGGGATCTATCGTACCCCAAGAGTAATTTTCGAGTTTTATAGCTTTTATAGGGATTTATCGCAAAGAAATATCGCTTTTTCCATAACCGTGGGAAATTGCTCTTTTTTCACTACAAACTTCGTCATATCAGAATTTATATTTATAGAAAAAGACTGTTAGAACATGATTGCACGAGTATGTATTACGAATGTGTAATTATCACTCAAAAATTAAACATGTAAAAATACAAAAATGGTAACTCAAAAATAATAAGAACTAGAAAAAACGGTTTTTCATTGAAAATATTTTTAATTTAAAATTTTTTATATGTACCTTAAAGTATATACTTTAATGTAAAAATGGTGTAAATTTAATTAGAGAACTAAGAAGATTGAATACGGAATTTAGGTAGTTTTTTCAGAACAGCTTCCGCGAAAATATTCCCCATAGTTTTTATCCGAAACAAAAAACTTTCTCTTAAAACACATAAAAGAATTCAATCTTTGTCCTATCCGATTTTAAAAATATCAATCGGTGCACTAGTTCTCGAGATATATTGATTACCGTTTTCTAAAGTACCATTTTATTTACACAATTGTAATATTAAACTATGTATTTTAAGATTCATATAAAGATTTTTAAATTAAAAAGTATTATCAATGAAAAGAATTGACTAAATTTACACTGGCTTTTCTAGTCCTAGGTGTATGTAGCCGCTTAAGTATTTTAGATATTGAATTAAAGTAATACAGGGTGGGTCATAAATCACAGGAGGGTTCAAAAAGGTAATCAAATTTTTGTCTTTCTAATTTTATTGAATAAAGATTTATTGAGAACCGCTGCTAAAATAATTATGAAATGAAAATTGTTTTTAAAAACCTTCGACATTATTAGCTCACCCTGTATTTCAGGGAAACTGGATTGAAAAAATTCCAGAATTAAATGAAAATGGTTATACGCCTTCTAACAATATAATATTAGAAATTCAAAATGGATCGGCCGTGTGTCGTTCGGAAAATCTCAAGGATAGAACAGATGGCAATACCTGAGATTTCCCAACACGCAATCTCGTTTGACGCATGCAAATATCATAAATCCAATCGTGGATTTTGCATTCAGATATTATCGGTAGCTCCGCATTATTCGATCGTTTTGCACGTGTCTTTAGCTAGAATAAAACAGAAATAGCCAATAATACACTGATTTAACAAAACGCATGGCAAAGTTGATCAGTTGGTGTGAAAGTGCAATCGAGCCTTAGTAATTCACCTTGGCACAGTCTTTTAACCGCGTACCCTTAGACATTGGTTGCAGAATAAAAACCTCCTTGGCAATTTAATGACCACGCTGATAATCATCTTGATACCTTCATAATAAACGTGTTGTAAGGAAATGATACCTGAAAAACTCTACGTGCGTAGGAGCGAAAGATTCACACGCGATGTTCCACGATAGAGATTCTAATAAAACGTAATGAAAAAAAAATTAATAATGTGCTCAATTGTCCCGAATTTCTGTGAGTCAAAATAGAATCCAAACTACAGGCTTGATATTAATCTAAGCCAAAGCAGCAATTAAGGGACTTCGTATTCCAAAGATGGAATGATTTTTCACAACTGTGGCAAAATCGATAAACCTGAAACTTCTACCCAAAAAGATTTTTTAGACGAGTCACGTATAAAGAGACACCCCTCAATTATCATTCCGGTTATATTGGATCGAAAGTTCTTGCACTTTAAATTTTACCATTTACTAACTAAAATGTTAAAAAGCCGACTAATAGATTTTGAATGAGTGCTATTTGGTTTCCGCAATTAACGAGTTTCCATATTCTTAACTGTCGACAGCTTACTTTACAACAAATGTATTCTTCAAAATTTTGTATTTTCCTAAAATTCTAAATCTGTCACAATTTCGTACACAATAATGATATAAGCTACAAAG
Source organism: Andrena flavipes (assembly GCA_963971345.1). NCBI lineage: Eukaryota > Metazoa > Arthropoda > Insecta > Hymenoptera > Andrenidae > Andrena > Andrena flavipes. The sequence continues at coordinate 3,428,838 of OZ020480.1, forward strand.
GCAATTAATTATAAAAAGTTTTAACAGTTTCCTTACCCCGCCTGAGAAATTATACTCGAGACAAAATTAATGATTGCTCAAGGACACTTCTTAGCATTATCTCCCCATCATTCGACTATCCCCACCCCCTCCACCATAATTCGGAGTGGGGGGAAAATAACTTTAAGGTGGATTCACACGTCAATTACGTGGTGATTCAGTGGCGTCAGTGTCAGTGGTAAAACACATCGTTTCTCTGTTTTAAAATGGAACAGTTCACACTTATCCGTGCCAGTTACTGACACTGAAACAAAGACATCACTGACACTTTAAGCGACCAATAAAAAATCAGTACCCAAATTCATCATATTTCTTAACATTTCATTTCTCTGATTTCTCAGCGATCCGATCGTAAACTTCGGAAGCAAAGCTCGAAGCAAAGTAATAAAGTCACGTGCACACAACGCGATATACATTACTCGAGAAACAAGGGAAAGAACCGTAATATAAGCCCGGCGATTGTTTAATCTGGAATAAATCATGCCTATCCTTCGTCTCCGTCTGGGTTCGTCTATTTGCCAAATTAATCGTAGCATCCAATCACGTAACCGCGCGTCAACGTCGTTATCTCGGCGCAAGGATCCGAAAGAGTGCCTGTCCGCCTCGGCGAGGCGGAAAACCCTGAAGGTGGGCCGAAAACCGCGCAACATTGAAGAACGCGAATATATCGATGAATTCCAGGCAGCCTTGACTCGTTCCTGCGACGCGTTCCGAGTCAATTCGAATAAAAAGTACGCGGTATCGACTTGTCAGACGCAGTTGCCGCCGATGCGTTTCCGCGTCGAGGATCTCGCGTTCGTTGTTCACCAGGAGGCTGCGAGGGCATGGCACGCTACGCCGAGGACGTCTACTATGACTTCGCCATCAAACTCACCCACGACGCCGCTCAAGTAAGCAACTATTTATTCCCGTAGTATAATCCCAGACGGTCACAGTATTTATCAATGTGCAAAAGTTCGTTAGCTCGCTGTTAGGTGATGTTAATGTCAATCATTAATTGTACGGTGATGTTTTCTCGCATCGCACCTACTTGCACTTTTACCAGATGCGGCAAAAGGTCATAGATAGCCAAGGGAAATACTTTAAACAACTTGTAATATATTTGTAATTTTAAGACTTTGCACTGACCGAATATTTTGCAGAATAGTAGATATTCGTATTGGGAAGATTTAGGTAGATAATTATTTTGCGTTGATTCAATGGGATCTATCCAGGGCCGGAAATTATATTTAATATTTGTCTTTACGGGGTACAGTGAAAAAAGAATTACATTTACATTTTGTTTATGTGGGAGTTGGATTCTTTTATTATTAACGATATAGTGATTTTAGCGCCCCTTATGTGGCACATAACTTGCATAACTTGACTTTATAATACATTGATGTAATAATTCAAAATTAAATTGGTTTCAGCACACTGGTTCGGTCAATTTAAATTCTATCTATTAAAGTCTATCTAAGATAAGTATTAAGAAGTTATTTTTATTAAAATAAAAAAAAAATTTTAATTGACCGAACCAGTGCGCTGAAACCAATTTAATTTTGAATTATCTCATATATACGGTCGAAATTCTAATCAATTTATTTTTAACATTGATGTAATGTTAAAAGTGGATCCAGCACTGAAAGGAAAAGAATCCATCCCTCTATTTAAATATGAACAAGTGAAGTGTATACGAAGAAAGTCATAGGAAAGGTACTCTAGTTTATTCTAAGGGATGGTTTTTAGCTGAATGTATTTTCTGTGTTGAAAAATGGAGTTTTATTGTATTAAACAATGTGTAGCAGGTAATCTGATTTATTGACTTCCACTGGTAGCATGTAAATAGATGACCAAGTTGGTGCACGCCACTGATGGAAAGTTTATGAAATTTTTCTATAGAAGATGCGAGTGTCTCACTTTCTTGCTAGAGAAATGCTATGAAAACCTAATTAACGATGATTTATAAAACCGTTTACGTGCGCATATTTTGCTGCAACATGTGTTCCATTCCCTACTTTCGAACAATATTCTAGGCGAATAAATAAATAACTCCAACAGTCGAATCTAATAATATCTCGTCTGATTTTTACAACGAAGCAAGTATTTAAGTTGAAATTAGCAGCTCCTCGATCGCAATTATAAGTGGACGTTTGTTGCAATTATTTAGAAAAGGGTCGTCGCTAACGATTTCGATAATCTTGAAACATATTGTCAAGGTTAATACTGCGAACAACTGCGTTCTATAATACATGTTACCGTCGCCCGGCTTTTGTTCTCGAGACCTTCGTAAAACCTGTGATCGGTAGGTAGTTGGTTTGGTATAGAGCTGTTTCACCCGAGGGGAGGCCAACTATTGAGAGATTTACACATTTCTTTACCTTAAATCTCCCAAAAGTTGGGGGATCACTAAACCATTTAACTCCAATATTTCAAGTTCATCGAAATCTGTGAAGATGGCCCTTCTATAAATAATTACCGACATTTCGAAAGCTACTCCTATATTTGCAAATATATTTCCAGCATCGTCAAAAACCGAGACAGAATTATTTCGCAAACGTAGTTGACTGGTGAAAATGATGTCAATGGTAGGAAATAGTATGTTCTAGTTACCGCGTGCACGGAATGCCAGCAATAAGAAAAGCGGAACTCATTGACGACACTGGAAAATACTATGAATCGGTGTGACGCAGTCATCGCTCAAGTTACCTGTCGCACAGGTTTCCCCGGTTTCCCCAGCTTTGTGCTTGGAACTCTAATACTTCTCAACGTGAAATTCTCTTGAACTCCCCAGACTTTCTCGGACCCACCGATTTTAAAATTATATACAAGTGGAAACACATTTACCTCCAAGGAATAACTGAAACTGCAAAACAATCATGCTAAATTTCACTAATCGATTTTATCCCCCGAAAAAAAAAACATTAATTTCAACGGCTAATAGCGTCACGGATAAAATCACATAGAGTTCTCTTAGCGCAGTACACTGTCGATAGATTTTAACGCACTCTTCCCTGATCAAATATTTAACTCACATGTAACCCGCGATTCTCTAATAAAGATTCTCAAGACGGCGATCAACGGTCTCAAGAAAGTCGACGAGAAACTAGGCAACTGGGACCTAGTGACGGAGTATGATCGTAAGATAGAGGACGTTATCATCGGCACGCTAAAGGCCAAGTTCCCGAGTCACAGGTAAATAATTCAGCCGGTGGAATCATTTTAGTGACCGCCTAGTCAACAAGAAGCAGTCAAACTCTTGGCAGCTAAAAGATTTCTCAGAAAGAAAGGAATAACGTGCACCTGTGGTCAGATTTATAGCTGAAGAATCGACCGGGAAGGAACTTCCAGAGTTAACGGACGATCCCACGTGGATCATAGATCCTATCGACGGTACCACGAATTTCATTCATGGGTTCCCACACACTTGCGTCGTGATCGGTCTGGCGATCAAGAAGGAAATGGTGATCGGTATAGTTTATAACCCTGTTCTCGAGCAACTGTTCACCGCGAGGAAGGGACGTGGCGCGTTTTTGAACGGGAAGCCCATTAAGGTGTCTGAAGTTCAAGGTAAGGCAGGATGGACGAGGTTACTGACCATTTGGTGATGTAGTCTGACGACTTGGGTGGGGAAAAAAAAGAAAGAAAATCGAAGAAACTTGAAAGGCAAATGACTGAGAAACGTTTCCTACGTCCTTGCAGACCTGTCGAAAGCTCTAGTCTGCATGGAAGCTGGTTTCATGAAAGTGGAACATTTGAGGGAGAAGACGGCCGAGAGATTGAGAGCAGTTGTTCAAGAAGCACAGGGGTAAGCTCCCTGCAAACCTAATTCTCTTTCTATAATTACTTTTCATTAGTGAAACTCTATTTTGCAACCCTATTATTTACCTACTCGCCTGGGCTAAAATATGAATTTTCCGAGAGATTCCTAAAATATACGTTATCCATTTCGATTTATTTTCTCCCCAACGAAGTATCCGTACACTCGGCGTGGCAGCGTTAACTTTGTGCTACGTTGCATTGGGAATCGTGGAAGCCTATTACATCGAGGGGCCTGGAATTTCAACGTGGGACATTGCCGCGGCGTCATTAATCATTACAGAAGCTGGCGGTGTCGTTGTCGACCGAGAAACAGGTGAAGCGGTACAGTAAATAATTCCCCCCTCCGCCCCGCCCTGTCTTTATTTTTCCCTCGCATTTCTGAACAACGTAGATATCACATAACGTAAAATCTTTACGTCAATCCTGTTTAAATTGCAGGAGATAGGATCGACATCATGAAGCCACGTGCGGTTGGAGCGTGCAATGAAAAAGTTGCGTGGGAGATCGTCAGAATTATCTACGAGGCTGATCAAAGAGTGGATCAGAGAAACAAATGATTTATTCTTAATGTACTGGTGACGAAGAGATTAAATAAAATAATTAGTTCCTAGCAGTGATTAGTTTTTGCATAAATCAATAGTTGAACGTCACGATAATATGCTCCCAAAGACGCGAAAGGAAATTCGAAAAATTGAAGCGTGTGGAGTAAGGAGTACAATGGTTGGCCACTTAAGTAAGAGTGTCCCATAAATAATGAATTGTAAACGTGAATTTAGTAAATTTGAAATAGAAATCAATATAAATAAGTACGAAAAAAACCCTAATAATCTAAAAATAAGATGGAGTTTATGAAAAAAAAATCAAGAATGTATAAAAATATACAAAAAATGTGTTTCCTACGAAGAAATATAGTTATAATACAGTGATTGGCTGCTATTTGATACATAATATAACGTAAAAGAAAATGTTACCTGATGTGGTGATAGAAATAAGATTAAAATTATTCAATAAAAATGGATATATTTTATTTACTATGTATTTGTCGTGTTTGTTTCTGTTTTTCACAGGGGGCTAATTACTGTATCACTGTTTATTAATTACTGTATCACACATTATCTATAAAATGTCACTGCTTTGAAAGAAATAAAATTTTAGACCATAACATCTTCTGAGAATTGTACGAACGAAGTTGCACTATAATGGGTCGAAATGGGCGCGAAATCTGCTGCCCGAATATTGGGAAAAAATCTGATTCATTCTCTTATCATATCGTGTGTCAGCGTTCTGAAAAGGCCGAGTGATGTAAAGGAGGGGTACCCCCAGGTATCGTAACCAAAGCGTCAACGAGGAATTATGGAAATCAATATCAAAGTGGGGCGAAAAAATAACAGAGGTAAGTCCCACTCGAGATTCTATCCGTGCGTTTGAAAAGGAAAAAAAATATTGCGCCAGACAAGTACAATATTAGAAGCGATGATACACGCGTTGGTTAAATCAGACATAACAGATTTTCGCCCCGCCTATCTGTTTTCTGCCCCGCTCTTTTCTTTCTTCCATTCTGGTCGCTATATAGGCCAGCCAGTGCATCGTTGCAGTGTCAGTCCGTACAGGCAAGAAATCTCGAATAGACGTGCGCGAGACCGCAGCTTTTGGTCGAGTTATTAAAACAGACAAGTTTAACCTGATAATAAACCTGCTGGAGATAATGATCGAGTCACACGACATCGAGGAGTACTACAACGTTGCCGAAGGACTGGTTTTGAACGCGGGAAAAGTACGAGTAGACATTTGATATATAAAGGAAAGCTTGCAACATCCAATGAAATGTCGCACAGGGCCATCGAGGGAATTCTAAATACAAAAACTGTTTGCCTTTTCAAAGACGAGTGATCGGTCTCTGGTTCCTTTGTGCTTTACCGAAGTGATCTCTTGGGAAATTAATTAAATCTCATACTGTGTGATTCAGCTTTCAAACATCTTCGAGTTAAATTCCAGGGAAACTGTTTGTGGGACAGAGATTAGTAATGAAAGAAACGAAATGCCTGTCATTTCCTTTTAAGTGAAATAAATGTTCTTTCTTGACTTTCAGATAATTGAAAATGCTATTAATTTGAACAAAAGTGTGAAAAGCAAAGGGATTGACTGGGACCTTGTCACGGAGTACGATCGCAAAATAGAGGACGATTTACAGGAGAAATTATCGAAGATGTATCCGCAGCACAAGTATGTATATGAAAAAGGAAAGTAGTTACGAAACTTAGGCAATCGATAAAAAAGAATAATTTTCAGATTTATTGGCGAGGAAACAACTGCCGAAAAAAGATGTTTACCAAAGCTGACTGATGATCCCACATGGATCATCGACCCCATAGATGGGACAACAAATTTTGTTCACAGATTTCCACACACGTGCATCTCTTTAGCGTTGCTCATAAATAAGAAAATAGAAATTGGAATGGTGTACAATCCTCTGATGAGGCAATTCTTCTCTGCCAAAAGGCAGAAGGGAGCCTTTTTAAACGGCCGTCCTATAAAGACCTCGGACGTAACAGGTACATATTTGTAAATTTTATTGAAATATACTTAAAAATGTATTTTCAAGAATGCAAAATTCAAATTATTGCCAGAACAACGAATTCTCGTAATTATTTCTAAAAGTATGGAACTTTTTTCAGATCTATCTCAAACCCTGGTCGCGATGGAACCATGGATTGCCAAAGACTCGAATTATTTAGTCACTGTATATAGTAGAATGCACGCATTAATTCAGGGAACGCATGGGTAGTGTACCTTTATTTCGAATCACTTTTTGCGCGTTAAGAGCGACGTAGAAATAATTAGAAGATAATTATTTGAAATAATTCTCCATTTTCAGGATAAGATCATTGGGCACTGCTGCCCTTACGCTGTGTTACGTCGCAATGGGTGCGATAGAAGGATACCATATCGAAAGTATAGACGCCTGGGACGTTGCTGCTGGAAAATTGATAATAGAAGAAGCAGGAGGAATAGTACTAGATACATCTGGTACATATTGCTTAGAAATTCAACTTTAACACTCTAATATCCCAAAGATCGTGTTTCTCCTAAATTAACTATAATTCAGAACCTTAAAACTGCGTAATTTCAGGTGGGGAATTAGATTTGATAACGCCGAGAGTTATAGCAGCCTGCAATCACCAGATCGCTGCTCAGCTAGTCGACCTTTTTAAAAGTGCCGACTCGAAAGCTATCGATAGAAATTTGAGATGAATCCTCCCAAGTCGCGCGTCGTGGTGAAAATATACGGAGCTACTGTGTGAGATTGAAAAGCCTATACAGAAGCATTTTTTATATACAGTGTAAAAAACATATTTTATATATTGTATATTGTAATAAAGATAGTTTTAAACTTAAATGGTACAATGTCTTTAGTAAGTGACCGTACAACTTCATATTTAATAGAAGCTACATTCTAATCTACTACATTTAGCAGATAACGTATGAAAGTATCACGGGTCGAATTATATTTCCAAGCCAAATATAATTCTCCCATTATTAAGAACTGTTTTAATGAATTGCTCTTACTTGCTCTTCAATTTTTATTAGTAGAGTAGTGGCTTGATGTAAATTTTCAAAATGTTTTGATGCGAGCAAAAGGAAGATTTAATAGATTTTACTGACCTGTGGACCCATGTTCGGTTGCATTTGCTGTGGATGCGACGGATAGTTCTGCTGTTGCGGCGGAGGTTGTTGCGGTGGCTGAGACATAGGCGGACCACCGGATGGAATTGGCGGACCACCTTGATACGCTTGCGTCGGACTATGCGGGTGGTGCTGCGGTGGCCCCATCGGGCTGCCTTGCGGATTAGACGGCGACGGCGCCTGCTGAGGAGGCCCCATAGGGCTCGGAGCTTGCGGCGGAGGCATGGGAGACGACTGTGGCGAAGGACTTGCCATCTTCCCACGCTTGACCTCCTATGTTAAAAAAACGAACTGCCTCCTGAAATAAATAAACAATTGAAAACCTGTTGTATTTAGGCAGAATTTCAGCAGAAAGAAAAGAAAATTTAATTACGAAATTGAAGCCAATAGCCTTTTCTTTTGGGAATCATTAAACGTGTCTAAACTTTAAATCGTTATGTTCGTGTCTATGTTTAATTTGCTCGTATGTTTAAGTTATATGTATGTTTATTTTTAACTACCTAGTTTATGGCAATGTTATTTTTCTTTAAGTTGTACATTTAAAAGTATGAATTAAACACGATTTCGAGTGTTTGCTATATTAAAATGTGCTATCTTACTTTGTTTACTAAGTTAAAATATCCTATCCGAAATGTTTAATTAATTGTCACATTAATAATAAATTATACGCAGGTACACCTGTGACAAAAAATTATATTAGCTACTACGAAATAATGACTACATTTATTAAATTAACTGACGAAAAAGAAGCATTTCGACAGAAAGGAAATTATTAAACTACCGTTTTCTCGGATGTTTTGAAATGCTAGATAGGATGTTTTAACTAACGAGGGCAGTGCAATCCTTAATCTGATTCGGCATTTGCTTCGTTAACTAACCTCAATTACTAATAACAGAAATCAATGCATAACCAGTATCAAAACTATATATAGTAAACAATACTTGTGTAGACAAGAATTATCGCGTTGCACGAAGTATACAAACTTCGCTAACATGCAAATAAGAATTCCGCGGAATGCGTATGTTACGAAGCGTCGATAGTATATGGTTTAGATAGAATATACTACTCGGCGTTCGTTAAAAACTAGACAATTCCAACGGGAAATCTGACAACTCATGCTGGGTTTGTAATAGGATACGAAGTTACACAGGATGACATCATGGAAGCTTCGATTTATACTCAGAGACGCACGCATTGATACGTACCGTTTTAAAATTCACTCTGCCTTGGAAGGATAATCCCTTTTGGCCATTTGTTCGTATAAGAATTAATGAAAAGCTACACCGAATTCGACAACACCGCGACACACGCTACCGGCCATTTTCCTTCTGTCCCTAACCGTGTAATGCGTTAAACATGGCCGTCACGTCGGAGCCATGTCCTACGCCACTGTTGGTCATTTACGCTCTGGAGCTTATGCTTCCCCCACCAGGCTTCGTTGCTGTGACATGAACGCAAAATGATTAAGACCGCGTTGTATTGGCATATTTCACCGTATTTCACTAAAAACCTCCATTTTCACGAACCAGTACGTTTTTAAAACGTTTTTAGAACGCTTTCAGGACGTTTTCTGGACGTTTTTTTGGACGTTTGGCGGTACTGGTCTGATTTAATAAAAATTTAACGAAGTAAATGGTTTTCATAATAAGATTAAACTCGATAACAATTTATTTCATTTATTGAATTCAGAAATAATGCAGAATATATGCACTTACAATAGATACAAGAATATGTTAGTACGAAGTCCAATCCCACACAGCACAAAGTCCCAGGGACGTTCCTGGGACGGTCTGTCGACGTCCCTGGGACTTTGTGCTGTGTGGGATATACAGAATATACAAACTACGCAGGATATACACTTAAAATAGATATGGATGTACATTTAAAACAGACAGCTCTGTATTTTTTCTATTCTCTGCCATTTTCAGTAATCTTTGAATTTTACAGTAATCAATATTAGGAACGGTAAAATAAGGGTGACAGTTACATATTAAAACATGAACTGCACCTGCGTCAGTCACACACCATACCACCGCTCCTGTAGGTGTTTACCCCTCCATCGCTACAGCTCTATTGTTCCGAACACTGCGTAAATGTATACACATTGCACACATTCAATACAATGACAGTTCACCACTGACACAACTGCACTATATAAACTGTGACAGAGTGCTATAGATTTTATCTACATAACATTTGTTTTATGCGTATTAAAGACGACGCGAACATTTGTTTCATGTTAAAGTTAAAACGCTTTTTTTTTATACTATTTGATGGACAGGTTCGTTAACAGCTTATGTAAATGTTTACAATGAAATGTAAGAATATTATACTTTGTTGACATACCTATCTATATATATATATATATATAGTAATAAGTTAATTCGCTCTTACATTATGATTACGAAAACATACGCTTTGTAAAAGGGTTTTACTTGAGGTTTTATCATTTTCTAGCGAAATGTCGCGCGCGTAATAGAAGAAATACTATTATATTTAATAGAAGTATTAATTAACCTTTCTCCCGGTTAAGCCGGTAATTCTACGTAATTTGATTTTTATTAGTTACTGTCGCGTGCAACTACAATTAAAAAATTATTATTCGCGACATAAGTTATTGTCGTTTATCGTTGTTAAATATGTTTTTATATTTTATTATCATTCTAGGCACGCCTTGGGTATAAATTAAAGAAAGGACACGTACAATATATAAACACTATTGTACAAATTGAACGTTTATTTTGTACAGAAATGGACAGTTCTCGCTATTATAAGAATCCCTTTGAAAATTACCCTAATCCTACTTCCAATTTAATTATTAATGCCAACACAAAAGAGGTAATTATATGTATTATTATATTTGTTATAACTTGGGCTGAAAATCATAGTGGTATAAGTCCAAATTTTGATAATTTGAGTTAATAACAGTTGTTACGTCTCAAAGGCTCCATCCGTTTACTTTCATAGCGAATTAAGTTATAACTTCATGTTTCACTGAGAAAAAAGAACAATTCTCTTTAGCACTCGACTAACAAGAGCAGAGCACTTCATAACATACCGATATAAGTCACTCGCGTGGTGTCACGCGTAAAGTTATGTTTTGTATTCTACAATAGAAAACGCAAAACGTTACTTTACGTGGAACACAGCTTAAATGACTTATACCACCGTGAATCTCGACTCCCTTCCCCCTCCGTATGTAAAACTGAAAATGCTTGTGCCCATCAGATCAATGAGAATTATAAAGGTACCCTACACACGGGTACAAAGAAATTATTAGATCGATTGGAAGAAATGAAAAGTCGTTGGGCATACCACGATGACTACTCCGTGTATACGGGACCAGCTGGGATTGCATACACGTTCTATCGATATGGGAAGTGTTTTAACGAACCAGCTTACATTGACGTAGGTACCTCGATATTCTTTGATAACAAGACAATTATTTATGGAACATTTATGTATAATTTTCCACGCAGAAAGCAACAGAGCTGTTAAGAATGTGTGTAAATAAATTCAGAGGTAAAAGAGAAATTACATTCTTGACTGGCATCGCGGGTCCGTTAGCTCTTGGCTCGGTTGTGCTTCATTCGCAAGACAATCTAGACGAAGCGAACAATATGATTTCTAAGTATATACATTTTGTCGGTACTTGGCAATGGTCATCCACGAGTACTGATTTATACGTTCTGTCATAGACTGAAGTCATTATCGTCTTACGTTTTGAAGGAAAACAGTGACTTGCCCGACGAATTGCTTTATGGAAGGGCTGGCTACCTGTTCTCTCTTTTGTTCTTAAATTCCAATATATCTCCACCACCTATAGAGGACGAGCTTATAAAACAGGTATCGAAGTACAATTAATTAGAATTTCAATTTTTGATGATACTACTTCGTTATAGAATTAACCATGTGGTAATTAAAAAAATATTATATCAGGTCATCGCGCTTATAATTAAATCTGGAAATATATACTCCGCATCAAGGAAGTACAAAACACCTTTAATGTATACTTGGCACGATACAGAATACATCGGCGGCGCGCATGGATTAGCTGGAATACTTTATTTACTATTGCAAGTATGATAGACTTGAACCTTATTTTAAAAAATTCTATGCCCGGAAATAAGGATATAAAATACTATGATGCATAAATCCGTTCGTGTTGTAGGCACGGAAATACTTAACGCAGTCTCAATTAGAGAAAGATATAAAACCAGCACTGGACTTTCTTCAGGACTTACGGTATCCTTCTGGGAACTTTCCATCGTCGATTGGAAGTCATACCGATAAATTAGTACACTGGTGCCATGGAGCACCCGCGATGCCCATGCTGTTCTGTTTAGCTTATCAGGTTGTTGCTCCTGTAATCATACAATCGTGAATAGCATTTAGTGTCTATGTATAAGTAATTATAAAAATAAATTGATTAGAATTTCGACCGTATATATGAGATAATTCAAAATTAAATTGGTTTCAGCGCACTGGTTCGGTCAATTTAAAAAATAATAAAAGCTGTTTTGCAATTTTTTATATTTCCGACGTTTCGGTCATTGATTGTGACCCTTATCAAGGAAAGAAGAACAAAAAATGCGTTTGCCTTTAGGTGAAAACTTTTATTATTTTTTAAATTGACCGAACCAGTGCGCTGAAACTAATTTAATTTTGAATTATAAGTAATTATATACTTAAACAGATATATCAAGATGATCGGTATCTGAAGACTGCTCTGCAATGTGGAGAAGTTGTGTGGTCAAGAGGACTGCTCAAGAAAGGATATGGAATCTGCCATGGTGTATCTGGAAATGCTTACACGTTCTTGACCCTTTTTCAACAGACGAAAGTTAGATTTGATTCGTAATAACTGCGTAATAAGATTGCCATACATTCTAAACAAATACTGTCATCTTTTTCAGGATGTGAAACACTTATATAGAGCTTGTAAGTTCGCAGACTGGTGCATGGATTTTGGAACGCATCAAAACAGAATTCCTGATAGACCATTTTCATTATTCGAAGGTAAGTAGTACACCACAGGTTATTACAGTCTATATATGTTCTATTAAAACTTCGTATTACATTAATGAGTTGCGCGTGTATTATTTATGATTATTTTAGGTGTTGCTGGTGTCATTTATTTCTTGATTGACATGCAAAATCCACTTTCAGCAAAATTCCCAACGTATACACTGTAAAGTATGGATGCTTGAATTATAATTAACTATTCTTCATGCATTTTAAGCCAATCATCACAAATAAATTTTAGTAATTTAGAAAGTAATTTTACTTTCCTTTAATTATTCATCAATTTCATTTTCTGACACCTCACATTCAGTAAAATAAAATCTTGGAAACAATTAATTTACAAAGCATTTTCAAAGCTTGATTTTGTTTGCTAAAGATGGAATTCGCAATTTTTCAAGCTTCGAAAATGCTTTAAATTAATAGTTGTCAAGCTTTTATTCCAATGAGAAGTCAGAAAGGGAAATTGGAGAATTAGAAAAAAAAAACCTCACCAGGATTTCAATCCCGGAATTTCTGTTTGGAACACCAGGCAGTTGGGTTTCGGTGAAATGGAGTTATTCTCGGCGGAGAGCGCCGGCCAGACAGAGATGTCATTATTATTTAAATAAAAAATTGATTAAATAATGTATCAAATAAAAGAGACTTTATTTTTATTATTCGTCGAATAAAAATAAATTAGGATTATTTTTATTCGAAGCGCCTCAAATAACTTTTTTATTCGACGGCCACGCATGATTTTTTTATTTACCGGGAATTCATTTTAAGTTTCAAATGATTTTCTCAGTTTCATTCGTATTTTTATTCGAAAGTTATTCGAAGTTCGAAAAAACAATGAAAGTCGGTATCCATCATAGATAAGTCGCCGTGTGAAACCGGCTAAAACAGTCTGCGAACTTGGCTACAACAATGTAACTTTGTATAACGAGTAACATATCGAGTTATCGTTAAACCAAATCCTGTTATTGACAATGAAAAGTGAATATAGTGATAATTTCTCGAGAAATAAAACGCGGGAAGGCATATTTACAAGCGATCCCATTTACTTCCATTCGACTGTTTTATGCTTTTGAAATATGCCAGTCTTTTACGTTTCTTAACTGTATTACACCAAGTATCCCTCTTCACAATTCTCCCAACGAAACAGAATTACGTGAGATGATAAACGAAAACAGCTGGCTTATCATTCGACGTATAGTCCCTTGATATGTGGTAAAACAGACCGGATATTTGACTGTCGCAAATTATGTTGGTCGAGAAAATAGGTTACGCAGCGATCATATACTGGGGATACAAATTCTCTCGAAGTATGATATACAAAATCTACAAGAATTTTTTCTCTGCACCGGCCGTGGATTTATGCTCGATGGGTAAATGGGCAGTTGTCACCGGATGCTGCCATGGCGTAGGAAGAGCGTACGCGGAAGCCCTCGCAAGAATAGGGCTGAACGTGATACTAGTTAGCCCAGACGCGGAGAACTTAAAAACGATCGCGAGTAACATCGAAATGATGTACAACGTGAAAACGAAAGTGATCGAGCTAGATCTCTCTGAAGGCTTGGAAACCTATAACGTAATCGAGAAAGAAATGTTCGGTCTGGAGATCGGTGTGCTGATCAACAACCTAGGCATGTCTTATCCGCATCCAGAATACTTCCTCGATCTTCCACATAAAGAGAAGATCTATATGAGCATCGTGCACTGTAACGTTGTCGTTGTTACAAATATGTGCCGTATCCTGCTACCACAAATGGTCGTCAGAGGGAAAGGAGTGATTGTGAACGTCGCCTCGATAGTGGCCGTATTACCCAGCCCCCTTTTAACCGTGTTCGCTGCTACGAAAGCATACATCATGAAATTTACCAGAGACCTTCAGAGCGAGTACGCGAAACACGGTATAATCGTGCAGTGCTTGTTACCAGGCACGGTTACAAATCACACGACCGATTCACCGAGACCGGGGTTAATGGTTCCGACACCGGATAAATACGTCCAAAGTGCTATTAAAACCATAGGCAAGGAAAACGTGACGACAGGTTTCCTGGAACATTCGATTCTCGTCTGGATAATTAAATTAATCTACCGGATATCGCCCAATTCCGTCATCGTTTGGATGACCAATATTATGGAAGGGAATCGGAACAACGCGCTACGTCGATACATCGGATGATTTTGTATAAATATTTAAATATATTACACTTAATTTAAGAAAAAATTCGTAAATTCTTTAATCGCGTCACTTTTGCAACTGCATTTTGTCGCTATATGGCAGAAAGTATTTCGAGTGTAAAATGAAACTCATTTTTTATATTTGTTATTAATTTGTTTCAATTTTATGCGGTATTCTCAAATTTAAAATACCCGCATGCGCAATGACGAAGCGTGTCAATATGAAGAGTAAGGAAGAAAAACCGGGAATGTCCATTTTTCATGATTTTGCGATTTATAGCGTATTTTGTTTGATGGCAACTGGGACTACAGAACTGTCGAATCAAAAAGGGTTATAAAGTTCAAATAACCCAGGAAGATAACGTTAAACGTTTCTCTAATAATAATCTGCCTGCAGATAGACAGCAGGGTCTGCCGGCAGAAGGACTGCAAATGAAGGCAGACCCTGCAAGGCAGAACCACAGACCAGATATAGAATAGATCTTTCACTCTATTGTCTTCAGTGTCACCGGTCTGAAGTACCGATATTCTGAAACGATCACTGGTTTTCGAGCGCCCTCTCCGATTTTCGAGCGGTGAGTGCGGGAAACAATGTGTTTAGCATCGACACAGGTAAAGCTGCTGGTATCACCAAGAAAAGTATAGAAGCAGTATTATACAGCGTGTCCCACTAACTCGGTTCACCTCAAATATCTATTATTTCAAGTAATAAGCGAAAATATTATTTATAAAAGTTGTCTGGCTGTAAGAAACACAAAACACGGTCAAACTACCAGTTTCTTGACTATGAATACCAGCCTTTACCTCCATAATTTTAGCCGAGCGCGCATGAGTTTCGCGTCAACCAATCAAATTCGCGGATACCGTCTGACGTAGCTGTGCCTTCTGCGTATGTGTGTTGCGCATCTAGTACCGCGTAGTCCGTGACCGCGGATACATCCGAAAAGGGGGGTTGCGTCCTTCTTTTCGTTCAACACTTTGTTGAATGTAGACCGTTTGTTGTAATCCATTTTAATCCACGACGTAAAGTACGTTAAAACACTTGAGAAATGACTGAAACTCTTCAGCTAAGGGGTACCCTTCGGGGGCACAATGGATGGGTCACCCAAATCGCGACGAATCCGAAATATCCGGACATGATATTGTCTTCTTCACGTGGTAAGTCAATTCTATCCAGTAACATATAGTTATGATTTCCCATCAATTTATTGTTGCACGCACATATGCGCGTACGAAGTATCGAAGCATTAGCGATATTTCTTTTGCTTTTAACATTTAACACCGGTACATATTGTTTACTAAAAAATTATATCGTAAACAATGCTCCATTTATAATACTTATTTATCTGTTCCTTATACCTGCTTTTTCGCTAATAGTTCGATGCAAAATACAAGTACTTTCGTTTCGATTATGTATAACGTACACGTATAAGGAAATATTCATCTTACGAATTCTGCTCGTAGACAAAACTCTAATAGTATGGAAGCTGACTCGTGACGAAGCCAACTATGGTATTCCTCAGAAACGCCTGTACGGCCACTCCCACTTTATCAGCGACGTAGTATTATCCTCCGACGGCAACTACGCTCTGTCCGGTTCTTGGGACAAAACTCTACGCCTCTGGGACTTGGCCGCAGGTCGTACCACGAGGAGATTCGAAGACCATACTAAGGTGTGACACTTTTCCTTCAGATCTACCAGTCGTCGTTCCTCACGAGACAAACGGAAGCTTTTTTTTTTCCAATTTTTTTTTTATTGAATGCCATGGGCAGAAGATAAACTACGTGAGTGATGGGAATTATACTGAAGCTTTTTTTTATATATTTTTTTTTATCTTTAATAAATAGAAGAGGTGGGCATTAAAGTCTTCGGTATTGTAAGTATCGATCGCATTTAGTATCCGTATTCCACGCTGCCTGTAGCGAATGAGTTGAATAAACCAAGCAACTATGTGTTAACAGGACGTTTTAAGTGTTGCGTTCTCTGTGGACAATCGTCAAATAGTGTCCGGCTCCCGGGACAAGACAATTAAATTGTGGAACACTTTGGCGGAGTGCAAATACACCATTCAAGACGATGGACACTCAGACTGGGTCAGCTGTGTGCGTTTCTCCCCGAATCATTCGAATCCTATTATTGTCTCCGCAGGTTGGGACAAATTGGTTAAGGTAAGTTATTCCGTACAGCGCTATAGATGATTCTTCGCGATTACGTAAAATGATGTATAATTTTATTGAACATGAATTCGCTATGTGTGTTTGCGGATATGGGACTGATTCGAAAACTTATGATTCTTCGTTAGAATTACCAGCTTGGGTCTGCTTTTATCAGTAAAATGATTTTTAGGTTTGGAATTTGACAAACTGCAGGCTAAAGATCAACCACAGTGGACACATCGGTTACCTTAACACAGTTACTGTATCCCCAGACGGTTCGCTTTGTGCTTCTGGCGGCAAAGTATGTATCCGAGGAGAATACCGCATTGTTTAGTATAATCGGTAGAGCTGTGCGACAATCCGAAAATGTCGGGTCGAGATGAGAATTTTTCTCGGGATCGGGACGGGTTCCCGAGGATTTCGGGATTTCCGAGATTATCCGGCATTCTCGGGAGTCGGGATTCCCGAGATTATTTGGCATTCTCGGGAGTCGGGATTCCCGAGATTATCCGGCATTCTCGGGAGTCGGGATTCCCGAGATTATCTGGCATTTTCGGGACTCGGGATTCCCGAAAGTATCGGGATTCGTATTATTAGGATCGTAACTTCGGAAAATTAACAATATCTACACTTTTTCTTACGACGTGTTGAATTTGTGATGTATTAATTAAATGGGTCCTTCGAATTTTCGGGAATCCCGACTCTTTCGAGAAACCCGTACATTCTCGGGAACCCGACCCGACCTCGGGTTTTCCGACATTCTCGGGTTCTCGCACACCTCTAATAATCGGACATTTTAAATTAGCATTAAAGTGTTCTTGTCGAGTTTTAAATACATTCGCTTTGAAATTTATAGGACTGCAAGGCTATGTTATGGGATCTGAACGATGGGAAACATCTGCACACACTGGATCACAATGACATCATTACAGCCCTGTGCTTCAGTCCCAATCGATACTGGCTCTGTGCCGCGTTTGGACCATGGATCAAGATATGGGACCTCGAAACCAAAGAGATGGTCGAAGAACTGAAACCAGAGGTTGTGTCTGCCACGAGTAAAGCGGAACCACCGCATTGTCTATCATTGGCATGGTCCACTGATGGCCAAACTCTGTTCGCTGGATACTCCGACAACACCATTCGTGTTTGGCAAGTCTCTGTATCTAGCCGTTAAAGACTTTGTACAAAAGTAAAATAATAATAAAAAAAAAAAATGAAAAAGGTACATTCAACAGTGAATGATTAATTCATTTATTTACATGGAACTTTTTTACACAATCACTAAATAAATAAATAAGGAGATCTCTCTACTTCTCACTGGTTTCAGATGATTTAATTTTTTCCTCGAGTTTTTCAAATTCTTTCTTCGCTATCTTCTCGGTTTCATCTTCCACTTGGATCACTCCGAGAACCTCTGGAATATAGAATTGCATCATATTTTGTACTCCGTTCCTTAGAGTGACTACGGAACTTGGGCAACTCGTACAAGAACCCTGCATTTTTAACTTCAATATACCCTCTTCGAAACCCTGTAAGTAGTAAAGTTGAGGAAAATTAAACATTCAGCTGGGAGGTTCATTTAAATTTTGATTAAAGGGAAGTTCCGGTCTAGAGCCCCAAAAATAGGTGATCTTTAGGAATTAATTAAAGAGAAACTACTATATATAATTTAATGGGACTTATTGGATTGTATTAAGGAATTCTTAAATTATAGAAATATATTTTTTGTTTTATAATTAATCATCGTAGACGGCACTACGAAAAATTTTTTATTTTGAAGAATATACTTCTAGCTAGGGGGGAACCAGAAAAAAATTAGAAAATTGGCATTTTTTTACAAAACGACACGTCGAGTTTGAAATCACTTTTTCCCTATATTTTTCGTCCTTTCAACGCCTTTGACAATTATAAATTTTCTATTTTTTGTATTCCTAAAAGGTTGAACATTCGGAAAATGAAATAAAAAGAAATCTACTTTTAGACCGGAACCTCCCCTTAATTACATTGAATACATACCATGAATACGATATCACCTCCATCTTCTTGTACTGTTGGTCGTATGCGAGTGTCTAATAGCTCCTTGATCATTTGTACTATTTCATCGTCATCTTCGTTAATTTCTGTATACAAAAAGAATTATTAGATTCCTTTATCTTATCTAAATAAATGCAGGGCATATCGGTGCACAAAGTAGGATGTATCACAAAAATAGAAGCATAGGAAATAAATCCAAAGTAGAATACTTTGTACAAATATGGAGAAAAGAACTTTACGTGTGTCCGCTGCTGGCTGGTTCTCGCTCAGTATAGGCATACCAGATGCAAAGAAATCCATGATCACAGCAAATATTTCAGGCTTCAATAATTGCCATTCGACATCCTCGTCCACTTTTGTTACTGTAATGAAATCGGGCCCGTAGAATACAGACTTAACGCCCTCGATTCTGAATAACATCTTTGCGAGTTGGGAACAGTAAGCTTCCGAGGCGTTAGGGAAATCTTTAGTCTGCCCTTCTTCGAGCACCTTGACTCCAGGTAAAAATTTCAAGCTATTAGGATTCGGCGTGTCTTGCGTTTGAATGAACATCGTACGCTTCTGTATAGCATTGATATCGAACTGTTTCGTAGATGGTAACAGACATGACTTTGGCATATGAATACCGCAGCATGTGTGCATATGTACCGCAGAGCTTTTTACGATTCTGTGCATAATATAATAATACCATGAGTATCTTTAACAATTTTATATCATAAGCGCGTAATAGGATTCGTTTATTTGCTTATTTCTATTCTCGAAAATTTATATTCGATTATACCAGCTTACTTTGGATGCTGATATGTTGCCAATGATCTACGTGCTAAACGTCGACTTGTTTGCAACATGTTCGTTAGTATTTTATCCATTATTCCTGCATTGATTACCTTCGACTGCCAAAACATTACTCTCCGACTATGAGATTAGGTTATGTTACACTGGTATACTTCGGTTTCCCGTTCATTCTCTTTTCATCTTTCGTTTGATTTGATTACTAGGTAAAGGTATGTATATATGTATAATTTGCGCAGTTTTATTATTTTTGAGACGGCTACATATTGACAACAGTGACGTCACGATTGATATATTTATAACCCTACTTTTTTGTTCTTAACTTTTTAAGGTTAAGAGAAATTTATTGACAAATAGACGCGTCGAACGAAATGAGGAGAAGGTATATAGCTGTTTCATGATTTATTTAAGCTAGAATAAGAATTATTAATAAATAATAAAATAACAATAGGGTATAATTACTGAAACATAAAAAAAAAGATATCAGTATATAACAAAAATTTGTTTAAGCTCGGTTAAAATGTAGTGTTTTTTTATCTACATTTATACGGTATATAATATAGAATTAAGAAATTTCGACCATCGGTTTCAATTAGTTTCGGGATTAGTTCGTGTAAACGTTAAATAATAGCCATTTAATTAGATTATAATATTTAACTATTGGGACGGATTCATCCTTGCATATGATATACTTTGGTTGCAAGTCCTTGTTTGTACAAAACTCTATCATTGCACTCTATGACAAAGCTATGCAGCGTTTCTGGGAAACTATAACTACAAATACTTGAAATATCTAATATACAAGAGCGTGAGTAATGAGTATAAGTATGTACAAGTAGGTAGTTGCGAAGCAGCGGACTGCGGATTATCCTGTTTATCAGGTTGCGAAACACATAAATCTTCGCAGTCCTCGTTCTCACATATGTCGCAAAGCGTAGCTTTTCGTGGTTCGTAAAATACTCGGGCCCTTCTCGCTAGAAGTACAAGAAAAAGTTATACATATATATATATGATGGAACCACTACAATTATTAACCCTTGGTTGACTCTGGGTGTGAACCCACCCATCCTAAAAGAGGTGTGCCAACGAAGGGTTAAATTAAACATGTCTTGTTAATAACTTACACGAATCATAATAATCGTATATAGAAACTGGTACTGGTTTTTGTTTCGCCACTTTGTGCGTTCTAAATGCAGACACTGTCGGACAATACTCTTGCCGATTCATCTGTAAAAAATGATTTGCCTTAAGTTCAGTTTCAAATTACTCGCAATAACGTACGTGCGTATGTATGTATGTATGTTTCTTCACGTACATGATCGAAGTATAATATTACTATTGTATCTCCATTCTTAGTCTCCACTCGTTTTACATTCTGCGATACCTCAAGACTAGGCAACGAGTCCCTATCCACAGTAAACCCGGAAGGTAAACTGACTTCCATTACAACCATATTACTTTCATTTGCTTCTTTAGTTGGGACAAATCTGTTGAACGAAAGAGCTGTATTAGGCGTCTTACATACGTACATATGAAATTATTCGATGAATTATAACGTACCCGGAGCAAATAGATAGTTGCAAATGATTGGCATTCGAATTTTTATCTACTTGAGGGTCTAAAGTGAAGAGCGGCCATGCTCCGGTTACATTCAAATTATACTGGAACGAAATCTGAACCAAGGCAAATCCATTCCCAGTCGCTGTTACATTAACCAATCGTGACTTTCTAGGGAGCTGAATAAGATAAAGATAAAAAGATGTTATTATTACTTTATAACTTGCGACACGTATACTCCGAACGTACCACTTGCTTTTGAAGTATCATGGAATTATCAGGATTTATGTTCATTTGACTCTGCCCGCCTCCTTCGTACATGAACGTTATCGATACACTATTGTTCCTCGTTGCTAATTTCTCACCCAATTGTGCCAAGGCTTGTATTCCAATCACCGTATCCTAAAAATTTATTAATCGGTCTGTTGTATAAGTTCTGTATCGTAGTAACCGAGCGTTTGTTATTAGAATATTCACCTGCGTGGATGCAAAACCACCTTCGGCGTTTCTTTGTTTTACTAGCCACTTCATTAAAGGTATAGAATCAGTGACTAGATTACGTCTTAGATAAGTTAACAAAGTATAGGATGTCATTTCGACGTCAACCGGTCTAGGCACGGAATTATACCACGGATTCTTATCGTCTTTTGGTACAGGCTTACTCCACCACTTAAGATCTTCTTTTACTTTGGCCTTCGATTCCAGCAAATTGAATACCGCACTCTCGTGTGGATGCTTTGCCAAATTTAAGGCATACGTGCATATACTCAAAGCATAAGCATCGTCCACTTCGTCTATGTTACGAACAATGTAATCAATTCCTTTGTTTATTGTATTTCTATATTTTCCATTAGAATCCTGGAATAGTGTATTCTTTTATGCACTCATATTCAACTTATTATTTTCCGTATACAAGAGTGAATTAGATATTTGAACTTACTGCATTCTCGAGAAAAGCAATTAGAGTGAAGGCCGTCAGTGCAAGGCCTTTCGCAGCTCCACCTTGCATATCACGATGAATAAGTTTCCCCACTTCTGGAAAGCTCCCGTTTGGGATCTGATTATTCGATAACCACTGCAATGCTTCGTCTATTATTCTGTCTTCAACCGTAATATATGCCGCAGCCTGCTTGAAAGCTTTCGCCACAAAAGCAGTGAGCCTAATTAAAAAATAAAATTATAAAACCTTAAAAAATATCGCATCCCTTGTAGCGAGGCTAATTTTTTAAATTCTTTTTCGTAAAACATACCATGTACTTCCAGTGCTATCGGACATTCCAAATGCACTAAAGGAGCCATCGTCATGCCTGTAAGTCAATTCCCGTTGGTATCCTATTTCCATATACCTCAAAGCTTTACCTTGTACTGCTTGCGTCAACTGGTTCGTATTCTGTAAATAAATCTTCGTATGTAGAAAATCTTTCTTTTCCTCGCAAGTATTAATTTGAGTAGCCACTTACTTTCAGATAATTCAGTATCATAATGTTTGGAACAAAGTTTAACATATTCTGTTCCCCGCAACCGGATGGCATTTTAATTAAGTTTGCCAGGTTCAAGATACTCGGACCCAGAATATCGCCTGATATGAATATATAAATTTGTAATAGATTTGTTAACGTTAGAAATAGTCAGGGCATTTTAATAACAGATGCTATTAATCAGGGAACATTACCTACTGCAGAGATTTCTATATGTTCGGAACCTGGCACAGCATTTTTAGGTATATCAATTGTAAAATTGGTCGATATGTGCGATCTACTCCTAAGGTCTAAGAAAGAAGCCTTGTTTATATACTGTGTTTCCCCTTCAGCCTAAAAGAAGAAACTAAATGTTATTTTATATCAGTAATACATACAAAAACAAATAAAAAAAATTATATAAAACACATTACCTTAACCAGCAATTTACGTTCAACGCTATCGCCAGCCAATATACTATTTGCTGTAGCTTTTATCATAATGTATCCCAACTCTCTCGGAATGATCATGAAGGATACGCTGCTACCGGAATTAGCTTTCACTTCGATTTTCTTCTTGCGGTACAGCTCTAATCCTGAAATATTTCGATGTAACTTGTACCTACGGTATCATATCGATTATGCTGAATAAAACAATTTATTTAGTTAAATCTTACTTGGTACATCGTGGACTTCGTTGGAAACTTCGGCGAAATCAAATTGACCTTCATTCGTTAGCAAGACTTCAGCCGTTACTGCTTTGTTCATGTAATTAAATACCACAACTTGTATCGCAACAATTTCTCCTCGGATCACAGAGTAGGGAAGATCCATGGCGACGAAAAACGGTCTAAAAACCTTCAACTATAAAGACATCGATAATTTTTATCATTCTTCGTATTTTGTAGAGATAATATCTGTATAATCATTCTGTAATTACCTTTCGTGGCTCTTGTATAAGACCCAGCCCATGATCATCATTTACGGAAAATGCAGTTAGTATCCATGACGTGATCGAGTCAGGTACATTTCTTTTGAATTCGTTCTTGCCATCGTACCTAGGTGTAATATGCACATTTATTTTCTGTTTCCATTTCATTCCTTGCTTCCAAATTTAATAGTAATATAGTACGGTAAATAAACGGACGATCAAACAAATATTACGTGCAAGGAATTACCGAAGAATCTTATTTATATCACAACGACAAGTCCTGTATATAAAATGTTGCTTGACAATACATAATCACAGCTACTCCAATCATCTTATTAAAGCAAAGCAATTTGCTTTACGTAATACGTAAGAATAAATGACCCGAAGTGATATGATACAAAACATATATGTACATAATTCATAGTGCACAGAAAATAGCAACAATATATTATTTATCGCTGACTACGTATGTATAGCAGTCATGTACGAACACCCGAAACAATCCCACAGCTTTAATTTACACAGAAATGTTCTGAACAAAATGAAGCCACATTGCATTAACGTTATTCGTCAAAGTACACACACTACCATGTATAAGTCACCGAACAGTTATTATTTGTAGGGCAATCGTAGAATACCCAAAAATATTTTGGGAAAGGCAGGTTTAATGCTTCTATAATATAGAATATGTTAATAACCAGTATTTTCACTTAAAATTCTCAATGGTTTAATTCGTCTGAATCTACTAATCGAGGCACTTGATGGAAAAATGGCACATACGCCAAAATGCCATTTCAAGGGAATCGATTTCGAAGTTTTCATTATAGTATAACTTAATAAAAAATAATGCAATTAAATCCAATTTTTTAAGGATGCAGTTACCGTGTCCTTCAAACGATCCGAAATCAGAAGTCATGATTTGAAAAGGATACCTGTCTTCGTTTATAAGTTTCAAGCAAGTGGTTTTATGTGCCCTTTTTTCGTAAATTCGTAACAAAATTAAATAAAATTTTGTTTACTTGCTTCGTTACGCATTTTTTATACATTGCTTAAATAAAAAATACAAAATGAAGCACAAAACTAAAAAAAAAAATGTAATGTCTTAAGTAAGTATTAGTTTCTTCGATTTTTTTAAGCAAGCTGTCTTACAAATCAATTTTTTCTTTCCTAAGTTAGTTTCTTTCCTTGCCGATTCGATACTCGCCTCACTTTCCATATTTCCTCTATGGAGGAAACGTATTTATTGCACGGTAACGCAAGACGATTCGTAATAAAACCGCATTTAGCTAATCTGAACATATAACTGAGTCGATTTAAACGAGCACATAGACTTACGTGCTCCTTTTCCATCGAATGCCTCAATCGTAACTGTTAGATTCAATTTGATCTTTGGACATGTGTCTTACGGATGGTAGTATACGCATAGAAAGCGTGTATAAAAAGCTTTGTAAACTGAAAGTATATGAGATAAATACCCTGAAGAGAAGTTTGTAAAAAGCCAGGTGTTTAAGATGTCATGCATTAGGAATACACGGGGCTTATTCCAGACAGGAGGTGGGATGCGAGAGAAGGCATAAGGACCTGCCAGTGGTGGTCTTGTTGCTAGTTTGTGCAAAACAGGTGGACCAAGGTCCGGTCGAAGTGTAGATGCCCCATGAGGCGAGCCTGTTATTCTACCATCCAGTATTCCCGGTTGTCCTGCAATCCAATTCTATATATTGTATTATATCAGCTCGACCACGAGAATAATGAAGAATAATATAACACTACTACAGAAGTAAAGTTATCGTTAAATTTATTGTGCGATCTCTGTACCTTTCGCAATAAAAATAATGCTGATACTTAGTTTCTACATGTTGCTAAACAGAGTTAATCGCAGAGAAGAGAAACACTAAGCTGTAGTAAATCCGTCACCTTAAAGCGTAAGTCACACAAAGCTACTGTTAAACTTACACATGCCTTCTAATAATTTAGTCCGAAAGACGGTAATGTACGTTAAGTAATTTCGTATGGTTAATACGTAGAATTAGAGTGATATGTATCTAACAAATTATAAAGTAACAAGTGTTGTTTTAATAATAAAAAAATAGAGTTGTCAGCAGGTAAAAATTTCAATGGCATTACCCAGCATCAAGTATTTGCCAAAGCCAAGTTTCAGGGAAATTCTTGCGTACTTTCATCTTCTCTGATGGTAATGCAATTGAACCAAAAGCAATTGAACCTCCAACAGCAGTGGCTTGCAAGGGGACCTCTAAATCAGATCTGTAGTATACTATACAGACATAAGCATTGTTAAACGATAAATACCTTGTTCGATCAGCTAAACAACTGATAGTAAGTATCGTATGAAATGGTGAACTCAGAGGGCATTAATTTCATGCTACGTTAAATAAGTAATAAATAAGTAATAAAATTGTAGACTAATACGTTACTACATTAGAAAAATATCCGGGATTATACGGGTAAATTGATATTAGTAACCAATTTGACGATAAGCTAGGTAAAGTCTTCTTTTAATATACTTACGAGGTAGGAAATTCTCATGAATGTATCCATTCGTTATAATGATAGCGCCGCTTTCCTAATAAACAAATAGATAGATTAAGATTTTTAACAAGAAACGAGCGAAACATCGAAACGAGAGAAGTAATTTATTTACGCTAAAAACATCGTTCGCTGTAGCCGATCCTGGACTCCATAGGAATCGATCAAAAACTGAATCTGCGTATGGTGATTCTTGCACCATATCGTACGACTTCAACTCTTTGTACACTTGTTCCTGCAAATAACCCATATATATTAATTTCTTACAATCATTTACAATCAGGTAAATAAACATTAAATACATACATATGAAATGTCGTTGCCAGACTTCAACAAAATGGATCTTTGATCCACACCTAATAATCCAACGTATGAATTTGGTTTCGAAGTAATTACTAAATTAACGTTTTCCCCCGGCCCAACTTCTTCTGGTGCCACTTTAATGTCAACCTTAAATAAACGATACGAAATAGCCGCATTAACCGAATAAACTACGTTCATCGACCGCCAATTCACTTACAAAGTTTTGAAGCACTCCTTCGAGTTCTACGTCTAAAGCATCGGCGATAACTTCTCCATCGTTCCCTACATAATATACAATTACATGTGCAGTAGGGGCCATAACATATGTTGCCAGAAACCTAGAAATCAAATTATTTATTCCACTTACCGACCAGATCAGGTCACTTTACGATTAAGGGTGGTTTAAGCATTTACTTGAAAGTTGTCGTGTGTTTGTTTTGCACATATATAGAACCAGCATCTAGTATATCACCACGCCCGAATATCTCGTAACTAATATATTTCAGTGGGACCGTGGAATTTACTTGAATCTCGACGTCTCGATTAACCTTGTGTAGCATAGATATTTCATAATTAATATCGATACTTCGATGGATTTAAATAGAATTTCCAAATAGTCCTACCGTGGGTGTTTCAGTTTGTAGAGTAGCTTGTATGTACTCGTTGTTCCGAGACATAGCTTGATTCGTAGAAGGGAACAACTCATGGAGACTCAAGTATTGTGCCTATTCGTAAAGTTTCTTTCAGTAATTAATATGTATTAAGTTAAGTTCGCTTTATTCCGAGTTTGCTTTATTTTCTAATGTAATCTCACCTCGATGTTCAAAGGAAACGAGACGTTATCCCCATTTCTTGGCGGGTAGAAATCTAATTGTACCATTCCATTTTCATCCAGCATACGAGTGATATTTGAGTTTGCAGACTGGTAATTGTACCCGTACATTACTGTAACAGGATTTTTGTTATCTCGCACCGGTGTCCCATCGTGATACGTTAATTTTATCTGAAAAAAAAAATTATTATTTCAACTAGAGTTAGCTTAGGCGCAAAGCATTTAGATTTATACTTCAGATTTACGCAATAGAAACCAATGCTATGCACTTACAAACGCCGTGTACTTCAAGCCAGGTTTATAATATTCTGATGTTTTTATTAAATCCATCGTGTATTTATGTTTATGCAATGTTATTTGCATAGAAGTGTTCTGCCTCCTACCGGTTAAAGATTCTTCTACTGCAACATCAATCATAACTAGTCTTTTGTACTCGTCAGTTAATCTATGGAAGATACGCGTATAAAATATATTTCTCTCTAAGAAATATTTAAAAATATACTATTTAATCGTACATACTTGAGCTCGGAATGAATATCAAAGTCAACGATCACTTTCCCATCGATAGGAATCACTTTTCTTATGGGCTGTTGATAAATTGGTTGAATAACGCCAGAGAAAATGTCAGGATAGGCTGTAACTGTTGCCTCGCCTTTCACTGCTTTCCCATAAGTGTACCTAAACGATTTCCACTTTGAAATGAATAATTTTCATCGAACCTTTTACGAGAATAATAAACTTTCGACATCGAGTAACGTTAATGTTACTAACAATAAGTAGTACAATTACGAAGAAGAGGAGTTTCTTCAAAAGAGCTTCGAACGATTATTAAAATTCACTTACTTCGCATAGATCGTCGCAGTGATCTTTGAATCTTTAAATGTAAAATGTTTAGGAGCATCGATGGTCACTTCAAAATTGGGAAGAACATACTCGGCAACTTCGAACTCCTTTTGAAAAGTTTGATCGCCGACATTAGCAGTGATCTTCCATGTGCCTAAAACTGGCGACTCGGACAGTTCCATTTCTCCGTTAAAGATTCCATGCGTCACAGACGGCCGAATCCACTGTTTAATTCTGTTTCCTTTTCCATCCTGTAAGCATTTTATTCATAGTACACAATGCAACCTGCTGAATGTACCACGGCGTGTTTGTTTAAAACCGTTTACCGTAATGTAAATCTCTGCTAATCTGGCGAGCGTAGGTCGAAGTTTAGAATTCAACAGAACGCATCTGAACATCACTTTATTCCCCGGTTTATAAATCGCTCTGTCAGTTTGAACGAAGACGGAGTAACTCTTATGAACGTAATCGACTGGTTTCGAGCTCGAGAACTCAATTCCGGACAGACCACGCGATATTAATTGGTATTTTCCTGGTATAATGTCGGGAATCTACAATTGTAAACATGATTGATAAGTAGAAACTGTCTTCGTTACGGAGAGAAATTCCAGCTTTAAGTAGGCTTACCACCAGCCGTAAGATTCCTGTAGAATACGGCTGTACGCGTATAATTTGGGACACGTTAAATACATCCCCATGATCGAGCAATCCGTTCAATTCAATGTATATCGTCGATGCTGTGGATATACCAGTGGTACTCACTGCTACATGATATTCCGAATCAGGTCGGACCACTTTTGGAGCAATTATGCTGTAATATCTTTGGAAGAAAGTGAAAACGTATTTAATTACTTCAAATATCGATCTAAGAGTGGCAGTAAATCTCATGTATATATACGTACGGTTCTGCAGTTATGTTTGTAATTATACACGACAGTAAAAATATGTAGAACCACTGCCAATTCATGTTTGCGGCTTCTGTAAAAAATTCAGATTGATTTCGAATAAGCATCCTTTACAAGTGCTTCTGGAATAATAAAACTTTAGCCATCACCATCAGCGTAATATAAATATTGTGGACTTCCTGCACGGGTTTCGTTTCCTCAACAATGATTTGAAATTAAAAATGAAACAAAGGTATTATGCAACATAGTTTTGTTCGACGAAATTATATTTATCATCTTAAATCACCAAATTGGCTTTTCCTACTTCCATACATCCTCGTGACATATATTGTTTTCATAATCACTCGAATAAGGAAAAACCCAAATGAATTATGTTGAAGACTATGCGCAAATCAAAAGAAGAAGTTTTATAAATTTATTACTGTTTATTACTATAATTTATTACTGTTCATTGATATATAGTGGGGTGCAAAAGTATTCGACCACCCTTCAAAAGCGCATAACTTTTTTAAAATTAATCTTGAGTCTCAAGTTTAGTCTCAAGTCTAAAATTAGACTCGAGTTTTTTTTTAATGAAAATATGTGCATAATGTAGTCATTGGGCGAATTCTACTTAGGCCCAAATCAGCCAAATGACCCACAACTAGGAATTTTCCGTTTTCGTAACAAAATAAGTATAATTTATATCGAGAGACCTGTATTTCCCGATAATATCTCTGTTATCTTGAAATATTCCTTGTTAAGAAGGGCCCTACAATTGGACCCCCTGAAACATTTCAATTCTGCCAAATAATATTTGCAGACATCAATATTTCGGGAAATATTCAATTCATTCAGTTACCACGCTTTGTGTGCTCCACCCTGTGTATGTACACGCATATGTATAATATTTATTAACAGTTTTTAAACTATTATAAATTTAGCCAAGTACTAGGTATGTACATCGCGTGCGATGAGCAACGGTGGCCATTCAATTCTCACGACAATAACGTTACGACTTACGCGCATTGCACGCGGATCGTTGTATATTAATTAACTTGTTTTTCCTTTATAATTTTCAGAGCTTGGTATTACATAATTATACAGTGTTCGCGTGATGCGTCGTCGCGCATTATACTTTGTCATACTTAGTCATCAGTCAGTATAGATGAAAAATGTTCGATCACTGATTCGCGGATATCATGCGCAGCAACGTGTTAAACGCATGGGCTACACTACGCAAAATTGTTTCAGAGAATAAAATTTAAAGTTTTGTATTTTCCCTTTACGTACAATATGTACAAAAGAGAAAAATCAGAATTAGGGAACGTCCAAATGGTTTAGTGCTCTGACTTATAAATGTAAGATCATCTCGAGTTCCTCAAATCCGCTGAAAACTACAGTTTTTTCATTTATGCGCAATTACCTACGAGTAAGATGTACCTACCAATAATTCAGGGAAAAAAGAACAATTACACGGATTCGAACTTTTTAGTGTTTAACCTACACCCTTCCCCGTAATTTTATACAAGAAAGTGGGTTGCTTTTTTATATATGTGCTGTTTTTTTTATATATATATATTGTCCACCTGGAATATCTCCGTTACTTTTAAAGTTGTAGTACGGTACCGAGGGGGTCATAACATGCCAGTAATAATTGCTTTTGAATGAAGGATTTTAAGAGATTTCAAGGTTAATTCTGTTTTTTAAATAGTACGCTACATTGTTTTTATCTCTAGTAGAATAACGGATATTCGGACGATCTCAACGATCTATAGTACAAGGTCATTCGGTATGAAACAATGGAGTAAATGGGCGACCCTTTATTGATTCTAAAAATAACGGAGATATTTCCAGTAGACAAAGTTATTGCCCCGTCCTGTATATGCAATTGAGACACGCTTTAAAACAGTTAGAGTTCAAATTTTTTGTGGAACTACAAAAAGTGATGAGAAACGTAGATTACGATATTAAGTTATCGAATACAGTAGAGCGTCAATTACCCAAACATCGATTAATCGAACCGTCGATTATCCGAACCAGTAAGCAGTGCTGCATCGTAGCTATCCCCACCAATTCTTCGAACCAGTGTAGTAGTATCGATTGATTGATGGATTGATTTTTGCGTAATATAAATTGACGCAGGAGTACCTACTCTTGTAATTAATAAGTAATTTTAGACGTAATTCCTATAGTTATAAACTGTGTAAAGTACATGCATGCTTTATTCTCCGAACTGTTCGATTA
Organism: Andrena flavipes; assembly: GCA_963971345.1. Taxonomy (NCBI): domain Eukaryota; kingdom Metazoa; phylum Arthropoda; class Insecta; order Hymenoptera; family Andrenidae; genus Andrena; species Andrena flavipes. The sequence goes on from OZ020480.1 coordinate 3,460,134, forward strand.
TCCGAACAATTCGAATTTCCAAACTACTACCTCGGTCCCAAGTATGTAGTTCGGATAATATTAACGCTCTACTGTAATAGTAGTTATTCTATTCATCATAATTTCATATTTTCTTGGTCCATATTTGTTTCAAAACTGCATTGAAAATCTCCTTTTTCTTTGAATGAAAGTGTCACCACTGATAAATTTAATATCCTGGCACGGTACGTGTTATATTGGATGCTACATTATCTTATGATACTTTATGCACATTTATATACGAGTAGGTAAAACAGAACAAGCCTAATTGCAATTGCAAGAAATTTATATCAGATTATTCCTCCCATGAAACTATAATACATATTCAACTTTCGCTCGAAAAATTTTTTGATTGCACCGATACATGTGTACATACATATATATATATATATAGGTATTCGAGTGGATCGATTTAAACGGATGTCCTATATACATAAAATTTGAACTGAACTGCTTTTTAAACAATTGTTTCATTTGCAGAAAATCGGCAATACAGACGATGTACAGCCACGGGTAATTGAAACAAAATTAAAGTCCGTTTTTGAAACGTTACATTTTGTCTATTTAATAAAATATTTGTGTTCTTTTGTAAATAATATAATAAACACTAAACTGTACATACGACGGATTATTATTATTTTGAACGAGTGGAATAATCGTTACAGGCAAGGTAAATATTAAAATACAAGAAATCGAGGATCTATCGAAAAAATTTTAATATTCGAAATCGACCCGCGAAATATTCTAGAATTCACCCTTAATTAACACGCTCGAAATCTTTACCCTGCCCCGATTAAAATAAACAACGAGTATTTTCTTTCACTCGATACGAAAATGAAAAAAAAAATCATCTGGCCAACGGAATCTGCTCGTTAATTAGAAAGTAGCACGACAGAAGTTTACATCCTGCGAGTCCTCGAAACCCGATTCGCCATCAAGATTCGTACCGATTTTTACGAAAAGAAAATATTAAAAAATTACACAGTGATTCCATCGTCGGGAAAACATTATCATAGAGAATAAAATGCATTTGTTATTAACTTGTTATGGTGCTACATGATGCAGCGATCAGGCACGAGATCGCGTCATCCCGCAAAATTATCGTGGTCGCGATGACTCACCTGGTCGAAGGACCTGTTCCCGTGATGTTTTCGAGGATGTCGCATGCGACCGTGTAAGTATTGTTAGTTTCCTTTGTGAAACTGCAGACGAAATTGTGCACACGAATGGACGCGGAATCGCAACGCTTTCAGTGCAACAGTTAGACGTACACTGAACGAGAGCCACTACCAATCATGGATCCGTGAAACCGAGCAATGCAGGTTTTCCCTTCCTCCTACCTGTTTTGCTTCTGCTATACCTGTCACGCTTTTACCGTTATAGAAGTATAGTAACGAGCCAATGGAGTACCACTGGCCATGAAGCCCGTGCACGAACTTCATCGTGCCGTAACGTGATGCCGATACACGAATCGATGCTGAATCAGCGATCTACGCCAATGGCTTCCCATGATGTCACGATCTTCGATTTGAAATCTATTGGTATAGCATGTCGTTGCAGTACCGGCTTGATAATCTTACGAAATTAACCCTTATTAACAATGCCACCGTTGGTTCGGGAGAAGATTCACGATACTTTTTGTAAAATGATGGACATCGATTTTTTCGTACTTAAATTAGAGATGCTAGGATTAATTGAGAACCGCTGCTCGTTGTACGTGTCTTTAGTAAGTCGAAAAAATTACGTTCGCCGTACTTTAGGGTCAACCTTGGCGCAACAAGTCTCGACATACTTAAATGTGTGTCGTGTTTAGCGATGCAACAGGTAAGGAGGCTGATCGCATAATTTTTAATGTTTCCTGTGAGAAAGTATGCGAGGGAAGTATATTTGTATGATGGGATTGCGATTACTTCTCAATTACATATGTATGGTGCATCGCTATAAGATCGATTGTTATAAAAAAAATTACATCTCTTTAGGCGCTAGCCTATGGCCTTTCTTGGCGCGGTCTTGTTCTAACATCATGTTCACGAAATATGTACATATGTACAGGGCCGGCGCGAGGATGGGTGGCGCCCTTAATAAAGAAAATTTTTGGCGCCCCCAAATTTTTGCACCTATTTTCTATTTAATATATTTTGCCTTTACGAGGTACAATAAAAAAAAGAATTACATTTACATTTCGTTTATATGCGAGTTGGATTCCTTTATTATTATGTTTGCGATATAGTTTTTAGCGCCCCCTTCGGCTGGCGCCCTTATGCAACCCATTACTTGCATAATGGTTCCGCCGGCCCTGCTTTCAATGCAGTCACGTGGTAACCCAGGGAAATCGTTCTCTACCCCTTCATGAACTGCAATGCCTGAATATTCAATGTCCCAGATAGCACACCTCGTCTTAAAGACGTCTAGTTTATGTTTATTTTAGGTCTAAACATCTTGATTTGTAACAAAACACCTTTAAGACTTTACCAGACGTTGTGCTATTCGAGATAGTTATTTTATCACATTCAATGCAGTTCTGCCTGTTGAAGAAAGAAAAATCGATTCTCCATTCTTAGCGTAAAGAATCGATTCTCAGAAAAATCGAACAGCGAAGAATCGCTTTAAAAGATCGATCTTTAAACCAAGAGAATCGATGTTTCGAAGAATCGAATCTGAATCGACATCCCTAATGTTTACCGCTCCACGTGAGTGCAACACGTTTCAACTCACATATCCAGGCACGTTGAGTGTATTCAACTGTATCGAATATCTAATATGTTTGAATCACACGTGAAGTGATATTTACGAAAGAAATAGAAAAATGTTGATCGAGCCGAAATTAACGAATACATCGAACCTTTTCGGCAAACCGGCCGAGAAGCAAAATTCTGTAATTACCGACTGTTTTACATTATCTTCTTCTCTGAAAACTTTAAACAAAACTAACGCTTTCTACGTTATTTTAGTTGTTGCAATGTTTGGGCTCGCCGCATATAGATTCCTTCAATTACATGTTGGAGGATGGCCTGTCCGAAGCTGTCAGGGATAATCCACTAGTCTACGTTCTTCTTCCGAACGAGGACAAAGTATCTCTGTGGGTCGACGACGTGTCTATTCATCAACCCGCCGTTCCATCCGGTACGGTGGGTGTAAAGAATCATAAGATTTATCCTACGGAATGCCGGCAACGAGGATCCACGTATAAAGGGAAAATAACGGCCAAATTGGGTTGGTCCATTAATGGGAAAACACAGGAGGCTCTCGAAAAAGACTTGGGAGAAATTCCGATTATGGTTAAGGTACGTAGCATCGTTCTACGTAGTCGAGGATTCGCGTGCGTCTGAATTTATGTTTAACGATGCAGTCTAATCGATGCCATTTGAATAAAATGAGTCCGAAGGACTTAGTCGATCACGGAGAGCACGAACAAGAATGGGGCGGATACTTCATAGTCAAAGGACTGGAAAGAATCATAAGAATGCTGTTAATGACCAGAAGAAATTACCCTATCGCTATTCGGAGATCGGGATGGAAAGCTCGTGGTATACAGTTCAGCGATCTTGGCTTGCTTCTAAGAAGCGTACGCGACGACAACACCGCAGCGGTATGCCTTTCGTATCACAAAGCCGTTACGTTTCTTACGAAACTAAATTCTGCTATTGCTAAAGTATAAATTTTACAGAACAATACTTTGCACTACGTAACCGATGGTTCCATAAAGTTGATGTTTACGTATAGAAAGGTTTTGTACTATGTACCATTGATTCTAATGTTGAAGTGTTTGGCTGACGTCTCGGACATTTTTATTTATAACGCATTAATAGCTGGTTGCGAAGACGATCTTTATTACAAAGGTTGTATTTTGAATATGTTAAGAGCCATACACGAACAAGACTTACACAGCCACGAAGAATGCAAAGCTTATATCGGGAGAATGTTTAGGATAAAGCTGTTCGAAGTGCCTCCCGACGCCAGTGACGTAGACATCTGTGACTTCATCATTAAGTCAGTTATTAAATATAATAATGTACGTCTGGCCAGGCAGCTAATTGCTTCCGTACTTTCAGACACTGCGTAGCCATTCACCTTAACAAACCGTTGGATAAATTTCATTTACTTGTCTTTATGATGAAAAAGCTGTTCGCTCTGGCCCAGAATAAGTGTGCCGTAGAAGGAGCTGATGCTGTGATGATGCAGGAATGTTTGCTCGGTGGTCATTTGTATCTACAAGTATTAAAAGAAAAGCTGCACGCTTGGCTGACTGGCCTTAAATTCGGAATTTTAAAGCGTTCGAGGAGCGCTGGTAATAGATACACTTTAAACGTGCGTAAGTATTTCAAGAACTAACGCCGAGGTTTCAAATATTCCGGTTATTAACAAGACTGTTTTATGTACCGATAACAGAGGAAATGTTGAACGTAATGAAGTATGGAAACTCCCTTGAATCACAGATGGAAAATTTCATATCGACTGGAAATTTAAAATCACCGACGGGTCTAGGACTGATGCAAAACACAGGTCTCACGATCGTCGCTGAGAATATTAATCGGATGCGTTACATGAGCCATTTTCGCGCCATACACAGGGGCTCGTTTTTCCAGGAGATGAGGACCACCGAAGCTAGACAATTATTGCCGGATGCATGGGGTATGCTTACAGATATATAAAAGAAATCTTCACTTTTAATTTAAAAGAATTTATGTAATTATCAATTACCGTAGGCTTCATTTGTCCCGTACATACACCCGACGGTGCACCTTGTGGACTCCTCAATCACTTAACAATGAACTGCATAATTACGAAACACCCGGATCCAAAATTGAAAGCCAATATCCCTGTTGTATTGATGGATCTTGGAATGATACCGTTATCCATTGCTGAGAATTGGAGAAACTCGTACAGCGTAATATTGGACGGACAATTGATCGGATTAATAGAAAACAACATAATTGCCAGAGTGACGGACAAGCTGAGAATACTTAAAATAAAAGGAGAAGAGGTAGGTAAGAGACTTAACATTTAATTTAAATTGAATTTAAATTTCCTTGTCCCACGATCTGTTTTTAGATTCCACATACATTAGAAATAGCGCTAGTGCCGAAAAAAACTGTACCAGCGCAGTATCCAGGACTATATTTATTCACGAATCCAGCTCGCATGATGAGGCCAGTAATGAATTTGGCCGCTAAGAAGATCGAATACATAGGAACATTCGAACAAGTATACTTGAACATCTGCGTTACACCCGAAGAAGCCTACGAAGGAGTAATATAAATAATTGTTTTATTTTTATACTGTTTCATATAATTCGTTAGTTTCTCATTAAATTTCTTATCGCAGCTGACGTCGCACCAAGAGCTGTCGAAGACAGCTTTTCTGAGCAATCTGGCGAGTCTCATCCCAATGCCAGACTGCAATCAAAGTCCACGAAACATGTACCAGTGCCAGGTGAAAGATTTCTATATATTTCCTTTAGTTCGTTAGTTAAGAGATTCTCAGCTGTTTAATTTCACGAAGGTTCAATTTCCTTTTAGATGGGTAAACAAACAATGGGCACTCCCTGCCATACGTGGCAATTGCAATCGGAAACAAAATTGTATAGGCTGCAAACACCCGCAACGCCGCTATTTCGACCCGTACATCACGACAAGATTAATCTCGATGATTTTGCTATGGGCACTAATGCGATAGTCGCTGTTATTTCGTACACCGTAAGTAGGGAACGAAGTATCACTAACGTTGTTAACGGGATGTTTACGGTACGGTATGTGCATTTATAGGGATACGATATGGAAGACGCAATGATTATAAACAAAGCAGCGTACGACAGAGGCTTTGCACACGGAATGATTTACAAATCTGAATTCGTAGATTTGAAAGATCAAAAAAGTTATTTTGAAAGGAACCCGGATAAACCTGAGCTTGCCGAAAAATTGGATGCTGACGGTCTTCCAATACCAGGTACTATTATCTCTGAAGATGATGTCTACTATTGGTAAGTTACTTGTTACATGGTTACATTCGTCAGGATACCTGCTATTTTATTTATCTCACTTCGTGTAAGATGTTGCAAGTAATCTTTCTTGATAGCTACTATGATGCGGACCAGTCAAAATATGTTACTGGTACATATCATGGAAAAGAAGATGCTTATATAGACAACGTAAAACTCTGCGGGACGTTGCACAATTATATTCCACGTAGGGCCTGCATAACCTTTCGCATTTCAGTTAGTAGAATATCACTTTAATGTCTTGCGAATCTGTGTACACTAGGTTGGCTCTTATTTACTCTTGATAATTTTTTTTCATGATTTTCTTCGAGGCACCCTCCAGAATAGTTCCAAATAATTTAAAAAAATCCGAGTAAAGTTTGCGTTCCAACCGCTATCTAATCGAGCTCAAACTTTACATGGATTTTTTAATTATTTGGAACTATTCTGGAGGATGCCCGAAGGAAATTCAAAAGTCGAAAATAAGATCCACCGTAGTGTACACCAACACAATTTTGTTTAGCCAATGTTCCTTTAAAATTTCAGCGTAATCCAAGCGTCGGGGACAAATTTGCTTCGAGGGCAGGTCAGAAAGGTATCTGTTCGCATAAGTGGCCAGCGGAGGATCTACCATTCACGGAAACTGGTCTGATCCCTGACATTGTGTTCAATCCCCATGGCTTTCCAAGTCGTATGACGATAGGTGCGATTAATATTCTTAATATTTTCAATTCATATGTTCCGATACAAATATTCGAATTAAAATATACGTATCGGTAGCCATGATGATCGAAGTGATGGCTGGAAAGTCAGCAGCCGTTCATGGATTGGTGCACGACGCGACATCCTTTAGGTTCAATGAGAACGATACAGCTGTGGAGTACTTTGGGAAGTTATTGGAACGTGGTGGTTATAATTATTACGGAACAGAAAGGATGTACTCCGGAGTAGACGGAAGAGAAATGACTGCTGATATTTTCTTCGGAGTTGTGCATTATCAACGATTGCGGCACATGGTCTCGGATAAGTGGCAGGTGAGAAGCACTGGCCCAATCGACGTTCTAACGAGACAACCCATAAAGGGTAGACGAAGAGGTGGTGGCGTTCGATTTGGTGAAATGGAACGGGACTCGTTGATATCTCACGGTTGCTCGTTTCTGCTTCAAGACCGTCTTTTCCATTGTTCGGACAAAACTACGGTGAGTAGTGCCAATTCTGTTTTAGTCCCCTTCCTTTTTCGGCTCTATTAATAAAATATTCAACGCTTCGCAGACGTTGGTTTGCCAGAAGTGTGGAACACTGTTGGGCCCAGTAATGGAGATGGCTTTAAACGCGCCCGGATTAAATGAGAAAACAAAGTGCCGTCTTTGCAGTAACGACGAGTCCGTGAGGGAAGTCGACATACCGTACATCTTTCGATATCTCGTGACACAATTAACATCCTGTAATATCAACGTAAAACTCTCATTCGCGGAGAAATGAACGAATATTAAAATACGCGTAAATACTACTCTTCTTTTCTTTAGCAATAATAATACTTTATTTCTCTTTTCTAACATTCCATTAAACATTTCAAATTACAAATCCAAGACATTGAACAATTCAATCCATTATTAAGACAAGTAACGCTGTCTAACGATTATGTACATTTCTTCCCGATATCTGTGTATTTGGAAAGATTTCGAACTGAACGAGTGTTCGAATTATCTTTCGTATCTTTACATTTGATAACTATATTGGATACAACGGAATGTGTGTTTTTCTTTAATTTCAAAGAAGTATTTCCTATATAGATTTTTATACACATTTGGAGCAGATTATTCGAGGAAAATAAGGCAAAATGTACAGATTTCAAGCAGAACTTACAATTTGCGAAGTTTATATATCTGTCTAAGCTTTCGCTGGGACTTGCGTGCCGGGTTTAGCGCCTGGTGCACCTGGCGCACCAGTTTGTTCTTTCTCCAGTTGCTTTCCTAAGTACTCCCTACGAATCAGATACGAAAAGCTTCATATAGATATTCAAATATTCCGATTTTAAAGTACATTTTCTTTCACCACGTTACTAGCCGTACGTTTTCGAGCAAATTTAATAGAGATCTGTCAAAGGTATAGTACCCACAAAGATATAGCGAACGGCTGGAAACAATCGGGTGACTCGAACGATTCACATGTTTCGTTCGTCAATCGCTACCTTCGCTATTCAATCTACTCCAAATTTTGAGAACTTACAGTCAGGTTATAACCTGACGTGTGTCAAGTTATGTTTCCAGCCGCTCGGCTCCGAACCGAATATATACCGGCCCGCTTGTTCCGAGTACCCGAATTGTATTATAGAATATTTTATACGTTCCAGGTCTGTGCGGATAATATAAATCGACCTTCATCCGTTTCGAGCCCCAAATATCGGGTACCTGCACACCCCTATTAAACAGTTGATAAATTACTTACCAATTGTGCACCATAAGCTTCTGAACTGCAATGAGAGCTTCGTACCTCACATTAGGATCTTCGTGTCCTAGAAGTTGCATTACTCGTTGCTTACCTCCAAGCTGTTCGATTACACTGAAATAAAATTAAAAGTCGAGCAATTGGATAATCGCTGAAAGTGGTCGTGGAATGAACAAAAAGGCTTCGTCGAACGTACTGCTTTCCACGTGGGTAGTGCCTTACGTATTCGCCGATATCGAAGCTGGCTACGCTGAGAACTATCGAATCCTTGCTAGTTGCCAACAAATGAACTAAAATTCGCAGCAGCTCGTAATTCTTCTCATTAAGCCGACTAGCGTTTTCTCGCCAAAATTTGCCAGATTTGTGAACCGGGGACCATCCGAGGCGTCCGGATTTCACCTCGGTCGAGTACTCGTCGAAGGAACTCAAATCTTGAACGGACACTTGCAACATTTCGTTCAAGAATTCAATATCGCCGGTGATATCTTCATCGTCGAATTTACGTTGCCCAAGTATCGACAGCTGTTTCAACACTTTGCACTGCACCATAGCCAAGCAGTGCTCCTTGGCAACTTGTTCGTCGTTCACTTTCTCGATGAGGTTCTGCAAAGATTATAAAAGTAAGTAAAGACAACGATGACAGGATATTTGTTCGCGGAACTCACTCTAAACACGGCTAAAATAATACGTGTCACTTTCTCCTTGACTGAATCGCTCAATATGTCCGCCAGAATTGGTATGACGGTGAACCTAAAACGTAACAATTAAATACCATTGTCCTGTAAGCACAATTCCGAAGAACTTGGCTTCGCACGATACGTACTTGTTCATTTTCTCCGCGAGCAGTGGATTGAATGTTAGTACCCATAAGCAAAATATAAGCTGGTATTGCACTTGGAAGTTTACTCTGCCCGTCAAGACGCTCAACAAAGTGGAGATTCCGTCCACTGACACAAACGCGAAACGATATTCGTTTATACGAAGCATCATTTGTAAACAACGTGCCACGGATTGAATATACTCGTTATTCTAAATAAAAATAGAGAGAAATGCATAGGATTTTCAAAACTGTAAGTAAATAATATTATGAGAAGTTGAGATTATGTGTGCGCACAAGAAAAGTGATTTGGAAAGACCATTGTGAGTAAAAGAGAGTCCAAGTAAGATGTATTCTTCCATTGAAATGTAAAATTAGTAATTAACGTCCGTAATTAATTACCTTCTTCCCAAATAGGAAAAATTTCATATACACTTGGGGAAACTTTTGGTAGTAACTGATTACTTACACACGAATTTGCTAAATTCTTTCCTCGGCATACATATTAAAATTTAAAAGTTTTATATTTGAAGTGAAATTAAATTACTTTAATCTCGTAATATTTTCATATTAAAAAATTAGTTGTTCTATGACCAACCAGATTGAGTTGTTCGTGTAGCTCAAACGCCTCCTTGTCCGCAGTGTTGTCTTGTTCTACTTCTGCATGCAAGTCTGTGTCCTGAAGTGCATCGAACTAAAACCCCGCGTGACTTGTTCATGTGTTTAAATTATCGTACAATTCAAGAAGATTTTCGATATATTCGTTACCTCGCAAGAAGCGACATGGATCTGCTGCGTGGTAAGTGGCAATACATTCCCGTTGTATGGTTAGTTGCGGTTTGAAAATTTGTAAATGATGAGACACAAAAAGGGAATACAGTTTTTGAACTGGTCACTGAATAATGTTACGTGAAATTCGTATTATGATTTAATCAATTTTATCGTGTACCTAATGAGAACCATCACCCATATTGTGCACACACATAACTATATTAAAAAAATAGAAGCTAAGCAACAAATAAGAAGCATACAGTTTCGCGAGAACTCGTTTAAATGTTTCCCGAGTTCTCAATTTATAATAATATAACTAAATGTTATAAAGCAGTATCTCTGAACTTACACTGAGCTTCAACTGATCTTTCAGCCATGTCAAATAAAAGTGAAGGTCTGTTTTCTCCATTAAATCGTGACTCCAACAAGCAAGTTTAGCAATAATGCGAGAAGTCATATTCATTATAAATCCATCTTGCCTGTTTAATAAGTTCAAGAAAGTCGCCCAGATCGATTCTCGTTTGCGATTCGAATGTTCTTGAAAGATTTCTACACGGCTATGATCTTCCTAGTGTTTAAAATCTGACCAATTAGAAATATTTAATCGAGACGAATTTCCATTTACGTACAAGTTTATATACCTGAAACATATCGTCGACCATTATAAGGATATACTGAATAGTCTGATCTTTCGAAACATGACCAAGTAAATTAAGGAAAGTTCTAGCAGCCTGATGTGGATTCTCTTTCAGTTTCGCTTCTCGGGCACTGGCGTTGCTCGTATCGAAAGCAACTATGAAATCGTGGTCCTCCTTCGATATCATTTGAGACCTATGAGATTTTTCAGAATTAAATAGAATCGTACGCCCATCTGCTTCTTTCGCATTTATGCGCAACGACGATGTATTCGAGGAAATAGGAATGTTTGCGATAAGTTTATATATTATATCGATATAACGAAAATTATTGTTAGAAATTGTATGATATTGTAATAATGTATTATATTCTTATATCGAAGTTCTTACTGAAAATAGGATTGCCAATTAATCCGTTGATTCCTGATATCAGCAGCCTGCTGTTGAAGAATACTTGTGGCTGCCAGCATATCTGAAATATTTTTAACACTTGCGATTTACTACTTCGTGTACTTATAATAACAACGGGTGAACGAAACTGATCGCGGCAGAAAACTACATATATATATATTGCAAACACAAGAACGAAGAATAATCAATATTAAAGAAAGATTTATTACATTATTGCAAGTAGCGTATATATAGATATGCACGTTACATATCCGAACTTAAAATAAAGAAAACTCTATATTGCGAAGGGGCAGACAGGCATTTTACAAAACGGATTCTATAACATATAATTATTACTATGATCGTCGAATTTTTATATTATCGATGCTTCGGTATCTTTACGATAAATAAATGAAAAATGGAGAGAAGGAAGTCGGAAGAATATAATGTCTTTGGAAATCACATAAACATCTTTCATTATTGGGAGGGGCAATGTCAAGTTAAAAAATAATCGTAGCATAAAGTAATTACCAATCTTCTCGTCTGGCAGAGTCGGTATCATCTCCTTAATATTCGCGCGGTCTACCATTTTTGTTGTCGTCCCTTAAGACTCTTCTATTTCAATGAACAATTTTCTGGAAAATTAGAGTTCTACTGATTCGCAGATTCGCACTCCCTTCAGCTGTTGGATCACAAGACCAATGTATGACCAACTCCTTCTGAAAATTGCCACGAAGTGTCCCTAGTAAATGTATCACTACTCTCACTACGTAGAATAGAAATATCCCTAGTTAACGCAACATTTATCGAAATTTAAAAAGTTAAAGGGGGTTCGATACTTCACTTGTGGTGCAGGCGGCGAGAGGGGTAGTCGGAGATACCAGTCTTAGATAAAACAATTTTGTAGACAAAAATGTTATTTTCATGTCTATTCCTAATAAAAGTATTACTACATAGCGCGTTTTGGAATTGAATTAAACAAAAAGTAGGTTTAATGCAGCTAGAAACACAATATTTTCATTAAAAGTAGCGTAAAATATGTGAGTGAAATGCGGCAACGTTAGTTTGAGTCCATCTATTTTTCTCTTTCCATCTCACACTTGTGGCGTCCTTTTGCGCGTTCGTATCGGTTCGGAATAAATTACTAAATACATGTTTACAGCTTGGTAGTGTTTTTACTAATTTTTACTATGCTTTAGTTGTTTAAAAATGCAACCTTTTCATTTGTAACACATACATTAATAGTTTAACTTAATTAAAAAAATTTATTTCCTTGTTTATTTATGCGAGTTTTTTTGTACGGCTTCTTTAAGTACAAAGGCACGGTAATTGGGACATCTACCCTACATTGACTCACATTCTCCTTTTCAAAATATTTAATTAATTTTGCGATATTTAGAAAAAGTTTCCATTCAACCAACTTTCACAAACATTTATACGCGATGCACCGGAATCAATATAAATAGATAAATATTGAAAAATCTTGATCTCTAATTCATGTATGAAATGTACTTACGAAAATAGCTTTTAAATTAAAAGATTTGTGTATGCAACTACACAATATACGGCGTTTCAATGTGTCAAGATTGAAAATTTATTGCTATACGAATTAAAATGGGAGGATTGTGATTATAGAATCAAAGGTTAAGGACACATCGTTTTACAAAAATTTATTTATTTCGTAATGATCATATTGTATGTATAAAACTACTCTCTAATTGCGTTTAAATAGCCATCTTTCTATATTGGAAACTGTAGGAGTATCCTTTCTTGATTACAATTGCGCAACCTGTCTTTTTTCCTCCAATTATAACTGACTCTCAATAATCAAATACATTTTTAATAACAATAATCTTACAATTAACTTGCGTTAAAAGTCACGTTCTCCTCTCATTAAAAGAAAGCAAAGAATAATCATAAACAACAATTATATAGAACAATGTGTAATTCTCTAAACGAGAAATTATTACGCCAATTCATTGTGAGAAATAAAATGTTAACAGTTTTACGTCAATCTTTTAAATTCTCCCGCTGCGTTCGATGCTATATCGATTTAAGGTCCTTCGATATAATTATCGAATGGTATGTCTAGTACTACGCGCGAGTGTCTACGCTATTTATACAGCATACATAATCTTTTTAATTTTAAATACACGTAAATTATTGTTACATCTGTTGTGCTTAAGCTCTTCGATTAATGCATATCGTCTGGATATTGTCACGTTCGGCCAAAGAATTTTACAAGAACTTTAAATTCAAGCATGGCGGTTCCACGTGCGGGGTCATATCGATCAGAATCGGAAGACGATGACGCGTTATCATTATCGAATTCAAATTTATCGATCGAGAATCGAATCGAGTGATACGCAGGAACTATCTGCCACTCGTTACACACGGAATGAAATCGATTTAACGATTATCAAACAGCTTATAAACATTTCACGAATATCCTTCCTCCTTCTATCGAATGTGAATCAGTCGTTTTTTAACAAGATGATGGTCGATTTCCTTATAAATGTATACTTTATGCACCCGTTTAGATCGATACTTCATACCGCAGCCGCTGATGATTCAAACCATCCGAAGTCGTAAACATTTGACTGGCGTCAGCGTGTTTTCACGCCGAGGGACATCCACCACATGCACACTGCTAAGCTTTGGCGGGTTTTCAGGTTGATACGTACCTACATTTTGGAAAGCATCGAAAGCGACTAACAAGGGAACACCGCGAACCCGGATTCACCGATTGCAACGCAACTTTGTGCGTTTTTAGAGTGACTCAAAACAAGAACAACGGTGTGTTTCATTTGGGCCCTATCGCCCTTTAAGGGGGTGAAAACTAACCTCAAAGTCAAATTTGGAACTTCCACTTTTTCGCGTATAACTCTCAAGGTATAACAGACAGAAAAAATGTTTCAAACAAAAGTTTAATGATGCAATAAGCGTTACAAATTTGCGTTAACAAAATTTTGAAAAAAGATTTAAAAAATATACCTGAACGAAGAAAAACTTTTTTTCAAAATTTTGTTAACGCAAGTTCGCAGCGCTTATTGCACCATTAAAATTTTGTTCGAATAATTTTTTTCTGTCTGTTGTACTTGGGGAGTTATACGCGAAAAAGTGGAAGTGCCAATTTGATTTTTTGAGGTTAGTTTTCACATCCTTAAAGGGCGATAGGGCCCTAATGAATCACACCGTTGTTCTTGTTTTGAGTTGCTCTAAAACCCCACAAAGTTGCGTCCCAATCGGTGAGTCCGGGTTTGCAGTGTTCCCTTGTAAGCACTACTGCGTAGTGCTAAAATGTTTGATGAGATCATTTTAAGTCAGTCAGGTCTTCCTGATCTTTCGTCTCGAGAAATTTTTGTACAACTCGCCTCGCGGTTTGAATATTTGCTGACATTAATAAAATTCTAATTTCCATATTTTTTTTATCGAATCTTCAGAAGAATACTACTACCAATGTAGGTGACATTTTCCATTAAAAATGAATCCAAAGACGACTTCACACCGAGGTCGTTCTAATTATACATAATTCGAATTAGTTTCAAATTCTATAGACAAATTTTTTTATTACGCGTAATTAAGAATAGCCCGAAATAAGGTCGAGTTTGAACTGACTTTCATCGGGGGATTCTCGTCCAATCTATTAGTGATATTCGCGAAGAGTTAATAGAGAACAGAGAAATTAAAATTGTCATTTTCACTACTCGGCGAACGATGGATTGCTGTGGCGACGAAGTACAAAGAGAACACTAACCTCGGTTTGTTTACGAAGCAAAAATTTGGGGAACTCTCAGACCACACTTTCGATGATTTCCAGAAAATATCAACCAACAGACCGTACACATGATGGAAATTCCTCGGCGAGAAAACACGCTAATGACAGTGCTAATACACGAGGATTAATAGCCCTAGGAAGAGGCGGCACGGCGCCCTTTCCACTGTGCATTTTTGTTCGTGCGGAATGATCTCATCGGTGACCATCGGCCCAAAAATATCGTGCCAAGAATCGTAAACTATCAGTTATTAGTTTATTCCTTGGCAGTAAAGTAAAAAATTCCGAATACACATGCGCGTAAAGTCTTTTTCCCTTGGGAGAAAAGTAGAAAATGCGAATATATCTGAAATTAGTCATTTTGCTCCCGCTCAGCAGGCGTAAAAAAAACACCCATTTTCATACAGGTGTTGAAAAAATGAATATATATA
This sequence comes from Andrena flavipes, assembly GCA_963971345.1. NCBI lineage: Eukaryota > Metazoa > Arthropoda > Insecta > Hymenoptera > Andrenidae > Andrena > Andrena flavipes. The sequence continues at coordinate 3,475,396 of OZ020480.1, forward strand.
TACATGTACATTTCATTATATACTTTTCATTTAATGCCTCTAGAAGAGGGTGCCTTCTTCTTTAAATTGTTTATTGTAATTGGAACGATACTTTTGAGCCGATTGTACTCACAGACTCACTCTCCTCCCCCCCCCCCTCTCTCTCTCTCTCTCTCTCTCTCTCTCTCTCTCTCTCTCTCTCTCCCCCTCACCCGTTCCGCTCATTTGATCGATCGCTCGATCCTTCTTTCTGTTTTAGCCACTTTATCATATACTCATCACAATAAAATATTATTCTGCGTCTTTATATTTACAGCAGTATTTACTTCGTATTCCCTTAACTTTTAATTGGTACCGTTTACCCCCTTAAGTCAATTCGGTTTCTATCTACTTTCTTGCGTACAATCATTAACAGTCGCCTGGTTTCGAAATTATATTACAGACTTGCTAATAAAGAAATAACAAACACGACACCAATTAAAGATGAAGGTAATGTGACACATCCCGCCGCCCGCCCTAACAATGCTGTTTCGCTAATACATGAAAAGTACGGGCTAGATTTTTTGCTTGATGAACGGTCAGAAAACAAAGGTAATTCAATCGTTAGGCGTGTAAGTATACGATTGTCCAGAATATACGATACTACTTAGTCGGATTAATCGGATCGTTTCCGTTAAACGTCGAATCACATCGAGCTTTCAATCAGTTTTAACCCTTTGATTACTATGAATACTTTCAAACTGCAGTCAGTGCACTGCGCGCACGCGGAGACTATATTATATAGTTAACACTGGTTAACTCTTCGTGGTCAACGATTCCCGCACGGCGTGTACGCTTAGCGGTAAAATCTTAACACCGATAGGGTTAAATAAGATATTTAAAAGCATCGATGATTAGTTCAAAGTCAATTTCCCACAACGTGTTTTTGTTCTTTTATAGACCCGAAGAACTTTCTGTCGAAGAAAACCACGTTCGCTTCAATGCTGTTCTAATTGCCCGAATTTCTCGCAAAAGATCATTTTATCGATTATTAATGTTAATCAGACTGTTGATTACTTTAACTCTATACAAGATATTTACATTATTCTTACTTTTCTCTTTTATTTAGACCTCTTTGCTTCTATGTCACATCACAAATTTTATGAGAAGGATTTTATGAAAGGGTTAAAATACTAAATTTTATTGAAGGCACAAATATTTCAGTTTTTATAATACTCGACTAATCCACCATTCTACTAATACTTCTTTCATCAGAAGAGTTTCTAAAAATTCCAGTTTAAGTTCAACGGTGCATCTGTCCTTTACTGTAAAAATCTTAACTATTCTTCAAAATAATATATTCTCTGCTATTCTCTTTTCTTAAATAATCACGACACAGTAGTACAGAAACATTTTCTGCAAGAACTTTTGCTTCCTCGGTTATGATACATTGATCGATTTAAAATTAGAATGTCTTATGCTTCAGTCCTGTTCATTATTCGAATAGTTCACGAGAGACATTTGGTAAATCTTTCTTTTCAAAAGAAGCAGAATATCTTGTCTATTGGAAAAGAGAAATCTCATGTACAATTGGATAGCATAGAATTCATTCTGTTTCTGTCGCTTCTGAATAATATTCAACTTGAACTGGATCGTTATTATAAAAATTTCTTTCCTAATATCTTTATTCCGTAAATACTGAAATCTGAAGAGTACGCAATATGTCAGATGGCTAACAAGATAATACGTTCTGAATAAATGTACGATAATAGTTTGATACTCGACAGGGAAACTCGCCTTCGCAAACAGGTCCCCATATTTTTACATGCTTTATTATGCATACGATATGCATGCTTACACAGAGCGCTTCATGAAATACAATAAGCAAAGAATCTCTTTACTAATAATTACATCGAGAACTGTCCGTTTATTGTATTGAACTGAAATTCTACAGATATTAAAAAAAGTAACGACGAATAATTATTGTATTCTAATTTCAACATTTCTCTAAGCAAGTTCGGGATGTAAAGAATTTTTTAACGGTATCCCTAATAGGAATGAAAATTCTCATCGTATTCAATGAACACTCTGTGTACGATAAAAGGTCGATCTACAACTTTTATATAAAGAAACCTGGTATAAAGATGGGAAGACAATTCTTAGAAGTTACATTACAGATTAAGTATTGCATGTTGTAAAGTTCTTACCAACGAATTGAAAGAAGCTTAATCGTTGCTTTAATAAAACAGAATAATGCGTTGAGATGACAGTCTCATTAAAGTACCAACGACAGAGATGAGTATTCTTCTTTCTAAATGGGAGGCTCCAACTCCGTTCTACGATTGACTTTTTTCACAAAAATTTAGCATTTTTATTCTGATTTAGAAATTGCACCAGCTTACAACCAAAGCACAGTAGTCTGCGCTTTCATAACACTTCTTTAATAATTACGTTAATTGCATAACATAACATGATTACGTAGTCGTATGCTTTGATCAAGGTATTCAAATACTTTGAGCCATGACTACGTTCGTTCGCAGAGAAAACCTTTGTCCCACCAGTTCTAACATTCCAATTTCATCGCGACAAAGGATAATTGAACTTTTTATATAAATCTACTAAACCGAATGAATATCGTTTTACTCTCCGATCGATACAAGAAATCATAAAATTTTATAACAAATAAACGTCGACTCTATAAAAATTCTTCAAAAAATTTCATTCAAACGGCACATATAATTTGAAAACGATTTTTTAAAAATACAAATTTATTTACAAAAAAAAAGAACTTGTCGCAAATATTGTTCGCGGTATTTTTTTATTTTTTTTTATATTTTTTTTTTAAAAAGGGAAAATACACGTTTGTGGCAACGTGCAAAGTGTTTTCCATCCGTCGTTGGCGCGGCATTAAAACATACAGAGAATAAAAAAAACGTATCTGATACGATAGATAAAAACCATAATGTTCCGTTGACAATAATGCTAGCTAAACGTTAATAATTAATAATTATTACATGATTAACTGCTCTATAAGTAAACAATTGGTCGACTCATATTTTAAGTACACTTTCATTACCGGGATAATAAGACATCATTCTGTGTCTTATTCTTAAGTAAGCGCAGAACAATACAAAATACTGGTTGTTTTATCATTATAATAATAATCGTTAAGGGTAAAACTCTGTATTCGTCGTTCACTCGAACAGATCAAATTTATCTAATAAAATTCAGCATTTTTGTGCCATTTGATACCGACTCTTTCTCTCTCTCTCTTCCAAACATACACGCATACAACAACACAGTTGCTCTTCTCTCTCTCGCTCGCAATTTTTCAATTTCTGTACATCGCTATTATTTGTAAAAGTAAATGCTCTGCATCTCTCCTTCGATTATACTTTTTTTTTCAGTCTCTTTTGCATAGAAATATGCATGCTGAATATTTCGAGCATGCCATAGACCGCTTCGAAATTCGTGTGTTTCAAGGCAGGCTCGCATTACACGACACCTGCACGGAAGCATTTTCATTATAAAAAGAAAATAAAATAAAATAAAGAACAAAAAAAGAGAGAGAAAACATCGTTTCTCATCCGCTTCCTACATCAAGCAGTCCGTCTCTAATTAGTCCTATAAGAATGTAGTCCCTTCACCCAGAACTAATGTATCGTGGACCATAAATGCTTACGGTTTCTTTCTAATTCTTTTCCGCTCCTCGGTTATCTAATATATCCGATTCCCTAAGCTTATGGACCCTATAAGCGTGGAATCTGGAAAAGAAAAATACACGATTGCATGATTTACTCTGCTTCTGGATTTAAAAATTTGTCCCAACCTAGAAGATGTTTTTTTTTTCAGATTAGATAGATTTATAAATAGAGAACTTTTTCTAACGTTTCTGAGAGTTTGCAGAGTATAACTAATAAAAAGTATCGATTGCACGAATAATTGTTAATTGTGAAATCAACTTACGGCATTGTTCATTGCGGTGGCGATTCAGTGATCTCCTCTAAGTAATTCCATCAACAAATTAAACGAGCTGCCTTCACCTTCAGCACGTTTCGCACTTAATAATTCTTTCCCTGCCTGGCATGTTCTTTGCAAGTCTGGAATTCTCAGCAACAGTTCACCAAACTTGGCAGGCATCTCTGGATACCTTGCTATGGTGTACTGCTGCAACGCTTGCAGGGCCTTCTCCTGCGAGGCTCTAACTTTCTCAGGTTCCTTCAATTCACTCGTATCGGAGGTCAACAGTACTATCACCTTCATGCAACAGAAATCAACAGTATTATTATGTAAAGCGTGTAAATCATTTAACTGTAGCTTGTTGAAGTCACAGGTTATACCTTCTTGAATGAGAAAATAAAGCCGGTGCATCGAATACTTCGTCAAATAAAAGTTACAAAATCTTAAATAAATGTACATATTAAGACGGGGGGTTTTAAAATAATTACCTTCATTGCTACGTATTCGTACTGGTCGACTCTGAGCCTTCTCAGATTGTTAGTGAATGCGAGCATCCTCTCGATGCAGGTCGCCAAGCCAAGCTGTCTAGCTTGCTCCAGGGTGATCGACTTGCCGAGAGACACTCTGATTTCACCAGGAGTGCTCATGCTGCGAAAGCAGCACGAGAAGAGCAACAGCTCGCACCAGGAATTAATCAACAGACAAATTTGATCGTCGATCGAAATGTTCTTAAACAGCGGCAGACTCTTGCACCACTTCACTATCTTGTAGAGCCGATGATCTGCTATGTTACAGAGGTTCGAGAGGAAGTCGGGATGCTGAGTGGAGTTACCATTCGTGTTGCTACCAATTTGTGAATTGCTGTTGATGGGCGCGGTACGTTGCTCGTTGCTTACACCGGAAACAGCGGAGCAAGATCTGCCGTCTCTCCTGTTACTAAGATTCCCATTTCCCGCTGTCCCATTCGAAGAGCACTCGATTCCTGAGCCGGCATCATTTCCTGTGCCAGATCCAACCCCCAGCAACATTGCATCGTTGCTCCTAGCAGCGGTAGTTCCTCCAGATAGGATCCCAGACATGCGATCGTTATCGTTATAGTGCCACAAATGTTCCACATCCATGATATCCTGCAGAAGTTGAGGCACCACTTGTATCTTGTGCGAGTGATTCGAGTGATGCCTGGCGGAGTAGTGGTGCTCACTGCCGGGTGGAGCTGGACTGCAATTCCCTCCTGTTGCCAGTTTGTCACTGGACATACCACCAGCAGGACTACCAACCAAGCTCGCTGGAAGGGTATAGGTACACTGGTAAGTGCTTCTTCCGCCTCTGGTACGATCTTCTCTGATTGCCTCTAGTTTCATACCTGTTGAACACGCCATACTTACATTAAACTTGTAATCGCAACCGCTATCGCACGGGGGAAACCGTCTCCCAGGAAACCATTTATTCAGAAATAGACTACTAATGTCCCAGAATTATTGAGCCAAACGTTATGCAATGTAAAAGTTACTAGGTTAATTAAATTAATGTGTTTTACTAATAACGCACCCATATTGAGGCACTTATCGAAGCGACAGGCTGGACACTTCTTTCGGGTGGCAACGGTGACCGGGCAGCCCGCACCTCTAAGGCACACATAGTTCTTTCGATTCTGGACGGTGCGTTTGAAGAATCCCTTGCAAGACTCGCACGAGAATATCCCGTAATGGAAGCCACTGATCTTGTCCCCGCATATCGGGCAGGGACTATTGATCAGTTGCTGTCTGGTAGAGATACCAGATGGTGCGGAGGGTATTCGACAGTCTTCTTGGTCATCATTGACAGGGTGCGCTTCTGGGGAGAGCTCGGAGCCCGGGGCTGAGGACGAATAATGATGCGCAACGGCGGACGAGGCGGTTGCTGGTAGATGAAGAGGACTTCCCTGGGCTACCTGATGCTGATGATGCTGCGGATGCCTTGGCTGTTGGACGGGTGAGTGGGTGGGTGGACTGAGAGAGCCGTAGCTGTAGCAGCTACTCGATGCGTCCGAGTTGTTCCTCGACAACGAGTGTGACAACGACAACGACAACGAGGAGGTCGAGTTGTTGAAGCTGTGGCGGGAGAGGGAGAGCGACGAAGACGGGACTGGACTTCCTGCACCGAGAGCAGAGTGCCGGGCTGCGTGAGGGCTCTGTGTCGGCGAGCTGAACACGCTGTACGCTGAGTGGATCGCGGAGTCTGGTGACGGCACCTAGACAAGTCCAAAAGAGTAACGAAGAATTCTGATAATATTAGTTTGTTGTTATCAGTATTGAGCCTTTGCATTCGTATTGTCAGATTTGGGTTACTTGGAAGAAGCTAGGTGTTCCTGGTGCAAGTATTGACACAGACAACATTTATTATCTAACCATGTGCAAAGGATCAATGAAGAACAACACCGTAGGTATCTATTACCTGAGACCTCGTGTGGCTGTGCTTGGTCAAATGGTGTCTAGGGTTCAACACTGGACTGTGATTCGGGGTAGAACTGTTGTAACCACCGAGTAGTTTGCCCACGAGAAGGGGTAGGTCGCTTTGTTGCGTCTGCTCTAGGTTCTCCATGTTCCGTTGTTGTTGCTGCTGCTGCTGCTGTTGCATCTGCTGGCCGTGGGCTAGGGATAGTCCGGCGTCGTGGAAGGAACTCAACGTGAATCCCGGGCTGGATCGGAAATCTGGCTCCGGTTTTATGGGGAACTTCTGCTCCATAGGGCCTGGACTCGCACTGCAAACCTGGACACCTTCCATCGACGTCTCCTCGTGCGTATCCTGCGAGGAAGTAACAGTTTCCGTTTGTAAAAAGGATTATAGGATAGATACCTGAATCCTTCTCGTTACACCCAGTGACTAATTAAACAACACCCACTTGGTTAGTGATCGTGTTGGAAGACATTTCTTGATCGGATAGCTCTCCCTCCCACGACATGGGTCTCTCTGGTTGCTGCTGGGAAATATCGTTCCCGTCGTAGCAACCATTCCCATCTTCGACATCCCCGTCGCCAATTTTCTCCCCAGTTCCCAGTACGTCGCGCTTCTTCTTCGTACGTAGATTCACCCCGCGGAAGTCAATCTTGCTTATCTCCCCATCGCTATCCTCTGCGTCGTTGTCCGCGGTGTTTTGGCCCAGAACACCAATCCCAATCCCGATACCAATACTGTGCGAGCCGGCACTACCGCCGATTCCTGTTGTGGACGGAACGTTTGTGTTTCCGCACCCCAGGACGGAACCGCAACTCGATACTACGGATACCGTCACGCCGTTCTGGCCGGCAAGATATTTGCAGATACCCTTGCCTGAAATGTTCATCGGTTAGTTTTAGTGTTCTATTTTCATTCGGTATAAACACAAATTTCTACACAGTCTAATTATGAAGAATAAGTGGTTGTAAGGTAACTTGTACTAAAGACTGACTGTACGTCAAAGACTGATGCCTCGTCAGATGCCAAATGAGATTCAGATTTCTTAACAGGTACCACTTAGCTATGAAACTAAATGTATGCGAGTGGTTTTCATATCTGCTGGGACATTTTTGAATCCCAAATAAGTACTTTAAAGAACAAAACAAATACATATAAGTATAATTCAATCTGAATAGAGTATGTGTACTGTATTTACCGAGGGTTCGGTATTACTTGCAAGAGATTTCATGTCTATTAACCCTTCATTGACATACCTCTTTTTATCGATCAATTTTGACATACCTGGGTGGCTCACACCCAGAGCAATTTTTGAAAGATTGCCATTCTCATTTAAAAAAATTCAATCGTAATGAAAAAATTCATGGGCCAATTTCAAGGTCTCTAGAATGTATTCCAATAGTTTATTAATTGAAATTTTATCACAGTTTTTGTAAAAGAATTCTAGATTACCATATGTGAAAAAAAACGAAGGAAATCGTAAAAAAATTGTAACTTTTACAAATTGCAATATCAGAAGCTAAAAATCTACGGAGTTGTTGTTTAGGTATAATATCTTGGGGCAAAAAATAGTTTGTAAATCGGCTTTGGAAAGAAAGGTATTTATTTTGCATATAGAAGGTACAGAGCGTCAAAACCAACTTTAGGGGGCTCTCACTCGGAGTGTCAATGAAGGATTAAGTTTAAAGTACTTGTAACCATATTTTGTAATATTATACATGTTCATTTTTTATAAAACTTATAGTTTCATTATAATAGCGAACACTGTTGGTTCATTCATCCATGGATAAATAATAATACCAATTCTTGCGCATAAAATGCTAATGCCCGTAACAGAGTATAATTTCAGAAGTACTTCCAAGAAACATTAAGTACTTTAAGAAGTGTCAGCCCTCAGTACACTTACCTTATAATAATGTAGTCTGCCAACAATTGTAGCACAGATTTTACACAATTAATTACCATCGCGTATGTCCTGATTAGGTGGCACGTTGATCGTCGTGACAGAAACATTCTTCCCTGTTTCCGTGGAACGAGTGGCGGTGATCGTGCACGAGTGTCCACCAGGCGTAGAGGAACAGCAGGTGGACGAAGATGTAGCGGAAGTGGTAGTTGCCAGGGAGGAGGTAGAGGTGGTGCAGGACGCAGAGACGGAGGCGGAGCTATCTGGAGCGGTGGAGCTAGTGGATGACGAGCTGGACGTAGCGGAGTTTGCCTTCCAAGATTGCGAGGAGGTCGGCCACCAGCCTGGACCTGGCCCTGGACCAGGTCCTGGGCCCTCGCTGGGCCCGTTTTGCTCTGACATCCTCAGCTAGTTACCGTGCTGCACGCTCTTGACGCGAGTTGGAACCTTTGGACGGTCATAGAACCCTGCGGCATCCTGGGAAGAACCTCTTTGACTACTTTAATTGGTCTCTGTGACTCTTGCACGAACTTCGGGGCGAATCGCTCTATGTTTAGGTCACATTCTCTTGAATTCAACTACGGAGGAATAGTACCTGCGAGCAGAGAATAAATTTTCATTGAAATATAATAATTTATTAAAGTAAGAGTTGAAAAATTAAATTTTCTCTCAGCAAAATAGAACAGAGAAGCTTTAAACTTACGATTAGTTTCAAGCAGACGCATAATTTAGGTGTAACACTTATTAGATTAACAATGCTGTATTATCTACTATTTATTCGGAAGAATATCTCAGGATCATTTGTGGCCCCATGCTCATCTTCAGAAACCAGTATATTTGTATCATAGAAGAGGCACGGTACCATAGCATAAAAGAAGTACATCATATATCTCTGCGAATATATTCCTAACAATGATCAAAGTTAATCTTTCTTTTTAAGCTCGATTATAGTTTACAATTACAAAGCTTGCAAACCAACGAATATTCTAAGACACCCTTGGTGTTTCTTGGATTCAATGGGTTTGATTGAAAACAGGATTAGGAAAAAATTGATTGAAAAGCAATCGAGAACATGATCACCCTACAAGGGTTGTACCTGTTCAGTAAATAAATAAATAAAGGTTTATTATTTAAATGTTAAATAAGAAGGTACAAAGCAATTTCGAAGCCATGATTGTTCCGATCATTTCTGAAAAATTATTTAGATACTGGCAACTGTCCAGATGCATCGAGATCCATTGGAAGCGTTTTTAACAAATATAGAAACAGGTCTGTTGGATGTGGTTACACAGAACCAAGTTACGCTAGTGTGCGCTAGTGGCCGCGTCCCGCAAGGTCGATCCATTTCCGGTTCCAGCGGAGCCACCTTCGTGGATCGACCTTCGCGCGGAAATGCAAACGTGCTTCGCGCCTTTTGTTTATGTAATTGATTCACGCAATACGGTAAAACGCGCCGGGCAGGAAACAAACGGTACAAAATCGTGTGTCCTGTCCGTTACGCCTGCTCGATGCGTCAACTAAGTATTACGCGTTAATCATTACTGTCCAGATTATAAACAAGTACAATGCTTTAAGTTCGTATCTTATTGTAAGCAAACTGATTACCTAACCTATAAGAGAAAACGTGCATATCACATTTAAAATATATATAAGTAGTACATAAACACGCGAAAGATGAAAACGGTTGTTACACCTAACCTCAAAACGACAATAACTTCTTTATTTTATAAAAGTGGAGAAGGAAGTATAAAACGTACATTAATGTACATCAACGAAGTATAAACGTACAATAACGTAGTACTTGAACTTAAATAATGAAACAGTTTATGTCGATGTGTTACTTTTTTCCAATGGTAGTCGAGTAATCCCGATACTCTATGGATAAGAGATGTCTCTGTTATCAAAAAAGGATAGGTTTAAATCTATATATATTGTATACAATTTGAACACTTAAATTTCCCGATATATCTGTTCGATATAAGTACGGGGTGCTGTTAGTACACCTCGTCCTTTCAATTTTATGGACATGATCATTTCATTTTCTGGGAGGCACGTTTGTATGTAACTCTACACGTAACACCGAATATTCTGTATAAACAAGATTATTCTGTCCCCAGAGATCCTACAGATTCATTCACATCAAACCCGATGAAATCTACAACATAGGTATGTATGTGGTTGATCATGGCCCCAACTATTTCCTGATCAAACGTGCGGGTCAATGCTTTCCCTGTAGCCTCGGCGTGAAAATGCGTCAATGCCAGGCAACGGATGGAATCGTTTGGACACGAGAGCACATTGCTGCCGCTCAAAGCGTTAATAAAATGTAAGCTATCTACCGACCGTTAAAATTGAAAGGTCTCAAGTTTTCAATTACCGTAATGATGGTATAAAGTGGAGCAGACGATCAACCTAGCGTTAAAATGTGCTAATACATTCGTACGATAGAATTTACGTTTTCAGCGATTTTGTAGCGTGCGAACGGTTTCCAATTGGAATAACTTTAAATGGTGAGCATGATTTTTCTGTGAACGGCTTGCAAGTTTGCAAGAGAGAGAACCGTGCACTCATTGTACAAACGCTGTGTCCGGTCTCCTCTCGCGGAGGTTTACAGAGGCCGCGACGATGGTAGTTAAGTACTACTACGGCTGCGACGCCGACGCGGACGGTAAGGTCAAGGCCCTCTGCAACCGCCCTACCCAACTCCTATGTACCTTCGTGGTCACGTGACGCGACTCAAGGTCTTTTCTCCCTACTCTGGCCGAGCACACCGGCCACGCCACGCCACGCCACGCCACACCACGCCACACCACACCACATCGTGCACCGATGCATCCAGATCGCTCTTTTTCGTATGTTAGGACGAATGATAGGCTCCACGGATATGTATGTATGTATGTACCTCTTAGCTTCCTCGAAAACCTTGAAAAATTCCCCTTCAAATCCCCCCATCACTCTAATACCTTGCTGGCGGTCACGATTCCTCGTAACTTCCGAATGAGAAGTTTCCCATCTTCCACGTGTTTAATTTCCTAATTACGAGAAGCTCGAATTTTTGCGATTAACCAAAGCTGCTTGTAAATTCGATTTCAGTAGACAGCTCTGTCGCTGTGCCCGCAACGGCCACGAAATTCGTCTCGGTGCATTGAAACGTGTTACGAATAGTCACGGGTCAACGACATCGCTAAAGGCGACCTGCATAAAACCCGATAACGCGAAATAACAGAACGGTTTCTAAACATGTTGCAGGGGCAGCTATACGCGGTTCTGTTGCGTTCGCTTGGCTTTGGGCGTCGAATTTATGTGACGTTATTATACGAGGTGGGGCTGAAGTGGTGGTACAATGGGGAAGCTGGTGATTCTTCCTCCGAAAATAAGTAAAAAGTGCGGAATTTTCTCGCTCGGTAGAAAGTAGTAGTCTTTCAGTAGAGATCAGTCAAAAAATTATAGAATACTTATCTCTCTCTCCAACGAGGTTTTGTTTTCCAGAAAATCCAATTTCAACATCTATCGAGTACAGTCGACTTAAAATCGATTCCACATTCAAATGAATATTCTCGAAACCAAAGCTCTGTTCGCAGAAAGTTGTTCTACAATTTCAACTGATTTGTAGACGGGGGATTCATTTCATTCGCAGTTGTACCATATTTATAGTCTTTACTAACAAATTTTGCTGCGTTCTAATCGGGCGCGTGCGGAGTGCAGACCTGGTAATTTTTGAAAATCGGGCGCAAGTGCAAAATTTGGGTTAATATCTGTTTTGAGATATTTAACGTGTTACAATCCCCCCTCCCGGTCTACCCTACATGATTCAGATTCATTACGAGCAAAGAGTAGTTCGCCAAACACTGAACAATCATAATCGATATTCAGTAACGAGTGCCTGGACTGACAAAAAGAAGCGAACAAAGGCACACTGCTCTACTGGCCAATACTAGCGTGGGAAGCGTATCGATATCTTACATGCATTCCGCTCTCATTACGCGATGCGTGAACTACACATCGAAGAGATGGGATTATTAAACTCGAAGAAATCATCCATTCGCGGTAGTTTTACTCTGTTCTCGAGAAATCCACTTGATTTGGATTCGTGTGCATCCAATTAGGTCGGATGGCGACAGTTCTTCCTGATTGGAGAAAATATCGAGATTCTTTGTTTGGATGTAGTTTCTATTCATCGCCTCGCGTGGATGCTAAGTATGCCCATGGCTTGATAGAAGGTGTAGGCATGGCAGGTGACGCGGAAGAGGGATCGATGACCTTAGGAGTACACGCCGGCTCTATTTTGAGCGAGTCGTATACATATACATACATACCGTAGTCTCTGATCGAGGGTCGGAATGACCGTGAAAGACGCGCGAGGAACCACGTTTGTTTCCCCTGTTACGTTAATCTCGTCACCGCCGACAAAACGCGCAGCCCAGTGAAACGTCACCGTGTCCCTACACAATCGCTATCCACTAATAATCCCTGCATCCCGTCGATTTGGTAACTCGTCGGGTGACCCTAATTCGCGAAGGTCAATTCCGTGCGTCTACAATTCGGTGAATTACCCGCAATGTCATACATATTATTATCCTGTTATTTAGGGCGCGGTACCGTGATTAATGTCGCATCGGGTAACAGTAATTTTACACGTTAAAATGGATCATTTTACAATCTTTGGTGTAGATTTTGTCTCGCGTAAGAAGCTATGCTGAATATTTAGGAATACTTCAGGGCCAACGCAAGCGCCATAAACTTCTACAATTATTTCGTTGCGAACTGAATTGATTGTAAAATCTCTGGAATGCAAATTGTTGTGGGCAAAACGCGGCCAGGTATCTGCGGCTCGCATTGCGAAATAACAGGTAGGTATAGAAGATACAAATTTTGAAATTGAAGGAACGCACTACGCGTCTATTCTATTTTCCCTTACTTTTGAAATTTATTCAAAGCAATTGAAAAAATAATGGAGGTAATTTATTACTACGATGGAAACTCATTCAGTCGAATCGGATCATCAATCATCGTGGCTTTCACAATTTTACATCGGCTAGTCGAAGTCGACGGGTTTTAATTATCAAATAAAACGCGTTTCGTGGAAAGACTCGCGTACGGGCATGGCGAAAGGTTCCTTCCAACGGAGACGGAGAACACTTTCTAAAGCGGTACTAACGAAGGATAAGCAAGTACAACGGACAATTTGACTTTGCTACCAAGTACCGAGAGAAGTTATAATCCTGCGATGTTACGAGCCGGTTGTACTTCGGTATAGATGGAACGGTGTACTCTAACTGGAGTACATTTCCCCAAAGAAGGCACGTATGCATACTATTCAGTTGCTCCTTTATTCCCCACAAGCCTCATCATCAATTCTAACATCTAACAGTACACACACTTTACTTGACATCGTAATTCAACGAGCAGAGATGAAAATTAGTCGCGTAAAGCGTCACGAGAAATTACTCGATCTAAATTCTAAATCCCTGCATTCGTTGTATCCGTTGTAACTATTTGTAAGTAGTAAATGTACTGTGGAAATTTGCAGCACGCGTTTTAGTTCTCATTTAAATCGTAAGGAAATCTAGAATAAATGCATCTGGTTTTCGCAGTAATGCCTCGTTCACATTAGTCAAGTTTACTGACTTCGAGTCGCTTGAAATGAACAAACTTGATAACGTGAACCTGTTATTCACTTCACTTGAAATATTCTTACGAGTTCCAATTTTTCTTGCCTTGAAATAATACAACTTGAACAGTGTGAACGTACTTCAAAATTAAATTGGTTTCAGCGCACTGGTTCGGTCAATTTAATTCGCCATTCATTTTAAAAATAAATTGATTAGAATTTCGACCGTATATATGAGATAATTCAAAATTAAATTAAATACGGTCGAAATTCTAATCAATTTATTTTTAGTGTGAACGTACGTTCAAGAGTCACGAAGGTAAGCCGACTCGTCTATTGTTTTTAAAAATTCTCAATAATTCATTCCTAATTTCGTTTTGTATTATGCACAACCCAGCAAATACCACCACCTTCCTCCTTTGACGCCATTTTAAATATCTTAATCTACTTGCTTGACTCTTCAAGCTTCAAGTACTCTTGAATGTAACTGGAAGGCAGCTGACACTATCTGAACACCAACTCGAAGTCGGTATACTTAAATTCAAGCGACTTGAAGCCAGTAAACTTGACTAATATGAACGATGCTTAACGGCGCGTTTACAAGATGACACGTGTGCACATTCTATAGTAATATTTCTCGCCTGAACTATCCTGTATGTAGGTGCAATTAGCTCAAGAATATTACGCAAACAAAATATATACAGCAGAAAATTATTCCTCGTTTGGGGGAGTGTTAATTAATATTCATTAATAATATTCAGGCTTAGGCGAATAAGCCCTCCAAATAAACACCTAACTTACTGTTAATGCGTTACGACTGTGTAACAGTTAAATTACGTAATTTATGGTAGTTGGCAGGATATTTTTCATTCGATTCTATGCATGTACATACACGTACGAAAAAGTACTGACTTCAACGTGGAATCTTTCTCTCTCCCTGTTTCACTTGGAAGGTAGGCGCGGTTTTCCTTTCACCCGGGCCAGTAGGCCCAACTGCGCATATGTTTAATATCTCCTGGAACGTAGACATAAGTAGTAAGTACTTACACACACGTAACTCGGCGCGCGTGTTTTCTATAGCTGCACGTGCTTCTGAATGCACGCTTTCATCGTTTCGGCTAGTTACTTTTCCTTCCTTCGGTACCGTTCAATTCCTGATTGATATAACGGTCATTGTAAAGTAAGAGAAGTAGTGTAAAGTCGTGAATTCTGGCCACTGAAAATTCTGTCTCTTACAATGGTGATCAGAAGGAAGTTTAAAATTCCATCCCTCCACCAATGGGATATAAATTTTAAAATACATACAATTCTTTGTAATGGAACCACCGTTCATAGTTTGAAGTTTTCTTCGTCACTACTGTCGATCTTTTAGGCAGGCGAAGTAATTTAGTAGACACGTTTCTTTGAATTTGCTTCGGAGATGGAAAAGTGTTACCATTTACTTTTCGCATTTACTATATCATTAGTTTTCGATATAGCAGCATAAGTTTAGTTCCCAATGTATAGGAAAATACAACGCGCAATTCTTATTTCACTTTCTCTTAGAATACGTTCTTTTTTGTTAGTAAACTATTAAAAAAAGAAATGTGACAGATCCCCAGAAGAACGAGCGCGAATTCGAAATTTAGCCTTATTAAATTTTAAATTCCGTCTCATATTTTCTCTCCGTAAATGTTAGCTCGATGATTAGCATTTCTTTCGCTACGAATGTATCCTCAAATTTCTATGGTTTTACGAAGAACCAGTTCGAATAGAAATTACACGAGGACAGTCGTAAAAATAGATACGCCGCGACATCTAGACGAAGTATCGACGATTACGTAAAAATGCTGGGAATGTTCATTTTTCATTCGCTGGATACACCTTATAGGAGGCAACCCTTGTGTACACGCCGATCGGAGATACTCAGTGGTCTGGTCTGGGTGTCAATTAAAATTATTATAGCTGGTCGAGGGGCATTTTTGAGCAGCATCGAGAACCGGTTCAGTTCTGGACCGGCTGCAACAGCCCGGCTACCGCCGCCTATACACACTGCCACATTTTGTTTTCGCCTGCTCCAACGAGATCGCGTCGGATTGGCTCTGGCAGTCCGATAAAAGTAGCGTTCGCGATAGAAAACAATCGATTGGCCAGCGAGTTTAGCTAGATTTCTCTCGATGGCTTGTAACTTATAATCGAACGCTTGCCCCGATAGACGTAGATCTACTCGAGGATAATTTATTAATATTCGAAGGTAACAATAAATAATTGCCGGATCGTTGCTATTAAATCGTACAAATTCTCGTACAATTTAAATTACCTATTTTTAAGAATCATTAAACTATACATTTCGTTACACATTTTTAATGAAATGTCTGGGTAGCATCGGGATTTTAATCACGATACGCAGCTGTATTATTTTCGAACTGCGAGGCACAGAGAGTCGATTTAATCGAAAGTCGAAGAATTTCAGAATAATTCGGATGGTCCGAATGGTTTAGCGATAATTCACAGTAACAATGAAAGCTAGCAATCATTACGAGGTAGAACTACGGCATGTTACTCAATGCACTACCCCCTCTTCCCCCTTTTAACTTTATAGATTACAGGTTGCGTACACACATGCACCTCAGACGCGATCCGAACAAAACCTACACGATCTTGCATGCCATTCGTAGTGCATACCTATTTCCATGCGAAGGTAGCAGCTTCCTACTGCGTTCCTTTTGCTAACGAGTCTTTTAATTGCCCCCCCCCCAAAATTCTCATTTACTTGTAATTAATATTACAATTCAAATTACATTCGAGATCAATATTTCTGCAAGATAATATTTCACATCGATTATTTTATACATTGCACTTCTGGGTATTCAAAAACTATATTTTTTCTCTGTACTACTATACTTAGCCGTTTTTTACGAAACTACCTCTTCATTTTCCCGAGAAAATGGGCCTTTCAGAACTTTTGCCACCGGGCCCTTTATTCTTAAATCCGCCGGTGATAGAAATATCTTGTTTGATTCATGGCGGCGATATTTCTATTCAGCGACCTCCAAAATGCAACACGTTCGCATATTTGCAACAGCTTCGGTTCTGGATCAGAGCCTTGAATTAAACCGTTTTCCACCGACGCGTTAGAATGCGCCGCGAGATATTTCTTTCTAAAATGGGTACCAGAGTTGCATACGCACGCGGTGAGTCGGTAGGAGAGCACGGATATGCAAGTTTTCTTGTACACTACTGGTACCTCAGGTGTTTGCATCTATATCGCGATACCTTGTATCCAGGCATACAGCCGATGGACGTCGGAGTTGCGTTTAAAAGGGCTCCAGACGTGACACAGTCGCGATCACGTGCCTGGGCATGTATACATATTTCCCTTGAGGGGGTATTCTCGTCTGGAGGGACGAGATCCACTATTCTCTTTAGGGACGACCCATAAAAGAACTACGCAATTTTCACCGATAAACATTATCCACGCGTATTTACTTACATTTCCGTAAGTTGTAAAAAAGAATTCAGTCACCTGTTTGTTACAGGTGGAATTACGAAATGTGCCTAGCAACCGAAATAAACCTTATATCGGAACATAAAAAATAAAATATTTTAAAAATCTATACTTTTAAAGTTCTATATTTTTCTAATAAAAATGAAATCATAGATGGATAAAAATACATTTATAAAGCAAGAAATGAAAAAAAGCACATGTAAAACTGACTTTAAAAACTCATATATATATATATATGAATTCATCAATACTTCTTGAGTTATCGATATTAGGTACACTTTCTTCAGAACTCGATTTTTGCACGTCTTAGGTTTTTAAGTCCTAATTAAAATTTTGTAGGTGTCAACGATTCTAACTTATGCTACATGAAAGATAAATAATTTCTCTTTACTTCGAAACGAACTGCGTGCAAAAATATCAATTATTATTCAATTGACAGCGATTTAACTTTTGCCTGGGGATATTAGGTACAGTCACCCTATGTAAGTATGTACAGTACCTATCAAATATGCACACCATATAGTACCCTGAATTTACGTATAATCGGCTCCTAAATACCAACGTAAGTTCGAAATAACGTACGTGTGTAAGTTGGGTACTAATACTTTTTTGTATTAGTAACTTTTGTAACGCGTTAGTTTGTCAGGCATGGTTAAGTTAAAATTTGTAATTAAGTCGCGCAAAGTGGCTGGGGAAAATTGGCTCGAGAAATGGGGGTAGGAGGAGAAGAAGATGAAGACCGTCGCGTCGCCGAGTAGCAAGGAATGATCGAGGCGCGGCCGGGCCAGTACGTCGAGAAAGGTTCATCAATATTCATAAGTCGCACTAGGCCTATTCGCGTCTCAAGGATCCAGGGAGTTTCCAGTACATACTCCTTCTCCCTGTCTCTTTTTTCCTCTCTTTTCACTTGTAGGGTGTGGAACTGCATATGCGCGACACAGAATTCTCTACGTAGCCCGCCACATGTGCACATTGTCATACAGCGTTACTCTTTCCTGTTTCTATGTGTTTCGCATGCGCAGTAAGGTCGAAGCAACAGGCAATCAAATATCTCTTTGCACAATCGACTCAGAAATAACGTGTCAGCAATCAGAAATTCCGTCCAGAAGAATATACCAGCTTTAAAAACTCAATAAATAAAAAAGTACATATAAATCCATTAATAAAATTAAGTCCGAGGTCGGTTATTTGTTTTAACTAATCACACTAAATCTGAACGAACTAAACGATGTACGCCGTCCGTTAGAAATACGAAATATTATATCCCTAAATCTCTGACGACAATTGTTCGTTACGTATTGTACTACCGTGCTTTGAAATTTGGCGCCAATTTCCCTTCGGACACCCTGTATACTATAACGGCGTTTACTCACTCGAATGCTCAACACACGCGTTACTCGCGTGTCGCGCGTTACACGTACACGTGTAATGTACCTGTACACGCACGTATGCACATGCATGCACGTGTAATGTATACATTTTGCGGTCGTGATAAGATCGAGAAGGAGCTTGCGCAATCTCGAGTAGCGATTACTACTAGAGACAGTATCGTGGACAGACAGACCCGTCGCCGCCGATGGAGACGGGCTTTTACCTGCACGTTGCGTTCAGTATTCTCCACTGAGAAATATACTTGTTACCTCGACAGTTCGAGGGTGCAACGGATGTATAAGAGACGGGTATTCTTACTGGAAAGAAGAAACATTTCGCCACATTTCGTGAAAATAGTATTTCTATCATCCCACGTTAGAATGCTTGCCATTTTTTGAGGTTATGTTCGTGTTGCGTGACGCAACCAGCTCCAAGGTGCACGGTGCGTCGCTTGACAGCTCCTGTAATGTTCTTATCGCGTCTGTTTCGATTCATAAAAATTATGAAATTTATCTCATTGCGAAATGTATACGCACTGATCTTTATTGAAAATCGGCCAAGTTCTCTTCGTAAGGGAGTTAAGGCACGGTCATATGTACGTAAGAAACGATTACGAATTTATCAGAAATGTCGGATAACAATGTGCGTTTCCATGAAGGTCGCATTCAGCACTGAACAATGTGGATGAGCAACGATAAAATATCGTGGAGGTTGAAAGTCACATTTTTGACACGGTCTAGCGTTTAATCGAAACCGAGAGCGAACCTGCACCACTTCCTTATGATTCTACAGAACAGAACTTTACACTTGCATATATCGCGTTGTTAAATTTTATTTTCTTATTTTTCAAATCTTAAAAGTGGATTTTTAAAAAAGAATATATGAATCGATTGAAAATTTTTAGTTACAACTGTCACTAAAATAGAAATACTTATCAATCGATGGTAACCTAAGTATCAAAAGTAACTACATATTCAGGAAATTACTAGCAACTGAAATATATTTAATTTTCTGTTACGAAAATGATATCCGTAAAAGTGATTCTTCAAATACCTTTTCCAGTTTCGTCAGAAATTTCCAAACACGGAGAAGGAGTGGTGTTGGGTAATGTTTCATATTATTTGATTGTTAGAAAATGTATGGGCATCTTTGGCGTGTTTTATCGGCAATTTTTCCAATGTTGCAACGGCATGCATATCCGAGGGAACATATCTGTCGGCAATGCCGTGTCAATAACGTCATTACTGGCTGTGTACACGTATATAGTTATATACCGCTATAGGCTAACGCCCCATCCATTCGATCCCGTTTCCCTTTTTCTGTAACAGTCAGCCTCGAGCGAGTGATTTTCTCGTACCCCCCGCTCCATTCCTCCACGTTTTTATTTGTCTCGGCTTACCGTCTTCTTTGTTCGGCTTATTTTCGCGATTTCTTTCCACCATAGGGAATTGCAACTGTTCCCACCGAAATATCACTGAGGAGGGTTCAAATAAATTCAATACTGTTTAAAATTATATAAAATTCAAATTTTAAATTGTGGGATCGAATAAAACAATATACGCGGACAAATACAGTTTGAAGGAAACAATGAATCGTTCATAAGATACTATAGTGACGTTATCGATACAGGAACTGGCCATCGCATGACGAAGATTTGTACTGATTACGTCGGCGTTAATTTTACCTAAGTAGGTTCTACTTCACCTTTTCCAAGTGTTTAGATAAAAAAATCACAGTCAGTAAAACTTGGTGGGTGTGAACAAACGTGTTTTGAACATAGAGAAAAATAAAGAATACAATTTTAGAAGGACTGGTGGTCCAGTAACAAAAAAAAGGATAGAGGCACGACTGCCTGAAAGACTACGTTCATTGGATCGTATTCCTTATCTATCGTGAACTATTTTTCTACAGTTTCTTCGATGTGAAATTTTGATAACGAATAATTCGAATCAATAGATGCTAGACGCTAATAGGAAACGTTTGATAGGTAGAATCGCTGGACTTTTGTTCGGTTTGAAGTTCCTTGATCAATGATAACGCGTCTACGCGCTAGATTCCGCGTTCGACCTTCGAATTGATAACAGCTGGGATAACGTTCCAACGGGAATGCATTTATCATTTCAGCCGGGGCGATTAAAGAGGGTCGGGGAAAAAGTTTTCGCTTGTGCAAAAAACTGTATGCACAAGAATAGGCTCTACTTGAAAGGGGCATTGAATTTTACAATATCAGTGGTACAGTATCTTTCGGTATTCCTTGAATTTGAATAGTTCTATTAATAAATGTCAATTATAACTCGAGAAGAACCAGTTCATAATACTTTTTCGTCCGATCCTGTGGATGCCATATAACGTCAATTCATCACCACTCCGGAGAATGAAATTTAAATCCCAATTGTTTTCTAAGGAATCTATATATGGTATCCGCTAACTATGGTGACTTAAACGTCGGTACATTCCTCTCGCTAGAATGCGAAGCCAACGTTCATATGCAGCCGCGTTACGGGAGAAAGAAGGTGGTGCGCGCGCGCCACCGAAGAAAATCCCCGAGGGCAAGAATCTCGCACGTTGAGGAACACTGATCTGCACTGTATATCGTGTATATTATCGCAGACGGTGGGGATGGAGGTGAAGGGTGCAAGAGGGGGGGCGCGGAGGGGCTCAAGGCCGGTCACGCTGTCAAGCCAGAAAGCCTGCGCGCCGAAATATCAACATGACTTGTCCAGCTCGGTTTGCCACGCTCGCTGCTCCAATTACCTCGGACACATGTACGTTCGGCTAGACACGCGCGTCCGTACGCGACACGATAATCGTGAAATCGTGGAAAAAATTCGCGCCGTCAGGCGATTAGGTGTATTGGGGAGTGAGGAGGGAGCTGCGCGGCTCGACAATTCAAACATAAAGATGAGGGAGTTTAAACACGAACGTATTGAAAGATAGGGCGAGAGAGGGGGAGGGGGGGGGGGGAGGGGCGAGTAATCGACTTTCGGACAGGTGGTATGACTACGGGAGTCTGACAGCTGATAGTTCGTGACTCTGGTCGTATCGAGGGAGGTTACGAAACTCGTTACCGCGAGAAAGGCTACGACACGGTCTCTCGCAGGAGGAAAGAAGCGGAATACGTGCACATCGGTGTGCGAGCCAGGCGTGCGTGTGCGCCAGTGCCACCGCGACTCGCGAGCCTGGCCGAGAGAAAGAGAAAGAAAGAAGGGCACAGTGAAACAAAAGGCAGAGACGCCGAGTGCGGGAGAAAAGAGTCCCGCTGGATCAACGATAGATCGATTCCCCGCTCGATATCTCGGTTATCGAGACGTGCCCAGGCCCTCGCGGTCCTCGGATAAAACTGAAACAATTTTCCAACGGGGGAAAAGGAGCGATACGATGGGCCAGGGGAACAGCGGGGAGGTGAAAGATGACAGAGAAGGAGAGGGGGAGGAGAGGAGAGAACGATGAAAGGAAAGGGGGATAACAAGTAGAAGGAGGAGTGAGACGAGGGGTCATCGGGAAACATAACCTCTGCAACGCGCAACAGTACCCAATACGAAGCGATTTTCAGACGTTACCCTTCCCGTTTCCAATTAGAACACTTGTGTGCACAGGCTCGGTTACCTTATGCCTTGGACTACAGCGAAGATGAGTGCCCGAGCGTGTCGGGTCCGTTGGCCAGCGTCTGGGTACACGACACCGATCGCTCTTGACAGTTTTCCACGATGGTGCGGTATTTCGGTTGGCACACGGGCAAAGGGAAGGCATCCAAGCCGATAGATCACAACACTATCGACACTTTCGTTAACGCGACACCAGAGTGGACCGCGCGATCGGCCGTCTACGGGCGGCGAGAAGTAACAGGCGACCGAAAGAAAGAGAGCTTGGCACACCTTCGCGTCACGTTACAACGAGTTACAACGAGCCACGGGCAGCTACAAGGCGCACGGGCTACCTCGGCCTCTCCGTCTCCGTCTCCGTCTCCGCTGTTGACTGGTGGCTACCTCACACCACAACCTCGTCTCTCGTACCTGTGTCTTTCTTTCTCCCTCCCTCTCTCTCGCTCCGGCTACGCTCTTTCGCGTGCAGCGGCGGCGACGGCGGCGAGCCAATCACGGCGTAGTACAGTGCATCGCCACCAGATGGACGACGTTGCCGTGCGTTAACGTGCATATAGAGGGTGTCCCGACATACGCGGCCGACCACGGCCGTCTCTAGTAGAGGCCACCCCCTACGATGTTGCAACACCGCATTTCGACAGCCATCAGTCCTATGACTATTGGATGACTATGTTCCGACCGGTATCAGAGCCGGCCGTGGTTGGTTGCGTTTCGTTCAAATAGGACTGATGACAGCGTTGCCATTTTGACCAGGTGGTGGCCTGTACTAGAGACGGCCGTGGGCAGACCCAACGTGAAATAAGTCCACCATTTGAAAAGCACGCATCTAAAATGTAGGATAAAGTGTCCCGGGTGGCCTCCGTTTTCGAGGAAGTTGATTTTGGAAATGGATTGTGTGGCGCAGTGAAACTAATTCAGTGGCTCTCGTTGCACACAGTCACGAATTTATGCGTGATACATGCAAGTAGCAATTTATAATAAGAATTGTGATTTTTTTACTATAATTTTCGTAAATATGTAATCGTATTAAATGTATTTAGTATGTCCTACGATTTTGAAAATTGAAATTGGAAAGTTTCTGTTGGACTGATACGTGATATGCAATTGATTAAGTCTATTACTTCTCTAATTTAAATTAAAATAACGAATTGAGGGTTTAGTTATTAAATTATTCAATAGTTGAAAAAATATTTGATTGTCAATTATTATCGTTTAAGAAGTCAGTAATTAGTCTACTAGAAATTTTTAGCGTTATTTTATAGTAAACAGAGGAAGTGGCAAAGTATAAAATAATTTATTCGTAGGAATTGAATGTTTTCTTTTTTTGTACGTTTTTTTATTCAGTATTACAAATATGTTGAATATGGAAAAAATCACATAACATTTTTTCAGCATAATCGTTTAAAAAAAAAAGAAATTTTTATTTGTATCCTTCTAATTATTTAGCTGGCGAATAAATACATTACGTCATATGTTTTGAATATGAAAATAATTATTTGCAAGGCTTTCAAATAGATACTATCAGCGTCAATATGATCTAGGAACGTAAATCTCCGCGGGGTCTTGATCGACAAATTCCCGAGGCGATCAGATTCAGATAGATCACATTGAGTAAACATTCAAACATGGCGGACATGAGATGAGATTCGTAATCGAACCGTTATCGTTAGATTCACTGTGTGCTGGGATCGTTCTCTCGAAGTATTAATATTACCGATCGTTATTGCTTATTTTGTGTTATTTATGAAATCGATGATATTGAAGAGGGTTTTAAGTTATTTTCTAAATGGTGTCCATTCGAATGCGAGAGCTGAATATAGGTTTACGTGCTGAACCGATAGAGTGTGGATTTGGTAATTAATTCGATGTGATGAAGAAATTAATTAAAATGTGATTGATGGTTTTCTTAATAGTAATATATTCGAGTGTAATAAATTTCTTTGCGATAGTTATGTTTTGTTAGGTTATGGTCGATTTTCATTTCGGTGCTCCCAACGTACTTACATATATATATACAGCTGTGAATATTAAAATAGCAGTACTTTAGGGTAAATAATTAAAATCACCACAAATGTTCACAAATGGCGTAATATTTTATGGACAGACGAGTCCAAAATAGTTCTATTTGGTGGTACGGGATCACACCAGTACGTCCGTCATCCTCCAATACAGAATGCCAACTGAAGTATACAAGATACAACCAAAGCGGTTAAACATGGCGGATCAAAAAATATGATGTGAACCGACCAGTCAGCGTGCTTTTTTGTAACTTGCATGCGTTTAACTTTATGTTTTTTTGTTAGGAGCGTCTTCTTTCTGGGGTCACGTGCTGCTAAATTTTGCTCTCACAATCTTCTCCGCACGGTCATATCATTTATTTTTAAGTTAAGTTATTTATTCACACTGTTATTTTGTTTATTAATTATTATGGTGTTAGATACTGTAATGATTTTGTACTTGTTTGTTAGGGTTTATTTGGAAGGCCTGAGAGTTTGAAGGGAGGGTAGGATAGAATAGGCCCCAGCGTTGCCCCGATGGGCGGTCCGAGAGCACGAGCATCCAACCAATGGAAATGTTGTTCGAGCAATTTCCGAAGCACTGTTCAAAAATTATTAGACTGAAGGACTCCTGAAATTATTCAACCAATATAAACAGAATAATTTAATCTTAATGACAAACGGTTATTCTCCAGATCGAATCTTAAAATAAAACTGTATTCTAATAATATAAGAA
This sequence comes from Andrena flavipes, assembly GCA_963971345.1. Taxonomy (NCBI): domain Eukaryota; kingdom Metazoa; phylum Arthropoda; class Insecta; order Hymenoptera; family Andrenidae; genus Andrena; species Andrena flavipes. Next base: position 3,500,454 of record OZ020480.1, read on the forward strand.
TATATATTTGGAATCGTGTTGTCATAAAGAAAAGAGAAAAAATGGAATGTCGCGAAGTTGGTCAAAAATTTCAATCTGTCACTTATACGTGAGAATATGTATGAGAAAATTAAATCGAAATATATTGTTGCTATTGTAAGTCAGGTAAATCTAGATTATTTATTATGGTTCAACGTTCGAGATTGACCGGGGTCGTTAAAGCATTTTGCTTTAGCTCCGCTTGACAGCGATTGGCATCTATAATTCTCGTCGGCGGTGTGGCAAAAAAGTCGCGGAATGCGTTTGATTCGAACCCGTTTGAACGCGTTTCAGGAAACGTGAGCTACAGCCCTTTCCACTGCGAAGATCGTATCGATCCGTTCGTTTTCGCTTAAGGTCGTTCGAACAATTGGATTCCAATTTTTGTCTCCTCTTATTTCAACACATCGAAATACGGAAAGTTTTCGCTCGCACGGCGTTTTGAATGTATGCCGACAACAATGAAAATTTAAATTTCTGTATCTGTTATCAAAAATTCATGAGAGTACTACCAGTAGATTGGTGAGATTTTCCTGATAAATATTAGTGCCAAGTTGACCTTATTCGGATTATTTTTTATCATACGTTTGAATTAGTTCTGAATTACGTATGGTTAAAAATATTCCGAATCCATGAAAATCTAATTGAAAATATAGAAACTTAAATTGGCATCAGTGACTGTATAGATGATGTATTCCAGAGTCAATTGTCGGGCGAGTAAGCAAAGGAACGCTGATATTTGCATGTATTTACGAAAATCTGAAAAATGGAATTCATGGTTCCTTGAAATACATTTTTTTTAAAGCAATTCGAATTCTACTAGAATAGAAATATCGAAATGCAGTGATGTCATTTCTTCAAGTTAAAATTCTCCGAGTTCTTTAAAAGAATAATGTTATGCATATTAATATTTAATAATACGTGATCTAAGTGCAAAATTATCTGTTCATCCTGAAGGTTTGAGATGAAAATCGAAGGACCGGTAACCCTGTAAAGGCGCTTAGCAGATTTATTGTACATAAGTAGGTATATCAAGAATATTGTATTAAGTGTAGAAGAAAAGGTGAGGGAATATTGAAAATGGTACTTTATGAGTTTAGAGGCTATTAGTAGTGATCCTTTACAGAGTGGTCGCTATAACCGCAGCCATTTATCACGATTTGGGGCAAAACCGGAAATAAACATAACCTAACCAATAACTCTATCAGTATTTCCGTCTCTTTCTCTGTGTACTTCCGCTTTTGCTCTAAATCGCAGTAACCAATCAGCGAAGATACACGTTGTTCCGATCACTCTTTATATAAAGCAGCGCTGCACAAGGAGCCTTTTTCAACGCCTAGCGGCGAGCAACCGGCCGTACGCCGTTACTTCTCACTGATTCTACCCTTAGTAACGGCGGACGGCTAGTTGCTTGCCACTAGGCGCTAAAAAAGGCTCCTTGTGCAGCGCTGCTCTAAAGGATCACTGCATTAGTTTAAGGCAGCACCGTTCAACTTGCCTCTTGAGAGGCAACCACCGTCCCCCACCATCGTCCGCCGTTGCCATGGCGCACAGACGCGGCCGAAGCAAAGTAACAGTGAACGTCGGCGTCGCGCGTGTCGTCTGGACTTCCTTGTCTACGGAAATGTCCCGGTCTCAGTGATGCCAGAATCGTGGGACGCGGGAACAAACGTTTACCCCTACTATGCACTAACGGCGTCCCCCACTTTCTTCCCCCTGCACTGCACACAAGCAGATCTTTTACTCCTGTCCGTGTGAGCTGCCTGTTCGGCTGCCGAGCACACGTAGAGGTATGCTTGTGTGCAGTGTGATGGGAAGAAAGTGGAGGACGGTGGTAGGCATAGTGGGGGTAAGCGTTTGGTCTCGCGTCCCACAATTCTGGCATCACTGCCCGGGCCGGTCTCCTTTTCAGCGTCGCGCGGTTTCCTTGACGACAAGTCACGCTGCTCGAAAGGAAGATTGGAAGGGGAAGTAGACGCGTGAGGGGCCCCTACGCTGGACAGCGCTGGTTTAAGGAATGAGGATACAGGTTCTTTCAATTTACAACTCCTATTTTATTTAATTTACCGTTCCGTATTACGGTGGTTAATGCGTATTTTTATCACGATGTCCTTTTCTTTTCTCTTTTTTATTTGCAATAGATACATACACGTAGAAACTGAACAACTGTTAATGAAATACGGTAAATCGCCTGTTGATTTTTCAACGACGTGAGCAAGTTCGCGGCGGAAACGTTATTAACGATATCACACATTTTATTGTTTTTATATAACACCTGTGCAGAGCCTAAAAATAGTAATGCCTGAAACCCCTATCCGTATCGATTCTTTAAAAACAAAACTTTGACATTCGAGGTCAAATTGATCCTTTTATTTTCCGAATTCTACTCGATGCGAGTAAAAAAGTTCACAAGGAAATATGTGTCGTAAATCAATGGTCTTCTCGTAGAAAATTATTAAAATTTCAGTGAATTAAGTTACGAGAAGTCACATCGGAGGGCAGAGTGAATACCTTTCCGATATATGATCACCGTTTAACTTTTTATCTTCTTATCGAGTAGAATACATAGAAATAGAAAAAACTGACCGTGAACTTTATGCTTGAGATGAATTAAACGGATTCATTTATGACAATCGTTGCTATTTCTATTTTTATTGTTTACACCTTCCACGTATGAGATCAGATACAGTATGTCCAATTTACATATATAGTAGCAACTATTTCTCAAACTATTAAAGCCTCGCAGGTGCAAATATTATGTATATTGAACTTGAAGTTTCTTTTAAGGTTACCCCTTGTAAAGATTTCCATTTCATCTTAATTTTTTAATATCACCAACAAGTATACCTTTGTGACAGCGATTTTATCGTGTGTTTAATATCCTGTTTGACATGATGTATATCCTTTTAATCCATAGCTTGTCAAAGGTGACATTTTTTGTCTTTGAACGACTGAAAAATAATCGTATATACTTAAACCGTACATACTGCACAGATACTATAGAATCGGAAAGGTTGCCAGAGTAATTCTTAATCGAACAAATCCATTTACGTAGTCTGCGATCCTTTTATTTAAAAATACCTGTAAGACAGCGCTGCCCAGCGTAGGGGCCCCTCACGCGCCTGCTTCCCCTTCCAATCTTTCTTTCCCGCAGCGTGCCTCCCGTTGTCAAGGAGACCGCGCGACGCTACGAAGGCTGCCACGACGGGCTAGCCATGTTATATCATTGAGCTCTATCCTAACTGGAATGTGAACAGCAGTGAGAAGAAGTAAAGGCGAGAGCGGTCCGAGATAAATCGAAGATAGTGTGTGAAGGTATCCTTCTTCCTACTATCCCTCTCTATCTATACTATCCTGTAGTAAATTTGTGTGTAGTGGGGGTATAGACGCCACGCGGCACGCAACCACGCCATGATCTTTGTTAGCATCAGTTACGACTCTCAAAATAATAATTATGAGCAATTTTAACACATTGGACTCTTTTTTTTTATTTTGCGATCATTATTCGTAAGAATATTCTTTTTTTGGATATGTTTTACATTCTTCTGCGCGCAGATCAGTTCACTGAGATGCACTATCCATGTATACTCCAGTAAGACAGAGAAAGCAATCCCTCGTATTTGTGTTCCTTGTTTGACCGTCTGCCATTGCTCTGTTCACACTGCTCAAGCAGACATCTTTCCGTGTACATAGAGCTCAATGGGCTATATGTATAGCGGCTGGTCTGTCATAGTCGCCTCTTTAGCGTCGCGCGGTATCCCTGACAACGCGTATGAGAGTGGGAGAACCCCGAGCTTAAGCGACCTTGGACAGCGCTGTTGTAAGACGTTGTGCACAGCCCAACAGATGAAACTTTTCACAAGTAGGTAACAGCCTTTATCGCGTGCTATCCACGTTCCCCTGCCTTCTCTACGAAACTGACGGTTCTGTTGTTAGAATTTGATTATTCTTTTGATTTTCTGGACTTCTACAGCGAACGTCCCGACTATCTCCTTCAACGGCAGTAAATCTACCAAAGGCAGGTCGCAACAACGAGCTCGCCAACTTCGACCGAACTTATCTGTAGATTTAGCCGACAATGAGCACTTCCATTCGTCATTTGCTTCTAAAAATTTCACTTCGCTAAAAAAAATCATCGATATTACCCTACGCCCTCCATCAGTTTCAAATCCAATCCGATCTCCCATCTTAAGTGTACCACAATAATTGTAATATTAAATTTATCTCTAAGTAATCTTTTATGCTCAGCTTTGCTCTGGATTCACCGAAGAAAGAGAAGCGAACTTGAAAAGTCGATCAGCCCGCTGCTATGATCTCGCCTTTGTAAGTACGGTAAGTGCAAAAAATCGCGAGGACACGCCATGTTTCCGACATTTCACAGTCCGTAAACCTCGAAGCTGATGTCCATATGATTTGGCATTACTTCCTCAATCGTGGCGGCACCAGGGTCGTCGGCGTTGGCGTGGGACTGCTGCTGCAGGACCTGCTCAACGCCCTGTGAGGCTCAACGCTGAGGAAACTCTTGTCGGTGGTGGGTGGCGCCGAGATGACTTCTGGTTCCCCTGGACTAGGGCATCGTCTTTGGTTGCAGGTAGACAGGCTGGTCTTTGACAACGTCTGCAACGGTATCTGATAGATCCTGATTGGTTTCCAATCGCCATGGCTGTCTGTGAAAACGAGAGGACAAGATTTTCCTTGCTTCGATAACTGGTAGCGGTGCCAGTACCAGAGATTCCCCTCAAATTATGCTTCTCAACGTACTTTGCGGATTGGACCGAGACGACGAGGATTGCAGGGTGTTGGACACCGGTTCGTCCTTGTCCACGGGCTTCGAGTCCAACCGAATTCTTTCACACTTGCCGGGCAGAAACTCTGGGGCTGTGGTGGCGAAGAAGATGTCCTGTTTCGAGGTGATCAGACTTAAATTCGGCATGGCGATCGTGTGCACCAGGTTTCCATTGATTATCAGTCGAATCTCCATGGTGTCGTTAGTGAAGGCGATCACGTAAGGGAAGGCACAAGCTGGAAGTACAAATTTCTTCTTGAAGAAATTACTTCTCCCGAAGAAGGATGAAGAAGAAACGAAAGGGATGCCTTACCTATAGCTGCTGGCACAGAGTTCCAGTTAAAATCGAACTCCGTTGGCGCGGTGCTCTCCTCTACGAGCTTTTGAAAGTGGCACGTGTCTACGGACAAGAAATGCACGTTGAAGAGGAGCAACGAGTGGAAAAGACGATTTGGAAAAGCAAGTAACGTACTGTTGTAACAGAGCAGCAGCTCTGGCTCTTCGTCTTCGCAGAGGTCTAAAGCAGCTACTAAGTGCGGCTTCGGCGTCCCTTCGACGTGGAGAGTCCTCGTGCTCCCGGTATGGGAAATCAGCTCGAAGTGGTGTCGGACGCCGCAGCAGAGCGTCCATTCGTTAATGGAGTCTATGTTCTCTATCATCGTCACCAGGGACGGTGTTTCGCTCGCGTTGAACTCTTTTAACAAGACGAAACCGTCCACGGTGTCCATGTCAGCCGCGGAACACCACGCTGTCCAAGCCGTGCTGTGCTTCCATTGGAGAACGGTCAGACGTCGACCAACCGCCACACACTGCGGGTAATTACGATAGCTCAGGGGTGATACAGGTTTTTGCGACAAGAAGAATTTTTATGTCACTATTCTACCTTTATTGTGGGGAGGAAGGACAACGCGAAGTCTAAGAGCCTTCCGTGTAAATGGTAGGTGTGACGCGAGCTCTAACAGGGTCGTTAAATTCAACAGGAAGATACCTACTATTTTTACGACTTAACCACTTTCAACCACTTTCAAGTTTGGTTAATACCTAAGTTATTACTTATGTCTGGAGTGGGTGGAAATGGACTCGATATTCTCCAGGGGTGTGTCAGAGCGTTAGAGACACTTTGATGCAAAGAATTCACGGATTCACAGACTGTTCTCAGTGATTAGAGAAATGAAGAAATACCATTCGCAGATGAGAACCTCCAGGCATGGTGGTGGCGTACAAATGGCAGCCTCTGGATCGCGGTAATCTTCTCTCCTTTATGTGTGCCCGTCCTCTGACAGCCAATGGACGTACGCGGAGACGTCCTCGATTAATGACAGGCTTAAACTTCGCTGTGGCCCGGGTGAAATTGTCGTAGTCATTGTCTTCGCTCTCGTCCGCATCGTCGTCCACGTCTTCATCGTCCCCGTTGTCCTCGCCGTCCTGATCGTCCTCGCGATCGTTCAACACCTCCGCGGACCTGTTCGCTGTGTTATTCTCGAATTCCCCGAGGCGGAACACGTAAACGTTACTTTCTTTCCCTTTGTCCCTGGCACGAAACAGTAAAATCCCGTGTTGCTCCACCACGGTCAGCTGCTTGATCTGCACGGACTCGTCGAAGATCAGCCTGTGGGACAGGCTGTCTGAAAAAAATAGACGGTCGTGGAATTATTTGAAATCAATGACTTTGAAATGGTAGATTTTGAGGCAGGAAGTTGAAGTAAATCGGCCTGGCAATATCTATTTAATTTAAAGTGAGTTGTACCTAAATATTAATACTGTGTATTGTATTAATTGAAAGTACAAGTCGGGAGCTGTTTAAGGGCTTAAATAACAGGGGATTCTTTGGTATCGGCTATACTAAGTCAGGGTTGACCAACTGGTGGCTCGAGAGCCACCGCGGGCCCCTCCGCCTTGCTGCCACGCTGAACGGCCCCCTCCATACCTACCAGCCTCTGACGACTGTAGTTGAAAGGAGAAGGAAAGAAGCAGGAATCGAGCCACCAGTTAGTCAACCCTATACTGAGTGACGCTTATTGTCAGTGTTGTGTGTAAAGATTCTAATACAGTTCTGTCGTTTCAAAATGGCTATATTTTTTAATTTCTAACCTTCTATCAGAAAAGTCCCATTTTCAGTAGCAATGATCAGCTTATTCTCCAACCAAACATCTCCGCAGACCACTTCATGGGGGAAGTCCGGATATATGCATCTGGGTTCCCATGGTCTGGGTTTCAAGGGGCCAGCAGTGGCCAAAGAAGTCGGTGCTAGACCTCGAACGATCGATTCCAGCTTTAGTGCCTGGCCAACGCGAACCATCTCTACTGCACGCGTTTCCTCGCGACGTCGACCTGGAGCCTCCACCACATCCGACAGTGCTCGTCGGTTTAACATGCTCTGCGAAAATTCCATTGCATTTCTCTTTCACGGAGGGAGAGGGACGGAGAACACTATCACGATCAAATAGGCACATATGTATGTTTCTTTTTATAAATCTCCTTTTACCGAGGCACTGAAATTCATATATATTCTTTTTCAAATTTTCTGTTACCGAGGCAATGGGATCCATATATTTCTTTTTCTCTTCCTACTGATGCAATGGAATTAATATATTTGTTTTCTACATTTCCTATTACCAAGACAATGGGATTCGTATAGGTGGGTAAATATTTTTCTTTTCTGAATTTTCAGGGCAGTGTATTCCGAAACACCCTGTACACCATATAGAGGCGTCTGGGCGGTGGAAATACTTACGTTGCTTTTATTTTCCTGCGTGTGCTCCTGATACATGTCCCGAAGAAGAGCGTCCAACGTCCTCTCTCTTTTACGCGAAAACGTTGGAGTGTTGAACGTTGCCTTCTCGCCGTTTATCAGTTTCACGAGCAGGAATTCGCGCAGCGTATATGGATCCTCAAAAACAGGTGGGCAGGGCAGGCTGGGCCCGAACAGCGGCACACTTTCGTCACAGTAGATTGCCACGCGCCACCCTCTGTTGTTGTCTTCGGCCGACACCACGGCAAATACATCTGTATCGCGATACAGAGAGGGCAAATTCAATTTTTAATAACCAGTTTTGCATTTCACACTTAGTCGAATATAAAATTTAATTCTAGATTAGTGTCACCATAAAACTTCTTACAGGTCTTACGGTAAAACAGAAGTATTTGATGAAAGGATTGAATGGAAAAGCTTCGTATAGGTACCTACATCATTCTAGCACGGAGAATTCTAGTTTTGTTTAACTCTCTGGCTGATTACGTGGCTACTCAGGATTGAGCGGTGTTTGGAGAAAGTAGTGACGGATTCGAACGTCTCGGGGGTATTTTTGTTTGAACAAATATTTCGTTCCAACGATACGAATTTTGGTTATTTAACTCATGGATCGTAAATCTTTTGCAGGGTCTAGAATATTCGTTTATTTAAGAAGTGATATTATTAAGTAATAAGTAATATTAGTAACTTGATATACCAGAGGATGGGGTGGATTCACATTTGCTTTGTACCCGCCAGGTGAGGATTCGCGATCGATATTGCTAGAAGATTACTGAACTTACGTGTAAATTGACTCCTAATACAATTCGGATTGAAAGTGTCTATGGCATCGGGGTCGTCCGTGTAAACGATGTTAACGATGTCGTTGCCAATGTGACGCTTTCTCTCCAGCTGCTGTGGATTGTCCTTTGAATAGGGAAGCATCGTGCTCACGTGATACATGACTTCGTGCCCCGCGTAAACTGTGTAGTAACTTTCCTTTCCAGTCATGTCCCCTAAAATTTTTTTAATTTTTGCTTCGCTGGTTACAAATGTGTAGGGATCATTCCACGCCAAATTTTGGTGAAAATGAGATACGATGTAGCTCCCGAGAAAGTAGGGGATGTTTGTGTTATCATTTTGCTGGTTTCGAATTTGTTTGAAAAATAAAATCTGTTAAAGTTGGCAATTTTTTTGTCTATAAATGAATCTGTATCTCCGGAACTGTACTACAATGGTATCGGCGCACTGGATCGGTCAGATTAAAATTAAATGTTTAATCTGACCGATCCAGTGCGCCGATACCATTGTAGTTAGTTCTTACGGTCGAAATTTTATTCAAATTCCGGAACTGTACATTACACGAAGCTGGTTCTTCGTTCATTTTAATCAGAAACAATTGGACTTCCTGAGGAAATTGGCGTAGAATGACCTGTAGGCAATTTTAGTGTTCTGGAAAAAATAGATTCTGTCTACTTTCCTTCTACCTTTTTAATTTTGTAATTTTTGGAACAATAGGTATATTATAAATGATATGCGATATACCTTTAACGTCCAAACCACCTCGATACTTGTCCCAGTTCTGTAGTCGTATTCTTTCGCCCAGCATCTCGAGGAACTTTTCAAAACCTGGACTACCTTTCTCTGCAAACAAGCCACTATGTATTCCTATTTCATCACCATTCAAACTCCTTCCTTCAGACAGATTCCAAAGTATCAACCCCGGACAAATATTTAAAATCATATCTACTAACATGGTAGGTAGCTACCGTTCACATTTTACTGTTTTCGATTAAAATTTAACAAATTCAACAAAATCAACATGTAATTCTTTTGTGACATAGAATAACCAAGATATCTTTGTTATTTTCAACAACGTCATTTGCAAAATTTAATAGGCAGATTTTCAGATGTAGGTAACAATTTTCTTTTACTGCAAATAAGAAAAATTTCTGCTCGTAAAACGAGCTAAAAACTCGATCTATTATTCCTCTGCCTGGCGAAAGTAAACATCAATGTGGTTTCCTATCGTTAATAATTAAACTGTTAGTTAATTTACCATTAGACAGCATCTCGTCGTCGGTGATTTGTCCTCTTTCCGCGTATATCACGCCGAATTTGAAATTCACCGATCCCTCTTGTTCCTCTAGTAGAAGAAGATCCTGCAATATGAAATCCATTATGAAACTGATGATTTCTCCGTGTTTCACAGACCTCACTTTCATACCCATCACTATTTCGACATGTTCTACACAGTCTAAAGTACTTATTTATTATTCATACAAACGTTACCACGATATAGATTTCATGTGAAGAAGATTAATAATTATTTATTTGGCTTATTTGGCTTTATTACTTATTGATCTCAATCAATTTTACGCATAAATTATATGCTATATTTTTAGAAAACGAAGAAAAAAAATATTTTAGGTACCTATTATACGTTTATGTAAAATGTAAATAAGACTTTTCTGAACTCGTTGAAATAGAGAGGCCATTATTTAAACAATCGACTCACTTTCTGAATTTCTGGTGATAGAACCTCGCGTGGTGCTTTTTCGAGCTTCTCCAGTCCGAAGAAGTTGCTGGAAAGTTTATAAATTTGCTATGGAGGCTATTTACTTTGAATCGATGAAGAAAGGAACAGCTGGTAAAATATTCACCTCAAGATTTGTCTGATCGTCAGCGTTTTGTTGGCGGAGTAGGGCAGCGATATTTTCTGGGCCCCCTATAGTTTTGCGGTACATTATTTGCCAACCCTTGATGAATTTTTTTTTCAATGTGAACGGTGTTCCGAGCACGACTACTCACCGTTTTTCTCCACAGAATCACCCTGTAATGCGGTACACTTTGATCGCTGTTCTCGCTGGTCACAACGGATAGAAACAAGGGATTCCTTTCTTGGTCCGCGGCGACGTAATTTTGATGCACTGCTGGCAAAGACGTTCGAGTTGCGAATATACAATTCAGAGTGTTCAGTGGCAGGAGGAAATATTTAAATATCTATAAACGTTGCGCTGCAACCATGCAACAAGGCAAGGTTGCTGCAACGGTCTTGTAACGTTGCCGCAACGAAGTGCGCTATATGGGTGGAATAAGGTTTTGAAAAGTACTCCTCCAAATCGATCACTTCTGTCGAGAAAGTTTAGCTTAACTCGAAGTGGTTAAATCAGCGTTGCATGCCAGTTTCAATAAAATTTCTACCACTGGCGGAATTCTTGATTGGTCGGATTGAAAAGATAACTGGTTGCGAAATTAAAATTACTCTATTTTAATATTTCCGATTAACATCCTGCAAATGTACGCAGGTATCTGTGATCGATCGATAAGCGCATATTTTGCAGCACAAACAGTTAAAATTGGGAAGAAATACTAATTTGAATGATTTATTAAAAAATATCAGCATAATGAAATGAACTGAAGAAAACAAAGGCATTGACGATACTCGGCAATTAACAAAAATAATGGCAATATTTCGCAATGAAAATAATAATAATGGCAATGATACGTTGAATGTAAAAGCTAAGAGGGTGGGGTGCATTTTTTTAAAAATATATATACATAGATAATCGGAACGAGAGATATCGAAGGCAACGAATAGCACTTGACTCATCGTTCCTCTTATCTAATGCACTACTTATCGGAAATCCTTAAAAAAACACCTGGGGATGCACTCTACTCACGTTTCCCGAGAAAGTACTTGAAGTACCAGCGCGTTTGATACTCGGGATTCTCCAATATCGGCGTGCTGGGCGAGCCGAACATCTGCACACGTTGAAAATCCGTTCCATCGAAGTGATTCAACTTTATTTAACAATGAAACGGGGGACGTGGTTCGGCGAAGGAGGGAGAGAAAAGTAGATGGAAGATAAAACTTTGTTCTTGGAATATTTCGTTAATAAGAACAACTTTCCTTTCATTCTTAACAATGAATCCTACGTTACCTTAATATTTTCAGTTACTTAATCTACCATGTTCAGCATTATGTTAAAATTTTTGCATTATACGACGTGTAACCATAGCAAATTGATTTCTCGTAAAAAGTAAACAAAAATTGTAAAATTAATCTTTTTCGTACGGGGCTTTTTCTTAGTTTCCGAGGAAATTGATTACAAAGATCGGCGAGAGACGAAGGAAAGTTTTGGGGGGTGGGAGACTACTCGCTGAGTTTTAGCAGCCAATAGATTTTGTTCCGACTATAGCCATCTTAAAACTCGATTTTCTCACAAACTAAGCGTCCTACGAGAAAAGTGTATTCCACAATTTCGACTTATCTTTGCACAAGGAATCGAGCGTAATAATCGTAAGAAACGTACGTAATTCAGAAACAAACTTTTCCAGGTCTGAATGGCTGAGTCTTATTATAGTTGAATGGTAAATCAATGATTTGAAAGAAAATATCCATTATAATCGGTGTGGAGATTCAAGGAAAGCGGGAGGCATGCAAAGAGGCCGTGATTGCAGGTTTCTTACTTCCTCCTTCTCGCCGGGGGAATCGCCGTTCTCGACTCGAAATCTTCTCCCATTGTCGGAGCCGTCCTGCTCGATCTGCGGTAACTGAAAGTCGAATTCGAGCAGCGGCATTAGTAACCGTGGCGAATCTCAGTGTGTCGCGGGGCCGTGCTCGAGTTTCGCGTGGAAAGCCGGAAAAACGAGCGCCGTTTCGCAACCCCCTTCCGCCACACTCTTCAGCAATTAACTGTTATTGTGCTGCAGCATGCCCCCCCCCCCCCCCCCCCTTTCCCCTCGCGTGCGCCACATTCACGGAGTCCCTAGGTTTTTGCAAATGAAAGCGAGTGCGAGCTAAGTAAGTAGTTTTGTGGATTTTGAAGCACTGTCATCTGTCACTTTTTGGAAATTTAAATACCGAAAATTCCAGTAATTTCTTTAATTTTTGGGGGTAGTAAAGCGAAAGGGTCGTGGTGTTTTTTTTTTTTAAATAAGCTCACCATTTCAACGCTACCATAATATCGTCTGGACAAGACTCCTCGCCTGGAAATCGCGTCCGTAGTGGTCCTGGAATCAAAATGGATTGGTCAACGATCTATCGCGGTTATTCAAGTTTTCTTCTTTGCATTTCGTAGATACATATTGTGCAACAGAGACGGGTATAAATCGAATAGCTGACAGGGAATCCTCTTTCGGAGCTTTCCTCGATATTTCTTGTCTTTCTGTTGCAGAAATATTCAGGTTAATGAGGGCAGCTCGCGAAGAAAGAAACCCGGATCTCGTCAATTAAGACCCAGTCGAACTGTTTTCTGTAGGACTGGTCTGTTCGAACAACTTTCAATGGGCATTGTAGAGCTTTTTGTGGCGCGCACTTTACGAATAATGGCAACTCGGTTGAAATTTGAAGAAATCGTTTACTTACATATTTACGGGGGAATTGTGAAATGAATATTATCTTTTGCAGTGATTTTATTTTAAACATTTAAAGTATATTTTTGATTTCCTGCTCACGTTTGTACAATGCTTTCTTCAATGTCGCAAAAGAGAAATCAGTATGCATTCTTCTACTGGCATTGAAATATTAATCTTTGGGAATTTATTTCTAAGTGACAAAAAACACTTTTATCGATAAAAATTTTTCAATGAAGATAGACACATCTTTGAATAATATATACATTTTTTTTCTTCAAATATCAAAACATTCCGAAAACTTTAAATCCGTTTTTCTCGAAACCATGTTTTCCGAAACGGTGTATGCTGTAATTTGAGTAAAACTCTATGGATTTTTGTACAATTTTGCACAGATGTTTTTAAATGTATTCTCTATTGTCCGTCCGACAATTTTTTCGATTCATTGAAAAATAACAAAATATCTACACGTTGAAGGAAAATACTCATTTTCGTGCGTAAGGAAATGGACTTTATTTACGCATAATTAAAATATCGAAAAAATTATCGGTCGGTCGATAGAGAATACATTTGGACACGGTCGTGTCGAGAAAAACGCATTTAAAGTTTTCTAAATGTTTTGATATTTGAAAAAAATTGTATATATTTTTCAAAGATGTGTCTATATTATCGATAAAAGTGTTTTTTGCCACTTAGAAATAAATTCCCAGAGATGCATTATTTCTTGACCAGGTCAAGGTGGTCTAACCGCTTAAGTTATGCAATAATTTTGAATCATTCTGTACCTATACGAAATTATCGAGAACTTTCTTTACAAATTTTCAAAGATTCTTCTTCAACAAAAATAATAAGAAAAAAACACAGGCCTCCAACAATATTAAAGGATTAAAATTCTGCCAGCAGTTATGAAACACCCTATACATCAAACTGTTAAAAAATCTTCTTTAAAGATCCTCGCAGTCTTCTTAAATAAGAAAACTAATACGAGAACACGAATAATACTCTATCAATAGTAAAACCTCAAAGTACTGACATGCAGTTATGAAACACCCTGTACATCCAACTATCCATCAAACTTCTCCATAGTATCGCACAGTCTTCTACAATAAAAAAAAAGCATATCCTCCCATCGGTGTTATAAAATCAGAATACTGATAAGCAGATATGAAGCACCCTGTACACGAAATTACCCTGAACCGTCTATATGCGGGTACTTGTAGCGCCTTGTTAATTAAAAAATAAAAAAAGAAACTAGGTAGGCCCCTTCGATCGCCAGTAAAGTAGCCAGCTCTTAAATAAACGCCAAGAGCAACGTACACATGGTGACTGGCGCGTCGATGAAGATGTCTCAGCTGAGTGGACGGCAATGCGGACACGCAGACCGATCTGGATCTATTTCTGCGGATCATCTCTTGACTGACCGACAACGTTTCCTCCTCGCTGTCGCTCTCTGTCGCCGAGCCACCTGTGCTCTCCCTTCTACCTTTGCTTCGTTTGCACTTCTCCATAGTGGCGTTCATCGATGAGGTCGAGGTCGCCGACGACGAGGGCGTCACGCTCGCGGACGAGCCACTCGTCAACGCGACCCCTCGCAAACGGGACACCAGCTTTATGTCCAAGCAGAGCATCTTCGCCGCGTCGCTGATCAGAGCCTGCTGTCTCGCGTTTAGGATCGGTCCCCGGGACTTTAAACACCCGTCGACATAGTTTTCTCTTCTTCTTTTCCTGGGGATTGGGCAGGAATGAATTTAGAACAGTGCTCGTAAAGAAATTAAATTTCACGAGCCAGTCGTGTTTGCCCGTTGATTTCGACGAATGTTCAGCAGATTTTCTTCTCTTTTTTGGGGTAATTGGACATGGAAGGTCAAAGGAGATATCATTTTTTTTTTCGGAGAAAGGGGCGGATGAATTTAGGGCGCAGCTTGTAATGGAATGTAATTGGAAGATTCGGTGATGTTTGCTCGTTGATTTCGACTATTGTCCCGCAGATTTTCTTCTGATAACACCTTTTTAGCAACTAAACATGGAGGGTCGAACGAGGCAGGTTAATTTTAAGGGTGGAGGGAAAGACGAATTTAGAACACAGCTGGCAATATAAAAGTCGATAATTTGTTGGTTTGTTTGTCCAATTTGGTAATTATCCATGAGACTTTTCTTGTCTTTTACCGTTCTGGGAATTGAATTTTTTGAATAATTACGTTAACTGTAAGGTAAATTTTTGTTATAGAGATAGGTTTACGTAAGAAATCGATATTTCATGATTTCCCTTAATTTTATTTGTTGGGAAATTAATGTGTCAGTGGTTTGCTGGTATGTAATATATTTTAAGCTTAATATAAGTGAATTTAAATTAAAAAGCTATTGAGCAACACTTAATTGCTTACACAAATTTTGATTTTTTATCATGCCTCGTAGTGATGGCTACAATAAAGCTATGATCACATTATCGTATCTAAATATGGCAAAGAAGCAAATAATATTCTTATCTGGGTCGTAGATAAGAGTAATGGGATTCCCCAGAATAGCCCTCTAATACCAATATGGCATGTAAACTCTACTATAAAAATTATTCATCTATACAGGCTGTTCGACTACCGATGGTCATCCCTTTTTTGAGATTCCACAGACCAAACTAAGATCACAATATAGAATAAAATTGTTTGAAATTGCCTTCGATGTCTGTACACATAATAATCTTAATATTTCTTGCTAACAAAAAGCATTGAACCCTTAAAAATATTTTTTTTTTTTCATCAGGATCAACTGTCCCCTAATGGCACAAGTGCTACCAATTTATCATCAGATATTTTGTTCCGCGAAGGAAAAACGAGGGCAGTTCGATTGCTCATGTGCAAAGAGATTGCAAAAGGGACTATTCTGAGAAGTTAAGCACCATCGACCGGAGCATCTCGGTTTCCCTGTCCCTCAAAAGTTGTTTAGCGAGTACTGGGTTACGATCCTTTGACCTAAATCGCGGTCGAGTTAACCCCCGGGGGTTAAAAGTGTTGACAACGTTCCAGCTAGAGGTTCAACCCTTCCGAAAATCCTAAGCTCATCGACGCGTACAGTGGTGATAACAAGAAAGTTTAAATCTGATAACTTTATACGTCTGCATTACTAACTGAATACTACTTGCATCACACTAAAATCTTTACTCTGCACGATTGATACAGTAGTTGGTATCCAACTTAGTTTAACCCTTCGTTGACACAACTTTTTTTTCGATCAACTGTGACACACTTGGATGGCTCACACCCAGAGCAATTTTTGAACGAGTGCCATTCTCATCCAAAGAATCCAATTATTATGAAAAAAATCATGGGTCAATTTCAAGGTCTCTAGAATGTATTTCAATAGTTTTTTTATTGAAATTTTGTGACAGTTTTTGTAAAATAATTCTAGTTCACCACATGTCGAGAAAAAACGAGGAAAATTCTAAAAAAATTGTAACTTTTCCAAATTTCAATATTCAAAGCTTAAAAATCAACAGAATTAATGTTCGGATATAATATTTTGAGAGAATAAGTAGTTTGTAAGTCGGCTTTGAAAAAAACGTTATTTATTTTGCATATAAAAGGTTCAGTGCGTCAAAATTAGCTTGTGGGTGGTTCACACCCACAGTGTCAACGAAGGGTTAAGGTAGTTCCTAAGCAATTATGTTAGTCAAATTAGAGTTGCGTAATAAACGATAAATATAAAGTAGTATGATACTTTGGAAATAATAATAATAATTTCTAACATCATGTATATATATTTTAAACAGTTCATTGTTAATATAAACAATTATAATACGAAAATAGAATATTAAATTGGTTAGCGTAGTAAATTAGAGCAGCAGATCTGACAACGTCGCATTCGTTCGGAGCGGCGTATTTTATAATGAAAATGTCAGAAAAACTGTTCATACGAATATGAATCGTCGTTCGCTATTTAAATGTGTAAAATTTCGATTATGCGACGTTGCCACGTTGACTGGTCTACGTAGTTTCTAAAAAATCTGCACGTAAACTTATTTGTTATGGGCATTTACGAAGAAACCATGTGGTCAGTTTCGCAAAAATTAATAAACTCATTTCGTGACCATTCGATGTACTTTTGCGTCAATTTTGCTACACTTCTTGAGTATAGTTTTCCTGCTTCGGAAGAAACTCTGAAACTCTGACCCTCTTTCTTTCGACTCTCCATCTTTAATTAACAATTTCTTGATAACTAAGGGGTAAATCGATTTTAAACTTTGTACAAAGTTTTCTTGTATTCGAAATTAGTTTTGTACGAAACTTGAAAGAATTCTTGATTTTAATACATTATTCAGGAACTACCTTAACCAAGATATCGGGCAAAAATATTTTCCGAATACTAATACCAAATATAATGTGAGGTGGAAGTGAATACACGCTTAATATTCGACGGATATAATAAATATTTCCAGTATCTACTCTATTCTAACAACCTATGGGATACAAATTTTAAGAAATTTTTCTAAAAGAACTATCTTATTTACTGTAAACTCTCTGTTGATCACTATTGCATGCATAGTTCTACAGTCCTCGTAATAAAAAAAGTATCTGCGTATTTTTCTCGCCCGCGACGGTTTTTGAATTTTATAAAAGACAATCGAAAGTGACAACTAAATTCTTTCACATTTTTAAAAGCTGAATAATGCTTAAGAAGTAAACAATCGAAGCACGCGTTCTGTTTTTATAGGAAACATTTACTATAAACACATCCTAATACATTAGCACCTAGTGTTCAGTAATTTTGATAAAAATGGACCTTGAACGTTGAAATTTCGAAATTATTGCACTGATTTACAGATTGCTTTAAAATATAGATCTTGACATCAATACTGAAGAACTTGTGGTCTACAGTGCGTGTATCTGACTGCTCAAGGTCATTGACTGGTTACCCCCGTCTTGCCACATCAATCAGCCACCCTGTCGCTACGGGAGGTAGGTATAAACACTATGAACGTATAAATCTAGCAAAGTAAAGAAATCTTATACAGTTTTAACCCTTTGTGTGCCAACGATAAATTCCAAACGCTCACCCCTCGTCCGGAAATACACCAATTTATTGTATGCATTTCTTTACCATAGATACCGAACGCCTAAATGCGTTCTCCGGCGCGCACCGCGTGTACCGAACGAGCGCATGTACACACATATACGTCCACAGCACCCAAAGAGTTAAACGCATCGTAAGCACATCCAAAAAAAAATAATTTTTCAAAACAAACAATCCCTAATACACCCATAGTTTTATTCTCGATCAGATTCCCAAAGCGTTACCACCTACCCTTAATGACCAAATATTCGTTACCTATTTCATCACGTATCTTCCATCTCGTTACCATCGTTATTCGCGTCGAGCAACGAGCAATTGCTACAAGAATCGAGAATTAATTACGGAAGAATAATTCCTCGAGTTGCAGGCAAGGCTCCGGACACGAAACTATTCCGAACGCGAGATCGTTCGCACGATAACTTTCTTATTTTAGAAATAGAAAAAAAACTGCACCCTTCCACCGGGTCCACGGTCACCGAACAAGTACCAACCGAACGACACACAATCGAATATCTCTCCGAGACGTGGTAAATTAATCGCACAGAACTGTGATCGCCCGCCGTGGATCATCGGCAATGGCAACACAACGACCGACTTAAGTTTCCCTTCGAAGTAACGCGGTCACCGTATACCTAGCGGTTCAAGTGCAGCCTGAAACAGACCGTCCAGTCGGGTGAACAGACGTTTTACTTGGAACCGGAAAAAGAGAGGGGACGGTAAGGAATTACGATACACAGTTCGATCGATTGAAGGGGATCTAAGAATCGATGAGTGCCGAAGGAGAAGGAAAACGAAACCAACGAACGATGGCTTCGCCTCGGGTCTGCAACCCCTACTGAGCCAGGACACGACCCTTTTCGAATGAGGACGCAAGTAGTCGTAGTAACGGCGACTCGACGACTGGCGCCGCGCCGTCGAGCTCATTGGCTCCCTTTCCCCCACCACCGTCCCACTATCCCCTCGTGCACGTACATGTATTCGCTCGTATGTATATCCCTCGCGTTTCCCATCTTTCGGCGCCTCCGCCTTTTCCACTTGGACCTGATGTCTCGTTTCTCCCTTTGCCAGGAGTGCTTGCAAAAGTCGGTTTTTCCCCCGAAGCTCAAATAGATTTCGCCAGTCGAATTTGTTCCACTTGATTCTAGCTATTACTACTTGGTCTATTCCGAGGGGTTGCGTGGTTCTTTGGGACAGGTATATGAATTTCCATTTAAAAAACGATGACTTATTTTCCCTTTGGAAGGGATCGCTTATGTCTCACGGCGTTTGGAGGATTCGGTTGAATATACTGGTTCGGACTCCTCGTTTTGTTTGCTTTATCGATTACTTGTTTTCGTATTTTCGGCGGTTGGCTTTGCCATCGTCTGCTGTCTCCTTTCAACGCCTCCACCCTAGTCTTCCTTGTTTTCCAGTATTTTCGATCTGTATTCCTCGCATGACACTCTTTTGTGTCGTTGCCCTTTTTATATATTTGCTCGACTTCTCCCTCCCCCGTTTAAATGAAATTTATTCTTATTTTTTTCTCTGTGATCAAGATTAAGAAATATCGTTCTGTGTTTAGGGGATGAAGGAATTATTCTAATGGGATGAATGTGTATACTTGGGGTATTCTGCAAAAATTTTGGTTGGGCAGGTACCTGCAGATGAAGGTGTGTGTATGTGTGTAAGAGAATTATTTGTAATATTTGCAGATAGACAAATGTAAATATATTTTAGATTTGAAGCTCTGTTTATGTAATATTGAAGGATCAAGTAAATAATGTTTTTAGAGGAAAGTAGCTTGTGGAAGTAAAATCATTCTATGTGAAATTCTATATGTACATTATTCTTAGACCCTTTAATGTTCTAATTGCAAGAATATCGCTTAAAGGTATTGATAATTTGTAGTTTTTAAGAATGTTTATTAATTGTTTAACGCACGGACCACGAATTACTATGGCCATCTGGCAGTAAAAGCTACGAACTAAAGCACTGTGCTCAATTCATACATGGAATCCTGTGTATTTACTGGTTTATCTGTGTTCCAGGGTTCTTTACCTCTCGAAGTGGTATTGCACCGCATTATACAATTAGATTGGATAGCAATATAGTTAATTAATTACACTTAAGGGGAGGTTCCGGTTAAAGAATCGATTTTTTTTTATTTATTTCATTTTTCGTATGTTCAACCTTTTGGGATATGCTTGTTTAAAAGGATTTGTTGAAATTCATAAAATCCCCGAAGTTATGGGCATTTGAGTAGCGACAAATGTATGGATATTAAAATCGATGGGATTTGTATCTCCAAAAGTTAGCCGATTCGACTGAAACTTTTTTTATTTTGAAGAATATACTTCTGGCTGGGGGAAAGCCAGTAAAGTTAAAAAAAAATGAAAATTTATAATTTTTAAAGGCGTTGAGAGGACAAAAAATATAGGGAAAATGTGATTTCAAAATTGGAGTGTCGTTATTTTCAAAAAAGTGTCATTTTTGTAATTTTCTCTGCCCCCCTCCCCCGGCCAGAAATATATTCTTCAAATAAAAAAGGTTCAGTCGAATCAGATAAAATTTTTTGAACATTCTTAATACAATGCAACAAGACCCATTGAATTATGTGTAGTAGTTTTCCTTTAATTAATTCCTAACGATCACCTATTTTTATGGGCTTTAGACCGGAACAGCCCCTTAAGAGGGTCTTAATGGCCATAAATTAAACTGATCACGCTACAAATCTTATTGGCAACTTTCCGCCGTTTAAAAATATAATAATGTGATTTCAAATATCTATTAATGATACATTAATCTGACGACAATTATGAAGCTTATTTTAAAATACAGGACTATTAACGCCACTACCAGTTCAATAGTTTATTCTTGAATGTTTTAAATAAATCTTAGCACCATATGTACAATATGTAGAATAATCAAAATCTAAATACTTTAATACAAATTCCGCGGGATCAGACAGTAACATGCGCAGAGAGAATGCGCACTCCGTACATCACGCAGCGCTATAGCCATCTAACGATGATACACCTGAATTAAACCACTCTCTCCATATGTGCTACAGTGTGAAACCACAATGGCAGAAAGTAGCGAATTTTAGGAGGTTATTGAAAAAGAAGAACTCTTTCACAGCATGAACCTGTGTGTCGTACGACATCAAACCAATAGTTATTTATCCTAAAACCGAGGGAAAGTGGTCATTAACACATGTAAATGTAAAAATACAATCGTAATAATTGATCGTGACTCGCCTGCTTACAATTGGTAACTATGCTTTATTCTCATTTTCTTCAAATGACAGTCTATCTTCGAAATTATTGTTTTGCAAACATACAGTTACATCACAGACCAGGTATAGTATAGACCTTTCACTCTATTGTCTTCAGTGTCACCGGTCTGAAGTACCGATATTCTGAAACAACAGACGAGGTATAGGATAGACCTATCATCTTATGGATGTTCGTGTCACCACCCAAACTGTGTTACCGACCCATAATTTCAGGACTGAATGTAGTGGCATCTGTTCATGAACAGCGTCCAACTCAGCAACTACTCTGAAATGTGTTGAAATGCTGAAAGGTGCGTGCGTGCTTGTATACGTTTTGTTCATTACTGTCCACTTTGCACAAAACTTGTGTAAATGAAAAAACAGATATTAAATATAATTGATTATTTATTTAGTGCAAAATTTGTCCAAAGTGAAACATTACTTTTTTGTTGTAAAATAGCTTTTAATCTATTTCTTTCCTTCTTTTTTTTGGGGGGGGGGGGTAAAATCTGTAGCTGTAGAAAATTTTCTTTTGTTTTGATTGGACGTTGACTTGATCGTATGTAGCACATTCAAAAGTTATGGTAAATTGGGTGTCCTTCCAGTGGACTGAAAAATATGAAATTCCTTAGTTAAAGTCGGGAATTTATCTTTTTCTATGTTGAAACTAAATTTTTGGAATTGTTTTCTTAATGGTAATTCCTGATTTTGAGGATCCGTAAGTTACTGTTATATTTTCCGAAAAGTCTAGCTAGTTAGAATTTGCTTTGCCGTTTTATACATATCTGTCTTGGAATTAAATGAAAAAAACGCGTCTTTTGAATCTTTTTAAAGAGGTTCTGGATTACCTTTGCAAACATTTTCTAAGGGAGACAATAGTTTTGTCTCTTCTTTTCGATATTTTTCCTTTCGCAGCCACAAGAAACTCATTACTTAATTCAGTAGGTATACAATTTTTCTAAATTGTTAAATAAGAATTTAAGAGTTCTGCAGTTAAGAATTTTGCAGTCAATAATGTAGAATCTTCTGTACTGAGTTTTTCTATTATAATTCATATAGGTTTTAATGTTACTAATAAGATTTATTATAAATTGTAGATGTGTTTATACGTTCGCGATTTGCTAGACTAAAATTTCTCGAGAAATAAGCAATTATAA
The DNA here is from genome assembly GCA_963971345.1 of Andrena flavipes. NCBI lineage: Eukaryota > Metazoa > Arthropoda > Insecta > Hymenoptera > Andrenidae > Andrena > Andrena flavipes. Next base: position 3,522,821 of record OZ020480.1, read on the forward strand.
TATATCTCGAGAAATTCCTCGCGAAAAAATTCTCGAAATGGCCGATCAACCTGGCTAATTTTTACAACCAGATGTTCATTTTCAAGACCTATTAAAAATTTAAGAGTTTTAATCTTCGAATCATGTTCGAAGTGCTTGGAAGTTTTCGTCAGTTCAACTAAAATATATTTTTACAGTATAAATAATAGTATGTAATATGTATAAGTATTAACATTCATTTATTGAACAATTAAACATTGATAATAAAATAGAATTCAATTGCCATAGAAAATCATTTGCAAATCCAAAGCCAAAGCTAACTAATTGCTTGATATCTCGAGTTATATCGATCATAGTTAATAATAATTTATACTGGCCGGTCAGTGCAAATGTTCTTAACATTATTTGTCATAGTAATAGCCACTGGAATGGATATTTTAGCAGAAAATCCATTTTTGCCGAAGAATTCATTGGATTTCGCAGTTGTAATCAACCGTCGACTTTGTTTTGATTGGAGGACATAGTTTCTCGAAGTGTATATACTAAGCTCACGGAGCTCCATGTACTCAGTCGTCGTCGGCCCTACGGGCCGGGAGGACCTCCGGGGATCCTGGAGCTGCCGAGCCACGTGGAGCTGGTGGACCTCCTGGACATCCGGAGACCCTGGAGCTGCCGAGCCACGTGGAGCTGCTGGACTTCCTGGGGACCTGGTCAGGGTTTCAGCCCTAGTCCTTCCTGCGCCACCTGGACCATTCGGACCTACTGGACATCTTGGACTTCCTGGGGACCTGGTCAGGGTTTCAGCCCTGGTTCTTCCTGCGCCACCTGGACCATTCGGACCTACTGGACAACTTGGACTTCCTGGGGACCTCTTCACGGTTTCAGCCCTGGTCTTTCCTGCCCCCCCCCCCCCTCGGCCCCCTAGCCTAGGTTAGCTTATTCGTTTGGTGCCGATGAAATTTTAGGGTTCGTTAAAAGCCATTCAAAATGTTAATATTTTGCCAAGGCCAAAACCGATTTCTCTTCCTTCTTAACTGATTTCTTCGATTGTTTTCCATCATCTGTCCTATTTCATACATTCCTTCGTGGATTTTTGCATGAGTCGTTCTATTTCGTGTATTTCTTCGATGGGATTGCATGATTTATTTTATTTGATGCATTTCTTCGATAGGTTTACATGATTTATTTTATTTGATACCTCTCCAGATATGGAATCTCCCCAGTAGTGAAAGACATATACAAGAAAATGCAAGGGTACATGGCTGCAGCTGCGAAAAGTACATATTTTGCAATAAACATTGCTATATCAAATTATTTTTGGCCTGAACGAATTTCAAGTTAGTTAGGAGTCGTTGGAGCGAGACAGAACGTCAACAACCTCTACCAAATTCGTGATCTGCCAGTTAAACTTTACCTTAAAACTCGAGCTTTTAAGTTATGACCGTCCTATATATCATCGAGTGTACGAACCGGCGATGGTTGTTCCTCCGTAGGTATTTGATAGCTTATGAAAGTTCGGCATACGGCCACAAATCGATGCGCATATGTATATGTGTGTATGTGCCACAAATGCGAGCGATCGAGATGACGTAATTCTCGATACGTTCGCGTGGGACAAAGTAATCGGAAACGGTCTAGTTCTCTCGAGCGTTTTCTGCGCGCACGTGCATAACATGTACCGTATGTACACACCTTGAAACATTCCTATACTCACAATACCCTTCTAATATTGCATGGGATAATGAATGACGTTCGGGTCACTGATTTGCTTCAATGTTTGTACACCGTATTGTGTAGTTACCGCACTCCTTCCATTAACCAGTTGCGTTGCAATTTAATTTGAGTCCATTTTGTTTCAAACCCCAGCCTATTATTTGTGATTCGAGTACCTCGCACCTGTACTATTATCGTAGCTGAGAAGTATGTGTAAAAGAGTGGAAGTACATATTACGTTTGTATCTGTTTCGCTAGTAAGATATACGATACATATAGTGTACCAGTCAACTCTCGCTATAGGCTTGTGCTCGGAGCTGGCGGCGAACGCTTAACGCATGGTCTCGTTGATTCCGAGCTGCCGATGGCGAGAGTGAGAGAGAGAGAGAGAGAGAGAGACAGAGCGTAGGCACGTGAAAGTCGAAACGAGACAGTACATAGTCACGTGAAAGTCGAAGCGACACAGAGCGTAGGCACGTGAAAGACTAAATGAGACAGAACGTAAGCACGTGAAAGACGAAGCGAGACAAAGTGTCAAGTTTTCCCTTTCGCTCGCTCTCACTCTCGACCGAAGGATTACAAGTGGTGGGTTTAGCGACGAACGTTGAGACTTGAGATGAGCCTATAACGAGAGTTAAGGAAATCATATACGGTTGGGATAGAGGGACGTTCGAATCAGACATTAGGATAGTAGAACGATCGGGTAAAAGGTGCTCGGATAACTAAGGTTCTACTGTAAATCTATGCCGATTATTTAACCTCTTTAAGCCTCTTCCGATCATGTTTCACCCCCTAACCCCTGCCTCTCTATAGCCATCCTATAGATTTTCTCAATATTCTGGCGCATTGTCATTTCTCTCTTGTGCTCCCCTGTTTCTTTGCTATATAACCCGTGTATCGTTCGCCTCGGTTTCTCTCTGTGTGCCCGTGGTCGGGACGCGACCGCGGTCGCCTTCCACTTGGTCGAGCGTGATCGAAATTGATCTACACAGCACAAAAGGGAGCCGACCACCGCTGGGGACGATCGGTTCGGCCCGATAGCAAAAGAGTTAATTATATAAAGGTGGCGTCAAAATCCGATACGTCGTCGTGCCGCCGCCAATGAAGCCTAATGCGCTCGCTCGATCGCGAATAGTTAGTGATTATCGGTGGTAGATCGATACAGGGGCCGGGGGGGAGGAGGGGGGAGAGGTTAGGAGACGCTCGATTCCCAACATATTAAAATAGAAAGCGATCAGTTTGCTTTTGTTGCTAAACTGGTTACTTTCAGAATCTATTGTCGTAGAACCGCCTATCGTGTTTTTATTTTTTTGTGACAGATACGATAGGTCTTCCCTTTAGAATTTTCGGTTGCAGGTTTGTGTGACTTGGTAATTGGTAAATAGACAGAGATGGTCCAAATAATGATGAATTTTGATAGTTTTCCAAATTATTGGGATTTGTGGAGAGTATGTTTTAATACACAGTTCAGTTCTATGACTTTGGTTTACGATTGGGGTTAGAAATAATCTGTTAAAGCTTTATCAATTTCTTCAGAATCCATGTTGATATTCGTAAAAATTCGAGTATCTTTTGCACACCAAAGATATGACTAAAAAAATTTCATATTATATACAATTATGTTATAATTATATTCCAATAGGTAGAGGTTAATATTTTGTATTTGAATTTTCTACATTTTCTACATTTTCTACATTTTCTACAATAATTTACACTTTTCACTCGTGTCACGTAGTAAATTCGATGTAACGTAGTAAACCCACTACTGGTTGTGGACGAGTGAGAAAACTCAAGATCCAGCGAGAGCACGCAGAATATAGTGCATATATCTCGTTCGACCGCGCGGTGTCGTTTCATCATCGCCGGGTTTCGCCGGTCGCTCACGCAATGATTCCCAGCTCATGGGAAAAATGATATTCTTTATTTTCTTCAACTAATCAATTTGTCAGTGACATAAATATTATTCATAAAAACGCAAAAGTTCAATTATCCTTGTGTCCATTAAAATTGTTTAGTGCGCAACATTGTATGGTCCCGCTGATTCGAGTATCGAAGACCACGAAACTCAGCCAGGCGTGTGATTGCTAGCGGCATCGCCTTTGACGACTCTTGTTTTCACGAACTGGAAAGGTGACACGGTAGCGCGCAAAAGACTTTTTTGAAACTGTGCAGGATTGTATAGGACCTCGATAGAATTATCAGGCAATTCTTTTTGTACCCATTTTCGGTTCTGCAAGATGAAAGAAACCCTTAAAGTGAATGTGTGATTTCCTACTTTCCTGTATATCTTGAAAACTATAGTAGATATAGAAAAATTGTTACAATGAAAACATAACTTCTTTTTATAAGCTATAAAATTGTTTAAAATCTGCAATCTAAACAGGAAAATTTAAATTTTAGCATTTTAAATTTTTCTTTATATATTTTTTATTAACAGATCCACACAGTCTATCATTTTTTTCACCAGTCTCACAGTCCATAGACTTTCTCACGCAAAAATACCTACGGCCGTGTAGACGACACAGCCAAAATATTTTTTATGGAATATTATTAAGTCACTCATAATATTCTCTAGCCACACTTAAAAAAAGAATTATTATTCCGTCGATCTTAGCAAGTGTAAGGGATCTTTTCTCTCATCCTACCTCATAATCCCAACTTAACCATGTAGAAAGTGTTGGAACGCTTCCCTACGTTTAAATCTGTCCCTACACGATTCGAGAACTAAAAAATACACAGCAATTTATTTCCGCGGAAATAAAACGGTAATATTGACTCACCGTGCTGTCCACGGCAGAACTTTGGTGCCCTCCAAGCTGATGCTCCGCAGCTCATATTTGGACCTGTGTCGAAGTGGCGAACCAGGCGCGGTGGTTGCGTGGAGAACGTTCCTCATACTCTTCGAGTTGATCCCAGTGAGCGCGTGCCTTCTGCCGGACGTCCCCTCTCTTGTCGATTGATTCGCCGATCTCCTCAAGGAACTCATCTTTCTTACTAAACACTTTTCACCCAAAGAGACTCCTTTTACATTTTTTCTCACGGAACACAGTTCTTCGCGGAGTCCTTTCAAACTCGCGGGCCAGTTGAAGCCAGTTCGACGCTGCTCTTCACCATTGAGCGCATCCTTCTTAAGGCACCGAAGAAAAGGAATATTTCCCAAGGGATCCAGATGGTTTCTTCTTAAAACAGACGCGCGCGTTTTCTTTTAACTCGAGAGAAATCTGCGTTCAGAGGGCACATCGATTCTTCGTTAATTCAACTCTTCCTCGAGCTTGTGGTTGATACCCTTCCGCCATTTCTCGGTTACGGCCGCGACACACGACGAATGCAACCGTACCCTCATCGTACGTTCGAGCGGTGCCGAGGTTTTTGTCGTTGTTGGGCGGACAGACGACTGAACCGTCGGATGAACCGGCAACCATAAACGACGGCGCCACCTTTCAACCCCACCATCCAGCGTTGTTCGCCACCATAACTGGTCGCGAGCCTCGTACCACGTCAGCCCCACTATTCTGTCCCATCGATACCCTGATCATCGGACTCTTCCCCCGGCCGATACCCTCTTTTCAAGCTGCTCTGCTTCAGTGATCTCGGGGATCGATCCCCCGCGAAATCCGAGCGACGCTTCCCTGGCCACGTTAGCAGGTGATTCCAGCGTCGTGACCACGTTCAATTGAGCGGTACACATTACACACTACACACCGCCCTTTCTGCACGCTCTTCAGCTACTTAACACTGTACCCCGGCGTCGACGGGTTTTCGCGCCGCACCGAGGGATCCTCATCCCGCGCACGGCTCTCGTGTGTCTTCCCGTCGATATTTTCTGCGAAGCGTTTAATGTGTAGTCGCTAGACGACATATAGCGAAGTCGTAAATCTGTCAGAATCCCAACGTTTACAGATTTGAGGTTTTTGGAACAAGATTTAGTTCAACACAGATATTTTTAGATGAAATCGACTCAAATTTTTAATTGTTTCTAACTACAATCTAGGAATGTAGATCAAAATTCAGATGATTACTTTCGTCAGTTTTCTCATTCGCAGATTTCTACTAGTCGATAGTTCTGCGATCTGAACGTTCTACTTTATAGTACGTTCTATTACATTAAATGTGTTTTACCATCGACAAAGTGTGAACGTATTAAGTGTACAGGGTAGGCCACCTGACATTGGCATCTTGATTTATGTTAAAAATGGTTTCAAGGGGGACATAAAGTGGGTCAAAGAAGCTTGGAAGATTTCAAGGTGTCCTTTGATTTCTTAAATGGGAGCATAAGAATGTTAATTTTCTACAGCAGCATTGTAGTACATTTTATTCAAAGCAGATTCAATTCTATTCTGTTATAGGAATACTATTCGCTCTACTTTTGGATGAAGTGGACATTGCACGCGTGAACACCTTACAAGTAATGACGTCAAAGAGGAAGCGTGTAGTACCAACTGTTGGAAAGTTGACACTTCCGAACGCTAGGAAATTAGGACAAGAATGAAAGAAAAATCAATTTTTCGTTCCACAATTTTAATACTCCTCTTCGCATTTAGACCATTAAAAAACGTTATTTAAAAAAGAAAGTTATCTCCTTCTCGGAAAGATCTCCCGTTGGTATCGTCATAAAATAATCGACAAAACAATTCTACAGCTGTGTTCTCCAATGCGTACGAATCCCCTCTGCACGAAGGCAGAACCGGAAGTCATCCTCCGTCGTTGGAGGGCCGAGCTTACCACGTTGTTTCACGCGAATCTCGATAAGATCCTTTCTGTTAAACCAAAGTCCTCCTCAGGCAAGCTCCGTTTCGATGTTGCCCAATTTGTGGCTCGTGGGACGCGTTACAAATGCACCTCGCCGGATACCCTGTCGTATATGTGTACAATAGTCGGCAAACCAGCTCATTCACTTACACGATCAATATATCGCTCTGGATCGTCACGTACACGGCGCGTTGCAAACTCTGAGAGGATTAAGTACGTGTTCGAAGGAGGAAGTTCTAGCTATTGTTTCAAGCGTATAACCCAGCACCGTATGTTTCGTTACCTACTTAGACAGACTATTATCGCAGCGGCGGTGCCACCGGATCGATTATTTAACACTATCGCTGTCTTTGTTGTTCCCCGTTGGCCCTGGTGCCCTTTCTGGGGTGACATGATTCGCGAGACGAAGATGGAGGCGAGCGAACGTCGAGTGTGCGGATGAATAATTGGGTATTGGGGAATACTGAGAGGAGTTATAGTAGGGGAATGAGGGATGGGATACAGGGTAGGGCAAATACAGGAGATTATAGACTAGAGGGTATAGGAGGGAAGTGAAGAAGAGGATATGAAGCAGTGGGAATATTGAAAAATTAATTGTAGAAGGGATGTAGAGTTGAGGAGATGGTAGGGGAACGAAGAATGGGAATACACGAGAGTAGAGTATAGAATATAAAGTGGGAGGGATACAAAAAATTATAGAGAAGAAGGGACCCGAAAAACCTTCGCACAGCGAACGTGTTAAACATAATCTCTGAAAAAGGTGGCCTCCAACGATCCACAGAGATCCTTAAAAGTACTTAGTTGGCGTCGATCGTTAGAAAAGCGAATTTCTTGTGTGGTTATATTGCAAACTTACTCCTCAACTTTCCGTCGAGTTAATATCTAAACGAGTCGATTACAGTAAATTCGTTTATCGCCAGACTCTACAGTCCCACTCGTTCTTTCTTTAGTCGACCCCCCTCCCCCAATTACTAACGCTCGACCTCTTCTGCTGAATCTCGAGTAGCGAGTGGAGAGAATGGCTCAGAGAACAACCCCTCGACACGTCGACTGTCGCTGACTCTGATAGTCTCGGATAATTCTTAAACGAAAAGGGAAAAAGAAACTGCTCGCAATCAGTGCGATCCGACAGGATCGAAGAAGACCATCAAAGATAACAACAGTCAACGCGCAGAGCGGCAAACGCGCGAACTAAAATCGAAAACAGTTGGACGTACGTCCAAGGAAGCATCTTCTAATTTGCCAAGCACGAAGGGGAACTGGCAGTGAACAGTTACTCGTCCTTTATATCAGGCAGTGACACGGTTGACCAGAGACCTGTACGTCATCCCCGATTCAGATCATGTTTTTAAGAAAGAAAGAGGAAGAACAGGCCAATGATTGAGGACTGATACAAGTTCTGTCTCGGTCATAGAGAACAGATCACGGACGAAGGACATAGAGACGGAATCAATACGTCGGTGAATTAAAATCCCGCCACTCAGATCTGCATTTCCGGTTCCGAGTCGTCGTGGAACCAGTTCGAGGCTCTCTGACTCTCCGTCACGCGCACGCTGTTCAGCTCCCTCTCCATGTATCGACTTGATCTGGTAGTAGAGGACCCGGCCCCCTGTCTACGATCGTCGAACGAGGCTAGAACCTCCAGACGATCGTTCCTCCTTACGACTCTGGGCGTCGTTTCGACGGAGCTGGTCCCTTCCTCTGTCGCCCAAGGCGGCAAGTCCATCATGCCCGACGGTATACCCCAATGCTCCGTGAACTCTGAGCCGCTTCTTGCCAAGCTGGGTTGGCTGAGAGACCTTACCAACGAGTCGGCCCCTTCGAAGGAGCTCAGGCTCGTCAGATCGTCCGCCCTGGCGAAGTCTCGGACCGTCATTTCCGACATGGATCTCACGTCAACCTCGCTGCTGCCCCCTGCACCTCTGTGGCTCGATCCCAAGCGGCGCAACCGGCTCTGCTGTCCCATCATGGCCGTCGACTGTGACATCTGAAGCCTGTGGCCCTGGCTAGTGCTCCCTCCATCGCTCTCGTACTCGTACAAAGTGGGCAACGAGGACCTCCTGGATCTGGTGTCCCACTCCGATGACTTGGACCGCTTGTATCTTTGCCCGTGGTTTTTCCCATGAGTCGAGGAGGTAGCGGAGCCTGGGTGGGTGGACGAGGGACCCAGGATCCGGATGATCACGTCCCATTTCGCTGGGGGGAACAGTTTCGTGTATCTCGCGTCCTTGCGTATAAGTTCGTAGTCCTCCCTAACCACTGCTTCCGTCAGCAGGGTTCTAAGCGTGCTGTCCGTCGTGATGATCTCGCGCCATCTTGTACGCTCCTCGTCCGTCAGCTCGGACGCGTAACGGGGGTCCAGCACGCGGGACAACCTGGTGAACCAGTTCGCGTCGGTCTCGTCGATCGATCGACGGGTGGAGGGCGGTGGTCTGCAGGGTATCTCGGCTCTGGCAGTGTAGGTCGGCTCTATGTTCACGTCGGGTTCCTCGTCGACGGTTACGTCCGTTTGATTCCCAGTTGGCTCGTTGGTGATGGTCAAATTCGAGGTGGAGCTGACATCGGAGAAGTTCTCCCATTCCGGCGGAGGAGGTGGCAGGTTCTCCTGAGGATAGTTCCTGATGGTGACGTCCCACTTGGGATCTGGAGGCGGTGGTTGAGGCTTGGCTCTGTACTCGGTCACCTGGCGACGGTGGCGCTCTATGTCCTCGATGGTCTTCTTCTCGGTGACCGTCTTCAGAAATACGTCGTCCACTTCGTGGGTGGTGATTTCCGGTCGTCTTGGGGCGACCACCTGGGGCTCCACGAGCGGCTCGGTCACCTCCTCGCTATACAGACGGTGCTCGCGATGTTGCACAGCCGTGTGAGTGGTGGTAGTGGTGGGAACAATTGGCGGAGGAGGGGGCGGAGTTGGCGCTAGGATATTGGCCACCCTGTACTTGGCATGCGTGTGATCAGTGACCTCTGTGAGGGAGCGCGTATCGGTTAGCTCGGTATTCAACGAGGTCAGGGACCTAGGTCTGCGGATCTCATGGTGCTGAAGGGGCGGCTGTTCAACTGGACAAGGCGAGGGAATTCGTTCTTGAAGCAGACTGGTACTGATCGTCTCTCTTTCAGCTTGCTTCCTGAGGATTCTTGAGTAGACTGGTGGAGTTTGCTGTCTGGAGATCGTGGACGTGGAAGAGGCCCCTCCTGGGGGTCCGTGCAGCTCTGGAACGTAGGAGAAAGTGGTCATCCTGGCGGGTGGGCTCTCCAGACTGCGAGTGAGGCTGGACTCTTCTTTCTCGAGGATGGTGGTCAGGTTTCTTTCCAAGGCAACGCTCGCTACGTCAGATTCTGAGGGCAGGGGGCTGACAGGGAGCGGTGGAGCCCTCTTTACTCTCATCTGCACGTCGAACTTGGGCTCGATCGGCATCCCGACCATGTGACGCGAAATGCCGGACCTCGAAGCGTTCGCTGCCATCATTGATGACGTTTCCACTTCGGCGACCACTGTTTCCGAGTAGAGGGAGCTACCCGTGCGCGTTTCCTGTCGTTGATGAGTCTCGTGATGGACGAACGCTTTGTTGTCGTAGGACCCGGCCGAAGAGACGGGCAACGAGGGCTCTTCGTCCACCTGTGAATGACGATTCGGTGTTTAAACGAATAAATCTATTCTAACGATACGAAGTAAAATGGCTCAAAATATTCTAGCGTTGCGGAGAGAATTGATTTGGGAGATTTCTTGTCGGCACAGTGCTCTTCCGTTCACTGCGTTCAGTTCCTTTTTGAACAAGTGATATGCAGTTATTAATCCCTTTCCCTGGACTGATTTTTCTTCAAGAAAGATTCTCGAATTCCTCACAAGGCCAAACCACAGATTCTGACTTACCTCGGAGCTCTCGCTGGGATAATCGCTGGGCAAAGAGTGATCGATCATCGGATTGGCGTCGCTACCCGTAGTAGACGGTGGCGCGTGCAGCAGCGCGTGGGCCCGAGGTATCTTCAGGCCCTCGAACATTGTAATGTTGCTTAATGAGGAGGTGGACAGCTTCGTTATCTCGGAGCCCGAGCCGCTTCCGAACGGATGACGATGTATCACCCGGACGTTTCGGCGTTTCAGGCACATGTACGAGCAGCCCAGACCCAGCAGCAGCAGCGAGAGGAACAGGATCGCGCAGATGATGAGGAGGATCTGGAACCCCTTCAGCGGGGGATTCGCTGCCGGCGGCGTTGACAATCTGTGGTAGACGAATGTTCAGAATCATTAGGCGCGTGTACTTTACAAAAATAGGGGGATCTGGTGAACATAGATTTTGAGTTAATACCGGGCGTAAGTATCTTACAAGAAAGGGGGATTCATTGGACTACAAATTTGGAGTTAACGTTAGGTGCAAGTATTTTACTGAAAAGTGGGAGTTGGTTCAACTAAATATTTGGGATTAGCATTAGGCATATTTCACAGAAATTGAGTGATGGAGGCATTCTTCGGATTAATGACACACACTGTTGATAATGTATTTGAAAAAGCTACGGTTTTCTACCACATACTCACATTCCAAGTGGAGGAGAAGGTGGAACAGGCGCCACAGGCGGAGGGTATCTGCAAACTATGGTGATAACTTCGTCGCCGTCCATTTCAAGGCCAGGATGGAAACGAACTACAACGTTATTGGTGAACACGCGTTGAGGATCTTGTCTCGTACCGCATCCTAGAACGTCACCATCCAATCTGTTCATTAAACACCTCTAACTCTTTCCAAACACCATTTCAACTATAATTAATATAATATATATCTAGACCAAAATGATGTGATAAAAGTGGTGAAGAATAGGTATTCTGGATGATGTATCAAATTTTGTACAGATACACCCAGTGGAGGGAAGTAGAGAAACCTTTCTAAATGATATGGAGAATCTACGTAGTAGAGCCCACAGACAATATTATTCCCTGCGTGGGTTTCTATGTATTTCTGCAGGCTTCTAGAGGTATCGTAAAAGCATGGAACCTTCGGTCGTTCGAGGCGAACGGATCGTAAATCCTGATGAGGGGCGCTCACCTTTCAGAGGTAGTTCCAATTTAGCGTTAGTTGAGCCGCGTCCCTTGAATATGCACGCGCTGTTACGATCGAAATCGGCGTAGGCGACACCGTAAAAGGGCTCCTCGAACTTCAGCTCGACCTGCATGCTACCCTGGCTGCAGTTCAAGTAGGCCTTGGTACGGTTCAGGAATATCATAGACGAGATGTCGTCCAGCTTGGTCACCTTGCCGTCGAGCACCGTGCTCTGTGGCAAACCGGGTTGGTACTCGATGCTGTTCCCTTGCGAGGCATAGTTGCTCTGCGATAACGCTAGTGGAAGCGCTGTCGAGAGCACCACCAACCACCCTGGCAGCATCTGAAATCATCGAAATGACTCTGAGCGGAAAGAGGAAACGGCAAAATGCGTTTCAAGCGAATCAGGACAAATTTCAAGTTGATACGAGGCTTCTGGACCAATTTGTGATTCCGTTTTGGAAGTAATTTTATTTCATACTGTCAATTCCCTTGTTTAACTCTTTGGGGACGATGAAACCATTATTATATGTTCAAATCAATGCAGACAGACAGGCCTGTTTCTACCGGGGGTGCGGAAGGTGCCCCATTATACAGGGTCAGCATTTTATCTTGCAACCCGCGCTCGCGCGCACAGGTGAATTGGCAACAGCGCCTCCCGAACGCATTCCACTACAACCATACAACCTTTGCCCCGGCGAAGAGCTGCCTGGACCAAGTGTGATGTCCGAGCTTCGAAAATTTTATGATGGTCTCTTTCAAATTAACGTCGCAAAGAGATAGATATTGGGAATTTCCCGCTTTTATAATCAGTTTACCACTCGCACCCCAGGTTACTGTAACGAGGTTTGAAAATAATGTCGGTTGATCTCGTACCCGTCTCAATTCCAAAAATTTTAGCTAAAATAAGTAAATCCAAAATATCAAAGTATAACGTTCAAAGTCACTTCCCTCGAATACTTAGCGACCAATGGAAGAGATCTCTCACCCAGTTCCAAGTTGCACCTGAATTTATCGAACACTCTGTGTAATCCTCCTTAATTTTTAACTTTCAGTAAGTAACACACCTTTATACTTTATACGCGAATGCGGATGATCTCAACGGTGAAAGACATAAACATCTTTCTATCGTTCCCTATCATTTTAATACGAGGGTTAACATAAAAGGGTCATGGAATTATTGATCTAACCACCCTTTTGCTGTGTATCATGAAGCTTTGTAGTGGTAACGCTAAGAAATTGGTATCCGTGATAAAATAAAAGGGAAATCTGGGGACGTAGGCCTCGCCAGATGGGCCAGGCAAGGATCCGCGAAGGAGCGAGGTTCGTCGAAGGGATCGAATTCCTTCCGCTTCGCGTGCCAGCGGAGGTCAGAACGACACTATTAGCTTCGCGATGGAAACGTTGCGCAATGCACGACGCGACGCGATGCGGCGCCGCGATACTTGCTGGCTTTATCCCGAAAGCCTGCTTCGGAGCTCTCCACGCGTTGCAGGACCGCGAAGGAAAGTTCTGGCACGCTTCGATGCCCCCGCACCGTTACATGCCGCTGTAATGCTCCCCTTTACACAGAGCCACTAACGAACCGGTATCGCTCGAGGTTTCAGCTATTCGCTGCGCCCTCCTCCAGTTAGGTACGATTCCATCGGGCCGGCTTTTGTTTGTCGGACGAATTGTTAATTGGAGGTGGCTCGAGAGATCGGGTGGGGTCGAGGAATTAAATGTAGTGCAGCCGGCGACGTAATACGGAAAGTAGCGGTGGCAACGATGATGAAGGATAAAAAAGGAAGGTTCTCAGAAATTTTACTGCCTTTAACACTTAGTTGAGGTGAACAGTAATAGTGTAAAGTAATACATGTAAAATAGTGTAAAGTAATACCTCGCGTTACGTTACGATTGAAGCGATAGCACGCTATTACGTAATCGATAAAAACAAAAATTTTGTAATAGGTACTACATATTGTTACGTAAAAAGGAAGAAAACAGTTCGCTTCTTTTCTCAAGTTTCAATTCACTTAGACCCCCATATTTGGCAACTTTTATAATATATACCCACTTAACAGCGTTCACTTTCAGGACTATTCCGGTTTTCAAACACATGCAAGTATGTAAAACGCACCTCCTGTCATTCAATAATATTCCCACTGCTGTCGTCTTCTGGTTTTAATTTGAAATACTAAATAAAGTAAAATTTATGAGAGTTCTTCAATGAACTCTCAATGTTTTCCCACAATTATTCCACACAGAGTGGGTGTGCTAATGCGTATGAACTGTCTGTACTTATGTGAGAATTGTCAGGCGTGTGTCGCGATGAAAGTTAGCCTGCAACTTACGTTCATCGTTGAAGCCGCTGAAACGTCTCAGTTCTCTTCCCCGTTGTCCCTCGATCCAGCCAGCCTATGACAATCGCATCCCTGTGATCTGCGAACAAAAGGAAAAGGAAGGATTCAATTTGCTTCCTCGATCCTATTATCCTTTCTTTCCTTTTTCCTATTTGCGAATCGCTGGATGATTTAACGAGACAGAGGATGACGCTGCGCCGACCTCGGCCGCTTCCGGTCCCGCGTACGCTCTCTTCTCACGGAGACCTCGACCGATTCTTTCAGATCGGCATGACTCGCGCTTCGATGACAACAATCGAGCGATGACGTTTCGAGAGAGGAAACGGAAGCTTTGAGGGCGAAACGAGGAAGCTATTGGGTCGTAGAACTGGTAGACCGATCTACATACTTCAGCTCTTTGTTTTTAAAAAGTAGAACTTAGCTCCAGTACGAGAAATTGAAAATTGACACAATGACAGTATTTCAAATTTATAATCTCACGGTGCACGTAACTTCTGCATGAAAGAGAGTTGATTCATTTGTGAAAGATCTACATTTTCGTCACAATTGGGCGATCGATCAAGCATTACCATCTTTGATAACTTCCAATGGAGGGCGAAGAGAGGGGGGAGGAAGGTGCGAAGCAGTGGACAAGCAATCGTGCGAAGGAATCACATTGTCGGTCACGTTCTAAGTCGCAAATCAACCTAACGCATCAATCGGTACACGTTTTTTTCGTGTAGGTGCCGCGTACGTGTCCGCAATTCGCAATTCAGACGAGGAATGTCAAGCCACGCTCCCACACGATTGTTTCTTCTCAATACTGGGTGGAGGTCATTGCATCTCCTTGTCCTCGGTACAAATTCCACGCTCGATGATAGATTCCATCTTTATACCCAGCTTAAAGTGGGGTGGGAGTGCAAAATTTTGAAAAACAAAACAGTGGAATCTGTTGGACCGGTCATCGCTCAGATGTCATGGAAAATTTGAAAGCGCATGGAGCGTGAGTGCCCGAATAACAAGTCCACTGTTGTCAGCATTATTTTTGATCGTACCAAGTTTTAATGCATAATTCATAAAATTACAGAAAATATTACAAGGCATTCGCGTAGGTGCTTAAAACACTTTTTGATACGGTGTAAGTGTAAAGATGAAACGAATCTTTGTGCAAACATAAGTCGAAATTTGTGTAATAACTTTTTTCCAAACGAGACTTATCTGTGCCCTCCGGGAATCAAGTTTGAAAATACGCCAAGAATTTGCGCGCCTGACTAATAACAGAAGTGAAATACATTTTTTCCCTAGAATTTGTCGATTTTTAAATTTACAAAACCGGTTTTATATACTAAAATTAATATGCAGAAGTAAATTAATTATTTAATTAAAAATCTTAACATTTTGACTTGAAATCGCCTCGGACGCAAGCATATCGTAGTAGGTAACAGTTTACCGTACAACTAAGCTTGACGAGTTCATATTTTCTGAAGATCTTGCGCCACCAATTTGGGGACACCCTGTATAATTCAACATGGATGCCACCTCTACCTGAAATTTAAAAGAAATCTGGAAATGCATAGGCGTAGCTCGGACAAGAATCCACCATTCATTATGCAATTTCTCAAGGCGTACAATTACTATAATGAATTTAGTTGGTTGTATTTAGTTGTACGTAGATACCGAAGCGACGCGCGAGCGCAAACTATTCAAGGGATTTGAAAAGTAAGCGTAATGGAGGATAAGTGGGGCTCGGGTGTATAATGTATATCGATTCGATGGAAAAACGAAGGAAACAGCGTGGCTGGTGTGACGTTAACCAGGCAGGTCTGGTTGAAAGTCTAGGAGACGGGCATCGAGCCTTTAAAGTCGAACCAGTATCCGAAGGAGACACGTCGTCTTGTTGCGCAAACACTCTACTTTCACTGGCAGCACGCACACGCGAAACTCTGGCTCGTGCGCATGCGATCCTGCCCTTGCACACCTCGAGTACCCGTGCACGCGTAGAAAACACTTAAGCGAACGCTGCATAGGTCAGCGTGATAAAAAGAACCCGGTCAAATATCTCCTTACTCCCACGTAACACTACTAGATAGTAAATACTAATTCGTAGAAATAACCCACCTGTATCATCTAATTTATTTGGAATAACTCAGAAAATGGAATAAACAATTGAAAAATATTCAAGTTTCGTATACTAGCGTTGATATGGAGTTTGGTAAAAGAAAATTAAATTAACGGAGTCTCCTATATTGTTACAGTGGTGGTATAAAGTATCCTCAAAGCCATTTCTTTACCTGTCTGCATAACTAACTTAATACATATCAGGCTTTAAGGATAATGTTGGTACTACTGGTCTAATCTATAGAGTAAATCCGGGAGACACGATCGACCTAATATAAAATGCTTATTAAAACTAATATAGAAATTACTTATTTTAACAGAACAAACCTATATAGTAAATATAACCTATATACTATAAACTTAGAAGTATATTTTAAATACGATTCTGTACACCGCTGTTTGACAAAAGAGGTTCGAAATGAAGCTATTCCTTCATTTGTTTGGCTTCTAGAGAAATAATTGGTCTGCACTTTAAAGCTTTTACGTGTGGAGTCTGAGACATAGCGAGTCGACCAACTCTCCGGCCCGACAGCGTCTCCCGGATTTACTCTAGGTATAGTAACCTCAAAATGGGATTAATTTTAAGATATAATTCTTTCTAATGAAACCATCTTAATTTTCCTTACCATTCACAGTTTAAACTTTCTTTCGACTGCTGTTGTCCCTATATATATAAGTAATAAGTATTCTGCAATCATATGAAAATGGTAAACTTGCCTGTATTTTATATAGCAACCACTTTCACTCACAATCAGCTCTCTCTGATTCTGACGCAGAAGAAAATTGAATACAGATACCTATCCATCATCGTCGAACGAAATTACAAACCTGGGGGAATAGAAGATAATCCATGTTGGGTAATTTTGTAGCTGAACGCAGTCGTTTAGCTGTACGAAGGACTACGAAACGCGAAGGCTGGCCACGCGGCGCACGAAAGCACAACTGTTGCTGTTGATCGCGAGTTTCGTTGTCTATATGCGTTTAACGTGCTTAACGCGCCGTTGCGAACGTTGCTTACGCACGCGAAGCAAAGCCATGACCGACAAATGCGTGCAAAAGCTCTTGGAATGATCGCGCTACCGTTACGGAGAGGGCCAAGTGCTGCGAGTGGATCGGTGATATTTGAGAAATCGATGGTTTTGCTCGTTTTCTAACCGTGGCCCGTTACTAGAACACTGAAACAGTAATTCTGCGAAGTGGAACCGTAGGTGGGATACAGTAATGGTCGAAAGAAAGTTTGAACTACGAACAGTGGGAAAAATAAAATAGTTACCATTGGGAAGAATCATAACCTAAAATTTGTATTCCACAGATCGAGGGGTTGCTACGATTGGCCAGGGATGCCAACGTAATACTTCAAGTCTTGTGTTAAGTTAGTTACACGCGTGGACATGAAAGGATATGAATTTTAAACTTTCTTTTAACCACTACTGTAGGTGGATATGCTGTAGTCTAGTTTTGTGGGCAACGATAACGCGATGGATGGTCAGAAAAAAAATGGAACTCGTTATCTTAACGATGGAAAGATGACTGTTCTTTGTGCAAATTGGCACGCTATCGGTAGATAGTGGGACTATAAATTATTTTCGAAAATATGGATAGTCCTTGTAGTGGTTTATCGTATTCTTGATCATTCGAGTGATCGTCAATTTACTAAGATCTAAGGTATTGCACATTTAAAGGTGATTTAGAAGATGACTAGTTGATTCGCTTTACGTGACGCAATTGAAGAGTTGCGTAAAATGTGAAAGATCATGGGCGCAGGATTTTAAATGACAGTTCCACTTTTTGTTATACAATTTCCTCCGTCCGTTCCTAGACAAATTTAATTAAACTGATTTTTCGTAAGTGTATACTTTAAGGAAAAGTATGAATCAGCAGAACTTTTCTGTGTCTTTGTATCTAAAATTCCAAAACATCTGAGAACACATAGGCGTAGGAATTTGAATAAAATTCCACCGTTTATCGGCGAATGTTGTTCTGCATTGTCTCGCTCCGCGAACTATAATTCAATAGTGAATCTTTTCAATACAATGGTATTTGAGACTGCGGGGAATCTGAGAACGCATAAGCGTAGGAGCGTGAACAAGATTTCCCTGTTAATCGTTGGGCATTGTTCTCTATTGCGCCCATTAAAACAGTATAATTCGTTAGTGAATCTCCTGTACCGAATATTGCTAAAAATGAAGTAAAACCGAAGAATGCATAGGCGTAAGCACGGTAACTTCAAGTGGCTCCAATGAATCCGCTACATATTTGTCATTCAATATTGCTCAATCGTACTCCTTCGATCATTATAATTCCACAGCGGATGTGTACTATGCAATACTATCTAAGACGCATAGGCGTAGACGCTGCGCTTTGGCAGAGCTAGAACAACATTTCACTGTTTCACCGATCAATATTGTTCCCTATCACGCTACCTCAGCTATTATAAACTTGACAGTGAATGTCTTCCGCGTCCTATTACCTAGAATCACGTAAAATCTAAGACCACATAGGCGTACACACTGCGGTTCGACGGTACTGCACCGACGATCTCACTGCGCGTATACCGTTCGACGTTACTCCTACAGTATCTCCCCGAGAAATGAATTTTTCTTGCCGAAGATTTCTAAAAATGGCGCGAAACTTGAAGAAGCATAGGCGTAGAGGCGTCGGTGTGGTCGAAAATCTCAAACAATCCCACTAAGTACATTCCGCGCTGTTTCTCCGAACGATACGATTCATCCGACCAATCCCTTCGTAGGTACTATCCACGAAAGGAATAATCGCGAAATGCAGAATACCCCCAACTGTTGTCCAAAGTTCAGGAGAAGTTGCAAAGGTGACGTCGAGGCCTATGGTTCCGCGACGAAGCGCCGAACGAAACGCAGCCTACGTTTCCATCTCTAGCTGCAGCTAGAATTGAGCAAGCGACCGTGCCTTGTACCAATGACGTCACCTCTCCGGCGCAGATCCAAGATGGCGCGTGTTCGCCAGGCAAAATCGGCTAGCGGCCGCGGGCAGGACCGGTTTGCCGTGCAGCAAGGCCGAGGGGAGGGGCGTGCGGGGGTCGTTTATCCGCGCGGTTTCAGTCGTTTTGCGGCCGAAATGTAGAAGCCGCGAAACTCTCCCTCTCCCTGGGGGACCTCCCTGCAGGCCGTGTTCCCGTATAATAGCCAGACACACGGGAAGGGATTATGCCTCGGCTCGGCTGGCCAAGTAACCAAGCTCAGTGGCGTAGCCACCCGTCCAACCTCCACCGCCGGCCCTCCTCCTCCTTTTCGCGTGGTTCCTTCGCCGAGTGAAAGTAATTAACACTTGCACGCGATCGCTGCCTCCGATCGTCGCAGCAAGGACAGCATCCGCGACAGGGCATGCCCGTTTTACTGGTCTATCCGGGGTACGCGCGGGTTCGACGGTCCTTCGGGAGGTCGAACACAATCGACCAAAAAGATATACGAAGCACCGCGGTGCAACGGAGGAGAGAAAGAAGGAGGTGGGCGAAGCAACGTTGGCTCGCGCCTAGAGATGATTCAGTTGTCACTGGAATTCAATGGCAAACCTTTCAGCGGCGTCCGCCTAATGTTTATTCAAATCGAGTGGGTGTTCCCCGCGATGTCGTCATCCGTGATGTCTTTTTTTTTTTTTTTGCATCGACGGTGTAGAACCGATACGTCTACGACCTCCGCTCCCTCCGAATCTATCCTACATTGTTCCAGGTCCTGAAACTCCTGCCTCGTCCCCACCTTTCTTTGGACCCGCGGCAAGGCGGTCGGAAACCGCGCCGACACGAACGTCGCCTGTCAACCGAGCGAGGAGTTTTGGGGGCGGCCGGAACAAATATGACTGGAGGCGCACGGGGAAAAGTTGGCGATTTAACAGGTGGTTCTTCCTACCTTGTCCAGTCCACGGCCTGGGGTCTCGGGGCACTACGAGGGTCCCAGGAGCCCGACGGTTACGCTCCTGATGCTCGGAACTTCGCGCGGCAAGGTAAATATCGTTCGACGCGATCGCGCGGCCGCGACTGAACTCACTTTCCAGAGGCGGCGTTTTACCTGCGACAGGAGAGACCTCTTAACAGTTGGAGGAGCGGTTCGGTTCCCTCTCTTTTGCTTGTTTCGCCTGTGTACGCGGCCGCTCGCCGGTTCTGCACGGCTGTACACACACTTCCAGCCCACAGCCACCCACCTATTTACGCCTGCGAGAGTGCGTGGCCTTATGTCGCGCCGCGGGACCTCGGGAGTATGCTGCTGCCGCGGCTCTTGGCTGCTTTTCGCAGACGTTCGGAAGGAATCGCTGGGGATGTCTACCAGGAAGCTGGACTGGGCTCTGATTTCAACTCTGCGGGTTCGTTGACACGATGATGAACGAGAAGGGGTGGGGGGACATGCGCCCTTTTTAGTACTACAAAATGGTCCTTTAGGGTGTGCGAGTATCTGATGAGAGTCGGATTGCTGTTGTAGGAGTTTTGTTGTGGTGTTTAGGTGTAGGCTAGGTCCGAGGATTTGGGATCATTCTTAGTTAGTTTTGGGGGTAGGTGCGGTTTGAGTGTCGATTATGTTGAACAGAAATTAAACGAGGATAAGTTTAAACACTTATGTCGTCAAATATTGAGAATGATTTTTCAAGTTGTTTATTTAGAGGGATACTGTGCTTGCGAGCATAAGGTGACTCAGACCAAGTGCTGATTTAATCGAGGCGTGAATACCTGCACAGGATACTGTTTTGTAGTAGACGGTACTACCAAGAGGGTAAAGAATAAGTAGGAAATTATATTGTTCGTGGGAGACTTCATTTTTGAAAAAAATTAAATACTGAAATTAAAAGTAAATATGTTAAATTGTACTTGTAAATCTACGTATGTGAATTTTTTTACACCAAAAGAAGTCTTCATATGGGCCATAACGTCACGTAACTCATACTTACATAATTTCTTCTTCTCAGAGACCATTCGCTCGTTTTCACTGGTCATATTTGAGAAAATACAGCATCATGCATTATGCAACATTAAATATACCAATCAAAGACTAGAATTTGGTTAAAATCTTGTTCTTTTTTTGATAAAAATTTATTCTTTAGACGAATGGAACAGGCCCCAAGCGAAACTGAGTTTCATTATTTTAAAAATAACAAACCATTTTCAGAACTCTGGTTATTCCGAGGACTAACATTATAAATTCTCCTTTACCTGGAATATTCTCCTGACAGAATCTATGCAGGCTTCCATGCGCAAACTCTCGACATCTTAAACCACGAAATCACTTATTATTCAATGAGACGAACGAATACTTCACCTTTCTATCTCTATCGCCTTCTAAAATCAAGTCTCAGTCTTGTTCACAGGCTTGGCACTCTGTGATCCGGCTTTGCGTCCGCAAATGGCGAGCAGGAGACCTTGGGACACCCACGCCCAAAGTTTTCTTCCCTTTTCCTCTCGAGCAACAACACTTTCTCTCTTCGTTTCGCAGAAAATATAAATTCTTCGTTTCCAATCGCTTCAGCCCCATATCTTCAATGTTTTCGCGTGTCCCCAATTTTCCTGCTCGGCCCACGTTAATTCCCGCAGCCCACCAGCGCTCTTGAATCCAGTTGAAAAGAAAGTACGCCCGGCGGATGGCGTAACGACGGTAACAAGAGAACTTCGGTAGCCCGAAAATTCCGATCTTTTTTAAACTTTACACCCATCACATAAATCGACGTTCTACTCGCGAGCGAACGCAAGGAAATTTGTTAAATCTTTCTAAGTATGGGGGGCGGAAAGCAGGAAGAAGGAAGATCTACCGAGCTGGTACATAGTTACCATTAGAGTATCCCAATGCCAAAATGGTATTAAATAGGACGTAATTGACGGAGAACGAGTGGCTGGACTGTCGGTGTAGTGGACAGTGAAAGGACATACAAAGGATCCTTTAAATGCCAGAGCGAACGCAAGAAGGAACGCGTTCACCTCCGCCTCCTTTTCAGACTCGCAGTTTTACGAGCCTTTGAGGGACCGGTTGGTCCTCCTGCTCGTACTTCCGAATATGGAACCCAAACACGGGGGCACGTTGCACAAGCACACTGACGCAGAAATACACGCGTACATGCGAACACAACGGTGCATCTCGATATTCTTTCCTCGATTTTGCCACGTTCACGGGTCCAGTTGCGTCATGATTGTTGCAGGGATCTACTTAATATACAGTAGCGGTCAAAAGAAAGTTTAAACTGTGAAGGCTAAGAATGATAAGATAGCAAAAATTAAAAAGAATTGCGTGTGAAAATTCATATTCCATAGATTGGTGGGTTGCCAGAATAGGGCTGCAGTATCAACTACTTAGGATGGCTCGTATTTTCGATTTTTGAATTTTCCTCTGGGCACCCTCAAGAATAGTTCCAAATAATTAAAAAAAATCTGTGACATATTTAAAAAAAACTTTACACATATTTTTTTAAAATTCTTTGGAACTATTCTGCGGGGTGCCCCGAAGAAAATCTTGGGAAAAAAAATTTCCAACACTAAATAAGTGTGGATATGAGTTTTAAATTCTCTTTCGATCGCTGCGGCACCCAAAATGTCCGTCTGCTCGTCCATACGATAAACTATATTTATTAAATTACCGTTTTAAATAAAAATACAGTTCTGCATGTCGAAAGTGTCGGTTAAAAGTGAAACCCGCGAGGTTCGTTAACCGTACAGCACAGTCTTTGTGAAAGAAAATCGGCTGTTTGTTGTCGCTGCGACTGCGTACACGCGGCTAAAGTGTTCTACAATAAAATGGCGGAGCACGATTACGAAATGGCCGGCGTGCCGCGCGTTGCTGAGAAGATGGCAAGCGGAAGGAACGCGGGTGGGATTTGGTTATATCTTCATAGGCCCAGCTTAGAGCACACGTATTGTCGAAATCGAACCGGAAACCCCCCCGTGCCACACCGTCCCGCTGGACATCTTTTCAGCAACGAGCGGTACGAGATACTACCCGCACATCTTGAAATGGAATCGCGCGGGGGCGATACTATCGGCCCGGGAAGCATGATGTAAGATGAAAAATCTTTCGATATTTTGTCAGGCACAGGGACTCCGACGCTCCGAGAATCGAAGACAGAGAAAGGAGAAGAATAAATGCGCGATAAACATCGGTCGTTTGTCTTTTACCACGAATCAACGGTTAACAACGATGAACACAGGTCGACGTGAACCCGCGAGAAAAAAGAATGTCGCCGTGATTTCTCGGGGATTAACGAAGACAGAAAGGAAAAACACACGCTTCGAGTAATGAATAAAACAGTTCTATGACTCGTCCATTGGAACTTCGTCTTTGGCGTCTGCATCCCCAATCATTTTTGGGCGTGAAAAGTGTCCTCCTCGCCTCGGGAATCTTGTCAAATTTTGGGGCTCTCCGAGGCAATCTGTAAACATAATTAGGTATGTGGATAGTTTTGTTGAACCTTAGAGTTACTCAAGTATTTGAAGAGTGAGCTTCCAGAGGTGAAATCAACTTACGTAAATACAATAGAACACAAATGAAAAAGTGACAGAGAAGTAAACGTTTGATCCTTTTATCGTGGAGCCCAGAAGCTTGCAAAATTTAAAAGAAATTTAAATCTTCTAAAGTTGGCAGAGTCCTTTCGATTAATTCTTTCCCAATCTTTCCAACCTTCTTCTAACTTTTTCTACAACTCCCTGTTTGATTTACTGTATTATATATACCTCTACTGTACTCAACCTTGGGTACTACCTTCACCCTTTTAACAAAATCGGAAACTGCGAATTGGACGATCTTGTGAAACGAAAATTGCTTCTGGTGTCCATTAACGGACCAGGCTGCACGTTACGCGGAAACACTTTTGCAAGGAGGAACGCGCGTGATACCGATTGCTCCCCGCCTGTGTCAACAAATACCGCGGTTCTTTCCTTTTACAACGTGATATTTCGCACGCGTCGCTCTCGAAGATAATGACTGTTATTTCGAACTGAAATCCAACGGAAGTAACTCTCCTCTCTCTCTCTTTTGCCCCTCTGGAACCGGCTGAAAATAGGACGCCGCGTTAATGTCAAAAGCTTGTTGCCAGGAAATTTATGCCCTGCCGGCCATCGACGTCCGCCAATCGAATTGAACACTGCGCGTACACCTAACTACAAGTGGCGGGCGATTGCGTATTAGGAAGTTTTATGTAACTTTCGCCCCGATATATGAATATCGAATTAATATCGTACATGATGGATGGGGAGAATAGGCTTTAAATAAACCCCCAAGTGTCCGGCTCTGTTCCTCGAGAGCCGGCGAGCTTCTAGAGCGATTCTTATGGTCAATGAAGGGGTATGCGAAATGTAGCGTTCTGGGTTCTGGGTGGTTACTTCCTCGGTGGTAAGTCGATACACCTGGAGGTATAATATCTTGCACAGATAGAATGTTGTAACAGCAGCAGGTAGACAAAATATGGATGGGTCCCTCTTGTGCATTTTTTTTTTTACGTGGGGACTTCAACACTTCAAATATCACATAATTTTCAGAAATGACCCTTCCAGTCGGTCAGGCCTTTCCAAGAACGTTTCTGCCAAGAAAGTTTTGCTTAAGGGGGAATTCTATCTTTGGGACCAAAAAGTATTTGTGAATTTTTTGTATAAAAACTGTTCTGCAAATTAATTTGAAATTTGGCAGGTTGTTTTATAGTATCTCGAACTATTGTTCTGAATTTTTTTGTGACGGTAAACGTAAAAGCTTGGGAGTTACAGAGTGACGACTGAGAGCGTTGAAAAAAGCTTGGCATTGATCGAAAGTACCCTAAGGATTATCTGAAACCCAAAAATGAAAATAAATTTTTAATCTACGCGAATGTGGCTATCTATGGTGGTAGATGCATTAAGGAAAATAAAGGAATGTTAAAATCGCATCTCCTGAAAAAGATGAATCGAAATCCCCTACATATCTTCCCTTGTCAGGTGACTAACGACACATTTGGTGGTTTGTTCCCTCAGGTATTTCACTTTACACGCCTCAGCGGGTCCCACGTTTGTCAGCGCATTTAAATAATTGTAAGCAAGGCACAAGGCATTGGGGGTGGTTTCCATCATTTACTACAGAGCTTTAGCAGACCCAAAACGCTTATCCAACTTGATGTGACCAAGATGTTGAAGTACTATACTTGAGTCAAAGTATTTATAGGTCCTCCTGGGTTACTTCCTCAACTGTTAATCGCGCTAGGAGCGATTCCCTCTTTTACAGTGTCGTTAACTGCCACGGTTCCTCTCGAATATATAGGCAAGCTTGTTTGGGTTTCCATAGGAGCATCTGCAGCGAAAGGAACCTTCGCCTGTTCGTGCCTCAAATCCAACGTAGTTCCCTTCTTTTTCCACTCCTATATTCATTTCTTCACTCTTCTCCCCATAGATATTCACCTCCACGACCTGATATTTCTTTTTTCTTCCCCTTAGTATTTACGATTTCTATCTTTAACGCTTGCCTAGCGGATGCAGGGTCCATTTATCCATAACCGAAGCTCCTTACTTATTAGTTATTATTTGTAACACTGCGTCAAGAAAATAAGAATTTTGGATAACAAGCGGATAAGAAATCTAATTTTATTCTGAGAATCCTACGAGTGAAATCATAAATATTATAGATCATAATGGACATCGTATGCCAACCAGGTACATCGATACTCAAAATTAGGCTTACGCGCTGATTTAATTACACATTGTAAACATAAAGGAATTGGTAATTCCGGAAATTAAATGAAGTAATGGCTTTAAAGTGATTCTACATGCATGCGTACCTATCTGCTGGTGATTCTGAAAGTATAACTATGTCAAAAATCGAGAAAAATTGAATTTATTGCTTATTTCGTACTGCATTCATTCAAATAAACAGTAAATTCACTATTTTCGATTTTTCACCTACGCCACATTCATAATCACCGGCACATATATATATATATACCTACAGGAAAATATAATGACAAAAATAATTTTCCTCATCTAAAATCGCATTTTAAACCACAATAAAATACTTTTTCATAAACAAAAATGTAATTTTCTAATTACAAATCTTAATATGAATCTCTTTTCATGCCCCCCCTCCCAAAAAAAAATCTACCAAAACCAGACTTTTCGGCCATCCGAACCATAATCTTTGTTCACTGGCCAGCAGATGGCAACCGTGGCTCAGTTTCAGTGGCGACGAGTCAGGTAAGAGATTTAAGCTCCGGCCACACGTGTCACTCACTTACGCGGAACTGATAAGTGTGCCCAGACCTTTACTCACTTCGATCAGGCTTCCTGAAGCTCCCCCTTGATCCCAGGCACGCTGTGATGGTGTCTGGAGGCGAGCTTGTTCGCTAGCTCGTGCATCACGTCCCTGTATATCACCGTGTCCAAATTCTCCCCTAACATGTACAGGAGAAACCAGTCGCCGACTTTGCTTCGCCGAACGATCGTCTCCACGGCCTCCCTTCGAACCAGACGAAACCGTAGCCGAAGAAGATATACCCTGGTTCGCGGCGAGAATATGATTATGATCTGCAAGTAACGGGACAGAGTGAAAATACCATCGGAGAAGAGTATTTTTAGCAACCCCCTGGTAAATTGCCCTGTACGAGGGTGGTATAGCTACGCAAAGATGCGGTATCTGCAACCTTCTCTCCGACGGATGCTGGGTCCATTCTGACACATTTCGAAACTGTTAAAGGCACCAATAGTTGAGCATATATCACTAGTTGATATTCTTTAAAAAAAAAACATGAAAAATAAGGTTTTAAGAAGTGAGGATCTTTTGAACGAAGTGCAGTTCTCTAACTGTAAAAAATAAAGTTTTTAGAAGTGATGATCTTTTGAACAAAAGTGCAGTTAGAGAGTTCTTCTTATTTTTCATGTTTTTCTGAAAAGTGTCAACTACTGATACATGGTCAACTACTGGTGACTTTATCTTACTCATTGCCTGCTTATTATTGCTTTATGAAGATAAGAATTTTAGACTGTAGTAAGATCGAAAATTTAATATACCTACATATTAGTGCGGAAGTTCCTTAGCTCACTGTTAGGTGATGTTAGGTGTACGGAAATGCCTCTTTTTATTAGATTGGAAGAAAAGTTTGTATCGTCTTTTAAATGAAATTCGAAGCAATGTTTAGATATTTGTATGTACACAGATTTATTCAACCACATACCACCTTTCAGAACACGTACGTTATGTAATTTGTTTCAGAGTCAATATGAACTTTTGTTCCAACAAGTAGTTGCGTTTTTACTAGAAACGTGGCAAAGGGTCATAGATATCCAAGGAAAATACTTTGATTATACGTATATTTTTACATTTGATAAAGACTTTTGACTTGTTACTTTTAACAAAGACCTAAAAGAAGCTTATTTGGAAACTTACATTACTCTTATTATGAACTAATTTGTATTATGGCTCAAAATGGACCCCGGAGCAGCGGTGGACTGTTAAATTATCTGTCGTCCAAGGGTTAAGAACTGAAACTATATTAAAAAGCGACCGCAGTAAATGATATAAAATTTCTTTCCTTGAAAAAGATCTAAACACAGACCGAAACGTCGGAAATTAAATCCTTTAAATATTGCAAATAGCTTTTAGCAGTTAAACTGACCGAACTAGTGCGCCGAAACCACTAATTGTTTATTGTTTATATTAAAAAGTACCTCGATAACGACAATAAAGCTGTGTAGATCTAAACAATACCTTATATATTCTTTTAAAACGTGACACTGCTTATGGAATCCGCCAGAACTCGACAAACTCTTTAGGACTGTCTGTTTTCTTTAGGAACTTTTTAAATAAAAAGTAAAAAAGCTGGCAGTAACTACCCCCAGGAACTCCATCCCCACAAACATAAGATATAGTCAACATTTACATTCGCCTCTCAGGCATTCCAACAGGTGCATACACCAACCAAAGTTTTTCTTTGAATAATTCGATCACATTTGTTATTAAAAAACTGCTGAAGAATCTAGAACCTAGGTGGGCTAGGTGGGCTCTGTTCGACCTCTATTTGATCGTGGAGATGGAAACGATTCATTCTGCTCGATAAAAGGCTCGCTTACCCTGTATACCACCGTAATTAAACTGAGCACGCCGAGGAAGAGGAACCAGAACCAGAGGAAGACGTATATCTTCTCGTTGACGACGTTTAAGGGCAGTATGCAGACGGCGTCGTGTCTCTCCACCTCGCCGCTGACGCCGTATTTGTAGAAGGTGCACTTGGTCATCCGCGGGAACACGTAAATCATCGGATCGACACGGTCCTCCTGATCCGATTCGAGGAACCTGAGCACGTCGATACCAAACGTCAGAAAGGCACCGTCGAAGAAGCGGTTCATCAGAAACATCTGACCTGCGCACAATTCAAGTCCCTCCTTGTAATCGTCCACTTATATCCAGGCAAGAGAAAAGCAGTGATCTTTCTATTGTTCCAATCGAAACCGTGGCTTCCGCTTGAAAATGTTCATCAACATTTATGTCGCGTTGCAACTTTCAAAAGACAGTAGCAATGCAACTACAATTTCTTTTAATCTCTCAAGGAAAAATCTGACGAAATTGTTTTTTTTTTTTTTTTTTTGGTCAAATTGCAGTTGCGATTTGGCACGGGAATTCATTTTATTCGAAGGTTTATACTAGGGATGGGTTCGAACTTATTCTTTAAAATCTCGAAACTCGAATCCGCGTCTTTCTAAAGTGTCGAAACTTTCGAAACTTTCGATAACTTAAAACACTGGAAACTTGAACGGCCGATTCGGTTTTGTAAGTGGAATATCTTACTTTAAGAACTGAAGTCAA
This sequence comes from Andrena flavipes, assembly GCA_963971345.1. Classification (NCBI taxonomy): domain Eukaryota; kingdom Metazoa; phylum Arthropoda; class Insecta; order Hymenoptera; family Andrenidae; genus Andrena; species Andrena flavipes. Next base: position 3,551,492 of record OZ020480.1, read on the forward strand.
TAGAATTTTATGCAAAAATTCTGTTGACCACAGTTAAATAAAATATCAACAGAAATGTAACAATACCTATAGAAATTCTCGAGGCGAACGATTCGTTATTCATTGATTTTATACATTTTCTTATCTGGCTTTCGAATCACGTAGAAAGTGCAAAAGTTTCTTAAAATGTGACACTGCGGTATCGAGTCCCGAAGCTTCGAGAAACCCCACATAAAGATAAGAAAGTACAAAATATAAAATCAAATACTGATTACAATATTGCATCAATGAAAAACGCATTGAAAATTTCAATATTTTTTAACCATACAATTTTAAGAAAAATGTACATTTGTGTTATATTTATATTCATAATATATAATTTACAATGTACATATAAATATATAAATTCTTACAGACAGAAGTACAAGATTACAACCAAAATACACTAATATGTTGCCCGCGATAAGTTCAAATAAAAATCTATAGACTCTAAATAACATTATTATACAATTAATGCGTTGCATTTTACCTCCGCCGCTTCTATTCACCTTAATGATTTCTTAACGATACTATCGATAACTTTATCGATAGTCACGCCTCTACTGTAAACTAAAATATTCTACCGTTCGGAAAACAAATGAAACGTGCTACTTTCCATAAAATTAAAATTTTTTTTATACATCATTTTATAAGATTTGTTATTTTACGTAAAACAGCTTAGGGCGACAGTAAGTGGGTAGGTGGCAGTAATTGTGTCCTTTACCCTAATCTAAGGCAATAAGAGCAAGTCGAAGACTTCTTGTCTCGAAACAAGGTGACAATTCGGTACCGAATCATCTTCTTCCGAGACAAATCCCTAGGCATTATGCCTCCCGTCCTGAACTACCCTGTAAACGTACGAACACACCGTTTATATCCGACTTGCAGAGACCACAGAGGTCGAAAGGTTGTCAGTGGCGCGATACGAAAGAAAATAGACGATTAAAACGGAGTGACAGGCTGTCTGATAGATTGGCTGCGTTCGGATGCAGCAGGTGGCCAGCTGTATCGTTGCCAAATTTTATCGTGAATCGTTCATTCACCTATCCCCCCCTTTAGCATACCATCTCGGCTATCCGTGAAGTTTACGAGCGCATTGAAGGCTCCGCTCGATGGAAAAACCGCAGAAACGGAACGCTGACCGATGGAAAATGGAACAAAGGGGCAGAGGATCGCGGCTCGGGCGATGATTCCTGTACAAAATATGCAATAACAAAAGCAAACGCGGCCTTAATATCCGCCGGTCGGGAGGAAGATATATGGATGCGTTAAAAGTAACAAAACAAATATCGAAAGGGGATAAACGTATCAGCGCGCGAACGTTTGAAGGAAATGGTTAAAGGAACCGCGTATGGGGGAATTCGACGGTCGAACGGAAATATACAATACAGGAGAAGTAGAATCTCCGAGTATTTGCTATCCGACGGTTCTACTATCCGAATGTTGTCTCGTTAGGACGTTGTATTATTCAAATATTCTCTCATTCGAACGATCTGCTATCCGAATGCTCCCTCATTCGAACTTATTTTCTGGCATGGTTAGACATGTAGTACTAAGTACCTATGCCTTTTATTATCGAAACCGATGCGAGCATATTAGTTCTACCCTTTGATAGCGATCAAAATGGACACTAAACTGCCGCAAAAAATATTTCAAGAATATACAATCTTGAAATATCTATGATAGTACTTTCATAATACTTTTAATTTCTGTGTACCGTTATTTGTATCATTCTTTCTGGAAGATAGAATAACCATGAGGAAAATTAAGTGTTCCACGATCCGAAAATTTCCTCACCCCAACGCGCATGTCTCCTTATTAATTCGGATAGTGGAAGTTCCACTGTATTCGAGATTTCAGTTGTGTAGGAATAACATGGCGCACGTGCAAAAGTTCGGCATAGTGGTAGTATTATCCTAAAAATACCGAGGAAGGAGAATGGTCTTTTTAATCGTGCCTTATTCTCTTTCTTCTTCTTTTTTTCTTCGATTCGTTCGGAGTTTGGGAATGCTGCTATTTTAAAAACCAGTCAAAGAAGGCAACGACAGGGGTGTACTCTATCAAAGAGACGCTGGAGATCAAAGAGAGTGGCGCGGCTCGTGTTCTCGGAAGATTTCTTGAGGGTGGAAGCAGATGGAAGAAAGATCCGCGAATAGATTTAAAAAAGCTTACCAAAAAGCGATTTTTAACTTGTGACGAAGCTCGGAGGCTGAGTTTACGTCGAATATGGACGTGTTGGTGAAAAGTGCTGTAAGATATAAGCCTCGCAGAGACCAAACGGATCAACTTCACTTTCTGGAAACATCTAAAATTTGGTACTCGAGGATATTGCAGAAGATTATCAATTTTTTATACTTTTTGTATCGGGGAGTTAATCAGTTTGACTTCTGAGTGGTTCATATAGCAGAAAAGGCGAAAAGCATAGTGCAAGCTATGGAAAAATTGAAAAATTACAAAATTTAAGAAGTTCATATTTTCGTTTTTCCATCTACATATGTATATCGTTGAAAATTTATTAAAATTTGATTTTTCGAATTATCAATTATCCTATTTCCAGATATACCCACATATCTTTATAAACAAAACGTAACTTTTACTTACTATAGTGTTAGTATTGGTTTATTCCTGGGAATTTTATAATTCTAATTGACACCTACCCTATGTATACTGTCCACTAACAAACCCAGGACGAAACGCATTCCTCCCTTTTCCTCTATCCTCCTATCTTTACATTCCCCAACACTTCTACGGTTCCAGAGATACCTACCGAAGGTGGTAGCTCTTATTGATCCACCCTTAGGTATATCAGAATCGGTTGTTCGCGCGAGAACTTGCGAGAGAGCACGATCGGCTGAAATGCCTTCTCGTGGCGAGTGTAGAAAATCGCCACATGATTTTTAAACTTTCTTCCGACCACCGCTGTATGCGACCCCTAGCCACTAACCGAGGCCCTTCTTCTAGAATTCATAACTCGCGCCCAGATCCTCATACTGGTATTTAACCCAGCCGTAAATCCTTCGAAAACTAAACAGCATCGAACCTTCGAAACATCTTGGAGCACACATATTTAGTCGCTAACAGAGCACGTATCCACACGGTAGGGAGTTCGGACGATACAATATGTTCCCGTCTAACAGAAAAGGAGGTAAGATATTGCCACTCACCGATCACGTTCACCAAGGCCAGAACCTCGCACAGGTAGTACCTGTACGCCCACCAATTGTGATAGCGTAGATTCTCCCAGAGATAGTCGAGCAGCATCTTCTTCTTCTGCTTCTTCTCGACCTCGGAACAGAGGCCTATGTCGAGGTCCATCATCAGCGCGTGAATCTTGCCACCCTCCCAGCCTTTCCACAGCCATCTCGGCGTGTAGAAGAGGATCGCCTGCGAGCAAGAAACCGAAAACGAACGATGAGGCACGTGCCGCCGCGCAACACTGTCCAGTCACTTAGTCGATTAGGACAATAATTTATTCTATTTCTAATTGTCTCGTGCTGGGCCGAAAGTGTTTCCTGTTGGAATATTGTTTTAGCATTCTTTCGGGGGCCCAACAGCGTCTGACTAATTTCAATTATCGTTCGCTAGGTCCGAAGGTAGAGGGGTGATATAGCCGGAGGTATGTGTTATGGTTAAAGGGTGTATTTGCTCGGGAGTGTTGAAAGATGGGCAGGTTTATGAGATTTTTCTTTCCAGAATAGACGTTCTACCTGGTTCTGGTTTTGTACATTTATTTACATTCGAGGGCGACAAATATTTACTTTGCTAGAGGGAATCTATAAATATTTACTGTGCTATCTGAAATAAAAAACTATTTTTATTCTATTCGGAAAACTTGCCTTTGTCGTCTCTATCTCGGATATTTATTAGTATCGGAGAGAAAATAAATGACCACCCGTTGAAGGAGAAAGTTTTATTTACACAAATTTTTCACTTTTATCTGTTATGAAACATGGAAATATTGCTGATACTATCGTAATTGTGGTAGGGATGATAAAGGCAAGTTTACTCGATAGAATGAAAGTATTTTTTTTATTTCAGTACGTACGCGAATATATCTGACATAGTAAATCTTTGTCGCTCTCTAATTTAACGGCGTGACGTGAAAGTATCAGTGAAATATTAGCTAACAAATGTACAAAATCAGAACTATGTAGGACGTTTATTTTGGAAGCAAAAAATTCATAAAAACTGCCCATTTTTCAGAGACTTTCACGCCAACACACCCTTAATCCATCGTTGACACTCTGGGTGTGAGCCACCCATAAGATGATTTTGACGCTCTGTACCTTTTTCAATACGTAGATTCTACGTAGAATATCAAGGATATTCGTGGAATATTTCTATTTTTTCACTTACCGAGATACCCTACCTTGTATATGCAAAATAAACACCTTTTATCCAAATCCGACTTACAAACTATTTTTCTTCTGAAAATATTATATCTGAACAACAACTCTGTAGATTTTTAGCTTTTAATATTGAAATTTGTAAAAGTTATAATTTTTTGAAGATTTCCTTCGTTTTTTCTCGACATATGGCAATCTAGATTTTTTCTACATTAACTGTTGCAAAATTTCAATCAAAAAACTATTGGAATACATTCTAGAGACCTTGAAAGTGATCCATGATATTTTTCATAACGATTGGATTCTTCGGATGAGAATGGCAGTCGAATTTCGAAAAATCCATATTTTTCAAGTTACCCCTACTAGCAACCCTTAAAATTAAGGTTTCGTATCTTGAAAATGTATGCTGAAATACCTATATAACGTGATTGCACACCCAAAAATTGCATTATGGCACCAACAAAAAATAGGGTTACGTTGCGGATGAATCCTCTACTTGCACACCAAGTTTCTTAATTTTTTGAATTTCCGTGTTGCTGGACGTCCCTTGTTAGGCCGAGTCAGACACCAGAGATGGGCGAAAGATTATTTGAAATAATAATTTCGTACACAAATTTTGATTTCGAACAATTTTTTGCCCCTTCTCTGTCAGAAACCAGGTCCTTAGATCAATTTCGTTCCTCCTTTCGTTCCTCCAAAAACAATTCACAAGATATACTCACTTGCCCACGAATCTCCCCCTAAGCTCTATAACTTTCCCACGATACATTTCTGCGCGGTAGCGTTGAAAAAAGAAATACACCACTTTCCTGGAGGAACAACAGCGCGAAACACTTCGGTAACAATAAGTAATCCGTACACACGTTGCCGCGCCGCGGGCCCCGTCAGAAACATAAAGATATCAAGTCGGCCGGCGGTATTTCGCTCGGAACGATAAAACCGCACTAAACGGTAGTATTGTTTTAACCCGGTCGATTGATTAATCGCTGTTGATTTAGGAGCAATTAATTTGGACAACGAGTTTACGTTGTCACGGAGACGGGGCTCGACGTGCTAAATGTATCATCGCAGAATTCCGTTATGGGGGGGCCGTTAAGTTTACCATGTTGGCGTTCAAACCGGACCGATTCGGCCGCATTTCGGCCACGATTCGCGCGCACCCGATTGAAAATAAGGAGGCGAGGATCGATGGAAAGATTGCACAGGGTGATAAGCTAATGCACATCGATACTTCAGGGGATGAATCTACGGACTAAAATAGACGAGCTGAGACTACTTGTTGAACTTTTATGGGTTCGAATATAATTGAGTGCACTAATCAGATATTTTGGATATATTCGTAGTATTCGAATGGTATGATCTGGACTATAAATCAAATTCTTTAAGTTCGTCGTTCCTTCAAAACTTCATTCTCGTTTAATTTCATTTCGCTTCGTTCTGTGTTCTTCTGGATTTATAGCCTTTGAAATGTAAATTCAGGTTACATTTAACCTCGTTGGTCAAACAGCGGTGTACAGAATCGAATTTAAAATATGCTTCTAAGTTTATTTTCGTTTAATGTTTGGGATAAGAGGATAGTGGAGATATTGAAGGGCAGTGCAGCCAAAGTATTTGGCTATATTAACTCCTCCTCTCAAAGCTAACGAGAAGACCATCTCTCGCTGCAGAAAGGAGAGATGGTCGAGTTACGATCTTTTTTATTTTTTAGTATTATTTTATTATTATTTTTGTTTATTTAGTTTATTTATTCACTTTTGTATTCATTTGCCTTGCTAATAGTCAGTAGGTAGTTCTCTTTTTTTTTTATGTGTTATCAATAAATCTGTAGTTGTATTATACAACTTGTATTCACTCATAAATAATTTTACTTTCTTCATTGTTATTTTTCCATGAATAATTATACGAGTGGTCTCTGCTAACGTCGAAAACCATTTCTCCCGGCACCTCGGGGGAGGTGGTCAGATGTCATGACTTGAGTTTTCAACCCGATTTAAGGTAAATATTGTCTTAAACCAAATACCAACCAGTTTTTCGTCGTTTTGAAAAAAAATGCTCTTGGTCTGAATAGCAAAAAATAATAGTAAAGTTCGTGTTTTTAAACTTTTTTTTGTGAGCCTGTAATGAAAATTCAAAATACCCGTTTGTAGATCGAAGTAAGTTGTATACATACTGAAAATTTCATCGAAATAGGTTTACGTTGCTCTGATTTCCGGGAATTTCCCGATTTTCGACCTTATTCTGCGATCTTTAAGCGTTTATAGCTCAGAGCAACATAAACCTATTTAGATGAAATTTCCCACATGTATACAACTTACTTTAATCTACAAACGGGTTTTTTGAATTTTCATTACAGGCTCACAAAAAAAGATTAAAAAGATGAACTTTACTATTTTTTTTTTTTTGCTATTCAGACCAAGTGCATTTTTTCAAAACGAGGAAATACGCCACCAGAAAACTAATTCCGCTAGCTTCCAAAAAAAAACTCAAGTCGTTTGGACCAATTTTGAAAAAGTTGCGCGATTTTAAAGAGTGTCAACTTATTTTTCGACGCGACTGCACGCGAGACGTGTCTAATCACAGAAGGAAATACACTGTTCGGGCAATGCAACGTATAAGTAACAGAACATTCGGAAAATAGAATGTTTGGATAACGACTGTTCGTTTACTAGAGGTTCTACCGTACTATCTATTATCTATCAACGGCGGATTCAAGAATTTACGCGAACGCGATGCTTTCATTTCCAATAGAACCAGAACGAACGATAGAAGAGAAAACTGTGAATAGGAGTGGATCTAACCATCATTGAATAGGGTCGTCTCCCTGTCGTTCCGTTCAACAGCGTCGTCCACGCGAATCGAACGAAAACGGAAAATCCGTGGATGAAAATAGAACTAAGCCGGCTCCATAGCTCGTACCCATGCTCACGTGCCAGTTGGCCGCGTACAATGCTCGTGCATCCAAAGAAAAGACTAACGTTCCGCGTTCGAAACACCCCGACTGGTGGATAAAATTGGCTAAATAGGAGGGAAACCCAACGTGGATACAGTGTCTTGCAGAGATAGCGATGTTGTAAACGCAGCAAGGGACCGAGGCCGATTGAATCATGGAGCATTCCTCTCCCACGTAAGAACCCCAGAGATATTATTCGATACACATTTTGGGCACTTGCACCTTGCAAGGATGCAGCGGCTATCCTGAAAGTCACTCACAAGGGAACACCGAGAACCCGGACTCGCCGATTGGAACGTAACTTTGTGGGTTTTCAGAGTGACTCGGAACAAGAACAACGGTGTGTTTCATTTGGGCCCTATGGCCCTTTAAGGGGGTGAAAACTAATCTCAAAGGCAAATTTGGCACTTCCACTTTTTCACGTGTAACTTTCAAAGTACAACAGACAGGAAAAAATGTTTCAAACAGAAGTTTAATGGTTTAATGGTTCTCCCCAATTTTAAATCGTGATTTTTTATATTTGTTATTGTATTAAAAAAAATGGATATATACTATTATTTAATACAGAGACAGAAAAAAATGTTTCAAACAAAACTTTAATGGTTTAATGGTTTTACCCAATTTTAAATCGTGATTTTTTATATTTGTTATTGTATTAAAAAAAAAATGGATATATACTTACTATTATTTAATACAGAGTTTATTCTAATAAAACCTAATTTCAATTTCCTTTTTACATTAATAATGTCAAAGTTATGAGCTTTTATCCTTAACGTCCCGGTTTTGCCACTACTTCCCCTATACTCTGTAAGCTATAAGTTTCTGGATTACAGAAATATGATGAAATCCCTTTACACACCAATCGAGAGAATCACAAATTAACCACTATATTTCTGCAATACTTTGTACGCTATCTTCGAACAACACTTATCCCAGTTGTATCTCCAGGCTGACAGAAAAAAAGAACAGATAAAAGCTAGAAAGAGAACTCCTCCAGGTGCCTGCGACCTTCTTACCAGAAGATTTCTACGTTTTGAAGACGCTTACTGGCATTATTTCTAGGGCGAAGCCAGTCGAAGGTCTCTAACACAGCCTTGGCTTATGAGTATGGTTATAATCACTCTCAATTGATCGATAACTAGGAAACTGCGAGCTTAAGAGCCCGGATTTTCTTTTATGTACGTATAACAAGTATCTGCATAAATGCCAATGGAATAAATATTGGCATTACAAATATTTAACTTTAGAATGCTGTTATTTTCTGAATTTTCAAAATTTTATGTTTATTTTAATTCGAACCGTAACTAAATTCCTACTTCACAGAATTTTATTTCAGTCTCTGTTCCAGCTCCTTTTATGAGCACCATTTTAGTATATTTTTAGGGAACTGTTGTTTGTATGAAGTTGAAATAATTTTTGCGTATCGTACAGAAGCCAATAAACGTGTTTGCAAAGTTTCAGAACAATCCACCCAGTAGTTTGTTCTGTATAAATTCCTGAAAACACCCACGCTTTTCGGGCATTCGATGGAGAAACCCCACTTAAGTGTTCGATACTCGTTATATTTTCGGAATAGACTATCGATTTGACATGACTCCATAAATAACAGTTCCGAGGCGTCAAGTCTGGCGATGGCGGTGGCCAAGCTACTATTCCTCCACGGCCAACCTAACACTGATATTGCTCATTCAAAAAATGCGTTATTTAAAGACTGAAATGTGCTGATGTTCCATCATGATAAAAGGAAAAACATTTCTTCTTCTCGCAAGAGTATTACACCACGGTCCATCAGATCAATACTTACGAGTCAAGTGCACGCGTATTCGATGGATTTTCAAAATCGATTTTCTAGAAAACGATGCCTGGCCGAAAGAAAATTGTATTCTTCATTTTTGATTCATTTTTTTCGTGAAGAATCACACACTGCTCGCTAGTACTACACTTTGTGGGACACCCTTTATGTGTTTATTTAGATCCGTTCATGTACACTTCCGTCTATAAGTCACCGAAAGCTTGTTTGTTTAGAGCAAACTGATTATTTATTAGTTTATTCTGTTGCGTTTACTTGTTTCGCTCATAAAGTGCTTCAAAGATCTGTAGGAAGCATTTAAAAGAATTAGAAAACAAATAGTGGAGTGCAAATCGTATTATGACGACCTTAACCCAATCGAGAATTTGTGATGCGAAGTGGATAGAAAAATAAGTGAAACGAAAAAGAAGGAATTGTAGAAAAGATTAGAAGAAAATATGAACGATGAAAAAATTTAGTCGAAAGGATGCTGGTATTGATTTAAACAACTATTTCCAAACAAGATTAGATACATTGACCAGACGATTACAAGCTATAAGATTCATCAATAATTTTTTGGTACCAGTTTTAACCCAAAATTTAAAATAACTACACAGAGATCAACTCCCATTTGAGGAAAGTTATTCCACAATTTCGTCTTATTGTTACAGGAGGTATTTACTGATAAATTCCTAAAATACTTGTCGATTTATAAAAATCGATTTTCTACGCATCTGATTTATTTTTTAATAAGCCTGGGATGCGACAAACTTGCGAGAAACAGAATCAATTAGCTATATCCTGCACCATCCTCCAGGAATACAATGGAACCATTGCTGCCACAGAAAAAGTGTCTATTCTCGCACCTGAAAGCACCTTTCCTCACCGAAACTCTGACTCTTCCAACAGAATCCCCAGCTCTACTCAAGTGATTCACCCCACAGCCGCCAGCTTGCCAAAATCCAGCTGATTTGGCACGTCCACCGAAAATATCGCGGCTTCCCCACCCAAGTGAGCTGCAAGCCTCCCCCAATTAAAGTCCGACGATAGGTCGAGGCCTAACGACTCGTCGAGCAACCTATCGCCAGCAACGCAACCGCCGCAGCTATCTACTACTCAACGCGACAATTGTAGAATCGAATGGTGCCTACTTGCATCAGCAGGAAGAAGATTACCCACTGATAGTACTTGTGCTGTTTGACCAGGGGATGGGAGATATGACCGTGCATCCCTGCCCCCTTGCTGTTCGAGACGCCAGGATAGGGCACCGCCTGGCCAAGGGTCTTGTTGAACGCGTGCACCATGCTGTAGGTGGTGTGAAGCCAGCAGAACGTCTCCAGGACCACCTTGTCCACGGAGCCGGATGCCTCGCAGTGTATGGGCGAGCCGGAGATGCTCTTGCAAGCTAGAGTCAGGCAGCCACCCAGCAGAAGAGCTACCGTGGCGCGATAATGCAAACGGAATATCAGCGTGTCCTCGGAGATTCTCTGGACCTTGAACAAGGACCTCAGGGATCCAAACACGTCGATCATCTTCAGCAGCAGAGGCATTTTCTGTCGTCGCGGGCGGCTGGATGCCCTCGAACGTCCTCGATCCTCTTCCACCAGAAGGCAATCGTCCTCGCCCTCTTGCAAATCCGTTTTGGCTTAGGACTACCGAATGGGAGAAGACGAATCCCACCGAAGTGATATCGATAGTCGAGTTGAACCTGTCGGCGAGAGGTTTGCTGTTCTGATTTTAAGAGACCACGTCGTAGAGGCACTTGTTCAGGAACGTTGATGCCTGTCGCGTGGATGTCTCTTGCGGAGGATGTCAGAGGCCAGCAGGATTAGTGTTCGTCACTGGGGACCGCCTGTGTCGCTCTCCTCGTCACGTTCCTCGCGATTCCCATCACAACACTCCATGAAACCTGAATCCCGTGCTCGAGGAAGATAGGAATGCCTCGCTGTGCACATTTTGGACCACTTATTATTCTCGCTTGCTTGGCAATGGGGGGGAATCGAAGCTGGGTTGTATAGTCGACTTATCCATTCCTCGATAGAACTTCTCCGCTGTGTTTGCAGGAACTTGGAGTTGCCAGAAGCTTTCATTCCATCCAGTTTATACTTTCCGTCAAGTACACCACTAGGGTAGTCGACAGCGTCTTTTGCACAATCTCTTTTCCTACTTTCTGCATCTTGAACGGAGGTTCACACTCGGAATGGAAAGGCGTAGGCTTCTTGTTCGATTTTAGCACTGGGCACACAGTTTCACGATAGTAAGAGGGAGTGTTTCGATGTTTGCTGGCGACACATTCGAGGAGGGAGAGGGGCACGTCACGTTTTCGTGAAAGATAAAGGGGAATCGTGTAAATTAAACGGGGAACAAGCGACGAGAGTATTCGGACACGGTGACAGAGACACGTGGGGCACGGAAGCAAGCCGTCAGAAGACTGGAACGAACTTGAGAGGCATCCCTTGGCCTCGATGCTAAACACATAACTTATATGATCTTCTAAGTATCTTTCTCTTGTCGCGCGAGCGAAAGTTCGGCAAAATATTGACGACCACGCCGTTTTGATGACGTACTTCGCTCCTGTCTTGCAACGCTTCGCAGCTTAAAATAAATTTAACAATTAATTAACAACAGAACTGTATACTCGAGGTTACTTTTATCGTAGACCTACGTACTCTCATTTTTCATAATTTATACGATAATGTAAAGGCACAAGTATTCGTGCAATGAAAATATTAGGTCTGATTATTGTCTGGATGAAGAAGAAATGAACTTGAAGGAACTGTCAAAACTCATTCTCTTGGTGACTAGCTTAGGTACTCAAAGTAGGGCAGTATTTCGTGAAGGTAGTGATAGACTCGAACGTATCGCGAGTATTTTTGTTTGAATGCGTACGATGAAATGAAGTGATACTATCTTCGAAACAATCACTTTTTGTATTTCATAAGGCAATTCGAAATTTCACAATCGCTACTTGTCAAACGAAACTTGAACCACAGAAAAAGATAACATTTTATACTAAAAAAGTTCTGTCTAAAACGAACGTTCAAGGAGACCCGTCGACAAGTGAGGATCGTGGCCTGGAAAACCGCGACGTTAATTTACCACTGATGACGTGGACCGTCGCGGTAAATATTAAAAATGGCTGTCGTTATGATATCGAGATTATTAAGCATTGGCGATCGGCCAGCGGCACTTGTTGTCGCGAAACGGACAGAAAGAAAAACGTCTGTCAAGAGGAAAAGAAGACGATGCATTCGGGTCATTGTCGCCCTATAGTTAGAACACGGATCTGCCCGCCTTCAATTATGTGGATATGATTTAATTAATAGGAACAGCATTTGGACTCGTTCCATCTCGAGCCCCTGTAATTGGGAAGCTTCATTCGACTGGAAAATTTTATCATTATCTCATCGTGTGCCACACGATCTGTGTTAGATCAGCTGTCACTTGATTAATTACACGTCGATTATTCTCGAAATTTTAAGAACTTCTATTGGTTTCATGTTTGACGATTAATCAACGGAATAATATTTTATCTGCCTTACCTCGCCGTGAATTTGTTAATTAAAATTCATTGGGTACTGGCAAGGGATGAAAATTCTTTATCCCCACGTTGTAGGTTATCAAAAAACCATAAAACATTGATACGTAATATGAAAGCCCACAATGTCTTTGTTTAATTAAACTACATTTCCGCAAAGTTTTAAATAAAAAGGTTGATTTTTTTTTTAATTTTCCAGTTGCCGGACGTTCCTTGCGAATAAGAAGGAGGTCTTCGTTGAAATACGTTACAGTGAGTCGAAAAAGTAGTTGTAGATCGATGCCGAGGCGACAGAAAACGATGTCCAAGTGCATCGAGAACAACGTGCGTTCTACTTGAAGAGATCAGTTGAACAAGGTGAGGGTGGAGGGACGTCTTTGACCGAGCGTCAAGGCGACGAGCACGACAGCGACCCTCGGCGACAAACTAACGGCTACGGATTTTAACGAGTTAATATGCTTAGGGTTTCCTTCTTGGCAATGAACTAGATATAAGCTTCTGTAAGCAGCGAGTAAATTCCTCGAGCCGTAGCCGCAACCAGTTTGCGCGTTATCCGGCTTTCCTCGTTGCCGAATGTGTTTATAATTTCTGTCGATATGACTGAAAACGTCGACGGCCCTAATCCTCCATGCTTCATTCGCTGCCAACAATCTGTTTCGCCTCAAGGGGGGGCCTATTTCAACGAGAGATATCGTTGTTTCGTAGAGAGAGGGTTTGCATAATATAATTACTATTGAGAAAGAAGAATGTACACCGGAATAAGTGTTAAGGGGGTAGGTTTAGTGAAAAATAAACTCCTTATAAAAAGTTCCTGGTTGAAATCAGGAATTACTCTTTTTGGGAGATGCAAAAATATTTCGAATTTTCTTAAACCCGAATAACACGTTAAAAAAATATAGGGGAGAGTTGCCAATATCGTACTGGTCACCCAAATCGAAACTCATGAATTTCTCAGTAATTAATGAATATAAACGACGTTTGATAATAAAATCATCAAGTAAATGCGAAATAAGAAATAGAAACAAAACCTTTTGGGTTTAGAACGCTATTTTGTGCGTGCTATAAACATTTTAAAAAATCAGATATGATTGATGTAACTTTTTACCAGTTTATTTTAGCTGATAATAATCAAACAATGCAATTTTGTATTCCTGTATTTCTGTACTATTCTAAGAGTGGGTTTAATGTAGAATATTTTACATTCATTTTATGTACATATTACATTCATTATAAAGTTTAAATTGATATTTATAAATAAATTGATCATGTTTCCTAAATCGTACTACTAGGATTTGACAACTTGTATGTTATATAGGTTATGTATATATATCATATACATAACTATATAATAATCATTACTTTATGTTGAATATTTTCTACTCCATTTGTTATCGATACTATTTTTAGTGAAGGCACCTACGATTTAGGAGACCGGTTGCCTAAATCGTACCTTTTACAGTATGTGACAAAAAGAGTAATAACTAATTAATTTGTTCCGAACAAAAGATTAAGCATTTACTAGTAGGGGCCTAAAAGTTCAAGCTACAACATCCAATAGTCATTTGCGTTCAAATTAGTACCAAATATGAAATATAAAGTAAAATGTCTTAAGTGGTACGATATAGGCAACCCTCCTCTACACAGCATTCAGGGTTTTTTTTTACAAGTCAACGGGTTGATGCGGATTTCCCATTTTTTTACTATCTTTACATGGAATTATGAACTACTTAAAAAAAAAATTTCAGTTAAAAAGCTATTGTTTTTCGGAAGTTATGTATACATATCCGAAAGTCTCGTTCAAGCAATTCCTAGAGCACAAAATAAAAATTAACACCGAAATTCAAAATTCGTTGTATCTACCTATACAACTTTAGAAAAAAATATCCTAGCAATGACTTGCACAAATTCTGCCCTTTTTGAAGTGGAAAGAGTTCCTAAACTCTACGCAAACTAAATAAACTTGATCCAGACCTACCCCCTTAAAAACCATGAACCATGTAATCTGAGATACCAAATTATAAATTAGAATAATGAGAAAATATCCCCAAAGGCACGACACAACCCTAAAAGTGAGTAAGTGACACAGAAGCATAGTCCATAAGCAGAGGAATTATCAATCTGGCTGATTACCTGAAGGAACAGCATGAAGCAGACCCACTGATAGTACCTGTACTCCTTCCTCTCGGTTTCGGGATGCGACTTGGAGTTGTCCACGCCAGGGAAGGGTACCTCGTAGCCCTCTCGCTTCTTATAAGCCGCGGTGATCGTGTAGGTGCTGTGGATCCAGCAGTACGTGTTCAACACGTCCTCGGGCAGGTCTTTGCTGTGTATACAGTCGATGGGGTTGCCCACGTACTGTCTGGTGGTGACGATTAACGAGAACGCTATCAGCAGGATCACCGTGAGGCTGTAGTGCAGCCTGAATACGGATGTGTCGATGTGTACGTGAGAAATCTTGATCAGGCTTTTCAGGCCCCGGAATATGTCCAGCATCTTGGATCCTCGGGGGATGAATACCGCCGGGAAGGGTACCGCTGGATCGCGACGGCTGCCAGATCGCCCGTCGATCCCTTGGATCTTCGCCTCTCACATCTTTCTCCGGCCTTTGATCTCTGTCTTTGATATATCCAGCTCGTGGAACAAATATCAGACAAAATCTTGTCTATTCGAGGCCAGGCCGGCGATCCGCTCGAGGCTCTCTCCCAGCAACGTGGCGTCGGAGCTTCGACGATCCTTGGCCAGAAAAGGTCCCCCCCGAAGCTGGATGATCAGTGTCCCAGTGTCTGTTGCTTCAAGAGGAGACAGTCCTGGCGCGTTTTCTCCTGAAGAATTTACAACACGATCGCGGCAACGTAGGATCCCTCGGAGCGGTTGGATCCTGTGCCGTCGCTGATCCTTCTTCCTGCATCCTTCCTCCCTCAGAGCATAGCACGCGTGGCCTTTCGCTTCCGCGGACTCTTCCTCGGGTCTTAGGTGTTCGAATAGCACGCTCGAACGACAGCTATTCTGGAAACGATCGCGGCCACGTCCAGGTCGATCATGTTTTCGTGATGGTTGGTGAATCTTAGTCCCCCAATACGGATTTTCCAGGATTCCCGAGCAACTTCTTCGATTCAAACGCTTACGAACGATCTTTTCACGTGTCTTTTGTTTGTGAGAGAAATTTTTGCTGCCCGATGGATTCGGTAGCTTTTATGCTTGTTCGAGGAAAACGATAGAAAGTAATATCCACTTGTAGCGACAAATTACGGTTGTGCATCGTACACCTACACCGTTCGAAATGTCCACGATCACCATGAAAGCACGTTTCTCGTTCACTATTAAGAGGCGAAGCCACTGTGATGGTGGAAAATAAAGGCTATCTTCAATGCATTCTTTTATACTGAAATGTATGTTTCTATGAAAAATCTTGACTACCAATTAAAAACACGTATATTTAACTAATATTTTATGCTTCTAGATTGAAAAAATTTTGGGTAGCTTAATTTAAACACTTAATTAAAAACAATTTAAGCTTAAAATATCTCCGATGTTTTTAATGATACAAAAAAATGTCTCAGGGGAAAAATGATTACTAGACACAAAGGACAACATATTACACACGGTTAAATTTGTATTTCTATTGGCTATAACGTTACAGTAATGAGAATACGTCATCCCATTAAAAAAACCAACGATGATCTTGAAATTTCGGGAAATATAACCTTGAGAAACAAAATCGTCTCCGTCAGAATAATTGTCTCCCTGAAGCAAACATTTTTCTCCTTTGACATTTTCTCGTAACGTTAAAAACAACGGAAATATTTTAGGTTTAAATATTTTAGGTTAAGCAACGTTGCGCAACATTGCAGGATCATTGCAGCAATATTACAGGAATGTTGCGGCAACATCGCAGGAACGTTGACGCAATACTGGCGCAACGTTTCATCAACATTGTGGAAACGTTGCTAAATGTTTCCGTAACGTTGCAGATATATTGCAGGAACGTTGCCGTGCGATATTGCAACGCAACATTGATGCAGCTATGCAGCAATAATTCTATGTCCGCCTCGTGCAATGTTGCACAGCAACGTCGCAGCAACGTTACATCGACATTGCCCTGCAACCATGCAACGCTGTAAGGTTTCTGCAACGATCCTGCAACGTTGCCGCCATAAAGTGTGCTGTGTGGGGAGGCATGTTCGAGAGGTTGAAACGAATAATGAAACTCTGCAAAGGGTAGATACCTATATTGTTATCGTTAATCGATCCTTTCAGAAATGCAGACAGCCGCTACTTGTGATTTTCATTGCAACTTTTCAACTGGCAAGAAGGTGTCTTTCCGGATCTATTACTGCGGGTAGAAGAGTTCAGAATTTAGGGTAGGTACATACGGTAATCGTCATATTCAGTCGAGAAAACTAAATAAATACAAGGTAATAATCGGAAACAAATGTTTAATACGTCAAGGATAATGAAGATACTTCAACAGCAGTATTGGCAAATAATTGTAGACGGTTGTTTGCTACTTAGTATATAATACTCTCAAGATCGGTGAGGTAGTATTACGTCTTTTCGAAAATTAAACCTAATAGCCAATGGCGTAATATTTCGTTTTTCTTTTTTTTTTAATTAAATCCAATAAACGATCGCGTGATATTGCCTCATTTAAAAAATTATACCTATAGACCTAACAGTGACGGCGATAACTCCGTACAATTCAACACCAAAAAGAAGCCCTCGGATGTATTCCCATTAAATGTTCTTCTTCCAGCTCCCCTACCAAGCGTCTGCCTCTGACAATAATTTCATGACGCACTGCACACCCCTTCGAAATAATTAAAGGGGACACGTGTCCACGGTATTGTACTTTCATTTACCCCGCGTGCTACAATTATATTTCAGCGCAGACGCGCAATGTGTCACAAGCGAGAGACCAAACCGAAAAGCCCGATTGCTACACCGAAAGGAGAATGTAGGTACCTACACCCTCCATAACGCCATGTATCTTTGAGATGACACTTCAAAATGAAAAGTTCGTTTTCAGCGATTCTTTACTTCGGGACACCAGGAAAAATATTAATCTTTAAAATTTGGAGGTCACAGATTGATCCGCCGATAAAGATCTAGATTCTAGATGGATAGATATCTAAGTAGTTTTGAAAATCGAAGACTGAAGTCGAGTGCTTCACTCGTTCAAGAGGTATTTGTCTCGCCAATTGGAAGTGCAACAATTAAAGTTCACCTAAACAGCGGAAATTAAATGCTTTTCAGGAAGCAGAAATATAATTTGAAATTACAAACCCTACTAAATATGATGCCAAAATCTTCATACTGATAATCGGCAGAAATCAAGGTCCTTCTGGAAAAAATTTTCGCATGGAAACTATACATGCACTCTTTTTAAAACTTTCAGGCTATATTAAGGGAGAGTGGAGTAAACAACGTTAATAATTAAAAACGATGTTGCCTCTCCACTAGCTAATAGTTTAGGTCGTAGCCAACGCCGGGCAGAAAGTAATAAATAGAGAACGCTCGTGCTATTCAAAGTAAACACAATTTAAGTAACATTTTGTCCATTTTCAATTGCGTGTAATTATTATTCAATTAATGATATTTTCTTGCTCCCCTATGTATCTCAAGAAGTGAACAAACAAGTAGTTCCATAGCGTAATTTTATTAAAAATACAGAACTATATGGTATTTTGGCTTCAAGCCAAGACAACGGACCCTAGACTTGAACAACTTCCGCACCGAATTACCGCGTTACTTTTAAATAAAAAAAATGTTTGTTCCTTTTTTTTTTAAAGTAATAATATAGCCTGAAAGTTTCATAAAGATTACACGTGTAATTTCCCTACAAAAGAATCGCAAGTAGAACATTGATTTCTGCCGATTACACCAGGTTCCTCCCTTAAGTACATTTCAAATAGTTTTCTATAATTTTTACCAGCGTCTCGGTAAATCCAAGAGGCACATTTCGCGCCTCCACGCGTAGGGATATCGGTCAACCCCACTAGAAATTTCCTCGAGCACCTAACCAACGTTTCAACGTTCCCTTCACCGAGATAAAATTTCGCTATCAGCTCCTTTCAATTCGAAATCTCGAAATTTCGATCTTCAACGCGGTTTTCAAAGGTGGCCCCGATTTTCACTCTTCTGAGTGTCCAGAGCCACAAATCACTCTAGAATCTCCAACAGCGTCCTTTTGCGCGACGGATTATAACGAACTAACTAGCGTCTGTGGTCGATAAATCCTATCGAGGAAGAGTTCTCAAGGGAAACTGTCGTCGAACGGCAGACAAAGGGATAAACGTGTCAGTCTCGCGCGGCCCGAAAGATTTGTCAGCCGTGAAAACGTGTTTTTCATTCCCCGGAGCAACACGTGTCACATAAAGCCTCGACTTTCCACCCACGGTTTCTTCGCTGCTTCTTTTCTCCTCGTGTTTTATTCGTTCGCTTCGGCGGAAGGCAAAACACTATCCGAGTCCGCGCGTAATCAATGGCGATACACCAGGCTTTCCGCGAGTGCAGCCGCTTGTCACAAGGCGGACGATAATAACGCCGACGATACTATTTGTAACACAAAGCGCGATTATCTAAAAATAGAGGGACGAACAGGCCCACGCGATCTCGAGAGCCAGAGCTCTGACAATTTCCGGGGCTCTCTGGAATTTTTCTTCCTGGTAGCGCACGGAGGAAGCAGTTTCGTAATAGGCGGCGCAACTGAAAATCAGACGAATCTGTAGGGGGAGTTGGGGCACTTTGGTGCAAGGGGCACAATGAAACATTAATATTCTCTTGTTATTTCGAAACAGTCAGAAGTTAAAAAACTGATCACAAAACAGTATACTCTTTGATCTTGAAAGGTGATATAAGATTATAAGATGATACCCTATAGATATCAAGATAATATTAAGGGGGAACACCACTGTGAAAGTTGAAAAAATTTCGATTTTTTTTTTCTTCACTTTCTTAATGTTTAACTCTTCAAAAATACTGTCTGAAAATTTCAAGTTAATATTCGAAGAATTGACGAAGATACAGTGCATTTTGTGAGACGCGTCACGATGCCGTTCCGTGTTTTCTTACATCTTTAAACGCGATTTTCTCGAAACGACATTTTTCTAACTGATCGAATCAATAGCTCTGTCAATTTTTATCCCATCGACTTGAAATTTTTACAGGATCTTTAAAACAAGCGTATCTTCAGTTGCACGTACCGATTTTTTGATCGAAAACATATTTTTTGAAATACGCTCGAAAAACTATCCATTTTTTTGCGGGTTTTCGAAACTTTTTCTTCCCAAGTGCGCCATTTTTACAAAAATAATTTTTTTTAAAAATCCGTACGTGCAACGGAAACTACACTCATACCGATTATATTAAACCAAAAAAATTTGATTTCAGAGTTGCCGTTCCAAAGATATCGTTTCGATAAGCGACCTATGTTTTCTTGTCAGGGGTGTAGGAGATTAACTGTATATGGAAATCTATGTATGTTTTTCTATTACTTTTTTTTTTATAGTCTCTTAAGACATTGTACTAAAGATAGGTAATAACAATTTTATAATAAAACTGTAAGTTATTCCTTAAAAAAATCTTAAAAATGGGCTCATTTTTCCGACCGTCACAGTGGTGTTCCCCCTTAATGTTTCATTGTGCCCCCTGCATCAAAGTGCCCCAACTCCCCATACCTGGGGGTGTCCTGGTAATCGCAATCACCTTGGGTACTTTCTTTGAGGATAGACTTTAGTGAGGACTCCGCAAGAATTCTCTACACGAGCTTCTTTCATTATTTTTCTGCTGCTTACTTCCTTCCTGAGATCGATGCCGACGTTATAGGAAACACCTTCTGTATATCTAAATTAAATCGTCTCCGCTAGCGATAACGTACTCTTTAGTAATCAATTGCTCGCATTGCTTTCGTAAAGTGTGACGAGGGATGAACGCAAGGAGAAACTTTGAAAATAGTTTAGATTTGAAACTGAAAGTGACATCCGCGGGATTTAACTCGAGTAATAATCGAACCTGTCGCAAATCGCACTGGCGCAACAAGTGTACCTACACGCAGGAAATCAGTGGACGGTACGAGAATAGATCTAACGCGTAATTTTACGAAAATAGAGGCTTTTTGTTGCGGCGAAAGTTCTTTGAATCCCCGACGGAAGCGTCTACGTTCCATGAAATGAAGTTTCTCGCGGTAAACGATTAAATCTTCTAAAGTTGATCTTCTTATGAGAGATCGTTTTATCAGAGATCGAGTTGGTCGCGAATGGGAAACCAAGGTTCTCGGCTTAGGTAATGAAATTAACGGGGCAATGGACGTTCTAAATAATCCTCGTGCGTCAGTCGGCGAACTCGTTCCGTGATGCACGTTAATGAACCCACTCTGATGAAAGAGGAAGACTTTGAAGAACGATATAACTCAAACTGTTCTGACTTTAATTCCCTGCAGATGATTTCTTAATTCTTATTTGAGTATTGATAGCTGTCTGTGGTGTGGATTAAACATTTAGCGACCAAACTGATTAAACAGGAATTTCTTCAATTTTAATACCAATGCCTTGATAATTGTATTTATCACCAGGAGATTCTATTTCAGAAAATGTTGCGGTTAACCACGTGTCAAAGCAACAATAAAACGTCTACGCTGATTGTTTTTGTTACTGTCCTTTAGTCCATAATGCTATACTGAAGGAAAATAATGTGGGGATGATTAAATTCAATGGTATTCATTCCTATTGTAATTCCCATATTTTCAATATTTTTTATGTATTTTATACGTTGTAATATAAAACCTACATGTTTAATAACACATTCTATAATATTTGTTTGTATACATAAATATTTCAAATGAAATTTTAAAAAACAATGTATGTGCCTTTATCAATAATTTTCTCTACTTTTCATTTGATAGAATTAGTCACTCTGGCTTCTCAGAGACTTGTATCTAACTCGAAGAAGTGCGTTACGTCTTGGCAGATATTAGATTGCGTGTTGGGCACTGTAGATTGTAGAATGTAAAAAGAGTTGCGTGGATTGGTTTGGTTAAAAATTAATGGTCTTGAAAATTACAGTCAGAAACACATCCCTCAGAATCTAATCATTTAGACACTATCGTTCAAAAATATGTCATCACTATTTACATGTACATTTGATAACAGAGAAGATGGAATTGTTCCTTGGCTTTATCTAACTGCTACTCCCTTTTCTTAATTTTGATCAAGACGAGATAAATACGCTAACATTTATAATTAATAGCATTTTCTACATTGCTGTCCTTTGCTTGTGGTTCCAGTAGTACCAAACAATATCACTTTCTCTCGCCTTTATTACCGGAAATTGTAATAGTATACGTAAAAAATAGAGTACAATGGCGGGAAAATTAGTATAAGTTGAGTTATGTCGATGAATACAATGTAGAAAATAATATCTCGCCTCGATCTAAACAGTTTCATTTTTGTTCTGTGAATCGAAGGTAAAAATAAAAATTTCTTTCGTTGAATCTGTACTCTAATTCAAATTTTCTAATTCTTTTCGAGCATCAAGATTATATTGAAAGTGCAATGGGACAAAATATGTTATCAACTTTCACCACCAAAATTTAACACCTAAATATTCTAATGTCTTCCTGCATAACTAAGATTTCTTACTTATACTCGTTTGTCCAGTCACTAGAGCTATAGCAAATGATCAAATATTTTTAAACAATAGCCAATGAAGCGGTCCATAAATCGTTCGTATAATCAAAGGAATACTATTTCTGTTAATGTTAAGTCATAGTTAGGTGTATTCGGATCCTGGTTGGGGCAAGTTATGTCTGGTTTATGTCTTGCTCTATCGTGTGTTATGTCACAGTTTGATTCCAGGCCCAGGTATGAATGAAAACTAGGTTTAATGCGATTTAAATCTGGGCGAAGTCGAAGAGATGCCTAAAACTGGGTTAAATCGAAAGTAGATCTGAATTAGATCTGAATGAGAAGCACATTATTGCGGTACAGCTACCGAAGCTACATGCGAAATAGAATCCACGTGTGATCTTAGGTGTTCCGTTCGTTTACCCGGAATCGAACTGTCTCAACACGATTCGATATTCGATCGTGGAACATCAAACGAACAAACTTCTAGAATCTAAATGCACTTATCGGTCGAACTTCCACCTACTGAATACTATTTAAAGCTTCATCATTCGACTAGTGTTATCAATTCCGCGGAGAATCACCAATAGCATATCCCACCCTCAGTCATCATTTCTCATTTCTTCACAAACCGTCAATTTGCACTATCAAAGTACAGATCCCCTTGATCCACGAATTTTTGGTGCACACCGTGCGATACAGAAATACATGCGCAACATCTGGACCTCCCAAAAGCTCGTCGCCGAGCTTTCACCTATGTTCGCGTCGATCTGCTCCACCAAGAAGCATCACAGAAGACTCGCGAACGTCAAACACTCGCCATTTGCCATCTCGCAAAGGATCTTCATCCTCCCTGACGACTAACACCATCGTTATACCGAATCGTGGGAATCATCCAACTACAATCGAGAAACCTTTACGGACGCTCGGAGGAGAAAATTGCAGAACACGCGGCTGGCTCCTTTGGAGGCTAAATCTGGTACGCGGCAAACGAGCCAGCCTTCTCTTCCACGCGAGGCATCAATCGGCCGGATTGTTTCTTGCTCTCGGATAGTTTCTACATTCGAGGACCATTCGCGAGAGGTTCGATCGCCTTTGGAAGAGGACTACAATGATTTCAACAGGCTGACACCAACCGCGACGAGGTCGGTCGCAAGGGAAGTCCCGTTCAAACGGGTTCAAACGTCGTCAAACGCGGTGGAAACGGTGTCGCGGATGTTTGCGGGTAGCTCGGTTACACAGTTCTCTGTGTTTATCCACGGTTGTATCACTGCGCTGAGGCACACTGGACACGAACACCGACACTACACGGCACGACACGACTCCACTGGACGCGGCTCGACTGCTCGAGTATGCCAGCCAGGGCATAGCACCTCCCGTAGGAGCCGAGCAGAGAGGAGTCAACCCGCTCCAGGAATAGAAACACCGAACCCCGAAATGTTCGAGCGTGGAAGCGCAACGTTGGAAACGCAACGGCGTCGTTCGAGAGCACCGAACACAGCCCGTGAACGTTCGACCAGCGCGGCCGTTCATCCACGGTTCATCCACAGCGATGGCCATCAAGACGCCTCGAGTCACTAGTGTTGCGGATGGCTGCCGCCACGGAAGTTGCCGCCGAAGATAGATCGGGCAGAGGGCTTTATTTCTTTGGATGGGTGATCAGGATGTACAAGTAATTGGGTGGACAGATTTGGAAGCGGAACTGACAAGGCAGTGCATCATGTTCAATAGGAGATGATACATTGTATAGATAAGTCTCGTTAGGTACTCGTATAGGGTAAACTTGCCTAATTCGTACCTGCGCCTAAATCGTACCTCCGCTGCACGGTGGTCCGAATCGCGGAAAACGCGATTAAAAATCCTTACGTTCACGTTTCACACTTTATTATTATAAAGATGGTCGTTCCAGGGGTTTTTGGGGTCGCAGAATCTGATTCCGAGGTCGAAATTGTTATTAGCTTAAAACTAAGCCCTGTAGGGGGGGGGGGGATGTTGATAAAATATTCAAAAATCAAATTTTGAAAAATTAACAGAGGAAGGTCAATAATTTGTATAAATTCACACTTCAGATATTGAAAATGCTTTCATATGGAAAATGTTTTCGATATAAGCCGTAAATAAAATTGTTTTATGGTCATTTTTTTAACAGGTACAATTATAATGTATTCCTAAAGCATTTGGTAAGACATTGCAAGTCTTGGAACATGTGCTGGCTAAATTTTAACTTTACTTTAGTCTATATAACTGTGCACAGAATTCTGATTCATGGGGCTAATATAATAAAAGATTTAATAGCCCCAATTGGAGAACTTTCAGAAGAAGCACAGGAGGCAAAGAATAAAGATGTGAGAAGATTTCGAGAGCATAACACGAGGAAATTTTTTTCCATATTTAAGTTCGTTTTCGCGTGTAACTAGTAAAAATATAAAAAAATAGATTCGGATATCATGGAATTAATTGTTTCGCCATTAACTGAAACAGAAACCGACGAGAGTACGGACGAAATACCATATGTGTTTAGAATGAAATGTAAGTTGATGTGTCAGTAATTGTGTCCTTTACCCTGGTACTGAATGCTGAAAAATTAGGAAGACGTTTCATGCCCGCCGGGGCGTACTTTAATATTTCTATAGGGTTTTGCCTGTATTTTCTGAGAAAATAATCATGCGCTACCTCTGCAAATACTATTTTGTGTCCCCATAATCTAGAGATCACACGACACTCGCCTTAACACTAGCCAAGTAAACGAACCGATGAAAATTATAAGCTGTTCAACGGGCGGTCGCCGTAAGATTTGACGCGGAATGTTCTTAAGGCTAATTTAGACGGGGACCACGTGGCCGAATGATCTACGAGAAAAGTTCTAGTGGTAGCAGCGATCCACGTGCTAACTGCTTACGTTCAGCATGCGTGCTTTCTTAAATAAATGCCCGCTTCGGTTGCCTAACCAACGATACACCACGTTTCTTTAAGGATTTAACTAAATCCTTACTGGAAACAGTAAGGAACGCGTACTTTACAGAAATGAATAAATTAATAACTATTATGATTCGCACTTATGTAAAGTGTTTATTATATCATAAAAGGTTCAAATTTTATGAAAAAATAGCAAAACGAGCACTTTCGAAACGTTTTCCTATTTTTAAAGTGAATACGGTAATAGGGACAGAAATTTAACGCTTGTCCCTATTACCGCGCTCCTCTCGGTGCCCACTGGCTCCCTCTGTAACTGCTAAACCTAACCTTACTTTCGTTTCTCAGAACAGGTGAACTGAGACTTATATTTGCATATTTTGCTTTTGTAATGAAAAGGCCGTATTAAGATTACGTAAACACACCTCTGGTAGAGCAAAAAAATATTTTGAACAGTCCAAAGTTGAAAGACATAACCTAACCGCGGGAACGGTATTCAAAAAGGGCACGGGAATAGGAACAACAAATTTTTCAGGGCACGGTAATTGGGACAAACACGTGTATTTTTATATCAATTAAAAAAAATATGAAAAATTAACATTTTCAACCCGAAAAAATGCTTTGATGAAGAGAAAAGTTCAAAACACCAGTACAAATTTTCAAGCAAAATTAAAGTAATAAAAGTTAGTAATTAATTCCTTCTATAAAGGAAACCTCTATAAAGAAAAAACAGACGAACCTTGGCGTCATAATTTGATGGACCGCTTACGCGAAGGAATTTCGCGGGACAACGCATAACTCGGACATTTGTTAATATTTCTGTACAATATTTATACAATATACTTTATATTTACACGCCG
The DNA here is from genome assembly GCA_963971345.1 of Andrena flavipes. Classification (NCBI taxonomy): domain Eukaryota; kingdom Metazoa; phylum Arthropoda; class Insecta; order Hymenoptera; family Andrenidae; genus Andrena; species Andrena flavipes. Next base: position 3,577,526 of record OZ020480.1, read on the forward strand.
TAAACAGAAGAAGTATAGAAATAATTTGGTGCTGGTTTCAGCGTCTCGTGAAAAAGTGGGATAGTCCAACCACTTTGCAAGTGCCAATTAAATGTTTATTGACCATAGCCGCTACAATGCTGTACCAACGACGAGCTTCAACGAAAGCTTGTGGATTGATAGACGAATAAAAAATATTTGGACCACGTTCGTCATACGCGGAGTTCAAAGAGTTAACACCTACACGAATCGAAACGATATTGCAAAGGGAATTCAAATGTCGCCGAAGACAATTGGACGTTTTCGAGCTTTTGTCACTGGTCCAAGGCGGTTCAAAGGCGGCCCAGCGTGTATCGTGAAAAAGAAAATAATCGATTCCGACTCGGCCCAACCCCGACGCGGCCGGGTACACCTACACGTCAATCAGCTCACTTCCCGTTGCCCGACTCCTTAAACACAAATCAATCATATCGGCGGTGCACGGTTCTATTTGTGTGCTTTCCTCGGGAACACGTGTTTCATTATGAAAACGTGTTGATCCCCGCGTATACAACGATCCAGAAACACGATGAAGAGACGGAACGTTTAGTCGGTTCGTATTAAACGACGCCCTTCTTCCCGCCGAATTAAGCGGATAGTTTCTCCTGTATTCCCTATTTGAAACACGATAAATCGCTCGCGGATCTATTTTAAAGCTTCGTTTCCTCATTGTTCGAAGACACTTCTCTCCCGCATTTAGTTTAAGTGCCGGTGTGATTTGATGCCGCGTCAACTTTCGGCAATTTTTACAGGGCCAATTTTAAAATGTCCATATTTTTGAAAATTCCTCCATCAAGGGGAAGGATAGAACAATATTCTCCGTTTTTCTTAGATTCTTAAAATCGCGCCCGATGTTAAAAACCTGCATTTGTTTAAAACAATTGCACAAAAATGGTTCAAATTTTTCTTTTTTTAAACCGAAATAATTTTTTCCTAAAACTTTAATGTCTTCTCTATAAGCACCGTAAAACTCATCTCCATCCGTTTACTACTTCCAAAGCTATAATTTTCTGAAGATTGGTAGTGCGTTATAACTAAGTATGCCCACGAAATGCGAAATGTGGTGTGATTTTACCCAAAGGGGCAAAGGGGGCACTTGCCCCCCCCCCTGGTTTTTGAGATAAAAATCGCTTATTTTTCAAAACTGATCTTTCTCAAGTTTATACTAAAAAAGGGGGAATATTTTTAAACTTCGGTTTTAATTTTTAATTAAATTGGCACTATAAAATGGATTAAAAAAAAGCAAGGGGGTATATTTTTTTTTATCATCACCCCAAAGTTGCTGCTCCCCTGGAAAAAAGTCCGTGGACGCCCTTGATTTTATCCCCCAATGCCAATGCCCATATTGCATAAATAATTAAGTACATACACTGCCAGCATATTTGAATTGTAAAAATGAAAAAATGCACTCACTTGGAATATCAAGACGAAGACCACCCACTGATAGTATTTCACGTTCCTCGTCGTCTCCCGCTGGACGGATGGCCCAGAATCGTTCTCCTGGCGATGGGGACGATCGAAATGCAGGTTCCGAAGGGACGGCGCGACACCTGGCGCTGCTACGTTTGTCCCCAGCATCGCCCCCGTCACGAAATAGGTACTGTGTATCCAACAGTACGCATTGAAAGCCTCTACGGGAATTTCTCTGTGCGAAAGGAATAAATTGAACGGGGAGTCGATGTGCGAAAACGTGGAAGCAGAATTTTCAGCCTCCAATGGAGTATGGCGTCTTCAAGTAAAGGATTAAGACGATTAAGTGATCGGAGTTGTTATCTGGGTACAGGACTGGCCAAGCGATTGGAACTTCATCTACTGGGAAATATTGGAAATTGTTAAATAAATGGTCGAGCAATTAAAACTTTTAGGAAATAAAAAATTGACCCTGAATTTTAAGATCAAGATCAATTTTGCGGCGTATTGTTAACAGATCTCCGCCGAATCAAAGGTGTAGAATGATTAAGATCACCTGTGTGAGATACCTATGCAATGTTTTACCATGCAATTATTTTACATAGATTGTAAATCATACCTAGTGTGAACACAATCGATGGGGTTCCCAACGACTTGCTTGCTACTGATGATCACGGAGAACGTTAATATCAGGATCGTTGTCATCGCGTGCAATCTGAAGATAACGCCGTCGTTTTCTATTCTGGACGCCTGATAAAATTACAATAGTCTCTGATACATATCATTCCATTATTCCCTTTGTGTTTGTAATTTTTAATATTGCATTGAAATGAATATTTTAATAGAGGAAGAAATTAAAGTTCTACGAGTCGCGCAAAGTGTGCAGTAAAATCCTGTAAGAAAACGATGTACCTCATTTTTGTAGCACACGTATTTATAACACGCATTTTTCTATTTTGAATATAGCGAAGACACGTTCAATGATAACAAGAGAAATATTTTGACACGCTTTACAGAGTGTTCTGAAATTGGTGTAACAGCAAAGGATGGTGATCTATACTGCTCGACACTATTTTTTACCGAATAGTTTACTGCAACGATCCTGCAACGTTGCCGCCACGAAGTGTGTTGTATGGGATTTAATATAATTTCTTTCAAAACAGTGTCCAAACTCAAAAGCTGTCATTCTCTATTTTCACCTTACTTTTCCATGCAAAATTACCAGCTTCCTATTTCTACCACCAGTTATAGAACACCCTATATAGGTACTTTTAATTGCACGTATTCCACTTAAAAAGAGAAGAGAATGTCCAATAGTTTTACCACGATAGCAAAGATAACGTACGATTGCACCAGAAAGAAATTGTTCTCTCTTCCACTTCGTTTGCCACGACTGTTTGGACAAAAACACTGCTCTCACCCCCTATTTGTAACCGAAAATCTTAATACGTTTCAGAGTGTCACTTACACGTAAGAAATAGTAAAACCCCGTGATGATATCGATCATCTTCCCTCCGTTCTCCGTCCTCCTTCCAACAGGTCCACTTACAGCGCCTCGTCAATGCGATCGTTTGCCCAACAAGTTTCTTTCATTCGAAGATACACCATCCCCTTTAGCGTATGATCCTACAGAATTCACCACCGACTTGCGTCTCATACCCGAGCGATTAAAAGCGTCCAGCGCCTCGAATCGATGACTATCGTTTCTTCCGATACTCTTCTGGTTTTCATCTCCAATCTCGTCGGAAATTGCGATTCCTTTCCGATTCTTCGCAACATAGGCTCATCGATTCTGTTTCGCGATGCACGCTCACCGTCTGTTAAATGTTAATTCAGTTGACCAAAGAAGACAGAGCGGATGACAGGGGAAACGGAAACGTGATCGAGGAACAGTGGTCCAGAGTGTGACATCGGTGGATCTTTAAGTAACACGATTAATTTATACCGAAAAGTAGAGTTTTTTTTGTTACAGTTTGATCGCTCGGAGCCTACGATTGATATTCAATTGTGCACGCGTGATTTTGCCCTCGGAGCAGCGATAGAAAACGCAAGCAAGATCACTCGAAGCCCGAATGCTGGCGGAACCTCTGCTGGTTGACAAAACACGAACATCCAGACTGTTGCTTTTCTCTGATCTCTTTCAGTTCGGTCCAATTTTATTTTCGTATTTTTTACCCCTCTGTCTCTTCCTATTTCCCACCCACCCCCTCCCGGCCAGCTTACGCTGACGGCGATGCGGCAAAATGACTCCATCCGCTTTTGCCTAGCGATGGTCTCGAGACGCTTCGAATTCACATTGGCTAAAATCGAGGGCTGATCTTGAAAGGCAAGGTACTTGGGCAATGATCATCTCGAAGATTTTCCAACGATCTTCCATTTAACTGCGGCGAAAGATGCATGATATGCAATAAATGAGGCTGAGGATTCTTCGACAAAGGCGGCTCCAATGATTCTTTAGAGTCTCGAGTTCATCGGAGCTTGGAATGTTCTTTTATATTCGAAGTATTGATATTTCGATGATCGAATATTTGAATTCTTTTGGTCATCTTCGCACCGACCGCTTGAAACTTGAGGAGTTGAAGATATCGGGAGGCCATCGCTAGCTTCACAACGCCTACGCTTCTGGATTAACCGCGTCATCGAGAGGCTGGAAATTTCAGGAAGGGCTGACGTCGAAATAAATGTGTCAGCCGATCGCTACATCAGTTTTATTGCTCTGTGATGTGAGAGAATCCGCGTTTTAGATGTCCAACCTCTTCAGACAGCAATATACTATTTTCGAATTTCCTTGAAGAGACAAACGCGATGTCGATGCCAGGAGCTATGTTAGGAAGCAGTGAAAAGAAGAACTGGTCCTTATAATTTCTTCTGTAATTAACACTCGGATGGTCCTATAAATTTGTATTCAAATTCTGGAAAATTCACGTTCAGGAAAAGAGTAGGTAGGTAACTGTAAGGCTTTAGTCTGTATGTTTTAACCCTTCGTTGACACACCTCTTTCTTCGAGCAATTTTTGAACCCCTGCCATTCTCATCTGAAGAATCCAATGGTTATGAAAAAAAATCAGAGATCAATTACGAGGTCTCTAGAATGTATTCCGATAATTTTTTTATTTGAAATTTTATCACAGTTAATGTAGAAAAAATCTAGATTGCCATATGTCGAGAAAAAACGAAGAAAATCTTCAAAAAATTGTAACTTTTACAAATTTCAATATTAAAAACTAAAAAGCTACAGAGTTGTCGTTCAGATAGAATATTTTGAGAGAAAAAATAGTTTGTAAGTCGGCTTTGGAAAAAAGGTATTTATTTTGCATATACAAGGTAGGAGATATTCCGCGAATATTCTCGATATTCTACGTAGAATCTACGTATTGGAAAAGGTAGAGAACTACAGAGAGTGGCTCAAACTTAGAGTGTCAACGAAGGGTTAAGTTTTTAATTCTAATCATTTTGAATTTTCAATACTTTTCATCATTTCCATACTTATCCTCCCCTTCCTCCTATTTTTCTGTGTCCTTACTCCTTTTCCACTTTCCTCTTTCTGCAACTTTTCATCATCATAGGTATCTCTTCCTTTACCGATTCTTCATTTTTTTCTCTTCCCCTTTAAAAAATTGATAATGCAATAATCTTCAAAGTAACTTTAAACAATTGACATTCTCCGATGATATCTTTATTATAAAGGGGAATATATATAGCAGCATATAAAGAAACTTGCATTATAAAATTTCTTATATTATCTGTTTTATTATTATCAATTATTGCTGATTCAGCAGTTAAATCGACAAGAAACCTGACAAATAAAAGAAATAATGTAATCGTAGTTTTTTCAAACTTGGTACCATAGAATACTTATGTGACCATTCCTAAAAAGGATAATTTCTTTGCTTTACAGTATAACGATTAATCTAGGAACGAAATATTAAGCTGTGACCGATATCTTCACTCACGAATAAAAATACAGGATATGAACAGAATAGAATACATGTGAAATTTTAGGGCGAAATTAATTACAGCAAAGTCTCTCGTGCTGTGCGATCCGAAAGACCTCACGATGCCTGCTGAGGGTTAGCAGTCCACAATTTTTCAGAACCTAGGTCAAGAACACTACCCCGACTTTAAACAGTAGGAAACTTTTATTTTTAAATACTATTATAATAATACTAAAAAGGAGAAACATAACATGGTCAAACAATATTTATTCGTTATCACCTTTGCTAACCATAATCTTTTTTACGTAACTGTTAGCCACTAACAATAGGAAAAACGTCCATCAACGTTGAAAATAGCTCGTTGCAGTTGCATTCAACATATGAAAAGAAACTCAAAATACAACGGTCAAAATTAAGCCAGAAACAGCTGGTCCCTTCCTTTATCAATTACATATACCCAAACAATCGTTCAATAGATTTAGAATCTTCCTGCGACTGTTACATTAATTGCAAAATCGAATAGAAAACTATATCAACCTATATATTTCTCTCGTTAAATGCTATATACTTATACTATATACTTATTAATTATTCATTATAAAGATATAGTACCGTTGAAATTCAACTCCATTTCGTCAAATTCTTATTTTTCCAACAGGCAATACGAATATAATACAGTTCCTTCGAATTAGAGAGAAAGCTGGGACGTCTTGTACGCTGCTAGAATAATTCGCCGTTATTAAATATACAAGTCTTCTTCGACAATATTTATTCGTCGACGGAACACAAATGGGTAATGTATATTCTCAGTACAAAGTGTTGTTGATCGATATTACAGAAACATGACACGCATCGTTTCTAAATAGTCGATTACCTGATGCCAGGTAGAGACTTATTCGCGATAGTTGAACGCGAACCGCAAGCCAGAAGACTGATACCGCAAGAGGAATGTATCGTCCGTTGGCTTTAGGCAGAAGAAATCGCTGAATGAAAACAAATTTGATAAACTACGGGGAATGTATGATGGAATTTCTCGTAATAATGCAAATACGGCCACGATCGACGCATTACGAGTCACCAACGATGATCTCACGCTAGAAAAATGTTGCATTCCTATTGTCAGATCAGCGCGATCGAGAATCCTCCCCGGTCGCCGTCGTGGAAACAAGAAAAGCGACCCGTGTCGATTTGTTTTGAGCAAAGTTTCTCGAAAATAAAAACCTTTCCTTTGGGTAAGATGAACACTAAATAAAGAGTATAAAGAACGATCCTCGGGACACTCATTTAATTAACCGATTATTCGTTCGCGAACCAGAGTTGGGCATTATTTGGATCAAAAATCGAATAAAGATACAAATAAAGAGATGAAGCTAAATAATTTATTCGAAAGGAAAGATACGTAGTTTCTCGAACGAGAATGTATCTTTATTCGTCGAATAAATATATTTGATATTGTTCAAATAATGGTAAAAAATGTTCACGCCTCCTATTTGTTACGCAAAATTTGTTATCTAAAAAGGAACACCGCGAACCCGGACTCACCGATTGGAACGCAACTTTGTGCATTTTTATTTGGGCCTTATCGCCCTCTAAGGGTGTGAAAACTAACCTCAAAGTCAAATTGGCACTTCCACTTTTTCGCGTATAACTCTCAAAATACAACAGACAGAAAAAAATGTTTCAAACAAAAGTTTAATGGTGCAATAAGCGTTACAAACTTGCGTTAACAAAATTTTGAAAAGAGTTTAAAAAAAAAATACCTGAACGGAAAAAGACTTTTATCAAAATTTTGTTAACGCAAGTTTGAAGCGCTTATTGCACCATTAAACTTTTGTTTGGAACATTTTTTTCTGTCTGTTGTACTTTGGGAGTTATACGCGATAAAGTGGAAGTGCCAATTTGACTTTGAGGTTAGTTCTCACCTCCTTAAAGGGCGATAAGGCCCAAATAAAAACGCACAAATTTACGTTCCAATCGGTGAGTCCGGGTTCGCGGTGTTCCCCTTGCAAGGAAAAATTCTACCCCATCTTCGGCTCAACACATACACGCACGCACACATTCACGCATACATATACAGAGATCCTAATGTGGTCATTTATGCGATATAATAATATATATAACTAGGGAGTGTCATCGGGTATCTACAACAATCTAGATCAGTCGTACAGCAGCAATTGAGTTTATCCTCAAACGCCTAGATATGAAAATATTTCAATAAATTTTGCCTGCAGTATAACGCGATGACATCGCTGAACATCGCTCGATATTAATCTGTGAATTCTCAGAAGCGTCACAGACAGACAATGAGCTATGGAAACGTAGAGCTCGTACGTCATCAGTCTACGTTATTGTGTTTTTGCTTAAACAATTCTGCGTATAAAAGAATATCTATGGAGAGACAGGCTGCATGTCGCTCATCTTCTTGGTGAGCTCCTGCAGAAAGTCCCTGTAAATCAGGGAGTCCATGTTAGACGAGAGGACGTAGAGGAGCCACCAGTCGCCCAGATCGATCTTCTTGCTGATACTGTAGCAAGTCTCGATAGACAATACTCTCGAGGATAAGTGCAGCAGTCTTGGTCTGACCACCGGTGCCAAAATAATGGCAGCCCTGTAGACCATCAGTCCAAGCAGTAACAAGGAGAGGATCATGTACCAAAACCAGACGAAGATGTAGGTCTTCTCGTTAACGATGTTCAGCGGTAGGATGCAGAGGGAGTCGTGCTTCTGTATCGTTCCCGAGGCACCGTATTTGTGGAAGATGCACTTGGTGACGCGAGGGAACACGTAGACCATAGGGTCTACCCGTTCCTCCTGAGGGACGTCCGAGAATTGCAGCACACGCAGCCCATAGCTGAGGAACTCACCGTCGAAGAACCGATTCATCAGGTACATTTGAAGAAAGATGTTCACGAGACACAAGGCCTCGCAAGCGAAGTAACGGTAAACGTACATGTTGTGAGTCTGAAAGAACAAGCAATCACTGAATTGGCATGAATTGGACTCAATGAAGGCAAATTGGATCTAACCCGTCTCAGCCATCCCTCTCTTCCTTACTCTTCTGCTCTTTCTCCTGACTGTGCCTTTATTATATCAGGGCCAGAGATACTAAGTGGAAATATAAATCTGAATTTTTTTTTTTTCGTTTTTCTTCAGAACTTTATTGTAAGATGAGAGGAAGTAAGATCGCAGAGTCGTGTTTTTAGAAAATGGGTCCATGTTCTACGTAGCAACCCTTACGCTTCGTTAAGTTTCGATGTACTTACCTTTATGTGATTCATCAGATAATCCATTAACATAGACTTCTTCTTCTGGATGTTTTCTTCGTGATCCAGTCCGTGATTCATGCCCATAACCAATGCGTTGATCAAACCACCCTCCCACATGTTCCATAACCATTGCGGTACATAGCACATTACTGCCTGTTAAAATATTTATTTTCATTTTGATAACGTAGAATTTAAGGTATACAAAAGACTGAAGTGCAAGAAACGAAAAGACCTGAGGAATTTCTGTTTGGAAACTAATAGTTTCAAAGGTTTTGACTTTTTAGTTTGCAAATTGGTGGCTCCTTAACACATACTTGTGCAGTCCCTCCATAGAGTTATATGCGATACGTTTCTTACAGTGAATACTCGATCTAAAATCTCAAAATAATATTCATTCTGCCAAGGAATATTGATATACAAAGGAGAAAACTAATTATTTCACAAACATTGTTATTAAGACTTTTTGTTTCTTTCAATGCATTTTTATTAAGCACAATACTTTACAGAGATAATAATTTATTCACATCCTATACATATGTTGTATAATAAAAATTTACTGACCCTTTATGCATTACAAAGACTCCATCAACACATTCTTCAAATTTACTCACCACACATTCTGCCATGCACTTTGACATCCACACTTCACAATAAACCTTACGTTAATACATTCATACTTAACTTTTTTACATTAATATTGCTGTTATACATTAGGGTGGAACGAAATATAGGGGCAAAATATTATTTTACTATTCATGACGTCTAATAGTGGGCAAAAGTTGCCTTATATAATGGTAATTAAGCTGCCAAAGTTTGAACGTGTTCGACAAATTTTTTCAGGTGCTTCAAATATTAATATTTACTGAAACATTAACTTTATAAATATTAAATAACAATATTTACTGAAATATTAACTTCTGAGAGGCTTGCGGCACCTCGAATAATTTGTCGATCACGTTCAAACTTTGACAGCTTAAATACCATTATAAAAGGCAACTTTTGCCCACTATTAGAAGTCATGAATAATAAAAAAATATTTTATTCCACCCTACTATACATTCAAAAGGAAGCATACAAAACTTTACTTATTGAGAATATATTAAGTAAAACAGATTAAAACAATCTTTTCTCCTAAAGAAAATAAACGTCTACCTTCCATTTCCTTTAATCGATAAAAGTCAAATAGATCGCCACCAAGTACCGCGGCACATTCAGACAAATAAGGAAAACACAGAGGGTTACAAAAGTAATGTTATCAGCCAGCCTAAAGTAAATGCCTAAAGTAAATAAATGGAACTTCATCTACGTTACATACATTTAACAATATGTCTGCAAACTAAATGGCTTTGACAATGGCTTTGAAAATGGCTTTGACAATCCTATGGCAGAATTGAACGGTCAATCTTTCGCGCCCGAGCATTCGCGAGAACCCCCGTTGCGGATATCCAATACGAAAGCTGAGACTGGATAAGACGGTAACCGAAAACCTGAACTGTCAGCGCAGCTGTCCCCCCCTGGTAATCGGTGGTTATCTGTCGCGGGCGCAAGATTACTGATAGACGAGAGCCCTTACCTGGAAGAACAGGACGAAGCACACCCACTGGTAGTAAGTATAATATTTCCTCGCGTCCACGTCGCCGAAATCGTTCGCCACACCTGGATGCGCCACTTCCACTCCGACCTATGTCAAATAAACTCGTCAACAATAGGATCATGACAAAACACATTGCAGGTGCAGTCGATTAAATTTATAATACACCTCGTGTTCGACGTAACTTACGTTCGCTCGCTTTTGTTGCGGCATTTTTTTCGCGCGGGAAAATCCAGCACCTTTTCTGCATCAAATTTTTACTTTGGGCATTACTTATATCGTTGGCTTGTTGGTAAGTTCAATCTATTACAATTAATCCGGTAATAATTGAAAGCTATTGCAAAATACACGAGTCCCATATGGATTCTTATTAATCTATTGTAAAAAAGACTGGGAAAGTAATTGCTTAAATTAATCCTTCAGGATTCTAGGATAGAATGATGAACTGGATCAGCTTTACTGACAAGGCAACGATATATTCAATGATTTGTGTGATACAGGATTTATATTTGCTAATTAAATGATAACTACCAAAAGATAATGGATATAAGGAATGAAAATATGTATTTTATGACGATTTTTTGAGTTTTTAATTTATCGAAACAGATCTTATGAAAGAGTTTATATGTGTACATGTAAGTTTCTATTACATGTTGCCGTAAAGTGAAATCTGGTTTCGAGAACAATCATTTTATAATTAGAATTTCATAAGAAAAACGAGATAAATTTGTAAGAACATTATACTTACGTACGCACATACGTGCATAGTTAAGGAGAAATTACGATATTCAATTAGAAGAAAATTGCATATATCCTTGAAACGTTGAAATGCTTTCGTCATTGCGTGTTCTCTTCCAATCGCGTTAACTGTGTATTTTGTATCATCAGTACTAAGTAACTCTTTGCAATCCCGCCATTTTTTATCACAATTCAGATAAAAAAAAAGGCACGAAAATCCTACCTTCCCCAAATACAGTCCACTAAATATTCCACATGTAACAGAATTATTTTAAGTATTTTAAGAGTAACAAAAACAAAATCCACAAAGAAAACATTTAAATTCAGCATTTAAACGTTCCAACGATGTTTGAATCATGTCTCTTCGGAAAATTATATGCACGGACCGACTCAAGGCTTGGGCATACTGCACGTGCGTAAATAATTGATCACAGATCGTTAGCCGCATAAGCTGAACGCCCATGGGCGTTTGACGCACGCTTGCAACCGAAAGGATTGCATCAGATGGAAGAAAAATATGAAAAGTCTACAACATTGAAATGGGTGGCACCTCATCTGTCGAAAAATATGATAAATCCATTCTAAAAACATAAGGCCACTAATTATTCCAACTGTAACGACTATTTCAGAAGTGTCAACTGTGACGCGCGTTCCCTTAACCCGTTAGGCATGCACGAACAATTAACTGGTAAACGTAATGCAGCATACATCATTGATCGGAATAAAGTCAAGTCAACGCGAACCTCCAATAATTCTATTCGATCAAAATAAAGAAATATTGTACATTATTGTGCAACAGGTAACAATAAAACAAGTTAAAGCGCTGTTAATCGTTATTAAATGCAACAGGAGACGTTCCTAGCGTAGAAATGTCCCCAGACAGGTTTAGAAGGGCCGATGAAAGAAGCGGTTGGAAAGCCATGATTACCCACCTGTCGATTGAACGCGTCGGGCATGGTGAACGTGGACGTGATCCAGCAATAGGTGTTGATAGGGTGCGTGGGTAAGCCCTGAACGATACAAGAGATCGGGTTACCCACGTACTGGGTGGCCGTGATGACCATAGAGCACGTGAAGAGCAGCACCGTGGTGAAGTGGTTGTGCAACCGAAACACCATCGAATCCGTGGTGATCTCCTGCCATTTCAGGTAATGTCCGAGACCCCCTAGTAGCTTGTACATGGTGACTATTTTATTCCAACGATCCTGTGGTGAATCCTACTTAGTCTCGTCCGTCTCGGCTTAATCGTCACGTGGCCGTATTAATTCTTTCACACGGTGAACGTGCAGAAGGGCAGACAACAACAAACGCAGGAGCTAGTCCTCGCGCGGGCTCTCATCCACCGCACTCGCCACGCGAAAAGCGGCAAAACGAAACAAGAGAAACAGACACACACGACCGTGTCCACGCGGCCTGGCCTCCCCCTTTTTTCCTTTCCTCCTTCCTCCGCGGTCCTCCTCTTCCTTCTCTTCCCGCCCTACTCCTCCTATTCCTCTTCTTTCCTCGGGGGCGAAGGGAGCGCGCGCACACGCGATCGGTCACCGAACCACGCTCGAGGAACGAAATCGCGAACTAGACCTTTATCGCTGACGGGAATTCAGCGCGGCGTCATCGACGAAACACACGTGCCCTTCGACCATCCCTCGATCGATCTCGCCACGCGGGACACGTTCAATTCGTAGACACGCGCGTAAACAAATGGCTGATACGGAACTGGTGTTGTATCATTCAGGTTGTATCGTGATCCTTTCCTTCCCCCCCACGTGAGCTGTTATATACATATGTATGCGAGAAGGAACGGTCCGTTTCCACGGTTCCACCGGTCTGAGAGCGCGAGAAGATACGATCCTTCAGAGACGCCGCTGCCTGACGCAAAATTGTGCAACACCAGCCGGGAGGCCGCCTCCCTCTTTCTCTTTCTGGCGCGCGTGGATCACTTTTTCCGTCGATTTTATCGGCGGAACAGGTAGGTAGATCCCGTACGGAGAATCGCGTCGCGCTTATACACAAGCAGTCACTTCGACGTCGACTGACGAGAGAAGTCAGTGGCTGGTCGTTTCCAGCGAGGGGCGAGAGGGAAACTCTCTTTCGATCTGCTAGGGGGACTGTTGCAGTAGAAACGAGTAGGAGAGGGCCCAGGAGGTGGGGATCGAGACGGTGGGGGACCGACGGCTGCTTCGAAACCCCCCTCCTCCTTCATTCCCCTCTCGTTCCTGTTACACAAACACATTGTATTCCCCCTGCCATTCCATAGTGCATGCTCCTGCGTCGACGGCTACTGTTAGCCGTTCTATTCTTTCTCTTACCGATTTCTGAACGATTCAAATTAGGGCTGTTCGGGTGCTCGAATATTCGGGCGGCTTGAAATTCGGACCGAGCGGGGACTCGGTTTTCGATCTGAGCCGGGTACGCGTAAAATTCTGGCGGCCCAAAAATTCGGATAGCTCGAATTTGTTTCGGGCCACTCTTAAGAAGGGGCTAGCTCGAAAAATCCGTACGCCTTGATTGTGGTTCGAGCAGTGCGACTGTGTTGAGCAGGTGAAATATTTCGAACGGTATGGAATATTTGAAGAAATATTTTTCTACTGGGATGTAAATGATTTTTCCACACAATTGCCTCTAGCTTCCCTGTTTACCCATAGATTTTCTTCAGTAGCACCTTATTTTCTTCGTAAAAGTGCAGATTCAACATAAGAAATAAAAAACTGGGCCCATTTTTGCATTTTAATTCTCCGCATTATCGATAACCATCATTTACATCCCAGTAGAAAAATATTTCTTAAAATCTCGGCTCGCTTTATTCGAGTACCCGAACAGTTCAAAGTCAAATCATTGAAAAACCCTTGAAAAGCATTTAATATTACTCGTCTTCTCTTTCCTTGATTGTTATGACATTCGACGCGACTGTTTCTCAATCCCGAGAGTACTACCTATATTATGACGGGATATTGTATGGGAGGACGCTTTAGTCCACGCTTAAAACTCATCGGGAATGAGTTTTAAGTCTAGGGCGCCCCCTCTGTGAGCTTTATGGAAGTCAAACAGAACATACTCCTGATTGAACCTTTTCGGTGAGACTCAGATGCTGAACGCGTGCCATGTGCGGAAATCCTCTAGGCATATTCGTGGCCATTGTCGCTGAACGCCTACGGGCGTTAACCGCGCGCGATTGACCATGTATATGCGATTAATGGAATCAGTGTTAAAAATATCGATGCCTCAAGATACGTTAAAATTATTCATTTCAAATAAGTAGTAGATGGAGTCGTTTCAGTGACACCAACGTCTTCAAGACCTCCGTTATGCGTCTCTTTTGCTTTCTCGTCCGATCATTCCTTCGTGTGGAATATCGTAATGAAAGTAAATGGTTTTAATCCAATTGTTAAATTCAATTGACCGCTGCTGAGGCTACAGAGGGAGTCGTGCATAGGGTGCTTGTATTGCATAGCGTTGTGGAACGAGGGAATAGAATACTTAGAACTATGGAATCCTTTGCTCGACGTATCGAACAATAAAAGAGCGTAGTATATGTATACCTACAGTGAAGATTACCGTTAAATATATCATGTTTATGCCAATGTCGTTAACGCCATTAGAAGGCACCCGCAAATTGTAACTAATAATGCCCTATATTATATTATGTACTCTCCGAAAAAAAGTTGGAACAATGAAAGTTTCTTTTTCGAACGATGTAATGTTGAGATATGTAAGGCACTTCGAGGTAATTGTTAAATTTAATATAGGTAATATACATTAATCGCTTTTCGTGAGCATAAGATAATTAAGTATTTTATAGAGAACATATTAAAGAGTAACGCCTAACAAACTAAAAAATTTATGATAAAGGTCAAGAATTCTCATTCTTTGTTTTTCTGATTTTGATTACGAATATATAAATTTGCGAGCAACATGTAATAGGAAGGTTAACGTTCCTCAGCATGTGCAAATCGATATGTTCAGTTTCCTGCTATTCAAATTTCCTTTTCTCTTTGTCCAAGCTTGTATTCTGTCGTTCGACGAGGGGTGTTCACCGTGATTGTGAACGTGACCAGATGCACGAGCCCTAAAAGGACTAAAATCTTTCCCCCTGTGAAACGGAAATACCAGCAGCCTCGTGCCCTTCATTATTCGTTTCGGATTAGCTTCAGCCACGTTCCCACTTGAGCAATTTGTAAGTTAGAACAGAAGAAGCACTAAAAGAGTTTAGAACACTGCAGCTTCATCAAATATTCATCAAAACATGCTCCACATTTTAGACCAATCGAATTCTTAGTTTCTGAAGAAATCCCAATTTTGCTGTTTTTAGCCCGTAAAATACGATTCCCCCTTAAGGGGACCCTCCAGTCAAAGCGCTTGAAAAATAGCTGACCGAAGTACTTTTAAAAAAAACGGATAATTTTCCGCATAAATGTGCATATAAAAAAACTCGTGTTTCAAAAAATTGTGTTATCAGATGCTGCGATAGCGAGTGCAATAAAATTAAGAATCAAATGCCTCAAGATTTTTTTGAATCGGTCCATTAGTTCTTCTAAAATTGTGTTTCAAGAAAAACGTATTCAAAGGGTTCTCGGCACATGAGTTCGGAACTTTTACTGGTTATATAACTGTAGAATGTAGGTATACCGTTTCGAAGTTTGGCGTAAAACTTTCACAGGGTATTCTCGGGATGTATATATATATATATATAAAAATCGATTTTCTGAAAACTTTTAACCGGAGGTTCCTCTTAAGCAACATTCCCACATGCAAACTATGAAGTGCAAAACAAAATTGAAAAACAGTTCTTTTGTACGTCATCGCCGCCTTCCTCCTCGAGAATTGGGCTTCAGAATACTTTGAAGTACAACATGTATCGAACAGAAACTTCATTGAAGCTAATATTTTCAAGTACTTCGACTAGTGGCTCGGTCGAGGGGTTCTGTTCCCGTACGCAGTTTCGCGCCTTGACCGAGTTTACCGTGCCCACACCAACGTGTAGGGTGATATTATTCAATAGCCTGTCCGGCAAGAGGTCACTTTTTTCCTAACGCGATAAGATAGGGTCGCGTATACACAAACGAAACTAAATCGTCCGGTTGTCCATTTCGTTTCATTCCCTTCGAATTTTTATCGTCACGCGTGCGATGTGTTGCGTGAACCTGGTCACGCCGAGGAGCAGTGTCGTTAATCTAGAAACCGAGATGTCGTTCCAGGTTGTACAAGATATCGTGTTGCGACGTGTCTACACAAAAGCTTGGGTTACATCACGTTGCACATTTGGACCGGTGGTTGCGAACGAAAACGAGACCACATCGACGAACGCGGTTTACAGAAACACTATCGGCTAGAAAAATAGCCACAGAGCGAATTATTTTAGAACATGAATATAACGCAAGAGAATTTTTTTTACTGTAAATTCATTTCAATACTTATAACAGATTGCTAATACATTCTCCGACTTTACTCCGGTTTTGGGTTGAATATTTCTATATAATATTACTATGTTATAATATATTCTTTTACATTTTTTATTCATTTCTACACGTAGACCCGCAACCTATTTATTTGTATTTTGTATATACCACCCATTGCGGGCCGTCCTGTCGAACACGTCGGTTAAGCATTCCTAAACTCGTTCTTATGAAACAGTTGTGAAATCGATCCATAAGGACATTCTTGTTTTTCTTTTCTTTGGGCACGCAAAGACTGTATCGCCCATCGACAGAAGGAAGCAGGGAAGCTGCGGCTTAAAAATAAAAAGAGCCCGTCCGATGGAACGATCAGACGAGCCATGTGTGCGCGCCTACAAATATTTACGCACGTAAAAACAACGGTGACATATGTCAAACACGTGTTTACAAAATTTGTTGGATAAGGAGGCGATGCCATACGGGAGGAAGAGAGAGACTTCCTGTTGCAGGTTCAACGGAACCGACGACGACCACCTACAGTGCTGTCCACCAGCGTATTAAAATAATGTTCCGCGAACGGGAATCGAGCGGCTTTAATCCGAAGTAAACCGATACGTAAACGTCTAACGTTCTACGTATCAATAGAGCGAACGGTGGAACGCGATATCACGCGAATAATTTCACACGTCCCATTGCTGTTTAATTGGCGGCGTGGTCTGTAATTGGGTCCCATTTTTTTCCGTCTCAATTGTATGTACCGCTTGAGATAATTAGAGGCAAGAATCTGAGGGAGGATATGTAAGGTGTATGTCGCGACGCTTGCTAAACGATAATTACGTTCACCCTGAGCTGAATTTTTATGAAATATATGTATATGTATATGTATTACTGGGCACTAGGGTGGGCCTTATTTTTCGACCTTCAAAATTTTTTCAGGATAACCCCCAGGATTGTGTCATTGGGGGAAAATATAGTGTGTGCAAAATTTGAAATAGATCGAATGACGGGAAAGCGTACCTCATTGCAATTGAAATTTTTTTATTTTTGTAACTCGTTTTTCTCCATTGTAGTATATCGTTAATATATATTCATATATATCGTTGAATTTGTATTTTTACGCTCTGTAAGAATATAGAATCAAAGTATAAGATTATTTAAAAAAAATCATGACTTTGAAATCTTATAAATTTACCTTCAAAAAAAACTTTTTTCTGTGGCATTATTTGTACCTTGTCGAACAGTACAACTTTTGTCAAGAAATTTTTTCATATATTTATAAATAACAGATTTCAAAATTTTAATGAAATAACCGATACCTTCATTAAAGAGGTCATACTCATGCAAGAGTCTAAAACCCAAAATTCAAAAAATTGAAAACTTATAATTTTCAAAGGCGTTGGAAGGACGAAAAATACAGGGAAATCTGATTTCAAACTTGAAGTCATTTTGTAATTTTTTCTAGTCCCCCCCCCCTCCCTTAGCCAGAAGTATATTCTTCAAAATAAAAAAATTTCAGTCGAATCGGATAATAACTTGTGGATGAACTTTTTGACGCCTTGACTTTAACGATTCCCCAGGACCGTCTGCAATGATTAATTATAAAACAAAAAATATATTTCTATAATTTAAGACATCCTTAATACAATGCAAGAAGTCCCATTAAATTATATATAGTAGTTTTCCTTTAATTAATTCCTAAATATCACCTATTTTTACGGGCTCTAGACCGGAAGGTCCCCTTAAGTTGAATACGCGGGCTTCCCTTGCTGCTGCGCAGGCGTAGGATGATCGCTGCGCAATCGTGCACTCGCGCAGCTCAGATGGAAGAGGGAACAGTATTAAAGGTTCAGGTATTCTAATGGAATAACTTGTAGAAATCCGGCGGCATGGAATACAGAGTATTCTCAACTATCCCGAGTGGGCATCTGAATACTCGAGTAGTAGGTAGAATGTCCAACGTATATTCGAATATACAGGCAATCCAAATTCGAATAGCTATCCTCGAATTCGAGTAGTGTCTACTTACGGCAGGCAGAATATTACTACCTATGTATACAGCATTTTATCCTATTTTATATTTTATATTCCAAATATGAAATTCTTTAATTATTTTGAACGGTGTGCTTCAGATAAAGTGGACGCACAACGACTCAACGTAGAGATTCAAGGATCTTAAATATGAAAGGAGTAAAGTGTAAGGTGGATATTTTCGACTTTACAACCTGTATTCGATCCAGGACAAGGTTCGTCTTAATTCCTGGGAGTAGCTTTCTCCACTATCCTTGACCTTTCATTTCAGTCCCTGGTAAGATTCCATGGAATTTAACTTTTGTGCTACAAAATATATGACTAAGTAGACTTCATTATCGTAATCTACGTGTATATTCTCTAATTACACTCTTAATAAAGGTTTGGACAATTCTGTACAGGTTGGGTTTGGTTAACTGTAAGTTAAGTCTATATCATTAAGCAAAAAGGAACATGAAATTGAGGATTACGGACGAAATATCTTTTGAAAAACCGGTTTTCATATTTCACTATTCCCTCCCCCCCCCCCCCAGAAAACGATTAAACCGCTTTTTAATTTTCACAAGAAAATATTATTAAAATAGAAAATAAATATTTGTATTTTTTCAGTTTTCTTAATATTTATGGAATTACAAAAATATACGTACTGCATACAAAACCAAATGAAAGAAAAAACTAAAGTAACTAAAATCCGTACAAAATATAAATTATAAATCTTTATTTCATTTAGTATTTTTATTTCGAAAATATGAACTCATGAAGATTAGTTTTAGAGTAAACTGTTACCTACTCCAATATGCTTATGTCCGAGGCGATTTCAAGTCAAGATATTAACGTTTTAAATGAAATAATTAATTAATTTTTACATATTAATTCTAGTATATAAAACCATATTTTTTATTTTAAATTGAAAACCCGGTTTTCGAATTTTACAAATTTATTAAAAAACGGTTTTCGAAAACCGACAAACCCTAATTTAAAACCAAGTAGCCATAGTTCCGAACGCGGCGTGAATATTTTTTATTCAATGAATATTTTTACCTGATTTTAACAACATAAATCTTTGATATGTAAAAACATAAAGAATAATCAACATACAATATCTTTTATATTCGTTTCCTTAAATAACTGTAGCGTCAATTAAATACTGTTCAAATTAAAAGCTATTTCTTCGTACAGTTTCCACATATTATGTACATTCGAAAAGATTATTCCCCACTTTATGTTATTACACAGTAAAGAAAAGGTACATTATGTGCAAGTCTCCTCGTACACCACTATTAGTAATATGTAATAAAGACCTTATCATGATTAATATTATTATAAGCAGTACCATTCGCTAAACAACGGCAGCGTTATATGTACGCTCATCAAGTCTCTCTTTATTCGCCATGTGTCGCTCCCATTGGCGTCGTCAAGAGCAACGTCCAAGCAAAGGCACGGTGTGTGCATGGATAACGAGGTTAACGTTCAGCTATCGTGTATACATACTGCATGTACAAAGCATTTACTCAGCGATCGGGTGCAACATCAGCGACAATCCCTTATAAGACTCAGCCTTTTTCTTCATTCTATCTAAGGGAACGAGGCGTTGACCAATCCAGTTCCTAGTTTTCTCTCCATTCGCTTCGTTTAGAAACGAAGGAGCCTACATGCCTTCCAAAAGGCAAGAAATTGCTTTCCCTTAGTAGGAAGGTAATTTCAGAGGATACATACGTGGCTTTCAAAGGCGCGACACATCTACGGATAGTGGTAACGAATAATACTGGAGCTCCTCGAGGGTAAAGATTAATAGAAATCGAGAGAAATAGGAGATTCTCGACTACCAAGCACTGAAAGCAACCCTCAGGAATTAAGAGACGGCCATCAAGCTCCTGATTCTCGAGTTATCATAATTATCAGCTGCACATGAGCCATGTGCTCGACAGTGTACGTGAATATTGTATAAGATCACAGTTGCCCAGAGTTTGAAGAGTCTCAAGGACCAGGCCAGCGAGCACAGTCGACACACATTCGTCACAATTGACACGATTGACCCACAGCGGTTCTCAACTGGTCGCCAGCCGTGGAAACCGGTTTGACGGGGTTCATGAGTACATTCCAGGGATCGGTACGTTGGCTCCGGCACGTAGAGGCTTCAAGAGGCCACGAAACGCGCCTCCACGGTTTCGATCGGAGAATCGTGGCTGTTGGCAGAGAGAAAAAAGCATGTCGAACTGGTTCGAGTCTGCCAAATGGAGCGTATTAGGTTCATGTCACCGATTTCCTTCAACTTCTCCATATTGGTGCATAACGTATATAATAAGTAATGTATTAAAGAACGAGGTCCGTGTGAAGTATACTTGAAAATCCAAGAGTAATGCAGCTAAACGAATTGAACTCCACCGTCTCGAAGAGTTTTGAGCTGTGCGTCTTGTGCAGTTAACTTGTAGCGTCTTGTTCTAATAATTCCTAAAGTTTCTTCCCCTATTATGGTTAAGCAATATCTAGATATTACTAAAGTTTCTGATATTACACACTTCAACAAACAAAAGAATCACTAGGGTTTAATATTTATCATGACATAACCTTCTCTAGAGCACAGAGAACTGCAGTTTGCCAAGATTTCTCTGCTTTAACCTAGTTTGCAAAGGTTCTAAAAAATGATAATACGTGTGAAAAGAACAAGCTAATGATGCATATAAAAAACTGAACCTTGCAGAGTGAGAGCACAGACTCTATTCTAGGTGTAGAACTGTAGATTCAGGATTCGTACGGCACGTGAGAATGGCTTGGGAACATCTGTTTCCCAGGAAACGTTTAGGCGAGACTGGGCAGCAGCAACGATGGGAAATTTCACTGGGGAAGCCCGAATGTGTTCGAGACGGTCCTCGAGCTGTATTCCCGACGCGATCGTTGGCACCGAACAGTCACGGTTTCTGGACAAGCTACAGGTGACTAAGGGAACATGTTAGCGAGATTTATCGCCGACGAAGCTCGGCCGAAAGCATAGAGGAAAGAGCTATTTTTTGCTGACAAAACGATTGTGGTCGCCCGTAAATGAACTCTAATTAAGATAATTGCGACTAAGGACGCGTATAAAGCGTGCGACAGGGGACGGGCATTAACTCCAACGCAGTAATGTGTAGAGGATGTTTCATAATGTGTGGGCATACCTTTAGAGATAAAGTATTTACGTAGGGGAAGGGGGAGAGGGCATTACGGAGTGTCGAGGTAAGATGGGGTATCGAAAAAAACGATGATCAAAAACTGCTACACATTTGATGAAAGTACCAAAAAGTTAGTAAGAAAGTAGCAACAGTTAGGTCGTTGATAGAAATTAATTAAAAAAATGAAAAAATATCAAATAGAATGTTGTATTTAAAATTTGTGGTGTTGATAAACAATAGACTAGTTATTTCTGTATCATTACTTTCATAAATTGAGAAATTAAATCTTTATTCAACTAGCAAAGCACCCCCGCGCTTCGCTTCGGGCCTAAGAGATATTGAGGACTTCATGAAAACACATTTCACCCCTTTCACTCCCCTTGGGGGGGGGGGGGGGGTGATTAAGGCAAAATCCTGAATTGTTTTACATTTATATGGGTAATCTTTATGAGTAGGAACCAAGTTGATATATTTGATCAAGCCTAAGAGAGATATTAGGGGGAATAAAGAAGCCCGGGAAAAATATATTTTACCCATTTTCACCCCTTATGACGATGGAGTTTCCAAAAATCTTTCCTTAGTGGGTGTCTACGGATCGAGCCCTCGGCCACTTATTCCCGCCGCGGTGTTCTCTCACAAGCGAGAAGCGCTCGTCCGGTCGCCGTCTGGTGGTCGCGTCGTGAACTACTATTATTTAAAAATCATTATTTGAAAGAAAATAAAAACGTTAGAACCTTCCTCTCGTCAGGACGGACAAAGTGATGTAACACACTTGTGGCTACAGTTCATATTTACTGAGAAACCGCATTTCAAAGTATGCAACTTCACTTTTATATAATAATAATATAATATAATATAGTATATAGTATATAGTATATATATATATAGATATAGATTATGTATTACTTCTTAGAATCTTTTGCTCTGATTTTCTTTCTTATGATTTTATCCTTAATGCAGTGCATACCTAGAACCAGACGTAAGGGGTAACTAATGGGACGTGTCTTTGATTGTAGCGGTGTTTGAATTTTTTTTTAATGTCATTTTTTGGAACGAAGCGCCATTATTGTGGCTTTTACACGCAGAATCGACTTTCCATCGGATATTTGGCAACGTTGCATGTCACCAGGCATAACCCGGTGGCATAAAAAATATATCGTTCGATCTGAAATCGAACTTCATTGGTCTAATGGCTCTTTTCGTTCCTCTCCGAGAAATATGCATTCCATTCACCAAGTATCTTAACGAAGAAATCCACGTGGCCCATTCGAACTCTCGTCACGAAAAAGCGCGACGTAGGAACGCTGGGACCGAATTATGGAATATATTTTCATTCTGTGCGTCACTTTGTCTCCTGGAACGCTTTCAGAATACATTCCCAGCGACGGTGATTAACAACTTTACAACCGTGCAGCGTTTCGAGAGACCGCTGTTTACGTTCAAACATCCACGTGTCCTTATCAACACTTGAGGACCACTTTCAAAATGATAACCATCTACGCTGCCCGAGGAATTTCCTCCCCATTAAGCTAAAACTGGGCGGATTCACGGTGGACACGGTCCCGTTGTGCTTCGGGCCCAGAGAAATTTGAAATTAAATTCAGGCCCCTCGAAAGCTTGCGTTAGGGCCCACTATGCAAAAACAACCTCAGATTTGCTGCATCTCGTGCAGTTTCTCCGCAACTTGCTTTGACGTTGTTATGTTGTAGTTGCGATTGAATTAAATTAGTTGTGAAGAATTACTCAACTCATAACTATGTAATGCACTGACCCTTACTTATCTTTTTCCTCTGGCTTTCTTTGTAAACACGTCATCCCTGCTACCTATAGTAATTGTAGCTAATGCGTCACCTTTCCAAAACCCTGCAATTTTTCCCTACCCCGTCATCCCCTCTCTTACATTCCGAAACCTTTAAAACCCATCGCATTCCGTTATCCCGTAGCATTACTATTCCAAAAGCCACCAGTCTCAGTCACGGAGTCCAGTTTAAAACAGTGTAATTTCTAATATTCTTAATTTAGTTCAAGGGTGGTCGTTCGAATACTTTTGTGACGGTTCGTTTAGTCGATGTTACCAAGAAATATTTTATAACTATCGTTGAAGTCGTCATATTTCATAATTCGTAATAGGACTCGTACTTTTTAAGCCTCAAACTTTTCGCTTCAGGGCGTTCGAATACTTTCGTGGCTCGCTCTGTGTATACTGGAGGTTCTACTGTTAACTGCACTTATGACTCATTGTCAGTCTAATAAATATCCGAAGGATGAATGGCCTTCGATGGTAAAAAGCACGGAATGCGGCGAAAGGAATAGTTACTAACGATTTCACTTGCATGCACCAGCTACGCTATCGGACTATCGTTGAAAAAAAGCTTTCAGACCTACAGCACATGGTTTTCATCGCTTCGGCTAACGCAAAATGCCCGAGCCCAGCCTCCGAACGTTCGTTTCTTTTTCCATTTTGGACTCTACAAAGAAGAAGGAAAGACAAGGAATTCTTAGAAGCCATGACTTGCCAGCTATCAACCTCTGGATCTTAATTCCACTCGGTTGCTCGGCGGTAAATTAGATGGAGACGTCTGGAAGTATTGTACAGGATGGAGGCTTCTTAAGAATAAATTCTTTATTGAAAATGATGGGTGAAGAAAAACCACGTGAAATAATAATTCAAAGGAAGATTGAACGCTTTGTTGCAATCGTCTGGGATCTTTTAAACATTTAGATAATTATTCTCTAGATAACTATTTAGCTATTCAAATGGCAATTATTAGTCCTGCTTTGAGTAAACTTTTATATCGATTTCAGTGTTATATTCGTTTCACGGAGGGTTTGTTGTAATTCTGTAAATAATGCTGAATATGGTAGCACGAAGAAATGAGAATAGACTCTTCCACAATGGACAGGCAACTTCGGGATGAAATAGTAGGAAATATTTGTTAGGAAGTTATCGTTACCATTAAATCGAATGCCAGCCGGAGTAGAAGCTTCGTGGCTCGATTCTACTGTTTGCAATCGTCATTTCCCGGTTGCGAGAGAGAACATAATGGACCGTGTTCCGGCCATGATGACTCTAGCCTCCCACGTGAAAAGATTGCGCTCCGCGATCAAGTTCACAAATTCGTATCTAAATACTCGGAAGTGTTACTGCACTGTTCGCAATCACATTGTTAAAACCTTTGTGGACGAAGAATTCGTAACTTTTCAAGTGCATTCTGATTTAAATGTTCCTATGTTTTTTTCTCAAAATAAGAAGCTTTTATATTTTTTATATTTTTATATTTCTACCCTGTATGGTGGCGTGCAGTTTTCTTCACATAAATTCAAAACAATAATTAACTGTGAGAAATACGTTGATACGGTGTTCTTCCAGTCTCCACATCTATGTGTCCCTTAATTTCTCTCATTATAACAGAAAATGTAAGACTAGGTATCAATGAAAGTATGCAAAATATTGATAATCCTTCGGGAACAAACTTTGAATCACTGTGATGTGAATAATGTAAAATGTCAAGAACACAACTTTACTTAAATAATTTTTTACTCTACCCGAGGACATTTCTAAACTTCAAGGAAAACTTAGCGTTTCAATGAAGCAAAAATATCGAAGTGTAAATGAGCAACGTATTTCTACGTAAAAAAAAAAGGATAAAATGAAGCCAGAAAAAGACGAGACTCAAGGCTCTTCGAGTTAAACACCTTGCTCGATTTCGAAGGTTATATTTCTTCCCCCTGAAAAATGTGCTGTCTGTAAAACAGGCGATATTGGGATTATTGAGAAACAATATTTTTCAATCGACCTCCGCCCAATCGCGGCAAAAAGCGATTCAATTACCATTTTCCTGACGACAGAACCACGGATGTTTCTCTAACACCCGTTATTGATAACCAGCTGCCAGTTGGGTAATCAGTTTCGGCTGACCGCGTTACGCCAGTAATTTTCCAGGATTGCTACAGTACCTATACATACCATGACTTTACAACGTGACAGAAGCAGAAAAAAAAATTAAAATCCCGCCTAAATGTGCCGAAATGTGTACGCAAGCTCCGACACACTGATGGAACGAGTAATCGTGGAGTTTCCGCTGACGTTCTAATCGCTATTTCCACGAAACTCCTTTCACAGTTCTTTTCTGGCAACAGTCATTTAAGGATGTCTTAAATTATAGAAATATATTTTTTGTTTTATAATTCATCATTGCAGACGGTCCTGGGGAATCGTTAAAGTCAAGGCGTCAAAAAATTGATCCATATCGGTGGGACATGTATCTCCAAAAATTATTATCCGATTCGCTTGAAACCTTTTGAAGATTATTCTTCTGGCTAGAATTACATTTTTTTTTTATAAAATAACGACACTTCAAGTTTGAAATCACTTTTCCCTGTATTTTTCGTCCTTTCAACGCCTTTGAAAATTATAAATTTTCAATTTTTTGTAAACACGTGCCTAAAAGATTGAACATTCGAAAAATGAAATAAAAAAATCGACTTTTAGAGCGGAAGCTCCCCTTAACAAAGACATTTGGTTTTAACTAATAATATAGACAAACAAGTAGAAAGCAGAGTTTTTATTAATCGAGTAACGACATCGCGCGCGCCGCAATATTAACCGAATAAGCGTAGTCAAACAGTTAGCCGTTCTTCTTGCCGCTACGTGGATTCTTACGTCAGTGCTTCCAGAAATCGAAAGCATCGCTTTTCTAGCGAGAAACCGAGATTTATAACCACTGTGTCTTTATTCGATGGCAATTACAGTTAAGTGACAGGCAACCTTGTATACTTTTCAGGGAATTTTTCTTCCAATGGCGATGGATTGTGAGGAACTAATTTAGCTTGAACAAACATCATATGTGTTGCTAGGATCGAGCGTTCGAAAGATGCTGTATGTACGTGCTCAGTATCCATTTGATTTACGAGGGTCGTTCAATAAACAGTGAGAGAAAATTTATTGAATACTTATTATTCAATATCAAACGTTCGATACATTCTCCATTTAACTGAATGCACCCTTCGTTAAACACAGTGACCTTTATAGTTTTATAATAACCACCGCCGTAATAATACCAACAATAATTTGTCTTTATTGCGATAAAAATATTGAAGAATACAAAATGCACGGTAGAACTACACAAACTATAGAGAGTTTACACTAACCCAAGCGAAATTATTCACGTAGGTAACCCCGGGTCCTAGGTGCAGTAGACACAAAAATGGCATCTCGTACATTTGTCTGCCTTCTTTTTCAAAGGGGAGAGACGAGAAAGAATTTATACCCTGACACGAATACGCTCCCTCTTATAAATTAAGTATAGGTACACGAGAATTTCTTCCGTTTCTTCTTCAATGAAACAGGCACGCGACAAAAATCCCGGTTGAACCGACTCGTTGGAGTATCAGGTACCCTGAACACCTATGGGACTCGTTTTTAGGCGTAGACCAGCTCGGAAACAGGGCAGTTCGAATGGGCAAGTGGTCACTCGAATGCTCTAATTCGACAGCGAACCACGTCGCAAAGGCAATCAGCCATCCGAACGATTTAATAATCTCCGACTATTGTCGCGCAGCTGGAGAGGTCAGTTCAATATAGCCTTACCTGCGCAGGCTTATCAACGCATGCAAATAGTCTCTAGACGCGGCTGATTGGAGGAGGTCGAAAGGAGCGCTGCGTTCTGGCCCTGATTGATTAATGATTACTTGCGCTACGTTATCGGCTGGTGCATGGCGGAATCGAAACGCGGACGACTATAGACGACTATATAACGAGTATAGTATGTATACATACTTATGCGGAACAGAATTTGTCTTTTGCGAGGCTACATTTTCGATAGAACTGATCCTGAAGGGTCCTATTGCACTTGCACTTCACTATAGTCTGAATGAGATTTATTGAGTACCTATACACCACCACACTCGGCCACACTTACCTTAATATTTCTGGTCACGATCCAGCAAACTTAGGGAACTCTTTTTCGAAATCGAAGTAAAGAATAATAATGCTTCTCTAATTTCCCCCCAGAGTTGCCACCTTGGTGCCAGTAGATACTGGAAGCTCGTGAATTTGGTGCTCGACGATTCCTCGACGGTTTACGAAATACCACAGACCGCGAAGTAACGTGGAATTAGGTACACGTAGACGCAACGATCGTCCTCGATACGAAATACGTTCATTTGTGGTGTCGGTGATAAGGCATGGTTCCATATACCTAGTGTTCGTGAAAATATCGGTGTCGCGTTATTTTTAACAGCCAATTATATACATTTAATGAAGACAATTAAATAGAATTATTTCGAACAGATAAGATGAACCTGTACGAATGAACGTAGCTCCTCGAGTTACTGTCTTTGGGGAATCGCGCAGTCGCAGCCTTTCGATCACAATTAATTCACTGGACACTGAAATCGTTCCTCTTCGACCAAGAATTCGAAAATGTAAAGTACGAGCCTTCCTTAAGGATCTTCGTAAAATTTCATTCTGTATCTTCGATTGGTTTCGTAAGGAGGAATCACGTTCGTTAGCTGTCTGCCGCGTGTTTCGAGTCACCTTGTACATTTGAAAGCTGCTGCAACGAGTTACGTTACACGCGTCATCGCTTCCTCCTCCTTAGTGGAGACAGGCTGGTAGGCATGACGCTTCTGCTGCAGATCCTCGGCCAGTTTCTCCAGCAGCTCCTTGAAAATGTAATTGTCCAGGTTCTTCGCTATGTAGTAGAGGAACAGCCAGTCACCGAAGTGGCACTCGTGGGTGACCGTCAGCATGTTCCATGGATTGTACCTTCCCGGACAGGCCATGGAAAATACGACCTTGTTGAAGGCGTCGCTCCTAGGAACGAGAGAAAAAGAGTGAAAACTCTGGCGTCGACGTGTTTTCGCGCCGAGACAACTGCACCCGAGGTTGCTTTCTGAACAGATCGAGCGGGAATTTCAATTTCCAAGGTCGCATTCCTCGAAAGCCTGCGCCACTAAAAGTGTTAATCACCAAGACTAATATCGAATGGGTGTTTATTAGAAGAGGTCGATGAAATTTTAGAAATTCCAATATTCTTACTGATTTTTAAATATCAGGGTGGCTCTTATTTTCGACTTTTGAATTTTCTACGGGGCTTCCTCCAGTATAGTTCAAAGTAATTAAAAAGAAATCCCTCGTGAGCTTGAATTTGAAAATGCCTTTGAACAAGTTTCTATAGGGTTTCTTGCCCGCAAAATTCGAATGCGGGTATCGTGACAATTAATACGAGTGCTAATAACCTGGAGTGCAGCAACATGGTCAGTATCCTCCAAATCAGTCCAACGCCGGTTATCACCGCAAGGATGATGAACCAAAACCAGAGGAACACGTAGATCTTCTCGTTGATGATGTTCAACGCCATTATGCACAGCGCGTCATGCTTCTGTATCGTTCCTGAAGGACCATATTTGTGAAAAATACACTTTGTCACCTGTAAATGTTAATTCAACATCGAATCCCTTGAAAACGTACAAATGAAAAGCGACCGATAGCAGTTCAAGGCCATTTCGTCCGGTTTATCTGGGACAGTTGTGCAGCATTAAAGATTGTTACGCCCACAGTCTTGGTAAATTATTTATAAGCGTTAGACTACTTAGATATACGAGATTTCTAGCGCAGAGAATGTTTACGTTGATCTTGGTAAACGGTTACATTTCGTTTTACCTTGGGAAAGACTACATCGAGGGGATCCATTTTTCCATCGATAGTGGCGTCGGATAAGGTCTGACCGAGCCCGAGAAAAGCTCCGCCGAGGAACCAGTCGGTCACGTAAATCTGCATCAGCACGTTTATGAAATTGAGAACCTCGCAGAGCCCCAAATAGTACGCCCACGGCCGATTTAAGTGGATACGATTTATAAAGGAGACGTGGATCTGTCGAATTTTGTCGTCCCGGTCTTGCTTCGACGGGATTGAGATCCCATTCTCGGTCTGCAGAGACGTCTCGCGCAGAGCCAACGACGCCATGTTCAATCCGGATACCAAAACCTTCAGGCGGCCACCTGGATTCAAGCATTTTTCTATTATATTATTTTTCAGCTCTTCGATTGCTTTTGCTTAGCTTTAATTTAAATATCGTTTTTAGTTTTTAAGTGGTCCGCATCAGTGGATATATCCATAAAGCTATATATGTGACATGTGGGGATTTTCCTGGCAACCACAGATATAGTCGGAAAAAGTTTTCTCGAATTGTTTAATATTACTCTGACCGCGTGCTATTATCACTCACATTTTTTATTATTATTTAAAATATATATTTTGCGCTAGAATTTGTTAATGTAATTTATTTATTCTCTCTGCCCTCTAGAAACTATTCAATTAACTTGATGTTAATACGTAGAATCATTTAAACATATTGAGAAAAATCATTTGTCCGAATATGTTACGTACATATACGCCCAATTGAATCGCCCTGTACATAGTGAAACTGACCTTCAGCGCTTCGCCACAGGTAGTGAGGTACGTAAAAGAGTATCGCCTGAAAGAACAGAATGAAGGGCACCCATTGGTAGTAGGCATGGTGCACGATTGGGTCCTCACGGCTTGCTGGTCCGACGCCAGGATGAGCGATTTCGCCTAATTCCACCGATGTCACATTCATATGCTTCGTCTGGGAGAGATTTATTGCCTGTATTAATTACTATTCCGTGCAACAATCACGGTGGGTGGTAGAAATATAGCGAGGTTGTAAAAAGAACACGGTTCAAGACGGTAGCCTACTTGAGTGTTAAAATTTAGAAAAGTCTATGTACAATGTGTTTCATAACAGGTGGTAAAATTGAAAGAGTCGTGAGTCTGCGCTCTACACGAACAAATAAGTGGGAAATATAAAATATAATTGAATTTCTCCACAGAACCCTTCTTTTCTAAAAAATCGCCTGATTCTTATTCAATATGGTACAACTGTACAGGGTGATTCAGCTAACAAGGGAAGATCTCGAACCCGGAAATTCAAAAAATTCTGAAACTTCGTGAATATATAGGGAATTTCCTCGTGATTACAACGCAATTTTTGTTTACTGCCAAAATTCACTCTGAGGAGGTGTAATTGACCCCTAAAGATCCGGTTATTTTCCGATTTCCGTATTAACGCCGAGGGAACATACTTTGAATAAAACGTCCGATATTTACAAACATCATCAGGGTTTGAATGTGTGTTTGAGGGTGTTCCAAGTAGCTCACTAGATCTCTCCCACCCATCAGACGCCGCCGTAACGATAATAATTACCACGGTGTAGGTGGAAGTAAAGAAGCAGAATGTGTTGATCACTTTCTCCGCCACTCCAGACCCGGCAATGCATCTTTTTCGTTAAGTGTAACAAGGTTGAATGCAATTAGTCGTCGTACTTACACGCTATTCCATGGTGAGACAGTGAGTGCCACTTTTAAAGCCTTATCGGTCGGTGGCGTCGGTGGTACGCGTAACAGAGTTCCAACTTCCAACCAACTCCGATCTGCTATCACGTGCAACCAACACTGAGAACTCATAAGAGGAGGACAGGGTGTGGTAGACATCTATTGGCATGATGGATCTATGTCGAAAATAAATCAATTCGTCCGAGCGTTTAATCCCATAGGCCTTATAATAATACATATATTTACATGTAAATTATTAAACATTTCATGATGGCCGTGTGTAAAAATCCCACAGTACTCTGGCGCCCACGGAGGATTCCCCTCTTTTATAACGAGTGGAAATCTTCAAAAGACACCCCGACGTTAGATTTCCTACGTTAAAAAAAATGCTAATTGTATTTATATTTTTTTATAACGTGTGGAAATCTTTAAAAGACACTCCGACGCCTTCAGAGGGGAATCCCCCGGGGGCACCAAGGTAGTGAGGGACTTTTACCCACTAAAACCCCACAGCCACCATGAAATATTTAATAATTTACACGTAAATATCTGTATTATTAATGCCAATTGGATCAAACGCTCGGATACCTAATCACTTGCCAAGTCTCATCAAAATCGATGTGTTACCAGACCCTGTCCTCCCCTTGTTAATATGATTTCGTGTAACCTGGAAGAATAAGGTAATAGAAACTTCAATTGTCAGTTGGCAAATTATTTATGTGTAACACGAGTGTATCTATTCAGGCAGATAAGTGACACTTGACACCAAACTGTTCGTTGAGCTGTCAAATCGTTCATAACTTTCGTCATTTGTCTCTCAATATTATACGGGGTGTTTCTGTAACTATTAACATCTGAATTATTTCCACAGACTCCTTCAAGCTGATCTAGAATATCATTTCAAGGTCATTGACCCTTTTCTTATTATTTATATATGATATTATCTATTTTTTATCACATGGTGATGTAATGGATGTCGAGACAAGTTCAACGGGTTCAATTATATAATGACTATGACCTTGCGAAGACTTTCAACATCACATTGTCTTCCAGAAGCAAATATTTTTTTAATTAGACACTTCCTCGTATTATTAAAAACAACGAAAATATTTTAGGTGTAAGTGGTAGTTGCAGCAACATTGTGGGAACGTTGCAAAACGTTGCCGTAACGTTGCAGAAATATTGCAGGAACGTTGGCGTGCAATATTGCACCGCAGAATTGTCAGACCCATGCAATGATGCACGGCAACGTCGCAGCAACGTTACAACCACATTGCACTGCAACCATGCAACACTGCAAGGTTACTGCAACGTTCCTACAACGTTGCCGCCACGAAGTGTGCTGTATTGTCTATAACAAATGATTTCAAAGTTCAACGAATGGTACATAGTTGAGAAATTACATAATTTGCATAATTGTCAAATATTATTTATCTACCTGAATAGATACACTTCAAGTACTGCAGATAGTTTGCCAAGAGACGATTGAGCACTTCGCAGCAAACAGGTTGCAGCTCCATATTCACCAACTTCGAATGAATTCGAAAAAACTATAAAATTAATGCTTCGACTTAACATTAAAAAGAGGACACTAATTGAAAAATATATATTTACACCCAATAACTATGTAGCAGTTATCGATTAGATAAATTTTTATTTCAAGTTTTAGCGAATCTTTCAAATCTGGAGGTGCCCTAAACAAGAATATAGCAAAAAACAGCAATAGCTGCAGGTTCAAGATTTGCAATAAATCGAGCTCATTTGTTATCGGATTTGCATTAAACGTGCAGCAACCGATTTAGATTTTTTTTACGTATATTACCTACACGTCGTGCTACCCTCTTGCTGCAAGATCCTCAATGAAAGTTTCTATTACCCTATTCTTCCAAGTCGCACGCAAAGCATAGTACGCGTTTCGAAGAATTTAATCTTAACTGCTAGATTTTGAAGAAGTATACGACGCTTTGGCTGTGAGATAACGAGTGACACTCACCGTAGATCTCCCCAAGAACCTTAAAGACACTTTCAACATTCTGTACATACCTGATGTGTTCCCCGATATATTGCCTGGATGACACCAGAAGCGTACTGATCAACAGTATCAGAAACGTGGCTCTATAGTGCAGCTTGAACACTAGTGACAGAAAAAACAGTCAGTCCTTGCACAGGGAAGTGTAGAGTAAAATCTATCTGAACACATCTGATCGACGATAAAATTCTGCCTTCTTTACTCGTTATTTTGCACACAGAAACCAACAAACCAGTATTGTTATCTTAAACGTAATTAATGAAATCATTATAATTACCTTAAACGTAATTATTTAAACGCATCATTTGCTCAGGCAATCGCATGAACTATCCCCGTTCAAAGTACCTAATTATTTAAGTACACTCACGACATTGTGCATTTTACAAATATCAAATGCACAGTGGAGCTGTGCTAGCAAAAATTTATATGAAGTGTTTATGTGTGAATATGTCACACGACACATTTTTAAGCTATCGTTATTGCTGAGAAGGTTTTGGTTAACAGGCTGATTACGTCACAATTGTCCCACGATTTTCGTTCACTCATATTCAATCAAATGCGTATTGTTAGAAATAATAATGTTTCACAGTCTAACGATGCAGTTGTTACTCCACATCATTCCTAATGGCAGTGATACAGAGTTTTCCTAGTAATAGTAGTACAGCAAAGAATGGGTTGATTCTTCATGCAAACACAAATCGGAAATATGGAATAAATTTTTTTCACAGGTCTTCCTGTTATATTGAGAAAAGCAACTTTGAAAATCTGTAAGGTATATGCACTCGATTTCTCTTATGGAATCTTATAAAAATAAAAGTTTATTCTGCAGATGATAAAAACATTGGGGAACTAAAAGCACAGACTGTTGCAACATTCGAGGAATTAAAGACATGTAATACAAAGCAAAGAGTGGGACACAATAATTTTGTTTACACAGCACGCCTCTATATTTATTACACGGATTTACAATTAGTCAAATGCACTCGAACCCCCACAAAATTTCAAACTCATCTTAGCACCTACACGATGAACTTTTCAAAGAAGGTAAAACAGTGAATTTCGAAAGGTATCGCGAACAGAACCGAGCCGTTATTGGTGATA
The DNA here is from genome assembly GCA_963971345.1 of Andrena flavipes. Lineage (NCBI taxonomy): Eukaryota > Metazoa > Arthropoda > Insecta > Hymenoptera > Andrenidae > Andrena > Andrena flavipes. The sequence goes on from OZ020480.1 coordinate 3,611,538, forward strand.
AAAGTTCAGCACTCGTGACCGGAGTAAGAATCCCCGCTCTCCGTGACAACGCTCGAGCACGTGCAGCGATGGTGGCACAAAAAAAATGCTCCGTGATTCGAGCTTGGCAAGTATTCAACCATCATGTTCTGACTCGACATCATCGGGTCATCGGCATTTTCGTTCACGGCAAGTATTCCCGAATGATAACAAATTCAATATTCACGCAGAAGACCCAGATATACCGTCCTCGAGCACTTTCCAACGCAAGAAGTGTTCTCATGCAAATTGACTAGATAAACCGTCTAAACTTCAGCAAAAAGAGACAGACAATGCTGCTCATCGCGTATAAATGAATCCTATTACAGTAACGTCTCATAATGGCCTTAAAACGCAACTGAATTGAGACCAGACTATCGCATTTCGTGGAAGTACACGAATAAGAGAAAATAAATTTTTATAATTTCTACTTTACAGCACAGTAAAGATTGTTAATGAATTGGTGAGATGTTTCTGATTCAAACGAGCCCAAACACGGCATACATCGGGCTAGTTTGAAAATTATTAATAGTTAAATAAGTATAGTCCACAACTATAAAGAATCGCAAAAATAGCCCGACTTGTGGCGTGTTTGTGCTCGTTTTAATCGGGATGATCTTGGCATTGCATTGTTATAATGCATTTCATCGCTTCCTTTCATCGCGACAAAACAAAAATGATGAAACTTTCATTTCTCATGCATCAGAGTGCCCTGCCAACTCACTTCATAACAGCATATTGCTGTACTCTGAACGATAAAGACGGCAGAACTTGCTTTATAGTATACAGTCCCCGCAGTTTGCGTTACCAAGGTTGTCGATGGCCACGGAGTCCTGGGAGACCTTCCACTTCACGTGATCCTTGAGGACCGAGAACGTGGCTAACACGGTGGACATCTTTGAGTAGCGCGTGGGATGCCTTCTTTCACGATTCTACCATCGACTTCAAACTTCAAATGTATCCGCAATGCATCCGCGAGTAGCTTGTCGAAGCCCGGTGGCGCTGCTGGACCCGCGTCATCCGGCGCTCGGTATCTTCCGGTGTTCCGTTCCCTCCCGGACTTCTCTTTCACGAGTACTCGGTGTAGCTGGCCCGAAATGAAGGTTCCACAATACCGATGGAATGTCGATCGAGTCTGCACTGAATTCTCAGTCTCTAGTAATTCTCGCTTCTCGTTATCAGTGGACTACGATTGCGCAGTAGCATAGAGTGACAGGCGCTTGACAAAACTGGCGTATCGTCGAAGGAGGCACAGTCATTATTATCGCGTAAGTCGCTTATGCGTGAGAAGATAAGGCAAGATAACATTGAACTGGAACGTGGAATATAATAAGAAACCAATCATCCGTGATATAACTAAGCAAAGATTAATTTCTCGTCTTATTGGCCTGATTCAAATGACTGCAAAGTACAATGACTATTCAGGCGACGACCGCCTGATATTAAATGTGGAAGCTCTCCCATGTTCGATCAGGGAACGGGGCATCTTGGAATTCCTTGTTTAATCCGACAGAGCTGGCAAAATGTTATAAAGTTGCCCTATTCGGCACCTTCCTAAAACTGCTTGTCGTTTAAAGTGGCAATGAGACAATGGTCTCAGTTTAATTGGCGGCAGAAGGAGAAGCCTCTGCTTTTGGACCGGATCTGTGCGAGGAATCCTCGAAGAGTTCTAGAGATACATAGTGACTGAAATAATCTTCAAACGCACGGATAGGAAAGATTTTTACGTGTCATTTATATTTTTCGAGATATTTACCTGGGGAGTTTAAAGTAGGACACCCAGTAGGATACTCGAATTCTAGCGGCAAGTCATGTGCTCCCTTGGACTCCCATTGGACACGCGCACTGACAAGGGGACCTTCAAGATTGTCCGGCTCAGAAATTGTTTATACTTAGTGTACGCGAAGGTCTTCACTCGGACTTTAATTTCTCAAAGCAATAAGAAGCGCTTTTTAGCCAAATTCGAGAAAATTGACTTTGAAAAAGTCCGAGTGAAGACCTTCGCGTATACTAAGTATAAATAATTTCTGAGCTGGACAATCCTGAAGGTCTCCTTGTGAGAGCCAAGGATGTAGTTACCCATACAGGACACTTCGTGGCGGCAACGTTGCAGGATCGTTGCGGTAACCTTGCAGTGTTGCATGATAGCAATGTGGTTGTAACGTTGCTGCGACGTTGCCGTACACCGTTGCACGGGGCGAACATAGAATTATTACTGCATGGTTGCACGAATGTTGCGTTGCAATATTGCACGGCAACGTTACAGCAATATTGCGCTGCGACCATGCAACATTGCAAAGTTACTGCAGTATTGCGCTGCAACCATGCAACAGGCAATGTTGCTGCAACGTTGCTGCAACGAAGTGTGCTGTATGGATATGTAGAACATATCTAATCATAGAAGGGAATATACTGCTCAGATAATACAACCTATGAATGACAGAAGACAGAACGTCTGCGTAACAGGTGTTTAAATACTGAAAGTTCTATGTACTGTATATTCTTATTTAATACTGGATTTGTGTAGTAAGATATCTGAACATATTGTTCGTTTCTGGAAAGATTGCTAAGGTGACGCGGCGGAAAATCAAGTGTCATTAGCTTGATTAGTATCTAACATATAAAAACACTCAATTAAACACTTGGCTTGTAAGAATTCAAGCCCATGGTTAAAAAATTCTTAATTAATCCTTAATGTACTCAGTAGCGGATTTAAGAAAAAAGGCCCGGGTGGCAAACGTTCTGAGGGGCCCATTTTTTCGGGAAAATTAAGACGTAGTTTACTAAAAACGAGCCAAGTGTAGTAGTACGAAAAAAAATGTAGTGTTTGGATACCTGGACACCAGTACCTAATCATAATATTTTTGGAGATCAACCCATCCTCCACTGAATATACTAGGGAATATATTATAGTTTTCAACGATTCATAGACTAAGTGTATCTATCTTATGCTTCCATTTAATTCAACTGTCACGCTTAGGCACAACCTTAAAAGTGGCTGATATACCTACGCTATTCCCTAATATACCTATGTAGCAACCGCTGCGTCACGATTCCCTTACAACAGTGAAACGTAGGTGTTATTAATCTTCGATTCACGTGGACTTCCGACCCAACAATTACGAAACGATTCCCCAATAATTGGTATCGGAATCGACGTGTCATTTTACTCGATCACACTCGAATCATTATAGACACAATGATCAATCTGCCTAGTGACTAACTTCCCTTATCTTCAGTTCCCTTCTATTCACAAGTGGCGTCCCTGAGATATAATCTTCGCTTATTATCACATATCAAGACGCAGAGGCCGGATAATTTAAAGGGACTTGGAAAACCAACGGACAGGCTACCTGCCTGTTTAATTAATATAACAGGAATGGCGTTGCTGGGAACAGGTCCTGCTCGAGCCTTTTTTGCGTCCTAGAAAAACTTCCCAAATTGCGCCCTTTATTTATAACACATATTTTTCGTGACCTTACTCTGAATTTTTATTCGTACCTTAAAACATTTATAGTACAACTTGTAATATCTCATTTCAATCTTTATTTTAAGAAATGCCAACAATGAAAATACCATTCCGCGTCCCTTGTCAACATTGAGTCCTAGGCAGCTGCCTAATTTTGCCTGAAGGGACGAGCCGGGCCTGGTTGGGAAGCCCACCATTAATACCTCCGGCACAGAGTCCTCGCTTGTGTTAGCAAGAATGTATGTACCGTCTTCACTGGCGTTATCCCAAAAGGATTTGGAAACCCCCAATTATTTCCTCCTTGACTAAGCTTATCTGCTCCTCAACGTAGAGGAACTATAATAATATTGAAAATATGCACTTTCGGACCCCCAAGATGCATTTCTAGAAACTTTCTGTAAGAATATTCGAGGTAGGCAAGCGGCTAAAACAGGCCATGTGCATTTCCTCAAGAGTCACCCCCTCTCGAAGGGAGAAACCTTAAGGACTAGAGTCATAAAAAGGGAAAGCGTTGGCGGGACTGAGGACGGCGTCCTGTCGATGACCGTCACTCTAGTACGGACCGATCTCTGAGAAAGTCACGAATAAAGCTTATAGTTTTAACGGAATACTTTACATTTCTGTGCACATGGAACCATTACTTTTTAGAAATTCCTAGTGCACACGGAAGTCAATAGGTAAGGCCCCGATTAACCCCATAGGACACTTAGATTCCGAGTTTTCCCATTAGTTGTACGTCATAATTCTGTTATATACTCGCGTCTTCCTCTCCGATGTGTAAGAGCGTGTCTCATATTTAAAGTGAAGTTTGTTCTTCACAAGGGATGTTCGACAACTCGAAAATTCAACAAAATTTACAACTTTGCAGAAGTGTAGTTTAAATAATGCTAGTAGCATAACCATTTTTTGTTCCGCCAATGAGACGGTCCTAGGGGTGGAAACACCCCTTCGAAGAAATTACATTTTTCATATTATCGCAAATAGCTGCGCAACCGTAAAAGAAATATAAAAACAGTTTAATTCAAACTGTTATGGTTTTTGATGTCCTAAGGTGCTGAAAAATATTAAAAAAAAATAATTAATTTCCTCAAAATTTATCCCCACCTTAGTTTTCTGCAAAAATTCTTTACCGCCAGATTTTAGGACATCAAACACCACCAAACTTTGACTTAAACTTTCTCCTCAATATCTTCTACGGTTAATATTCGCGATAATATGAAAATTCAGTTTTTTTGAAGGGATGCTTTCACTCTTAGAACCGTTCCATTGCCAGGACAAAAGATAGTTACGTTATTAGCGTCACTTGAGCTACATATCTGCAAAGTTTCAAGTTTATTTTTGCCGAACTTGTCTTGTTAGTTAACAAACGAAGGTTTCCCTACATCGTATCAAGGTGTACAGACGGAGACTCCAGGGACGAAAATTAGGGAAGGTTGGACGAAAGAATGCTCAATATTATCAACGCCGAAGGGACGAGATACGAAGGCCAGGTTGAAGGAAGCGGGAGAGCAAACGAGATAGTGGGAGAGCTATATAGAAGGGACGCAAGTATATGTATACCGAGGTGGAAGAAGAGTAGGCCCCTCTACCTCCCCGAAGGAAAGGAGGAACGGTGAACAAGAAACACGGGAACAAAGAGGTAGAGGGGATAGAATGTCGAAGGCAGGACTTTGACCGGCCGTTGCCCCTGATGCGGTCGCCCTCCAGCCAGCAAACTGAACGGATCCTCGAAAGAAAACTCTGTCCTCCGGTTTCTACCTTTGGTACACACACACCATCCACCGTGTGCCCGTCTACCTGTGCATTTGCAGAGAGCCAGAATCGCGGTGGAAACGGTCAACAGATGTTAGTTGTGTCTGGCCTCAACGCCTTGGGCCAGTGACGCTTACGTTTGGGAATAAGGATGCTTTTTTCTCTATGTATTAAGTATTTTTCCAGGGATAAGTAATGTGTTCATAGTAGACCCTTCGTTAACCACCCATTAGCTGATTTTGACGCTCTGAACCTTTTATACGCAAAATAAATACCGTTTTTTCAAAGCCGACTTACAAACCGTTTTTTCTCTCAAAATATTATACCCGAACATGAACTCTGTAGATTTTTAGCTTCTAATATTGAAATTTGTAAAAGTTACAATTTTTTTACGATTTCCTTCGTTTTTTTCTCGACACGTGGTAATCTAGAATTATTTTACAAAATCTGTGATAAAATTTCAATGAAAAAATTATTGGAATACATTCTAGAGACCCTGAAATTGACCCATGATTTTTTTCATAATAATTGGATTCTTTGGATGAGAATGGCACTCGTTCAAAAATTGATCTGGGTGTGAGCCACCCGGGTATGTCAAAGTTGGGGATGGTTTTCATAAAGTTTTGATTTCTCTAAAACGGATTAGGGGATGTTAAACAATTTTTGTTTAAATGTCCTTTTAAATTAAGCAGAAACAAATTCAAGTGGAGTCGAGTGACGGACGAACAGCAAAAGGACTAAAACGTTGCGGCAACGTTGCAGTGCAACATTTCAATCTTGCACCGCAACGATCCTGCAACTTTGCTGCAACGAGAGTGTGCTGTATGGGGAATGGAATTGTCAAGTTACAATGATGGTCAGAAAAAGGTTTAATTTATATCTTAGCATATCTAAGTAACCAACTTGAAACATACTAGGTTTTAATTATTATGGGTCGTTTGCGTGTTTCTCAGGAACCAGCTCTTAACTTTTGTGCGCAATAATATGCACCACATATTTTGCCAATAAATAAATAATTTATTTTGTTATTACCAACCTATTTTATATTTTAAGATATAATTCTCCCTAATGGATCTTATTTAGGTTATCACTCGTAGTTCAAACTCTTCTTCTAGCACCACTGTACGTTATGTAAGTATACATTGTATGTATAGGCAGCTTCAAAGAGAATGACAGGTTCTGCACTCTGTTTGTTTAGCGTCTCTGCAGAACTCTTATTGCGCCTTGAAGATCATGCTAATCGTCGCATATACATATTACTACGTGCATACACGATGATGCGCTTAAATAGAAACGTACTGCATATCCTGAATGTTTTAAGTATGTGTAAAAAAAATGGACAAGGTAAATTCTATGAATAAATCTGGTCCGTCTATGGAAGATTTATTATAGGGGTCCAGAGCAAAAACGTAGTTAAATTAATATTCCGTTTTATCTTGAGGATATTACAACTTCAAACTTTGATAATATTTTTCAGGAAACCACACTTTCGACACTAGCCAAGATTTCTCGAAATCTGCCGAACCAATTGATTTGAAATTTTAAGGGAACCTTCTCGGATATAACATCTACCCTACAATCGGGACTTCTCTGATTTTCTCATTTATCCTGCAACTAGTAAATCCATGAAAACACATGTCACTCCTTTTCACCATCCCCTAGAAGTTGATTAGGGCAAAATCCTGAAATTTATTTCTAGGCATTTATGTGGGTAACCTTTTGAAATAAAGACCACGTTGATATCTAATCGGGCCTAAGAAATAATGAGTCCGAGAAAACATACTTCATCTCTTTCTACCCCTCCCCCTCCCACGGGTTAGAATTTAAAAGAATCCCTTCTTATCGAGCACTTATGTAAAAGGAATATACCCTCCGAATTTCATGTTTCTAGGAGCAGCGGTTTCGGCTGGACGGTGATGAATCAGTGACACAACTAAGGATGGATTAACTGTGCAAAATGAATCTTTCAATTGATATAGCACCGTCTTATTATAATTACGTAATTATTTCGCAATCTTGATAAATACGCGATGAAACGATAAATAACACACCTTATCATACACTGGTAACAGTTATATTTAATCGATTAATTATATCTCAAGAAGTCCTACCCCCCCTGACAGTCAGAAAACAGCTTTTTGTTCAACAAATCAACTTAAACGACAAATAGGTAATTTGACGTAAAATTCGTATCTTTAATGATTTTCATACTTCCAACAGAATTCATAAATCTCAGAAACATAGTGCAAAGTTGACCTTACATTTCGACACGGCACTGCGGTTATCCCCCTTAAGGTTGGGTTTCACGGTGCAGTTGCTAACCGACGGAACGCAAATAATCTTGCCCCGTGTCCCCAGGATGCGCGGCGAACAGAGGGATCCGAAATTGAATGGACCTCGAGCACGCAAACGAGCGTCGAGGCCCGTCTCACTGATCGTTAATCTCTAATCGGCGCAGAGGCGCGTGCAAGGAACCGCTGCGACCGACTGGTCGTTACGCGATTATAATAAATTCCGCCGGTGCATCGGTGGGAATCGTGCAGGGTCATCGGTTGACAGTTTCATAGTAAAAGGTCGCTAGGAGGCGAGTCAACGCTGCGCCGCTAGTTCCAGGGATTAGACGGCACGCATCGTCGGCGATTACGATCTGTACTGTAAACAAACGAGATAAAAAGAAAAGGATAGAAGGTTGGGACGAAAATTGGGCCATGGTTCGAATCGTTTAATTTACCATGCAAAATGCTGGGAAACGGGTAGAAGAAGGTTCAGCGAGACAGAAATAAACGGGGCAGAAAAAGAAGTGTCTTTCTACCTTGCACTCGTGATCTGCATAAATATGTATGTACAGATATACGACGCGCACTGCCGTTCACAAGCATTAGGACACCTGTTGCAGGATTAGAAATTAAAATACTTCTATCGCTGCTTTTTATTTTCTGGGTTTAATTTAAACTGCCAAATAAGTACCAAGAGTTGTTCAATTTTGCAACGTTTCGCACAACTGTTCCACACAGAGTAAACGGCCCATGGTGTATATATTACACAGGGTGTTCTTAAAATAAGGGATGCAACTTTATGAGTGTATTGTACTCGTCGCAGTGATAAAGAAGAATTTTATAAACGTCGATACGCAAGTGGTTCATTTCTCAGGTATGTACATAGAACGTTGCAAAATTTCTTATCAGACGAGATGCTTTGTTCGAGGATATAGTTGGTATTAAGCAGCTTGTCTATCGAAGGCCAATTGAGAGTTAAGAAGATCTCCGCGGCGGTATTGTAGAAGGTTGTCGATCAGCTCGAAATAATGAAGTGATTTGACTGTGAAGCGTGAGGTAAAAGTACCAATAACTGGACACGTCCCAATACCTGGACACCAATGACATTTATATTTTTACTAAGCTTCGTAGAAAGTTTCTGCGTTTTTCTCAAACTTTTGCATATCAAAAGTGTAAATGTGTTTTTTATTCTCAGGTCATATTTTTAGTCAATTGCATGCTTCATTTTCAACACGACCTAAAATTAAAAAATGAAAAATTCGCGCGCAAATCATTCACACAAACACCAGTGGCGCCCTCTGCGCCGAGCATTGCGGCATCTTCCAAATTGACCAGGTATTGGGACACCAAAAATGGGACGCTGGGACAATTCAGAATTCTATTGTCTATGTACTGGTACACATAACTACTTGTGTTTTTACTCAATTTAATTAAAATAACGCACTGAAAACAAATTTTTAGTAGATCATTTGATAGAAAGAAGTAACATTTATCTGAATATTGACAAGCTAATGTTGAAATTGACACTTTTGTTAGAAAGGACATTTATATTTAGTTCATTTTTAAGATATACAACTTTGATATGCTTAAGTGCCCAGTTATTGGTACTTTTACCTTACATCATTGCTTAAAAATGTCATTTTGAACACTTCCTTTAATAAAAGAAGTTTGAAACGCTAGGAAACCTATTTTTTATGGGTTCTAATTAGAATTTAATAAATTATTCAGGAATTACGTTAAAAAGCAGGTGGAAATTGAAGAAACATATTTTTCACTCGACGCTTCGTTTTTGGGAAAACCAGTTTTCAAGTTGCTATGAAGACACATTTATAACACTGGCGATTTAGTGGCTCTTCGAGAGAACTATTATCACTTTCCAATGGAGGACTTCTATATTATCTGCATCCATATAATTCAAAGCTCCTATCTACCTCGTTAAATTACAATAATTAAAGTCGAACCTTATCAATTAGGCGGGAAAAATTGAAATCTGTGTGACAGAAGTGTTCATAAAATATGAGAAAATGAAGCACAGCTACACAATTCGACACTGATAACTCTACCTTGATTGACAATTGACTGCCAATCACCATTGGCAACTGCCACAACTGAAACAATGGAATTCGCCTGGAGCGAACTTTTACCCGCTGGGAACTTTTACATACGTCTACTCTACGCTATAATTCGTCGTAAAAATTTTTCATTGAAAAATGAATCAAAACTTCGGAGTAATGTTTCTCTTATGGGGCATTATTTTCGAGGAAACAGGGATTGAATAGTGGTTGCTTAGCGCTGTAGCGCGAGCGCCCCAGTGGTTCTCAACGAACTTCCCCGTGATGTACAAATACGTAGTATCATCGTATCAGAGTAATTTAACGCTTATGTTATCACGGTTACCTGTAAATTGAGGTTGAAGGTTCTTTGAGAGCATTAACGTTGAAGGTTCTGATATTTTATGAACACTTCTGTTACATAGACTTCAATTTTTCCCGTCTAATTGATAAGGTACTGCTTTAATTATTGTAATTTAACGAAGTAGATAGGAACTTTGAATTATATGGATGTAGATAATATACACATCTTCCATTCGAAAGTGATAATAGTTCGCTCGAAGAGCCATTAAATCGCCAGTGTTATAGTGGTTCTAGTGATATGCGACGTTGCCATATTTCCGAAGGGAGGCCGATTCTGGCGTCTAGTGTACACGCAGGTGCTACTATCTCCCTTTCCTGGAATTCTTTCAGCGGCAAATTGGATTTGCATTCAGCAGAAGTTAGTTTTAATATTTTTCAACCGACTTAAAAAAGGAGGAGGTTATAGATTCGACCCGTATGTATTTTTTTTTATGTTTGTCCCCGCATAACTCCTCAGCATATGGACCGATTCCGATAATCTTTTCTTTATTCGAAAAAGGGCGATGTCCCGGTGCTACCACCCTACACTCCATCAATATTAACCCAATATTTTTCCAGTTCTGTATAATAATAAAGACTATTGTTATGTAATTATTATTATTTTATGTACGTACACGCTTATCTCATCAGCATGTTGTGTCAATATATATAAAACTAAAAAGCCAAAAATAAGATTTTAAAAAATTAAAACCGATTTTAAAAAAATAAAAATGCGCTGAAAAGTAAAAAATAATTTTTGCCTTATTTAATCTACGACTCTCATATTTTTTAAGTCGGCGTCTCATCTTTGCACTGTGTAAATCTGGCGCAGACGTAAAAAATTGAGAGTCATAGATTAAATAAGGGAAAAATTATTTTTTACTTTTCAATGCATTTTTATTTTTTTAAAATCGGTTTTAATTTTTTTTTTTAAATTTGATTCACAATAGTTGTTTAGCTCTGGCAGAATTTTGTAATTTTCGGAGGTCGTTGGCTTGATTTTGGGTATGATCTCATCAACGGGGAAGATTTTACTCGAAACAATTTTTAATAAAACACACATATATGTAATGACCATTAACGATTCCCGCGTGTTCTTCAAAGACTTGCTCAAGTTTTTATACATCGGATTAATATTCTTAAAAACATCGACGTTAGGTACGGAGGACACTTTTTTCCCCCAAGAATTGCACACATTTTGTTTATGATTTACGCGTGTCGGTGCGGAACGATTTACGGATCGACTTTTGATTGAAGCCACCGATGTCCTCCAGTTCTCTTCCCAACCACCTACAAAGGCGAATAATTGGACTATAGAAAAAAGGAAAATCGTGAAAAAGATCGGGGTTACTCGCTGACATGTTTATTTCATCATTCAATATCCTCATAAAGAACATAATTCGTACGAAAATATAGGATATACTCGGGGGCAGTATTGTCAGTCGTTGGGAAAGCTGGATGAAGGCGAACGATAGAGTAATTTGCGAATCAATTATATTATACGCGTATACTGCGTTCGGTCGTTATCGGCTCTTTTGTCATTCGGGAGACAAAATAGAAAACGTTATTTCTACGCCTCCCTCTTATAGTAACTACGTGTATCAACGAGCAAAGAACAGGATTATCGATACAGGGCAAAAAAAAAAAAATAACGCAGCAAATAGTTACAACTAATAATCAATTATCACTCATTCCAGCGCATCTCATCTAGCTGGATCGTTAGAATTATACATACATATATTTTCTATATATATATACCTTTTCTCTTCGATATCTCTTATCGCTCCTACGACAGCGAGGAAGCACGTACACAAGCTACGTGCACGATGCTTGACAAATTCGCGCGTGTTGTAATAATAATAATAATAATAATAATATGCTACTCCTATGTCCAGCGTGGAAAAGAAAGAAATTAATTAGAACGATGCACCGATAGAAAACGCTATCACTATCTACGGATGCAACCTGCGATCTCGCTACCATTATTCTTGATATGCATACATACAAAAATAAGCACTTTCTCTCTCGCTCCGTCTGTCACTCGTCGGACTTGTCTTTTTTTTTTTTTAATTCATAGCCCTTGGGATACGCTTTTCGACAACGGACGTCAGATAGGAGAAAAAGGAGCGATATATGCGATTCTGGCATCCAAAGATACTACGACTAACGCGGCACTTTCCTTCGATTCCTCAATTTCCGGTGATTGCCTCTAGTTGGAACAAAAAAGCTTCCGGGGGGCATTTCGATCGAGGGTTGTCCCTGGATCCAAAAGCTAAACGTTATGTATTGACTACGATTACGATATAAATTGTAAAAAAAAAAAAGAGATGGGAAGAAAAAGCATAGAAGGGACGGGGGGAAGATTGGATCAAGGAACGGATCGTCTAGATTACTATGCGAAATGGCGCGAAGCAGGGAGAGGAAGGTACAACGCAAGTGTGATCGAGACAAAAGAAAAGTTTCGTTCTACGTTCTATTCACGATATCCTAAGTAGTTACAAAATACAAGAAATCACGATGATGTGGAGTGTCTCGATTGAATTGGCAGTCTTACTTTGAGCATAGATCGCTTGCGAATATAATAATGGCGTTCGCGTTTCTTTCTAGTGTAAATTCTTACCCCTAAGCGCATTTTATTGTCTTTCCTTTTAGTGTCTTTGTTTTATCGCCGATTTCACCGTTCACATCTTTTTTTTTTTTGCTTCTTATCGAACAATCACGCCGGACGGTCGTACAGCAATAGCGGCTGTAACCACAAATATCATCCGGCAGAAATAATTTCGCGACATAGGTGAAAGTACGAAGACACGATCCCCGGGGTTTGAATAAAAGAGACTTATTCGTAATTGACAATGTTCCATTTTCTGTTTCTTGGTCCCTCGTTACGTGCATACGATTTGTGCGTTAAAGATGATGAGAATGCACTTAGCAAAGTGAAATTTTATAGCGTTCTAAACTTATTTTACCTTCTTCCCTCTTATTCTCTCTCACTTACGCTCAGTCTCATTCATCCTGTCTCTCTTACGCGCTCTCTCTCTCTCTCTCTCCCTTCTTTCCCATCTGTTTCAATTATTTCACTCTATATACTCTCTATATATACTATATATAATAAATTTATATTTTCTATTTCTTAAGACGGTCTACAATATACAGAATGTATTCCTACGCCTATGTTATTGGAGGAAAAGGGAGGATTAATTGGTAAAACAGCGGAAATTACGTTTCGTGGGAGAACGGACGCGTTCGAGGCTCCATCGCGGGAAGGGAAAGAGGTCGGGTTCTCGAGATGGTACGCCTGGCCAGCGTACCAACCCTTCGGGACTTCGATCCTTCGCGCGTATCGTCAAAGTTAATAGTCGGAGATCTACTTGTAAATAACAATGCAAGTTGCAGAAAAGAGAAGACACACCGACGTGGAATGCGTCAGAAAATCGGAATGGCTATAGGAAAATCTGAACGTCGTCCATCTCCGTATTATCACACGATCAGAGTCTACGAAAAGAGGTTCTGTAATCGTTTTCAGAGCAATTTAACATTAAGCTCCTTCACAGATGCCTCCTCGTCGTTGCTTAGGCCGATGCTCCTAGATTTATTGAGAGATATCAGAAAGGGAATTTTTCTCTTTTTTCTTTTCATTGCGTTAAAAAAGTCGCGGGGCGTTACAAAAATAAAAGACAGCTATTCTCTTCGCTGTCCATCTGTTCTATTTCACCCGATATCTCGGTATAAATCGTTGCGCATCATTGGCAACATTCTTCTTTCCTCGCTACGTATCGGTCAAGTCGGATATTCTTGGTAAAAAGAAAAAGAAAGAATAACGATTTACGGTACGAATTTTGGAATCTGATGCTGGGGAACTCAAGATTATCGCAAGGCGGGGGAAGGGGTAAGGTTATATACCAGAATATACGGTGGTATTCTGTCGTCTGCAGGCTATCTGATGTAGCAGCGTGTACTCGCGCGAGGAGGCGAAAAAAATACGAAAAGAAATGAATATTCGCAGTTTCGATTTAAAAAAAAAAAGGAAAAAGTAAAAAGAAAGAAAGAATGCTAATTTTCTGACGGATACTCTTCTACAGCTTCTTCGATCGCGTAGCAACCGTCTCTAAACGATTCCGTGAGTGTGGAATACGCGTGCTAGAGGGCGCCACTGTCGACGCACGAGATCGCCCCTCGATTTTCGAAGCAGCGCACTGTACATGTTCAGGATGCAGGATCAAAGACAAACGCAAGCGGAAGAAGAAGAAGAAGAAGAGAAGAGGATACGAAATGACCGAGAACTAGACAGGCTCTTTGCCCTGCAGTTTTGTGGCAAGGTCCGTGACCAGCTGCTTATACACCAACGGGTCCATGTTCTTTCCCAGCTGGTAGAGAACGAACCAGTCACCGATCTGGCACATCTCGGCGATCGTCTCGATATGCTCCTGGGGCGAGAGGCGCGAGCGCGCGCGCAACAGCACGAGACGTAGCTTGGGGCCGGCTACGACTGCGGCACGGTAGGCCAGGGTCAGCCCGCTCAGCACGGACAGGATGATGAACCAGAACCAGAGGAACACGTAGATCTTCTCGTTGACGATGTTCAACGGCAGCACGCACAGCCCGTCGAACTTCTGCACCGTGCCGGACGCACCATATTTGTGGAAGGTGCACTTCGTGACTTTCGGGAATACCCGTGACATTGGGTCGATCCTCTCCTCCGGCTCCATCTCCGTGAACTTCACCACGTCCGAGCCGTACGTGGTGAATTCCCCGTCCAGGAAGAAATCCATGAAGTATATCTGACCGACCACGTTAACGAAGTTAAGCACCTCGCATAGGAAGAACCGGAACGCGTAGAAGTTCTGCGTGTGCATGTTCGTGGTGAAGTAGTCGACCAGCAGCTTCCTCCTCTCCGTCTTGCACTCCTCACTCATTACCGGGAAATTCAAGTCCAGCACGAGCATCTTGATCCTGCCGCCCTCCCAGGTCTTCCACAGGTACCGCGGCACGTAGAACAGTATCGCCTGGAAGAACAGCGTGAAGCACACCCACTGGTAGTACTTGTGGTACTTGATCTCGTCGTCACCCTCGACATGAGACGCCACCCCGGGCTGCACCAGGTCCTTGCCGACGATCCCGGTTCTGTCTGGGATCGTGAACGTCGAGTAGATCCAGCAGTACGTGTCCATCACGTGCAGCGGTATCTCGTCCACGATACAGTCTATGGGGTCCCCGATGTACTGTCTAGATGTAACCAGCAGCGAGAAGGCGATTAATATGATAACGGTCGCCTTGTAGTGCAACCGAAACACATTGTTGTCGATGCAGACTGCGTCGAGCTTCAGCAGCCCCTTCACCGAGCCGAATACGTCGAACATCGTTGATATCCTTCGTCCCTAGTCCCTTTACTCGAATTCAACGGCTTCTACGGCCGCGTCGATGGAACACTTAGGAACTTTAACGAATGTCCGTAGCCGCGACGCGATGCCGCGCGTCAAGAGGCGTCTCTCACGGGCCCCTGGATCGCGCACACCGACAGAACTAACCTTCAGGATATCCCTTGACCGCACGGATATGGCGATATTTCGTCGTTTACAAGGCGACTCTCTTCCTCCCTGTTCACCACCAATTTCCGTTCCGAATTCCCGAGAACACGTGCGTCCCGTTCCGATCGTTCCGCGATCACTACGCGCGCGAACACGGACGTAGCGCAGCCAAGCGTCACCGAGAGCGGCTCTGTAGTAATGGCTGCGCTCAGAAACGTTGCACGATACGAGCACGCGAGGACATGCCGTTCCACGGGTGGCTCTCTTTTCCCCTTTTCCTTCCCTCTCTGTCTAGCTGCCGCGTCACTCACTGCCCTTCCTCTCGCTCGCTCCAATTGCCGGCGGTCCCTCTCTGTCTCGCTACCAGGTCGTACACATCAGGCCGCTACGGTACGGAGAACTATACAACCGTTTGCTTCTGCTGCACAACCGAGATTCTCTTATCCCCACCACCACCACCACCACCACCCGAGAAAACTCGTCGCCTACGATCCCTCTACCTAAGAACCTAACCCCACTTTTCGCCCCGCCGGCCACGGATCACAGGCAACCTCGGGTGGCTTCGCGGGGAGCGCAACGGGGTTCGGCTACCGTCGGTTCAGGTATCGCTAGGGCTCTGTTACGCATGTGCAGAAACACAAAATCCACGAGTTCTCTCTGTGGCTGCCAGTGATAGGCAAAATTTTTATTCCGATGGACATCTCGAATAAGAAGCGAATAATTCAGACATTTTGATGAACCCTACTAGCATTGTTTCAAGTAAATGTGTTCCATAATAGTACATTTTTCTCATACTTTCGCTGTCGAATAATGGTTTATCTGTGTCTTTTCGAAACTTTGAGTAATTAGTGTACGATAGGATTCAATATCAAGATTTTAATCCTCTTGTGGAAAGTTTAAACGGTTTTTACTCTGGATTTAGATTTTTATTAGGAAACGTGCTGGACATATACGTTTAGTTTTATGTTTTATAAGCTGAGACAATGAAATCGTAACCTACTTACCTAACCTCTCATCGGTTCGATCTATATTACTCAATATTCATTAAGATCCCTTGTTTCCTTAAGCACACTATCGATTTAACTTACAATTCAGTTATCGTTGCGATTCTAACGCACACCTGAAATGAGAAAGAAGATGGATTTTGATGTCGCTTGAAATGAGGGATCATAGAAAATGCGGTCAAAGCACAAGTTAGACGAGAAACATTGCACGATATGTTATAGAGGCCACGTGTTTCGTATTACAAATGCCAAGCTTAGCGTATCGTTTTGCGCGTGAAATTGCACACCGCTCTAGATTAATACTGTGGTGAACAGCAATCATCGTTACCAAATAATTGCTACCTTTTATCGATTACCAATAATCCGCAACACTAATATAAACTTGCATCATACACCAATGAAACGAAAGCAGAACGAAATTCAAACTTTTCGACGATAGGTGGTTATCAAGTTTCTTTGCTATCACTCATGCTATGAAGAAAGCTACTGCAGTCATTCTTACGAGCTCTACGAATTTTTGGGAACGCGATACGCTCGCCAGCGAAGGCGTTGGATTGCACGTCGTGTGTTCTTCGTATCGCGAATCACGACACATCTGCAACACCAGATGCATTACGAACCGTCATTCGAATCCGTTTCGTCGCTCTGCAATTATATATCAATAGAAATTTATCCGACGTTGCATAGCTATTTAAAGCGTCCCCTTAATTAATTTCGCTGGATCATGTTCTTATCTGAGATCGAGGATCTGTGGTGATGTAATAACACGGCGTCCCTGCCTCCATTATCATAAGGTACTTTAGTCGAGAGCCCTGCTCCTAGTAATAACTTCGAGAAATCATCGACTCATTAAGTGCATAACACAGAAACAACTGTGAAAATCAATACCCTTATCTCCCTGGCAGCTT
Source organism: Andrena flavipes (assembly GCA_963971345.1). NCBI lineage: Eukaryota > Metazoa > Arthropoda > Insecta > Hymenoptera > Andrenidae > Andrena > Andrena flavipes. The sequence goes on from OZ020480.1 coordinate 3,628,883, forward strand.
ATTATTTGTTGCACGATATTACGCCAGACTGTAATCGTATTGCGCATAGATAATTCCTGCGCGATCACGCTTAGACGATACCAGTCTTAACGTTTCGTTACATTTATTTCATTTCGAGTGAAATCACAGAGTGCATCTGTAGATGCAATAACATTCATATAAAACTTGAAACACTAAATCAAGGCCGGTCCTGTGGCGCAACGGATAACGCGTCTGACTACGGATCAGAAGATTCCAGGTTCGAATCCTGGCAGGATCGAATAATTTTTTTTTCTTAAATTTTTCAACTGTTTTACAGAGGTCTCGCATTCCTACGTCATTCTAATTACGATAATGAAAAGTTGAAAATATTTTGAATAACGCCATTCTCGTATGGTACATGGAAGAGGTATAGCGAGATCGTAAATTAAATCAACGAGCGATGGCACCGATTAATATAGCAGTCCTGACTCAAGCTTCGGGTCGCTGCCTCGAATTTCTATCAGTTCGCTTATGCTTATGCCAACGCTCGTTGGCATTCAACTTGTTTCCTCTAATCTTTACGGCCTTGCTATATACCTACCTTTTCCAATTAGTATACCCAAATTAGGATCATTACAAAATATTTCGTATCGATCGAAAATGAAAATGAATTAGTAAATGAGTTTGAAAGCACGTAAGTCTAAACTAAATAAGGGTAAAATGTGAGAGCTTAAACAAATTATGAAATTTCGAGGTACAAAATTATAAAACTGCGAATCTTCCGAAATTGGTAGAGCTTCTGTCATTGTAAACGCTACGTATCGCGTCTAACCGCGATTAAAGGAATGTGTATGTGTGTACATATGTACCAGCATCCTGGTATTTCCAGAATTCAAGTTGCTCGAAATCACAAGTCGCTGACTAACATCCTCGCTTACTCACGTTTCCTGCGAGAAAACACACATTCACCGCGCGACTATGCATACTTTTAGGGATCGTTCACACTGTCGGATGGGAGGGGTGGACAGGAAGAAACAGGTTCGACAGGCGGGAATATTTTGTCCAACGAAAATATCCTAACCGCGTCTCCGTGCTTCTAGAAAATCAACAAAAACGAAGTGTGCTCTGTCCTGCGCCGTTCGATCCCCTCCACTCGACGGCGAATCTTTTGTCCCGTGGCTGTAACGCTCGAGGGACGCTTGGGCTCTTATCGCGGGTCAAAATATCTCACACCTGAGAAAGGTGGACTCGTGTTGACCGTTCCAACCCGAAAGGTACACGAGTCGCCCTTCGCCAGCACTTTCTCTCGCTATTTAGCCACTCGATGATGTTTATAGGCGGGCTGGGAAAGGAATGCCGACACGCGTGGGAATATCCATCGTGATTCCTCGTTAATGCGTTTAACGCCCACGACGACGGAGGATGACTCGCAGGAATATCGTCTGGGGGGATTAGCGGTAGAATAGTACTATAAATAGTAATTCTGAATTTTGCTCAAGGGGATGCGTATATAAAAGGACAACTACTTAATAACGTGGAAACTAATTGGAAGCGAGCGTAGTCGGTGGGTCAAATAAATTAACCCAGTATGCAGGCCGGGAACCGGTTGCAACGACGTGTAAACTGAGAAGGGCTATCAAGGCAAGGATGCTTGCGAGGAATACGAAATTGACGAAATTGACGAAAATCATTCTGGCCTTATGTATTTGTTATGTAAAGTTAATGCTATTTTATCGGTGATTAAATTGAGCTGTCACCGTTTTCACTGGGAGTTGTGGATAAAAGGGGAAACTAATAACGTAGTCATTTCTGATAGTACCAACCACGAAACCCACAACTAGTTTCAAGTATTAGAGTTTTTAAATGACCACTTCCTCATCCAGGAAAACAGAGACATTTCAAAATAAATTTCAAATATTAATTCGTACAATAACGTTTTAATATATATAAATATTGTTACGGCATCACATTCTGTATCTTAAATTTATATTTGTATTTATCACTAACAATCGTGCATTTTTCAGAAGTCAGTTTATTATCGGCACAATCAAGCATCTAATCTAAGTTAGTGGTAGGGAGCAGAGCTAATATTATATAGCTTCTATTCGATGGTAGAACAAAAAATGTTTTTATCTTAAGTGGCTGAGCATACAATCTGTATATACCTTATGTGTACAATATAATTATATACGTAATTATTATATTATTATGTACATAATAATTATGTATTTCTTGAGAACCTGCGACATCCTTTAATGAGGGGCGAGGAGTTACAATTTCGGGACTGTCCCTCCCGGTTCGGTTAATTATCCCTCCACTTGCAGTTGCGAGAGCTCTCTTGACAACGAAATATCCCTCGAACCGACGGATTTTTGACTGGAAAAGGCTTCTCTTACCTGTGGTCTGCGGGTAGGCGTCGACGTGGCGCGATACTCGATACATCAGCTGCTACGGACCTACCTGTGACTTCGCCATAGAGAATGGCGCGTGTTTCGGAAGAGTGGGGTCAAGAAAGAAAGGGACCGGTTTTTCTGGTTTTCAATCTCTGCCGACCCCTTGCGCAGCCCATTCTCTTGCTACCTTCTCCTCTTGCAATAGGATGTGTATATTTCGAACCAGATATATATTTCATCCTTTGTGCCACCAAGCGGAGGCCCGACTTCGTCTTTATCCACTTTTGCCAGCGGATCCATCGAATCTTGAAATTTTTTCGCCTGTAAGACATTCCACGGTGTCCGGCACCTGTAAAGTCACACAGAAACATTTTAACGTTTGATGCTTGACAGTATCATTTATTTATTTTAATTGTTCCTTCACCACAAGCATATTCGCTATGTAATATATTGACAGGAACTGTACAGTTCTATGATAATGCAACCATTCCATACGATTGCAATAATGGCACGGTGTAAGTATTGTAAGTTTTCATAACTGTTGATAACAGAGCGCTCATATCTACTGACGATAATACCAACACACCAATGGAAATGCAAGAAAATCTTTTTCCTTTATGGATTTCGAGAAGTCAAGTGAATCAAGGTATCAAGATAAAGGAGGTATCATGGTTTTGAAGCTGGAAAGTGGACAGTTATACGAGCTGCAAATTGTAGTGCGGACTATATTCTAGTTATTTATACGCTTGCATAAAAAAAAAATGGTAAACGAGGACACGGATTACTGGAACTAGCATGTAGTCATTCTCGCGGCGTATAGTCAGCACGTAACAGTGGCGCGATCTACAGCTAGGAGAACGTTCGCAAGTGTCACTTGTTTTCGATAGCAGGATTTACAGGAACGATTCGAATTTAAAGTAAATGTGAAATTATCTTATGGTTGAACTGCTATATTTGGCACTGCGGGTGTAAATCTTACGCTGTTTTAAAATCTTGACGTTTCACAGTAATGTTTATCAAGAGTTGATGCGCATGTCGATAGTGAAGAGAATCTTATTAATCTTATCTAGGGCGCATTGCGATTACCGTTAAAGTTTAATTCCCTTTATTTTAGATCAGTGTACTTACGTTTATCCATCGAAGATGTCTATTTCGGTGCGTTGCTCGTTAATTGTTCACCGACTTTGAAGGGATCAGAAATTTTTAATCCGTTTTCCTGTGCAGAATCACGAAAAGGACTATACTCCGAGCTGGTGGAGCAAACGATACGGAAAGGACGAGATACTACTGCAGCACTGGAAATTCGCCACAGAAGGTAAATTACGTTTCCAGATATTTGTTACTTTGTAAAATTCACGAAGTGAATAATTTTTTGTCTGTTACAGTTACGACGGAAGCTCGTAGAACCCTTAATTGCGAACTTGGTATTCCGTACGGCACTACGGATCGGACGAAATACGATGTATATGGAACTAACCTACCTAAAGGTGCGCGTGTAAATGTAATTTTTTACTTTTAAGTTTATAATAGTAAATAGTTCGACCCGTCACAAATTTAGATAATTACTTAGAGATAATATTATCTATGAGTGAAATACTTCAGCTCGACGTGCCGTCACAGGCGAAGTACATATTATAAAGTTTAAAATACTTTCTTCTCTGGCGCTGCCATATTGTGCGTGAAGGGGCGAACACGTAATGTGGCATCAACTATAGTTTAGGCAGAAAATATTAGCCGCTAGTAGACAATATACAGGGTGACACACTATACGAAAGATTGATTGTGTATCGTTTGGCGCAAGCCTGGGAAACATTTTTTCACCGTCGTTGCCACACGACCCCCACTACTAGTCTGCCGATTCCCCCACTATTAATCATTCCATATTCTCCTACTGTGCTTTATCTCGCATGACTGCGAATATAAATATGTATTGGAAAACCAAGAATTTCGATACGTCAACTAGTGACAGAAAATTTAACTACTGTGAGTAGGACGAAATCCGTCGATTATCAATGTTTATATAAACAGTGTTTTTAAATTTTTTTGAATACTAAATTTTTACGATTAAAAATTTTATTCGATTAATAAATACTTATTCGGAATGTTTGGTGGGATCCGGGCCTACTTGCAATAGTTCGCCAACAGCGCTGAAATCTAAGCCACGCCTCCACTTGGTTTCCCGATACACAATGACCCAAATGGATATTATGGGGGTCGCTGAGAAGTGGGAAAATAAGTCGCATGCGGCTCGCGAGCCGCCAGTTGTTCAGGCCTGGTTTGCAGAACGATGTATTGAACTACAGGGTGTTCGAAAAGTTATTGCGTATTTTAATGGAACAAGGCGAATTTTGGACGTGTGTCTTAATGATCATGCACACACTTTTACAGAAGCTGACTATACATGAATCGATCGTCGAGGTGAAAGTGTTACAAAGCGATCTGAAAAGGGAGCCCAGGAATTTGAGGACGCGTAGTATTCGCGAATAAAATCCGTCACAGTAATATGACTTATTGTTAGTATAGCATTATTGTTCTCATTAGGGTATACGATAACAGGACGGGTGGTACAACAGAGAATAAAGTTATTCCTTGCGCAAAAATAAATCAAAAACATGGGATGCAATTTTTTTATATGCAAATTCGTCTGGAATGCGCGCACGTGATTAAAACTCGGCAGAAGTTATAATCTTATCTAATTTGTACACGAGGGTTCATTTCACTTTAATTTCATTCAATTTCCGCTGATCACGTTGGCGCACACCAGACGCATTTACGAACTCGATTTTCTGGAACCCAAGACTCGTATACAAAAAAAAAGTATTCAACATTTTCGATTTGTTTTTGCAGAAGAAATTACTTTTCGCTAAATTGTACCACCCATCCTCACCTACCCTGTACGTAAACATAAAAGTTGAGAAAGTAGCTTTAAATGGTGAATATTTTCTGCCCTAACTACGTACATAGGGTAAAGGACCCAATTAATGCCATTATCTTATATATAGTTATGTACTTATAGACTAAAATTATATGTTGCTCTTGTTTTTTTATTATTGTTTAATACATATGTTTACTTGATGAAAAAAATTTGGTGGATTTTAAAACTTCGATTTTTATGTATAAATTCATCAATTTCTAAAATATATTTGGGGATCTATTACCGACACCCTTCAAATTTATTTGACTGATTTACCGACACCACAATTACTGCCAGATAACTGTTTGTCATTTTAAGATTACGTCGGGCTATATACATGAGCAACTACTGCTTATGCAGTAATACCAAAATGCTTGAAACGCTTATACCAATCACTGTCACCCAATTAATAAGTAAAAAGACTTAATGAATCGTTGAATTCGGATCTTTATTACTTTCTAAAATTTTTTATCGTTTTATTCAAATTAACGAAGAAAAAATTAAGTACTGTTTTTTGTATCGTATAAATAACAGTTTGAATTGCATGCTAAATTTTTTTACGTATCATTTTATAAAATTAGATAAATGACAGTAATTGGGTCCTTTACCTAGATAGACGGAATGAACTTGCGTTTGCCAATTCGATCCTTTGTTTTTCTATACTTACTCATTTTTCTTTCAACATACGATTTTACCTAATTTTATATTAATTATCCAAGCTAATACAAGCATTGAATAAAATGAATTTCAGATGCTCCCGTACTCGTGTTTATTCACGGCGGATATTGGCAAGAAGGCAGCAAAGAGCTGGCTGCGTTTGCGGCGCCCGTGTTCGTTGCCAAAGGGATCAAAGTTATAACAGTTGGCTACGATTTATGTCCTGACGGTAAACTCCACCCTCTCCCTAGGGTAAACCATCCAGTAATTGCCCGCATACCAGTGAATGACATTAGGCAAAGAAATGTCAATTGTAAATTTAAAAATATTATATGTTTATAATTCTTATTAAAAGTATGCGGTCATTTACTGGGCTTCTACACGTTTTGCATTTTATAATCGCTTTTTTTTTCAAAATTACGATAAGAATAAGTAATTATTATTTTTACAGAAATTTAACTGCAATTTCAACAGTTGTTTTGTTGTTATACATAAATATATTCGAGTATTAATCTCAAAGATCCATAAAGTCAACAATTCGGTCATTCACTGGTTGGTTTATCCTATCCCCATTTGATAATCTCAAAAATATCCTAATTACTTTATCCACCGTATTTTAGTCAGAATTGGAGACATATCGACACAGATAAAGACAGTGATAGAGCAAATACTGAAATCCGCCTCGAGTAACGGGAATCGGTACGCTGCGTGTAATCACTATTTAAATGAAGGTCGATTCGATTAATTTGCGATGTAATTATTAAATTAAATGAATGAACGCAGGGTCGTCTGGGTTGCTGGCCATAGTGCTGGCGCGCATTTGGCTGCGAGCCTTTTATATGATAAATTATGGTTGGACAAAATGATGGAGTATGGTTACCTGAAACTGCTAAAAGGTGTCGTTCTACTTAGCGGGATTTATAGTTTGAAACCCCTACTCGGTACCACTATTAACGACAATTTACAACTGACAGAGTAAGTTTCTTCATAGGTACCCATGAATTCATAACGAATCAATAAAGGTCTATTAACTACCTATATTTGGAAATCATAACTTACCATAACTTACCAAAAGTAAGTTAATACCATAACTTAATGTAACTTTCATATTTATACGATCCAGAGATGAAATCAAGACATATAGTTTCAACACTATCGACACTACAAATTACAAGCCCATCAAGGGGTTGAAAGTTATTGTAACTTGTGGGGAATACGATCCTCCAAAGTTCATCGATGAAACACAAGAATGTGCACAGGTAGCCATATCCACTTTCTTTGTTTATATGTACATTTTTAATCTCCTGTTTCTTTTTATTTTAGAATCTAATTAAAATGGTGGACCACGTCGAGTATATTCTACTCCGAGAAAATGTCGATCACTTCGATATAGCGGAGAGGCTGACGGACACGGAATACGTTTTGACAAAACTGTTGCTGAGTAATATGTTAAGCGACTAGTAAGGGCCAAGAAGCGAAGAAATAATATCAAGACCTGCAGCTTTGGCGAAAACTATTTATAAATAATATTCTATATATAACAATCGTATATATATATATAAATATATATAAATATATATATATATACATATAAATATATATAAATATATATATATATATATATTTGTGTTCGTATCAAATTTATTAAGTTTAACGTATATCGGTATAATAGCAGTACATTGAGATTAAATTACAAACTGTAAAAAATTGATTACATTTACCCTACTATAGTTGACTGGTCATCTGTCACCTCGTAAAAGTTTTGCGTAACAATGATCAAGATGGACAACTACCAGTTGCTGTTCGCGTCATTTCGGCTTAAACGGCTGTACCGCACTCTCTTCCTGTTTTTTCGTTAACAATACAGTCCGGTTAGTTTGAGGGATCTGTACGATTTTTCTATTAAACTGTTTTAACTGTAAATTTTTTGTCTGATTACTAGCACTGGTTTGATGATTAGCGGTCACTGTAGATGGTAAGCGCACAATCGTAGACCCTCTGTTTATACCTACTGCTTGATGCATGGATGTTATAAGTCGACAATTCTGCGATTTTATCAAATTACTCGTATTCACGTCACGCGGATTCAACCTCACATAATTGTTCGTAATGTTCTTTACATTAATTATACTTTTGCCTGCCGGTATCACTAATGTTTTGTATTTACCTTTCATCAGAGGAAGTACGTTCGACCCAATTTGGATCGTGCATTGCGCGAGTGTAGAAGTCTCGTTTGGTACTTCTGCCGTGAGGTCTATGATCCCACTATTGTTTAATGTCTTAGAAGTACTTTCAGCTGTGCTCGATTTATCTGTTTTCTCTCGCACATCTTCCCATGTCGTAGGAGGCTTAGCAAAAGAACGTACTCGTAGCAGTGGCTTTTCTTCCTCTGATGGTTTATTATCCGTTGATTCTTCAGTGAGATTATTACGTTCATTCTCTAGAACACACATACACATAAATTCTAAATGCTGCCTTATAGCAGTTTGATACGCTGCTTTATTTCTTTGGCAATTAAATCTTTTTTCATTGATATTATGTTTTGTACACTAACCTTTTACTTCACTGACAGGGCTTTTATCTACCTCAGTGTTTACATCTACTTCTGTAGGCAATATCGTATCAGGTGAAGTATCAGGCAATGGTGCTGTATCCTTTTTTTCTATCGATTGCGAGTTCGAATTATCCTTGGGATTAGGAATGTCTGCGCTGCCATCAGCGTTGTTTGTTCTTACGGTATTATCGTTACTAGTTGATTTTAAATTAGCACCGTCACTGTCGTTTAATTTGTCGCTTGCATTTATCTTACACCTTTCGTCTACCTCTATAATGTCCGGATCAGTTTTCCTAGCTTCGTCGCATGCGTCTTTACTGCCTTTGGAAGGTTCACCTCCGTCTATGCTGTTCTCGTCCTGTTCTATACTCAGGTTTATGTCGTCTAAGCTGATGTCATTTTCATCGTCAATCTCTCCGTCCTCGTTCTCTATACTATCCTCTTCGTCTTCTTCGTTTTCTGACGACGTGTTGGAATCAGATATTTCGTCCCTCATTTCTTCTTGTCTCTTCACAAATTCCTGGAACACATTTGCCAATCGTTTTTCACCCTCCCTTTTGTTCTGAATTAATTTCTCGGCCAATTCCGGACACTTTAAAGCAGGATCGTCGTCCTGATTCTCAAGTGATAACGAAAACGTGTCCCAGTAATCGTTGCGACGGGAGCGTTGCAAATACTCTCCTAATTCGGTGAATGCTTTTTTCGCTGGAACAAAATGGAATTGCGACTGAACGAATTCGATGGCACGCGAATTATAATTATAATTACTCACCGATTTGCTGCTGTTTCTTAGTATCCAAACCTAGATTATGCAAGTCGTTGCATTTTCTAACGCACTCCAAGATATCTCCGTAATCTGGAAATATTATCGCTTCCGCGAAAGCGCCGATTTTCTTCTGTTTATTTCTCTTAGATATTTTGGAGTTAATAAAGCTTGTAATAGCGTGATCCACAGAAACAATTCCAGTCGTACTGAAGTGCTTTGGTCTTAAGTATTGCCGTTCTGCATCGGCATTCTCTCCCGTGTACTCGCAATATTTGTTATGAAGCTCCACCATTCGATACTTGAACTTTTCTAATTTTATATAATTGCTATTAGTTTCATTCTCAAAATCGATTTCCGACTCTTCCAATTTCTTAATAATCTTCTGGCAATGGAGCATCGCACGTTCTATCTTCTTAATTTTCTCGTACATAGGATTATCTTCCAGTTGGCCGTCATAATTTTCGTTAGCTTCTTCCAAATCACCGCTATCTTCTACACAATCTGCACTTGAACACGACGCGCTGGGTTCGTTGGAACTACTGTCCATAGTTTTGTACGAGTTTGACGCACAATTTCTGCCGTTTAACAGTAAGGTTGATTTACCGTTGCAGCGACTTTTCATTTCATTCATTACGGCCGTGATATGTACGTACACCTGACTGTTCGTTATACAGTTCCTTTTCTCGTTTAAGAAGTTAATGAAAGCCTGCGAATTAGCGTACTCCGCATCTAGCTGCTCGTAACGTCTCTTTAACTTGTTAACGATAGCTTTCATATCTTCGGAGCGATCCTTTTGCAAGCATAAACTGATGAACATTGGAAATATGTCCTGTCCGACCGGCGAAAATGTTTTCCTGTCTTTTACGATCAATTTTGGTTTCAACAATACTTCTTTGCTATCTTGCTTAATCGAAGGTTCTTTCTTTATCGTATCGGACGCTTCGACGTTGTTTTCTACTTCCTGCACGAATACTTTTTTACTCTTTTCAAGATCATTGTCATTGCCGCTGCTCATTTCCGACGCTTTCCTCTTTTTCTCACAGGTCTCAATTTTTTCTGTTCCTTCGGAAATAACATCCATTTTTACGGATGAAACAGAACCGTTCTGCGACTTAATAACGGAGACGCGCTCCTTCTTGCTTTCGCTCTGTAATAAAACAACATCTTCGACTCGTAATCGATACTACGAAATCGCGAATAATCGTCGGAAACATATAAGCTGAAATACGAGATGAGATACTTGGTTAGATGCGTATACAAACCTGCTCCGTTTTCTTTTCTTCGTCGTCTGACGAGATACAGATGACCTCATCCTTCTCCATACTTGTTATATCTAACTAAACCAAAGTCGAATCGCGCTGGACAGCGAGGAATATCTGTCGACGAATTCTGTAAGATTTCTTTGACCGTTGAGATACTGAAAATTAATAGTCACCTCAATCGTATTTGCGTTATAAACATTACGCCGCACGGAATACGACGCTAACATTTCCTTAAAAATAGTCTCTCCCGTTCGGTTTAATGTGTGTCGCTTTATTTATAGACAAACTGGACATTTATTTAACAGATTCGGGGCGAACTTGGTAAAATACACAACGATAGTTGTTTTCTGGTGTATCGGTTCCTCGCAGAAAAATTTTACTTTTTAATGAATAAAGATGACTGTGACATTAGCGAGAATGATACAATTCCAAATAATATTCTACTTACAAGCCACCATTATTACATATCGCGGCGTTTACATCGTACGTACCAGTTTCACTGGAGAAACTAGTGTTTGTTTCCGAAGATCTATCGAAAATACAAACTATCTGCTCGCAGTGTATTTAAAAAGATTAACAAAGGATAATTACATCCTTTTCAGATGATTTCCATCAAACGGATGGTAATAATATAGTGGCACAGTAGGAGGAGGAAACATGCTTACCCAGTAGTACGATCTTATTTAATTGTAACATAATACAGCGTGGTGTATACGTTCAATGCATTTCTCTATATTTTGTGATTATATTCGTTTATTTTCTTTCGCAGATATTATCTAAGATAAATTTTGAACGTAACTGAACGTAACTAATCGTCTCGCAATCTCGCCCGCTATATATATTGCACTGTATAATGTGAACAGAGGTATAGAATATCGAGGTATCGAGATTCGATGGACAGCGGTATTTAAAAGACTCTTTTTTATCGCGTTACGGCACCGTAGGTGGAAACGGTATAGATAAATCGTAACATTGATAGAGCACTAAAGTGAACCTGTTTCGGGGACCAGTAGAAACGAATTCGAATTGACAGAAATTGACAAAAATATCTGGAGATAACTACGCGAAGACTCAGGTAAGACTATAGATAACTATAGATAGGTGCTTGTCATAGCATTAGCGAGATATTTTACAGCGCCGCTTGTGATGTATCTGATAGCGAATTCGGCAGTCACGCACTGGCACTGGTGCCAGAAATTGCCGTGCGTGACTTTGATTGGTTGATTTTTATTGAGGTATCTTCGTCTATTAAAAACCAAAAAGTGATGTCAGCGCGTAGGTTCGGTCATATAAGGTGCCTAAAAATACGGTCGAAATTATAAATTCTTTCGGTATCTTCGTCTGTGTCGGAAATAATCAATCCAAGTGATTTTCTGGCGGTAGTTCAGAATCAGTGCGAGATACCGAATTCGATGTTAGCATTGTCCCGTCTTCCGTTTGAACGAATTGTATTGGGAAACTTAGTGGAGGCGTGGCTTATAGCGATACGGCGACACTGCACTGGTGCCAGAATATAACTTAGATTGGTAGATTCTTATAGAGCTTCTTCGTTTCTATTAGAAACAACCAATCCAAGTTATTTTCTGGCTTAGTTTGCATACCGACCGCTGGTATCGCATACTAATCTTCTACTGCCAATCGAAATTCTTGGTTTCCCAATAGTTAACGGCTTCATTTGAATCATTCGAAAACTGAAATAACTGACCTTATAATTACACGTTGAATATAATTGCACGATCGTAGGATTTCTTTCGATAATCAATTATACCAATTACCGTCATAAATCACAATAGTGAAATAAATATTCAGAATTAAAATTAATATAAAGAACAATTTGATTAAAAAAGTTGCCGAACAATTTTTAACGATGGACGATACCGAAGAAACGATGTCTGATATTTACAACACTTTAGTGCAGATACGTTATCCGAAAATTACAACTGCAACAGTTAAAGACGTAGAATCGACAATTCTGAAGGGGCAGAATCGAATTTCCTTACTATCTTGGCTCTTGTGCGAACAATCTTCCTTGATAGCAGCCACGTTAGAAAAATTAAAAGGACCTGCTTTGGAAGGTTTTAGCTGTATTACCATTGAATAAGGGTATCATATTTATGATATAGTATGATTAAAATCGATATTTTTCTTTACAGCAAAGTTATTTCAGCATTATTCCGAAATTGGGATCTGCGATAACAAGGACTTGTTGCTGGTACGTGTTTCGTTTAAATTTCTTTGTACTATTAAAATGATGTACGAATGATAATTTTCAGGGAAATTGTACTTTAAAAGAACAACTTTCCACTTTAAAGTTGTTATTAGATTTTATGAAATGCATGTTTATCGAACCATCCGAGGCCGAACGACCTTCGAGAGAAGTTGTCGAAGAAATAGTAAAGGTATTCAAACGAATGTTTAAATTATAAATTATACACAGCGATGCGATAATATTATGTTACACGTATACGTTAGATGTGCCTTAAAGAAGATTCAAACCTCCTGACTTCCGATATTAAATCAAAATTAAGTTATTCCGAATCTCTACGGTACTTCGATGATTTAGAGAAGTATGTGCTTGAGCACGAAGAATCTAATTCGACCGATTATGCCGAAAATGACGAGCAGCCTGCGGAACATGAAGCACAGGTGATTGTAATAAATTATAATATCTTCCGTTAAGATGATACGTAAAAATGTGCATTCGAATGATATTCCAGGAAGATCAAAAGGAAATTAGCGAGGATGATCGAGATCTATCGTTTGATACAGAGACAAAAATGTTCATAGAAGCATTTTCGGATATTGGATCGTGGACCGGGTCGAATGCAAGAAACGCGGATAATAGTTTGCATTCTATGGATGACGATATTAAAAGCATATGTTCGAACTTCTCTTCTTTAACAAAGGTTCTCATATTTATGTAGCAAGTAATATGTTTGTATATTTGTTCTTAAAAATAATTTTTTTAGTTTTTACAATCGAGGGAGGAAATATTGAATACCACTATACCGAAAGGATTGAACAGAATGACTACACCTTTAACTGAAATCGTCGAAGACACCGTCATTCGCTCAGAGGAACTCAAATGCCTACAAAAATGATTTATGAATTTGAAATATTATTTGATTCTCATATTTTTAACAATTCATCGATCTTAAGAACTATAACTAGTTCACCCGCTGGTCTGACGCACGCTATCACGAGCGTTGTGGAATTTCCACCAAGCGAATCTTGTAGCAATCTAGTCAGCTTACTGTCTCGGTAACCAACGTAAGACGTAGAGCTACCATCCCCTAATTGTGATATAACATTCCCTAATGCTAGCAAACCTTTATTTATATTCACTCCTTCGTTAAATCGTTCTCCAGTCGCTTGTGTCTTTTTTACTGCGTTCAGAACCAGCTAAGTCAACGAAATGAAACTTGGCCATTGAGATCCTTGGCTCAAATATTGTAACGCCTCCGTTACATTCTTCACCTCTTTCTCCTCTATCCCAGTGATTTTTATACTCTTCCCATCGCCTTTAATGTCAACTACAGATCGATTACAAATAGTCAAAAGATCGTGCAATTGTTCTTGGTAGAATTCGGTAAATGATGCTGTAACTCTGAAGCACCAGTCTTCTTTTGATGAAATTCTGTGAAAAATACCACGGAATAACGCCTGAATTCACCATAATTTTTACTCGTCGAATGTGTTTCACCGCTATCCATTTGACCATAAGCTAATATACTGACATTGTAGTATATAAATAAAATAGCGAAGAAATATAATAAATTATATTTTCATATAAAGTAACTTTTCTTTATTCGAACTCGTATTAATCTCAACAATATACAAATTTCATAGTTTTATTCTACTACATCCACAAGATATTTATCTTCACTTTTACCTACGTGAAAAGATAGCCGTAAGTCGTAGGACTCTCCACTCAGTTTTAGAAAAATGTGAACTGTATTACGAACAGTGTCTTCTACAAAAACAATATCGTTTTCAGTATTTTCGTTTAATAATCACAGTCCATAGTGTTTAGCCACTATCCAGCTACAATGACTTATGAATGTTTCATACACGCAACCTTTCTATATCGAACTGTACGATAGAAGTTTCATTTTATCATCTCATAAAGGCGGAGAATAAATTACTAAGCACCGATGTTTATTTAAAAATTTTTATTGGAGCAATTACAAATACATGATAACGGTTTTACGATCTGGGTCGTTCCTTCTTCTCTTTGTAAAGCGCGAGCAAGGAAACATTGGCGACTTTCACTACCTTAAATCGAACCCCGGGAATGTCACCAACGGCGTGGCCTTTACGACCGAATCCCGCTACCAAAACTTCGTCGTTTTCCTCGATGTTGTTCAAGCAACCATCTCTAGGCACGAAGGCTGTGATTTTTTTACCATTCTTGATAAGTTGTACTCGCACGCACTTACGAATGGCGGAATTGGGCTGTTTTGCTTCTACTCCCCTAAAAATTAAAGTCGATTGCAATTAGAACACTTCTGTTATTAAACGATCCAGCAACATCGCATCTATGTAAATACGTACACTTTTTCTAAAACAATACCCTTAGCATGGGAAGCACCACCGAACGGATTGGCCTTCCATCTCGTTCCCAAGTGAGCTTTTTTGTAGTCTTTATCGTTCCAGCGTTGATCACGTCTGTGATTCACGTGTTTACGTGCAGTACGAAGACCACGAGGTTTACCTGCGAATGATATCAGAAATTGAGGTTATGTACGTATTCCGATTGATACTTTGCAATTTTAATTCAGTTCAGATCGGATATTTCTTCATCGACGTTACACCACACGATGAAACATATTATTGATTATTTATAAGCGAAATATTAATGATAACTATGTCGGATTATGTTTGATTATTTGCGTGGAATAGTGCATTCACACGCAACCACGTTATCACCGATACAGTTTAGTAAAATATATAATTCAGAAACCGGTTATAGTGTATTTAACGAAATTATAATTAAACTTGATAACGGAAAGCTACGTAAACGTCAGATGCATATTGTAATGTATGTTTTACGAGTTTAAAAACAATATAATTGTAAGACTCATCACGTACCCATCTTGCTCGGTGTGCTTCGCGACCGGAAGAGAACTAACCTATATAAACGGAAATCTGAAATTTAACTTGAAGCTTTACCGCTGCATTTGAAAAAGGAGCAGATTTGTAAGGTAGACTGAACCCTTATTGCCAGCCTCGGATGACGATGCCTAGGTTTCTTTTCACCCGCGTTCTGAATATTCTTGCCGAACTCTTCAGTCTACCTAGTTTGTCTGACTTAAATCGGCATTTTTTTATATTAGGGCCGATTATACCTTGCGAGAAGCGGCGGGTCTCGACAAAATGTATTTAATTTCAAAAGTTGCAGCAGAAAGAAAGAATGCATTCGTTCGAATCGGAAATATAGACCCACAAAAAACTTCAAAAAAGTAAAAGAATTTACGCCGTGTAGGTGAAATCAAATAAATCACAAAAATAGAGGATAATAATAATTGCAAAATAAAAAAAAGGATGTGAAATCAAAATGAGCTGCAAGTACATAAAGGTGCTTTCCAACTACGCTTAAGATGACACAATTACATATATTCCAATATTCATATCGCGGACATTTTAATTAACCCATCAAAAAGAATCCCATTTAAAACCATTGTCGTAAATTAATAGCTTTACATAATTTACGATAATGTTTTTATTCTGACCATAGAATCGTGATTAGCGATATCAAAAACCCTTAGAAACATGAAAGTTCAAATTTTTAAATTTTCAGTGGCCACATAGTGGCCAGCCCGGCCCTCTAAAAGTTAATATAGAAAGGAGAAGGAAAACACATGTATTCACATTTTCTTTTCGCTTTAATTCTTTTACGCTAGGGTACATGGTTTGGGTAGACAAAAATGGTTTATGGGTACAATGAAATGAAAGTCTAAGATAAAAACTTCTTATGCGTTATGTACAATAAAATCAAATGCTTCATATCATTGTCACATTATCTGTTGCTTCATTACAGTACTCTAATTATCTATGCTCCTCTTCCGTCAATCTGTTTGAAAAAGAAAAAGAAATCGACATTTTTAGTAATATATTCCAACATGCAAGATTACAAGAATTTAAACTTACCTTTGTTTTTTTACTGTGCTCACTTCTTCGTTCTCACAGTCCGGGAATAATATATAATTCAACTGAAAGAGATAGTTGTATAAATAAATGTGCCGGTGTGGAAGAATTATTCCCATTGCCATTGTAAACTTACATTCTTTTTCTCCCTGTTTGCGCATAGTTCTGGACTACAGTTACAATCGATACATATACTCTTATTTTTACGACATGCACACATACGCGTGGCACACTTCGTTTTGCAAGAACACTTTATTTCACCGTCCGACGATCGTTTCAACGTCGAACGTTCTAGCGAATGATTTTTACTTTTACTCTGAAACAATAAATGGAAGGGCATTAAATTGTCAAGATACATATTTCATATTAGATCGGTATTGGATACCGTTCGTCGATTCGAATTACCAAAAGTGACTGTATGCGATTGTAGAGTGGTGTCCGCGTCCAATCTGGATCATTTTCGACATCATCATGTTCCTCGTTACTGTCATCTGAACGAGGATATGACTTTTCATCAACTACGCCTATCCTTGACGTGGAATTCTTCTTTCCAATTGGTCTTAATATTTTATTATTATCTATGATTTCATTTAAAACCTGCGAAATTTAGACGGGTTTTATATAGTTTTTATAATATAGTAAACTTTATCAAGGAATTTACAAAAATTATATTAACCGTATGCTCCAGATGTTCACATTTCTCTTTATAACGTTCTAATTCTTCTTTCAATTTGACAGTCTCTTCGTTCTTCAATGGTGTAACAGAGTTTGTGTTATTCCATGCGATTTGCTTCGACATACGTCGTCTATCCTTTTCCTTGACTCGATACTCGTCAAATTGTGCTTGCAATAATTCGTACTTTTCCTAAAATTACAGTTAGTGTTAGTAATACGATAAAATTTCATCGATAAGAAATTTAACCCTTCGTTGACACTCTGGGTGTGAGCCACCCATATGAAACATAAATACCTTTTTTCCAAAGCCGACTTACAAACCATTTTTCATCCGAAAATATTATACCGAAAGAACAACTTAGATTTTTAGCTTCTGATATTGAAATTTGTAAGTTACAATTTTTGTGTCAATGAAAGGTTAAATGAATAAGTCAAGTATATTATACAAATTACAAACCAAAAGTTCATTATTTTCAGACTCCTTTGCACACTGCCTTCTTCTATCTTCCGTATTATGCTTGAATAATATTTTTAGTGCAGCTTTTGCTTCTTCCAACGTGTGTATTTTTTGCCATCTCGTATGTGCTCTATTTTCTAAGTAATCAAATATTTACATACGTAAATATGTATACATATGTATATTCAATTGAACGCTAATATTAATTCCATCGAAAAATACCGAAACAATGCATTTAATACAAGAAATACTTACCCTGATCCGATTCAACTATTTTCTGTTGAAGATCGGTGATTTGAGTGTTGCGTAACGTTAGGAATTCAGCAAGTTCACTAATTTTCTCTTCGTTCGCATCATCACTGTTTTGCATTTTATCCAACAAGCGCGTCAACGATGCCCTGTCTTGCATCAATTTCTCAAGAGAATGTTCCGCGTCCACAGTGCTCACCATTATTTGTATTTCTTGGTTCAACCAACTTCGAATCTTATCCGTATGGTTGTTCATTTTCTCTCTTCTCACTGCTGCTTTCTTCTGCAAATCAAGGGCGTCCTAAAAAGAAAAATACATTAATTGAAAGGTGTTGGGGGGATAGATGCCTTTGTTTTATTTTCAAATTAATTACCTTCAATCTTTTGTTGACCGCAAAAGCTTCTTCCATTTTCCTCTTAAAGACTGTTTCCTGTTTACTGTGCCACATTTTCAAGCGCGTCACTTCGTTCACTTGCTTTCTGTTCTGATCTTTCAATCTGTTCAGTTCCTTCTCCTTTGAATCTTTCCATTTCGCGAATTTATCAGTGTCGGTGCGCA
Source organism: Andrena flavipes (assembly GCA_963971345.1). Classification (NCBI taxonomy): domain Eukaryota; kingdom Metazoa; phylum Arthropoda; class Insecta; order Hymenoptera; family Andrenidae; genus Andrena; species Andrena flavipes. Next base: position 3,647,477 of record OZ020480.1, read on the forward strand.
TTTGCCGAATTAATTTCACCCTAGTTCGCTTTAACAGTTGCATCTCGTTCGATAGATTTTTTATCTGCTGATCTTGTTTCTCTTTCATTTTTACTATTCTATCTTGCTCCGTAATCTTGCGCCTTAATTCAGATATATTTTTCTCCAACTCCTGTACCTTCTTACGTCGACTTTCTGCCAATCTGTGGACAACATATTAAACAAATTAGGAATCTTGTATATCAGAAGGTAATATTCAACTAAAAGAATAAATCATTAGTTTCTTACTTCGAACTAACTTTCTTCGACTGAACATTCTGTAATGCCTGCAACAGTTCTTCCCTTTCCGTTTGAAGTGTTTTTATCTCTTGTTCCATGTCTTGTATTTCTTTTGTGTAATCAATCATTTGAGAAGAGTTTTTTAAAAGTTGGCTTATAAGACTTTCTTTGATGGCCAATTCTTTATTTATATTCTGTACTTCGGTGTTCCTTTTAACTTGAAGCAGGGTATGCTCCTCCTGTTTCTCGTCGAAATCTAATAAACTATTTGACTGTTCCGAATGTGCTCCATCTACAGATACCTGGTCCAAATCCTCATCAGCATTAACCGTGATTGCTTCTAATTCAACAGTTGCTATTTCACAGTTTATAAGTTGCTCCGATGTTTTCTTCTGATCTTGCTGAATGTCTGTCCAACAAAGAAGAAATAGATTTAGTTATTTGTTTTGACATTGCATTAAAATATAAATAAATACATAAATAAGACAAGAAATCACGTCGCTTACCGAGAATTTTTAAATATAAAGCTTCCACCTTTGCACGAAATTCGGAATGGTTACCTGGATCCCTATCGAAGGAATCTAAAAGCTCTTTACACTCTTCCAATATTCTCACCATATCGGACTGAATCTTTTCCCTAGCTTGCTCGGCCAGTTCTGCTCTTTCGTGCAAAACTACGGTTTCCACTAAATTTGTATTCAGACTTTCTGCCAAGTCTCGTATTTTCTTTTGCAAGTGCTGATTTTTTATTACGAGCTGTTGGTGCTCAGGCGGGCAAGAGGACCCAATTTCTTCTCCGACCAGAGCAAGTTGCAGTTCTTGCACCAATTTGTTCAATCGATTTATTTCTGCAATCTGTGGATCTTGAGTTACTACAGGCTTATTCTTAATCTTACGCGCTCTGTCGGCGTATCTCAATGTACTTAAAGTCTCATCTAAGTGATAATCTGCAAATATTTTAAACGAACAATTGAGTGACTTCAGGAACTATAACTGAAACTCGCGCGTGATATATTTTGTTTTTATAATCACCTGCTGGACTGACGCACGCTATCATGAGCGTTATAGAATTTCCACCAAGCGAATCTTGTAGCAATCTAGTTAGCTTACTGTCTCGGTAACCAACATAAGACGTAGAGCTACCATCCCCTAATTGTGATATAACATTGCCCAATGCTAACAAACCTTTATTTATATTTACTCCTTCTTTAAATCGTTCTCCTGTCGCTTGTGTCTTTTTACTGCGTTCGGAACCAGCTAAGTCAACGAAATGAAACTTGGCCATTGTTGCTGTGTTACTAAATCATATGATTAGTTAATTATTTACCTACCCCACAGTTTTGTTTCCTTCCAACAACAGGAACACTGTACTTTTAAAATTACTTTGAAATCATTAGGTAAAAATACTTACGGGTCATCTTTCTTCTGTTGATGGATGCAGAATGTGAATATAGCGTGGCTGCGACTACTCTGGACGTTCATTGCGGTTGCACCAGTCGCACGACCCAAAGATCCCTGAGTCAAACATTGTAGTGCCTCCTTCGCGTTCTTCACCTCTTTCTCCACTATCCCAGTAATTTTTATATTCTTCCCGTCGTCTCTGATGTCAACGATAGATTGATTACGTTGTTTGTCGGTCAAAAGGTCGTACAAATGTTCTTGGTAGAGTTCCATATATGAAACTGTAACTCTGAACCACCAGTCTTCTTTCGATGAAATTGTATCGAAAATATCACGTATAGCTTGTGGTATAACGCCCGAATCTTTTGCATCGACATAATTGGTACCCATCGAATGTGTTTTACCGCTACCAGTTTGACCGTAAGCTAATATAGTGACGTTGTAGCCTGCGAGTAAACATATAATTGTACCATGTAACATAGCGTGAAAGTATAATAATTCATTGATATAATCGTGCACTTTTATTACCTTGAAAAATATATTTGATCATCTGTTTAACAGCTGTATCGTAAAAGTCTTCTTGACCAACCTCCGGAGGGAAGACATAATTAAATGTGAAAGACTTCTCAGTGTTGCGTATAACTATTTGTGGTTCTCCAGGAACGACCTCTAAACACTTTTGACAGCCTTTCTCAATTTCATTATTAACTAAAGGACGGATGCGCACAGCAACGCGAACTGTATCTTCAATCATCTGCAATAAAAATTTTAGTTAATAGTAACTCGTTAATAGTAACTTTTCTTTATTTATATATAAATTTCATAGAATTTTGTTCTACCATAGATATAAAATACTTAGTACCACTTTTATCTATGTAAAAAGAAATCCAGAAGTCGTAGGACTTCTACTCAGTTTTAGGAAAACAGTATCGTTTTTATTATTTTCATTTAAACGTGAAAGACGACTATGGTGTTGCCGTGACTAATGTAATCCGTCAACGACAGTCTAAGTCTTCTTTGAAGTTTAGTTTCTCTTTTAAGGACTTGAGAATAAAAATAATTATCAATGGAAATCGTGTTTCCATAGTTTGCTATATATTATTTAATGCGCAAAGCGTGCGACCTCTAAATATTACTCAATCTTCTTAAAATTTGTCAGATATTCTTTTTATATTAATAGGAATCAGGGCATGAGCAGAGTAAAAAGAAAAATATAATATTTTAATTTTAACATTATAATATGAAAGACCCCAGTGTATATATTTGTTTATAATTTGAAGTTTAGATTTGAAACCAACAATGAGACTCAGCGGTGGAAGTCTAATGGTGGTGGATTGCATATCGATCAGAAGTGTGGAACTAATTTTTATCGGTGGTATTGTAGAGAAAAATAAATATTTAGTTATCTTGCAACAGAATTCAATCAAAAGTGCCATTAATACGAGCATACGTGACAATTTTAAGTTTTACCAGGACGATGATCCGAAGCATCAGTCGAGAATAGTACCTGAATATTTAGTATATAATTGCTCTAAGGTATTGGAGACTCCTCCTGAATCAATGGATTTAAATTCAAGTACAGATGCTTACGAATATCTCGGAACTAGGACCGACCGACAGTTACACGTATAGAAAAAAGTTGGTCAGAATATTGAGTTTGACGACGTATTCAAAGGTCATCGAAATCGGCGTTTTAAAGCAACGTTTAAGAGTAATGTGAAAAAGGTCCCATTGGAAAATTCATTGTAATAAGGAAGATATGGCCCATAAACCGAAAGCCTGCAGGACGAGCGTAGTCGCATCCGACGAACTTTAAACACGTTTTTCTCGAAACTATACTTTTCAACCTGGCGTCAGTAATGACTAATAAACCGTTCAATCGAATTTAATGAAATTTGGTACGGGTATTCTCAATTACATCATTATTATTGAAAAGTAATAAATTCGTTAGCACTACTACAAACATATGTATACTTTGAATAAAAGGAATTCTGTAGTAGCGTCCTTCGTAATTACTTTAGGAGGAAATAATAAACCAAACCTACTTACTGCAGATTTGTTTAACGCAGAACATCTAGCAGATTGTAGAATCTAAAATAAATGCGTCTTCACAAGCAGGTGCGAGCAAGAACAAGCAATTACGAGGAATACAAGTTTGTCTCAACGTATCAACTGACTTTAACCGTCGCGAGAGCATTTGAAAGTTCTATACCGGGTTGCCTGGAAAGTGCTTTACGCAGTGGAGGGGAGCCACCCTTGTTGCTGATTGGTTTGGAGCCAAACCGTCAACACTTACCTTGGCGTCGATTGGTTTGGAGTTAATACCTACTTCGCCGTTGATTGGTGCAACGTCACGACGTCGTTACGCGCACGCGTGGCGTGTTCCCATCCCTGCATTGTTGCGACTCCCGCCTGGCGGCAAGCAGCATAAACTCTAGAAGCTCGAAGTTTAAATAGAATCACACGAATGGAATAGGAAAGGGGAAACAACGTTTGAAAATAGGAAATTCTTTTAATAAATAAACTTCAGGATTATAAATTAATCAATACCTACTTGGAAACGAATGTTTGAATAAATGAGCTCCACTTTATCCCTTCTGCCAAGTGTGTAAAGTCAGCGCAATGTTGTTAAACCAAAGAGGAGATATAATAAGAGGCGTCACTCGACAAGGACAGAAATAACCTAGGGATATCACTAGACAACCAATTTAAATGCCTATTCGGGAATGATCGGTAAACTTCGTCAATTTAAACTTTCTTCAACTTTTACACTGATAATAATGCTAATGCAAAAATAATACTAATGCGAATATGATATTACAAACAATATTCATATACTGCAAATAAATAGCGCTACGGAATGCCTTCTGCAGTATGCATTCGTCTCTTTATTGCAACAATGAAGAGTTTTCCTAAATATAACATATTTGAAAAAAAAAAATTTAGTTCGTTTTTAATGTTTTTCCACACTCTTTTTTATAAACATTTACATTATGTATTGTCAGTATTTTGCGTATATACACACTAAAAAAGTATAAGAATGGGTCTGAAAGTTCATTGCGAATTGTAATTGCGTTAAAACATAGCGAATGGTAATACTACTTTTGGCTCTCATGGCCTCGTACCCATTTGCTGTTTTGTGGATTCAGAAACGCTGAATTTCATTTAAATAACGATTCTGTAGATAGGTCATTTTGTTTAAATTAAAAGACATTTTGAATTAATCAATTATATTTCCTTCTTCATAACGTTTTACCATTAATCCTGTAAAACAAAACTCGTTCTTCAATTTATTGTGCTTCCAAGTATAGAAACTATAAAATCTGAACAATCGTCATTTTGATTAAATCACTATACACTCCACGATGAAAGCACAGAAATGGAGTAATTTAGTTTCCAGTGTCGTTTTAAAATTGTCCTCGTTCCATTACCTTTGCCATGGCACACTAACTATACACATTCATACTGCGAATTAAGTTATGTAAACTCTTGCAAGCCAGATTTACACGCTTCATTGTAAATTGTATTTATACAGCATATCAGTTAATTATATACATTTTAAATTACTAATAAGGCGGAGGTTGATGTTGATAATGTTGTGGCGGTTGGCTCAAGTGCCGTTGTAAATGCGTCACCAATTGAGGAGTTGGCTGTTGTCCACTAGCATTCCCTTGCTGCTGTTGTTGCTGTTGCGCTTGCTGCAATTGCTGTGCCTGTTGCTGCTGTTGCATCGCAAGCATCTGTTGTTTCATACGCTGCTGATTTATCACCTGCTGCTATAATTAGAATCACCACAATTATTTATGTAACATATATGTATATGCGCTGGGTATTTTTCGCGCATGAAATTGGTGGCATCGTACGATTCATAACTACAAAGATATATAACTTACCTGTTGGAATTGTTGATTCTGCTGCAAACCAACACTAGCAGTGCCTACTCCTGTCACACCAACTGTGCCAGGCTTTCCACTAGTTTGTCTATATGGTGGTGCTGGTTGATTTTGTACTCCGCCTCCCATTGGACCCATTGTATTCATTGTAACATTTGGAGCCTGAAAACACGGAGAAGCAAATACGTCACATTTAATCATAAAAGCACTGTCGCTTTTTCTACTTCTTTGTTCGAACAGTACCTGAAGGTATGGCGGCCTGGTAACTCCAGGTTGCATACGCTGTTGTGGTATATATTCCTGCCCCCTTTGAGGCCCCATCATCTGTTGTTGATTCGAGAACATCATGTTCTGCTGCTGATTTATCAAACCTTGCTGTTGCTGCTGCTGCTGCTGCTGCAGCAGTTGTTGTTGCTGTTGCGCTTGCTGAGGTGCCTGTTGCTGCTGCTGTTGCGGTTGCTGTTGCGGAATCATTTGTTGGCCTCCGTATCCTGCGTAATTTTGATTCATTCCTGTGGTAGGAATGAGACAAACATAATTTCAACGCTCTATCTGTTTAGGATGTTAAATAACTATTTGTGATTACCTTGCTGCATTCCAGTGTAAATTCCTTGTTGCTGAGGCTGTTGCTGTTGCTGCTGCTGCGAAGCAAACATTCCCTGTTGCGGGTTCATGGTCGGAGCCCCGTGCTGAGCTCTCAGCTGTTGCCTAATGAATTGTTGCCTCTGCATTCCTTGGAAAGCTCCCGGACCACCAACGGGCGCAGCAGTTGGTTGTTGTTGAGCGCCCATTAATTGATTGGACGGTAATCGTAAGCGTAACATATGCGAAAGTGCCTGTTTCGACTGGTTGTTCATGCCTGGTCTGTCATATCTTTGCCCAACCGGAGCTGGTGGTAATTGTTGACCGTATCCGTATTGTTGAGCTGGTGTGTGAGTTTGCTGATTGGCGTACCATTGCTGCTGATGCTGTGCTGGCTGACTGGTGAACATTCCAGGCTGCTGATTGACAGGTACTTGCTGGTTTCCGAATGCTATCTGTTGTAGTTGGTTTTGCTGTGTTTGCTGGAGAACATACAAGAGACATTTCAGAAGAGCGAAGAAGAAAGATACGCTCTGAATCCGAAACGTTGAAATTTAAACAAACCTGAATTTGCTGCGATACAGGCGTGGTAGGTGTGGCAGCTTTGTTCCTTCTGTGCCTCCGAGTTTTCATAGCTTTTCCTTTGCCGTTAGTTACAGTACTGCCAATTCCACTGCCACCAACACTACCTGGTACTCTTCCAGGAGAATCGATACTCATCGGCGTATCAGCCTTGCCAGGCTCGGATTCCTTTTTATCTGGTTCTAAATCTTCCGGAGGCAGTGGCGGTGGATCCAAGTAGTGGCTAGGTATTCTAATTTGGCTGTGAGTGTGATATCGTAAAAGTTTATGGGCGTTTTGGTATGTTAGGGGTTTACGTTCCAATTTCACCGCTCTAAACCAGGCCCAGGAAATTGGCGCTGGATTTTTGTGCCCTTCTAGTACTTCCCATGCAGATACTCTTTGTGAATCGCACACTTGTAGACCCTAATAAATTGCATTTTAATACGAGTTTCTCAATCATTAATCGTAGCATAAATGTTTTTTAACTTACTTGCTTTTTATCGATGCTATCGAAGCCAGCTATCTTGTTGCCCTTCGTGTCCGTCAAACATCCAACCGGCTCGCATGTAATAACTTCCATCGTCAGCTTTGGTAATGGCAACAATTGTCGGACATATCGAATGCTTGGAGAATTTCTATCGCCAAGTTCCTTCTTCAATTTCTTCATCAGATTTTGATAATGCTTCTTATTTTCATCTTTCTCGGATTGCGAATCGGAAACTAAAGTGGAGTGTATCAGAGTCGCCAGCATATCTATGACAGTGGTAAATAATTCCGCGTTGTTATTTAGATCTATAACACCATAGCTGACCAGCTGAACCAGCAGTATTGCCCAGTCTGTAGTAGCGGTTGTATTCCTTTGTATTGTATCGAATACCCCACCCACAAGACTGAATCTTAATTGCAGTGCATCCTGTAACACCTCTCTAGTTTTAGGATCTTCGGTCGCAGAGTTCTTCTCCTCTTTGCTGATATTTAAGAACTGCGACAACTGGGAATGCAGTGACATCAGTAGACCTTCCCTCTGATCGTCTTGGCCTTTCAGGCAAGTGAGCACCAGCGAAAGGAATGGCTGATGATTGAAGAGCGACGGTGACTTGGATCTACCTCTTTCACGGCCTGTCGCGGTCTTCGACCAGTTACCAGACTCCAAAACTTGTCCAGCCACCTTCAGAACTCGACCTTGCACTGCACTTGGCAATTTCGAAACGAGTGGTGCCACCAGCCATATGGAGCCAGACCGTTTGTCCGGTTTACTGGTCATGGTGTTTAATTGAAACACATCGATCGCAGCTTTGGCGACTGTATCCAACCACTGAGAAAGATCACTCGATCCTGGGGAGAACTGCTTATACATAAGCTGCAAATCGAGCCAGGACATTCTCAGGCTCCATTGCTCCAGATTCTCCAAGATATTAGTTATGTGAGTCTTCTGGTCGATGAATGCATCGGTAGAAGTGTCTGGATAGCAAATCATGTGCAACAATCGTTGAGCCTGACGAGGTGTCAACATGTTGTCCAGCAGCATATCGGGATGACATAGTTCTTCTGGATTTTGCAAACATCTCTCCAGCACCCACTCTTGACTACAAATCTGTCTCAGAACATGCTGCGCAAAGTCTGACAGCCCTTTGACATTCTCCGTAGTCATTCCAGCACTGCTGCTAGACGATGACATTGCCAAATCCGGCCCCAAGTCGTCACCGCCTCCTAGAATATCGCTAGTGCCCAAAATGTGGCTGATAGACAATTCGCTGGGCCCGCTGGTACTGACACCAACGCCGACTCCAACACTAGCTGGCCCGCCAGATTTGCTCGAATGATTCATTGGCACGTCTGGCTTCTTCGATGGTTGTTTACCAGCAGTTGCATCAGCGACTACAAGTATGGCCTTGAGGACTGCCAACACTGGACCGACTCTGATGTTGTTGTGAGCAGCTGCCAGTAGATGTCTGTCACAACTCAACTTGATACTGTAACCCCTGGAGTTTCCGTTTGGCAAAGGGTGAGGGCTCGTGCTGACAGAGTACAATGCTGGTTGAGGGCATTCAACTGTCTTGAATAATCGCAGAAGCAAATGGCATGTTAAACGTGCCCCAGCCTCAGCCTCCATGTCCGCGTCTCCGCGACCCTCGTTGCAAGCTTTCACTAACGACGGCAATGCTATATGCACGACAAAGTCCTCCAGAGAAAAGCAATGTCTTGCTGCGAACATGAAATGCTGTTACAAATAAAAAGTATACATACTGTGCATGGAATAAAATGTGATTCCAAGATATTTACCGATCAGAATCGATGTGAACACAGCTAATGAATTATGTATACTCAAGTCCTGCACGTCGACTTGGTTCAGAACATCGATGTAAAAAGCAGAACTATTAGAGGAACAACAGAGGGCCATAAGGACACCAAGCCACTCTGCGTTCAATGCGTTGCAGCAGGCCGTTAATTCCGCGCATGTTATCGCGATATCGTTCAGTTTATCGTTGTCAGTTTCGCTGCAAACGGCAACGATCGCGTTGCAAACGAAACTGTAGCGATTAGCTGGTGTCTCGTTTAACTGCCTTGCCCATTGGGGTTCGATTTTTCCACCGCGCCTTGGGCTAGTGAAAACGTCCACCATGAATTGTGAATTGTAAACATGGCTCGAAGTTGTCGGTTGCAGTGTGCTGTAAAGAGCCGTTCGAATCTTTGGGTAAGCATTACTGAACGCTTCCACTCCGTGTGGCTTGGTCTTCAAAAGGGAACAGGAAGAATATAAATCGTACAGATGTGCTAATACGCATCGCTCAGCAGAACTACAATCGCTAGGGTTCGACACATGTTTCACTACCTTACAAAGTAAATCAAATACTGCTGTTGTTTGCTCTGGAGACACTAAAAGAATAACGATAAACATAGTTATTGTTTAAAATTCTTATCCGTAAAACGTAATATGACGATACTTACACAATAAACAACAATGATATCTTCTTAATACACCTACAACGTACAGACTTAAGCTCGTAGTATAGCTTCTAACGAGCTGACTATTCCTGGCTGTCAACTGCGCTTCAACCTCTGGCAGCTCCTTCAGGATTTGGATGCAAACATCTATCAGGCCATATATGTTCAGTGCTAGCTCCATTAAGTCGAAAAGAAATGCCACGTGTTCCTGCACTGGTAAGTACGACGATCCAGCTAATGCGAATGTGTTGAGCATTTCGATGACTTGTGTGGCACACTGCCATGTCACCACATGCTGATCGAAATAGCTCAGATTTTGGAACTTCAATGTGATCGCTTCAAAGTTGAACTCGCTACGGGAATGTTTCTTCACTTTTCCACCCTCTGCGACATCGATGCTAAACTTCTTGCCAAACAGTTTGCACACTTCCTTGGTCATTTTCTTAACGATATGCCTGGCATCGTCTCTGACGCGTCCTACTCCGTAAAGGAGTACATGTCGTTGATTACAGTCATGTTGGCTACACGTTTCATCCTTCAAGCAGAATATTTATGATGTTTCAGTGTGTGTTCGCTAGAGTGACTCTTATTTATTCTTGGTAAAAATTTTTCGGACTTTTTCGAAAACCGTTTGTCGTGCGATCTACAACTTTTGTTTGGCATATTTTTTTATTTAATCGATAGCTTGGAGGATATTATATAAAATCGACTTCGGGAGCTGTTAAATAATGATTCAAATGCTCAAGAGCCAGGTGCACCCTTTCCCGTTATCTAATCGAGCTCAAACTTTACACGAATTTTTTTTAATTATTTGGCACTATACTGGAGGGTGCCCCGAAGAAAATTCTAAAGTCGAAAATAAGAGCCACCCTAATGCTCGCGTTTATACAGTTCGGAAAGAGATAGATAAGTTGCGATAATTACTTGTGGCAACGGGAAGTGCGTCGTATACAGTAAATGTCTACTGTGACTCGATGGCATTTTGGAATCTAGCCCTTCTTGAGTCCCATGCCCAGCTAGTGCGTCTTCCTTAGGACTGTCAGGAGCGTCCATGCTATTCTGTTGATCTTCTTTGATATGCTGCAGCAGTTTGTCCAAGTCGTCATCAATTTTACTGTCATCGTAATCCATTGTTCTTCCATGATCTGGCACTTCTAACTTGGCTGGTTTCAAGTCCATTCCTGGAAACAGGCTATCTTCATCGATTGGTTCTCGATTGCTTGGCGTTCCAGGCTTGCTGGCTGCAGGACCTACGTAAATCGATCAAATTCATTATCTCCGAAATTAATAAAAATGCCTCGCAAACACGAGGTATATCTTCCGGCTAAATATCAGTGGTGGAGAAAATATCAATCCACTATACCTTGTATAAGATCACCCCTGGAGATAAGCGTGCACATGTACGCGTCGTGCGAAAACACATCGTGCCTAATTAATTCTGAAAATAAGTGAACCAAATTCGTGAACTGTACTTTTGATTGACTTGATGTATTGTCTAATACCGGGGCGTCCATGTCCAAAAACTTCATAAGCAACGGCTGAAAGATTGGAAGCACCGGTGGATTTCCGTTGCTACATACGCTATCTTTATCATCACTATCGTTCGTTTCCCCGGTAACCTCGCTTTGCCGTTTCTCAAGCAGTTTCGCAACCGCCATCGCTCTGTGCTCTCCCCATCGTTCTGCACTTACAGCCCATTCGCAGAGAATTTCAACCACAGCGGAGTCTTGCTGAGGATTATATTCTGTTTTCGCATCTCGCTCGTTAGCATTCTCCTTCGGAGGTGACGTGAATATCTTGGCATATAAGGTGTCCAACGAATTCGTAGAATCCATCCTATCGAAACTATGCCGATCCAGCGCATCCAAAGCAGCCAGAACTTTAGTCGTCATTATGCCTGCGCTGCTCTGCTGCCATTTGTCGCACGACCATTTCCCCTCGGCAGCTTGAGATCTTGCTCGAATATTTTCCTGGGCAATTTTCAATTGCTTCAGCGTAGGATTAGTTGTGGTTGCGGGTGGACAAGGCAGAGCTGTCGGAGGGCATGGCAAATAGTCTAAAGGAGAACCATTCAACACAGACGGGGCTTTCCCTTCGCCAACGCTATTCCATACCAATGCCGTTGGACATTCTAATGTAATAACCTAGAAAACAATCGACATCTTTAAGACAACAATTAACAAAATACCGCTACAACCATTCGCTGCTATTTTATTTTTATATCGGACTCGAAAGTATCAGGTATAATTTATTCTCACCTGTATTATCGTCGACAGGCTATATATCACATCTCTATGATGCGGACATGATAAGTAGTCGTTAAAAGCAGTCGTTAATGGGTTCGTCGTTTGACTAGCAGTGGCAGTGTCTTTCCCACCATTAACGTCGCTTTTATTTATGGACGGACTTTGCGGATTGCCATTGGTTTCCATATTACTGCACATATGTGCCAATTTACGGCAACATAGATACGCCAAGCGTCTAGCTAGTAATTCGGACTGCACAAATTCCTCCAAATATTGTAACGCCAATGGCAACAATAGTTTCAATATACCATCCTCCGAAGGGGAAGACTTAATTTTGTCTAATAGTTCTAAAATCCATTGCAGTAACTCCTGTCTATCCAACAGACCCTCCTCGAACATATACTTCGCTAATTGTACGCAATAATGCCATTGTTTTAAAGCTAATTTATGCTCTTCGTTCATGGTACTTCCAGACACCGATTGATTGCTCGAATTCGGCGTGGCTGGTTGGTTATTAGCTACTCCATTATTACTGTTAGTATTATTGTTAACGTTATTACTACCGCTGTTGTTACTGTTGCTACTTCCGGAACCATTGCCATTGCATGAATTATTCGTTATACCGTTATTACTACCGCTACTTGTTGTATGACTATTTATATAGTAATACTCCTGCAGCTTAGAAAGTTGATCCTTCAAAAATTTGATAAGCGTCCCTGTCCATTCTAAACAAAGAAATACAAATTACTAAATCGTACAGTTTTGCGTTATTATGTATAACTGTGCCTAATATTCAAAGTAAAGGTACGAATAATAAACTGTATCGGCGAAAAAAACTATCCGCCACGCAGAAATCGAAGCATAAACCGTCAATGTCAAATTATGTAAATAAAGCATGACGACCGAAACTAAGCGATAAAAATATGAGTCATAACGAATACTAAACATTCGTTTACCTGTAGTTGGATCGGGCAGCTGGCGCTTTTTTATTTTGGCCTCAGAAACCGCCACTGTATAGGCGGAGCTGAGTTTAATGAACCAGGCTGCCCTTAGCATCGGGACTTGATACTCGCACAACATCATAAATATTTCTTCTTTCTTATTGAAGTTTGGAGCCTTCTTAGCGAGAGCTATCAGTGGCTTACAACCGGACAAATCTTTGAACCATGCCTCGATGCCGTTTTTCGTCCTAGCGGTTACCGGCCAGAAATTATCCTTCGGGTTGATCTGCTGCCTTTTCCGCCCTGTGTCCGGCATCGTGGAGAGCTCCTCCTTCTTCGCGAGGATCGCGTTGAAGTAGGCTCCCACTTTGGCAGCAGTGACGTTACAATGTCTCGCAGTCCCGAACTCGTCCGACAACTGAGGCATCGTGGCGAATCCATGCTTAACGTTTATAGATGTAAGCTCGTCCTCTTTTTGTTTAGGTTCCTGGGGATAGACATCAGGCGGCCCGAGTCTGGGTCGTTTTAGTGGCCGTTTTTCATACAATATTCCCATCATGGTATATGGAGATTATCAGAAATTGTCAGCCGGCTAACGACATCGTTTGGCGTTATGCAAAGAATGAATAGAACCGTTGCTAATGTTAAGGGCTCATTTTCCAGATATAACCTTCGTCGTTGACATATTTACAAATTGCCCAACACCGTACTATAACCGTAACGCTACGACACGGTTCGCTACGCGTACGGAGGCTTCTAGGTGGCGCGGTACTGTTGAAATCAAGAGATTCCTGAAAATACAGTTTCACATATATAAGTGACTATCCTTCGAAGTGTCGCGTAGTTACGTATGCATTTTAATAAATTAATATGAACCGAACAGGTACCTGGACATCGCAACATCTTTGGGACAGACGGCACCAGCGATATTATCATATATCGTGATCTCAAATGTGAAGGAACCCGTTTCGCGCATGCAGACTGAGCTCATTGGCTTCGACAAAGCGTTGGTGGGGGCGCAACAAATAGTGGCTTCTTCTGACACCAATGAGCGTCAACCTGCGCAGAACTGGTCCGAACTCGTCGGTTAGTAGGTTCCTTCACATTTGAGATCACTGTGAACTTCTCCAATCATCTGTGTACAGGTATACTGCTGCATACTAGAGGTGAAGAACTATCGATAGCCGCTACTATTGAAATCACTATTGCGCAGTAAAATAAGATGTCTTAAAGACATACATTTTAAGTCCATTTTAGGTCCGAACACCTGTCGGCTTAATTTGGTAAAATGGACGAAAAAGAGACGTCCAGAAGACGCCTTAGAGACGTATTTTGCAGACTTCTTTAAGACGTCCAGAACACGCCTTGGTTACGCCCGAAACAGATGTTCAAAAGAGGCTGTGCGCCATCATTAATTTCAACTTGTTACATATAACCGTTTTTCAAAAGGTAAGTACGAGCGTAAACAACGATAATCATAGTAACCGCGGATCGTCGCCGGCGATATCGGTGCATGCGCATTACGGTCGATAGGGAATCTATATAGACTTCTCTCTCTCGCACCATTTTGGCGACAGTTTCGAGCTTTCAATGAGACCTCCATGGGTGTGTTTCAATTCACGCATACTGCCCATGAGATTGGTGAAATATCTCTCACTTGAAACCACTACGATGCCACCAATTTTATACGCAGTATGCGTGATTTCATTTATTTGTATTCGGTAGCGAATTCTGTATATTGCACTGACTCTGTTCTCGCGCCAGAAAATGACTTGGATTGGTTGATTCTTATAGAAACAAAGAAGCTCTATAAGAATCAACCAATCCAAGTCATCTTCAAAACGTCTTGAAAGTCTGAAATACGTCTTAAAGACGGCTCATAGATGACGTGTGTTATCTGGGTCCTGACACGAGCACAGAGTCAGTGCAAGATGTGAACCCTGCACAAAACCCCCACAGTTTTTGATATGCATGAGTACGACATACACTATTATACACTATGCCACCTACCTGTTTCGACGTTACGTTATAAGTACATATGGTTACCAAATTTTAAGTGTCCAAAACCGTCCAAAACCACTTTCCATATATTTAAAATATGCCTTTAATTGGTCATTATAAAATACAAATAAATGAAAACAATTTCTAAACACAGACGTATACATTTTAGTAATAATATACGAATACATTAGGTAAACAATATCTATAAATAATTTTTTCTTTAATACACATCGTCACTGTATTCTTACACTTTGTCATTGATATACAATATCGCAAAAAGCTGTCTAGGATTAATTATATAGGTATATATAAAGTATCTGAATACAACAAAAACTTTGTCAATTTCACGTTTTAAATTAATATCTGTAGAGTCGAACAAATGTACTTGTGTGAACGAATTTTATGGAAGGAGGTTGAAAGGTCTGCATGTACCCCTAATTTTCAATAATTACATATAAGACAATATTGAATTGCTCATGATCACGGACTGTTTTAAAAAGTCACTTTACGTTTTTTTATTTTTCAGATAAAAACCTACAACGCTGTTAACGTTTATTCGTCGTTTATTTCGTTTACCTTAAAATCAACTTTTTTGTTTCCAATATGAATATGCTTCACGAAATCGATTCGTGATTAATAGACACCTCCGATAGTTTCTAAATTATTAGTGATATGGCTGTCAGACCGTTTTTGTATTTAGGCGATACTGTATGTAAATGGTGAGACACGAAATGAGGTTATGTTGATTATCATCGAGTTACACAAATTTACAACTCTGTGTTTTCTTAGCGTTTTCACGACGGTACAACTTAAGCCTAAGTTGCACACAGCACAACTGTACAAACAGATCAGAAATCATGGGAAGTTTAGGAGCAGAGCGAAGGTACCAGAGTCACCTATCCCAAGTAGCTATATCGAAAAGGGCCCTGTACATTTCTCAAGAATGTGGAGACCGTTCGCTTTCACAATTATCGTAAGTAAGACACGAACGAAACGCAAAGTACTTGTCTTAACTCTTTTGCTAAAAAACAGTCAACGCAGTAGGATACAAGGCTATAGAGTTCTCTTATATAAGTAAAATAACGACTACATACTCTTTCGTAGTCGTCTGAAATATCTTCTATAGCTTATCGCGACGACTGTGCAGGCGTTGATAGCGAAAGAGTTAACGTAGAATAACACAGGTACGGAAGTAGATACTTTCCGTATCGAATCAATCCGAATATAATCTGCTTTTCTTGTGTCATAAGTTTCATGGTTTCCGTCATGTCAGTTTAGTGGAACCACGTTTATCGGCGCCGCCATTTGGGAATACGAACGTATCAGAGAAAGAACCTATAGGCTGATCAACCATTATAAGCATTGGGGAATACGTGTTTGTATAATGACGCATATGTCTAAAGAGATAATATTTATTAGATATTATTAGAACATCAATTCTATTTAGCGAACAGGATGGAGACAAGAGATGGGAAGTTGGTGGAGGAATTTAACGCAAGGTGAAAAGATATTTGTCCCTATATGTTTTTTAAACGTCATTGTATTTCTTTCATGGCGTATTCCTGCGCTCCATAAAGTAATGGCACGATACTTCTGCGCTAATCCGGCATCTCGTAAGTTGCGCGTGCGTTGTACATATATATAGTCACGGTTCGTGATACAGACGAAGAAGGATATCAATGTTCGTAATTTTAAACAAGGTGCGGTGTGTTGGCCAATGCTGCTATCGACATTCTCCCACTACTCGTTCTTACATCTAGCTGCTAACATGTATGTATTACACAGCTTCAGTTCTTTGGCTGTAGCAGCATTGGGTAAAGAACAATTTGTGGCACTTTATCTGACGAGCGGAGTGGTGTCTAGTTTCGCGAGTCATTTGTACAAAACCGCATTTGGTTTTCAAAGTCCTTCCTTAGGAGCGGTGTGTATTTGTCTTACTAGTGTATTCGCACAAATTCGACGGCGTTCCCAGTCGTAACTTTCTATTTATTACGCAGTCAGGAGCAGTAATGGGTATCCTTGGATTCGTGTGCACTCAGTTTCCCGATACTTACCTCACTATTATATTTCTTCCCATATACAAGTTCACAGCAGGCATGGTACGCTAGCGATATAACGGCAAGTTGAACGTATAAAGTGCATGGCTTTTAATGAAACATTTATGAATAGGCAATCAAAGCGATAATGGGTATGGATGCCTTAGGATGTCTCTTACGTTGGCAATTTTTTGATCATGCCGCACATTTGGGCGGTGTATTGTTTGGAATGTGAGTACACTCGTCGAGAAGTTGTGTTCTCTTAAATCTATGTCTTAGCCTCTTCTCTTAATTTATTATAGGTTTTGGCAAGTATGGGGTAATGCTAATATATGGAAAAAACGCGAACCAGTATTAGCGCTTTGGCACGAAATCCGTGGACCACCAAAGTCTGATTAATGTTTCAGCATTGTAAGTATGTACCTCGTGCATTATCAATTTTACGAGAAATTGTAAAAAAAAAACGACATTGAAATTAAGCAAAACTGTATAAAACAGATAAATTAAAAACAAAATTATGCTTTTTATGCGTTTGTTTCAATTGTGCTTTATAAGTGTCGCGAAGAAACAATTCCAGATTACAGAAAAGGGGGAAGAGCATTTTCTGTATTAATAATTTATTCGAACATTTAGTTTTGACTTTGATTTTATTATGTAAAAGTAGGTATATACATAAATTTAAAATATAATGAATTAAGTTTTGAGATACTTTACATGGTGTTTAATGTGATCTTCGATGAATGTAGATATAAAAAAGTAACTGTGATCGTAGCCCGGTTGATACCTAAGATCCAACGGTATTCCAGCATCTTTTGCAGCCGATGAGAAATTTTCAGGCAGTAATTGTCCGTCACTCAAGAATTTATCCTCTTTTCCCTGGAATTACAAAACATATTTTGCTTTTATTATATCCTTCCTCTCCCTTTCTGAATATATTACGATACGCCACCTGATCGATTAAAATATGCAAAGGGGGACCATTATATTTTTTAGCTAGTTCCGTAGCATCCCAATCCTTCCATGTCTCCGTTTTACCAAGATAACCAGAGAAAGCTTTCTTACCCCACGGGCAAGAAATCGGATTGCTTATAGGCGCAAAAGCAGAGACTGTTTTGTACGAACCAGGATTCTTTAGAGCGCATATCAGAGCTCCGTGTCCGCCCATGCTATCGAAAAAGTAGTACTTATCCATTTGTCGGTACAAACCAAAAGTACATTACACTAACTATTGTTTCCTGTTTTACCTGTGACCCATTATAGATTGCGCTTGTGGCATGACGGGAAACTTGTCGTTAATCAAAGCCGATAGTTCTTTAGTAACGTAACTGTACATTCTATAATTTTTATTCCACGGCTCCATTGTTGCATCGACATAGAAACCAGCCCCCGATCCAAAATCCCAGTCATCGTCCTGTCCAGGTATGTTAAGGTTGCGGGGGCTTGTATCAGGTGAAACTAAAATCACTCCATGCTCGGACGCATACTTCTGCGCGCCGGATTTCTGAATGAAATTGGCTTCCGTACAGGTCAGACCAGATAGCCAATAGATAACAGGTACAGAGCCTGATTCGGATTGCGGTGGCAGGAAAATGCCAAAATTCATTTTGCACCCTAGTTCCTGGCTGTATTACAAAGGGTATTCGAATAAATTTTACATTTATTTTATCGAGGATCTTAAGATCACAATACCTTTCGTGAGAATAAACTTTCTGCCATCCCCCAAAGACCTTATTACTAGAAACTTCATTAATATCGGTCATCTGAAAGGAAATGTGTGCTTTCCTTATTAATTATTCGTATGTGTGATATTAAAGGGTTAGTTATTATGAATGAAAAAAGTCGTTCGTCACATCGATGTATCTGAATTTTCATCATACAAAATATAATAGGGAATGTGTTATTTTGATAAATTAATATTTTTTAAATTCAGCGAGATATTTAAACTTGAAACTAATATTTAGTTTTAATAATGTACCTTGTATTCGACAGAATCACGTACACTTGTATGTATATAAATACAGCGTATGTGCAGAATTTAGCGGCTCTGCGCTGCGTGCGTAATAAAATAAAAGTAATGGTTACACGTTATCAAACATGCAAATTGATAACACTTTTTTTTAGTTATGTATATATATATACAAGCTTTATTGATAAGTTACGAATATTTATCGAGTATTTTGATAAACAAAATTCCATGTAACCTTCATATGATAAGGTTTAATTTGCAACCATTGCAACCAGGGGGCTGCCAGTGCCACTCTCATAATGAGTCTCATTTGCGATTTTGTGGCAGTGTTAAACTTCGTGTTTTTCGAGCTAAAATTCAATATGGCCGTCCAACATAGTCTGCGAATCCAGTAACGAGTTTGTAGTATTCAGGAAATAGGTGTAAGTTAGGTAATGGTTAGAGGAGATTGTAACCCGTAGGGGTGCAATAAAGAAGGAATATATACTACTAAATAAATACGAGCAATAAAGAATACCAAGTATTTAATACAGAATATCCTATGTCGAAAATTGTATTAGATATTCTTTTTTGTTTGTAAATGTAGAGAAGTTTTTACGGACCGCTTCTCAGACCTCGTACTTCCTTTCGATGAGTATTTGGTTGCGGTTGCTGAAATAGTTATCCTTGTTGATGAATTGAAACTACTTAAAATTTAATAATACGCAGCGGCAGAATTCACATGTGCATATATATATATATACATTCACATATAGGTTAAAATAACGTACTTCCAAACTCTGGTTCTAAGTTGACGATGTTTCTAATACTTTCTCTAGATGATGCAACAGTGCTTCCACGGGTTGTACTTTTTAGTAAACATTCTACCGAATTTGTAACACTGCAACGTTGACTCGATGTTGGCGATTGATTGAATAGAGAAAGCGTAGGTAACTCTATATTTTTAATAGCTAGAAGCTTTTTAATATAAGTCTCTGCTTCTACATGATGAATCGTAAATTCTGCGATATCTTGCAAGACAATGGAATTCTGTTCTTGGATTTCACGTAGTTCTACCTCTTTCTGTAGTATGCGCGGGTATTATCAAAATATATTTATTAAATATAGGTTACAGTTGTTACGAAATATTTCGTTTAATTTACAAACCTGTTGCACAATTACTGCGTGGTCACCTCTAGCTGCAAATATCTTTTTTATGTCTTTTTGAACGCTCTTCAAATTTTTGTCAGCTCTTGATAATTTTTCATTTTGGTCATGAATGTGTTGCTTCAGCTCGATTAAATATTGGTTCTTATTTTCTTTCAACTCTTTAGTTTCATCTATATTTTTAAGGACCTGGGCATAATCACTTTGCAGTTTCTGCCGAAAGCCATTTCCACGCAACGATTAACATTTATTTTATATAACGTAAGACAAGCTCAAATATATTATAGGGTACCTGTAAATTTTCAGTCGACGAATGCAATTCCTCCTTTTTCTCTTGTAAGTTCTGTTCCGCGTTAGATAGGTCTTCGTCCAATTTTCTGTATTCCTCCGCTTCGGATTTGTATTTATCATCCGCGGTCAACGTTATCTTATATTTGTCGTTACAAGCATTCACTACCCGTAGCGTATTTTCCATGGCTTGTATTTCGTGCTCGGTTTTTCTGATCGTTTCATCTAATTTATCACCTTGCTCTTGTAAAAGATATCTTTCTTGGGCATTTTGAATTTTCAAGTGCGTAGTATTTACTGGAGTCCCATCGACGTTAGTTCCTAACGCGGCTAAGCCGCTATCGTACCTTGCCTGTAATTGCTTTATTCGTATTCCCCTTTCGCTGATAGAGCACCTTAAATCTGAACATTCGCTAGTAGCGACCCTTTTTTGAATGGTCAGCGATTCCTTTTGCACAGCAATCTCTGCTTTACGTTCTCGTATCGCCTAGACAGTCGTGTTATAATAATTCCGACGGAACATTCGGATTCCGAAATAAATATCTCTGTTATCGGTCCATTAAAAAAACTTACAGCTTCTAATTCAAGTCGATACCGTTCCAAATCGTAAACGTTGGTCCCAAGATTAGATATCATCTTTTCCATCTGCAACAACTTTAGCCTCAAGAGACTTTCTTCTACTTGTTTCTCTTCGTAAAGATTCTGAGCAGACTTTAGTTGCTTTTCTCCGGCATCCATAAGAAGAACGAGATCTTGCCTTTTATTTCTCAAATACTCTAATTCATTGTTGTCGCTAGCTAGGCTGTTCGTCATCTTTCTCATGTCGTACTACACGGAAGGAAGATACATGAAATATATGTTCCGATAAATGAATTTAACTTAATCGTTTAAAAATTACATACCTCCAAACTCGCGGTCTGTTTCTGCAACAACTTTGATACTTCCATTTTATCGTGTAAGATACTTTGCAACTCTTCGATTCTTTTTTGCTTCCTTTCAGCTTCAGATTTATCCCGTTCGTGACCTTTCAATCTTTCTAATTTCATTTCAGATCTTTGTAATTCAAACTGCACTTGATACAATGTTTCTGCCTTTTCCTCTAAAATCTTTTCATTCCTACTATACAGTTTATCTATATATTCGATCTTTTTAAACTCGTTCTGATACTGCATCTTCAAAATTTTTTCCTCGTTCTCTAGTTCTTTTATATGATTCGTGACACGTAAATTTGCAGCTTGCAATCGATTTACTTCTTTCATCATTGCAGCTTTTTTCTTTTCTTGTTCCTAAATCGTATTACGTATTAAAATAGCGAATGTCCACGGAAATTCGTGGAATTCGTATTAGCGAATAGTATTACCTCGATCATATTTTCCAATTCCTTTGCTTTTTCTTCTATATTCAACTTTTGACTGTCAATATTTTGCAACTTATCTGCCAGATCCGTTACTTGCTTGGATATTTTCTCTATTTTTACATATTTTCCTTGAATTTCTGATCTTTTACGTTTTATATCAGCTCTCACTTGTTGCACACGTTGCGACGAGTCTTTCACAATATTTTTTTGTATAATTAACTGTAGAAAAGAATAAGAAATTAGAGGAGAACGATTTTAAAAGATTCTCTAATAATCGTATTTCTTTAAACTACTTTCTTACTTGGTTCTCGTACACACCAAGCATTTCCTTCTTTTTACGCTGTTCTTCTCTCATATTAAAAAGATCTTTCTCCAATTTTTTAATCGATTCTTCGGCTTCTTTATTATTTTCGGTTTGCTCCTTTAGAAACTTCTCTGATTCTTGCAGTGCATTCCTTTTCTCTTGTGTAATCTCACGCGATGTATCAATTTCCTGTATAAAGCAATTTATCGTGAATAATTAGAGCAGCATTTGATACAATAAAAGATTCATTAACAGTTGATTTTTAAAGGTTTGATAAACCAATAGTACAATCTGAATGGTAACTTTTAAGGAAATTCCATACTGAGTATGCACTCATTTAGATCGATCGATTGTTTAAAGGGGGGCGCCTACCTAGAGCGGGATTTTTTTTTTAGAAAAACCGTTACACTTTTATTAATAACTATTCATCTATTGTTAAGAGAATTTTGCCTCGAAATAATTCTAGATAATTCCATACTCTACCTAAAACTATTCGAATTTTTCATTTCAAATAATACTGGTACGAACTACGATGGTCATCGCAAAACGCTTAAAAAAAAGGACATCCCGGTCATCGCTTATAACTCTCAAGTATTTTAATATTCCTTAATGCAAAAAATACTGAACTGTCCTTTAGATGTACTTTTAACAATAGACGAATAATTATTATTAAAAGTGTAACGGTTTTTCTAGAAAAAAATCCCAAAGAAGGGATTTGATTTAAGGTAGAAAATATTTCAATTTGTTACTATACTTTGAGAACTTTCTTAATATCTTCATTCTTTTGTTGCATCATGACCACACTCTCCTTCCATTGATTAAACATTTGCCGATATTCTGTTAGTGCTTGGTCATATAATTTAGTTGTTCGATCAAGAACAATTTCCATCTCTCGTGCTTCGTTGCTAGTCTTAACAATCGCTTCACGGTACGTTTGCAACTCTTTATTGAGTCTCTGCCTCTTTAGTTCCTGTTCCTAAATTACGGAATACTATTAAAATCTTACTACGTTTGGAATTATTGTTTATTGGAATTTCCTCCCCATCTTTTTTACCTTGTACTCCTTCAAATCTTCTTTCATGTATTGCTCTATCAATTGATTATTATCCTCGTTTTTATTCAACGTTTCTTCCCATTCCCGTAGACTTTTCTCGTCATATTTAACTGCTTTCTTCGATGCCTCGATTTTCTTTGTCATTTTCTCTAATTCCCTTTTAACATTCGATATCGTCTCGTTGACTTTCTTCCATTCCTTTTCAAAATCTCGCGCCTCTTGGCGAAGACTCGATTCGGTGCTGCAGCTCAGTCGGTAATGATGATCCTCATTCTCGAGTTGCGTGGAATGCGCATTCAAAAGTTTCTGATTCATATCGTGCTCCGCCGTTAAGTAACTGGCATGTTTTTTCATCATTTGAGCTCGATCCTTCGTGGTCTCGAGTTTCGTAGCCAAATCTTCTTTAAATTTCATTTTCTTTTCGATCTTTCCATAGAAAATGTAAATTTTGTTTGAATATTCCTACCTATGTGCTACTAATTCTTTGACTGGCAGCTAATCTCCCAAAGTACTGTCTCAATCCTACTGGATTTTTTCACGTGTCCACTAGGTATCTTTGAGGAAAGCAAACTGCCCAGTCTATTTCGTATGACTAGATCTTATTGATAAGAGTTTTCATTTTTTATACTTGTCTGTATCATAAATTGTGGAGTATCAATATTTTCTACAAGTAACATTATTTTCTTTCTATATATACTATCTATAAATTCATCTATATAAAACTTGACGAAGTTTATGATTTATTTAATTTCAATATCCCTAGACGCGTGGGTTAGTAATTTCTCTGCTACCTCGGCATGGAAACACGTCAATGCCAGACGAGTAAAGGAACCGATTGGGCATGAAAATACGTCAATTAAATGCCAGTCAAAGACTTATTAAATTAATTGATCTTATAACGTATATTTGAGAAGTAAATTTAGTGGAGTACAAAATTTCATTGACACAACGTGCTCGCAGTTTTAATAAAATTTATTTACGCCTGGTACTGTGCAACAATTTATTACCATCATATGAGAAACAGAAGCATGCATACAAAGGCAAATAGAAAAAGTGGATGTTTTCTACAGAAATGAAACTAATGTAACGCAAATACATTACTTCTTCTTCTAATCGTATGTTCTCCTCGTTCGCTACTGGTATTCGAAATCCATCGTGCCAGCCTAGCGCACTCAGCACCGTGTCTATATTATTATGTATCGACATCCTTAACTCTTATTCCCTCAACGAAGTCCTTGAGAAATAAATTGGCATATACGTTGAAAGAATGTAGCATCCAGAGAGAAAACGTTTGTACTTCGCCGTCATGGCAACCGTACGATACGCGCATCAATATATCCATAATATGTACATAAAGGAAAACTCCATTTATCCGAAACCGTCGGGGCCATGGATTTAGGAATATAGGGACGGTGTAATAGGGTAAATGACGGATTTAAACTCAAACACGGGGAAATAAACTTTAATAATAACCCTGATAACAATCATGTATACAAGAATGTACATGAGTGGAGTCTTTAACCTTTTAAGTAAAGTTAGAAAACCCTACGTGCTCCGTGTAACGCCGCGACCAACCAACGTCGACAACATATAATCCCGGTGACTCTGGTTGGCCGTGGTGTCTAGTGATCCTCTAGAGAGTGATCGGAACAACGTGTATCGTCGCTGATTGGTTGCTGGGATTTGGAGCAAAACCGGAAGTAGACAGAGAAAGAAACTGTGAAAAAGAAAGAGGCAGAAATACTGATAGAAAGAGACAGAAATACCGATAGAAAGAGACAGAAATACCGATAGAAAGAGACAGAAATACCGATAGAAAGAGATAAAGTGAACGGTTAGGTTATCTTTACTTCCGGTTTTGCTCCAAATTCTGACAAATGGCGGCGGTTACGCCGATCACTGTCTAGAGGATCCCTAGTGGTGTCGGATTCCCTCTTATAGCGAATTCGGTACCTTGCACCGACTCTACACTGGTGCCAGAAAATTACTTGGATTGGTTGTTTCTGATAGAAACGAAGATAGCTCTACAAGAATCAACCAATCCAAGTCATTTTTTGGTACCAGTGCAGACTTAGTGCGAGGTACCGAATTCGTTATAAGTAAATGAAATAAAAAGAAAACCTGTAGTATACATTAAGATGTCAGAAATAAATATGCAACTATCTCTTCTTTATTGGAAAATTATAAAATTCGTAGTTATGCTGAATCATGCCAAATGTTTCCTAAATTTTTCCATCAAAAGTTTCAATTTGACACGCATTGAAACAACAGATTATGGTAATTTCATAATCATCGATAAAGTTGCCCAAACTGAATGCATTAAATTCAATAGATAACTAGAATTCCGTGAAAACGTGTTCCCTCTGTGTTTGACGTGAGTCAAGAGTAAGAAAATATTGGATAACAATGGCGGACGAAGAACTACCAGCGGGTTGGGAAAAACGTTTGAGCAGGTCTACCGGTACGTCAATTCGTTTCTGGTAATTGACACACGATGCAGACATACATCACTGTAGAATTGTTTGTTTAATTCCTTGTTTTTTTGCTCTGTGAATTGTACTTCTTTGTTATACAGTCGGTAGTACCAGCTATACGGCCGGCATTTTTCCATATAACTAATATTCTACTGATTAACATCTTATTTTAAATTCAGTTGCCCTAGAATCGTAACATCTTA
Source organism: Andrena flavipes (assembly GCA_963971345.1). NCBI lineage: Eukaryota > Metazoa > Arthropoda > Insecta > Hymenoptera > Andrenidae > Andrena > Andrena flavipes. The sequence continues at coordinate 3,673,137 of OZ020480.1, forward strand.
ATTATCACGTACTCTATTTTTCAAATATTCCACGGAAATACATAGAACGATTAATCGCCTTAGAGAATCTTCAGTTTTATTCGGTCAAAATTTCGGCAATCATTCTAATCTTGAAGCGAAGTTATCGATATATTATTATTGTTATAAAAATTTACTTTCATTATGAATTTGTTGTCCCGCTGATATAATTTATTCATCCAATCATGTAACTCGAATATTGCTCGTATATCGAAGAAACCATTTTTATGGCCAGATGCATTTGTTTACAGGGCAGCATTATTATTTAAATATTTATACTAAGGAAAGTCAATGGAATAGGCCGGACAAACCTGCGGATCCATCTGGAAATAATAAAGGAGATGGCCCTGAAGAAGTTCAATGTTCTCATTTATTGGTAAAACATTCAGGTTCTCGACGGCCTTCTTCGTGGCGGGAAGAAAATATCATAAGATCGAAGGAAGAGGCTCTTGAACTTATTAAATGTAAGTTACCACCTATTATTGATTATATATTAATTGGTAATAACGTATATCATCGCACGGAATGGTTATATTTTATAAATTAATGTAATTCTATTCGCGAACAGCTTACAGAGAACAAATTGTATCCGGGAAAGCAACATTCGGCGAACTCGCTTCGATGTATAGCGATTGTAGTTCAGCCAAGCGAGGCGGCGACCTGGGGCCATTTAGTAGAGGCGCGATGCAAAAACCTTTCGAACAAGCGGCATTCGCTCTGAAAGTCGGCGAACTCTCTTCGCCCGTGCACACAGATAGCGGTATTCATATTATCCAGCGAACAGCATAAAGAAGATCAATCTTTAATAAAGTATTGAATCCTTTAAGAAATATTCCTTCAGTTTTGCTGATAATGTGTTTACAAAAGATAGGAAATTTTCATACCTTTACGAAGAATCGCATACAATTACTTGCACGACGAAAGGACTTTTTATGTACGAACAATATGTATGTAAATGGTAATTTCTTCTTCTAATTCAATGTCAAATTACATATTTATGTCTTCCAGCAATCCTAGCCGAAGCAATATACGAGAAAGCTCTTAATTAATTAAAATTTTGTTCACAGTGAAGGGATGCACATGCACGTAAACAAAGTAAAATCAATCTCTAAGAGTAAAGGAACATAAAATAGAGAAATCATGCGTACATCTTTAACGAACTTCTCTGTTCTTATTCGCTATCCTTACATTCCTTAAGTGTTAGATTACCTTCACATAATCTTGCCAACTGTTTTGTGCTCTTCTACTTTACTTATATACTAACACACAATCATTTTCCAAGGAGAATCTTAAATCTTTTTTGTATTTCAATCTACTGTTTCTTGCATTTTCAGTAAAAGGTGTATTAAAATCCGATTAAACCGTTAAATGGACTTTTCATTAAACTTTTTATTCGATTCAGGTGGAATATTAATAGAATGTGTGTATAAATATGTAAAATTGTGAAGTTGTTGCTCAAGTAAAGACATATGTTCATATTATCATTTTAGTATTATCCTCATAGTTTATATTATAAATGAAGCAACTTTTGTAGACACAAAAAAAGGTAGATATGGAATATTTATATGTGATTCAGTTCAGGAATTTAATTTTCACTAGCAAAAATCTATAATGGTTGAATTGAAGAATGCAACTCTTATTTATTTTTGCTATTGTTAGTTAATGTATAAAAAAGAAAAATGCACGAAATGTGGGCCTTTGCATTTATGAATTTTGTTGGGAGTTGTGAATGTGTAATTAGAGAACATAAGACTACTTACAGCTAACAAAGGATGAATTTAATGAAAGCGTTAGACAAATTGTTTGACCTATTTTAATCGGTTTTGAAATTTCAATTTTTTGCTTTTACTTCAGATACAATAAGAAACAAACGTGTCCAGCGATCCTCGCCATTCAGAACGATTTCCATTTTTCTAGTCTATTATCTATATCGAAAAATTATTAATTATGTTTCCAGAGACTGTGAAATTTGCGAAACGCATCCTACTTATTGTACTAAGATATGTATTACAATTATATTAAATATTTCTTACGATCTAACTTGCAATGCTTTTGTTTTTTGCAAAAGATATACTGCTAATTAAATATAATATTAATTCATAGCACGGTGCATTTATCGGAGCTAGGAGAATTAGTACATTTAAACGACATTTTATGTTATAATTATTAAGTAGACATCTTTAGAATATATTTTTGTTGGAGGCAACAAGTGTGAATAAATCATTATCCTCTAAATAGCGGAAATTGTGATAAATATGCATTGTTCCGAACAAAGGAATACTGTACTCGAAGAACGTGTGGAAAGCAATGAAATACATGCAACAAATACGTTACGATACAATTTAGATTTTTTTATATCTATTTTTTTTTTATCGATAGGGACCATATTCATACGATCTTGCTCGCTGTTCCTGTGCTTTCATATACTAGGCATTAATGAAAATATTCAATGCCAAATTACTTGCGAATGTACTTAACAGAGATGCGCGCTGGGCTATCTATTATTTATACATATATAACGTTCTACGGCCAACGGAAATCCGTCATTCAATCACTTCCCTCTCAGCTGGCTACCCTACACCAAACTTGCTTTAAACCATTACATAATCGTAAGTAAGTAGGAGCGCATATTCGCTTCGCCAGAGGGGTCGGCATATGATTGGCACAATGTGCTAGAGGACGTTGCATATCCACATACATACAACGTTCTACCCGCGTTAAATATAAACGATTATCGTGGTTCAGTAGGTCAGCTTAAAGGTGACAAGCATGCACCATATTCTTTCTAAATTACTTTCCTTCTGCCCTTAAACGAGCAGAAACAGATCGACCATTAGTTTACGTACGGAGAAAGCGGATCGTCGGTCGATGATCTAAATCAGATCAGATAATTTTTTAATTGAAACGCTGTTGAACCGCGTGTCGTGCGTGCATTACGAATTTAATTTATCATCCGCACATCGGCTGGCCTGTGCCGGCCTCTGTGTACCGAGTGTCCTTGATGCGAAGGGTCACCAACAATTGCGCGATTCCAATTTTTCATTTTAACGACCTTGCATGGCCGAACTAGGTAGGTATTTCCCGCGAAATGGTCACGGTATCTGATCGGAGCCAATTTCGCAGCACGCAATTTTCGAACGATTCCACGAGTTCGAAACGAGATCGCGCCGAGTTCGCACGCAAACCACGTTGTTTTTGTTTCGCGCTGAAAAGAGAAGAGGAAATTCGGCAACGCGATACGCTTCTGACGCACGAGTGTAATAAACGTAGATATGATTAATAGGGTACGCGCGTAACATATGTATAATTGGCCGTTTTATAAAACTTGTCGCGATAGGAAGCGTTGTCGTATTCTGAAAACGATGGAAATTGTAATTGTTCTGCCTGATATTAGTAGTAGAAATACATTATGACATACAGAGACATGTACTCTAAACTATTAGTATTATTTTACTATTAACTTAATTTTAACCGACGAAAATTAGTTAACTCGTCATTTGAAAATACCACTTCCACTCAGGCTCGGATTAAAATTTTTGGGGCCCGGGGCTGCAGTCCCCCCTTTAATTCGGGCCTGTTTCCACTGGACAAGACGAATTAATTCGTCACTAATCTAACAAATTGCAACCTTCGCGGAAAATTGCATACATATATAATTTATTTCTCATTCCCACTATAGAACATTAACTCGTTCTTGCTATGTATCACTGCCCAACTATGTAGAGAGTGCTGACGATTGAAAAATGTGCCGGTTAATAGGTTAATAATAGTACAGTAACTATTACCACTTTCAGTATCCTCGAAACTATGAGTGTAGGAAAAGATGTGTGTGAAATAAATTGTATAGTACGGAAGAGGTCATCACATGACTGTCTCTTTTCTGCCGAAGGCACCTCGCAAATCTGAAGGTCAGCATTGTTTTTTTTTTTAATGGAATGCTCTACATTTTTTTATTTTTTGATAGTGGCTTTTACGATGAATAATCGACCTATGACGTACAACCACGCGAGATATCACTGGGGGTCAATTGTATCGAAAATATTTTACGTCAATGACCAGATGAAAATAAAAGAAATTTACACACACAGAAGGCGTTGAAGGTTTACTCGTGATAGACCACGAATGTAAAGTACTATTGTACTTCAGGAGATTCCTACGAGATAGAAAGTGCAACTATTGCAAGTCAGCATATTATCAGAATATTGTAGCACATTAATAGACTTAATTAGTGACCTTCAGTGACCGTATGTCGTAGACAGTTATATTCATCTTACTATCAAGAAACAAATAAAAGTATAGCGTTCTATTTAAATAATCAATAATTACCTGCAGACCTCTGGAGTGCCTCCAGCAAAAAAAAGCAGTCAATGGCATATGACGATATTTTTTGTATTATGCAACTTTTATTATATAGATTTTTGTTCTGCTCTGGCAGCTTAGAAGATACTAAAGGTGGTAAGACCTATAGTTATGGCCTCACCCTGTACAATATATAAATAAATGGGGACTAAAGCAAGCATCGCATTTTGGATCTTTTAGATCACTAATTGTTATACAGTTGTTACATGTTCGAACAGACAGTCGTGGTATTATTCTGAGATTGCTGTGGTAATCTTGATAGTTGTTTATTTCCATTATTCCACAATGACAAGTAATAAAAAACAAGAGAGCATATTTGGAAACACTCATGGCATCAGAAACGGTAATTAATTAAATAATTCCATGGAATTATCAATTATAAAGGAAATATGCAATTTAGCAGGTGAGAAAGATTGTCCAAGTCTACTGAATGACGAAGAAAATGATTGAAATGTGTGTAATATTACTAGCTTTACTACTTGGCTTCGTCCGGAAACATTTGTGATCCCAGAGTTTTTCATTCGAAAGTTTTTAGGCTACAGAAAAACACACAACATATAGAAGCTTTCTGCTTTATATATTAAAATTAGTATGTAATATTCAATGATTGAAACTGTCTAATAAGGTAAATGTTCCAATACCTGGACACGTCTCAGTACTTGAACACTATAGTCCAAATAATACTGATTATTACATTTAATATTCACTTTATCCATAACAGAACTATTTTATTCAGTTACTCATATATTTAATAAAATATAGTTATATACATATTTTTTATAAACAACGGAATATTTTTATATTTCGGTTTTATAAAGTGGGTTAAAAAAAGCAAGAGGGGTATACTTTTTTTACCATCATCCCAAAGTTGCCCCCTCCTGGAAAAGTCTACGGACGCCCCTGCATGCAGTTGTCCGTAAGAAAAAATGGAACGTGCTACTCTTCGTAACGCGCGTCAATATTAAACTTGGTTATAATGTTAGTCGTTCGATTATTTATTAAGTCATCCTGTACCCACATTAGTTCGGATAATCGAGGTCCTACTACACAGTACATATGTACATATACATAGGTACCTATATGCATCAGAGTCGGGTAAAATGTAATTTAATTCCAAATTCCAAATTACGATTAAAACGTAATTCTGTTACACATTATTTTCTGTAATCGTTAATATGTAGGTAGTTAAAAAAATTGTGGTCAACCTAAATTAATGATTACAGAAATTAATGTGTAATCAATTACACAATTACATTTTAATCGTAATTTTTAATGTGTACTTAGATTACATTTTGCCCAACTCTGATATGCATGGATCCAGTGTACAGGAAATTATAGAATCCACTTCCAGTGCACGTGTGCCCCGATTTGATTTCGAAAATGAAAAATATATTTTTCGAGATCGTCACCGTTATCTCTGCGAAGTGATACGTGTAACTAGAATCGATAACGACATGTTCGACAAATGCCGCGAGTTTATCTTAGGTACATTTCGAAACATAAAATTAGCGAACATGCCTTCCTAAGCATTGTATGGTAGCGAAAAGATAGATTTAACAGTATTTAGTCCCCAAACATTGATGTCTTAAAATATTCCGACAAAGGGCCGCTCTCAAATAACGTAGGAGTAATTTTGGCGATTTCCACCCCCCTCCCCCCACCTTACGTAATATTTTTACATTGCATTTTTTCAGTTGTTAAAATTTATTAATGGTTTATATAATTTATTTAACTGTGTTTCATGTGTCCGATGAAATATCATTTTTAGGCTACACATATCGAAAATCAGGTTAAAAAAATATTACATAAGACGTCCCCCCCCCCCCCGTAAGAAAACGTATGAAATTCGCGACCCCTCCCCAAAAGCCTTACGTAATTTAAGGACGACCCCTTAATGGTTACCAATTATAACCTATTACAGATTGAGCCACAACAAAGTCAGTTAGCCCTTCAAGATCACGCACAATCAGATGCTATCCTTATTACGTGACCTGGTTTCCTCTATTACTACTTTATATATGTGTATACCTATATCTTGCCTCAGCACAAATCATTCATCCTTGATGCGTTTCTATAAAATAGTTACGCATTTTAGATCTATCCCTTACATTGCCTTCCACCGTTGACGTGACACAAAGAATAACTCTAAAAACTACGCAAGGGCCACCTTTACGAATGGGCAAAATGGGCTATGAAATGCTTTTCTCTTCAATTTTGGAGACAAAAATTTCTATCTGAAGCATTATTGCTGCATGATTCGCGCGGATCCGGGGCGTTCGTCGGCATTGTTTTGTTCGTGTTTGCCTTGATGGAGACTCGGGGTTGCGATGTACTGTCTTGCGCCGATTGCGAAGAAATTGTAGCCCTTGGGGGCTAGGGCGCCAAAATTTTTTAGCCCAGGGCGTTCAAATTTGTTAAGACGGCCCTGTTTGTACATCAACTGATAAGGGAACATCCTGAACCCGGAAATTCAAAAAATTCTGAAACTTTCCGAATATGTAGGGAATTTCCTCCCGATTATAACGGAATTTTTATTTGCTGCACAAACTCACTCCAAGGTGGTGTAATTGACTCAGGAAAATCCAGGTATTTTCCGATTTTGTGTTATAACTCCTGAACTGTAAAATATTTTTCTCACCGAAGGAGCGAATTTGGGTAGCAAACAAAAATTGCGTTGTAATCAGTAGGAGATACCCTACATGTTTACAAAGTTTCAGAATTTATGAACTGCATGTAGTGCCTACATACAAACGTTCTAAATGACGGTAAAGCAGTTTTTCGAGTATTGTTCAATGAAATATGCAGCTGTGTCGTGTCTTACATCAGACGAGGAAAATCGGACGTATAGACGAACGAAAACACAAGCGATAAGAACCGATAACAGAAGTAGAACTTAGTTTTCATTTGAAATCATCGTATCTGTCAATTTCAAGGCATTCGTTCATTTAATTTCAATCCACATACATAACTACATATCACGTTCAGTTCTTGCCTACTTAGTCACGACCAGGCATGCTAGAGAACAAGAGATTTGCTTGGACAACGTGCCCAGTGAATGAAAGTCGAAACCAATGCTTTAAACGGAATCCCTCAAGTCTGTTACATCTTTTGCTCTATGATACAGTAAAACTTATAATTCATTCGACAGAAGCCTAAAGGTACACACTACACACGTCGAGCAGGGTATCGCCAGGGTGGTCTTAACAAATTTGAGTGCCATGGGCTAAAAAAATTTAGCGCCCTAACCTCCAAGGGTAAAATTTCTTTGCAATCGGTGCAAGGCAGTACATCGCAACCCCGGGTCTCCACCAAGACAAACACGAACAAAAACAATGCCCGCCAACGAAATTTTTGTCTTCAAAATTGAAGAGGAAAAAGCATTTCAACATATTTAATTTTTAAGCGTCCTTGAATAACGGGCGCCCCTGGGCTATAGCCCATTTAGCCCATTGGTAAAGGTGGCCCTGGGTATCGCGAATACTCGGCGTTATCGTGAATTATTGTTAGTTATCTGTCCAAACATTGTCGACGAAGTTATCCGAAATGATTAAAAAGGCGACGTGAATTGCCATCTGATTAGTGCCAGCTAAAAGCGTTAGGCGTGAAATGCGAGGCTGCTCATTAAAATGTAAACGAACATAGTAAATAATTGAACCGATTACATGATAGCGGCGCGCACGAATTGTTACGCAATAGCCTGAATAGGCTGGATACGTGAAATGAGCATCCCGATGCTTAAATTGTACATAAGTGGAAAATGTGAAACGTGTATGTATCTATCGTACTGCGCAGCGATAAGTTTATCTAGAGTAATTCAAGTTTTAGGATATCGTATGAAAAGTTGCTCCCCCCTCCACCATCCTTTTCACTGATCCATTTGTTGCGTCGCTTTAATCCGAATTAATGAGAAGAAAATTTGTACTAGGAAATATGTACGTACATTTTCTGGTTTATGATTTGATCACTTTTCGATCGATCAGCTGTCTACAAAATGTGTACAGACAAGATTCTTTTTATCGCACTGCCGATTAATAGTCGATCACTCGTTCGTATTCTGATATCGTGTATTCAAATAACAGCCGTCACGCCGAGCATCCCAACCACGCGTAAGAACATTGTTCTCTCCTGTTTACCCGACAAAACTTGTCCCACGATCGGGCACGTATTTACGAAATCCCCTGTCGCAAGAAGAATCCTATTTTCTTCCTTTTCCCATCGTTGCCGATAGTACCGAACAGATACCTTTATTGATAGCCGTTTGGAGCGATAGAATACGTTATCTTCGTTCGCTTGCATCATGTTTATTGCTTTCGAGAATATATTGTCAAGGTTAGGCCTCGCTCGTGCCATGTTTATTCTGCTTGCCTACGTTGACAAAGGATGTCACACGAGATGGAAAACACAGCTCTTATTTCGCCCGCACTTGGCAAATGATACAAATGTTTCTTTATTTTTACTATCCGAAGAAATACAGGCGAGCGCAGAGCCGGATTTACATTTCGGCGGCCCTAGGCTGAATATTTGGTGGGCCCTCGGTTAAATGTAAAAAATAAAATGACACTGATTTGATTTTACGACTACCTACGCGTATGTATACGTGGTTATCTATTTAGACTGACAAGGGAACATTCCCAACCCAAAAATTCTGATGTTATTGAAACTTGATGAGTGCCGAGCATATTGCATTGTGCGAGGAACAACTTTTCCGTCTGCAGAAATTCACTCTGAAAGGGTGAAATCAGCAGTTAAAGTTACATATCGCTTTTTTTCGTTTTCCCTTGCGAGATTACCATAATAAAAATATTTATATCTGCAGAAGTTAGTAGAGCAAAGATATCAAAGGTTTTACGAATTATAAGTGACGAGTAAGCGAAGAGTAATATATTATAAGCTTTCATCGTTGTTTACGCGTGTATGTCACATTTTAAACTATTCTAAAGAATTGACAATCGAATGATCCGTCGGTAAGGTAGCATTCGCGCAGAGCACGTCTTCCGAAACTGTCGGAGGAGAAAGGTTAAAACATTCTCGAGCGAGTGTATCTACTTTCCGCAGCGCTGATTGGTATACATCGCCAGCGGAGACACGAATTTGGCGATCTGTACAGATAACAGAAGAGACAAGAAAAGAGGAGTCGCTCGTTGGAGATTCCATCGGTCGCTCGCGGTACACGGTCCCACGTTCTCGTGCAAGTTCGCCGTTGCGTCACTGGTGAAGAGAGCCACGAATAATTTCTGCCGTCGATTCGTGACCAACGAGCGCCCACGGGCGATGCGTGCCGACAAGAATTTTCCGTCTCGTAACGATTGAGTGGACCCACGATCGCGTCGGATAATCGCTTTCAATGGCGGGATGGGTGGGAGATCGTAGCGGTCGTGGGACGAGGAACGCGTGCGCTGAAAACGCTCCTCTACATAAATATCGCGAGGCGCGCGATCACGGTAGTAACACGAGCTCGATCAGACGCTCGTTGCCTTCATGACCAGTGCCTTTTAACCCGTTCGCGACAATAGACGCGACAGCGCGCGAGGCGCCACTCTCTACGTTCGCTCTACGATCATCGATCAAACACGCAGTCATCTAGACACCAGTTTGGCGCACCTGCTGGACCACTAATTGCACCAACGGTGAGTAGTAGCGCTGACTTCTTTTTGTTTTACATTGCGCAACGATCGATTTTTGATCGATGCGATTGACAACGAAGATGAGAAAGGGACTGGGAATCGAATGTTTTCTTCGTTCTTGTAAATGGAAGGGAACTGACAGAGAGCGTTTTCAGACGAAACAGGTGATCCACTTTGACGAGATCCGCGAGAGTGAAGGATATGGTTCGATGCAACCTACATATAATTTACGCGGTTGTTGAGATAGATTCGATACATAGTACATAACTAGATATATTACTTCCAACTGAACGTTCGTTGTAAGCTACTGCGCTTTTCTATTTTAAATCTATTTTGATATTGGTAATGATGTCGAGCTTTCAATGGCGACCCGATGAATGAGACGCTGTTTGCGAAATGTCAATCGAAAGTGAGATTGAAAACTTTGGGCTGCATTACACATAGCGATTGACGGGCACTTTGTTTTCTATAACTAAGTACATGAAAGTAGTCGACGAAAACGGATAGAAATCCTACAGCAAACACATATATTATATTTAACCAAGTCTAATTTTCGTCAATATGTTGTCTGTGTTTTATACATTGATCTATGACGTAAAGTGAACAAAAGATTTTCGAATAAATAATGAAGTAATTTTCCGCCGCGATTTTTAGCATAAAATTTACTTCCTGGTGGTTACTTACTGAAGTATTTTAAAAGATTAGGAGAGCGGCCATTTTTCGAATGGCTTAAGGTCGTTGCTAGTTATTTCTTTTCTTTAGACAGTAACTCATGAAAGCTAGTAATCGAGACACGTAAAAGAAAGAAGAGAAACTAAAATGCTTTGTTTTGCCAGAGTTGAAAATAGACGTAAATATGAGGTTTTCTTTTTTTTTTACGTTTAATGACAAACAAGTTTCAATTGGCAACAATTATGAACTGAAGGATACAGTAATGATATAATGGGCGGACAATTGTCTTTTGTTACGATAATGTCGGTCGATATTGTTGGGCATCCGTTCGGGCTACGAATTATGATCAAGAATAAAGAATCACTCTTTATTCGCTAATAACAGATCAATTTTCGTTGCGTTAAAAGTTCATTTAAACAACGTAGATAGGCAAGTAAATGTTTACTCGAAGAACAAATTACAAATCTTTCGAAATATTTGCATTATGGCTTATAATAATTAATGTAACTTATTCGATACAAAATTAATTATAAATATAATATATGTAAATTATTTTAAGTAAAATCGCAAAATACTTCGATCAATTTTACAAAGAATTCGGTTCGAACAAGTTATTGGCAAAAATATTAATATGATAGGTTATTCCAAATAACCATTAATTATTATCTAAATAAATTATTTGTTTGAAATAATGCGGAACTGTGGTTTGGCATTGAGCGGCCACTTGGTTTTGCTACTACGTGTATCCTGCGTTCTTATAACAGAAACAGACTTTACACAACTGGCCAACCTATTATGTAAATTTCCTATTCGTCGCACCGTTTTTTATAGATTTGAAGTAGATTTTACGAAGTAATATCGTCTATTCTCTACCTGAAACATAAAAACGAAACTTAAACGATGTGATAACTTATCTTTTCCTCATTTCACAGAAACAATATTACTGACTCTTAAAAATTGTAGATCTAAAATTAAACACAGTTTTGCGAAGATACTTTTGTTAGCACGTTTTATTGGCTCCCAATCTCCACTATTGTTGACACTTTTAGTGGCGCAAGATTTTCAAAAATGCTCCTCTAAGTCGGTATGCCTTTCCCAGGGATTGTTTCTGCCAAACTTTTGCTTCGGTTAAAATTTCTCAGAAAATCGATTTTGTTTTTATAAGTATTTTTGTATTATGGCATCCCGAGAACACCTACCCTGCGAAAGTTCCATACCAAAATTCGCAACGGTATAGATTCTAGTCACGCAGGTGTGAGCCAAGAACACGTTGAATACGTTTTTCTCGAAACACGATATTTCGAAACGGTAACCACGATTTCAAAAGAACTAATACACCGATTAAAAAAACGTAATTAAACTCGCTATCACAGCATCCTATACTATAATTTTTTAAAACACTTTTTTTTATTTGCACATATATCCGGAAAATCATCGTAGTTTTGAACATTTACCTTAATTTCGTCAGCTTCCGAATCCGTGGGGACGCGCCATAAACCGCTAGCGGGGTGCAAATTCCTCGGCGCGAAAGCACGCCGACGCCAGTGGAAGCCTATCTAACGCTAGTTTCAACAATGTTTCAATGGATGAAATATTTATTTAGTCAGGTCGCTGAACATTTTCACTTAGGTACCTATGATAGGGGTCATTGCCCGACTTGTAAGGCGAACAAAGGTCGAGGGAAACGATCTTGTACTTTACTCAGACCAGAACAACTTGCTGATTCTTATTAACAGCGTACTTTGTATCGCGTTCGATGAATAATTCATCGCGTTACAGATAAAACTGAATCATTTGAAGTTTCTACGTCACGATTCAAAACACCGTGTCCATCTCTTGACTGGAGCCTTTTCGAGGGGGAAGAATCGCGTTACGATTAAATTGGAACAGCTCTTCCAGATTCCCTTTCTCTCTTGAAGAGATGCCAGTAAAGCACCCCGCGAATCATAGGTCCTCCTTCCGCTACATACAATTGGGTTACTTTTCAATCAGTGAGTGGATATATTAAAAATAATTATTCAATGCTTCTCGATTTTCCAACTCCAGCTTCTTCGTTAAACAAATTGTTTACGTTAAAAGTGTAGCACTCCCGAATAAGCACGGTCGAGGCGTGGCAAATGTGGTAATTAGGGCAAATAAAATAACCTCGATATCATTTTTTTTTTAATGGAATTGTATACATACATTTTTTGCTAATATTCATGAAACATGGGGAACTGAATTATGGCAACGTATAAAAATTTCGCGGCACAAGTGCGTCCAGATATCTACGTGAGCTCCAAGGGAAAGTTAGGACCAACCTCCGACGGCAGCGACCTACATCAGTTAAAATAGAAGATGTCGAATTGTATGAAATTTTTATTTCCCCGAAGCTGTATCGTCAGGTTAGATTACCACCGATTCTACACTGTTTTCAAGAAGATTATGTATCAGAAAATCTCAATTATATGAACGCTGTCTGAAGCATTCAAATTCAACTGAGAATTCTTGTAAAAGAATTCCCTTAAAAATTCTTAGGAATCGAATAATAGTATCATCATTTGTTACACAAATACCGAGGGAAAATTGTAGTTTAGAATTAATTTTTCATCTGAATCTATGTAGGTATAATATTCACGAAATAATAAGTTATAAATTAAAAATAAGCGGATGAATTGCAGACAATGATTAAATAATTATTTTTCCCAACGGCTACTGCATTAGCATCACAAACTCGCATGCAATAATAGTTACTTGTTACTTTTGGAATTTTTCTGCCTCATATAAACACAACGCATCGTGTCCGCCAATTAATTCAGATAATTGAGTTGCTAATGGCTCTGGGATCCTATTGTGTCACTACCAACATCCGTGAAATACAAAATTCGAATATTGGCCATGCATAAAACTTGCATAGGTAAGCGTGCAACAGAGCTCAACATTTGCAACAGCGCCCAAAGCGCGCCGAACACTTCCCTGCGGTACGAGGTCCTATGTTGCGCGCCGAACCATAAAAGTCGGCCTTTGTAATGGTGTTCCGTAGCGCGCATTGCACCGTGCCTTTATATGAGGGATACCAAGAATCGTATTTATACGAGGAAAACGTGATACTAGGACGAGGATGCTTTTACGCAATTGATCGTTAGGAATGAACACGATATTTCGACTCGATACTGGGAATTCCAATTTACCAGTAACTAAGAAGCATCCAGAAGCCTCTGATGCGAAAGTTATCGTATGAAATTCCTCTCGATGTAATCTTATCGAATTATACGTACCTACGCGACTGTTTTATACAACACGGATCTGTCCCTGAGAACTACAAGTCAGCACGAGAACGTGTAACAGTAGAGTATGATATCTACTGAAATTAGAATCTGCCTTTTATGGCACAAGTAACTTTAATATCCAGAGTTGAAACAGCTGCCGTGAAAATATGAGGGAAATCGGACCAGAGAGACTAGGATAAAGGACCCAATTACTCGCACCCTAAGATGTTTTACGCAAAATAACGAATAAATCTTATAAAATGATGCATAAAAAAATTTAGCATGCAAATCAAATTGTTAATTTTATCTTCGTTAATTTGAATAAAACGATAAAAATATTAAGGGAATATTAGGAGAATGGAAACGATGACTTCCTTACTAGCGAAAGAGAAAACAAGACGTTAAAGAAAATTCTGCAATTGTGATATTTAAGCTATTAACATAACAAAATATAATGTTTTAAATGTCAGTAATAGATCCCCAAACATATTTTTGAAATTCATGAATTTATACATAAAAATCGAAGTTTTTAGATCCACCAATCTTTGCTCATCGTGTAAACGTATTAAACAATAATAAATAACAAGAACAACATATACTTTTAGTCTATAAGTACATCACTATAAGATAATGTCAGTGTCAACGCTTAATGTGTCAGTAATTGGGTCCTTTACCCTAGGCCTGAAAATATCTGTCCGTAGCAATAGTTTGGTGACCAACTAGGTATTAAAATGTCGATTTAGCTACAAGTGACTAAGCCATCCTGAAAATTATCTTTAACGGTAGTAGCAATCGTTTCCTATTATGGTGTTTTATCGTTCCCTGCGTAGACAGATAGCGACACTGTGGTATGACTATTTTTAACGTGAATTAAATACCACTTACAATTAGTCGTCGAAACAAAAGCAGCGATGTTATTCGAACGTTCGCGTCGATGTTTTCCTTGGGTATCGAATGTCGCTACCTAGTCATATACTCGATACCTACACCTATTTCCCTACCATACTACAGATCATGACATTGATAACAAACTGCTACTTCCGTAAACACTCGGATTTAACCGGTTTTCGCGTTTCGATAACTGTTTATCTCTTCTCGATTACGCTGAAACCATGACGTGTCGTTAATTAAAATCAAGTTAGATAACTGGATTGAAGAAGTATTGAAAGTAACTGACCAAATGTTCCTATCGGTGGGACTTAAGAGGGGTTTATCGCATCAGTGTCCCCAAACGTATCGGTACATTTAGGAATTTATAGAGAATCAACTATTGGGTAGATTGTTCTCAAATTTTATTTACATGTTCATTGGTGTTTGGATAATACCCACAAATTGTTTAACGTTGATACAAACAATAGCTTTTAAGAAGTATATGCATTAGTTTGGTGCATATAAAATTGTCGTTCCGCCTATGGAAGTTTGAATAAATATATTTTTTGCTTTTTTTAAAATAAACTATATCTTTTTTACTTCGCGGGAGATTTCTTTGGTCGTAAATCAGTGTTAGCAATTTGTATTGTATCTCCACAATAAACAAGGGAACTTTTACATGATTGGCAACTTCATATGCACCAATCCAATATCATAATAAAAAGATGCTTATAAAAAAAAACTTGTCCCGTTTGCGAAAGTAATTATCAGTGACATATAAATCCAAAAACAATCCGCCTTAAACCGTCTACAAATCTACACATTCCTTGTCTTCTACGAAGCCTTGCCTAAAAATATTCTGCATATAATTGATAGATTACGTATACACTTCCAGTTGGGCAAATATCCAGCTCGCGCATATATGTATCTACTTACACGAAATTCAAGAGCGATTTTCAACGAAAAGGCGACAATGCAAGTCTCGAGTGGCACTTTGGTAGAAAACCAGGGTATTACACTACGATTTGTATGCGTATACCTAAGTAGATGTTTAAGAAACGTGTGGCGTGAGTTTTAGCTGAAGAAATTTCTCACGATTATTATCACCTTAACAACTAACTGTATTTTTCTTAAGAAATCTACGCAGAATTCAAAGTGCACTCACCTCCGATATTTAAAGACTGTTTTATATATTAAACTTTACATCTAGGGCTTTCTTAATTTTTTATATAAGAGATCAAATAGCAAAATAACATATATTCCAAACAATATTACTTTAATATCGTTAAATAAATTTTCTACGAAGCTTAGTAAAAATATAAATGTCACTGGTGTCCAGGTATTGGGACGCGTCCAGTTATTGGTACTTTTACCTTAATAATCGAATTTACCTATTCACGTTTCGGTTCGTGAAACAAGCAAGCTGATTAATAACAGGGGAACCTTGGAGCATACATACTCGTGCACGTGATGGCTCGTTTTTTCGTGCGCGACACACTGAACTCTCTACGACAACCCCCCACAGGATGGGTCATCGGGTCTCGAGAATCACTGGGCTATGTTGTCGTGAGTCTCCATGGCGATGTAATAACGGCGCTACGAATCGATCCACCGGCTGTTGCTTTCGCATTAACGAGAATGGAGGCGAGCGTGGCTGATAGCAACACGTGTAATCATCTGGGGACGCGTGTCCGCTCTGAAATTCGTGGCGAAAGTGTGTCACTAGGCGTCACGATTGCTACGAATCATCCGAAACGTTCGAACTCGCGGTCTTTATCCCAGAGGCAGTCCCTCCTCGATGTTTTACCCCTTGATTACCGGATACGGGGTATATTTAAGCTCATCCTATGTGCCAAACCACTTATATTACTTACTGGTTATTAGTATCACTTAGAAGACAAAGTAAACAAAATATTCCTCAGCCTATCTAGGTGAAATACGTAGTAATATGTAATTACGTAGGCTGGTTGTATATAAAATCTGTATGGATGATATTATTTTGTGGGTCAAGATGGACCCAATATTCGTCGTATCCTTATGCAAAAGTTATTAACCCCGTTGCTCTCAAAACTTGTTTTTCTCATTTTTTGGGTTCATTTTTTATGACACGTCAAAGACAGAGGATATTTGAAATAATGCAGTGTTATATTCGTACAGGATAGACTCACACGTGTACAGTGTAAAGATAAAAGATAACTAGCACTATTATCCGCCTCTCACGTCAGTCACTCGTCATTCCAGTTGCTGTATTATATTAGAGGCCGACTAAATATCGCCTCTCGAGTAAAGGGTTAAACCAAATCGTAGGTAACATTTGATTTTCCATATCTATTGAATCTATATTATTATTTAAATACTCGTTCTTCGTATCGAATCCAAACTAGGAAATCTGGTGAAAATGTTAATCCGAATTCAAAATTCCATTCTGGCGCCAAGTTTACCTCCCGAGGTCTCCCATAATTGCAAACAGGGTTCACAATCTTTCGATGCCCCGCAAGCTGACTCCTTTGGCCATTAATCTTTCATTTAGGCGACCGAGTTGTGGCAACTCTGTTCAACAATTCACGTCGGCGAATACCACAGCGATCGCGCCGAGGAGGAATGCACGATAAAAGCTTGCTTCGACGTTAAGTTATCTTTGGATCTGTAACTGGTAATTTCCCTGCGAGTAATGACAAAGAGCACCATTTTTAGGGTAGGCGTTGAGTACCATCAGAGCAGCGGTGACGGCTCGCGCGATACCGACACGGTTTTTCCCCCCCCCGTTTCGCTTTAAAGAAAGCGCGCACCACCTATATTCCCAATTTAGACTAATGCCACACATAGTGTGTTCATTGCCAGTGGCGTAAACACTGGCTACAAGTCTAGATTAGGAATTGCACACGACTTCTACTCACGCTCTTCCATATTGCGTATCACTGGGAATATTATAAATGACTCGCAGGGATGTAGGAGATAAAAATCTCGGCGAACCTTCCGTGCGGAGGATTAAGGGGCCGCAAGGTTCTCCCTTAATTTTCGATATTAAGGTCGAGATGCAGATTGTGACGGCGTAGCGATACATTCTGTTCGAAATAGCGCGATCGATCGTTTTGTGCAACGATGTAGAACGACGCTCTCGTTTAAACTCCTTGAAAATAGAAGGAAAGTATCGAGCATAGGGTGGAAACGACGTTATTTCATTATACCATTCGTTTACCTAAAGCGTAACCACCGGCTGGACGGTGTTTAACGGTCAATTAAACTTCAGCCTAGAGTAAGTTTGCTCTTGTCGTTGTTGTGTGCCTGCTAATTTCACCATAGGCCGATCAAACGAGCCGTTATATGTGAGAAACATACAAGAGCTGTTAACCGTTGTCAAAAGAGATTAAACCAATGGAACAGTTAGCGAGTGAACGGAAAATTTTATAAATCTGATGACATTTATATTTTTACTAAGCTTCATAGAAAGTTCAGAACAATATTGTTGGGAATACATATTATTTTGCAACTTGATATCTTATATAAAAAAATTAAAAAAGCCCTAGATGTAAAGTTTAATAGTATACTGTACATAAATTAACAGTTTTTTATTTTCAAGACATATTTTTAGTCAATCGCATGCTTCATTTATAACATAATCTAAAATTGAAAAATAAAAATTCACGTGCAAACCATTCACAGAAAACTAGTGGCGCCCTCTGCGCGATGGGACAAATCAGAATTCTATTGTCCATATACTGGTAACAGAATTCCTTTTTTTTTTACTCAATTTACACCTTTGACATGGTATTTAAAATGCCAACGAGAAAAGTTTTCCAAACGAAAGTTCATCTTGTTCCATAAAAATACGCAATGACTTTTGAAATACCGCGTAGTTCAATCGCATCTTGCAAACGATGTATTAGTCTCATTTACTACTCACAAAGGAATCATTCAATCAGAAGATCCTCTTAACTTCGATCTAAAGCAAACCAATGGCGTGGATACTAACTTTTGGAGAACCCTGTATATAGTTTAGTAGATCGTTGCATTTCCCACACGGTGTATCACGGACTCTTGCCTATTAGTCACGAGTATCTTCGACTCTCTAAAGAATAATAAGCTCCACTTCGATCTAAAGCAAACTACTGTCGAACTAACAACCGCCTCCTGTCATAGTAGTATCTTATCTCGACGATTAAACGCTGCTTTCCTCCGCGGGTAGTGTTTCGAAACAAACTCGCAAACGCGTTGGAAAACAATGACATCCACAGATACGGGAGGGGGGGAATCCCGTATAAAAGCGTGTGAAAGACGGAAAACGATTTACAGTGCAAGGGTAACGCGAAGCCTAGTTTACTTTAAGTTTAGTGCACTTGAACCGGGAACTATTTTCGCTGGCGTGTTATCTATATATATCAAACTGAGCTCACGTTGCGCCGGATTCAGTTGCAGTTACCTGGCAATTGCATTTTGGCACACCTAGCCACCCCCTATCTCTCGAGCACGTCTCTTCCGTTACCGTACATGAGCTGACAAGATCTTACCGAAGGTATTTATCCACTCACTTTTTTAATTTTCGTTTCTTTTCGCTAAATGCTAAGTCGATGAGTGGTTTCGCGCGTTAATCGAATGGAGGTCGCTTACTGTATTTGTTGACTGAATTTCGTAAATTTTACTGTGTCCCACGAATTATTATAGAACACTCTGTATATACTAATTTAGAAGGTGTCGAAATATTAGGTAAGATAATGAGCGATTCAGTCATTTCAATAGCTGACACCATGATTATTTCCAACGGGGCAATTGCTCAATAAATGTAGTGGAAATCTCTCCGCTGAAGCTTGAGAATGGAAATTTTAGCGCGGTGGGAAGCGAACGATTCTTCTTGACACTGAATCGTGATTTGTAGGTGCCCTTGGCGCGTGCGTCCAGAATAGTTGGCAGAACGCTACGCCCCTGAAAAATTCGCGTTGAAAGTTGAAATTCCACGACTTGAACATTTTTTTTTATCACTGGTTTTTGTATTGGGAAACGAATGCGTAATATAGTAAAAATGTCTTCTTTTGCACATTTTGTAGATTTCATGATCAACCGATTTTTTCTAAATAGAATAATAAATTGTTATAGAATTTATAGTAGTCAGTTCTAAAATCAATCCACAAAGCTAAATAATATCAATTTCCGATTAACCGTTCACGAGATACTGTCATGAAAATTTGTTATTTTACTATCACTTCCAGTACCGGTCAGTGGCTCTCGATTGTTACAATATAGTTGTATCTACAGCGAAATGATTAATGTCCCAGAACATGAATAATATCTAAATGACACATAAATATACACAAGTGTTCAAAAAACGCTTGTCCTGAACGGAATTATGAAATCTTCGCAACATAAAGATTATAAAAAGATTAAATTCAACAATTCCAAATAACCCCAAGAATAAAATCATTTTTGCATAAGTAAGTTTTTCATATATTTCAAGTGAGTCAGAAAATGAGTCACACCGCGGAAACAAATGTAAATATATAGTATCTAAGTAATTCATAAAGCGCAAAATATGGTTTCCAATATCCGTTCCAATTCAAATTAATAAATTTAATATTACAAAATTAATTTATAAACGTATTGTGAATTTCTAAAAATTCATAAATGAATTATTTTATTATTTATAATTAATTGTGCACTTGTGGTAAAGTTACACGTAAATGCTTGTATCACTGACATATCTCTAGTGACGTTCATGTCAATCGTAATCATAAAGCGCGTGCCAATGACATGGTAAAATCAAATTTTCCTAACGATTATGGTCAAGCGATCGAAACTATAATATACAAGCAGGGTAATTTTAGAATGCATTTTATTTAGCCCACAAATATTTCACATCACTAAATGTTCATACACGCGCGCGTATGCATGCAACGGGATAAGTACACAATCCCCAATTTTTTAGGGTTATTCAGTAGTGCAAGATATAGGTTAGGTACGTTTGGCGTTGGGACTGTTGATGTCGTGTAATAAAAACCATCATAAATTTCTCAGACTGGCTTGAAACGCCAATTATCCTTGTGCCCGATAATTAGTACCAGGTTGCTATTTCACGGCTTCCTTTCAATTTCACTCCGAGGAGTACGCTGCCCAGCATGTGGCCGACCATTCGTTTCACTGGACTCTTCCGAAACCTATCGGAAAGTTACTGGCGACTGTTTCGGAAAGGGTCGAAAGCATCCCAGCGAGAACCCGGCTAAAGTCTTTTGCGCGTATTTCCGCGAATGTAAATTTTAGAATCAAGGCTATGTGAAAGAAAGACGCTGCTTGACACTGCCGTTGTAAAATGTGTTTCAAAATCCTGGCATAGTACAATGTGCGGTGAATTTGCACGTATTACATAACGGCAGAATTTAAAACGCCGATTTGCACTCGCGAACGCTCGTTAATGCCACGCATCTAGGTATATGCATTTGTTAATCTGACACATACAGTGACATATAACGAATGAGCAGACGGATCCGCTAATATTAGATACTATTGTTTCCTTCGTTATTCTATTTATCTAGCGGCGCTGTCGTAAATCCTGTCAAATGTAACATTAATCCAACTCCTTTTTCTGTACACATTAAATGTCTTTAGGAACACCAAAATACCGCGAATCACGAATATGCAATTATCTAGAAGGGCGAGTGGAAAATGTAAGTACATACCTGACAATGATTGACATGACAGCCGCAAGGTGGATTTACATATGTCGCAACAGAAAGTACATATATAGTATCTGAATCATTTTCATTTCAAAGGAAACGACAAATATAGTTTATAATTCTGTGAACTACATTTAGAGGAATGATAAATACCACAGCGAAGTATGTATATAAAAACTGATTCTCTTCTAGTTTTTATAGCTATTCCCCACGTATAATTGATAGTTTGTAGGTTTTGAATTGTTTCTCGCATCGCTTAAACCCTTCCCTCCATCGCGCCGCCAAACCCTTCTTGTATTATTTTATATTTGAGAGTGCTGCAACATTTTAATTGTATTACGAATCGAGTACAGGTTTCGCGGGCGATCAATGAAACGATGCCAATCTGTGATGAAAATATCGAGTCCTCATATTTGCTTCTATATAAGCATTTCACATTATTTGCGTCATTCAATTTATTACCTCAATTACCCGAGGTGAGTGACCAAACGAAACAGTGCAAAACAGTTCGCTTTGTCTCGCTGTACATTAGGGTACCCTCCAGAATAGTTCCAAATAATTAAAAAAAAATCGTGTAAAGTTTGAGCTCGATTGGATAACGGGAAAGGGTGACCCTGGGCCCTTAAACATTTAAATCATTATTTCACAGCTCTCGAAGTCGATTTTATATAATATCCTCCAAGTTACTGATTAAATCAAAATATACGTCAAACAAAAATTGTAGATTACTTTTGTTCTATTGCTTTTTCTCGTGCGACAAACGGTTTTCGAAAAAGGTCCGAAAAATTAAAAAAAGAAAACTTTTTTGCCTCAAATTTTGAAAGTTTAAATGTTTCTCGAACACTTTTTATTTATGAAGGCGAACAAAAAAATGGAATTTTTATTTTTGAGGAATATTTTTTAAACATTTAAGGGGGGATCATATACCAAAACAAGGTTAATTTTGTATTATCGAAATATTGGAAAGAAGTTCTCGAACAAAGAATTTATAAAAATAAAAACCATTTCTATCGACAGTAATAGGTTAGTGGGTCGCTAGTATAATACATACATATCTCCTAAGCTAATGATTTATAACCTCACGTGTCGCATGCAACGAAATGTGAATTTAACGTTTCGTCACTTTTTTTGACAAAATATTCCTTGGTGTCGTACATATACCTAAGTATATATGTCACAGTCAAAATGTTAAGTTCAGCGAATGCATACATTCACTAGTACCTATACTATATTTATGTACCTAATCGTTCCATAACCTAAAATAATTTTTTTCCAGAAAAGTAGGAAAAGTAGTGTACGTTTTTAGCATGTGAAGGTGTGTGATTATAGCCACTACCGCGACCGCACCACGTCCCGCCCCCTTCCCCTCTGTACAGTATTAGTTCAAAAAAGTATCAATTCAAATTCAAGCATTTTTGTTTGTGCATACTTTGCCTAAATCAGGATGAAAATGTATACATCCACTAGTAAAAGTATTGGGAAACTTAATGGAGGCGTGGTTTAGATTTCAGCGCTGTGGTGGTAAGTTGGCAAACTATTGAAAGTAGGTCCGTAGATCCGATAAACCAGTTTCAGGATTTTGCCCTAATCAACCCCTAAGGGGGTGGTGAAAAGGGGTGAAATTTGTTTTCATGGAGTCCTTAATATCTCTTAGAGCCGAAGCGAAGCACATGTATATTTTGCTAGTATATATATATGTACTATGTACTGCATCACAATTCAGTGTTTAAATACTGGGTGTTTCATGAAAATGTTAAATAGCAATAATAATTCGCAATTTGAAAAGTAGATGGAACTTGTAATTGAAATAATCGTAATACAAATTAAAATCGTAATCAGAATCGAGATTTGTAACGCTCCATCTATCTATTTTCCTCTATCATCGAAGAAAGCGTGTTTATAACAAGTAGCATTAATAAAGATGATATTACATAGATAACAGTTCGTTATCGTCGCGTAAAAAGTACAAAGATGCGGTAGAAAATGTATACAATCGAATTCGTAAATAAGTACTATTGAACGTTTTTAATTAGTGAATGCCTCTTACTAAACTTGTTTGAGAAAATTTATCTGGATAACGGTGCAGAATCTCTGACCCGATAAAGTAAAAGCTGCTAGAAAAGAAATACGAGTGCGTTGACGCACAGCTTATCGCAGCCGATGTTAAAATGTTCGTAAACAAGAATGAGATATGCATGTAGATATCTAGGAAAAGGGAAAACAAAACGTCTCGCTTTAGTCTGTCCGACATATGAATGAAGCACATTAATTGGCACATTGTTCGATCGTAAATGTTCCCTAGCTGGACAGTTAAAAGGATTCACTGCTAAATAGATAAACAATTTACTCAAAAACTAGTGTGTATTTTTGAATGGATGAATTTTTAGTTCACTTTACTGACTACATGTAATAAGAATCGAAATGGGTGTATTAAAAAGCGAAAAGAGGTCAGAAGATATTACTGTCTGTGTAAGGGAAATGAGAAACAAATGACACATGTAATCTTTTAATACTGGCAACGAGAGTTAATGCGCTTTACTCAGTGAAGTAGCGTTTTCAAATGACGAGTTAACTCGTCCTCGACGATCAACCGTTTAATGGATCAATGTCGGCCCGATTAATTGTTTTTTTTTTTTTAAATTAAATCGAAATGAAATAAAATATTACACAGTAATTACAAGTAATTTCATGTTTAACCAGCATCAAGATCTGACAAACATATCAATTAGCACTATATTTGAACGATTTGATATAGGTATCTTTGATCTCTCGAAGGTCGTTTCGTGGTTACCTTCGCCTGCAGCGCGGACGATGCGCGTAATGTGTTGACATATTTATTAAATATCAACCCACAATTATGTAAAGAAAATTTTCCGAGATGCAAGTGGGGCAATAAAAATGTGAAATGTGAAAAATTCGAAATATAGAAAATATGATGGAACTAGTAGCTATCTTTGGAATCCGGTAGAAGGCATTCCTACATACATAAATGGCACCTGCCAGTCCTTGTGTTAGCAGGTCAACGGAGTGTGCGTCGAGCTTTTGTATTTTCTCGTTTATCAAAGCTGGTATGCACGCGAGGCTTGTTCCCTTTTTGCCAACATCTAAAAATTTGTTAGCTTGAAAGATCAAGAGGTGAACGCTCAATTTCTTCCCCTTATATACTTCCGAGAATTTTCGATCGCTTATTGCGCTTCTGCTCCCGGAAACGAGAGACACTTGTCGTCGTGTTAATCGAGTGTCATATTTCGCGGACAAACAGTTGACAAACGTAAGCTAATAGATCTATCGATTGTTGTTCAAAATGAATACGAACATTTTGATAAAATTATGTGGAGCAAGGATCCTGCAGAACATCGGAGTTGAACGTAAGCCGAGATGGTTCAGCGTCAGCAGGTGTTTTAGGTTAGTAAATTCGTAACAGTGATTAATTAGATAAAACCAGTGTTATTAGATCGCTCTAATACGATACAAGACACGCGAAGCAAGTAGGTGAAGAAAGATGAGGCGTAACGGGAAAATTACATAAAACGTATATAACTCTGCCACCACCTGTTGTCAACCATACAATTAACCTAACCTTGACCTTTATAATATTCCGTATATTTACGAAGCCTGTGCATGTAGGCACTAGAAATGTTATTCATTTGGTTTTAATATACATATACGCATATGAATTAATTATTTCATATTTTTAACAAATATATTTAACGAGAGAAATTCTGGAAATTTAAACATGCAAAGTATAAGGTTCTTCAAAGCATTGAACCTTCATGTTGTAGCAACTTTTAATCAGCATTATCATTTGTTTGTTCTGTACTCGATATTTATAATATCGTAGGAATATCTGCAATATAATGATAGAATCATAAGTTCGATAAGAAGTTATTAAAGAAAATATGAAACTAAGTACATTAATCTCATTCTTTTTATCTTAATCCTTTTGTCCGTTTATTTTATCGAAGAGTATTTAATTCAGGTTATTTATTAATCTGACTTTTTATATCCAGTATCATACATACTCTTCGACTCAGGTAGTCGAGTTTTAATAGACACTGGAAATTTCTAAAAGTGTGTTCTCAAACAAAAATGCTCGCGACGTGTTTGAATTCGTCGCTACTTTCACTAATAAGAGAAAATCGCTAACCCGAAAATACAAAAAATTCTGGAACTTTGTGAATATGTAGGGGATTTCCTCCTGATTACAACGTAATTTTTGTTTGCTGTCAAAATTCACTCGAAGGGGGTGAAATTAACCCCTGAAAATTCGGCTACTTTCTGATTTTGTGTTATAACTCGCGAACGGTAACAGTTAGAAAAAAAAATTCGAGATAAAAGTTACTTCTTGTAATTAGATCTATCATTTGGTAAAAAAATTATTTTATAGTTCAGGAGTTATAACACAAAATCGATAAATAACCGGATTATCAGGGGTCAATTACACCCCTTAGAGTGAATTTCGTTGTAATCAGGAAGAAATTCCTTACATATTCACAAATTCGTCACCTGTGCTCGCTCAGTTGCCAAGCAAACTTAGAAAACTTCACATCGCCCGCGATGTATTTAAAAAAAAAATGGTTGGATATAACGTACTGAATATAAACGTCGACCTTACATGATCAGGAAGATAAAAATATAGAGAACGATACCACACCACGAGATTTCGGACGCAGATCCTTATTTTTTGGGAAAGTTACTTCAAGTGTTTATCAAGTTGCGAGAATAGATTAACTACGATAATGAATAGCTAATTCTTCTGATTGCTTTCGTTCTGTCGAACTGTACGTATAGATGTTGTTCAAAGATTTCGCTGAATGGGACACGCTTCATTTTATCAGGGACCCCACGCACGCAAATAATACATACAGTGGCGTGCAAAAGTATTCGGCCACCATATAAAATCGAATAACTTTTTTAAAATTAATCCTAACCGATTTGAGTTTTTTTGAAAAGCTGAAGGGATTAGTTTGCTAAATGATGTGATTCGTCGTTTTGAAAAAAAATGCACTTGGTCGGAATAGCAAAAAAAAAATAGTAAAGGTTGTTTCTTAAACTATTTTTGTGAGCCCTTAATGAAAATTCAAAAAACCAATTCAAAAAATTTTCCAAGGGTGCCCGAATACTTTTGCGCGCCACTGTATATACTGCACAAAGTGCGTGAGTGACACCAGCCGGTGAACCGATAAATTACATGGCGCGTTTCCCAACGGTGTATGCATTCCACACGCGTATAAAAATTGTATTGTTTTAACTTTATTCTTCCCCCACACCCCTCATCGTCTAAAATTTCCTTCACCTCCCTTACCCCATTCCCTATCGTATTTCTCCTTAGTAATACATCAAAATATTAATGTTAAATATTCTCCTGACTCTGTATCTTCTTTCCGATAACTGACGTTATTTGTGGTGTATAGGAAGTGAGGAATTCCCAGTATAAACTAGCAATACCAACGCAGCAAGTAAAGGCTAGCAGTAAAATTACTTACAGTGCTGCCCGGTTTAACGAAGGGACTCTGATCCCGGATTGCCATCGAAGATAGCAAAACAGAGCAATAAAACCGGCGTGCCAGATAAGATACGCAGTACGGGAAACTAGAATGTTCATGTTTTTGATAAATGTTCATAAAAGTATTATCAGTGGATTGTTGAGAATTTCCGGGCGAAAATGAGTCCAAACACGAAGCAATTCGGTCAATTTTTAATGAACTTACTGTGTGCCACAGGTCAGTCACAAGAGGCAGCGTGCAAAGCATTTCCGCTTAACGCAGGGAACACTAATTCTAATCATGATACAAATTCTAATCATAATACAAAAAAAGACCAAATTGCTTCGTGTTTCAACTTATTTTCATCGACATAAGCTCAGCAATCCATCAGCGATACTGTCATCAAGGTGTATTCAGAAATATCAAAGTCTTAATATTCAATAGTGGATGACTCAAGTCGCACACGTGGCTATTTCACTCACTCTGGAATTATTTCGTTCACTCTCCTTGCCAGGTGGTTCGAGCGAGTACACTGACGAACGTGAATTTATTACGTGCTAACTACTTACTTCCCCTGCCCCGGATTACTTACCGACAATTTTCCGGTCCGAAGGCTTCTCGCATGACCCTGGATCACTATATATCACTATGTCCAAGTAGAAAGGATGTAAACAGAATCGCGTGAACACGACGGAGGTGTACTGACTAGAGGATATTCATTGCATAAAAATTTATGCAAAATGTTAGTAAAATACCATTTTACAATTCTATATACGCGTTGTTTATAAGAGGCAATGTACAGGCGTCAAATAACACAAAATGATGAAAATGTATGTAAGAAAACGCGACAATCTTATGACGTGTATAGCAAGGCTACTGCAAGTATAATACAGCTCTGTCGTGTCGCACAGCAGACCAAGGGGAATCCGTTCATGTGAAAATCACGCTAGGTCGAATGAATAGTAAAATATTCTTTCACCTATTCCATTCAACAGAATTACAACATTAGATATCTAGAAAAACCATTACTTGCAAAACAATGTACTGCGTTACAAGCACATGTGTGCAGTCAGACCCACCAACCGATTTATACTGCACACTCGTAAAAGCTTTGCTACAGCCCTGATACCTGATGTATATAGATACCTTCTCACTTGGAAAATTTGTTTGAAATAGCTGTTACTCATTCCAACCGCGTGTGTCTTTCACACAAATAAAGAGAGAAAAGGAAGTACTAAAAATAACTTGAAACATCTTTTGAAGCGTTCCAAGTGTATTCACACGTGCGCGTTGTAGAGGTTACGAGGCGATATCGGTTAAAGACCCTAACAAGCGTTGTTCGAGCCCGTCGCCCGTAGGTGACTGGCAGTATGCATACGCCAAAGGCCACGCGGGAAACGCGTGTATAACGCGTGACCAGCGACTCGAGCAGCGTGATACGTGGGCGCACCTACCTTCCAACTGGCCCACCAAGAATAAATCGGGAGTGGGATCTTTCGTGATGTCCGCGGGTTGCATTTCCTATGCACTTGGGAATCCCCATATGGTGGCGCCACCGTCCACGTTAGCTCAGAACCCGCGACCTTCCAAAGCCAGTTGTGTCAAATGGAATACCGTCTATTTGTTAAAGCACTGCTGTTTGTCAGATTTTGGGATAAGCGAACTGCTTTTAATATTCCGAGCTTAGAAAATACAGTTTTTTTTTTTTAAGAATAGTGTATTAATTAATATACATGTCTTGTTACAGTATCACAATGTCGCGTACAATGCTGAAGGAGTCGCCGAACGCGGCCTTGGATAAAACCTTATTGAACAGGTTCCTCAACCTGCCCCAACCTGAAGATAAAATTCAAGCAAAATATATTTGGATCGATGGCACTGGCGAAGGTCTACGAAGCAAAACCAGGACAGTTGATTTTGTGCCGAAGCTTCCTTCAGGTTGGTACATTATTCTCGACTATCCAGCTTCGATACCAGAAGCAACAGTCTTGTATGAGAAAGAGAAGATCCCACTCGACGGATCTTCACTTTGTCCGAAAACAAATCTATTTTAGCATTGATTCACGAATATACAATTTAAATGTCGACCAGAGATGCATGACACGAATGTTAATTATACATGTGAGATCTCCAGTATGTGTACGAATACCTGTGATACTTTACTTGTGCACTAGATCTGAGTCATGCATTTGTCAATGTCAATGGTATACGTCTGTATTCATGAAATGCCGTAGCAGTCTCGCTACATCTACAGAATATAGAACACATGGGAAGACCTTTGGATACCAGTGATTAAGAGCACAACTTGGACAGAATTTGTTGAAAATTTCTCTGACAATACAATGCGTCTACTTTAATCTTAGTCGATACATTCCTATTTGGCTCCTTACTGTTGTTCCTACATTATTCTAATACAAGTCTTATTAGTTGATGGCAAAGATTACTAAAAATATCCTTTAGAACAGTAAGTGAATCGTGGTTTCTCTGTTTGTAGAATTGCCAATCTGGACGTACGACGGCAGCTCTACCTACCAAGCGGAGGGCGGGAACAGTGATATCTACCTCTGCCCAGTGGCGATTTATAACGACCCATTCCGCTGCGGCAACAATAAGCTGGTGCTGTGTGATACCTACTACAGCGACAAGACGCCAACCAAATCGAATAAACGTTTGAAAGCAAACGAGGCGATGGAAGCGGTGAAAGATCAAGATCCCTGGTTCGGCATCGAACAGGAGTACACTTTCCTGGACTTCGACGGTAGACCATTAGGTTGGCCAAAGAATGGGTTCCCAGGGCCTCAAGGCCCATACTACTGCGGCGTCGGTGCTGACAAGGTGATCGGTCGCGAGATCGTGGAAGCCCACTACAGGGCTTGCCTTTATGCCGGCGTCAAGATCGCAGGCACGAACGCTGAGGTGATGCCCTCCCAGTGGGAATTCCAGGTTGGCCCTTGCAGCGGTATAAGCGCTGGCGATGACCTGTGGATCGCCAGGTTCATCCTGCACCGTGTTGCTGAGGAGTACGGCGTGATAGTTACGCTGGACCCTAAGCCAATGGACGGTACATGGAACGGCGCAGGGGCGCATACCAACTTCTCAACGAAAGCAATGCGTGCTGAGAATGGCATTGCTGAGATTGAGAAGGCTATTGACAAGCTGAGCAAGCAACACCTTAGGCATATCCAGGCATATGACCCACGTGGAGGGAAAGACAACGAGCGTCGTTTGACTGGAAAGTGTGAAACAAGCAGTATACATGACTTCAGCGCTGGTGTCGCCAATCGTAATGTCAGTATACGTATCCCTCGTGGTGTTGCAGAGGAGAAGAAGGGTTACCTCGAAGACAGGAGACCTAGCAGCAACTGCGATCCATATTCTGTTTGCGATGCCCTTGTTCGCACCTGTGTCCTCAATGAATAAAATATGTTGCTCCGATGGTAACAGTGGTTGGAAAGAAGGAATTGGTAGTGCAATACTAGCTGTATACCTTTATTGAACGTGTCCTGTGAACGAAATACAGAACGAAGATCTGAGAGAATGGAACAACGATTGATCCGGAATTAACGATTGCTTTAAAAGTAAAATCCATTTCGAAGGAGCATGCAACAAGCCAAAAGGGAGATAAATAGAATCATTCTGCATGACTGATCTGGGATCAGCGTAGGTAATTGAATCGTAGTTAGCTGTTAACGAGTCTCTACGTATATAGAAGCAAGTAGGAAAGGTATAAACGAAGGAGACATTTAATGGGATTAATTTCCTTCTGCCTGACCCAATATCTATAATTCGTATTTTATACTTTTAAAAACTAGAATCGTTAAGTATCTGTATATCTGAATTTGTAGCAAGAAGCTTGATTCTAAGATGTATCTTGTGCACGTAGCATTAATGCTTATTACGTCTACCTGTTTAATTTGCTAATGCTGTAGCAACCACGACAATAAAGATAAACGTATTGTTTAACATTGTTCTGTACGCGCTGAAAAATTAGCATGAGTATGTCCGTTACTGTTCCTTTTAATTATTCTTGGTGCTCGGTAAGGGAAAAAGAAAGTACAAGTATACTGATCCTTGTTAAGATCGGTGTATTTTCTACGAAACATTGCATTCCTTGGAACAAGTTTTGAGAATAGCTTGAAAATAAGTGGACCGTTGGTGTCTCTATAAATATATGATATGGTATCTGTGTAGGACATCTTCTCGGTGATCAAAGATAACAGTTGTTAAAGGCGATGAAGCTTCGAAGTATATCGTAACATCGCGTGTCTTATCGTTTCTATCTCCTTTTACTTTGCTATGCCGAAGGGCTTTTGCTAAATTAAAATATCGCCCTGGCAGCATAGAACTCGTATGTCATTTACAACCCTCTTTCCTCGCGGAATATTATAAAATTGAAAGGAACACATGGGAGGTACTAGGTACGTACTTCGTTGCAACGTATCATGTGTATATTTCTTCTTAGATAAATTTAACACTTCTCTTGGTACCTGAAAGTACTGGTTTGCCATAGCTAATTGTATATCGTAATTACTTGAATTGCCAATCGTGCAATTTCAGACAGTTGAGAAAAGGCGTCTTTCTGTGGCAATTATTGTACAATTGCTTGCGGATCTTGCGTCCGCGAATCTTCGAAAGCGATAAATATTGTCGCTCAATTTCATCATTATAGTAGAATAGTAGATGAATATAATTAAACAAAAGGAAAGTCGATGTAGCATGTACATGATATATTTTCATATATGTATGGTATATTTTCATATTTGTATTTTCTATGCTGACTTCTTTAATGTAATTGTATACCATGACCATTGTTGACAGTTTTGTTGGTAGTGGTTATCACTGTTGTTATATTATAGAATAAAAACTTGTACGAACGCAATGTTCTCTTCAGTCTCATACCCACTTATTTATGTAATCGCAAGGTTTAAACTGCATCAAGTATCTATATTTGTAATCATATAAATACAAAACAGGCGAACAAATAATTTTCATGCATATGTACATACTACATACAATATACAAAAATGTACAATAATATCGACGATCATATGAAACTGAATACAAGTGAATTTATATGATACTTATAGCTACTGCGCTTTCCTTCGCATTTGTAAAAATTCACGCGCAAAGTCTTAAATTGTTAAAGAACCGGTACTTTTTTAAAGATTTGTTTATACCACATGTACGAGGTCAAAGCGGAGAGGGAATACCATGTAAAAATGTAACTTAAATGCTCGTTTCTCAACTTCACTATTGTCTGACCACCTGTTGGATATTTGGGGAAATTCTTATCGCAAACCATTTCTATGTATACGGGAGCAGTTTCGGCTTTCCGAGCCATTGCGTTTACGTCTCTGAAAAGCAATGCATTACGTAAGTCTAATGGTAAAATCCAGATCGATGAAACTACAATTTATTTAATAAAGAATTCTCTACCTGTAATACCATATATCGTCCTTTACAGAATTTTTAGGATAAAACGATGGTCGTGTTTCATTCAATCTCAAAATCCCTGTAATTTCTACTTCCTCTTTTATTTGACTTTCTTGCCTCGTAGCTGGATTTCTAAGATGTTTCGGAACCCACCCACGATTTACTAAGATTGTCAAACTGTAATATAATTTGGAGACGTTAGTAAAAATGGTAAGAATACATTTATTTTACAGCTGCTACTTTTCTGCAACACTTACTCTTGATCCGACAATTTAAAGGGTGTAACGACGCAATATCCCTTTTGAATGTCTTTAGGTCCCAAAAAACCGTCGCTGCTACCTGCAGCTTTGCCGTCTACTATCAGAGTCCTAAGACCTACCAGAAACTCTTTTTCATACATAAATGTTCCTTTAACTTTAACGGGATAATATTCTTTGGACGCCAATTCCTCTAAACTAAAGAAAATTGTTGGAATTCTTTACGCAGCCCAATCTTATGTTACCGAATGCTTCGTACGTATTATTTATCTTACTTCTCTGGTAGTTCAATGGGTTTATGAGTAATACGAGCGTTCATATTTGCAAGTAGATCTAATTTCCATCTACGCCTTTGAACTTGCCATGTACCGAGTAAAAATGTAGCGATCGGTATACTCTAAGTTAACAATAATGACTTATATAGTTGATAAATCTTCCGATGGGAAGATATACTTGTTTGATGATAATAATGTAATATCAGTTTGTTACATTGTTAACGAAATCTATAATCAACAAATTAGCAACAAATCGATAGAAATCTACAATTAATGTTTTTACTTGCCAGCAAAAAATACCCATAAGGTCCAACTTTTCCTGGTAATTCATAAGAACCCTTCTTATTTCTATTGGGTACGCGCAAGTTTGGTTTAGGTATCTTCGTTTTACCACTTTTCTGACTGTTCGTGATGTTAGAGAACGATCGTAAAGAGTGTTCTTTATTTAAGAACTGAACTACGTTAAAGTTAAATTGATCCCCTAATCGTTTAAAAATTTTAATCACTGTTAATTTCATTATTTACAGCTATTTCGATTGATATACACTTTCTAATAATTTAAATTAACTTAGAGGTTATGTTGAAAACACTGTTACGCATATAAATACATACAAATATGTAAAGTATATGAACTATTAGGAATCTTTGATAAGTATATTGATAACTCAAATTTAATCTTTTTCAAATTCTAAAGTTTATTCATTTACAAAAACGTAGAACATGTTTCTTCTTAAAGAAATTACAAAAAGATTATTAATGTAGGTACACTAGGCCAAAAAATATCGCTTCAACTATCGCAATGTACGGCGAAAAGCCCCGACTTTACGCAATTGGCGTTTGGTCGTGAATTGTTGCATTGCCGTTATCTTGCTACGATGTGAATAAAGCTTCGGAGGGAAATTCAAATTCCATTATCAATGGAGCTCAGTGGTGCTCAGCAGTGATCAGTGACGCTCAGCGACACTGTGGTCCCCATCACAGAACGTCCTGTTATACATAGATGGGAATGTCATTTTTCGTAGCTTTTCAATCGAATCAGCCGTCTGTAGAATGATGTGGATAATATTTTATATTACTCAGTGAATAACCGAGAAACAATGAAATACATAGCTTTTGCTATTTTTACAATTGTATATTAATAAATTTAACTACATTACGAACCTGGGGAATTTTATTGCAAAACACAATTTCGAGATAGGTGGAGCCTGGAAACAAGTTCATTCTAACGGTTGGTGTTATTGACACTTTATCCGGTTATGGGCTGTACTGGTCTTTTCGCTTCCGGTAAATCATGGTAAGTGCAGTGTGCTGTTAAACTTGCCGATATTACGCGTATATTTTTAACATTGACATACCAGTCCATATCTCGATGGGGCATCTTCCACAATTTACGATATACTTTAGTTTACTTCATATATTTCACACAATGCGTGAAAGATATAAAATATTATTCGATATAACCTAGCGTTTGCGTTGGTTTTTGACCACATGGTAAGTTTACTCCTTGCCTTTGTGAACGACCGTACGCGTGTGTTTGGGAATTCTAATCGTAATTGCTGTCAGAATTGCTTGTAATCGAACTATCATTTAATAATAACAAAGATAATAAATAGATTTTTCCATCTAAATAGCCGTTCCAGAGGTTCGTAGAATCTGGCCGCGTTGCGTACGTAAGCGACGGGGCTCATCATGGCAAACTCGTCACAATTGTGGATATTATCGACCAAAATCGGGTAAGCATTTCGTAGATATACTAAAACGACTGTATCTCTTCCATTTATATTGGAAAGTAGTAAACACAATTAATGATGATCCAGTTATCTTGATAGGAATTGCCGGCTGATATTCACCTGATGCTAATATACTCCAAACTGATATTAAATTTTTCGATCTTAGTATCGTATGCATGGTAAACATTGTATTTTAAGTATCGATCCTATTTCTAGGTATTGGTCGATGGACCTGCGTCAAATGTCCCCCGTTGCGAGATGAGATTACGTCAGCTCCACTTAACTAAATTCCGTTTACGTTTCCCGTACACTGGATCTACCCGTGTTGTGCGCAAAGCATGGGAAACGGCGAATATAAGTGAACTGTGGAAACAAACTATGTGGGCAAGGAAGGTCGAAGCTAAGAAGAAGGTAGCCTTTCGGTTTCTAGAACGTCCGTCGAGTCGGAGTATTCATATATACATTTACATCTTTGCTTGGTTACAGCGTATGGAACTCAGCGACTTCGATCGCTTCAAGTTGAGGAAAGCAAGACAGATCCGAAACAAGTTGAGGACGGACGCATTTTACAGATTGAAAAAGAAAGTTAAGAAAACAAAGGCCGCAGCAGCAACTAAAAAGGTGGAGAAGAAGTAATTTTTTATTATTGGAAATAAATACAAAATTATCTTACAACAGTAGATGTTTTTAACATACACCTTTCATTTGCGAGTTTTAAGTTAAAAAAATAAGCAACAATGCAATTATAAATGGTATATCAACTATAAAGTACAGATATGTTACAACATTAACTCGTTCATCGTCTTATATTTGCCATTAGAAAGACTATAGTTTTTATTTTCAAACTGAAAAAAAAAATAAATGCAACTTTGAGCATAAACCTCTTCTACATCACACTTATAACATACAATATTCTTTCTTTATTCACGTGACTACCATTTCGCGGTTATTGCAAACGAAGAATAAATTTCCGATCGGAAAGTGTCGAGCAGCGTGATTTTTAATGTTCACAACAAATATTCGTAATATCTTGGATTACGAAACATTCAGCAGTCCTAGAGTTAATCAGTTTCAGAGAATAATTGTGTCGAACAATTTAAAACCAACATATCTATATATATATATATATATATTATTAATTTCAACAGGTATACATTTTGTGTAATGTACATAATAGTTTTGTCCCATGAAAGTTGAAAGGATCTTGTTTAAGCACTTGATATACATAATGAGAATGGTGTGAGCAAGAGTTGGACACTATCTGGATAAAAGATTATTTAAATAAAGAATCGAATAAAAGATTCCTTTAAGAAAGACCATGTAACACGCGTCAAATGATAAGGACAAACACGAGACAATAAATAAATTCAGATTTTATTCTCATCAACTGCTACTGGGTTAGATGAACGAGCGCTAGGACTTTTTATAGCGCCATGCTTAGCTACGTTATCCGATCAGCTCCGTATTCGGACTTAGGCAGCGATAATGCGGGACACAATAGAGTAGTCAACAAATTTCGCTCAGCAATGAAATTAGCAATTCGACGTTTCTAGTTTTAACTTAACTATTTTTATCTCCAATAAAGTTACTAATTCCTTGCAATGAGATAATTCAACTGGTATCACCTCCGTTGCTTCGGGATACTTATCGCAATAATATATTACAAACTTGTACGCGTTAATACTGCCCTCGGTATTTTTCAATTGCTCTACTTTATCGTCGGTAATTATTTTTCGGTACAATTTACCGATATAGAAATATGAACGCAAAGCTGATTCCAACATGTCGTCAGGATACTGTTCTACCCCTGGCTCGGAAGCGCGTGCTCCCAAGGAATCGAGAAACAATTGAAAATTTTTTATAGCGCATCTGGCCAAACGATTGATTTTCGCTAATGCTTGAGGCGTGCTTTTGTTAAGTGACTGCAAACGATCGATCTTTATGTCAAGCATGTCCGAGTACGTTTCTGCCAATTCTAACCAGACCTGCCTACAAACAGAGCTATAATAATGATGATTTAACTCTTTAACGGCAGTTTCCAAAGCATCTATTCTCCTTTTGTGCATTTTTGCTTGTCTATCTTCGTGCTCTTCAAAGAACGCCAAATACCTGTAAGCCTGGGAGACATCCTGCACGATCGATATGTAATCAGACGCATGACACTCTAAGGTATAATATTCTTTCGCTCGCTCTAGCCAGTTCTGAACATTTAGGAAAACCGGTCCGGCGTCACTAAAGTCTAGCAAATACTTGTCGGTAACTTGTCTCGCGATCGTTTCTATCTCTTCCTCGAAGACGTCAAATTTTAAATCATGGATTAGTTTCGACTTTGACGAATCTATGTCCGACTGTTCGTTGCTTTCCTCCGTTTCGTTATCATCCATAAGTCTATCTCTCGATGCCCTCATAAGCAAGATTCCATATTTAGCCCAACACCTGGCAACATCGGCACGTCTGTGTTTAAAGGTTTCCCATTCAGCTGCGAGTTCTTCGCTATCTACGTTACTTTCACCTTTCTTTTCGAGTATAGCTTCGTACCGCTTTAATACGTAAGACGCAGCTGCCAGGTGATGTCTCGCCGAAGAAAAATTGTTTTCCAAAAGGTATTGCGATAACGTTGCTGCGTTTAATGCCCATTCGATGTAATCCAGATCTGGTGCAATGCCATTGCGACCTAACTGCCTGCTTAAAGTCATGTGACAATATATGGCAGAGTTGCAATGATCCTTTAAAGCTTTGTACACCTGAGCTAAGTAGTACAAAGTACACGTATAAATTCCTTCGAGTA
This sequence comes from Andrena flavipes, assembly GCA_963971345.1. Classification (NCBI taxonomy): domain Eukaryota; kingdom Metazoa; phylum Arthropoda; class Insecta; order Hymenoptera; family Andrenidae; genus Andrena; species Andrena flavipes. Next base: position 3,710,559 of record OZ020480.1, read on the forward strand.
GCTCTGTAGGGCTCAAGTTGGAGTTATTTTCTTCGACGAGAAAATTCCATGCCATAGGAATAGGAACCTTGCTCCCATTATCGCTGCTCGTAAAATTCTTATAGATCTGTTCAGCTTTATCCAGAAACGTTTTAGCCTTTTCTGGTTGATTCCATATGGTCCATATAAAGCCCAAATAGTTCAAAGTGGTTAATACCGGTATAACTAGCTCCTGCTGCTCTTCTTTGCCTTCCACTAAATCCAAATATTTCATGAACTGCTCTTCGGCTGCTTTAAAATCCTCCGCGTCGATATATACTAAACCAAGATTCACGTGCATCAATGCGAATGTCATGATCTCCTTTTCTGTTCTTTCCTCTGACATATCTGTCATGATATCGGTTACATCGGTTTCAACCATTCTCAGAATTTTCGCCGCTTGGTTCATCAGCAAGCTCGTTTCGTTCTCCGTCTTGCACTTTCTACTATCGTGCAATAGCTTTTGCGAGGCTCTGAATTTAAATCGCATTTTCAGATACACGTCTAGATGCGCGTCCATGTCAAATTACTCTTTCGCTAAACGTAAACACGTTTACAACTTAAATCCGTTTACGTTTCTATTCAGTGTATCGTACAGTGATCGTACAGTGACGCTCGGTAACGTTATTGGACGTTACTGCGACGCAGGTCAACAGTGTAAAACAACAGATAATATGCGCAAACGCGTGAAAGCGCAAACTCAAACATGGCCCGGGCAGGGGCGCCGCGTTGTGTGGGATTTTGTTGTGTGCGGAGGTTATAAGCCCGGCTTGTCCCTTTAGGCAAAATTATGCAGCTGTCTAGCGCGTAAAGTTGACAATGGGCCCAAAATGGTCTTTTCATTGTTGGCATTTTTTTTAAAATAAAGTTTCAATTGAAATATTACAAGTTTTACTATAAATGTTTTAAGCAATGAATTTCAGAGTTCAGAGTTTCAAGAAGTTCAGAGTTCGGTCCTTAAAAAGCTCAGATAAATGTATTATAAATAAAGGACACAATTTGACAAGTTCAACCGGACCTGGGAATTCCACGTTCGGGAATTTGGAAGGCATTTTACCATTTTTAATTTTTTGTTTGCGTCCCACACAGCACAACGTCCCGGGGACGTCGACAGACCGTACCTGGGACGTCTGCAGACGTCTGTAGACGTCCCAGGGACTTTGCCGGACGTTGTGCTGTGTGGGGTACTACTGTTTTTTAGGCTGTTGAAATTTGATCTTTTAATTTGTACTCCCCCCGTCTCCCAACTCGACACTCAGGAAAAATTTACTCCGCCGATCTGCCCTGGGTCCGAGTAGCTCTAGGCAGGTCTTTCCGATATTGATTAACGTACACAGACGTATTTGATTCTTAACACCAATCGCACTCATACAGTGAAAGGGACCCCTTCTAGCGCGCTAAATGTACATATGTATGTACAGATCGCGCATTATAACTTTGCCTCCGAGCGGCCACTAACAAGTAAAGTGTCCCAGGTGTCCGCCTCTGATTGTTTTGAGTTTTGGATTTGTTTTAGAGAACCGAAAAATAAGATATACGGATATATAGTTCGGCGGACCGCTGGTCACGAAAATATGTTATAATTCAAATCGTTATATCTTTAAAACTACGTGCCGCACAGTACTCGTGTTTGGATATTCGTAAAGAGCACGAAGTCCAATTTATTTGTTGCACAATATATCTCCGCCCGATACTCCCCAATTCCCGCGCCCAGGGCGCGGGGAAATGAGACGATATTTTTTGGTATTCCGCCACTTTGACTCACAATGTCTGGGGAAACGTGCGCGCAACACGAATCAAGACCGAATCCAGAGGGGGGTGATAGGCACGATAGAGTAATAAAAGAGATTAATAAAATAGAAAAATATTATGACATAGGTATTATTCTCTATAATTAATGTGAATTTAATTATTTAGGCTATAGTATCAGATAGTGATATTAAAATATAAATTACAAGCAAATTTGGATATTCTTCCGAATGGCCCCAGTAGCCGATCGAGATGAGGTTTGGAGGGAGGAGTGGGGAGGAGATGCGGGTATTTATTAGTTTCCAAAATATTAATAAAAAATTATTGTTAATTTTTTTTTTGTAAATTCTGAAGTGTGCCGTGTTTTTGTTTCCTGACCTGCGCAACACAAGCCGCTGATCGCCGAATTGCCGTGCTTCAGGCGCTTGTACCCGAGTTTTTAAACGTTAATAACTAAAAAACGGATAACTTATCGCAATTTCGTTACTCTTGATTTTCGTCTTACTTTTTCACGTAGAAGCATTCATTCCATTTTTTACTATAATCAATTACCTGCTCAAAGAGAGTTTTCCTATTCGAAGAAGCAAGAAATCGAGTGATCGGACCAGCCAAACGGCGTGGAGGAGCTGGCACCTCAAAGTGGCACCTTGATTCTGCTCCAAATATAATGTTGTCAGGACTCTCTTCTCCTTTTCTCCTTTAGACAAATACTTTCGCGGCAATACTTGCTTAAAGCCATCGTAAAATCTGTCGAATCTCCCCGAAGAGGATACTACATTTAAGTTCCGCTATTGTTACTCGAAAACCACCCTTAAATTCTAATAAAACACATTAGACAACTTGGAAATTCAATAATAAGTAATTCTTTTGATTAATACATTTTTCTAATTCGAAAAATTTCCTTTCAAACATTAAGTAACTCAAGCAGAAACTTCGCGAATTCTGTACTACCTTTTGCCAGTTTTCGTCGACGAAGTTGTAGCTATCATTTTATATTCGACACACCCTCTGCATGTAATGCGCTCCAGTTTATATTTTATTATACAATTCGAAATAGGTTTTTACTATGAAACATAAATGTCTTTCAGTCAATGGAGGAGTGGCAGCTGCCATGGAAAATCATCCCGTTCCTGTGGCCTATTCCCAGGAATACCTGCGTGGAAAGTCATATTTTCCAGTACATTTTCGAAAACGATCGCTATTCACCTCGAACCGTTCTACTTAGACGCCTCGACTCATTAGTATTTCCATCGGGCGGGCGTCTATTATGTTTCGATGTTTGTATTCCCACTTTTATTCCGATCATCTCAGTGACTCTCATACGGGACGATGACACCCTGAGCCCTCCCGATGAGTCATGCAGCGCAAAGAAATTACAATGGACCCGTACGGAACACCAAAAAGCCATTGATTATTTTCTGAGACCCGAGGAAATGTGATCTCGAAATTCACGAAGGAAGATCTCACGACGGGCACAGTTCTGCTGACGCGAGATCGTTCAAGTGGATGTTGGGCGCTTTAATCACCAGTTGAGAGCCACTAGCGGAACACCTGAATACTTAATAAACGGATAAAATTAACATTAATAACGACTGTCTGTGACCGATCCACATCTTATCCGACGACGAACGTGCGACGTCAGTCGCGCGCGATATATGCCCCAGGAGAGTTTCCCGAGGAAGGTTCTTCGACAGTTCCTTGTATACTTCTTGATCAAAGGGACTTCTCTTAACGAATAAGTGATCGGTTCTTTAACATGGACTCGGAGGAATACGCCAACGAGCTGTCCAGAAACGAGGTAAAGTCTACTCGGACCTTTTGTCAAACCCTCGCCAACAGGAAGTAGGACTACCCCCAGTTTACAGGATTACAAAAATCGAGTATTACTTTTGGAGCAGGTTTCTTTTATATCCGATGTGAGTTACAAGTGTTGCACCATTGTCTATTTTTTTTGTTGTTTTTATAAACTGCCAAATGTACCTCTTTTTTATTAACTCTTAGGGGGTACAATGAATTCGATGAACACCCTGGTACCTCCATAGTGGGGTATATGTAAATATGTTATACGTATATCCCAACAGAAATAGTGCTCTTAGATATCTTCCTTAGTTATTCGACCGCAATTTGAATAGTTTCGAAAATCGAATATGGTGCGAGGGAAATTCTCATCCATTTTTTTCAACGTTTCCCAAAGTCGTCAATGTCTTTTTAACCTTTTAACCAGCGAAGACGAGTTAACTCGTCATTTTTAAAATGTCGCTTCACTGGACAAGACGAGTTAACTCGTCATTTTTAAAATGCCGCTTCACTGGACAAGACGAGTTAACTCGTCATTTTTAAAATGCCGCTTCACTGGACAAGACGAGTTAACTCGTCATTTGAAAATGTCACTTCACTGGGCATACAGATTGCATACCTATATCATTTGTTTCTCATTACGACTATATGCAACAGTATATATAACTTGATTTAAGGGGTTATTCGCAGTAAGGAGATAGAAGAAGAACGATTCTTCGGGAATATATTCCCGAAAGTGTATATTTTTATGTAAAGTCGTTTTGCCCCAGATTAATATTTTGTAAAGCGGAACGATTAAAGACTAGAGAAATTATTGTACTAATTAAATCTTCTTCGTTTCTAGTTATGAACAATGTTGGTCACCGCGAAACGTTTCTAAAAACAGCTTCCAGGAAATCAGTTGCAATTTTGCAATAAATAAATACTTTTATCATCAAAACGTAAAGAATAATCTGTTAATGTGTCCCTCATCTGAATATAAAAACCTTCGCATAAAAATATGCATGTACTTTCTGAAATAAATTGCCAAAGAATCGTTCTTCTTCTATATCCTGACTGCGAATAGTAAACCCTTAATGTATAAACGATGCTTTCTATGTTACGGGGTCTAAAGGATCCTACGACACCTCCTAAGGGTTAATGCACATGTATGGAAATAGGAACCGTGTTTTGCAGTCAGGGAATGATAGCAACAACGAGGATTCTACCCACTCGCCAATATTGCTCGATCTAGACAAAAATTCTAAGCAACAACAGCAGCAGCGACAAGCAATACTAAGTCAGGAAGACAGTTCTCCGCCCAAGTTGACCATAGTCAATCAATATCTTCAGGACCAGTTAATGAGAAATGGATCAGGTACAGTTTTTGATGGAAAAAAAAAAAAACGAAGATGAATATTCCGTAGAAACAGAACAAACTAATTTGGTCATACAAGGTCATAATGACGAACTGCCCCCTCCTACCCCACTTGATGCACGCAAAACTGCAATTCTCAATATCACTTGAAATTGATTTTGACGTAACTATACAGTCCAATTAACGTACAACGTTCACAGAACATTTTAAAAAAGACTACAGGGAATTTGTTTACAGACAATTCAAATTCAATTGGCCGACATTCTATAAGGAGGACGTGGCAGGATGGAAATTTCGCGGACTGCCAACAGAACAACGATCGTGTGTTTGTGATAAGGGTACCCGAGCCAGAAGTGATTAATACTCATCCGCAATTAGAAATTCTTCATGAAACGAACATTAAGTCGGTGCAACGGGAACCGTCACAAACTGAGAAAGGTGTTTAATAATATGTACATATAATGTGAAAATCCGAAACATGCAAATTGTTCGTGCAAAAAGAAAGGAAAAAGTCTTTTACCGTTTTGAAATCCGAGGCATCGTTCTTGCGATATTACCAGTTGAATATTAGCGGTGGAACTTCCGGGCCGCGCAGTTTAAAGCCGAAACAGCTGAGCGCGGAGCAGTGAACCCTAAAACGCACGCGTGGCTACAAACTCACACACACACAGTAGAGCCGACCGATGTGATTCATTTTCACAATTTTAACTTTTTCAATTCTTTTTGCATGTTTCGGATTGTCACATTATTTTGGGATACCCTGTATATCTGAGCGCGAACGTTAAACTTTAATCGCGTTTTTTCTTGAAACTACACTTTCATAAATGGCTAACATGAAATCTCGAAGACTATCTCGCCCTAGAACCAAGTGAAAATTTCGAAATTTTCGATTTTTTTTTTATAAATTGGTTAAAATTAGTTAAATTGTCGAAAAAACGTAATTTCGTCGCAAGCTAGCCGTATTTATGTAGATTAATAATTTCTCAATTATTACTAACTATTAGTAACCAAAAAGATTCATGATTATACACTAAACGTGAATAAATGTATGTAAAAAGTTTCAACATGTTACGCGTTATAGTTTTGAAAGATAAAAAAACAGTTCAAAATTGTACCGCCGAATAGGGGAATCCCGTTAATTGCAGATATTCAAGTAGGATAATGTTATACCACCACATTCTATAAAAACTTTCAATTTACCACTAACAGAAGGTTCGCTTCGAGCCAATTAAATTAAAATAACAAAAATTAAACAATCTTCGTTCTAAATAATAATCCAGCCGATACTCAATTTCCAGATTACAAGAAATCAGCTTGCGACCGAGAACGAACGAGGATGAAGGACATGAATCGTGCGTTTGAACTATTACGATCTAAACTTCCGATCTGCAAGCCACCCGGGAAGAAACTTTCGAAAATCGAGTCACTCAGGCACGCGATTACGTACATACGACATTTGCAAAGTCTTTTAAAACCACCATGCAGCTATGTCCCAAATGTACCGGACAGAAGTTATTATGCCAGCAGTACGCCAGTTCCTACAACCACGCCTTTTGACATGCAACATCCTACCAGATGGGAATCGTTCACTTATTATCGATACGATTATCACGCTCCGTTTGTTGCTCCTTCTCCATCGTTACCCACACCTATTCACTCTCGAGTACCAATTCAACACGACGATCGACAGTATCCTTACGAGACAAGACACTGATGATCCTCATAAAAGCCATCTCCTCACCGTTTAATTCTCCGATTTTCTATGAATGGATCGAGGCACCTAGGTTCAATTTATCCCGTCCATACTATCGATCTTTTCTTCAGAAATTCCACTATATAGTGTTTACTATAGAGTATAGAGTTTCTATTGGTATAAAGTAAACATGAATTGTGGTAAAAAAAGATTCTCAGAATAACAGAAAAAGTTTTCTATATTTATTATAGAAATTAAATGGGAAATGTTTAGAGTAACAAAATATTTTTATATAAAATATAAAATACGTTTCTTGTAAAGTTGATTAACTCTATTTTTATACATTGCATTTATGTACAATTGAATAATATTCAACTTTTTAAAATAAATATATAACACGATTGTAAATGTTAAATAAAATCGACCTATTTTTAGATCAGAAATCTTTGTTCAACCTAAGTACATATGTGAAATATTTTGTAACCAATATCTGAATTAAATATATGCAACTTAGTTGTTGAATTAAAACAGCTCATTTTGGTAAGCAAATATTGTATACGAAAATTTGATCTACGTTGGAAATGTAAAGAATTTCCAATTAATAATTTCATTAAAAGCATTCTAAACAATCCATAATTGTAAATAAGAAGAATGCGAATGATTCTGTATCATTCGGAAAATAATTCTTCCTCAGACATTTCCTCGATAAAATTTAAACTACTGTTAGATTTTCGATTTCCAGAGGTGGAACTTTGCAGTTTGTGATTATCCGCATTATTGACAGATGTTTTGTCACTTATTTCACTGTTAACAGTGCATTCAGTATTTATAATACTATCTGTTTTTCTAGCTTTCCGTGTGCTTTTAAAATCATTATCATGAATGGATTTTCGTTTCCCTATTGCAATAGACGGTCTACAAGCATTATTTATTTTATTATTTTCGTCTTCCGACTCTTCGCTTTCATCCGTGCGAACATCAAATATTGATTCTTCGGTGCTTTGTTTCTTGTTCAATGCATTTTCTAGTTCTCTTAGTTTCTTCTTCTTTGAATTTAAAAGTAGCAGGAACTTTTTAGTAAGATCCTGTTCCATAGTGGTTTTAATTTCTATCATCTTTTCTATATCAAAACTTAATTTCTCTTTTATATCCTTTAAAGTCTTATTTTCCTTTTCCAACGTGCTTATTTTTTCTTGAATACTTTGGTACAATTTTAACGATCGTTGGAAACTTTCTGAAATAATTTTTGTATCTGAAACAGGATGCAACTTAATTGTTCCAAGCGTCCATACATTTCTCTTCCATGCCAGTTCTGTGCTTTGAACAATAAACTCTATCCCTTTATCTTTCCCACATAATATTTCTTTTGTTTCTTGAAGATATTCGTCGGATGACTTGGACAATTGATTGCAAAAGTAATCTACATCTTCGGCGTTCATCTGCAATGCCGAATCGTTATATAAAGGGAAGCCACAAAATACTAAAAATTGTCAGATTTTCTGAAATTAAGTTCAATTCCGAAACTGGGCAATTTTAAATCTATACGAACCTTGCCACCCAATGGTGTCGATGTCGATTCTAGCAACATTACTTTGAAATGCGACTCAAACCATTCTGCGTAAAGCGTAAAATATTTTTTGTCGACTTGATTAAAAATTTCACACGAGGTTACATTTGTCATTGCATCGATCCTTTTTTTTACAAATGATTAAAAGATTTTTATGATATACATATGAATTGTTTTATTTTCGTTTCCTGTCAAGCAAAAGTTTGGTTATGTATGACGTATGAATTATTAGTTAGGTTATCTATGTCACGCAAACATGGGCGAAAATTTATAAACAAATAGAATGTAATGAATATAAATGAGTGCAGATACAAACTCATTTGTTTGCGATCGTATTAATATTTAATTAATGATTTAAACACTGTTTAGAGTATCTAAACTAATATATTATAAATTAAATACGTACGTAAGTAGGGTTAGGTATTTAGACATTTCTAAATACCTATGAACGCGATGTGTTATCATCACTTGTCAGAGTTGTCACGTTGACGTATAGCTGCGTATGTCAACGTTACATACTGCTTAGGTAAGTATGCATCAGCAAGCCATAAGTTGAGATTTTGTAAATACCGAAACGTCAATTTTGTGCAGCAACGAATTAATTTTTTGTAATTTTTGTAAACTAAAAATTGTGCGTGATGTCTTTTACAAACGTAACTTCGTATAACGATGTATTTTGGAAACGAATTTAATTCGTTTAAACAACATCAGGGTTGAGTCGTAATTAACAACTCGCGTATTTCGAAATTTATTTAATAAAATTTTTCGTAATTATTACAGAGATCATGATTGAGATAACGGCTAAGTTAATTAGAGGCCCTGTATACTTTTCCGGAGAAGTTATCGAATGTTTAGTCACGTTCAGTAATCCACCGAATCCAAATCATCAAATATCTCAAAGTCACAGGTTGCGTATAATTAATTAATCTTCTTATAAAATTATCAAATCCTTCGGCATATATTATGAATACTTTCAGTGATATTTTTGAAAGTCTCGCATGGGCCAGTGCTCAAGTTCATTGTCAATGCTCGACGAATAGTAAGCTCGTATTTTCGGAAAAACTAAATATTACTGCTCGATTAGCAGCTATTAATGCAAGTAAGATAATAAAATTTCTCAAAATAGTAACAATATAAAAGCGCCCCTTTATATATGAATTATGTTATAACAGTCAATAGTTCATAACGTTACTTCTTAATTAATTTGGTGTTATTTTTATATAAAGTATTTTGCAGACACAACATTCGCACCATGGCAGCAAGATAATGGCCATGTTGTACTAAATACAAAGCCCAAAATTTTATTTTGTGATCTGAGATTATCTCCTGGCGAAAGTAAAACATGTAAGCCTTAAACGAAACGTACATTTATCATAATACGTAAGATCGAAAAATTGCACGTTTAACTGTTACAGATATTTACAGAGAAATAATTCCAAGCGATGCACCGCCGTCTTATAGAGGACACGCGGTAAAGTATTCTTATAAAATCACGGTCGGAACGCAACGTGTAAATACAGCTATAAAATTACTGAGAGTTCCATTCAGAGTTCTTTCGTTAAGCGGTGATGTCTCTTTTTTTGCTTACTGTTTCATAGTTTTATTCGCTTGTATAGAATACATGTAACTTTAACGTAATAATTGTAACAGAGTTGCCCGAAGTAACTGCCTGCAACGACAGCGTCGATTTAAGTCCGAACAACCCATTCATGGAAACGCAACACAGAGAAACCCCTTTAGATGTTGCGTTGCAAACTCTTCAGGTTTGTTGAACGCCTAACAGTTTTATAATACGGGCGAAGCATTCGCGATATTAAGAGATTTCTAAATATGCTTAGAATTTAACAGCCAGACGCAGTCCAAATTTTTACAATATCACCAATGGACGGGGACGTGTCGTGAGATTCTGCCTCTTTAAGAATTCCTACAAATTAGGGGAGGACATAGTGGGAACGTTTGACTTCTCGAACGCTACTGTTTCATGCGCGCAAGTTTCGGTTGCGTTACAGTCGGAGGAACATATTTCAGAAGAGTACAGGCGAGGGAGGACGGCGACCCCAACTTTGGTCAGTTACAACAAGCATCATGAAATGTGTATGGGTCTGAAGTATTCGCATTTAGTGTTACCAATACCGTTGCACGTAACGCCGGACTTCGCCACTGATCTGGTGACGTTAAAATGGAGACTGCATTTCGAATTTGTTACAACGCCTAAACTAATAGAAATGCCCAAGGAGAGTACTAGCAATTGGCAAGGGCCATTGACCTTAGACGTCGAGACAATGATTTGGGATTTACCTGTTCATATTCATCCCACGACTACACCACCCAATACTGCTCAACAAACGAAATATAGCATAGTGATATAGCAAATTGAGAATTATTATTGGTACATCACTGGGAATTCTCATAATTTTATTACATTTTACTGATAAATATTCAATTGCGTGTTTCCTTGATTAGTCTTTTATGGAAGAATTTTATAGTTATTTATATATATTCATTAACTTTCCTACCCGGCTATTGTTCATAACTCGGGAAGGAAAGGACGTGGAAAGCTGTAAATAGTCATATTCATGTTCAAAAGTTTTTTGGCAACAAACACACGAACTGACACAAAATCAACAATTGAAATAAACGACAATTATACAATAAACTTGTTATATTTTCTGGAAATTACATATATTGTGTTTTTATTCATTCTATTTCTTACATGTCGTATACGTATGTATGTGCATTAGGGTGGGCCTTATTGTTAGTTACTCCTATCGAAAAATAATTTTGAGATTTTTGACGGGGACACTCCTCAAGATTGTGCCATTGGGAGAAAATATAATGTGTGCAACATTTGAAATCGATCGGAGAAATCGTACGTCGCGCCTTTCAGCGTAGGGGCCCCTCACACGCCTGTTTCCCCTTCCAATCTTTCTTTCGAGCAGCGTGACTTATTGTCAAGGAAACCTCGCGACGCTAAAAAGGAGACCGCAACAGTTATTTTGACTCGGTCGCGATTTCGCGCCATGGTGACGGCGGACGGTGGTGGGGGACGGCTTTTGCCTCTCAAGAGGCAAGTTGGAAGGCGCTGGCTTATGGCGTTGCTTATCAATGCCTCGATATCTATTACATCTTTCAAGGCATCTTGCGCTTTAATACGTTCGCGCTGCACTTCGGCGTCAAATTCTGAAAAGTAATTCTGAAAAGTATCCGTTTGTTTCGGATAAAATCGGAGTGTAATTAAAACGATAGATTCCGCCCAATTTCTTCAGTGTTTCCTGAGCTTTCTTCAAAGTTCGATCGCCCCGTTTCACAGCATCATTTGCTCTCGCATTCGCCCCGTCCAGTTCCGCTAGAAGCTCGATTTGCGACCGATCTGTGCAGCTCCCACGGATCTGACACACGCGATTGGTCGTAGCACTTTCCCTGCCGGTTTACTACCAATCAACAGTGTATCCCTGCGCGAAACGAGTATGCTCTAACGTGGAACGCAGTTTACGTAAGGTGTTGGGGCCTTGGGGTGTCCAAATTTTTTAGCCCAGGGCGCTCAAAATTGTTAAGACGGCCATGGATCACGCGAAAGATAATCGTGTGTTCGTGTATTCATGAAACCACTGTACTAGTGATATCGCTACACTGTACGTACTTATAAAACAATGCTCGATTGATAACGTGCACTTTGATACTAAGTGTTACATGGTGATCATTTCTTGAGTATCTTTCATAGATATCCTTCGTACATCGTGGATTACGTAAAGCTACGAACAATTTTTCGTTTATAATCAGAAGTTCGATTACTTCATCGATCCATGGCACTCTAAAATCGGATCTCCAGCTCGATAACGCGTATTAAGTGAAGCTAGTTGTAAAAGTTTGGCGTAGTGGTAGCAGATACAGAGTTAAAGAGTTAAAGAAACCTGGAAAAATGGCAGTGTCAGTGCCTGACGTAAATGTGATTAAATCGCAAGCTTTGAAAGCTTTTGTGAACCAATTTGGAGTGAATGCAGATGTATGCGTTTGCGCTCCGGGTCGCGTGAATCTGATCGGGGAACACACCGATTACAACGATGGTTTCGTTTTGCCGATGGTAAAATTCTAGATGTTTAAAGAATCGTTGCAGTTTTTTCCTTTGAAATAAAATATAAGCGAATCTGCTGTTGTTTGCTGTTACTAATTGGCAAATGTATTCCATAGAACACGCAACGTGTATTTTGAAAGAAACAACGCCGGCTGCAATTCATAGTTTCTTTTGATTCTCGTAGTTCATTTTGGAGGCAGTGATGAGATATGGAGCGGGTTTTCTCGCGCACGCGTAGCGATTTTAGCATCAGTATAGTACAAGTTTCGATAAAATGGGGTACCGTGATCACCCTGCTGCTTTCCTGCTAATAATACTACACCTATTAGTTGCGCCCCAACATAGATACGGCACTGTAAACGCTGTGCATGCGCGCGAAAACCCGCCACATATCTCGTCATTTAAATCATCTGTTTGGATTCTATGATCTATACTGATTCAAATATATTTTAAATTTGAATAACAGTAACGTTTTTTAATGTACGTTTTAATGCAAACGTTTATTAGGAAACAAATCGAAGAGATCAATTTTTTGATTAGATATATCTAATCAAAATTTTCGCTTTAATCTTGATCGTATTTATCTGACGATTGTGTAATTATATAATTTTATGTTCTTGTAAAACAGGTGATTTTCATGTACAATTATGTCAAAAATAATATCTGTTTATTATTTCCAAAAAATTAATTTTTCTAATCACTATTCCAATTAACTTCCAATTAATTTAAAATATCATTTCGAGATCTGAAAAATTATTGAATTAAACACCTCTACTGTCTAATATGTTACTAAATTATTTAAATTTTTAGGCACTACCTATGGTGACAGTTATAGCTGGAAAACTTAGTAGTACGAAGAAATACAAAATTGTGTCTCTCAGCGTGGCAGTTGGTTCTGAAAATCAGGTTGAATTTGAAGCAGGGACTCGTGATAGTATAAAACCAGGCGAACCGAAATGGGCAAACTACGTAAAAGGATGCATAGCAAATTTTACTAGTTAGTTGAGCGCTGTGTCTATTTCACTGAAGTCGCACAAAAATATAATTAATATCGTAAAATTACAGTGTATTAATTTTTGTTAAACACCAATTTTAGGCGACGTACCAGCATTTAATGCTGTAATTGTATCAACGGTACCTGTTGGCGCTGGTCTTAGTAGTTCAGCTGCTTTAGAGGTGGCTACTTATACATTTTTGGAAGCGTTAACTGGTTCACAATTGAAAACGCCAGAAGATAAGGTATAATTACATATTTATCTATTTCCCTTAACTCGTAATAAACAAACAAGAATTGGTATTTGTTTTCAGGCTTTAGCATGCCAACGCGTGGAACACGAGTTCGCTGGCGTTCCGTGCGGTATCATGGATCAATTTATTTCCGTGATGGGGAAGGAAGGGTACGCCCTTCTCCTTGACTGTAGAGATCTTACTACCAAGCAAATCTCTATGTCACAGATAAACGACTACGTCTTTCTCATTACTAATTCAAACACTCCGCACAAACTAAGCTCGAGCGCGTATTGCGAGCGTAGAGATAGCTGTTACGCGGCTGCGAAGATGTTAAATAAGAAAAGTTTACGGGATGCGTGTATAAGTGACATTCAAGGTAAAAGAGAGACACAGTACTTGCAAAAAGGAAATTACTCTTTTATTGGCATTATACTGAATTTCGCCTATTCTATTTTATTCCCAGCTTTGCAATCGCAGATCGTACCTGAAGAAACAATAAAAAGAGCTCGCCATGTGATCACAGAAATTCAGCGAACAACCGATGCCGCAGCTGCTCTCGAGAAGGGTGATTTTAAGGAATTCGGACGGTTGATGAACGAAAGCCATGACTCGTTGAAAAATGATTACGAAGTTTCTTCCGTGGAACTTGATATTTTGGTATCAGCAGCGAGAGAAATAAACGGTGTATTAGGGAGTCGTTTGACTGGTGCTGGTTTTGGGGGTTGCACGGTAACTTTACTAAGAAAAGAAGCAATCGACGAAACAATCGAGCATATAAAGGCCAAGTAAGGTTTCGCTGTCTCCAACACTTACGATTTTACTGTTCGCTAATGGTATTTACAAATACCGTTTCTCTTTTTACAGATATCCTGGAAATGCAACATTCTACATCGCGAAACCTGCGATGGGAGCAAGGTTCTTGGACATAAATTAAGTGGTGTCTCGAGTAGCAAGAGTATGTACAAATGATGGTGTTTATCTAAAAGCTTTAAGATGCTTTCCCTATTTATATTGAATAGATCGTTTTAATTTAAGAAAGAGAGCGATATGTACAGTATTCTCTCGCTATTCGCTCGCGACACGAGGTTGGCGCTGACGCGAGCGCTTAGCAAGTAGCGAAAACAATTCCGAGGGGCTGATGGTACGAGTGAGAGAAAATGGGTGCGAGAGAGGTGACGAGTGCGAGCCCACAGTGAGAGGATACTGCACTTCTAAAAAAGGAGGCGTATGTCAATACAATTTTACTGAAATTTCGATTTTTCTATAACATTATCATCTAAGCTAAACGGTCACAATATTTCCTCAACACTTGTTAACACTTTTTCGAATAAGGTACATTTATAAAGCACATACGAAAGTTATTAAAAAGTGATTACTACATAGATATGTATAATGTATATGTATAAAAAAATATGTAAAATATCATTACCATATAAAAATATGGGCTTGTGTCGACATATTCACTCGTATGTACACTTTTTTGTTACTCTAGTCATATTTCAATTAACTCCTTTGGCGCGACATTGGTGCAGCACAGTTCTTTTTTAAACTTTCATAATACGTTTCATAATAGCTAGTTTACTATGCCAGTTTCTATGGCATGACGCTTAAACGACCGACGGCTTCTTATTTTATTCTCGTTTATGAATTAAGCACCAGCGTCACGTAAATACCCGTTACGTTAGAGTTAATTATTATCTCGAAACAACTATGAAAAGCATTACTTCTTCTTATAATCGTATTGTCTATGTTATCGTCTGTCTTCTTGTTGATATAATACTGATGCTTACAATATAAAGAAAAGTAGTTGCGGGACGGAATTTTCATGTGCTCGCTCCACGAGCATTCTCGATAGTGTCCGGGTGCTTTTAAGTATTGTCAGCACCTATTCGTAGTAGCCGCCGGACTATTTGAAAATTCTGTGAACACAAATAAAGTTTGTTTTACATATTTATTGAAATAAAAATTTCAAATAACGAATAAATCATCTAATGAAAAAATAGATTAAGATGCTATAAATCAGCTATTAACCCTCTGAGTATCGTGGAAGTAGTGAACAAACATGATCGTAGAATTTCCACTTACAACATGCGTTTAACAGTGAAACTTTAACACTGGAAGGGTTTTCAATACATCTTATCGAAAGAATAATATTTCAGTTACCTTTAAGGCAGTCATTTAGCTCAAGTTCGTTGGAACTACACCTCAAACCCGAAGGTTTCACGCCCTTGAAGATTTCGATGACACTTGGTTTTAAGTTATGGAAGATCAAAGGCTGCCCACGTTTCGAGAAGTCCTCCGTTAGATTCTTGACACCCTGAATGAATTATATTAACTTCAATATAATATTAGAGAATAAGCAACACGAAGTAATACCTAATGCAGTGTTTCCCAATATTTTTTTAGTCCCAATCCTCTTTTATAATACTCAAATATCCTACGACACCTCCTCCGCCCCACATAAGATAAAGAAAACATAGTAAAAATAGGCATTTCAGAATATAATTCTAACTTAATAATTAAAAAAAAAAGTGCTAAAAATCGCCAACTAAAAATAATCGTGGCGACCCCCTAGAGAACACTTCGCGACACACAGGTTGGGAATCACTGACCTAATGTAGTTTATATGACTGATCAATTCTGTAACTTTGATTATTAAACACTACTCTGCACGAACATACCTTCGCAGCTGTAAAATCTGCTGCCTGAATATGCGTAGAATCTATTACAACAGGTACCGCGGTTCCCTGCTTCGTACCCTGCTTACTAATTACCGCTCGTACGTACTCGACGCTTGGGAAAACGAGACTTCTGTCAGGCGTTATGACAAGATATTCACAGCCGTTGATACTCTGCAACAGTAAAGAGTCTTACGTTAGAAACAATAAAATTCAATGAAAGTAGAAGACGAAGGACTGTGCCTGCTTCATTGCCAAGGGAAGAATATAAAGAGGTGAATTAAGGAGGGCATAGTACTTTCTTTGTTCGAAAATTAAGTATTATTTATGATTTTTTTCTATACGAAAATGAGAAGCTAGAAGGTTGAAAAAAATCAGTGTTGAAAAGTATTAAAAAAAAAATTTATTAAAAAAAAGCACCTTTTGTAATTAATTGCACCAAACGTAATCAATTTTAATGTCTTAATTTGTTTTTATGTTTCAGATAAGCATAGAAGGCAAAACTATAGCACTGCAATTCTGTTGCTCTTTTTTAATAAATTTTTTTATCTACCTTAATCTGATAATACAATATCCTGCAAGTTTCAAAGAGATCGATTAAATACTTTCTTTCAAAAAATTCCCAAAAAATGCCTAGATTTTCAGCTAGTTACACCAGGTTTCCCCCTTAATAAATACGCTGTAAAATGAAAGCTGCCTCACCGTATCTTTATGAACTCGTAACGACGGCCGCGCTGAAGCGTAAAGTAGGAACAGCACGTTTATACCGATACCGATCACTATACCTAGTTCGAGCCTTATAAAGAGACAGCACAAAAACGTGGCTATTGCGGGTATGAGATCAATTTCTGGAAAAAAAAGAAAGTGTCATGAATCGTAAGGGGTAACGATGACTGAAGAACATTGATTCACAAATGTGGTTAACAGTTGAAGAAAGAAGATCGTACTTTTAGTTCGCCATATGGGCTTGATCACGTGTAACTCTACCATGAAGATGACCGCGGCGATGATGATCGCTGCGAGGGCGGCGTTTGGGATAAAATAGAGGTACGGGGTAAGGAACTGAAGTGACACGAGGACTAAGAGGCCAGTGTAAACACCACCGAGCGTGGTCTTTACTCCAGAGGAATGGTTCACAGCTCCACGGCTGAGGCCACCGCTGACGGGCATCGAGGAAACGAAGGCAGACACGACGTTGCACGCGCCCAACGCCAGCATCTCCTGTGTTGCGTCGATCGGTTTACCTTCGTCTGAAAGTACACATTATTGAACATAAGCGTGCGAACGAACAGCGCGTTTCGTTTAAACCAGGGGTAGAAACAATTAATTATGGATGTAGCGGTGGGAGGAAGGTGGTACAGTGTTTATTCGCTAAGAGCTCGGTTTGGCTACACGTTAAGAGCTCGGAGCTGTCTCCACTTCTAGCTCACTCCTGTCCCGCGAAGGCGAGGGCGCGTCAGAGGGTACGTTAAATGCTCACCACCGGTTCCCGAGGCGCGAGCTCTTAGCGAATATAGACTGTGATGGCGTTAACAGGGATGGCGTAGGCTTACTAAACACTTTGGCGATAGAGATGGTTTCCAACAGGCTCAGCAGAGGAATGACTAGACACCCAGAGCCCAGAGCCGAGATCATGTCGACGAAAACGTAGGTTTCATTTCTGTGGCTCGTTCTGAACGGTGGCAGCTGAAATTCCGGAAGTCCTTGCTTAACGTGGCCGGTCAGTTTGACCGGGGAAGAACCCAAGTGGCTTTCCAGAAGCCAGCACATGACGCCGCAGACGAGGACCACGAGTATATTCCGCGACGTAGAGAGCAACCAGAGGGACTTCTCCATAAACACTTGTACCTTCGAGGGCATCTTTACAGCCTTCTGCGCCACCGATATGTCCTTGATTTTCTGCAAAAAACACCGCAAACAAACAACTTTATTTACCATCCCAGGAGCAAGCGGGAATCACGTGTGGGTTAGTTAAGGTAAATAATAGTTCGGCAGGTGACATTGCCAGAAATGTGAGAGATTGAAAAAAGCAGGAATAAATTTGAATACATTTGAATAAATTTTCGGTGCCCGCGTGTCTGCAGGTGTCGATGAGTGGTGCTTAAGAAATGTTAGAAATTTGTTTATTGGACGTGTGACCATGTTTAGGTGAATGTAACACCTGCAGCTGCGCGAGGACAATAATTTATGGACAAAGCGATTTGGCGAATCGTTGATTTACTCGTGGAAGCGTACATATCTAGATATTCAGTGGAATATTTTAATTTATCGTGTATTATACTTATAAAATTTAGAGTGTGCGTTATCTTTGAAACAAGAAGCATGGCGACACTCACCCTAAGGAGAAGTAGGACGATTATACAAGTGATACCAAGCGCGGTATCCCAGAGCTTCGTTTCGCCGATCTTTTCGAATATATTGTGCCAAACTTCGACGAATTTGCTACCGGTGATATGAATGCCTAGAATGTCCTTTATTTGGCTGGTCGCGATGATAATCGCTGCTGCTGATGTGAAGCCGACCGAAACCGGCCCCGATATGAAGTCTAACAGAAAGCCTGATAAAAGAAGATATGGGAGAATTTATTAAATGCATTTATTTCAGAACTTTCATCACTTTCGTGTATTACATCAAGGCACGTTAGAATACTTGTGTGCTAATATTAAATAAATTATTAGATTCTACAAAGGTATTCTTCCTGTATGAATCACACAGAGTTATATAACACTGTAATATAGGATGTCTCAAAATAAATGGTGCGGTACAAGTAGAGGTGATAGTTTTTGAAAAAATTAGTCGGATATGTGGAACAAGATTTATTTATAAGGAGCTTTGGATCATTACTTTATTGATTTCGATTTTTTCTTCGTCTCATTGATTAGTAAATCGACAAGGATACTGATTCAAAGAGATGCAAGGAAACGTACTTAATTAAAGTATATTTTGTGTAGTTTTGTTTGAAAAAATAACGTTCTTTGAGAGAAATCTTATTCTTCTGAGATGCTATTTATTTTGGAACACCTTATATATTTTAAACATCATAATAATATTTATATTAAAAGCTCAATATCGTTTGCAAGCTGGCACAGAGAAACTTGACCAAATCTAATTTAAGGATCTTCAATGTAATTACCTAATTGTAATATCCCCATCAGCAAACACACGCAGCCAGATACGAAGGTTAAAAGGACCGCAAAGTCGGGGCCCAAGTCGGATTTTTGTAACGTTTCTCTAGTTAATATCGCGATAATTGCTGTTGGTCCAACTGGCACATCTTTGCAAGATCCTAGTATGGTGTAGACGAAGCAAGCCATGAAAGAAGAATACAAACCGTACTGCAAAATAAAACAAACCTTCACATGCTTCTCTTTTTTCAATTGCTACGTTTTTTTTACTATTACTCTACTTTCTTAACAATGATTAAGCTTAACATCAAATGTAAATTTTAACGACACAAGAAGTGTCTGTTCCCTTAGACAGAAATATGAAAATTTCTTCTTCTTGGCGAAGAAAATTTGTACGAAAGAACGAAATAAATTGCTATTTAAATCGAGAAATTATTGCCAACAAGTTACTAAAATTTGAGTTACATTTATACAGAACCGTGGAGATCTAAATCCTCTGAGTTTCCAAAACACATGTTTGAAGGGAAAATAGGGACCCTTTGATAGGGTTCTAAAATTTAGCTCCTTCGACAAGAAAAATAACAGCGTCATTTAGAAAACGGTGAAAGTAACGAAAGAATCAATAATCGATGGAAGACTTCTCGTTTATCGTTATGTTTTATTGCGCACGAACGTAATGAAATTGAAAGTGCAGCAATCAGTAGTGCCATCGTGGAAAGTGAACATTTAATTTTCTTCAGTGTGGAAAGAAATTTTCCAAGTATAAAGAGGGTTTATACTTCCTGTTATGATTGTTATTATTCTAGAACGATGTAGAGATTTAAGATACCGCAGTTAGTGTGGCTTCGAGTTTCAAGTGATTAGGAAGAAGGTTCAGGAAGTACTCGAACATTTTCCGCAAAAATTTAATTACTCTTTAGGAGTTTTTCTCAGACTTAGTTCCAAAGCTCTTTCGAACGATACCGCGAATATAAAGAGTGTAATAAATGCGTCAATTCATATTCTAGGTCATCCAATTCTTTCAGCCTTGAGTGTGAAATGCGTCACGGAAAAATATAGGACCCCTTTCTGTTCGCTAATGACAACTTTTTCTGTGTTAAGAAAGGAGAACAAGTTGATAAAGAATTTCATTCTAGAACGGACACTTTTCTCGACGACAGCTTTTCCCTTCTATAAGTTGAATTATTTCAATTCTTGTATACAAATTTAAATGCGAACTACTATTTTTTAAAAATAGATATTAATCATAAGGATTCAGGCGAAGAAAACTTTCGTACGAATAGAAAGCAACTACATATATGTATTTATATCTTTCCTCAATTTCTTCTATCATACCATAAAGGATGACCGCATAATTAAATTACGGAGAACACGAACCCGTGTTGCTTTCAAAAAATGACTTTCTTCGGATTAAAAATGCCGAGCTGACAAATATCATCACAAAAGAAAAAGTTTAATATCGATACGCTTTTTTGACGGGAGTCAAATGATTTCACACTTGCTGCTAGCAATGAGTACGATCGTTAAGGCTCGTTAAGGATCGTAAAGTCTATTAAAATGGCCCTATATCAAAGGGCCATTTTATACAGTCACTCATGAATTTCTTCCCGAAATATTGTCACTTTCTTTCGACCAAATTATTTCTTCCTAATTTATGCGAACAAGCTCGTGAGTCACTGTACATATATCGTAATTTCTTCAAAAAAATTCCCCCAAATTTGCCTTAATTTCACAGCGCCAAACTAGAGACATCGCTTAAACGAAATGACAGCGTAGGGACATTTTATTCTAAAACTACGAAACTGGTCCACGGAGGATTTGCAAAGGTGAACGAACGTTAATGTCCTTACCTGTAAAGGAAGTCCTGCAACATTCGCGTAAGCTATTGCTTGCGGTATAACGGTAAGGCCTACGGTAATACCAGCAACCAGATCGCTTGCTATGTAGTCCTTGCGATACGTTTGCGACCACGCTACAATGGGCACCCTTTTGTACAGTAACTTTTTCCTGCAAGTCTTTTTGATCCGCTGGTACAGACATTTCCTTCCGAGCGTGCACAGGAGATTCTTTTCTGGATTGTGCGTAACTGAAACAAGTTTCACGGACGTTTGTATACAGTTCTTTACTTCGTTTTTCATGCAACTTTTATGAGATGATATAATAAGAATCGATAGTGGGTTACTAGGATTCTAATTTGACTTGTGGATCCACAAAGCTTTAGGGAAATTTATCCTTTTTTGGGAAACAGAGTTATTTAATTTAATTAATTTTATTTACTTTCATTTAAATTCATAATTGTAATGGATTTAATTCATAATGAATTTTTACTTCAACCATTTTTATTTTAAGAGCAGATCACTTTATGAAACAATCGAAAAATTGAGAAAAAAAATCCATAAAGCGCTTCTGAAACGTTTCAAAAAATATATTCTCAAAGTTATAAGCCAAAATTCAACGCCGTATCGATACTATAGCCTGATGAGTCAGCGCACCCCCAAAGTACCTACAACCCATTTGGCGCCGGGGATAACTCAAAAACTATTTGATTGATCAACTTCAAATTTTGCACGCTTTTAGTTTATAATATTCCTCGGAATATGAACCACAACATGTACAACATACAGGCTTCCCCCTTAAGAGTAAGTGCATTCAGTTGAAAATACACTATCGTCAACAGAATTAAACAAATTAAGATATCATTCAATCAATTTGTAGATAATACCAAGATGGCAGTCAAATATCAGAAATGAAAGTCTCGTTTGTATAGAATATTTGAAGCGTAACAGTGAAAAAACAAGGAACGTCACAAAAAGCTTTGTCCAGAAAATTAAATGTTTTATTCCAGTGCATTACCTGTTTTTAACCAGTAGGTACCCAAAAACTTTGACGTTATAGCCCTTTATAACCCTTTGTGATTCAACACTTATGTAGTCCCAGTTGCCAGCAACAAAATATGCTATAAATCGCAAAATCACGAAAAATGAATATTCTTTGTTTTTCCCCTCATCCCTCAATCTAATTTATTAGTACAGCTTGTAAAAAGAAAAAAAAAGAAGTTTTAATAAATGTACGAAGAAAAAGTAACTGTCACCTCATATATGTAATATACTGGCGTGCATAAATATGGCATTCATAATTTATAACGCTTAGGCTACCGCCTGTTCGCGTGGAAAACGCTAGGACGAGACAAAGAGGCGCGAAACGTACGTGCATAATTATTTAACGCGTACGTGGAATTCCCGATGGAGATATATTATAGATCCCTCGGAATGCCTGACGTCGTGACTTCTCAACTGGCAACTTTAGAAAGTACCGCGATTAGAACAAGGAGAAAAATGAAATGCGGAGATAAAAAAGAAAAATTTCCGTCACGAGACATCTACATACGAGATTACCATAATGCATGCAAGTATGCATGTCGCCGGAGTTACCAGATAACTTGGTGATAATTGCGTCCAAAAGTGAAGCTAGACAGGTTTAACTGGTATTTCGCGTTAGCACGTGACGATTAAATTACGGAAAAATTGCTCAATTGAAAATTTAGCCCCGCTAAATCCGTTCTACACCTGTCCCATTGGATTAAATCGTGTCCGACTTCGCGGTTACAAATTGTCCTATAAATTACTCCTGACTGGGACTTAACACATTCGCTAATGGAATTATTTAACTTCCCTGCGCCAGCGTGGTGGCGATTTGGGATTCGTGTTTCGTAGAACTTTGTAAAAAATCGGAGGGTAGGTACTCGTTATCACGAGGGGCTCCTGAGTTTTCGATAATTTGATTATTGCTTAGATTATATTGCTTCTACAAATTTGAATTAAAAGAATATTGCAAAATTTATATTTCTGGAATAATCTTGATAATATTTATCAAAAACTCAATGTAAACTTTAACTAAATGTTTATTCCTTCCTCGTTTAGGTACACCAAGCTTGTGTAAATAAAAAACAGGTATTCATTTCAGTCAGTGCTTTATTAATGGATTCCAAATTTCCATAAATCGCAACGCACACCAAAACACCAGACGCATTATCTCCCTTCGACCTGCATTGCTAACATGTATTATAAATTATAGATGTGTTCATGTGTTCGCGATTAACTAGTAATATAAATTTGAACTAACATTATAAATCTCATTTATTTAATATCTATTGTTCTCAAAACGAGTTAACTTCATTTTTATCATTTTAAATGCATCTTACAAAATGCAATAATAAAGAAGGCTTCTGACTAAGAAGGAAACGACCCTAATTGGAGAATTCTGATTTTAATGAAACTACGCATAGGTAATCACTTTCTATATACAGTTTTAAATGTTTCTTAGGCTTCCTGATATTAGTATTTAAAACCGTGCACCTCGTTTGTTTCATGGACGTAAATTTTATTGCAAAATTATCGGTGTCACGTATCTACAACGTGGTCTGTCGCTATATATGTAGACATCCAAGTGTCACGTAGCAGCGGACGTGTTAAAAAAAAATAAACAATATTGATCAATTACACAAGTAACATGATTTATAGCATATTTCCCAAACTAAATCGTTTGTCAATGATTTCGTATGGCTCGCGAATACTTGATGCGTCGTTGTTCTTTGTCAAATTGTTATTGACATTAGTGTAAAAATTTCTCCGTTGATAATTATAAATAAATTATTGTAAGTAACTAACAAGTAAGTGTTACATACACATAATCTTCTTATTCCCATCAACCATCACATTTTTGTTTTCTTTTCAAATTTACTGATTACACTTCTAAATTATTAGAATTAAGTTTCACAATAATTATTTCAAAATCATCAAACTATTACAAATTCAGATCAATACAATTTATATTAAAAAAAAACAACATTTTTCACTACAATGAACGCACATTCTGCCATTGTTTCTACCAGTTAACGATGTGTAATTTCTTCTTCAAATATTTCATACAGACAGGAGAAATCAAAAGTTTCCTTTCTCCTTTCAACGCTTCCAACTTAACCGTGCACTTCGAGGGAAGCAAATGTAACAAATATATATTGCAAAATTGTTGTAAAAAGTACTTAATAATGACTTGTCACGTCTTTGCCACCAAATATATTAGTTTCGTATAAAAATGGTTCTCGCGTATAAATATAAATAAATAAAATTCCCAAGAAGATTGACATACATATTTGGGACGCCAAAGGGGGTAAAGTGTAAAGTTATTGCAACGCATTAAAAATGTAACCACGTCAAAGTTCCCCGAGACTGAAATTCTCAAATGGTGGACGTTAATAGTTCTCAGGTTGAAGATATTCCAACGGTTGACCCATTTTCACAATTAATTGAACACGATGACGTCAATGGTGTCTCCAAAATTCCCGTTTTAATCGTTATCGGTTGCACGTTCTCTTGTCTCCCAATTAACCGCGTGGTTTGTTTCACATTCTTGCGTAAGAGGCTGCTGCGACTTCCCAAATTCGGCCAGCGTTCGTAAAAGAGAAAGGAAAATACGTTTCACGAATTTCCAACAAAGCAACCGCGCAGACACGAACAAATTAACACAATGAATTCGCCTAGATGGTAATCAGTTTGATGAATTGATTATTTACGATAATGGCCTCGCGTAGTACAGAACATGGTAATTCGGTGTACGTACGCAAATAATTAGTTACATAGATGCATCTGTTTAGCCGCGAAAGTGAACGTCCGTTTCGGAATACCTTTTTCTGCGTTTCGATCTGTTTTATGGAAATTCCTCCACTGTATTAATAGCAGCCACGTACTTCCCCTCTTATGATTTTCTCGTTACACGTTGAATGGAAAATCTGGATGGAAAATCTGTGCGCTCGATTTCATAGACTATATCTCAATGGTAACGTCATACTAGTTTATTATTCGACGTCTATGATATAATTTGTGGAATTTGTAAATTCATCATCGTTATCGTTTCATTTCAGAATATTTTGTAATCATCGTAGGCGATTATAATTGTAGATTAAATTGCTGGAGGCTAGTAGCTATATGTCTGAAAACATTGACTCATAGGTTTGTTTACGTTCGTTGGAATAGTATAATGCTACAATTGTTAAAAAAAACTTTTAAAAATATAAATGTCGGCGCACTGGGTCGGTCTGTTATGTTGCGCCGACAACATTTATATTTTTTAAAAGTTTTTTTTTAAAAATTTTTCGGTCGAAAGTTTTCAATCATTTTATTTAAAATGGATGGCGAAACATTTACACCTACCTCTTCAACAAAGGAAAGTTTTTACACATCGATATTAGGACAATCTGGACGAAAAATATAACAGACAGTTTTTTTTTAAATTTTTCGGTCGAAAGTTTTCAATCATTTTAGCTATAATTGTTACCTATTAAAATTGCTCTGTTATCTTTGTACTTATCAAAATCGCAAGATGAAAATATTATCTCGTTAGTTTCGTTTGCTACGTTATATTCTATTATTCGTTTATGTGTTTTGCACTACGCTTGTGTGCTGGTTGAATGTAAATTTTCGATGTTTTGTAGGTGGATTACCAAATATAGTATGTATATTGTTATTAGTAATTTTTGAAGTTGGATTAGTTTTTATTACTTTAATGAATTTAGATTTTTAATAGATAGATAAGTACTGTTATTTACTAAAGTTCGATTTTCTTTCATTATTAATTCTGCATGAAGAGAACATATGAAACAGATAAATATAAAATGTACTAATATTGTACAAGTACTTAAATGTCAACTGTATTTGAATCGTGACTATCACGTGAGGAAAATCTATTTCGTGAATCGGATTACGGCGAGGCTACCCTTATTATCAGCTTAATAATTATAATTCATCAAGATTAAGATTGCATCCCAACATTAATTCTCAAGTATTAAAACGTCAGTATTGAAAATGGATTTCTGTTTGCAGGGTACTCTTCAGAGATGTAGAGAATGATAACACACAATACTGACTGATCAATGAATTCAGTCGATCAATCAAATAATCATTAAACGCGTCAAATACTTGGGGACATCTAAATAGCAACTTAGTTAAGCATATCATCAATTTCTCATTCATAATGACATATCAGAATATTTACTTAAAGTGGAATCGAGTAAAAAAACTACAAATATAAAATAGCATTGTTTTGTAATTCGATATGCAGTGTCGGACAAAAATATTGTAATATTCTCTTTAATGTTTAATAGAAAATCCAGGATTTCTAATTTTCATTATTATCACATATTTTCAAAGGACAAAACTCTCCCCACAAAAATAAAGATCCTCAATAATCATACAATGATATTCTGCTAAACCTTGCGCAATTTAAAATATTAACCAACGCGAACTAGATTTGGTAATTCTAACTTCAACACGTTCAAATTCAGATTTTGGTAGGAATTTAAAAAGCGATGAGAAAAGTAGCCTGTGACGTTTAATTAAAAAGCAATAATAATTGTGTCATAATATTCAAAACCGCATCTCTTGAAATACTTTTTCAATTTGGAAGAAAGCTTCAAATTTCTGTGAATACCATGCGCCACCAATGGCCCACTTGGCACGGGACGCGTTAAAATTGAATAAATACGTGAAACTGTGTTACTCTAGTGAGTAGCTGTATACAAGTAAAGAACTTGTTTCAACACCCAGCAATTTGCAAGGGAACTCACCATCGTTGTTCACAGTTTTGTCGTCCTTGCTGCAAACGTTGATGCTGGACAGCCTGTTATCGATGTGGCTAGTCTGATCAGGATTATTGTTGTAGCTCTTAAGTGGATCTTCGAAAGCGGCGTTGCTGTAGCCGGTCAGCCGGACCTGCTTCCCCGTTTCGAGGTCGAATTCTTGGATGTTGTACTTCGACATGTTCGTTGCAGAATATGACGCGTTGGATAAGGGAGAAAGTTTGGGACCAGTCCTTTTCGATCTGGTGGAGGGACAGTGGTGGTGAAGGGTAGCTAAGCTGCTGTACAAGTTCCGCTCAGATAGACTCCATCGTTACGACCCTGAAAAAATAAAAATACACAAATTGATGCTTTATTGTCTATTCCCACTGCATTTGTTTCAGATTTTCTATCGGCTAATGTAATAAGTGAAACGTTGTCTGTTTTTTTGTTTGTTTGTTCTTCTTTAATGGGTAAACGAATTTCAATAAAATTTGGAATATACATTGCATAAGCCCTGGATTAGATTATAGGCTATTTATTTATTTTCTTAGGCTTTTTTATTTTGGAAACATCATAAATAATTCCTCGTTTGTACATTATTTTCAAGTAGTTGTTCTTTGAGCTATGCTTTAGCTAAACAGTGAAGCTAAATATGATGTAATTTAATAGTTTACGCGTTTACAGAATTGTTCCCAACCACCCAAATCCCGATTTCCCGAGCACCAGTTGAAGATGGAGCGTTGCATAAAATTTCGCTGGCACGCCAGGATTTCGTAACGTGTTTCACGAAAACTGATACAAACGTTTCGCTTTCGTGGTAACAATTACGCATATTATTGTACACATAACGCATTTTTTTGTCCACGCAAGTTTTCCACGTGCAATCAGGAATTGTTTCCAGTATTAATCATAAAATTGTGTCGACATTGCGATTTTATGCATAAAAACCGGCACTCATCGTTGTAAAGTATAAACATTGCAGATCATGGAAGACTATTTTCATTAGAATTATGGAATAAAAATATACTGCAAAAGTTTGCAACAACGCAGACAAAGATAATAGTTTGATTTAAAAAAGAATACGCAGTTGCATGTTGAAGATGTCGGAGCATTGTTTAAATAAAAATATATTATCACAGGAAAGTATACCCTATAGTGTCTGATATTTTTCACAGGGAATGATAAAGGATGACGATAAATAATTTGACCAATTTGATACGCATCACTGGCATAATGGGGATTTGAAAGGTATAATAGACATATTGGCGGCCTTTTATCGATTAATTAACGCCATGACTCTTGTCGCTCTCTGCGAGAGATAAGATACATATAAATGACACTTAATATGCTTTTCGATTGGAAATTATACACTTACACAGACTAGTGTAATTAATTACTTAGTGCATTATGGTGTCCGTTCGCCTGCGAACCACCAAATTGTAAAAAGATAATTCAGTGTTTCGAATAATATTTAGATAATCTTGTTCTTCTGACATTCGCACAAGGCATATTTTACACGCGATGAGTTTCATTTAATTTATCAGAGAATATAAATATGTATTGGAATTTATCCAAAATTGGTTATTGTTCTCGCTAATTAAAATTTTTTGCATGAATTTATATGTAACATTTAGATACACGAATAATTAAAGGATGACATTGTTTACGATATCTTTATAGCGTGATATAGAATACAGATACGAACGTGTATGATAAGTAAGCGATTACTTTCGTATTAAAATATAAGAATTAATATCAAGATTCCATCAATATTGAAAATTTAGATTAACGAATAATAATGCACGACAAACTGACAACCAAATACGTGTCGATGGTGACGAGATAATGTTGACACGGTAGATTGTAATTAATCTTGATCCGTGAAACTTTTAAATGAACATATTACATCCAAAGGACTTAACATTTCTTGAAAATTAGAATATTGAGGTAATTTAATCCTTCTTCGTAAATTGTTATAATGCCAGTTTATAACATATGTATTTCATAGTAAAATAACATTGTAGTAACACAGGCATTGATATCGACAATAACGCGACGCAGGAAACAAATATCGAGGTTAACAAAACAACACGTGCTTGTGAATTTTGATGAGGAATATCAATATCCATATGGGCATCAACACGTGTCCCAATTGGCACACATATTACCGGTCACGTAAAAATAAAACGTTACATCATCCCATGATAAAATATACAGTTCTATCGCTTGTAACTCCATCCAAAAAATATGTACATTTGAATGTGGTATAATACTGGAAATGATATTTGAAAAATAATCAGCTTTTAATACTTGATAATCGCGACATTTGGAGTTGCCTTATGTAAGATACTTTATTTTATTTCTGGTGCTTTCGAAGTCCTTCTACATTTTTAAAATATGGAGTTCGTAAAGAAAGGTTTAACACTTAGAATGACGTTTTTCACGGCGGCGCAATGTTGGGAAGAGAGCTTGAAAAGAAACTTAAATTTAATACTCCAAATTCGTAGCCTTTGGAACTGTACTTCGTGGAGCACAGTATGCAAGTTTCATTTCTTATATGTATTAACTTGTAAAGGAAGATCCAAGAGTTAAGATGCTCTTTTTTTTCTGCGGAAAAATACTGAGAATAATGTGCATGAAGAATTCAAGTTTTATTACAAAACAGTATTCATATTTGCCAAATAGGTAAACCTTGATAAAGTACAAACTTTTTCCAAGGCGGTTCAGTTTTTATTACAGGAAGTTTCACGATTATTAAAACGATGTAAATACTATTGTGGAAATTGGAGTAAAGTCTACAGAAATTTCAATCTTTATTACATTTCTATCAAAAAAGTAAAAAAATTACGCCAAGTACATGAAATCAATTAAATATAAAAAAATATGTGAAATCAAAATGAGCTGAAGTACATAACGGAGCTTTCCAAGTGCGCTCAAGATGACACAACTGAAATGCTGTGTTCATACATTCCATTACTCATATCGCGGACATTTTAATTAATGCATCAAAAAGAATTCCATTTAAAAACATTGTCGTAAATTAATTAATAGCTTTACAAAATTAATGATATAAAAAAATTGCGCCACTTATAACAATGCCTATGTATATAAAGAAAAAATGTATTAAATAATATTAAGCAGATTTATTTTTATACAAATAAATATTTCAATACGAATAAATATTTTATTCAAAATACTTGGCGCTGCGAAACCGAAAGAAATGTTAATTGTCTTAGTATTAGTATTTTACAATAACTCCCTTACAATCTAAAATACGTAAACATATACATACACATATTAGAAACGCAGTCAAATTTATTCTACATATATTTAATTCTAATATCATACGTAGCATATGCACACGCACACATACACACATGCACGAACGCACGCCCAAGAAAGAAAGAAAAAGATTTAATGCAATTTATACATATTTATTCAGTTTAGCAACACCAGTTCGGAGCGCAGCGCCAAGTATTTTGAATAAAATATTTATTCGTATTGAAATATTTATTTGTATAAAAATAAATCTGCTTAATATTATTTAATACATTTTTTCTTTATATACATAGGCATTGTTATAAGTGGCGCAATTTTTTTATATCATTAATTTTGTAAAGCTATTAATTAATTTACGACAATGTTTTTAAATGGAATTCTTTTTGATGCATTAATTAAAATGTCCGCGATATGAGTAATGGAATGTATGAACACAGCATTTCAGTTGTGTCATCTTGAGCGCACTTGGAAAGCTCCGTTATGTACTTCAGCTCATTTTGATTTCACATATTTTTTTATATTTAATTGATTTCATGTACTTGGCGTAATTTTTTTACTTTTTTGAAGTTTTTTATGAGGATCTCACTTCTTTTTACAAAGATTATTTGCATCGGGAATGACTTCAGATAATTTTTAATATTATAACTTACAAATTATCACGGGACAGAATTAAGGGTAAATTCAGTCATAGCATCATTTTACGCTTCGATTACACTAGTTTACAAAATCCGAAAAATTATTTTTGATCCAGGGTCCACTATGAAATTCTTCTGTAAGGTGATCCCCTAAACTCAAAAATCGACACGAGACAAAATCCTATGGATACGTTTTTGAGATATCGTCCGATGAATATTTTGGTAATTTTTTAAAAAGACGACCCGACGTTCTAGGCCATATCTCGCGTTAGAGTTGACCGAACAGAAAGAGATAGAATTTATTTTCAAAAATGAAATAAAATACATTTAAATTTATTTTCACTGATCTAGAGACGCGGTAGCGTCTCGACGCCAAGTACATGAAAAAGACACCCTGTATATGTATATGTCGACTGTGGCTACCGCTATCATTTACTCGTCCCCGGGCTACTCCAACCTAACTTTTAAACTTATGTCATTAATTATGTCATGACGCCTGCAATATTTTCTAAATTTAAAGGCATTTTTCTTATGTAAACCGCATATCAGCTTTCGAATAAGACCAATTTCTATAAAATCGGTCCACGCATGACCGAGATATCATAATATCGTCTCGATGGAACTGTCAGAAAAGGTCAATTTTTAAGATTTTTCTTCTTCTCCTGATTCTCCAAGAAATTTTTCGTCAACCATAATACGTATATACGCGATACACGCACACCTTCAACCAAAACGAAACTACAAATGTTTCGTTTTTCTACGTATATACGCGTTACGCGCACACCTTCAGCCAAAACGAAACTAACACATGTTTCGTTCGTCGACTTCTGGTACGTGTTACACGCACACCTTCAGCCAACAGAAACTAACTCATATTTCGTTCGTCAATCGCTATCTTCACTATGCAATCTCCTCCAAATTTTGACAGTTTACCGTCAAGTTATAACCAAGTTATAAACGTGTTTTTACAAGTATGTATAGTTGTGCCATTGAATTGCAATCAAAATGCAGTCTCAAACACAAGGTAAGTTGTCGAAATTTGAATTGCGCCATGTGTAAATATCATCAAACTGTTTTTTATTTGTAAATAAACTGAGGATTTTATGTATATATAGATAACACTAGTTTACAGTCATTTCTGTAGACTCCGCTATGAAATTCTTATGTAAGGTGGTCCCCTAAACGCAAAAATCGACACGAGATAAAATCCTATGGATACGTTTTTGAGATATTATTAGAAATTTTTAGAAAAATAGCCGTATTTTTAACCTTAAAATTATTATTATTATATTAATTAATAAATGAGTTTCTTCAGCTTCGATCCTCTGTTTCCTTCTTGTATGTGCTTGCTTTATATCTGAAAATTCAAATTTAAATAAATCAATTCCATCAATCCCAATTATCCGAAGTTTATTTGTAGTTTACACATAGGTAGTAATATAATCAGTGAAAATAAATTTAAATGTATTTTATTTCATTTTTGAAAATAAATTCTATCTCTTTCTGTTCGGTCAACTCTAACGCGAGATATGGCCTAGAACGTCGGGTCGTCTTTTTAAAAAATTACCAAAATATTCATCGGACGATATCTCAAAAACGTATCCATAGGATTTTGTCTCGTGTCGATTTTTGAGTTTAGGGGATCACCTTACAGAAGAATTTCATAGTGGACCCTGGATCAAAAATAATTTTTCGGATTTTGTAAACTAGTGTAATCGAAGCGTAAAATGATGCTATGACTGAATTTACCCTTAATTCTGTCCCGTGATAATTTGTAAGTTATAATATTAAAAATTATCTGAAGTCATTCCCGATGCAAATAATCTTTGTAAAAAGAAGTGAGATCCTCATAAAAAACTTCAAAAAAGTAAAAAAATTACGCCAAGTACATGAAATCAATTAAATATAAAAAAATATGTGAAATCAAAATGAGCTGAAGTACATAACGGAGCTTTCCAAGTGCGCTCAAGATGACACAACTGAAATGCTGTGTTCATACATTCCATTACTCATATCGCGGACATTTTAATTAATGCATCAAAAAGAATTCCATTTAAAAACATTGTCGTAAATTAATTAATAGCTTTACAAAATTAATGATATAAAAAAATTGCGCCACTTATAACAATGCCTATGTATATAAAGAAAAAATGTATTAAATAATATTAAGCAGATTTATTTTTATACAAATAAATATTTCAATACGAATAAATATTTTATTCAAAATACTTGGCGCTGCGCTCCGAACTGGTGTTGCTAAACTGAATAAATATGTATAAATTGCATTAAATCTTTTTCTTTCTTTCTTGGGCGTGCGTTCGTGCATGTGTGTATGTGTGCGTGTGCATATGCTACGTATGATATTAGAATTAAATATATGTAGAATAAATTTGACTGCGTTTCTAATATGTGTATGTATATGTTTACGTATTTTAGATTGTAAGGGAGTTATTGTAAAATACTAATACTAAGACAATTAACATTTCTTTCGGTTTCGCAGCGCCAAGTATTTTGAATAAAATATTTATTCGTATTGAAATATTTATTTGTATAAAAATAAATCTGCTTAATATTATTTAATACATTTTTTCTTTATATACATAGGCATTGTTATAAGTGGCGCAATTTTTTTATATCATTAATTTTGTAAAGCTATTAATTAATTTACGACAATGTTTTTAAATGGAATTCTTTTTGATGCATTAATTAAAATGTCCGCGATATGAGTAATGGAATGTATGAACACAGCATTTCAGTTGTGTCATCTTGAGCGCACTTGGAAAGCTCCGTTATGTACTTCAGCTCATTTTGATTTCACATATTTTTTTATATTTAATTATATTACTACCTATGTGTAAACTACAAATAAACTTCGGATAATTGGGATTGATGGAATTGATTTATTTAAATTTGAATTTTCAGATATAAAGCAAGCACATACAAGAAGGAAACAGAGGATCGAAGCTGAAGAAACTCATTTATTAATTAATATAATAATAATAATTTTAAGGTTAAAAATACGGCTATTTTTCTAAAAATTTCTAATAATATCTCAAAAACGTATCCATAGGATTTTATCTCGTGTCGATTTTTGCGTTTAGGGGACCACCTTACATAAGAATTTCATAGCGGAGTCTACAGAAATGACTGTAAACTAGTGTTATCTATATATACATAAAATCCTCAGTTTATTTACAAATAAAAAACAGTTTGATGATATTTACACATGGCGCAATTCAAATTTCGACAACTTACCTTGTGTTTGAGACTGCATTTTGATTGCAATTCAATGGCACAACTATACATACTTGTAAAAACACGTTTATAACTTGGTTATAACTTGACGGTAAACTGTCAAAATTTGGAGGAGATTGCATAGTGAAGATAGCGATTGACGAACGAAATATGAGTTAGTTTCTGTTGGCTGAAGGTGTGCGTGTAACACGTACCAGAAGTCGACGAACGAAACATGTGTTAGTTTCGTTTTGGCTGAAGGTGTGCGCGTAACGCGTATATACGTAGAAAAACGAAACATTTGTAGTTTCGTTTTGGTTGAAGGTGTGCGTGTATCGCGTATATACGTATTATGGTTGACGAAAAATTTCTTGGAGAATCAGGAGAAGAAGAAAAATCTTAAAAATTGACCTTTTCTGACAGTTCCATCGAGACGATATTATGATATCTCGGTCATGCGTGGACCGATTTTATAGAAATTGGTCTTATTCGAAAGCTGATATGCGGTTTACATAAGAAAAATGCCTTTAAATTTAGAAAATATTGCAGGCGTCATGACATAATTAATGACATAAGTTTAAAAGTTAGGTTGGAGTAGCCCGGGGACGAGTAAATGATAGCGGTAGCCACAGTCGACATATACATATACAGGGTGTCTTTTTCATGTACTTGGCGTCGAGACGCTACCGCGTCTCTAGATTGCGCAAGAATACCGAGAAGAACCTTTGCCTTATGAAGTTGTCAACTCGAAGATAGACTAAAAAATATGAAACTGATTTAAAAATTGAGAAATACGAAAAATAAGAAATACGTGTTTTTTTTATTTTTCCCAGTTTTCAGATTTGGGGGGTGAAAACTGCGTTCAAAGTTAGGGTTGAAAAATCATTTTTGTGGAATATCTCGAGAACTATTAGAGATAGGGGAATAGTGTCAATGGACGAATTTTGTGTCTCTGAATGCGAAATATGACTGACTCGCCAGATTTTCAAAAACTCCATTTGTTTAAATAATACATAAAAAAACCCTAACTTTGAACGCAGTTTTCACACCTAAAATACTCTCCTTGTAAAAAACAAACTGAACCTTACGTTCAGCACAATGCACAATGCAAACGAAACAATACGATATTACTACAGTAGTTCTGAAAATTCCAGAAGAACGTGACCTATCACGTTCATCCGCTCCACATCCGGCTTATTCGCCATTTAACCGTGACTTATTCCACCAGGTAATTCCAAGAATTTTTCTTCTCTTTTTTAAAGAAATAACAGCTGTTTGCGTCAGACACTTCTGTGCCTCATTTTTTTGCCCGCAAATTTCAAGCTCAATTAGAATTTCGCATTCAGCATTCCCGATCACGTGCGTTAGTCCATAGGCATGAAATTATGGTTAAGATAAACGAACACGTGGCAGTCGAGTGAACGCAATTCTCATGCCTGCTGGCTTTTAATCGCGTGTCGCGGATAACGAGTCCCACGAGTCCTCTCGTACAGGTATTTCAATAAGATCATCATACGTTTATCGGAAGTAATTTCATCGCGAGAACGTGCCCGTAAGTATAAATGTAAACGCGCGGTGGGAAAGGAAGCTTCGCCCGACGGCGCTGGAATTCTTCGAGTTAAATAGATTTAATAACAGTGCAATTGGTCTTTAAACTTGTGTTAAAATCCTTTTCTCTTCTCTGTATTTTAATTATATTTGCAGTTTCCTATTTTTCTTTTAATATACCTTCCATATGGCTTATTACACTCGTATTATTATTATTACTATTTAATAATAAATTTAATGTATGTTAAATCAGTGCACAAATTTTGTAGGATTTGATTAAATCCACGTGAGTAGTTAATTCACTTTGGACCAAGTTCACTTCCGCCCAAGGTTAAGTATTCCCTAGTAGTTCAAGGTCCTCGGCACCTTGAATGGCGCAAGATTTCCAAACATGTTTTTTTGAAAGATACCTTGACGCGAAAGCACGTCCACGCCAGTCAAGGTTCTAAGCTTTTCCTCCAACTTTCTTAACCAATAATTGTATAAATGAGTTACAAATTACTTTAAAAAAAAGCCTTCAAAGTTACAAAAACGACCAAAGCTTCGAAATTGCCATTACTATCTACTATTCTTACTTTCAGTTTTTTTTTTACATTTTCAAATTCCGAGGTGACAGTCGCCTTTGTCACAAAGCCTTTTCCGCTCCTTTTAATCGACGCGGTAACAACAAACGCAGGCGGAGAAGGATAGCAACATTTACGACTCTGCCTCTTCTTTTTCCCCCCTTTTTTTGCAAGGAGATTAGCGAAGCATCGGGAGGCCAGATCGTTCCAGCATTGTATAAGTGGAAGATGTGAAAAATGGGACGTTGTATCATTCGTTCGATGCGGCAATATTCACAAGAGAATTATCGCATACCGTCCTGAAACTGGGATAAACATCCGCGCGTTACGGGAACGATACGCTGCTGGGAGGAGCTTTTTGCGCCGGTGGCGACCAGGACGGTCGGAATAAGGGGGCGCTCATTCATATGAAACGATTTAGACGGTTAAAGAATTGTGTCAACGTCGTAATTACGATACCGTTAGTTATTACTACACTGCCCTCTTCGTGATCGACGACTTACGTTCGATCGATCGCGTTTAGCAGTGCCACGGACGGGGCGTAATAACACCGACGTGCTTAGAAGCGAAACATATTTCATACGACACTTTGTACGCTGAACACATCTTTCAACAACTGATAGTCGTCGTTACAGGCGACGAACGCTAAAAATTCCACTGGTGAAGGGTTATTTTTTAGCACTTCGACGACCGAAGGTTTCCTCTCGCGAGCGTTTTCGAATTTCTCAATTTTATTCACTGATCTTTTAATAACCACCGAGACATGTCGCAAGCAGAATGGAAATTTCAGAATGATATCGTTTCGTCGGTGGAAAAGTACGTAATGAAATATCGAAGGTATCGAAATCGTGAAATCACGCGCACGCGTCAGCGACCATCGAAGTTTCGATATTCCGAGCGGGAAATTATCGAAGTTATCCATTCTTTAAGAAATAATTTTGTAATAAGTGCTTTAATTATTAGAGGAATAACAATGCAGTAGCTATTGCGAAAATTCTTTTGTGAGTACCTACATCCGATTTTATTAATTATTCGCGCTTTCAATCGTCAAACCCTTCGACGATATTTCAATCGTGACTACGCAAGAGAAATAGCAAATGTATTTCATAAAACATATTTCGTAGCCCTAACAAGGAGCATCGCGAGTTCCTTGAAACACGCCTCGAGGAGAAGCTATACGCTACGAGCCTTAATCGCATGCAAATTTATTAGCTAAAAATGTTTCTGCTTCCCCCCCGACGATATCAGATGTTCCACAAATTTTAATTGCTTCGTGAGCCTTGATGGAATGTCGCGGGTTATTGGCACACATACTTTGCGGACACGTAATAAACTCACGCGGGAGGCGATAATTTCGTGAAAGTGTTCAATAATTCATGCCTTCTTGCTTAACGTCCGAATTGATT
This sequence comes from Andrena flavipes, assembly GCA_963971345.1. Lineage (NCBI taxonomy): Eukaryota > Metazoa > Arthropoda > Insecta > Hymenoptera > Andrenidae > Andrena > Andrena flavipes. The sequence continues at coordinate 3,748,125 of OZ020480.1, forward strand.
TTGTAAACAGTGAAACGTTTTCTAACCAGTTTAGAGAGCAGTGGCTCGACTTTATGCCACCTCATCCCTCGTGTTTACTATTATATTAATCAGCAATTTGTACGATGCGATCGAAGGAAAAGGAAAAGAAGCGGGATCGTAATAAAAGTCTCGTTTTGATCGTTTTAATATGTGCGCGAGACGAGACCCATAGTTGAGGAATTACGGAACCGTCGTCTCGCGATGCCACGTTGTTTTCTGTCACGTGCGTTTAAGTATTCATAAAGTTGCGCGTTGCAAGCAAGGAAATTAAAATTAGTCATTTAACCCGTTCAACTCTAACTTCACCCCGGGGCACAGTACCTACGTATAGTAGGGTCGTAAAAGCTGGGAGTTCCAAAGTTTACAGCTTCGAGACTTCGCAACAAGAGGTCTGGAAACCCTAGGATAGATGTAGTGTTTGTGGCGATTGCACTGTTTTTGCCCATACCACCCCTCAAAAATGCCTGACTTCTTGTTCCGAAAGCTGAAAACTGTAAACTTTGCGATTCCTTCTCGCAAAACTATATTTGAAAGCTGTTTAAATTTTATATAAATAATAATTTAAATATGGATTTAAGAAACCATTTTAATAATGGAAACTGCAAAAATGGACTTCAAATTCGGTACTTGTTTGTAAAAAAAGATTCTCCAGAGGTATTTCAGCATATATTTTCGAAATACAAAACCTTAATTTTAAGGGTTGGTGGTAGGGGTAACTTGAAAAATATGGATTTTTTTAAAATTATTTTTACGCGGTTTTGTAGATATAAGAAAACGATGCACCTTCTGTTTAAACTTCTTTTCGATATCCCTCACTGTTCTCGAGATATTTCACGGAATAGAAAATTCTGCAGTTTTTAAATAATTGCATTATAGCACATCAAAAATTTGGGTTGCGTTACGGATGAACTACTTTACTTACAAACAAGTTTCATAATTTTCTGACTTTCTGGCTTACCGAACGTCCCTTGTAAGCTTTTGTGATTAGTGCTTTAGGGGGTCATTCTATTTATCGTCTCCAACATTTTCAGCCTGGTTTCGTGCAAAAATCGCTCGTTTAAGATTGCCTCTCCTTATGAAAATACATCCGATTTTTACTAAGGTCCCAATAAGGCCCTCTTCGAGGGCCGAGAGATATTTAGCATCTTGAGCTACAGGGGTGTTGTTTACACTCACAGGGATTTCCCCAATGCCACCAGACTACTTAGCTGTAACTTCTTTTCTTCGAACCTCGAGATCACTTCAAGACCATTTTTCAAAGTGATCCAATCTGATTTCGAAGTAAAAAGCAGTACCATTTAATTCGTCTTGATGAACCCTTTCCAACGCTGCATAGGAATCATAATATGCTCTCAAGTCACAAATGTCTCTGCAGGCTTTTAACATTGTCCTTTATAAGAACAATACAATTCGTTATTCATAGGATGAAGTAAAGCACTGACTTCGAAATTACTCTGTTATATTATTTCCTACTCTGAAGATCTGTATTGTGGTTAGTAAATATGATTAGTATTGAGTAAAAGTCAATCGACTAGCGAATAAGTTGAAGAGTAAAGGGTTAAATCCATAAAGCTGTAGAAATAATACCACTTTACGTGTTTTGAATAGTCGCGAGCGTGAGTCAGTTAGAATGCTACTAATGCATCATTTTCTTCTTTGATTTACCCACACAGGCCGCAACTAACGGAGCGCAATTCCTGGCAGCGGGAAATCCCCCGCCAATCATCGTACCCAATTCTCGAAATTGGATTCGGGAAATGAATTTTGTGTGACCGCGTATTTCCATGAATTCGCGTTCACGTTTCGCGAAGTTGAAGATATCGCGAGCGACTTTTCGTTGCATAAACGTGGGCGAAGGCGGGGCAGTTGAGTTAGTATATTTATTTTTAAGTTTACGGCTGCAATTAGACTAATAAAGGCAGCATCGTTACGTCTTCCCTGCGCACAACCTTTTTGCTATGGAATTTTTTGTGTTTTCACGTTTCCAAGTTTGGTCACGGAACGCTGGGTATCGCTTGTGCATCAATCAACGAAGTCATTGATATTTTCTTCGAATAGAAAATGTGTGGCTATTGTGCCGCAATTTTTGGTCTAAAAAATCTGAAGAAAAGTATTTTTATTCCTCTTTAAAATCACCTCCAAAGTTATCCTACCATTTTTGGCCATCATCGTGGCGTTACTCCTTAAACATCGTTGTTAATATGTAATAATTAACGATTTAAGGATTCTTATGTGACAACACTTCTCCACATTGAACTTGTACCACTTTATAATAACACTCCGCAGTAGCCTGTTATTTGTATTAAAATAGCAAGAATAAAACTAACATTCGTCCACAAAACGTCCAAAAATGGGACAACAATTTCCTTATGCAGGGAAAAATTAATATAATTCGTGTTCCAAGCTTCGTATCGTGTTAAACAAAAGTGAAAGTCGAATGAAATAAAAAAGAACAATAGAATGTACTAGTTGGAAGTAATTTCAGTAGCAAACGTGTTATTTAATTTATGTTTCGATTCATAGAAATGGACTAGCTAAACCACCAGACACTAAACTCACTCCATTTCAGTTTTACTTGACGAGATCACAGCAAAGAAGTAGCCCATTACTATACATCAATCACAGGGAAGATTTTTTGCAATTATAGAGAGTACACTTACGAGTCATTGGCCTTTAAGCATCAGAAAGATCATAAATGAATATTAGTGTCTGTTGAAGCGTCTGTGATTAATCAGGCAGAACTTTATAGCCTGCAGCGCGAGGACATTTACAACAGTTGTTGAATTAATACATAGAAATGGAAGATAATGTAAATAAATGTATTACGAAGACTTGTATTTTACGATCCAGTCCACGTTCGTGGATGCAAAGCTACTATGAATGATAGTCTAGGCTACGTCTGGTGAAGTACGTTTAGATTGTCCCCCAAAACTGCTTTCCACCAAAGTTCACACACAGAAGATTCATTCTACATTTTTTATTTATTACTGGATAAGGAATGCTTTATTCAAAGAACAAGGCATAGATATATTATGAGAAAATAAAAGCAGAGCCCAGAAGAATACTTTTGATGAGATTTGAAAAAAGAAACTGTTATTTCCTTCTTTTATTTTCAAAATTATGAAGTACTATTGGATTATGAATTTTCTATTGGTAAACAGAAACTATACTCATCACTGATATTCACTGTATTCAAAAACATTGAATACAACATTTGCGGATTAATTAATTTCAATAGACAATTCCTACGACTCATTCCTGTTTCATAAGTTTAATATCCAAAACAGCTACCGAGTTCCAATAATTGAAGAGTCCTCGTAGAAAACACTGCAAGTGCCAAAGATCAGAATCTATACCACACCATTACCATTGGCACGTAGAACAGTTTCCGAGGAGAATTTTCTTTCTCTAATTTTGGCACTTACAGTGTTTTCTACGAGGACTCTTCAATTACAGTTCACGTACAGTGTTCTTTTTTTTTCACTTGATTCCTGACGTTCGTTTCACTTGCGTACGCAGTTGCACCTAACTGTGTGCGAAAGTTTATTAGAAGGCCTATAATCCTACATAAAGGCGGATGATGCTTTCTCTGGGCGATTTCAACGTGTATTACGAGGCGATCGATGATCTGACGTGACTCGTAAAATTTTTGCGTATAAACTGGTAGGGGTAAATGAACGACGAGTGATTAGAAGAGTAGCTCCTCCTAACATTTTACCATAATCCCATATTTCAATGGTATTTCTGAATTTCTAAATTGAGTAATTTTTTTATTACAAAGTACTATATTTTGTGTTAGAAATAAAATCCCTTCGTGATTGGACTACTTTATTTCCACCGCCGGAATTGGGTGACTCGAAGATTCGTTAGTAAGAAATCTTTTCTGCGCGCATGATGTTGATAGGCAATTTCAGTTACGATGATGATTCTCAGTGCAATGATGCGCATTTGGCAGTGATATAGTAAATTCGCACAATGGAATCGTGTGGGAACAAGAATGGAATATGTAATTTGCTTGGAATGAGGGAATCACTATGCTAAGTTACTGTAAATTGCCTTCTGATTAAGAGATAATACCCAGATTGTTCTCGCAGCGGTAGTAATTAATTACGACTCTCTCTCCAAGCCCGCGGAACATCGCGGTTATTTTAAGAAAGGACACGTGTCCTCCTGCAACTATTCATGCCTGAGCTATTCCTATTTGCATAGTTTGAATTTGATTTAACAACAGTTTAGCTGATCTCGCGCCACGTTGGCGGCACTTAATTTTCGCGATTAAAAGTCAGAAACTAGATACATGTAGTGTATTTAACGAAATACATGTGGTTTCGGAAAGTAGCACAAAAAACGTTTCTGTGAAATTTACTCTCTCTCTTTGTTGTTTCGCTTTTTTCTTTCGGTTGAATAATGTATCAGAGGTGCTAATATAATTATTATTTATGTGCAAATGTTTTTTTAGATGGCTTGTTTGCTTGGTCAATTAATTAATGAAAAGAGGACTACTTACAACTTTAAATTGTTATACCAGGCGTTGTTACAGTATTTATATATGATTTGTTAAGTATTGAATATTGGAAAGAAATGAATACTGTTAATGTTTTATGTATCTAGTAATTTAATTCTATTTACCACTTATTTATATAAATTTGTATGTCTCATGTTTGTGTAGAACTATTATTTAGGATTTCTGCGTGTAAATCTATCTAATTACTTTATTATTAGTATTCAGGAATTATTACTAATCAATCTTTGCGAGTCCCTTAATACAGTTTAACTACAATATAAATAAACTAAGATTATTCCCAATAGAATTGGTATTACTAGTTCAGATACAAAATCGATAATTATTATTTTCAGCATTACTTAATAATTACATAATTTTAATGTAACTTATTTCTACTGCGTTCCCTATAACACTAACGTTCCACCTTTGTTCATAAAACAAAAAATGCAACTACGTCATTCAAAACGTAGCGAAACTTCGTTCCTCCAAATTTCAAAATGGCCAGAAATATTAAATTATCATTTTCATTAGAAACGGAATTTCGTTCCCTTATTAAATACCAGCTGTATATAATACTAGCATATATTTCTACGTCGCAACTAGAATCTACTTAAAACTTCGCCAAACCCATATTCTAATCTCCCATGGGCATCGAGCCGTTTCAATATTATCCCCGTGACGTAGCCAATCGAACGAACGAACTTCATGGAAATCTCACACACATAAATACCTCGTATTAGTGTCACATCACATCCAACAATGAACCTCGGTACTTATACCTCTCGAAGCCATCATGATCAGTAGCGTGCCTACTGGTGTGCCGTTTACGCTTCGAACGGCACGAACGTTCCCGTTTTTTCGTTCTGCTTCTTTTCTCGGCAGGCACACGCGCGCACGATCCACTAGTGTAACGACGGAGACCGCGACGCCGTACGCAGTACGCAAGACTTCCAACGTTAACAACCCGAAGCACCGCGTGCGAACGTTGCCACCGCGATATTCGTTTCGAAGACGGGGGAAAAAAGAGCAGTGAGAAACAGGCGAAACGGAAGAAGAAGAGGAAGAGGAAGACGAGTAATAGAAGGTTATGCGCGTTTAGAAACTTGTTTCCCCCTGGAAAGTTGAGGTTACGAACGGTCGAGAAAGTGAGACTCCCGGCGGGTGGTTTCGTTCTATTCTTTAACGGTGCTCGATCCACCGGGGAATCGTACGGAAAGCTTTTACAAACGTTCGAGCGTCGCTAACTCTCGTCACCGTGTCACAGCGAGGGGAACGCTCACCTGAGCAGAAACTTGACAGCCGAGGGAATTCGCCTTTGCGCGGTGCGCCGGCGCGTCTGCGCATTAATACCCATCTCTCCTAAAACATCGTCACGTGTTTCTGAGTCAGTCCCGCGCGGTACACGCTGGTCACCACCACCTGTCTGCTGTGCGTTCGGGCACGAGGGAAATAAAGTGGCGTCCTCCATTCCCCCGGTAGTATGGATAAATCATTAAGGAAATATTTATGAACATACATATGCATGAGATTCTGAAAAAGTGATTAACCCGGCTCGGCTAGACTTCCCTTACGAAATTTCTTGGGTAAGTCCCCCGTCCCTCTAACGCGATACGGTAAACGTACAACGACGCGATGAAACCTGTTCTCGACCACGTGATAAACATATCTTTGTTTCTTAGAAATTTTAGAGTCTCTTCTGCCCGGGGGTACTAATTTATTAGTTGTAGACTGTGGTGGGTTATGGTATGGGAGCGAAAAGCGCCTTCGGGGCTTCGACAGTGCAGGAATCCCCCAGAAAAAAGAAAGGAGGAGGACGTATTAGTTTCTTTTTAATGTCTCTTTGACTGACGAAGAGGGTTATTAACCCGTTGTTGATAAATTGGGTCATTTTGGAACAAAAAAATTTACAATGTTTCAAAATTTTAACTCATGGATTTTGTGCAATTTTTTCTGCAGAAATTTTTCGCGTTTTTTGCGTTTGCTTAATAGAACTTTGTAACGGTGCGTTTGTTATGCTCTATCGGACTACCAAAGGGGAAATAAAATTATATTAAAGGGACAAAAAGGCGCGAGAATTTTACTTAAGGGCTGATTTCACCTCGTCACAGTGAATTTCCGCGGGAAAAAATACTACTTGATTATTCTAATTAAAATCAACATTTTCAGGTTTGGAATGGTTCCTTGTTAAAAGAGAATTTCTAACAGAAAATATGGCAAACCGTATGTAGAAACTAGGAAAGTGATATGAGGCAATCTTAATGCAATAAAAGCTACCCTAAAAATGTAAAAGAGTAAAAGAAATGTAGAAACCAGTTCAACTTAAGAAATCTCCTTGTTCCGATATTTTTGCAACTACTTAGGTATGTTTAGCACAAAATTAGCATCGATTACATGATTTATGGTCGCTATTATACCGCTTAAACGATTTTCAAATTATCATAACGGCCAAAGATGGCGTCTGTTGATGTACCTACTATACAAAAATGCGATACCCGTATATCTAAGACAGGGATCACATTACTAAGTAGAATGTGTCAGTCTGGAAGCTCGTTTCTGAGTGTCATTAACGAGTAGCGTTTACTTTTTATAGACATACACGTGTAAAACCAATTAGATTAGCAACGAAACAATACGAATACATAAAACAATAGTAAAAAGTATCACGTGCAGTGATAATTGAATCTGTTTCCTAGCTTTTTACTATATTTTCCTTGTATTTCTGTTTATACATGTATTCCGGAAAATTGAGTGACAGAAGTAAATGCATGGTAATTTTCAACAGTCAGAGTTTTGCAAGAAAATTCTCAAAAACACATTGTGTGATTTTTGGTACTGGTCCCAACTATCGATATTGATAATATCGATACGAAGATATCAAATTACCTATCGATTTTGTAATGATAAAATTTTTTGTATAGTATTAAGAAATTATTTTATTTAAATTAAGATTCCAAGTATTAGAATGAAAACAAGTAATTTATTTTTCATATTTTCAGTACACATAGTGTAATTCGAAAATTATTAGCTTGAATTGGCTTAGAACGAAAAAAGGTGCGGTAAAAATTCTCGATATTTTGCCCAAAATTCTCGATACCTGTAATTATTATTAGTATTCGAAATATCGATATACACACAGTTACCGATAAATATCGCGCATCACTAGATTATTGTAACGAGCTGAAAATACTGTTTTTCCTAGCTTCAGGATATGTTCCAACGAAATTAAACTATTTAGCTCCGCGCGTTAAATCACTTTGCTATCGGTGCCCATCCTTTACTACGCAGTGCCTCACCCACTTATCTAAGGTTTTTTTTTTATTTTTAAAACCTGTTTCCTCTTAAAGAAAAAAAGCACCTCTGGACATACATGTATACGAGTCGTGTAGCTATATGTATCACACACTCGAATACATTAAGGTTGTTCACACATCCAAAGGACGTGTCTTTTTCACATCAGTTGCATTGGCAGTTGCCTTGAAAAAGAGAATTATGACAAGATAACTTTACCTGCTGCGTTTGGTGAAACATTTTTACCTATAACAAATGGTAATTTAACAGATACTTATTTAACTGGAAAATCGAGTAAACTAGATGCTTAATAAAGATTTATTATCTATTTCACCTTCGATATTTCCGTCATGCTGCAGATTCTCACTTTCGACATAGAATTATCTATTTATTTTAGGAAATTCGTATTAAAACTTTACGAAACCATAGGGAAATGAAAAATTCATCGTATCTATACCGATACCGGAATTCTTAACGCAAGAAATGTTTTCAAGGAATGAATTGACCGAGCCATCCGTAACGATGAATTCTATGTAAATTCGTGAGAATTGATAGGGATTCGTGGAAAAAAATTTGACGAGGTGTTAACGCTCGCTGATATTCGTGAACAATAAATTATATATCTCTGAAGCGTCAAGCTATTATTCAAATTGCGAAGTACGAACACGGAAAGGAAAAGTCGTAGTTACATAGTAGAGGTATCTCGGGAATACTGGAATTTTCTACCATCGAACGTGCGATTTTTTTTGATAATTCTTTTACCAGGATTAATTACTGTTTACCAGTCAGAGCGTTACATAATTTCGTTGCCAGCCATGGATCGTTAAGGATAAGCTCAGTTGCCTCCTTCACTAGTCAAAGATCTTTCGTACGTGCCTGCCTTGCTATCTTGCATTTCGTTTCCGTTCTCTTACGTCACAGCCATTAGTACACTGGCGCATATTTGCTACAAATGGAATCCACGTGAATTCATATCTATTGTTAGAGGAATCGAGCCAGAGAATGGAATCGTCGCTGAGCCACGTCGTAAATCGAACGGGCGAATAAAGAGCCACTTACGATTTCACCGATTCTGCAGTGTGACTCTTTGTGAGTTAGCATCCGTTTGCATCGCGCGCGGAACGTACGGGGGGGGGGGGGGGGGGGACTTTTTGGCAGGATGGAACGTTTCGGTGCCGTGGTTTCAACTTGAAACGAAAGTTGCGGCGGCGTTTAGAAAAAACAAACGGGAGAAAATCCAGTGCGAATGTTTCCCATTCCGTTGAGTAATGCCTTTAAGAATGACAGGCAGGTTTCACGGTGAGCGTAAGGGGATTACCCTAAAGTTAACTCGATAAGTGGCTGTTGCATTACTATCAAAACCCAACATCAGTTCCTTGAACGTAAGGATAGGAAACTTCGTGGATTTCAAGAGACTATTTGTTTTTATTGTTACGCCTTTAATTAGTTGTATGAATTCGTTATCTTTAATAATTGTAACGGTTCGAGCATCGATAAATTTTAAGTATTAAAATTCTATTTAAAAAATTCTACCTCGACGACCTGAAAAGGAGCGCGATATTTGAGATTTTTTTAAAGGGAAACCCTCAAATTATATTAATTGAAAAACTTTATACCTATGTTTGTATATATTTGGGCAACATTTAAAAAAAAATTAATTAAGAAAAAGGGTACCTAAAGCTTTAAACGTGTTTTTCTTAAAACCATGTTTTCCGAATTGGTTAGCATGCTAGTCCGAAAGCTAGGGAGACCCCTTAAGTTAATATTGTGTAAGCATCATTGACGTGATACGATTCCTATTAATATAAATTTATATTATTTGTGTTGATAAGGTCATTGGCAAATGAAATTGTTTATGCAAACGGTTAAATAATCTTCATTATTGTGAATGAGTCAGTAAATTATGTAATACATCATCAACCTCGTTTGAATGTCCAGACCTCGGTTTACCTAACAGATCTAATTTAGCTCGGCACAATTTTCCGAGCCACCGTTCGACAGCAATTTTAAGCTGGATTCACTTTCTATACGACTTGCAAATATGGTTTTAGAAATTCAATTCACCGTCTTTCAAAATCCTGATAAATACAGTTTGTTCCCTATAATGTAAGGATCCTTTAAATTTTCACTAATTTAGTTTATTATCTTGGACGGAATTAATTTGAGAAAATCCAGTTTAATAATCATATTAAATACCATTTTCGATATCTTTTAAGGAAAAACAGAAAAGAATATCTCTTCTAACGCTGTTTGCAGTATTTATGAAACCTCACGAACAAATAATACTTATCATTCAGAAAGAGAACGTTCATTTTCTATAATTTCTTGTCGCGTACTTTTCTCACGATGTCTATAACTCGTTTTGTCCCTGGAGGCGTGCAAAATTTGCTTTTAAAGTTTTAAACTATGAAGCTTCTTGCCGTCTTACTTCGCACGGCCACGCGAGTCAAATTAAATAAGAAACTGGCTCAGCAACGAGTTTAAACACCCGCCTCCGATGTTCCCAAAACCATGAATCTTGCATTACAAAATATTATCTCCTCCGTCCAATAATCTCCTAAACGGAACGACGAGTTCTGTTCACTTCAAAGGAGAAAGAAGTAATTCGGGACACGTACAGGAGTACTGGCAACGAATGTGCAACGGAACCTGTTCGCGTCACGTGAATTTCATTACGAGGCTCTGCGATTCTAATTTACCATCATGGCACACATCATCACCGCAGGGTCAATATTTCCCCATAAACTCAATAACTCTATATTACCTTCCGGTCACAATTTCATCCTTCATTAAAAACACCAAAACGGTTACCACAACCCTAACCCCAAAAACACAACCTAGTTACTTCTTTTCAACACGAGCATGTAACCAGATATCGCTGTGCGTGATAAAACTTACACGAAACGTGAAGGATAAGTTGCAATGCCGTCATTATTACGTAAAAAGTAATCTCCAGGATGTTCGATTTCGAAACACGGAACAGAAGTGGTATTTCCAATACAAGATCGTGGAAGAACATTGTTCTAAGGCTGGTTAGAAAGCGTTCTGGTAACACGTGAAGTTCATGGAAATGATGCGCGTTGGCTCGAGCGGTAACCATGCGATCGAAGGAATTCTGAATTTCTCGGCCGATACGTATGCAAGCCCGATGCACGTGATTCCCCGTTATCTGCGATCGAACCTGCATTTTCTCCCGGTGGCAGTCATCGCTTGCATTCTTCGCAGATTCTTGTAAAACATGCGGATATCTAAATCCGTTATTCCACAATTCTTTTCCCAGCCCCACCTCGCATTCCCTTCCTTTGCTCTCCGTATTTTCGAAATTGCTGACTCAATTATGTAACGCGCTCTCCGCGCTGTATCCGTGTTTTTTGTTCCGCGTCGATACTGCAAAAAAAAAAGGAACGCGTCATTATTGTATCGACGAACGGAATCATTTACGTATGTCATTCATTTAACTGGACCGAATGTTCAATAATTAATTCCACGACGGAAACTACATTTTTCTATGAGAGTACATATTCTGTTCTCATCGCTATTAGTCTATTAGAGTAATTATGTGCATTTCAATTTATACATAGCGCGTCACTGTCCGCGAGGATATTCGAAGTAAATGTAGTTTAAATTTAAATGTAATTTTAAATTCCGTCGAATGAAGAGTGTTTATTATGTAATTAAATAGACTACGTGTCAGATTCATGAAACCCAACAGCTCATTCTGGTTACAGTTTGCTTGATCGCTTCGATTCATTATTCCTGTTCAGTGGGTCGAAACGATCGAATCATTTGAAGAACTGTGAACAAGTATAAGCGTTTATGTCACGTAAGTTGGAGGATATTTGGACAGCGTCGGGGGCTAGGTTAATGATAGACTCTAAGTCTAAAATGTGTGCAGCAGATATTTTGCATTAGATTGGGAATAATGTGCCAAAAATGGAGTCAATGGAGACGTGTTTGCCACGGGACGAGGTGGCCGAGTGGTTAAGGCGTTGGACTGCTAATCCAATGTGCTCTGCACGCGTGGGTTCGAATCCCATCCTCGTCGAATTCGCTTTTTGTTACCTTACAAGGATGTGCCCCAGTTATGTCATGTCGTGCAAGGCAAGGGTAAATAAAAAGGATCGATCAGTACCAATGGATTCCAAGAATTCGGAATAATTTTCGCAAACAAAAATAAATTATAAACGTTAAACCTCGTCCTGTACTTTCGCGAACGTGTAAGTTCAATGGTGTTGAGAACGTGTTCGGTAATGAAAAGCCAAGAAATCGGTTCGATGATTATATTCTAACGATGATCTAATGTTGTATACAAAATGAATTAATAATTTGATTAATATATGTGTATTTTCAATTGCATAGCAATCAAGATTCTGAGTATTCGGGATAATGGAGAAATTCTGCGAAGTTTGTATATACATAGACGTGGATTTTGTTTCTGTAACATTATTATATGCAGAAAAATATTTACTCATTAATTGTTCAAGTATTTCCCTCGGCATTAGTTACACGTTGGCCAGTTCTAACTGTTGTACAATCGATTATGTAAGCGTGGAATGTACTTTACGTTCGATGATGAATTTTCTTTGAGAAGCCCTCGTGACGCGCTTTGTCTCAACTACAATAGACGCTCGAATAAATTTAGTATAAAATTTACAACTTGAAAGGCATCAAGTGTCAACAAGCCAAACATTCATTAATTAGTAATCAGCACAGATTTCCCGTGTTTTGCACGTTCTTATCGATCTTGTATATCAGAAAAAAGCAATCGGAAGCGTGAAAGCTTAGTCCAATAGATATTCTCATCATCATAATGTATTCATGACGTTAACTATTGCGCATTAACGAAACAGTTGTTATGCATCTGTATTATGTGAGCAACGATCTACTTGTTTGATGGAGCATAACGTGATCGCAAATGATTTACCATACTTATTTTGTAATTGCGAGTGTTATAAACTCTACGTGTAGGTACTATTTTATATTGAAATTTTTTTATTTCACGTATATTTACTTTTCCAAAGATGCCTAAAATACAAGTAGTTATAAACAAATCATTTAGAAGGTTGAAGTAAATATCGATCAGGTATTAATGTTAAAATATATAATAAGATGTTTATTAGAACGAAATGTACTCTTCCTCGTAGAAGTGTCAGTCACCTTTGTCATTGCCGCCAGGTGTACATACACGAATGAGTAATGATGCACCAATGAACGCAAGTCAAGTCGCTATAGCGATACATTGGCATTGCTAACGCTCCTGTCACTCGCAACGACAACTCTATACGAGTAATGAAATCACTATTTTGCCTTACTCAAGGATATACCGGTATACTTTTACTTTATTTTAACCACACTTTTGCTAAGAAGTTCCTTGAATATAGAAGTATGTATCATAGAACCACAATATAAAATTTCTTGTGTGAAAAAGAACGTAACATACCTCGTACACCGTGGGTTAGATTTACATAGAGGGAAGTATTATACTTTCTCGAAGGAAGGTTTCATTTAAACCGTCTAAAGAATTTGTACCTACGCACGCGAAAATTTAGCAAACGTGTACTAGATCCCCCTATCAGATACACGTATAGCAGATAACGTCGATACAATGACACGTGATGCATCTGTATATACATTTCAACTACTTTAGATTATACTAGAAGCTCGAGCACGTTGTACGACCGCATATATCTGTCCCTTAAAAAAATCTCTCGGCACAATTATTATACTGCTAATCTCAACGACCGACGAGATTATTGAGATACACGTATTGACCAAGGCTATCGAATCTATAACCTACAATTAGTAAGTACTAAGATCATCTGTTGTAATCCCTTATCGGCGTTAGATTTATTTCAGTGTTGAGAAGTACGTGACGCTTCTCAAATAGCTATTGATTATCGTTAATCGAAGTGGTTTCTATTCCTGTTCTTTGTAAAACAAAATATTCCTCGTCACTTTCATTAATCGCCTGATTTTTTATTAAATATCTCGTTACCATTTTTCTCCCGCAAGTATAAGCTATTTAACCAGAGGAAGCAGAAAATGTCTATTACCAAGCTCGGAATATTATCCCAATCCGACTAACCTGTTCTTTCAATTCGCCATTAACCAACGGAAGTTGAAAAATCAGGAATCGTCAGCGTAGATTTCATCCCAGAATAGACGGGGCGTTTCTATTACATATAATGTCCATGGCATTGTGCACACATGTCCGAGTGATAACATTGCATCACGATCATGCTTCGTAATCACGCTCTGCCTTATCGACATCGTTAGCTCTTGAATCGCTCTTTTGCGCTGGGATATGTGACGCTTTTGTGCGGAGCGTACGTAGGTACACACGGAGTAGTTGCCTGATTGTGTCTCGATTATGCAAAAATGCCCCGCGAGAGAGGAAGCATTGGGGAAACCACGCCGTTATTAAGTAAGTTGCTCTTTTGAAATTTTAACCTGTCCACAGTATCAATCAGGTCTCAATGACACAACTCGATTCGCTCGTCGTCTCTCGTGTTTTGTATATGTTCCACAACGGTTATATGCTGTTCGTTGACTCGTAAGTGCCTTCAGTCGCGCACAGTTTACCAGTCATCACTGTTATTGTGCTTGGATTTAGTCTCGCGCAGGAATGTTGGATCAGCGGTGCAATTGGAGGTTGTAGGTAATTGTACAATGAAGGAAATGTCATGACAATTCATTTTTGCTATATAATTTCGTGATATTAGAATGTTTTTTTGTATCGAACTGCCATTTCTGTTTGACGAGAGCAGTTGAGAACCGTAGCAGTCGTGGCCGAGTGGTTAAGGCGTCTGACTAGAAATCAGATTCCCTCTGGGAGCGTAGGTTCGAGTCCTACCGACTGCGGTGGAAGAATTATTTTTTTTTTTATTTTAGATTCGTTGGATTTCAACCTTTTTTCGAATTTTAATATATAATTCCACTGTGATAAGTTAATTTCTGATTTTTTATTAGTAGAGGAAACAAATTTATAACGCTTAGGTTTTAAGAATAATAACAAAACTTGTTTTCTTATGTTTTTTTAATAAAACACGTGGATAGAAAACCGAACAGTAATTGTGATGGAGAATTTAGAGAAATTAGAGCGCTTGATTATTTAATATATCGATGTAACGATAACTTTCTGCTTTATTACGTTTTCTTTTTGTGCGCGGGCGACCATTCGCTGTGCAAGAAAGATTAATAATTAGTTTAGAGCGGGCTAATTATTGTATTCACAGTGCAAAGCAAACTTGTAAGCACATGTGATAGCCCGCGAGACTTCCGTGCCAAACAATCAATATAAAGATAACGAGACGCAAATATATTGTGTCTGACTGTTTTCATCGACTTCTTTGTTGTATTTGGAGCCATAATCGTTTCAGCAACAACGCGTGTCGATCAGTTCAATTAAGCTCAGTTATCTCTGGCGCACATGTAATATTGTAATATGTTTCGCACATACACTTATTTCGTGTGCAACAGGGATCAATAAACTCAATTGAAGGGAATTCTATGAGTTACCATTACAGCGAACTGAAATACAATACCCGATAAAAGAAAGGGAATATTATTAAGAAAACTTCACACTCAATTTTGTATTAGAAAGTGTTTATGTATAAAAAGAGTATTGTTTATAATATATACGATTATTATTTGGAAGACTCAGTTACTGTTGCAAATAAGTGTAACTGTTAAAGTACAATAGACAGAAAAGAATGTTTCAAATAAAAGTTTAATGGTGCAATAAGCACTGCAAACTTGTGTTAACAAAATTTTGAAAAAAGTTTTTTACGTTCAGGTATTTTTTATTAAACTCTTTTCAAAATTTTGTTAACGTAAGTTTGTAGCGCTTATTGCGCCATTAAATTTTTGTTTGAAACATTTTTTTCTATCTGTTGTACTTTGAGAATTATACGCGAAAAAGTGGAAGTGCCAATTTGACTTTGAGGTTAGTTTTCACCGTCTTAAAGGGCGATAGAGTCCAAACGAAACACACCGTTGTTCTTGTTTTGAGTCCGGGTTGGCAGTGTTCCTTTGTCAGAGTCTTCCAACTGACGAATACACGAGTTTTTTTATCTTTCTTTTTGTTCTATTGGTTAGTGGTAATAAAAAGGAACCGAGTTGGAGAATTTAGTGGTGCCATAAAACGATTGTTAAAATATCATTCTGTGTGGAGATAAATGATAATTGCACTAATTTAATGGCTGTGTCACAAAATTATACTGGAGAAAGACATTATCCCGAATTTATGGTCAGTGTACATAGTGGGGTATAAATCTTTTTTCTTCTTTTATTTAATCATGTCAATTCTACCAAGGAATTACAAGTAGATTTCTAGACCAATAAATTCTAAGATGAGTACACAACAAAAACTGTATCCAAAAATTTTCGCCCAATAATATTTGCAATGTAAAGCTTCCGAAACTTCTATTGAAACAATTTTAATCAGCTTCGATCCTGTTTGTTTCTGATATATGTGGATCAAATCTCGAAACTCAATTTCAACCCACTTCCAACTATCCAATAGACTTGAAACTCTGCGGGCGTACGTAGTTTGGACGACACTACAAAATTATGAAAAAACACTCTGAGTGTTTTAAAAAATTACCCGGTTATCGGTAAATATAACTCATAACCACAAATCCAAATGACTTGAAATCATCCTATAACCACAAATAAAGCATAGACACTCAAAAGCAAATAATAAAAAATATATAAAAAAAAATTTTGAACGATTTCATTTAAAATGCACTAAAAACTAAAAAATAATTATTTTCTTGTACTACAATTTCCATGGTGATATGTCACATTTAAGTAAAATCGTGGAGCAGGATATGTCATAATTGACAGTCAATCCTGAACGGCTGAATGCACACCGAGCAAAAATTTTCGAGAGAGTGGGGAAAGAGCCTAACCACACCTTCGTGAGCAACAGTCCCGTGGTGGGGAGCGTTCGTGAGTGAAGCGTGCCGCTGAACGTCAGCATCCCACCTTACAATTTACACGCATACTACGGCAGCTAGTGGCCACAGAGTGGGGGAACTGCTCCCGGCGTCGCTCCTCGCTTTGCTCACGAGCAATCGAGAGCGCTCTTGCCCGCTACAGTTTAGCTGTGCAGGCCATAGAATATGAATCAATTGAAATGAATTTGTCCACGATTTTACTTAAGATGGCATATCGCCGTTGAAATTATTTTTTAGTTTTTAGTACATTTTAAATAAAATCGTTTAATATATATTTTATTATATATTGTATTATTTACTATAGTAACTTGCCCAAGAATTGTCAAGTATGTCAAAAATGCTCCACTTTATAAATGTGCCAGATCATGTTTGCTCTGATATGTATGTTTGTTTGATTCTTATCCACTGAACAGCAGGCCCCGAGGTTTTAGTGACCATTGTCTATCAAGTTCAATCTGCTTTCCCTGGTCGAAGAACAAAAGCTGCTCCCTTAACGATTCTCTGCCCCCTGCTGCTAGAAAAATCGCATCTGCTTATCATTTAATAAAGGCGAATATCTGAACAGAATCGTTCCATCACGTTTCTAACCTATGATGCATTAAAGGATGGCGTTGCGTGCTCCAGGATAATCTGTCTCGAATTTCTCATTCTATTAATAATGTTACCGACCGACATACTTGAGTGCAAACAATTGCGTCACGTTCCGTCTTGCGGAAGAAAAGCGGGTTCAGGGCGAAGCAAAAATTCAGCCGCTGTTCCACCGCTTGCAGTTTTTTAGTTTCCGAAGAACGTTTCGAGGACATCTGCTTGCCTTATATCTAAAGGCATCCAAGACGTGCAGGTTTTAAGAACGCAGACATTCTTTACGGCATTTTCGACCTATATCGCCGAGGCTGCAGGTGCCGCACGTGGTGGCTTCGGGCCGATCAACTTGGTTAATTTTTCGGAGCCAGATGTTCGAATTTTCTCGCTCGCCCTTGATCCGAGAGGTTTTTTCCTCCCTTCGGGAACATTCGACCAATTACATTTTTATCGCCTGCTAAAAGATCCAACAGTCCGCTTTCCGAACTTTGGGGAAATTAGACAGATACTTTCGTTGCGATGTTAAAAAATTATGAGTCCTCGTAGAAGGCACCGTCAGTGTCAAAGTTAAAGAAAGGAAATTCTTATCGGAAACTGTCCTACGTGCCAGTGGTATCTAATATTATAGTATAGAATCTGATTTTTGGCACTTATAGTGTTTTCTACGAGGACTTCGAGAACCGATAACACCAACTTTCGTACGGTTATCACTTCGCTATTTCGAACTTGCTCGACCACACTTGCTCGCATTATAATCAGTTTAAATGTTAATTACGATCCATCGACTGATATGATATTTATTACCTAGATATATAGTTTTAAGTGGCTATGCTAATAACAGCTGACAATTGGACCTTGTCTTTTACACTTTACTTCTACTTTTACATATCTCGTAAGTATACCTGGCTGTCCTCCATACGAAATGCTTGGATCAAGAATAACCCTGAAAGCGAATGCCATTAGTGTCGCCAATTACTGTACTTACAACGATTAACGGAAATAGAAACTCATTTCCAAATGATTCATCTGCTTTCGTCACAAAATACAGTGTACCGTTTTAATATTATTTTCAAAACGCGAGTAACAATGTAATCTATCGCTTCGAACATCTTTTAGTTTCACCGTGCTTGAAATCATTCCCAGCCAACTCTGATTTCTAAGCGATCCACGGCGGATTGGAATTTTCTATCGAGCCTTAAGTCAATAAATTAAACCATGAACGTAACACGTGGTCGCGGTTTCTTTCGGTTCTGGTTTTGCAACGTGCAGCGAAATTATCGAGCCACCGGCCCGCGATATCCTTGCACGCTATTAAACGCCAGTCGGAATGGATAGCCGGGATTTCACGAATTTAAACACAGTACTACCGTTGTGATTAATCATGTGACTTGTTATCAAGCGGCATTAGCGGGATTCCACGATAAAGCACATTTTACGGAGGCACGAGGTATCGTCGCCTGTGCCGGAGATCAGACGGTCTCTGGGAATAAAGAAATTCTCTCTATGCAGTGTCAATACATCGCAGAATCGAGGCGGCCGTTATCTGCGAAGCCCGGGTAATCGCAAGTTAAACGCGTTATCGCTGCTCGATCGCGCGCTTGCGAGCCTGTTCCATCGGTGCCTCCCGGACGCCGCGTTTTTAATTGCAACTGTTGCTTGTTACGACCTGCCAGTGTGCCCGAAAAGCCGCGGTGGGAAAGTGCGCGGGGACCGTAGTCCGTAGAGTCTATCGGTGGATAGCCGTGATTTATCGTTTTCGTAGACGGAGCAACGTGCCTCGCAGTTCGGATCCACTTGTGACAACCGCCCACTGGGATAACGTCGTTCCAACGGATAAAAGATTGCAGATATTAAAATCATGGTGATGTGTAGGTAGATGCATGGAATCAGTATGTAGATATACGTGCATTTATAAAATATGTGAGTGTGAGTGCGCACGGCGGTGGCCACAGGAATGTTTTCAATAATTTATATTTCTGTAATTGAAGAGTCCTTTTTTTAAGAACACTGTAAGTGTCAAAATTAAGAAAACAAATTTTCTCTGGAATCCTCTACGTGCCAATGGAATCAAATTTCTGATTTCGAGGGAAATTGTAAATAGTACTTACAGTGTTTTTTAGAAGGACTCTTCAATTAGATTTACCTCTGCATATTGGTGCCACGGGGATACTTTGGGAATCTTCAGGGCTCGAACTAGGGGCGCGAAAGCAGGGCAACTGCCCAGAGCGACGGCAAAATTGGCTGAAAGAGAAGATTGAAACCGATAAAAACCAATAATATGCATGTCTGAATTTTTACCGAACTTATAAATTGCTTTTTATTGAATTTTTTAAATATTTCACGAGTTGCGGTTTTTTATATTTGAAATATTTGTATCCACCCCCTACCTATATGTTTTTTTTAGAGAATATTACACTTTGTACAGAGCAAGAGGCGTTTCTTATTCAACAAATACCTGCAAAAAATTTCACTCACTGTGAAAAATTATTTACAATTAAATATAAAGAACGACAAAGAGTTACATTGGGCCGTGGGGATCTTCAGAATCTGTGTGACATAAATTGAGGGATAGGTGCAATTGAGTTGTCGCGAATCATAGTACTTTTTTAATAGTTCTTCTTTTAAATTCTCTTTCAATCATCGCCACTTATGTTGGTTAATATAAATTGGATCTTTTGTTCAGCTGATGTTTTGGAAGTACTTTATACTATACCAGTCAACGTTTTCTTAGTAACGAAACCAATTACAATATTAAATACCTATATACTGTTTTCTTTCGATTGTCTTTTCAAGGTTCGTTGTTTAGTCACGATATTTTGCAATTATTTCCAGCAGACTGAACAAAGTACAGTGTGCAGGTTATATTACAAGTTCTTGTGGGAAAAGATATAATGTATGTTAGAAAATTGCTTTCGAGCTCTTAGGCCGCGTACAGACTTGAGCAGGAACGCGAATGAGGCAGACCCGAATGCCTCGGGCTGGAAAAATTGTAATTTTTCGTCCTGTGCGTCCCGCAAGAGGCAAACTGAGGCAAATTGAATTTCGCAATTTTCGTCTCTGATTGGGCGCAAGTCATATGTATACGAAACACCACAAGCACGCATCTCGCAAAACAGTAGTATGAACTATGAAGTGTCAGACCCTTGTTCCGGTCACTCAGAAAAAAAAACGAGCAAACATGTATGGAAGAGACACGTCTTTCCCTTGCTTTCGACAACTTCTGGCGCAACCCGGAAATTTAAAAAGTTATGAAACTTGGTGTGCAAGAAGAGTAGTTCGTGCGTAACGTAACCCTATTTTTTGTTGGTGCCATAATGCAATTTTTGGGGGTGAAATCACCCCTTGAAAAAAATGCAGAATTTTCTATTCCGTGGAATATCTCGAGAACAGTGAGAGATATCGAAAAGAAATTTAAGCAGAAGGTGTATCGTTTTCTTATGTCTATAAAACCACATAAAAATGATTTTCAAAAAATCCATATATTTTACAATTTACCCCCAGTACCAACCCTTAAAATTAAAGTTCTGTATTTTGAAAATATATACTGAAATAACTGAGAATCTTTTTTTACAAACAAGTAAATCCTCCGTTACCGAATTTGAAGCCCATTTTAGTAGTTTTCATTAATAAAATTGTTTCTTAAATCCATATTCAAATTAGTATTTATATAAAGTTTAAAAAACTATCGAATATATTATTTGAGCAAGACAGTACGTACCTAAAACTGCATCCAAGATAAAACTCATTAAAACAAATCAATGACGTGACATGAATCATTATGGTAACAGCATTATTCGTTACTCGAAGTGTTATCTTAATTGGCCACTTTGGAAGCCACACAATAAATAAATAATGCCTGAAAATTTACAATGACTTTGCAAAATACACATGTATATGTTACAATGTACACACTGATAACATATATGTACAATGATAACAAGCAATTATAACATTTATAATGTTATCATTGTGTACATTGTAAAATCATTTTTGCAGTCATTGTAAATTTTCACGCATTATTTATTTATCCTGTGATTCTCAAAACAGGATGACGGCACAGCTTGACACTTCAAGTAAGGCATTTACGAATGCGCTGTTGTGATAATAATTTATGCACATTATTGATTAGTTTTAATGAGTTTCACCTTGGATGCAATTTTAGGTAGCGGTTTTTCATAACAGTTATTTAGAATAAAGGTTCTTCATAACCGTTTGGAGAACTGAAATCGATGTTATAATAGTTTTCAAGCCCCGAGTAATTCACCGACGTGCAATACTTCCATACTCATTCTGGCTCGGCTTTCCCTATTCGCATTTGTGCTCCAATCTGTACGAGGCCTAAAGGTGGTGGATTCCATGCCTCGCGGAGTGGATTCTCCGTGCTTTTTCACTTTGAACAAAGTGATCATGTTCGCGGTAGACTCTCTACTCCGCGAGGCGTGCCTCGCGAGCAAGCCTCGCAAAGTCGATACGCGCCTTTAGGCTTAGTAAGACTATTTATGTACATGGCAAGGGTGGTATCGTTATTCGAGTTTCCCAAGAGGGGTGCTGATGGTATACCCCTCCTTTCTTGAAAATATAATTATATATACAATACATATACTTATAGACAAGCTTATCAAAAATAGTATCAGTAATTCTCCGCATCTTTTAAATATTATTATTATTATTATTATTATTATTATTATTATTATTATTATTATTATAAACGGGAAAATCCCATAGTTTACAGAAACTATAAACCCAAAGAACTAATATTATCTAACTAGTATTCGAATAACTTTTGTCGTTGGAGCTACAAAGAGATATCTAAAAAAAAATTGAATATTTTCAAAGGCTTAAAACGCTCGGCGCATATCGTGTGCGGAAATCATCCAGCTCCATTTACACACAGTGCTCCCTGAACGCACATCGGCGTTGTCCGCACGCGTTGAAAGCACTTCGTCCGAAAAGAACTAAATCACAGGATTTCTTACTTTTAAAGTCGAGACACATTATTAAACCAAAACTCACCGTTGCGATAATTACACGTAATCTTGCAAATCTTTATAAATCGACGCACACAAAACCTATCATCACAAAAATTATTTTTAGTAACAATCGAACGGTAATTTTCAATTTAAAATTTTCGACAGTAAGAATTAAATAAGATGGTATCGGCGCACTGATTCGGTCACTATAATCGAACTATAATCGAACGGTCTTGTATATTCTACTTTGATTCCACGCGACTGTATTTTCGCCAACGTATAAAGTAAATCAATTTTACGCATTAACGTCGCATCTCTGATTCCGTAATCCTTGATAATCTTTATTACCCATAAGGATGCGGTACTACACGCGACATTCTCGTCTTCTTTCATAGCTGCATTAGTTATACGCGGGTGCAAGGAGATAGCCAATAAAAACTACACCGGTTACAGGATTTTTTACGGGCCGCATAAATTTATTCGCGGTTCTGCGAGCGTCGGGGGGGTTTACGAAACATTAATGTTTTATGCCTTGTTTCGCGGGAGGGAACGATGTCTTTATCCCTGTAACGTTATGTGATTAAAGTATGCAATTTCGCGAAATACGCTGACATCAGTGGGGCATTAACGATTTAGAGGCTGTAGTCAATGGATAGAACATGTTGCAATATCACTTATTTAAGACATAATTGCGGTTCTATTCGTCTTTCATCCGGTGTTCATTGTTCGAGGCTCCGAGTCTTGTTTCATTCGTCTCGGGGACGGAATACTCGATGCAGCATAAAGGCCCGTGAAATTCGCGTTCGATTCGGTGTGATCGTAATAAGGAACACTTGTTACTTAACGGACTTGTATTTCTAAGAACAATTACGCAGGCTCGTTGTCAAGGATTCAATGAACATGCCAGGAGTGCTGTATTCCCCAGTGGTGGCAAGTAAGAGCGACGTTATGTTTGCAAATGTGTGCAGATTGTTTAAAATATTGCGAAGTCCATTAGCGGTAGACGCGTATTTATTTTTCTCTCGGTGGATTTATACATGATTTTTAATTTAACACAAAGTAGAAGTACATTAGATTATTGTTCAGTGATCTTTTATCTATTTTGTGATTTTACTCGCTTCTCTGGTATTTATGCTTCTTATCATCCAACGAGCTCCTTCTTCATTTTCCTTGGGCACTTTTTTACCCTGAAAATTTACCTTTCTCCTCGTTAATATACATATTAGATTTACGTATATGAAATTGCAGTTTCACATAGAGAAGTTTGAATAAAACTACTTTTTTGATTTTTAACTATTTTATTTCTTCGAGTCTCTATGACGTTAACAATTGTTATTGCACACACACCAAAAGCAAGGGAGCTTTTATCGAAAAATTTAATATGCACCAACATAGTAGCTTAATTGATTCACATATAGTAGGTTTAGAAATCTGTAAAGAGTAGAGATAAGTGTCGTTTATCAAAGCACAACTTCGTGATCATTAACATATCCCCAGTTAATTGGCTGATTCATCAATATTTGTGTCCACTGCGGTACACACGCGCATTATTTTCACAGTCAAATTAGCGCGTACTCGTCGCGTTCCCTATTTATCCACTAATGTATGTGTCAATCATGGTGTTAACAAGAGTGCAATGTTTACCGATGCATCCTTGTTTATTCGATGAATGGACGAATTAGTTAAAACTAGGAACCTATGGACACTGCTATGTCCCCCAGTCGTATGCACCATTCACCTATCTTTGATTATAAAATATTAGTCATCCATCACCGGAGATTTATTAATTTTTATCTCGATCGCATACACAAAAACTTTCGGAAAGAATAATAGAAACTGGATTTGTGTAAAACAAAAGTTAATTGAAATTTACTCTGACCCACTTTCGTTGCGTCAAAAATAAATGCTCTGAGTGACTTCTGTACAGGGTGGGTGAGTTACACAGGGTGATTTCTTTTTACGGCCTTTCAGAGGCTTCCGAGAATATCGAGTTTCAAAATTCGTCCGGGCACTTGATTAAGACTTTGTTGAATTTGTCGTTAAAATTTTAATACAACTGTGAATGAAAAAACCCGTTGTACACAAAAATCGGTGGAGATTGTGTAATAACTTTCTTTAAAAGAGGCTTTGTTTCCGAGAAATAATATTTTATGGTCGAAATGAATTTTAGTCCAGTGTGCGCGAAGTTAATAATTCAGACTCAATTTTCTGGAAAATAAAGCCATATTCAAAAACAAAATATTCCTGAAATTTAATTTTATTTCCACACAAAGATTCGTGCCATTGAACCACAGTTATTCCTAAATTTTGTGGATTTTTAGTCACCCGCTCGCGTGTCCGAAATTTTTTTTAAAACTAATTCGTTGAAAAGAGAGGCTGTTGTCGCGAAATTTTGTTCCACGTTCTCGATTTGCTTTTGCGCAACACGCTATGCTTCGTTGTAACACACTTTATCACCCACCCTGTATAAGTAGGTAATTAGTTGCGAAGTAATTAATTCCCTGTAAATAAATTCACGAACTTGGGTTGCAGGGCGGAACGTGACTTCGAGGTTCGTTTTAAAGCAGCTCCTATTGCGAAGGATACCGATCCTGGCATGGCTGCCCCTCTACAGTTGGTCCAAACTTCTCCAGGACATTTTGGCTGGATTGACAGTCGGTTTGACTGCCATACCACAGGGTATCGCCTACGCGATTGTGGCTGGGCTTCCCGCTCAGGTTTGTATGCCTGCTCGACGCTCCACGAGTTTCTTTTTGGAAATTTAAATAAAATTATGGAGGTATACTTGGAAGCGAAGGAAATGAAAGTAGAAATTTAGTAGGGGATTTTTTCGATATTGCCAGCGGCGGAAAAAGGCACACATACGCTTTGACCTCTCGATTTCAGTTGAGAATCTTTTATTTTGAATTTAAATTTATTTTGAAGCACCGAATTAAAAATTTAGTATGCTAGAATAGATTGACACAGTTTGATACTCGGAAGATGTATTATGTATTGCTTTAGTAGTACTGAAATATTAATATCTTCTTCATTTTGGTTCAGAAGATTAACGTATAGCAGTGAACAACTTTCGTGCGAGTTTGCTGGGGGAGATGTATTTTTATTTATGCGAATGGGGTAGTTTTGGGGAATGTGTTTCTTAATAGTGGTCTCCTATTTCTTTATGAAATTTATTTTTGCATTTGTAATATTGAATTATCCGGAATAAGTTAGAAATTAAAAATATTATCCAACAGGTGTACAGAATAGTTTCCATTCAAGACAGTTGTGTTGTTTCTTAAATTTTTAAAAAAAAGTGATACTTCTTGTTTTAGTTAATGTATATTAATTAGTTACAGCCGGGATATAAAAACCTACTACACCTTTATGGAAAACTTCATTTCATTACACGCTATATTATTCAGTTACAACTCAGAAAGAAAGCAGCTTCCACTGCAACGTAACAAAGTGCTACAATTTTATTTGCACCCACAGTTTTCTTTAAAATCTCTAAAAAGGAAATATCTCTATAACAGCTATAATAAGTTTTATTACAAAAGCACGTAGTTCAAAGTTTCCCTTCGTAACGCGAGGGCTTAACGTGTCACTAGAAACAGGGGGAGAAAGAAAAAGAAATAAAATCTGGTGTTCGTTACTTCTTGACGATTATTGAATTGGAATAGAAATATGTTAGTTATATCGAATCGACAATAGATGGAAGGCCGATTCTTGTTAGGTGAACTTTTGAAACCTTCAGTATGGCCTCTACAGCAGTTTCATGGGATGCTTCGTCTATTTGGTGTTCGGTAGCTGCAAAGATGTCACGGTGGGCCCAACAGCAATAATGGCTTTATTGTCGCAACAGCATGTTATGAGACTCGGGGATGACATCGCCGTAAGTGCACCTCTATGTTTTTTCTCTTCTTTCCGCGTCAGGCTCCATCGCCTTCCTTCGTCTTAAACCCTTAAAACCCCTTTTACCTTACGAGAAAATGATGAGATACCGGTGTGCGGCGAAATGAATTATAAAACTCTTTCCTCCGAACCATATACATTTCACCCTGGACGTATTATTAAGGATTTTGTTTACAAGGGAATTTTATTTTTAATCAATGAATAGATAGTGCATTGTGTATAGAGGGTTGAGCTGCTGCATGTTTTTATTTTCTATGGAATGCAAACAGATCTTTTGATTTCTCCTTTGCAAAGGCATTATTTCTATTTTCGATCAACCAACATTGAATATACCCTAAGCCAAATTAGTTATGGGCAGAGTTGAACGTTAACTAAATAAAAGATTATTTACATAACGAATCAAATGAAAGTTACGTTAACTTTAGATTACTTGACACGTGACGAATAATTTTTTTAACTTCTAATCGTTATTCAAGATTACACGGATAGTTGCAGTAGAGATATCATAGCAAACTTGACATTGCACATCGAAGACTGATTAGCTTCAGCGAATTGTAGAGGATAATTCTACTTTGTGACAATGCAAGGCTACTTGGAAACAGAGACTCGATAATTAAACGGTTAAATTGAAAAATGCTGTCTCATGCATCGCACTCCTCGGATTTCTCTTTCGTAAATCATCACCTGTTCGAGGACAACTTTCTCAAAGAAAATCAAGTGATTCATTGAGAAAGTCTGAACCGTGCGTTCGCACGGGTTATTGAACTAGGAAAACAAACAGTAGGTAGTTCGAAATTGGCGTTCAACTAATATACTCGTTCGTAGTACACGTAATTCAGTTGTTCGGTAATATATTGGCAATGATCTGTGCAGTAATTAAATGGACCACGATTACTACAAACTCCATAAATCCAACCATAATAAAGTTACATGAAATAGCCACTCCGATCTATAATCGGTTCAACAATATCGTTCCAAAGACCACAAATTTCAAAATTATCTATTAGCTATTTATACAATGCATGGAAATTAGGTTTGGCCTGTATTTAAAGGCTCTTTCTGCCTAATAAATAAATACAGATTAATTTCAATAAAAATTACACCTACAGAGGCGATTCTACAGGAAAGATAAAATCATTTAACTGAGTTGTAAATATATTTTTCAGTCAACTATTCTGGAAAGTATGAAGACAAATTCAATCACGATTTCTTTTAATTTGTGTGATCCCTTTCTCAGGTGTTCATGTGTTTCATATCGGGTTGCGTAATCCTGCTTATGGGGCTGCTCCACTTGGGATTCCTCTTGGAATTCGTTAGTATGCCAGTGATCTCTGGATTCAGCAACGCGGCTGCAATAATAATTGGAACATCTCAGTTGGGCACGCTTCTTGGTCTGAGTGGTAGGAGCGATTCTTTTATCGACGCTATTATCAAAGTTGTCGATCATGTCAATGACATCACGCATTGGGACACGCTATTGGGAGTCTGTTCTATGATCGTACTGGTTTGCCTCAAGGTAAGCTTGCCTTTTAAGTTGTTAATTTGAATATACAACGGCTAGATGGTTTTATTAATCAACGTGCTAGGAACAATTGAGTTAATGCTAGAAAAATGTTGCTACATCTACTGGAAATATTGGTGGCATCACTCGAATATTTAACAAGTTACTACGTCTACCTCGTCTAATATCAGAATTGAAAAGAGATTAGGTGATTGTTAAATTAAGTCATTTTATCAATCATGTAGCTCTGACAATCGTGCACAGTTGATTGCATTGTAACGCAGTTGTTAGACATTTGAAAATGAGTCGAGGATGTAGAATGAAATTTCCTTACACTTCGTTTTTTTTTTTGTAAAAATTCATTTAAATGCTCGGTTGAACGTGGACAAAAGTGACAGTCGAACAATTAGTGTAAACTAGTATCGATTTGTGTTTGTATTTAACTTGTATAACTTTGCTCGGTTTGGCATTTTTTTATTCCTGAAGTGGTCTACATTACTCAGCGAAAGTTTTCCACGGTTGAAATGTTTTCGAATACTTGAGTATAGTCTGAGCAATTAGCGTCTATTAGAACGTTTGCGATAAACAAAAATGGCAACAGTTTCTACACTGCAACGAAGTGGACGTATTTGACAGTTCTTGAAGTGTCAAACGTAAACATAAAGTATCCCTACTAATAGATAAAAGTGAAACGTTGTCTGTGTTTGTTTGACCTCCTTTCACGCTTAAACGACTGAACTGATCCAATTGAATTTTGAATATAAATTGCATACGTATTACATTGGATTATAGGCTATTTATAAAGAACGTGGGAAACATCATAAATAATTCCCGGGTGAAACCGGGTAAGGGGTCAGCTAGTTTCAAATAAATGTATCAGAGAGACTGTTATTCTATATTTTTTCCTGTTATTCTATATTTTTTATATTTATTCTATATTAATTTTCACATTCCAACAGGAATTGCAAACTAAAATTTAACGAAAATATCTGTGGATTTGTTCTAGTTAGTCGTTTTTCTCGGGCGAACCTCAGTTATCCGTGCTCCGAATCCAACATGCTTTCGAAGCCTTTTCATATTATTTTTCACATTTCATTTCACTCTGATGATTTATTTTTAAACACAAAAAATCCACTTCTCGCTTTATACCACGAATTAAAAGCTACCCCGTGCATATTCGATTAATTATTTAGTCGAAGTATCTTTTCACCAGACTTCGTTACGTTGAAACGCGCATTTATTTATTGGAGAACAGAATCTGCCGGGGAAGAAAAACGGGACAGCGTTACAGAAATGCCTGTGGGTCGTGTCGTTGGCTCGAAACGCCGTGGTGGTCATCATTGGGATAATATTAAGCTATTCGCTGTCCTCTTATGGCATTAAACCTTTCAAAATTACGGGAAATATTACGGAAGGCTTACCGTCTTTCGGTCCACCGCCATTCTCTGTCGCAACCGGGAACCACACGTACAATTTCGTGGAGGTGGTCAGTGAACTGGGGAGCACTACCATTTCCGTCCCGCTGATCGCCATTCTGGAGAGCATCGCCATAGCAAAAGCTTTTGGTACGTCTCTATAGTCAGCTAAAAACATCTAACTAACATATAAAATCCCGTGGAATATATAAAATTAGTTATATATACATATCCATCACTTATAGGGTGACCGTACTTAATATCGCTTAGCAAAAGTCAAATCGCTGTCAATTGAATATTAATTTCGATATTTTTGCACGCAACTCCTTTCAAAGTAAAGAGAAATTATTCATCTTCCATGTAGCATAACTTAAAATCGGTGAAATATACAATTTTTGAATTAGGATAACTTAGAATCGGTGAAATATACAATTTTTGAATTAGGAATTAAAAAACCTAAGACATGCAAAGTTTTGCTCCTGAAAAAAGTGCACTTAACATCGCCCCCTCAAGAAATATTGATTGCTTTTATTATTTCCTTTTCTATAAATGGCTTTTCATCCACCTTTGATTTTATTTTTACTACAAAATATTTACAATACTTTCTTTTTACATTCGGATATATATCGAACAAATAAAGTTCACTTAGGTCGCTCCGCATATTTCGTGACCCCACCTGTAACAAATATTACACCGAAACCATTGTTCTCGTAAACTGCAAGGTAGTTACGGAAGCTTTAATTGTTTCGATCCACGATCCGGTTGTTCCAGCAAAGGGGAAGACAGTCGATGCTAATCAAGAAATGCTGGCTCTGGGGTTCTGCAACATTTTCGGTAGCTTTGTCCGATCGATGCCCGCCACAGGAAGCTTCACAAGGACCGCCGTAAACAACGCTTCGGGTGTAAAAACACCGATGGGCGGTGTAATTACTGGATGCCTGGTGCTTTTAGCGTGCGGTCTCCTGACCTCGACTTTCGAGTTCATCCCGAAAGCGACGCTCGCCGCAGTGATAATAGTTGCCATGTACTACATGTTTGAGCTGCGCATATTCGGCGTGCTTTGGAGAACGAAAAGTAAGATCCGATTAGTCAGCAGCTATGCTCGACAGCGCATCACCATAGCTGCGCTTGATTCTCTCGCGTTCGTGCGCGCGCGCGCGCACACCCTTTAAACCGTAGCCACGTCCGTAATGAAATTTTCGACGACATATTTCGCAGTTCGTTCACCTCTATTGTCAAAATAGCTATATAGGGTGCTTCGTAGCGTCGTGAAATGACTTTTCGAGAATTCATTATCGTCGTATTCTGGGATATCAAAAGTCATAAATTTCTTAATTAAACCTTCTCTTGACACCTTTTATGATTTCGCGGATACTCGAAATTTTTTGAGGGGGTGTCTTCGCAAAACAAAAAATGGTCACGTTATTAGCATCACTTGAACCAGTGGCGCACACAGGATTTAATTTTGGGGGGGTTTTAATGCAAATTCAATAAAATTCATTAGGTGATTATAAAAAGTTATTTAAAGAATAAAATCCAGCTTTCTATGCTTTTTACAAAACTCTAGAATTACTTCATTCGTGCTTAGATCAATCTGCTTTTTACTTGTGGGGTGCCAGGGCCCCTTGCCCCCCCCCCCCCCTCCCTGGGTGCGCCACTGACTTGCCTACATTTTTCTAAAGTTTCGATTTCTTTTTAAATTTTCGAGTTGCCGAACTTCCCCTATAAGTAACAGACTTTAAATTTAGAAATATATATATATATATATCTGATTTCGTGTCTTTTTTTAAGAGGTGAATTTAATTTTCAGCGGGATTAAAGTTTCTTTTCACGTCGGACAAATGAATATAGAGTTTGAATGAATCTTTCTTTGTCTTTGTGTACACAATCGAAATTTCAAGTGCTTCCATTGTGGATTCATTTATTCTATGTCGAGACCTGATTGTTAAGCGATTATTCTTTAAAACATCCAACGTGGTTTATTAATTACACACTGCCACAGAGTAATATCTCTACTATTCTATAACAATTATCCTTTTCAAGGTATATATAACTCGGAAGAATTTTTCAAAACGACCATTTCCACTCAGAGGATCATCCACGTTCTAGATGACCAATAAAATAATCAAAATTCACTCGAACTCCTCGATTAAAGTAGAAGCAATTTTAATGCACCACGGTGTCCAAGAAAAAGTGCAAAAAAGAACTGTTCGCTGACCGGTCTCGACATACGACCCGGTGCGCACTGTCCACCAATGGATTCTTTAAAAATGTATGACAAGCATGCATGCCGCGACAATACTTTCCCAGCGACCCCGCGCGATTCGCTGTCCGCGGCGGAACTCTGTTTCGCTGACAATCCACTGTTCGCTACCGTGCCAGTAATTCGGTATTTGTCTCTGCTCGTAGAGATCGATTTGATACCTTTGACAGTGACTTTGCTGAGCTGCCTGGTAATCGGCCCGGAATACGGGATGATTGCTGGAATCGCGGTAAATCTAATTCTCCTGCTCTATTTCGCGGCCAGGCCCGGTTTATTGATCGAGGAGCGTGTTGTCGATGGCCTGACGATTCTGTTTGTATCGCCGAAACAATCGCTCAGCTATCCAGCCGCCGAGTATCTCCGTGAACGAGTGATGTCCTGGTGAGCTGTATTATCATTCATCCTCTAATCGAACCGTTCGCAGTCTGTATCGAAAATAATAGGTGAAGCCTTTCCTTGCTAATGGAATCTAGAGAAGCGAATGAAACGAATACCTTTCGAGATGCTCGGCTTTCCTTTCTCTATTTTAATACTAGAAGTAAGATGGTATCGGCGCACTGATTCGGTCACTGTACAATTTTTTTTTATTTCGTCGGAGAGATTTTTTAACCATTTATTTTAACCATATTATCCGTTCATTTCACTGTTATAAGAATTAATTCTGGATTCCAGCAAATTGTTGAATTTCTTAATACTCTTGTTCCTATGAAATTTAAATTGTCTCGTGTATTTTTTACTTTCAAAAGTACAAAATTTTTCAAATACATTTGAAGGGAGAATAAATTGAATTTCATCGTATAATTGTGTTATTCTATTTGAAATTGACATTTGAATCTTGCGTGTGTCAAAAATGGCAATATCGAGTAATTTCTTTGAAAATCTCCTATGTAAATTCAACAGTTTGCCTGGTGCCGCGGTAGAAGTAGTAAAAAAATTTGAACTATTCACCAACATGTTTGAAATAAATTTAGGGATAATATTGTTAGATCTGCACTTGAGTAGAAAAACTTTTTTGTTACTTATCTTGACCATTTTGGATTTACAACTTGCCAGATCTTTGAGCAGCTTTAAAGTCTCAGGTCCGTGTACTCTTGATATGAAACGGAAAAAACTTTCCTTAAAAATAGTAGAAGTTTCGCCATTCGTTATGATAATTTTCAATTTAAAATTTTCGACCGTAAGAATTAAATAAGATGGTATCGGCGCACTGATTCGGTCACTATTGGGAAACTTAGTGGAGGCGTGGCTTAGGTTACAGCGCTGTGGTGGTGAGTTGGCAAACTATTGAAAGTAGGCCCGGGTCCCACCAAACATTCCGAATAAGTATTTATTAATCGAATAAGTAAGAAATTAGTGTTGAAAAAAATTTAAAAACACTCATTTTTCATAACTTGTCTATTGAAACACTGATAATCATATGGATTTCGACCTACTCCCAATAGTTCAATTTTCTGTCACTAGTTGGCGTATCGAAATTCTTGGTTTCCCAATACAACATTTCATAGGAACAAAAGTATTAAGAAATTTAACAATTTGCTGGAATCCAGAATTGATTCTTATAACAGTGAAATGAACGGATGTGTCTCTTCGGATAATATGTGTAATGACATCGATAATGATAAATGGTTAAAAAATCTCTCCGATGAAATAAAAAAAATTGTATAGTGACCGAAAATTTTAAATTGAAAATTATTAATACTAGAAGACCATCTTAAGTGTCCTTTAAATTGCAAAATATTATATTAGTAAACTTCTGTATACGTTTTTACAAGTTCCATTGCCTTGGCAAGTCTTCGCTTCCACATGGCTGTGCCAGCGATCTTCTTTATTTAATTCTATTTAACACGCGAGGGCACCGTTGTTATTCAGGTGCGACGAGAGAGCAGAGACTATCCCGGTGGTGGTGGAGGGTCGTCACGTGCTGAGAATCGACGCGACCGTCGCCAAGAACCTCGCGCTGATGTTGGCCGACCTGCAGTCCAGGGAGCAGAAGCTCGTCTTCTGGAATTGGTGCGAGGAAGCCAGGCGAACTTTGATAAGCTACGACGCTTCCCTGGCGATGTCGTTCAGAACCTCTGGCAGCATAGCTCAAATATTTTCAGGTAGAATCGCACCGGCTCACGTCCCGCGCGAGTGAAATTCGGCATCTAATGAATGCGCGGAACACTTTCCTTGGAATGCGGCCCAAGCGTGTACGAGCGAGCGTGCCGCTCTTTCGCCCGAATCTCGCGTCTAATGAAGCACCGCGAACGTCGAGGAATATTTCCCCCAACGGTAGGAACGTTTTCTAGTACCGAATCGGTTGTCCGCCAGGCGAGCTTTCGGCTCCACTCTGGGTGCACGCGGTTCTGTACGATGTTCCTTTGAATTTTTCGGCGGCACGGTGATTCTTGTTAGTCCTTTGCACTTTTAGTAGGTACACCCCAGGTATACCGAGGAAGAGAAAGAAACAAGGGTTTAAGAAAAATCTCATTTATTCCATTAAATCCGTGTATGAAACGAGGTTTGTAATTCAACGATTACGGAATCGTCAGCTCTGTGTTCAAGTTCTTTTTTATCGTTGTTAGGAATTTTTTTACCTATAAGTATTTTAGTTAAATAAAAATCGTAATATACACTTGAAAACTTGTACTTTAAAGGATATTTTCTAATAAAAAAAGTATGATGATAATTCATATTGTCACCAAAGGGATGAAAGGGAAGGCAATATGCAATATATGATAGAATAACAAAGTTAAAGAGTGAAATTTTTTTATCTATTCCTTTCAGTTCGGAGCGTTACGAATATCATCGACTTCGTTAATAATTTCAATAGATTTGAAGCTGCGATATTATTCAATGGTACAAGAGTCGACTGATTTTAATGCCTACATTTGAATTTAGAAACTTACAAAGGCTCTAGGAGACCTCATTGAAATTAATTATAGAGAGCCAATTACGGAAGCAATTAATATCTACGAATATTAAGCAGAAATATGTGGGCAAAAGGGACCAAATTACTTGTAAAATGTACATAATTCAGAAACTAAAAGGAGTACCGTTCTGCATAATCCATAATAATTATTCGCGACTATTTACACGCCAATAGAAATAATTACTTTTAAGAATCTTTTAAGTAAACTTTCTTAAATAGAATCAAAGCAGTTTCTGAAAAATGCTTAATACCCTGGAAATATCTCGGGCCGTGGATCATAGATTATATCCAATTAACGTGGGTGTATTATCACCATTAATCTTGATTAGTCCCGCTTTCGTTTCTTTGTCTCCTAAATTGATATCACCACTTGTAAGTTTTCTTAAGCAATTTTGCAATCGCGTGTCCGTTAATCATTCCGCCATTCGACATAATATTACACAAACCCAACTGAATATTTAGTTTGCTTAAACTCGAGCAACCTAGCTTTCTACTTAAATAAACAATCACGATTAAAAAATATATTGTACACACTTCTGACTTACGTTATCACGTAATAGGTGTCTATCCTTCCTATATTAATCAGAAATCTCAGATTCTGCATTTAAGGGGTTAGGACACAGTAACGGGCCAAGAAAGTAGACGATTTTTAGACGACAATAATAAGAAAAGTAAACAATCAATTAATATAAGGTTTCGTGTTTTAGTTCACTAAAACATATAATATTTACAAAATAGCATTTGTACGCCGTGCAATGTCTCCATTTAAAATATCCTTTTTTCCCGGATGGCCAACTGGTGGGCCGGATTTCGCGAAATCGGATGGACTGTATTAAAAACCCCAAAAATGTCATAAACTATAATATATTTCCTAGGCATTGACGATCCAATATTTCAATTTTTGAAAAAAATTGACAAAATGGCCGATGTTCGAAAAATAATGATCAAATTTCGACAGAAGTGTATGAATCTTTTTGTCTATATTTTGTACAACAATTAAAAAATCTCAAATTTTGGATCGTCAATGCCTAGGAAATATATTATAGTTTATGACACTTTTGGGGTTTTTGTTACAGTTCATACGATTTCCCGGAATCCGGCCCACCAGCTGGCCATCCGGGAAAGAAGGAAACTTTATGTTTTTCTTATAGTTTATAATATAAAACACAAAACCTTATATTAATCGATTGTTTACTTTTTTTATTATTGTCGTCTAAAAATCATCTGCTTTCTTGGCACATTACTGTGTCCTAACCCCTTAAACACGACTACTAACGGACGATATATAAATGATTAAATACCATAAGTGCATTTAACTCTAACGTTTCAACATTTCTCCAGTGTATTTATTTATACGCCACTGTTAGCGCAAAATTAAAAACGATCGGCCAATGACGAGGGCTAGGTTGATTACAGGGGCGTCTACCCTATTTGATTTTAGGCGCGGAACGCGTCGCGGGGGGAATACGAAGTTAGCAATATCATCTGCATTCGCAAAGGGCCATTTCTACGTAACCGTTCCTGCATCGTGCCGTGCAACGATACGTAAAGGAAGCATTTCCGTCCGCGACACCAACGTTGCAATACCGCAATGTAAACAGAGCGGGTAGTATTGAAAGATCACGATTCGTTTTTGCCCGTAGTAACGTTTGCATAACAGCGCCGCTGTAATTGCCGGAAATATCGTGCGCGGAAAATGAAACTTTATTCGCCCGTTTCCGCGAATATCTGTCGGGAAGTTCTGTTCGAGGAATTTTCATCGTTAGTACGTGATTTCGATCGGGAATCGCGGCGATTTACGCATGATTCTGTCATCACGTATGCGCATATAAAATTACTGTTACGGGAGATGCGCGGGGATACCGAACCATGGCCGAATCAAATGACGATGATAATGATATTAACTCGGCGCGGAAGCCTGTCGCTTCGTTCGACCGAAGCCTTTATTAAAAGTAGAAATATATTACAGGTATTTTTAATCCGAGAATTTTCCTTGAATAGCTGTGATTTTTTGTCAGTTTTCTTGCCAGTGTGCAGGGAGGTGTGAAAAAAATATTTCCGCTCATCTAACGTCACGTAACAGTGAGAGAACGAAAGCACAGAATTATTAATATGTTTCTTTTATGTGTGTCTTGAGATAGGACATGTAATAAATAAGAGGGGATGATATATAAATTGGAGGAAGTTGGGGATGATTGTGGTGAAGAGGGACATTCAAAATTTGGCTGTCTTTAATTCTGATTTTGTTTTCTCCGGGGAGTTTAAACAATTCCTTCTTCTTTTAAATTCTGTTAACGGTAATTTCGATGACATTTAACTTGTAATTTTTCGCACGGAGAATTTTTTAGCGTTGCATATTCCACTCCTGTAATTTCTGTTTTTCAATTAATAATTGGGCTTTGGGAAAATTAGTAGCTGTGAGTTTCAACAGTTTAGTGTTAGAAAATAATTCTTTAGTGTTATATAAATATAAAGGAGAATCTATTCTGAGTTTCTTTCGAAATTTGTCTTCTTGCTTCAGCAGAGAGATGTTATTATATTGATATTATAAGATATTAAGTTTTGGAGGGCAGGGTACTCGATTTTTAACGTCGAGTAATGAAAGTTACTTCGGGTGAATAATGATTAAAGTATAAATGAAGGGTAAGAGGAGAAGCAGGGAATGTTACGAAACAGCTTTATCGAGAAAATTAAGTTTTAACACTTCAGTCCATCAGTAAAGAAACAAGGTTTAATGAATTTAATTTTCTTATATAAATTTCTTCTTAAATAATTTCCTGTTTTACTTTAACGATAGAAGCTTATGCTTCGGCAATGAGTGGGGACACTTCGTAATTTGTTCCAGTGCAGAGTGGACGTTTCCTGCTTTTTAACCAGCATATCAAATCTTTAACGTTATCTCGCGGGGGTATTCGAGCTTCATAACCCTTTGTGATTCGATAGTTATGTAATAAAATATGCTATAATTCGCAAAATCACGACAAATAGACATTCCCGGTTTCCCCTTTACCCTTCAAATAGCAGGGGCATACATATAGTAGAAACAAAGGCAGTAATATACTACTTAGATTTAGAATTTTATAATAAAATATAAAAAATCACTGCTCCACTCTTTTGACAGTGTTAACTTCAGTGTGTTCACTTTATCTGATACGTATAATTTGTATATATTTATTTTTATTCGATCTGTAATTACAGCTGAATATAGTGTATTTATATTTCTTAATTAGTCGCAATAAAAATATTGAAAATCATAGGGATTCTTACTTTTGATATAACACCCATATTTCATACTTAAATACAGGAAATATTAAAAATTGAAATTACTAGAAACAGAGTATGCCTATAATTTAAAATAATAAAACACAATCCCCAGTATAGTAGCAGAGTTCTATATAAAGCATTGTTCATCATTTGATAACATCATAATTATATAACTCCACAATTACAAATAATAGACTGTCATCAGCGTTGATTCCTTGTTAAAGTGTTTTAATGTCACTCGTAATGTCATATCTTTAAGTCATATCTTTCATTTCGCGTCGCTCTAACAAAACTGTATTATTACCTAAGATTATACGCGCATATAAGTTTCAAACGATGTCTGATCGAAAAATTGACGACTTACATAATGTGTAACCAAAAAAAAAAAGGATAACGCGTTCTATAAAAGATTATTATAACAGGTGTTTTAGCTTCTGGAACTCTGTGCCTAAAAATACTTCCAGCATTGCAAAATATACTTCTTTTTACGATTCTTCGTGTTAATGTTCCTTTATATCTTTAAATTGGGTAGTATAATTAAGAAGAATAAAAGAAGAGTATATTGACGTAAAGAATGTTCAACATTGGATGTAAAAATTCAAGAATGGCAATGTGCCATTGAAAGTTCAGTCAACAGGAAGATAGATAGGATTGATAAATGATGAAATCTTAAAACAGTTTTCAAACATAATAAAATAACTTCGCAAGTGACTGTTAGCCATTCCACGATCTTTCGTAACTGAGCAAGGCCATTGATAATACAAGGAAGGTAGATAAGTGCGTTCCGCATGAGTTAAACGACCTTCGAAAAATAAGTTGAATGCAACTAGTCGTTTCACATCCCCAAAGTAACAAGGAAAGTTCATTTCTCAAATAAAGTATCCCTTCCCACGAAAAAGGGATTCTATACAGCAAAGAAACAAGGATTTACCAAAAAAATCTGATAAAAATTTGTTAACTTATACGGTATTAGATATCTCCTTCGATGAAAGTGGATCTGACATCTGCGGGACAGAAGATTATGGAAAAATATGGAGGAAACCAAACCAAGAGTTTCATCCACTAAATTATAACTCTGTGTATATCGCAAACAAATTGAAGAAGTGCATTCACAACTAGCAACTATATCAACGAATATGTAAAAACCAATTCCATTGCATGACATCGCAAAACTTGCCACAAGATCACGATAAAAAAAGAAACCTCATTAAAGTAGCCTATAAAATTTAATTACGTCTTTCCTGCATCCATTACAAAAAGATTTTACTACATCATTCTTCGCAAAACAAAATATCCTAAAATTACGCCTCATTTAAAAAAAGTGTACGAAGAATGTGATCATCATCTACAACATCCTTCCCTCATCAAACACTATCAAACAATCCAATATATCTTCAAAAAAAATCCTTACAAAATTACAACCAAATTATTCCCAGTAAAAAACACCAGCCACGAAAAAAAACAATAAAAAAAATTAAAAATAAAATCTTTTACACGAAAGAGACACGCAGATATTGCATTGTCATCGAAACTACGTATGTGTGCAAAATTTCAAATCGATCGGACATGTGGAAGTGGGTCAAAATTAGCCTACAAGATATCCTCGCAAAGCAACTCCCAAACTCACGATTGAAATTAAATAAAAGCTTGCAAAATAACAAAGCCCCGAGCTCCCGAGGTTTTCGTTAAACAAAAGCGAATCAGCCGATATGCAATGCGCGCCAAAATAATCATTCCGTGGGCACGGAACGCGCCCTTTTTCGCCTGGGCGATGCGCTTGCGCGAGACGTACCCCGCGTTCACGGTTGCGCGCGCAGCCGATGATCGACCAATAAGGCTAGTCGGGTAGTAGAGGGTGCTTCGATCGATGCACTCGCCCTAGGAGCGTGCGCCAGTGGGCGAGCGTTTACAGCGCGATAAACGTCGCGTTGC
This sequence comes from Andrena flavipes, assembly GCA_963971345.1. Classification (NCBI taxonomy): domain Eukaryota; kingdom Metazoa; phylum Arthropoda; class Insecta; order Hymenoptera; family Andrenidae; genus Andrena; species Andrena flavipes. The sequence goes on from OZ020480.1 coordinate 3,787,633, forward strand.
CGTGAACCACGGGTACGACCGAGGACGTTCCGCTGCCTCTGTCGTTTTTTTTCGTTCCGCGGCGGCTGATCGCGCGGTTTCGGCGGTGTCGATTCGTCGCGAGGGACCCGTAGACGCGGTGCCACCTGGTCGCCGGTGGTCGCCGCTGTCACGCATTTTGTTTACACCGGACAGGAGACGCGAGACGCCGTCCGCGATGGGGCAATGAAGCAGACGACGGCCACGAGCAGCGACAACTGTCAAGAAGATGCCGGTAAAGCAGTCGCGCACGGGCGATGCGGGCCAGCTGGAGAGTGTCGCGTTGTAATCGTGAGTAACGTTGAATTTCGTTTGTCTACGGTGGGAACGCGGCCGTCGCCGCGTACGTGGGCTAGTGTCGGCCAGTTTCTTATACGGGTCAGTGTACCTGACGTTTCGATTTCTGTCATGATTAAACCACCAACGGAACAGGAAGTTACGCTGCGGTCCGGAACTCACACGTTTCGGGACTCGTATCCCTGTAGCGGACGACAGTCGCAGGATCGTCCGTAGTTTCTCTCGGGACCGGTGACTTATTTCTAACATAACCTTAGCGCGCACCGTTTATATCGTGACGTTTGCGTTTTATCAACCACTCGCTTATCTTAAGCGAAGAAATGCTATTCCGTTCGGAGGCTTAATTAGGTTATACACCAATCTCGATTCAGAATCCACGTTTCTCCGGTACGATTCGACATTCGTCTGGTGATATTTGCGCATTTGTACCTCGTAATCTGGAATTTTTTATGCGACGATGTGGTTGCATAGTGCGTGTTGGTAGACTTTGCTGCGAAAGTTAGATTAGCTTGTTGGAGTTGTAATTAGTATTCGTATTGGGTGCATGTTTATTTTATTATGCGCACTAAGATACATATCGGTAATAGTTTTAATGTTGATATCGATGTTTTATATTAATGTTCGTGTTATAAATTACTAATACGTAATTCGCAAGTATGAAGGGAATAAAAATTTAATTTTGTATCGCTTTCCGATTGGATTAGCAAGTGAATCATTGCGATAGGTTAGAGTACAAAATAATGGCCCCGCGGACACGTAATAAATTAAATACGTAACAGGTAACAACACGCGTTTTCGCGTAGATCGCGTGCAGTCGATTTTGATTCTTGTTTTTAATTATGTCGTAACAGCGGAAATCCTATTAAACGTAGGCACATACGTCCCATTGCGTTTAAACGAATGACAAAGGCGTATTCGGGACAAGATTTAATTCAATCGGACGATCTTCGTGACCTCGCGCATAATCGTCAAGAGAATTTGCACGCGCTTTCTAAACCTTTGTCAAACCTCGGTTACCTTTTACCTTTTACATTAAACTACACGCTTGATCTACTTTCTCGAACGATCGTGCGCTATTCAATACAGCTTTAAATATATCTTCCATTGATTATTTCTACCTTTTTTAAATTTAAATTTAGATAGGAATATTTAATGAGCATTACCTAGTTATTCTATGTCCAGGTTGGGTAAAAGCTGTACACTTTTCTCTATCGATTTGATCGTTAGCGTACAGTGTACACGTACTGTCTATATCTACATCTATTGTTCTCATTAAAGTTTCTTTTATTCTTTGCTATTGAATACTGGGCAATAATAATATACTCGATGTTAAACAATTTACACGTTCAGCTTTCCTTCCTATTTTTTGTTTCGTATTTACAATGAGTCTAGAAATTATATCACCGACAATATAGTGATTTAATTATCGGTAAAAATTTACACGGTTTTGTAGATACAGTATCTGTTGATTACTGAAACTAATTCGTTATTGCTAACGAGGTCTCCCCGTCGCGATAGAGATTTACGGATGCTCGTCAATATTTTATGGCGGTGATTTACACACTGAAACACATAGCGAAAGTTCTGTGAACGTAGGTCGTACGCGCTATAGTTGCTGCGTTGTAGAAGATTAAAGACGCTCGAATGGGAGTCATAAAATTTCCGAAAGCATATCAAATATCCAATTTGCAATCCAGCCAGAACTCACCTCGTAAAATTTCACTTTGGCGATGTATAGTTTAATTCTATTTAATTAGGCTTCCGTTTATTCTCTATTTTCCGTTATCTCTCGCAGAAATGTTTCTGGGTTATTATTACGGTAGGTGATATTCGAGATGGGAATTACAAACCCAGTATCTACTTCGATTTAGAATAATTTTTAATTGGATACTCATCTATCTCCTTTAATTACATTTAGGGTGATAATTTTCGATTAGACTTTCACGATAATTTGCATAATGTGTGAAGTATATAGGTTTTTTATTATAATAATTTGTATTGCATTCCTTTAACGATATTACTAATATTCGAAATCTTGGGATATTATTTATAACACTCATGCCTAGAGTGGTGAAACAAGTTTACTGTACGTTCTTCCAAGTACAGCAATGTTTCATCCTCTATAATGGGGTCAAACGCTTTGAAATTGGAAAACCATTTAGGTAATGGAATCTAGCTTCTGTACTTAAACTAATCCAATATTCTCCGTTCCACAGAGAATCGGTGAGAAATAAAATTCATGAAATTTATTTTAACATCCAACAGAAAACATTTAAAAAACTGCAAACACAATCAACTTCTTCCCACCTCAAGCTCCCACTCAGCTAACATTTCGCACAATCAGTACTGGCTATAAAAAATCCACCAATTATTTATCAAGGACCGCTTAATCAATCCAATTTTGAATCACGCGAACTTTTAATTAAAATGTCATTTCCCACCTTTCTCGTATAACTGTTTTATTCCAATTTTATTCCAAACACTTCACAAGTTTCTATCGAATCCACCAATACGTTGCCACCGCGTTAATTTATATACATAAACGCGGGTTTCCATTCGATTAAGAGATCGTCCCGAAAATACACGGCCGTGTTTCGCTCGCAGCTTCGCGCAGGCTGCTTCCTCTTCCCGTTGTTCCGAAACCGTCGCGCGGAAGCGCAGGTTTGTTTAACGCCCTCGTTGCTAAATTAGAAATATTTCGATCTGGATGTAACGCGGCGTTCCGCGTCCGAACTTCCATCGCGCAGCCCAATTGATTACCGAGTTTCTGCGGACTTGCTTTCATGCTTATTGCTAGCTATGCAAATAGGCGCGCTGCAACGCGGCATGTACGATACAGTGTGCGTTATGTTATTCATGAAGGTGCATCGCTGTTTTCAAATGAATACAGAGCGGGGCGTAAAACTCGCGGCACAGCCGTAGAGGAGGTGATCCTTTGACTAAAAGTAGGGCTGAAGGGCGAAATTAAATTTGCTCGTTTCAGATTACGTTTTAGGGAGGGGCGTTGAGTTTCTCGGGCTCGTGTGTTCGATTAAAGTTCCGGATGTAGTGATGGGTACTTTTTATGGTGATAATAATAGTCACGCAGCTTTACAAGATGCTAAAAAGGCATAATATAAATTTTAAGTACCGAAATTTACGAAACTTCGAAAGCCCTCGCTGCTTCAGATAATGATGAAGATATTGAGAATGATAAGTACTAATAATATGGTTTTATTATTCCATGTAAGAAGTGCAAAATAAGGCAGGAAATTTGAATTAAATAAAATGAAGGAATTTAGTAATCAGATTACGGTGTATCAACTCTTTCCTGGCAACCATAGGGTTGAAGCCACCTATATCAGAATATTTGTCATTTCGCATTAGTATCATTTCTTTACGAAATCGAGAATTCCACGATGAATCTTCACACAATATTTAGAATAAGGTTTATTGATAATTTCAACAATATTGGAATAAAATAAATAGCACTATAATAATTTGGATTTTCTCCCATTCGACATTTGGGTTTCTCAAATTTATATCATTTTACAAGTAACCGTGGAGTGAAAGATATTTGTTATGAACGGCACGATTATAAACATATCGATAGCAAATTTCGCCCGTTTATGAGAGAATACGCTGGAGTATGAAAGTAAATCGTGATATCTGTTAAAATGTGCAGTTCATTTCTGTAATGTGGCGTCAAAGTTAAATCATTTATTGCTCGGAGCGGCAATGGTGTTTAATACTACTTGCCTGGGACGTGGAAATATATTATTACGGTATTATTATGTAGGAATGTACCAACAATGAATAATTAACGAACGCGAAGGTTTTAATTACTTGCCTGTACTGTATAGGGTTATTAATGTTCCATTGTAACTTTGTTCATATTTTAATTAAAATTATTGACGCATACTGAGTAAAGGTAATTGGACTTGATGTCTCGACGATAATTTTATGCCAGGTACATTCAAATATCCTGGTACAATATGCAAATGTGATATGGGAAATTTTTTATGGATTCTTAATACATATTATACCTAAGTGGCAAGATGAAAATTCATATAGGGAAAATGAAAATAGCAGTTCGCCCTGTTAATATTTCATTGTTAATAGTTAATAATCCGATGTAATTGCTGTCGAATCGTTCCATTGATTTTGATCGTAATTATTTTCGAAATGTGTGCTAATTTTAATGAGTTTAGACGAATTTATTTTTAGATTATAATATCATATTAGAATTGGAGTGTAGTGCTAGGGTTTTCATATGTTATTATAAATGGAATTCAATATAGCATTTAATAAAAATTATATGATATTTTATAACCATAAAAAGTATTTCAATGTCCAAGTGGAAAATGAAAGTGAGGTATGCACAGTAGGTGTGCATTTCAATGAAATATTAATAAAAGAAGAATTTTCAAATGGCGTTACTGCTATTTTTCTAAATTTAATGTACTGCATTTTATGTGCAATTATGCATGTTTCTTTTTAACAAATTTTCAGTAACGCCTTAGGTTTTAATAATATTACCTAATATCTTAATATTTTGGAGAATTTCAGTATCTCATTTGAATTGCATAGAGTGGAGATTTTGCAAGTAAAAGTGTAGAATAATAATCTCAACAGAAATTTCTACTAAATTCACACGTATTTCTAAAGTTTCCACTGATCTGAATAATTTTTACTCGAAACAATTTTCAAGAAACCATTTCAGAACGATGTAGTTCCTTGTCATATTGCCTGAAAATGCGTCTGACTATAGGTAGACTGCTTCTCCTTATTACAGAGTGTGGCACGAGACGATATCCACTTGGAAAGTGAAATAATTCACTCATCCATGATTAGAAGTTTTATTTCTTCTCTCAATTAGAAGTACAAACATTTACCTTTAATATTTCCCAGAAACTAATTTCGTTTCAAGAACAATTATCATCTTTTAAATGTTTTCCAAATTCAATCATTAAATTCTCTGTAAGAAATATTTATCGTATCAATTGAATATTAGCATAGTACCTTATGAATTATGCAAATTGCGCGCACTATGCGAAGTTCTCGATTATGCAATAATATTCCCAGTGTTGTATAATGATGTTCCAATATTTTCATTTATCTTACAAATTTGAAATGTTTTAATCATTTCAACTGACATGCACAGTGTATTCTGTAATTTTTTGTACGACCAAAAAGGGCGTGCTTTTTATCCGAAAATGATTCGGAAACGTGGAATCGAACTTCCTACGGAACTTAAGTCTACCTACGATTTCTAATTCTCGCAGAAGCTTGATCTTCGATTAATCTTTAAAGTATACAGAGGGGCATACTAACCTGCGGGTTATAGTAGCTTGAGAGTTATAGTAACTCCTTGGCTATAGTAGCTTGAGGGTTACAGTACACGTATATCGAGCAAAGTACCTTCCAACAAGTTCCACCGAGGAACAATACTGGCTAGTTACGTTCCTCCGGCTTTATCAGTATTATCATTTCATTGGGTATGTTTCACGTTAAAACCCACCCTGATTTAAACCAGTTTACTCGACAAAACAGTTACAAGTTATACCGTTATACACCTAATAGTTTCATTATAATTTTCACTTACTTAATTTCATCGAAAAAAATAGCGAATTCTTTTTTTTAAACATTTCCAAAAGTATTTTTAAAATATTCTGGGTCGTTCAGTCAGTCACTTTATCCTTTTTCCATTAAATTTTTTCACATCGCGAACCTATTGTATGCTGCTAATCCCCTTTTACATGTTAATTGCGATCAGCCCAGCCTGAAAATTCAGCGATTCGAAAATGTGCTCGTACCGAGGGGGATATTAAATTTGTTATCTTACACGCGAGCGACGGTAGCAGCAGCTGTATCGCCTGCTTTTGTCAAATTTAACGGAAGCTGCGCAAAATGGAAATTAAATCGTCCCTAATTCCCCCGCTCCCATCGTTAGATATTTTAGAATCGTCCAATTCACGCTTTGATTCGTTTACAGTTCGGTGCCGATAATTACAGAGAATACAGGAAATTCGTCCCTTTTAGGGAATCGTTTCCGAATTATTCCGAAATTGCCGCTGTTCGAATTCCGGGACTTCTGTCAGCCGTTATACACCCCCCTGCAGGTATGCGCGTTTATCGAACGTGCACTTACACAAAGATAACTCTCTGTATTTTGAATATACCAAAAACATATTTTTTTTTTGAGACTGGCATGTTTTGTCAGATCTGGTTTCCTACTTTTGTTTATTTATTTCAGTACACCGTGCTACAGATGTAAATATCTGCTGATGTAATCGGGAAGTGATTCTTTTCAATTTCACTTTACTAATTTTTAAACAAATATGAATTCGACGAGATTCAAAATTCTCGCATAGGGATATTTTATACTAAATTTTCAGCACGCTTTTATACGAAGAATCACAGCTCCTTTCGCTCCTACAACGAGTTCTGTTGCGCTCTCTGTTTATTTAACAGGAATAAGACATAATTACTATGGAAATGCGTTCTGCGTATTCACAATGGTATCTATTTCGCAGGAAGGGGACGTTTCTATGGGAGCACCAAGGCTGTTTGGGAAAACTGTGCAACTGCGAGTCGTTTCCCCTCGCACTGTCGTTCCCTTTGTGCTGTTTGACAGAACTAAATGCCGCCATTCTGGAAAAGTAACCGCTTGGCAGAGCAATTAGAACGACGATAAATTTGCCGCGCGTGCCGCCAGCTTTATTGTTTTCCGTCGCGCGATCAACGATCCTCGAGTGTCTTTCTTAATTCATTATTCCCAGTTAGCTGTCTAACGATGATTGTAGGGGATGATCCTCGAGATCGTAGGGTATACCGGGTGTCCCGTAATTGGCGGTGAAAGGAAAGGGAGCAATTATTTTGTAGGGAACAATAAAAAGGAAATGGGGACTCTGCAGCGAGGGGGATGAAGATCCATTTTTTACACTTTTTGAGTTATGACGTGTAATATACGTAAAAATTCTACGTCGTATGGTGGACGTTTGATGCAAATCCAATAACACGTGAGTGATTTATTGAAAATTTTCAATCACGCGCAGCTCCAATTTTGAAAAATTCGCTAAAAAAGATAAAAACTTATCGATTCAATAACTACTAGCGGAAGTGCCGCATATTTGGAATACTGTTGGTAATTTGGAATACCGAAGTATCTAATAAACTACTGACGCCTTATAATTTGTAACATCGTAGACAATAGGGTCTAATTGACAATTAGATAGGGTCTTATCTAATGACACTTGTGGATTAACCTTTATTTTGACATTTTTGATTTACTCTGCAAAGTGTTACGGAGAATCATGGCTAGATTTGAAGGGGTGACGCCACTTTCAAGTTTTTCCAAATTATACGTATAAAAAATTTTAACGTATAAAAAATTTTGTTAATTATTATTTTTTAGGGTAGCAAATTTTAGGGCACTGCAAGTTTTCGGTGAATGATACTCAATTATGTTTGAACACAAAGTCTCGAGGCAGCTTCAACAACAATTCACTATTTTTTTCATGTTAATTTTAAAATTGTCTCAACTTTTTCTAAATTAAAATGATAATCCGAAATTTCCAAATCCGTCCTTGCTCGTCAGAGTATGTTCATTCGAAGTTATATACGTATATAGAGCGTACCGCGTCAGATTCTACGTAGACAAAAGTCACGTGTGTTATTTAATATGGAAAATTGTGTCGGAATGTTACGTTTCGTTGCAGGGCTGGCATATTTCATTTTTGTATCATCAAATTACATCAGCGCTGATTTACGCGGTATAACATTCCTGGAAATGAGAATTTTCAATGTCACTTCTATCCACCGTGCTAATTGTGAAATATACGCTCGAGCGCAAAGCTAATTTCGCGTTTTGCAGGGCAAGACTTGAATAATTCTGCTGTTTTATCGCCGCGATTGTTCCACACCGGAGCCGTAAATAAATGACGATAAACGATATTTGCAGTGGATTTTACGAAACCCGCGATTCGTCTCAAATTCTTGTATATGGACGCCGTGAATTTTCGCATTTCCGTTGATTTTTGATTCCCATTTATGACTTGCACGCGATCATTCTAGTTATGTAAACAAAGCATTTTGCTCGGAATCAGACGCGCTTGAATCACGGGCGTTCTTCGTGCGCTATAAATTCCTATCGTAGCGCGAGATTCAAAGGTGATTTAGGAAATAAAATATTGTTATATTAAAAAATAGATTTATTAAGGAAAGAAGACTGAATACAGACCGACGACATCTGACGTGCTTAAAAACTAATTCCATATAGGTTTATATGTAACGAAAAGGTAGCTGTTTTTTTGTCAATATCCAAACAATTTCTTACACGTTTGCCAATTAAAACAACTTCTTTATCGCTCTTTATTCCGACGCGTTCTACAGTGTATCTAGTCTTCGTTAAAAAATTGAAATTGAAAAATTCAGAGTCTCCGTATTTCACAGTTTGGTTTGTGGTTTACATTAATTTGTAGTTTGTAGTAATACCAAAATGCTTGAAACACTTGTACCAATCACTGTCACCCAATTATTAAATAAGAAGACTTAAGACTTAATAGTTGAATTCCGATGGTTATTACTTTTTCTATGTTGCTTATATCAACTAAAACATTATATTTTGTTATGTTAATACCTTAAGTATTTCTCTAGTACGGAAGTCACCTAATATCCGCTTAAATTTTTTATCGTTTTATTCAAATTGAGGGCTCGGATGCAATAAGGGGACTAGCGCTCGAAAATGCGAAAAAGTGTTGTCCAATCGCTAAGAAAAATTGGAAAATTAAATGTTGTTAAACTGTATTTTAAAAAATATAGTCTTGTAAAGCTCGTCACGGCACACATTTTTTCTATTTACAGTTTTTTTATCGAATCATTAGTATTCGAGATAAAAATTATAAACAAAAAAAATTTCTTCGACCAAAATCATTATTTCTGTAAACATAAATTGCGATACAACATTTAACTTTCCAATATTTCTTACCGTTTGGATAATACTTTTTCGCATTTTCGAGCGCTAGTCCCCTTATTGCATCCGAGCCCTCAATTAACGAAGAAAAGATTAAGCACTGTTTTTTGCATCGTATAAATAACAATTTGAATTATATACTAAATTTTTTTATGCATCATTGTATAAGATTTATTCCTTCTTTTACGTAAAACAGCTTAGGGTGACAACAATTGGGTCCTTTACCCTATAATTTACATTTCAAATAACAGCATTAAATACTCTTGTATTTAATAAGTAATTTTAGGTGTAATTCCTCCAGCTACAAACTGGGTAATTACACGCATCCTCCGTTCCCCGAAATGTTCGATTATCAGGATTCGAATTTCCGGATCACTTCGGCCCGAAGCAGTTCCGATAATTGACGCTTTACAGTAGGTACTTAAATCTTAATCCCAAACGCTTGTTATTTGCACGAAACGTACAACGCACACAGAAATCTTCCGCTCCAGCAAACTCAGCGTTGTTTAACACTTCGCATCCGTACACTAGTCGAAGCAAACCTACTTAGTCGATGCCACATCCTCGGCCACGTGGACTCTCGGTCGATTTTACCGCGTAATTTGGCCCGCGAAAAGTGCCAAACGTTTAGTTGCAAATCTGTATCCAGGCTTTTCTAACGAATCGCCCTCTTCGCTCGAGCCTACTCGCTCCCGAGTCGCTTTCACGCCCTCGCGACGATTGCTGTTTTAACGTTGCTCGGCCCACGGTGCCGGTTTAAAAGATACGCTTACGGTCCATGGATTATTTTATCCGACGCCGAGGGACCCATTTAAGCCGAGCAGGCGGATATAAAACCAGCGATTCACTTTTTAAGCCGCCTAATCCCGTTCCACGGGGACGAGAGGATGACTCGAGCGTTCGTTACCAGTGTTGCTACCCCGTGAATCTACGATTTTATCAATGTTCCGTGACAGGGTCTCGGCTTCTCTGGGTAAACAATGACCCAGGCAAACCCTCCAAGCCGCGCGCTACGAAATTCTGCGCGAATTCCAGTTCCATTGATAATTCCCACAACCCTCTGCACTACGTATCTTTCCCAATCTTCTGTCCCAACGACTCCGCGTTCAATTAAAGCAAATTGCTCCGTTATCGACCATCCTTTTATTAGCCAGTTAGCTTCGTTTGTCCATTGTAAGTAACAAACAGATAAGCGTATTCAGCCGAATACTCGAGGAGAATTGAATGTATAATGCTGCATTGATTACCCGACTCGTGATTTTATTTATCATTGATTTCGTTAATGGTTTCGCGAGATTGCGAGGTTATTCTTTGACGATGATAAACAGACGTCGAACGAGGGAAAATATTGCGTACAACGTAGAATATAACGTACCTATTCGCAGGATTTGAATCACGAACGCACAGCTTTTTTTTCTGGGACACCATTACTGGCTAAAGAGTGAACAGGTTGAGTTTGAAAAGAGTTATAGAATCCAGCGTGGGAGACAAACTGTTCGCGTTTTACTTTCAACTATTCTCGTTTTTAGCGGTATTATTGTGGAGCGACTGGTTCGCAGGTTGCATTGTGAAAAGTTTATTGTGAGAAGTGGATCATTAGCGATCTGCTGGTTCCATGATATATTTTAATCAATACCAACGTGCATTCTATAGGACATTATTATCCTTTCTAATACTTTTTACTGTATTAACGCTAGTTGGCAAAGTATTGCGTAAATGGTTTATGAAAAGATTTATATATAATGGTTTGAATTTTCTTTTCTACCGCAGGTGTTTCATTCTTGTAGTAGAAATATGAACTCAGGTTATCTTAAACTCCGATCTTAAACTCCAAATTAATGCAATCAGTAGAGTTCTAGAATTACTCGGCTTAACGTATCTCGCTGTATTATTGTCTCGGTTTAGGTTTGCCTTTATGAACATACTCTGTAGCAGTCAGTGCTCGGTAAGTACACTCGCTGTATCTTACTTGTTATCTTGTTAAGCAGAAACGTGTTTTCGGGAGAATGGGCGACACATTCAACGATATCCCGGTTTATTATGTATTCTTGATTAAGTAGGCAGTGGAATAAACACAATTCTGAACCGAGACAGGAATTTACGAGACTCGCACCCGATGAATATTTAAAGTCAATTTTCTCGAAAATCAAGCCTCGCGTGGGAAAATATTATTCCATGTTCTCGACTTATTTTTTCCCCCAGAATTACACATTTCCATTTTGCACCGCCAGTTACCGAGCACCCCTGTATATAGATAGCACTTTATTGCATTTACAAGAAGGAGAAGACACGCGAGGCGTGTTTCGTGGCCGAATTAGTTACAGGTCACGTCGCCAAAATGCGACGGAAACCTTGGAGGATCGACGATGGTAAAGCCGAGTCACGAATCGATTCGGTGCAACAGGCGGAAGGGAATAATATCCGTTTTGGTCAGGCTGGCCATATTGCCTCGGAACGTTACATCTTCCACCTCCCGATGAAACGATGTGCCAGAAATAAAACAATGGAAAGTTGCCGGTTTTAATCTTGGCGCCGAGATATGGCTTTGCATTCTGGATTAATTATCGCTCAACGGACGCAAGGTCCACTTTGACCCAATCCTTACTTACTTTAATTAAAGTGGTGTAAGTGTATTTTTTGTTTCAGATATTTAAAAAATATTTTTCTATTATTGACATACGTGCTCTTCTAATGTCAAACTTATCTATTATTGTAAAATTTTATGAATAACTTGTAGATTCGAAAATGTGTTTTTTAAACCTCTGAATGTCTCCCAAATTGCAAAAGCACTGAAGTAGTTTTTCGATCTTTGCAATTTATGAAATTAAAAACTTTTTTTTTTGAATAAAAGTAATTTTTATTTTCAAATACTTTGCCACTAACAACTTTACTATTTTTTGTAATGTATTCTTTACTACTGTTTCTCCTAATTTTGCTCATATTTTTAGAATAAATAAGTATATTTCGCGTTTTCTTTCTTTTTTAAAAATATGTCAATATTTTCTGTCTCAACAAATTAGTTACAGGGAACAAATGACTTGCAGCAATATCGAAATGAACGTGAAACTATCGCGGCTCCTTATGAAAATGACACATTTTGCGACAATTCTTTCCTAATATTGAAATATAAATTAATATATCATAAAATGAGTGAAATCTCAATTTTGGGGATAATTTTTACTTACACCATTTTCACAATCACCGGCACACATATTAGTGATATCACCGTCGTAATAAAATAAGAATTGTAAATAATCGTAAGATCAAAGTCTCGTATCTATAGAAACTTTTGTTGAGTTATTACTCGGCACGATTATTAAAATCGTGCAAAAATTAAAGTTTCTTTTCTTAAACTTGGCAAGAATTTAATATCGCTGGGACTCACGGAAGTATTATTAACTGAACGTCTACTAACACGAGCGAAAATAAAAAAAATGCAGAAGCGTCGTACTTTTAGTTTTTCAAAGCGAGGAATTCTCGTTTTAATTACCGGGCGCTCGATGGGGAACGTTTAAATTTAACCTGTCGGTTGGTGATGGGATCAAGTATATCGCGGGCAATATCGATAGTTGATGGGACCTGTTCGAATCCTCAATGAGTATCTAACACCATGCATTCATATCACGCTTTTAACGCTATGGATGGCTGACGTCTATTATGTCAGGAATTTTCTATTAAATTAAAATGATCTCGTGCTATTAACTCCTATTTAAACCTCAATTCCATTAAATTTTTACTCAAATTTTACTTTATTAATGTTTGGAGTTATAAGTGCGAAAAGAGTATTCGACTCTTTTTTTGTAAATTAAATTTCGCGCCATAGAACTTTCCCCTATAATTTCGATTCATTCTTATAGGAAGAATCGTCAAATTTTCGATTTCACGTATTTCAGTGTGAGACGCTCTTTTTCTTGCACAATTCTTGGTATTTTTTTCAATAATCTTTTTCAATAAATCCTTTTTCAAATTCGATATATCCATGTTCACAAATTTTATTAGAGAGAAATAATTAAATTTCGGAGCATAAATTCAAACTTTGCAAAAAAATTTGAAACTTCGTTTCCTGCGCTTCATCTTCATAAAACAGTATTATAATACATAACAAAAAGTTGAGTCCCTGATTCAAAAACTAGAACCTGCAAGCCTTAAAATGCTTTTTTACAGCCATTTGAAAATGACCAAAATTTTTGAGAAATTACAGTGTTCCTTCAACTTCGACCAGCAGTTTATATTCCAGATATCTCCAACAGAGATGAGTAAAATTTTTCTTCAAACAAGAATTTCCAATAACAATTAAAACTTTATTATTCGTCATGTGTCGAATAAAGTTGACCCAGGTTAACTTTATTCATCGAACAAAAAAGTGAACTTCTTTCGCCAGCTAATCTAAAGTTACAGAAACTTTTACTCACTCCCTTATTTAAATAATTCTTTCACTGCTAATACCCAGCACCGATCTCCAGCCACGGAAACCATCAAATTTACCTCCAAGAGATCCAGTGTTCCTAAATCTTCGCGCACCATCGAACTTCCGACGTGCGCATCACAGATTTCGAGGCCAGTCGAGCGGTACCAAGTACCTATTCCGCAAACACACAGAGCATTCTCATCGGGGCACTAGCCAGTCCCGACCGAAATGAACCTCAGGTATTAAATCGATCGATATTCGAGAGCACACACCGAGTGTTTGGCTCTATTCCCCGGTTGTTAGCTGAAAGGGTAAACGCAGGGCGCGTCGATTGTTTCGCCGTGGACGATCCGACGCAAACAAATCCAGCCGTGCCGTTTATCAAGCGAATCAACGGTGGCCAACGGTCACGAAGAGTCCACGGAGCACCTCTGCCAGGTGGATCCTCCGCCGAGGATGGTTTCGGTGCAACAGGCGGAGATAAGTGACGCGACTCCAGGGCGTGGACGGTCAGCGGCGCGGCTACTTAGGGTTTCCTCGTAGGACGCCGTGCACGTCGCACGCGGAGGGAAATTGGTCCCTTCGGGGGCGGAGGAAAATCAATGCCACGTCTGGCCCGTTCCTGCGAAAGGGACGAAAGCGCCGACGAAAAAGGAAAGTCGAGGGGAAGGGAAGAAGGGGCAGGTAGCGGCGCAGGTTCGATGGGAATAACGCAACCTGGCAGGTGGATAGATTACCTGTCGCTCGCGCGCGCTTATCGTTTCCGAATAAAGTGACGTTTTATTGATTCATACACCGACGTCGATCGAGTTTAAAGTTTCATGTATCAGCGGAACCGACGCTGGGTTGGATTCCCGAGCATGTGCACGCAGGGGGTTGGTTCCGAAGATACCATAGTTCAGGGAATCGAAAAGGGTGGCAGACACGTCAGTCAATTTATTTCTGTAGTGCAACCCGCTTGATTCCTTTCGCGGCGTTCGTTTTTTCGGACGGACAGCACTGCCGGGAAATTTATGCGTTACCAGATTATTGTGCCGGACGATGGTTTTTGTAGCGCTTTTTCTTTCAGCGTTGCGAGGGCTGCAATTTGTCGCGATGGGGGGAGTTTCGTATGCAGGAAGTGGGAAACAATTGGGCTTCGGCGTTTGGAAGTTTGAAGAAACTTTGCGCGTTTGCTGGGGTGGAGGAGGAGATCTGTGATTTTGTGGTGGTTGTGGCGTGTTTGAAAGTACATCGGTGAAATTCTCTCTTCGGAATTAACTGTTTGCATGGAATTTGGGATGAGGATACTTGGCTTTTGTGAAAAAGATTTGTAGACAGTGAAACGTGTTAAGATTTTGGTCGGTTTTGTGAGTGAAGAAGTTTGGAACAAGCAGAAAGATTTAGACAAATAAAATCGGTGTATCTTTTAACAATTTACCCTCGATGCATATCACTTTTTGGAATGATAAAAATGTTTTATTTTCTCCGCTGTCTATTTCATTGATTATTGAAAACTCCAAACAATTTTCTCGCTCACAGTAACGAAGTTACTCTGGGGGGTGTCCGCCTCCGATTATTTTGATTTTTGGATATGTTATAGAGGACCGAAAAATAAGAACTACGTGTTTTTTTTAATTTTTCCCCGTTTTCAGATTTGGAGGGTGAAAACTGCGTTCAAAGTTTTCATGTATTATTTAAACAAATGGACTTTTTGAAAATCTGGTGAGTCAGTCATATTTCGCATTCAAAGACACAAAATTCTATTCCCCAATCTCTAATAGTTCTCGAGATATTCCACAAAAATGATTTTTCACCCCTAACTTTGAACGCAGTTTTTCCAACAGAAACAAAAGCCAAAAAACTTCCCCAAAAATGGACTTCCTTTCGACGAAGTCGCGTCGCGTTGCCGCACCGCGTTTCCCGTGCGCGGCGCCCGGCGTCGAAGGCCACCGTGCAAATTGACCTGGAAATTGAATTTTTTTCCGGGGCGGCGCAAATAAATGAATTAAATATTGCAAACGCACGGTGACAAGGACTCGGCAAATCCGTCGCCCCTATGTGCACACAATTTTATTTGACGTTGCAATTTGTCGCGTACGCGCTTCATTTCGTCGCGGGGACGGGCTTAATGGAAGGGGTGGTGAAATGATATATGTATAGCCGTATACGTACGCAACGGTCGCTTGAACGTTGAACGGCTGCGATAACGGGCGCGGTGGAGAGAGGGATGATGAAATCGGAATAGCTTGGAAATTGCAGTGGCCCGCTGCAATCTTCTTCGCGGACAGGAGTCGATGGAATGTGTTCCCGGCTCAGTCGTGTGTGCGTAGATAAGACACGAAAATAGAGGAGCGAGTGCCAGGCGTTCTTTCCGTTTTCGCCGGCGGGCTTCTTTTCGCCGTCGCGCCGTCAAACACCAGGAATATTTATGAATAATTCAACGGCTCGACGTGTCGAGCATTCTTCGGTTCTATCGTCTTACGTTAATAAGCGCGCGCGATGGAATTCCGCGTCGCTCTCGCTTCACCCTCGACCTTTTTACGTGGCCTATCGGTTGAAATTAAAGTTTCAACCTGGGCATCGGCTTAAAAATACTCGATCCAATCTGTGACAGATCAATAACGCGGGCAAAATTCTGATGGAGCTACGTATTCGTTCTAGCTTGTTATTTATTTTATTTTATTTGTTACATAAATATGTAGGGTGACTCGGAAATTTGTTAGCGAAGTGCTATTACGTTCTATGCTTTGTATACGCGGTAGAAGCATAGAGGCGACGTTACAGTTTTCGCAATTTATTTTTCTTTTGCATTTGTGTGAATGAACTTGCGAGGGAATGTATATGTGGATGTAAAAGAAGTAGGAAGAAATGTACAGGGTGATTGTACAGCACTTAGCTCGAGAATGCAGGAAAATATGAAAAGGCAAGGTGAAGCATTTCAAACAATCAAAACAAATTAAATTTCGTATATGTTTTGAAGTCGGGGGAGCTTTTTCTCTCTCCTCAAAACTTTGACTTTTGGCACTTATAGACTGTAAGTCACAGTGTTTTCTACAAGTACTCATCAATTCGCGAATTTCACATCAAGATAATTTATTATCGCTGATTTTAATTTAATCAACCCCGATACAAAAGGAAAAAGAATAATTCACTTAAGTCTTAAGAATAATTAAACATGGAACCTTTTTACAAAATACATACACTATAGAATGTTATCTCAAACTCACACGACATTTTAGGAAGGCGAAACTGGTTTCTCATATTTACTCGTATAGATATCAATCAATGAATGGTTAGGACCGTCGATAAAGCCAGCTTTGACTCACCGCCAGCGGCATCCATTCCTATGAAGTATGCAAGCGAAAGTTGCAGGTCTTTTTCCTTCGTCTTTCAGCGCTTCGGGGACGGGGAATGTGGACAAAGCGCTGGCAAAAAGCATCGTCCAGAACTTATTATACGAAGAGGTAGTCGCGCCTGGCTGACCATGCAACGATTTATTCACTGTCGCGTGTGCCCGCGAAACTGTGGTACACGTGGGCGTCCCTGTACGAAACGGTAGCCGGTCAATACTTTACCGTCGGTTCCTTTGGGACTTGACGGAGGATCGTGTAATTAATTCGATCAAAAATTCAGGGTCTCTTCGAAACACTTCCCCGTAGCCATTCACCGGGCGGTGTCGCGAAGCTTCTTACGACTGGAGAGCGTGAAAGTGTGGTAGAAATTTAATAACTTCGCGCACCACCGAAGTGGCCATTCCAAAGACGCAGATATTTAAGCAACGAAAACACTGGTTGCTTAATGTAAGCATAAGCTTCCGTCGTCGAGATAAAACAAGAAATTATTTAAGAAGAAAATTCTATAAGAAAATTAAATTCATTGAGATTTGTTTGTTTAGTGATAGACTAAATTATCGAAACTTAATTTTCTCGATAAAACTGTTTTGTGACATTTTCTCTGTTTCTTCTTAATCTTCAAATGGGAAAATAGAACCACTTGGTTTCATTCTGAATATTTAAGCAACGAAAACACTGGTTGCTTAATGTAAGCATAAGCTTCTGTCGTCGAGATAAAACAAGATATTATTTAAGAAGAAAATTCTATAAGAAAATTAAATTCATTGAGATTTGTTTGTTTAGTGATAGACTAAATTATCGAAACTTAATTTTCTCGATAAAACTGTTTTGTGACATTTTCTCTGTTTCTTCTTAATCTTCAAATGGGAAAATAAAACCACTTGGTTTCCAAATTCTTTAGTTCCGAATTCCATTCATTGGCACGTCTTAATTAGGTACTCGAAGCCTCGCTTATTCGAATACCTCCATCTTCAAAGCTGATACAGCGCGGAGTATTGCTTTAAATCATTAAAGTAGGTGAAACTCGTAACATTTTACTAAGTTTGCCTGATATCATCCTTAATGCATGAGGCACCCAGTTAACATGCAGCAAGACTGTTTTCCATCTATTCCATAATGCAAGGTGCTTTTCTGTTAATTTTTCATGCATCTTTTCAGCGAGCCAACGAAACGACTGTCGCTTTATTCCCTTTAACTTCTGAACGTCACTCGACACGTTTCGAACTCACTTAACCGTCTTCGTTATTCTGCCAGGCTCAGCTGAGGGACGAAAGATCGCGGAATAACCAATATCCCTGCGCGAAATTGTCCGACGTGCACTTCGGCGTGGATCATTTTCAACGATAACCCTCGAAAATTGCATTGCTTACAATTTTCTTTGAGCCACGTGACCTCGTATTCAATGCCAAGTAACTGACTTTGTATTTTAGAAGCCGACGTTGAAGTTTCTTTAGTGTTCGATGAAAACTATCTAGTTTCAAAAAAGTAGTGATTCAAGTCCGTGGCTTTATTTATTTGAGAGATATTTGATATCACAGGTAAAAGTGTATTATACAACTGAGCTTTGGATTGATATAATGCAAAAGAATTCACACTGATACCCCTTTTCATTTTATCAGAATAACTCTCAAAGGGCACATGTTTTTTTTTTTTTTAGTAATTTAGTTGAAAACCTTCCTTTAATGTATGATCCATCCATTTTATCACAGACTGGGACAGAAAAATACTTTTCTGTTGGAGCATCATTGGCCCATATGATTTATAAAAATTATAGTTTTAACTTATCATTTTACTAATTATATAAGTTTTCAACTGCGCCACTGCTTAAGCTTTGAGACCAAAAAAAGAAAATAGTGGGACATCATAAACTGGGTAAAAACTTATTACGGAAATATCACTCGAACGATTGTTCGCAATACGAAACAGAAAATGTTCGATAGCAAGTGAAGACCTTCTACGAAAGTTATTTATTGCACGCGTTCGAGTATCACGAAGAAAGTCCTCAATATTGGTCAACAGCAGCTGCTTCGCTGTCAGTTTTCGGCGGAAAATTCTAACTGGCCTGCGAAATGATTGTCAGTTAGTGATTGATTCGCTTCCCTGTGGAAGAGAATAATGGATTAAACTAACAATAGACCCTCCACCATCGGTCTTTCAAGATGCATAGATACTCGGTTATATCGAATTCGAGGATTTACCAATATTGGTGCACTGGAAAGCTGATCGGTTACATCGAATTCAATTTTTGTGACATTTTATTAGCAAACTGACAAATTGGATAATTGAGGAGTCCCCGTAGAAAACATTCCAAGTGCCAAAAATTAAATTCTATAGTATATAGTATTACCATTGACACGTAGAACGTTCTCCGATATTTTTTTCTCTAATTTTGGCTCTTGTATCTTAATTTGTTTTAGTTAGTTGTTTGCCCACCTTGCAGATTGCAGGCTCGTTTCTTTCTTTGTTTTCGCGATTAGTATTTTTGCAAAGAAAGTGGGAAAGCTGTGTTTTACATTGCATGTTCATTATACCTACACGTTCATTAAATAAAACCGAAATGTATTTATTACGTTAAACGTAATATTCTTCAACTGTAATATTCTATCATTCCAGAAGATTAACAACCTCACCGTTTATTAGCACTTGTACACGCAACTACTGCTATCAAATAACTAATGCAGAAAGGGCAGAAGGTTCGAGGCACCAATTTAACCGCAATTTCGCATAAAGCAATTTAGCAAACACAGCGTATACTACCTAGCCGAAGCTAAAATATTCGCGGGAAAGTCGAGTTCAAAGCTGTACTTTTTCAGATTCAATACGTACATTTATTATTCACCTAATTGATCGCGCGAATAATAAAAAAACTGGCGAAAATTTGGACGTATGCCTGGTATTTCTGCACGCATAAAGTAGAGTTGCCAGTGCAACTTAATTACAGTTCGGTTGTTACGTACGAGGGCATATATCGAGCACGCGGAAAGGGCAAAACTTCGAACTCAATTTTCCCACCAACTATTAGGCATATAGCGCACCCTGCGCGTTTAACACGTTATTATACACGAATTATTATGACCTAACTATATGCGAAATTTCAAGCAAACCGGTGACCCGAATCTCGGCCAGTTTAAGTTCAAATTCCCATGGAAGAATTGTAGGGATATCGAGTTTGATGCAAAGTTCAAACTTCATTACAGAACTATCTTCGAGAGGATATGAAATATATCACGAGCTGATCCGCAGTTTGGTTTAAACGGTTTCCAGGCGGTGTGCGTGTGTAAACCGATGCTGCGCGAATTAAGCATGCAAGGGCCACGAAGACCTCGGAACCTCTGAAATTACTATATTACCAGTAACATCATAAATTGGTATCCTTGGTCAGCTGTATACCACATTTGCTGGGACTTAATTGGGGAAGTGCCCCATAATACGTACACTTAGAGTTGCTACCTTTTTTAGAGGAAAGTAAAATAAATTGTATAAAATACAAAGTATATTTTAATCTTATTATGTTTAATTTCTTCCAAACGTATTTTTTATTGCTTTTAGCATTGCGGAGCAACCTTTTATCACTTTTAAATAATTCAATGGCGTTAGTGCAGTCAATATTCGTATTAAAATATATAAATAATTCGTTCTTTATTAAATTAAGGGAGGCCTTGTGTCTCTCATTCCGCCACTTCATATTCATAACAGAGAAAACTTTCTCAGTAAATGCTGAGGCGGCAGGAGCAGACAGGAGATAAGAAATTACTTTGAGACGATTATGGTTCGGGTACTTTTCAGAACTACGTACAAGAATACTGTGTTACATTTCACGTAATATCACTTCGTGAAATAAAGCATTTTCGCATAGTTTATTCTTATTCAAAAGTATAGAGTACATTTAGCGTAAGACACTTTATTCTGAAATATAATGATTTATCATTATAAAAAGTCGACTATCGTTTGCATTTAGTAGCTGTATTTTTAATGACAGACATTGTTTGCATTTATATTTTTAATTTACTATCGTTTGCATTTAGTGGCTCTATTTTTAATGACAGACATTGCTTGCATTTATATTTTTCCCTTTTCCTTCTTATTGCATATTTTTTTTTTAAGAAGAATCCACAAACCATTAGAAATGATAAATAGGATACCGTTAAGGAACTAGTTCTTGATCAGGCACTAATTTTTGATCAGTTCATGAAATAAATCGTTCTTTTGAGTTTATGTCAATAAATAATTGCTTGAAATAATTACTAACATAAAAACTGATAATTCAAAAACATAGGTGTTGTCTGTGAAAGCAGTTAGTAGTGTTAATTTTAGATGATCAAAAACTAGTTCCTAGTCACCTTATTATTTCATACCTTATAAATAATTAAATTATATACTTATTTTCAACTTTTTAAAATTTTTCCTTGAAGTTTAAACATTAATTCAACTTTTAGTATAAAAAAAGTCTATGGTTTAATGTTTTATTAGGTTAAAAATAAATATTAAAGCGGGAAACCCTCTAAACTGATCAGAAACTAGTTCGTTAACGGTAACTGTACCTAATATCATCTAGCAAAAGTTAAATCGCAACAGAATAAATACCGCGCTTCTCTGCAAATACAACACTGCAAATTTTTTTTTTTTAAGAAGAATCCACAAACCATTAGAAATGATATATATGATAACTGTACCTAATATCGTCTAGCAAAAGTTAAATCGCAACAGAATAAATACCGCGCTTCCCTGCAAATACAACACCGTACGCTTCTCGCAATAAAATCAGCAATCCAGAAACTAGGTACACGGGTCAAGTAAAATTAAACTACCTTACCATTCGTATAATCGCAAAAACCACCCCGCGTTTTAATCAGTTGCTGCAGCGAACCTTGTTACACGCAAAAATAAAGAATCAGTGCAATACAGATCTCGATAAGTTTTTCCTCCCCCGCGCTCATGTAAACTTATTAAAGTTAAATTTGCTACTGCTGTCTTGCTTGTATCGAGGAAGTTTCTTACCCCCCCTCAACAACACAGTGATATATCTCGCAGGGTAGGGGCGCCAGGGACCGTTATTTTTCCTCGGTTTAAAGTTTCCTGTCTTAAAGTACCGGCCACGAAAATTAAGCGCCCGAAACTTTCCTCTCGGC
Source organism: Andrena flavipes (assembly GCA_963971345.1). Classification (NCBI taxonomy): domain Eukaryota; kingdom Metazoa; phylum Arthropoda; class Insecta; order Hymenoptera; family Andrenidae; genus Andrena; species Andrena flavipes. The sequence goes on from OZ020480.1 coordinate 3,809,773, forward strand.
TTGATAAACCGAACGCGCTAACAGTTTCGCGCCGGGCCAGCGAGCTCCTCGATATCGAACTTGGATGATTCCCCAGGATCGCGTTCTCTGCCATTGTGCAGGGGGGCGAGGGGGGGCGAACACGTGACTACGGCACGAAAGAAGAACCAGCACTCGCCGTAACCGAGCCGAAGCTTTTTTTCCCTCCCTCGCTTTGAAGCTTCCCAGCGAGGCGTGAGTCGATCTTCCTGGCGCAATCTGCGGAAACTTCGAATCGATTCGAATTTTAACGCTCCGACTGTCGCTCCATTTATTTAAGGATAAATTATGAGTACAAAGTGACTCGTTGACCGCGGGAGAAGCGACGTTTTTACCATCTCATAGAGGGGAGAATGTTTCTCGATTTGGGGATGCTGTTTGCGGATGAAGTGACTTTGTAGATTCGTTTAAATACGGACTGGCGGGTATTATTGCTTTTACAGGAATTGTTTGTTTGGCCGATTGGTTTGCACGGAGCTTGTATATTTGTTCGTTGCTCATCGAGCTGGTGAAATGGTAAAATGGACGGTGGTTGGTTTGGGAAAGAGTGTAATCGAGTTTTCTGAAAATCTAAAAAAAAAACAGTTTTTTAAAAAATTAAAACCGACTTCAGAAAAATAAAATTGGATTAAAAGGTAAAAAATAATGTTTTCCATTATTTAATCTACGACTCTCATATTTTTTAAGTCGCCGCCAGATTCATACAATGCAAATGATGGGGCACCGACTTAAAAAATATGAGAGTCGTAGATTAAATAAGGGAAAAAATTATTTTTTTTAAGTCGGTTTTAATTTTTTTAAATTTCTTTATTTCTAAGTCGGTTAATTAAGAATTATTGGTAGAATACTGAGGTAAAAATAGTACAAAATAGTTTCAAAATTGTAGAATAACTTTTTTCGAAAAGAGGATTCGTTTTTAAGAAAAACCAATTTTGAAAATCTGTCGAGTTCTCGAGTTCCGTCGGATCGTCCTTTGAAAGAAATTTATTCTACAACTTCGACTAATCTTAGCGCAAAGATTAATTTGCCTCGCAGTTGATTTATGCATGCATGCGTGCCGAAGGATTTTACGAAATTGATTTTCTCCCATACCAAGTCTCGCGTCGAGAAATACTCTTCTAGCTTTTCTACCTGTGTTTTCATCAAGCAACACCACCTCTCGCGTTTTACCATTAATAACAGACCACCGCGTATATGTATATATATCTTTTCGTAATGCACGAAATAAATAGCTGACGCTGTTATATGGAACGTTTTATCGGGATTCATGCACCTATTCAGTCCACGATAATGTGTTTTTCTGTTCCGTTTCGTGCGTGCGCATTATTTTTGCACGTAGCACTCAACCACTCTGTACGACCACGTGACCGACTTAAATAATCTATGCCGGGCTTTTGAAAATGCAAAGAGCGTTTGATACGAATCGCACATGCATACACGTGGTTCAAATTTAAGGCTTGGATTCAGGCCTGACGCAAATTTGCATGCATTCTGAATAATTTCTAGATGTTGTTTGCGTAAACGACTTTTGCAGGGTGATGGAAAATGTTACCGGATAGTTTTTTGCCGAATGGGGTATATTTTGATAATATCATACAAAATAGTGTTTGTAATCTTTACGTTTCGAGATTGATTTTATAATCTTTTCAGATTAAAATATTTCTCGTATTTCCTGCGTTAGAAGACATTTTTCCTATTTTCTGCGTTTATAAAAATTTATTTATACATGTAACGGGTATGTATGTGGAGGGTTCGGAAACCAGTCAAACCGAGATAAATAAGGTTCTTACAAGTTAGTTATAAAAAAATGACAATGTTAGTAAAGACGCAGAAACTGATTTTTATTATGAGATAACATACAAATGAACTTAAGGAGACGTTCCGGCCTGTAGCCCATAAAAATAGGTGATTAATTAAACTTACCATAGATAATATAATGAGACTTTTTGCATTGTATTAAAAATGTTATAATCTATAGAAATATATTATTTTCTGTAATTAATCATTGCAAATGGCACTCGGGATTCGTTGAAGTAGAGGCGTTAGTTTATTCAAACTGGTGGAACTTGTAATACCTAAACCATTGGCCTGAAATAAGAAACAATGCCAGATTATTAAAGAGCATGAAAATTCCTAGATGACATATTCACCTCAAATTTCCATTTGAAAGTCCACGTTATTCTCTAACTCAACTTCACTATTTACTGCAAATATCCAAGTATCTTAAATACATATATTAATATTACAGGAAATTTAATATCCATATTCAAAATAAGCGCTAATAAACAGGTGTATAAAATTAAAACAACTTTTTTTAAAATAATATACTACAAACTAAATATGCTTCGCTAAGTTTTCTGTTGAAAAGGGTAAATTAAATTTGTCTCCACTAAGTGGCACAAGTTTGCCTATAAATAAAATTATACTTCAAATAGAAGTTTACTTCTGAAGTAAAGTATAATTAATTTAAAAATTGACTCATAAAGGAAAATACAATTTCACTAATGTACATAATTTACGTAAAATACCTGTATGCAGCGAGAATGAAAATATACAATTTTTATGACCGTGTGACATTACCTTTTCATCAAATTACCTTTAAAATCAAAAGAAATTTGCCCAGTAAAGCGCGGCATTTTCTCTCGAGTAGAGAAGCCAATTAACTATTTCAATTTCTCTTTTGTTTGCTTGCAGAACGAACTACCGTCCCCATGCTTGGCAGTGCCTTTCCTGGGACCACTTTAGGTGAGTCGTACGGATGTAGTAATCGAGATTTTTCTATTACAATTTCAGGCAATAAAATTGTTTGCCTTCCATCTTCCACGCTTTGCCGACCTCGATGTGATTCAAAGCATTCCACTCATGTTTCTTATTGAACGATATAGAGTACTCTTGCATTTTAAAGGGAAATCGATATCTTGGTCGAGGGTTGTTGAGTGTATGGACGTTGGAGAGTTCCATACGAAGAAAATTATTTTGCGCCTGACAAGAATAAACAGAATACAAGCTCCTTCTGAATTTTAAAAATTTAATTTACATCAAATAATATGACTAGTGTTTATTAAGGGAAGAATTTATCTACTTATTAATAATTACAAAATTACATGAAAGATGTGATTATTATGCAAAGTACTTTGAATCAGAGATGGACATAATTTAAATAAAGAATTATTTAAATAACTTCAAATAAAGAGACTTTACCTTTTTCCGTCGTCGAATAAAAATCACCTGAGTTATCTTTATTCGAAACGCTACGGATTTTTGGAAGAAGTAATTTGAAAATTATTATTACAAATAAAAAGGAGTAATATACCAACACTCCTAATATTCGTGGCGTTATGACTTCGCTCTGTGTGTAAAAGGAGGGGGTTCTATTATTTTATTAGTATAATTAAATAAAGCATGGAGCACAGCTTCCTCAATTCTCAGATTTACGTTCGAACCAGGTATCGTTTTTCTTCCCCCATTTTTCCCTAGAATTTTATCTCCACTGTTGCAGACGATTTGATAAGGGGAACTTTTTACCGTGTTACACTTTTCAATGGCGGGCGGGCGTGTCGTAGATAACAGTGAAACAGTGCGAAACTTCTGTGTTCCTGAAATTTAATTCCAAGTTACCTGGAGATCGACGATTTGATCTAAACCCGAGGGCGTACGTAGTTCGCTCGGGGCGCGCTCCGCACATACGTAAGTAGTACGTATATTTGTTCACCAGCCTGCCCCACGAGTTCCTTCATCTGGTGTACCAATGTATCAAGTAAAGGCAGAAGTTTCCACATTCTCGATATCGTTCATTTTTTTTTTGCACTCTTTTTTCGTTAAGTAATATCAGGCTGCTGTGAAAAGTTTCTCTACTAGTGGAATTTTGCATCCGAGTAATCGTGTTGCTTACAAAAAATAGTGAAACTTTTTCCTCCTCCGTTTTTCTTTTTCATACACTTGCCATTTAAGGGAAAACACTGTACCTATACTATAATATAATAACAGTAGGTATAATAATTGTATCTAATATCTTTCACGACTTGATAAACACTATATTAAAATAAAATATATTTACTTGGGCCTTAAGTCCCGTAGAACTTAAGTACTTAGGTTCGTAAGAAGATTCTTCGTGTTTTTATACGAAGATAGTACTTAAGTTCTATGGGACTTAAGGCCCAAGTTAGTATATTTTCGATTAATATAGTTTTTATCAAGCAGTCGTGAAATATATTAGATACAATTGGCCTTAAGTCCCGTAGAACTTAAGTATTTAGGTTCGTAAGAAGATTCTTCGTATTTTTATACGCAGATAGTACTTAAGTTCTACGGGACTTAAGGCCAATTGTATCTAATATATTTCACGACTGCTTGATAAACACTATATTAATCGAAAATATACTAACTTGGGCCTTAAGTCCCGTAGAACTTAAGTACTTAGGTTCGTAAGAAGATTCTTCGTGTTTTTATACGAAGATAGTACTTAAGTTCTATGGGACTTAAGGCCCAAGTTAGTATATTTTCGATTAATATAGTGTTTATCAAGCAGTCGTGAAATATATTAGATACAATTGGCCTTAAGTCCCGTAGAACTTAAGTAAGTTCGTAAGAAGATTCTTCGTATTTTTATAAGAAGATAGTACTTAAGTTCTACGGGACTTAAGGCCCAAGTTAGTATATTTTCGATTAATATAGTGTTTATCAAGCAGTCGTGAAATATATTAGATACAATTGGCCTTAAGTCCCGTAGAACTTAAGTACTTAGGTTCGTAAGAAGATTCTTCGTGTTTTTATACGAAGATAGTACTTAAGTTCTATGGGACTTAAGGCCCAAGTTAGTAAATTTTCGTTTATCAAGCAGTCGTGAAATATATTAGATACAATTATTATACCTACCGTTAATTAATTACTCTTTAGTGCCGCTAACGATAACGTTATCAGTAACTGTCATTAGACGTTGATAAACGATGTGTAGACAGTAAATACTTCCTTTTCAAAATTGTACATTGTTGCGCGTGGATTCGCTTAATCAATACAGAGACACTTATTCTACCATTTGCCTGGCGTAACTATTTTATCAAAATGTAGATCATCCACTATCGATCCCGTTATCTTGGTTGATGTAGTCGCGTTGCAAATGTGTACCACAGAGAAGCCTAACATTTTCCTGCTTCGCCGTTATCGGAAAACAATTTTTCCACGCTGTGCAGAAATCGAGACTAGAATTGACTATTCGACTATATAATCACGACGTGAACGGTTCAACTGGATGAGTGATAGAGGATTTCGTGGGTAATTCAACATCGAGCTTCTGTTTTCTTTGTGCCGAGTAAAGTGTTTCGTGGGAGATTGCTTTTTCCCATCTGTGATTTTGATTATTAGAAAAACATGCTCCTTCTTTCTTTAACTTCTGTGAATTAACGAACATATTTTCTTGTAAATCACAGCAAAAAGTCATAGATAGGTATATGTATATTTGATTTTTAGTTAAAAAGATGTGAATCGTATTCCTTGAGATTTGGAATATTATAGAGGTTATATTTTTGAAAAAGAGGAACGCCTGCAAGGACTTTTTTGTAATACTACACAAGTGTACTGGATTCGTGTTGTTTTACAGCAAAACAGTTGCCTAAACCTACGGTAAATTACTGTTATTATGTTTAGCATTTGTATTCATTTTTTGTGTCGACAAAAGCAATATCAAAAATTAGGCAAAATTAAATGCGAAATATTCTTGAACCTTTAACAACTAATAATTAATTTTGTAAACATTAAACACCGTTTTTTCGATAGTGAAAAAACATTTCTTCCTGCATCGACAACGAAAATACTTTCGATTAGGTTCAGATACACGCACGACTATTTATTTAGTTTGGTTTCTCAATTGGAATTCGATTACATTACCTATATAGTTTTGCAACACTGAATGTCACGTGTTACCATCAACGAGTATGCCGTAGAACAGAAAGTAGCCCAGTTCAGTGATCAAAATTAATATTGAAGTCAGAACTATTTCAGACTCGAAAGGGTAACAACTATTCTAGAATTTCACTGTAACATTCATCGGATTGCATAGTGGTTACCCTAGAACTTTGCAATAGGACATACGTGGACTTCTAAACTGCACACATACTTAGCTTTATACATATGGAACGTATCCAAATTCTGTACACAGCCAGTTTTAATGTCACACGAACGTTACTGAACTTAGCAATCTCACTGATTACTATTTTCAATAAGACATCACTGCACAAGTATAAATGAAGGGTAAGTGGAAAACCGGAAATGTCCATTTCCCGTGATTTTGGAATTTATAGCATAGTTTGTTGGTGGCAACTGTTATGAAGTTCAAATACTCCCTATAGGATAACGTTAAAGATTTGGTATACTGGTTAAAAACAGGAAACGTCCACTCTGCAGTAGAATAAAATACGGAATGCCGTCACTCTTTGCCAAAACATAAGCTTCTGTCGTCAAGGTAAAACAAGAAATTATTTGAGGGAACTAGGCAATTGAAAAATCGATTTTTAATGCATTTACCGAAAGTACTATCTTTTCTAAATAAAATGTCGTTTGGTTTATATTAAAATTCGCAAAATTCTTGATTTGGCAGCTAAAAAGGTCAAGCGGTAACTTAGAGAGTAAACTGTAATTCGCACATACGGCAAAATCAAGAGAAAAAATGATTCGAAAAAAAAAACGCATTTAACGCTTGACATTTTTAGCTGCCAAATCAACAATTCTGCGAGTTTTAATATGAACCAAACGGCATTTTGTTCGGAAAAGATATTACTTTCGGAAAGTGCAAAAAAAAAAAATCAAATTTTCGACTCTCTAGTCCCCTTAAGAAGAAAATTATACACGAAAATTAAATTCTTATTTTTTTACTGATGGACTAAATGTTTTGTGACATTCCCTGTTTTCTCTCCTTACCCATTAAGTCGGGATGCAGAAATTTTAGAATTTGTTTAGGATTAGATAGCATCGATATGTTAATACCATTATTTACTCACTCCCTTAAATTTGTGATTAAGAAATCTAATCGAATTTTTCATATTCAAATACGAAATTACCCACAGAAACGAATTGAAACGCGCACTGTCACCAGTGTTTAATCTAGACCAGCAAAGGTGATAGCGAATCATTCATCATTAGCATCACGAGGCGATGAAACAGATACGCGGATTCTAGTTGCCGATCTAAAAGCTGAACGTCGTTTGTCGACCGAGCTGTTATTGAATTCTTAGTGCCGGCAATATAATTTAAACCGAACCGTGATATTTTCAATTCGCCAGTGACATACTGAGTAGTCATTAGCTTCGGCAAGTGCACGTGTTTAGCCGTGGTGCGTGGACCAACGAGTAGATAGAAGCCCGTTTTTCGTCTGTCCTTTTATATTCCTGATTGGATACTTCTGGCTGACATTCGGGGCAGAGGACGTAGAAATTAATGGGATCTACGGGGAATTGCAAGGATTGCTAAATCCTTGCCCTATGCAGTTTCGTATTGCGAAGTCAGTCAAGAACCGAACTAAAACTGCGCTGAATTGGATCTGGATATTGGAATAGGAAGTTGCAAGTAGATATTGCGCTGGTATTGGATCCTGTGACATACTAGCCTACAGAGAATCGCGGGGATTGCAAAATCCTTGCCAATACGGTTTAGCATTACGAAGTCAGTGAAGAACTGAATTGAAATGCCAAGTACGTATGCAGTAAGTAGAATGAAACTGTTAATGGATTGGGTGTGACGTACCGGAGTAGTGTGAATTACAGGGATTGCGAATTCCTTGCTACCTATACAGTTCAGTATTATAGGGCGATCCTTGCTTACATTGCTTTATGAGTTTCTTTACTAACATCTAAACAGTAAAAACAGTACAAAATCGTCGTGGACCAACACTGAAATGAGTGTCGTAAGTCACATTTGACACCTTAACCCTTTCGGAGAATTTCGACTTTAGACCACGCATTAAAAAATGTCTTCTCTACATACTCAGCAATATTCTCAGATATATCTGGTCGACTGTTTATTTCTTGGATTCCATTCTTCAGCTCCTCTGAGACAGTTCTATTGGTAACCATAAATTAAAAATTAAAGGGATACTCCACTGTGGACGGTCGAAAAATGAAGCTATTTTTAAAGATTTTTTCTCAGTAAATATAACATATAATGAAATAAATCTTTTTCATATTTATTAAGCTACTCTTATATTATACCAAAAAAATTATATGTTGTAGGGTAAAGGTACCAATTACTGACACCTAACCAATTACTGTCACCTTAAGTTATTTTACATAAAATAACGAATAAATAAACTATAGTATAGATTATATGTTGAATTACACAATTCTTTTTGTGTGTGATTTTACAACCTTTATTTATTCGTTATTTTAAGTAAAATAGCTTAGGGTGACAGTAATTGGTGCCTTTACCCTATTTGCTGAGAAAAAAATCTTTAAAAATAGCTAAACGAGCTATTTACAGTGGGGGAGAAAAGTACCTATGTGCACTTTAGATACAATTTTACTATCGGTTTGTTGTCTTGAAAATCACAAAATCTCGAACTTTGAGACCATACTTCGGGGTGGTCCCATCTGATTTCAAAGTTAAAAGTGGTATCAATCGATCCGGCTGGGCGAGATTTCTCCAATGTTGTATAGAAATCGCTGCACGGTCTCAGGGCAATAGTCACCTTATAGCTATACAAATCGAATCGCGAACTTCCGTGGCGTTGCTCGAAGAGAGAAGTGGGGGAATAAGGAATGTCGAAAAGATATCTATTGGGCTGTCGGGCCCCTGTTCGCTACTTCTGCCCGAGATGTCGCATCTAAATGTGCGTTTAGAATTATTATTATTATTATTATTATTATTATTAGACGGGACTGCGCAGAATTGAATGCATTTGTAAGTCAAATCGTTGGAAGATTAAGTATTTATTTGCGAATTAGTCACAAGGAGATGAATACAAATTGTGACAATTGTGTGTTTATTAATACTATAAACTGTAAAAAAAAATGTTTTTTGTTGATACACCTATACATGTAAATATAAAGGCGCTACAGTCGTTTGATGTACGTATACTGTAGAGCTGTTTCGAGACTCGAAACAACCGTGCCGAGACCCGAACGGTTTCAGGTAACCCGAACGGGTAGCTCGATTTTTTCGAGTCGCTCGAATGTGTTTCGGGTAGCTTGATTTTTTCAAGCTACTCGAATGTTCCGAGTCTCTCAACAGCCCTGAACACCGCGAGCGACTACAATTAAATAGATGAAAGTTTCTCGTGTGCCCGGCTCATGCGTGCCCGTATAAAAAACGCTTTGTCATGTCGTGCGCCGACAATGGGGGAGATAGCAACCAGACCTATCCCAACATTCCTTGCTTTCCTATTCCTTTTTTCAATTCCCCCTACTTAAGTGACCCTCAACTCGCTCTGTACCCAGTACCTAGGTCCTAGAAGGAATACAGCGAGGTCGCAAAAGCTGCGAGAGTCCCAAATTTCACAGGTTGAGATCTGGAAACTTGACCTTGCCTCCCCTCCCAAAAATGTTAAACCTCTTGTTCCGAAAGCTGAAAGCTGTAAACTTTGGGACTTCCGTAGCTTTTAGAACTTCGCCATATCCCCTTAGTTATAGTGCAGAGGTGCGCACGGAGCCGCTTTTACCTCCTCGCTAACTCCGATCATTTTGATTTATGGATATGTTATAGAAGACCGAAAAATAAGAAATACGTGTTTTTTTATTTTTCCCCGTTTTCAGAGTTTTTGAAAATCTGGTGAGACAGTCATATTTCGCATTCAAAGACACAAAATTCGTCCATTCACACTATTCCCCTATCTCTAATAGTTCTCGAGATATTCCGCAAAAATGATTTTTCAACCCTAACTTTGACCGCAGTTTTCACCCCCCAAATCTGAAAACGGGGAAAAATAAAAAAACACGTATTTCTTATTTTTCGGTCCTCTACAACATACAGAGCCGGATTTACCTTTCCAGGGGCCCTAGGCTGAATATTCAGGAGGCCCCCGGTTAAGTATAAAAAATAAAATAACGCTGATTTGATTTTTTCTATCATAAAACTCGTATAATCTAAACAGGAATTTAATTTCAAAATTAACATTGAATATCAAAACTAAACATAACATTAACGTAAATTAACATTAAAGATACAAGTTAATAATGATGATATAAAAAAATGCTGATTTTTCGAAGAAAATATTTAGAATGAGGGGCCCCCAGGTAAACGGGGCCCTAGGCTTCAGTCTATGGGTTAAATCCAGCACTGATAACATATCCAAAAATCAAAATGATCAGAGGCGGACACTTAAAGTACTCTCCTTGCGAGCTAATAGCGAATCCGCGCGCACCTTGGTACACTCGCTGCTCAACGAGGATTAAGAGCAAAAAACTGAAACATATCCTTCTGTTCTCGGCAGAGCCTCTCGAGGATGGCTTCCCGAAGGAGCGGGTCCGGGGGGAGCCGCGCGAACGCCGGCGTCCTGAAGGAACGCGCCAACATGTCGTTCATGCTGGTGGTGATGTTCTTCGCCGTGTTCGGCCTGATCGTCCTCACGGAGATATTCCTGATCGACGAGAGGCGTGGAGTGGGCGTGGGCGGCACGGGGGCCTTAGGAGGTCACAGGAGCGGGCATCAATTGCCCGCCGCGCCCGATCGTCCGGATTATGGAGAAATCGGAGTAAGTACGCAATTAGGGCCATCTGTATCCACTTAATTAAACCCCGCTGCTTGATATGAATCTCCCCCTCCCCTCTCCCACCCCCTGCCTGGCTCAATTTAGCAGGTGTGTGGAGCGTATAAACTGTGCAGCGTTGAATATCGGTTCGATTATACAGGGTGTTTCACGGTGTATTTGACAAAATTTTTCCACGTGTTCAGTGTTATTCCGAATAAAAAATGTCAGCCAATTATATCGCAAATAACACGCTAATAATTCTATAGAATGATTCGTTGAATGCGTGGCGGAGCACCCTGTATAACGGATTGAACGCGACAAAAGTGTTTGACGATTAACGCAGACGCGTTTAGCGAATTATTCATATATATATATGTTCATTAGCCAGTGTTTAGATTCCTTGCGTTTTGTTGAACGTTGTAATTGCCTCCCGTCGCGTGCAAGACCTCCGCGCCCTGGGGTTTTAGTCGCTGCTGTTGCGCATATTCGGTGGCAGAAGTTTTCCTTCCCGGCTGAGTTTCGCCGTCGATTTCGACGGGGCTGTGAATTGTGTTTTTGTAATAGCGGAGGGAGGGAAATATGCGGAAAGTGGTAATTGGTACGCGCGTTATTTGGTGAGAGAATATCGAGGGGAATGTTTTGCATATTGTAGGATAGCTCGAGAACTGATCACATCAAGTTTGCCCCTTTTTTTACGAGGAAGAACAACCTTCGAAATGACAATATTAGTATGGATCTCATAATTTTGTGATCTTTATTTTGCAAAAAATTACTAACCCATAGAACAACATTTACATTATATAATTATTAAAACTATCAAGCGATAGTTGTATTTTATTCTTAAAAAACAATAGCTACAGAAAATTTAAATTAATTTTAATTTAACCCTAACCCTAACCCATTAAAAAGCGTTGTAAAATAATAACAAGAAATAAAATATACCCAATAGAAATTCAAGCTACTTTTCTACTCAGTTTCAGATCATTCAGGGTTGGTAACTTTCCCTGTAACTAGGCCCAATTAAGAAAACCTGTTTCCGCAATCATATTCAGTCGAACTTTTTTAATGATCCTGTACTTGACACCCGAAAATTTGAACTGTTCGGTTAACACGCGCAGATTCCGGTGGAGCAAGTGTTCTCGAGAGTATCGCGAGCCTGTCTCGTTAATATTTCCGTTGGTCCAGTTGAATAAGCGTTTTTATTGCCGCGATGAAGGCAATTGAAGAGGTATCGGTGGCTCGTTAAGCTAAATGAATCGCGTTCATTAATTCGCTGCCGGGATAAAAAGTATAGCGCACACTACGTGTATCTTGCCCGAGCTCACTGCGAAACGAGGCCGGGCTACGTGTGACGTCACTTTGTAACGAGCCTGTATATCAAATTATGGTTTCGCGCTGTGTGTGGGCGCACGTGCACCTCGACCGCATCAACGTTTACGATAACTCGTTAGGTGGGCAATGATAACGCTAATACAGCTATCGACGTACGGGCATGCGCGTAAGATAGGCGCGAACAGATGTGCGAGTGAAAATTAACGCTAGTAAATAAAATGTACTAAATAGCTATCATCATTTTCCATTCGCGGCCCCTGCAACGATGCAGGCCTGGAAACATGCCTCGACCTTTAACGACCAGGAATTCAAATATTCTCGTGGCTGCTTCTACAAGCTGGAATTTAATTTCGAACGCGGCCTCCACGTTCTAAATAAAATTCATTTTTTTCCCCGGATTCTATTGGCCTGAAATATTCGCCGCGTAATTTGCAGCCGTGTGAGCAAGAAGTGGAGCAGTAAGGATAACAACCTTGAATATGTATGGTAGGGAATCTATCGTGGAATCTCTATTATTTCAACTAACGAGGAGACATAATTGCTTCAAATAGAAAATTCTTCACTCTTCTGAATTTCTGATACCTGGAACGTACAAATTTTTAATTAGAAATTTAATAAACTTAAGACACACAAAAATCGGATCCTGAAAAAAGTGTACCTAATATCGCTATACTCAAGAAATATTTATTAATTCACGTGTATATGAGTTTTTAAAGTCATCTTCAATTTTATTTTTATTATGAAAATATAGAGATGGGATTTTTAAAAATTTCAGTCATTTTAATAAAAAATGGCCAGTCACTGGTACGTGTTCATTTACTGGTACATCCACCCTACATCATTAATTAGGTACTTCTAGTAGATATTCTTGAATTCACGAAATTATTAGACAAGAAAATTATGACAGTCTAATACATTTTTACAGTATTAAGATTCCCTAAAATACTTTCTGTAATTGTTGATCCCGTGACGCTGTAATTACAGTATGTCTTTCTACATATGTTTAGGTACTAATTCAGTGCAAAACCGATCAATTTTAGAGCTTACTTTGCGTTATATAAGGAGTGGCGATATTAGGAACGCCGGTGATATTAGGTAATGAAATTGAAATACCTAAAGACCTATAGGTTCCACATCCTCTCAGTTGCCAGGTTCCATACAACGACGCAGGTACAATTTATTGAACGCTGACGCCCACAGTTCGTAAAGATTAAACTTATAAATCTAACACTTTGCACATTCTATCCCTAACCACTGCGTGATTTTATTACAATTTCAATTATTCGCATGAATAGGTACTCAGGCTTCTCGAAGCATTCGTCGAGCAAACACCGTAGAAGGCACTATATTTTCACGGAATCTTCAATTAGTAAAAGTGGCAAACGGTGATAGCTAACCAAGGAAAACACTCGATGTGTTTACTTTGAATAATGACCTCGGCTCGATAAAGCGAACGAACTTCTGCATCGACCTGATAAAATCACGCAATATGCGCGGCGTATAACAGTGGCCATGAAAGCGTTAACAGCGGCGGCGATATTAAAAGGGCAATTGCGAAACAACGGGATAAAGTACCGGGTCATAAGTGAACGTTCTCCTTTGCAGGAGGCCGAGAACCATTTTAATCTCCGCTATAAAGTTCGCAATCATCGCGAATAAAAGGGAGCAGATTATGACCTAAAATCGCGGGGGCGAGAGGACGCTTTGGTGACCCCCTCCTTGGGAGTTACCCTCCGGGAAATTAAAATGTCTCGATGGCCGACGGCGATCCTTGACAACCGAGTTACTTCTCCTGACCGCTCCAACTTTCCAACGGCATCCTCTTTTCTTCCGTTCTCCGTCCGCGCGCCCCCCACTTCCGCCCCCCTTTCTCTCTGTAATAAGCACAGAGATATCTGGCGAGTCGGTCGAACGCGAGTTCTCCATTTTAAAGCCCCCGCCGTTGCTCCGCGCGGAGGGTCGATAATCCTCAAACGTTTCCTATTGGGAGCAAAAGGGAACTGGTAAAAGACTTTCGAACTAATGGGGGGAGTGAGGGGGGGGGCCTCAACTTTATACTCGATCGCTCTTTGTTCGTACAAGCTGGAAGGAAAGTGGAGACGAAAAACTTTTCCATCCCTGTCCTATCGATTTTCCTTGTCGCTGCTTTCCTAGCCGGTCGCGCTCCTATTTTTATTCCTCCCCCCCCTTTTTTTATTCCGCGCTCCCGCTGTCGCTGCCCCCGCAGCCGTCGTTCTTCGTCCCGACGTGCTTTGGGTGGTTTATATGAACCCCCGTATCGTTGCCGGACAATGGCTCCGCGAGGGAAAACATCGGAGTGGTGAATAGGAGTTTTGCAAGGCGCCGATACGCTTCGATCCTTTTGTCGCTTAGGACGATAGCGAGACGGGTGGATCGATTCGAGTGTGCTTCGTTTTTGCGGTACTTTGGGGCTGTTAGGCCCTCGAGGCGGGCGATGGAAACTGGATAGCGGCGTTGATAAGGATATTCGTGGGGAAATTTTGGCACGGTTCATTTAGAATTTAGGTAGCTGCGATGGGGATGGGTCGAAAAGTAGGGAAATCACGATTGGGTAAAGAACGAGCCGAGGGGTCAGTGGGGTATAAGTTATGACGCGTTGAATATTCAATTGGTGCGGTAAATAGTTTGAGGGATTTATATTATTATAGGAGATGGATATTTAAAAATAGGAAAATAAATTAGCATCAGCGTTCGAAGTGGTCGAAGCAGGAAATATAAAATTGTGCGAATCCAATAAATATGGAAGGTACGGAATTATTATACATTTCTTTGAATTAATTAAAATTCAGGTTATTTAAGCTTTCGTATTCGAAGTTCTAATGTAGATAGGTAGTCTATCTTATTTGTTTTTAAAACGAACATAATACGGTGTAATAATTCCGCAGCATAAAGATAAACAAATAAAAATTCTAGATAAAGTTTTATAAATGCGAAATGCATGGTCGACGTAGAAGGAAACTGGGTCGAGAGCGAAGGGGGTTCTTTTAAAAGCTCATTTTTTTGTAAACATTTTTTTTTTCGTGCACATACGTTTCCCTTGAGTAAAGAAACGTGTGTCGGGAAAATGTGTGCAGAATGCACCTTCCATACGGGTAATTAAATTTTGCCTTCATTTAGCGACAGGCGTAGAGGACGGTAAATAATAATCAACAGGAGTTTGCGCTAGACAAAAATTGCGATACGAGAGGTAGGTAAATAATGTGAAACGCGAACCGTAAATCCGCCCCTATTTTACGTTAATTAATCGCCAATAAATTTGATCTCCATTAAACTTCGAATTTGATTTAGGAAATGATTGTAATTTTAATTGTGACTAAAGAAATGGGATTATTTATCTCGAACTAAACTGAATCAAAGTTGAATTTCATAGAGATCATATGGCCTGCAAAATATCTCCACATTTTTCCACTTTCAGCCACTAATTACTCGGGGCTCCGAGTAATTTGATTTATCAACGATTTTCACCTATTATAAAAATATTTAAACGAAAATACCTTTACAGGATGAACATGTTATGAACTTTTATAATTGCGGTGCTACATAATTTATATTTTAATCTCGTCCAATATTATGTCCACGATTTTATGGAAATTCAAAAATAAACTTATAAGAACGTAGAAAAAAATTATTTAAAAACCGTGGAACATTTTGAAATAGCAAAAAATAAAATTAAAATAACTTTAATATTTTTAAGTGTGTTTTTTTATTTTCGTGAAAAGCATCCGATTAAAGTGAAAGAGGAATTTTTCTGGACGTTGAAGTTTTCCTAATTAGTTAACGAGGTTATTACAAGATTTCACTCGACCAACATGTACTGCATCTGTTTATTTTGTCCCAGTGTTTTTACACCACTTAAGAGTAAAAACCGTTTCGATTAAACTTTGCTTCACCGTTTTTCTCGCCAACCCTTTTCTCCGCCTGCAGCTCTCCCTTTGCTTCGAACGCCAATTCTACATTTCCTGGTTCCGGGATGTCTGAAAAAGCGAGTTTGGGGCGTAAATTGGTCTCAGATGATTTCCGAGATGGAAAAGCCAGCCCGCGCCAGCAGGAAATAACTTTCGCAGGAATGGCACACGCGATTCTCCTGGACCGTTAACGCGGAGGTATTTAGAATGCAAACGGGAATTCACCTGAGCCGGCATTTCGAAAAGTGCCGATTCATTTCGTCCGATCGGTTCTGTAATTTCACTTGATGCAATTTATATAACAGGAATTTAATGGATATTAAATGAATTTCGCGCGGTGCCATTCTGGTCCCCGACTCACTCTAAAAGTGTAATAAATAATCAAGTGGAGGGAACGGCGAGAAAAACAGATAAATTATGCACCAGGAGAATATTTAATTTACCACCCAGTTATTTTTGATCGAGAGTGGGTATATCTAATTTGCAGTTAAAATAAGAACGAAGAAAAATATCAATTCACTTGAGATAACAGGAATTTCATAAAATACAATTTACTAGATATTTTAAGGCGTTTTTTCATGAATTTTTTTTGCATATATAGACTGCGCAGAAATAAAATCGGTTTAATTCATTTATTAATGTAACTTTAACCTGTAATTACACATTTTTTGAAACTGAAAAAGTAAAAAATAATCTCTCATAGGTGGCGCCAAAATACAGATGTTAATACTACATCGGCGTGTTAGATTAATCTTACAATTTTCATCGGATTCGCTTGAAACTTTTGACAATTCTTCCCCGTGGTATAATCTAATGATGTACGTAGGACTTTTGCTGTAGCGTTGTTATTTTTCTTTTGGTGCGCAATTTTATAAACTTTTTTACCCTAAAAAATTGCGCTTTTTTGTTAAAATGACCGCCATTTTCTTAAAAATCGATATTTCGTAAAATCCCTACGTACATCATTAGATTATGCCACAGGGAAGAATTGTGCAAAGTTTCAAGTCAATCCGACGATAATTATAAGAGTACTCTAACACGCCGATTTGAAAACATCTGTATTTTGGCGCCACCTACAAGAGATTATTTTTTACTTTTTCAGTTTCAAAAAATATGTAATTACAGATTAAAGTTACATTAATAAACGAATCAAACCGATTTTGTTTCTGATCAGTCTTTGTATGCAAAAAAAATCATGAAAAACGCCTCCAAAATCGCAGTTAAAGGTGGTATCCTGCCTTAATTCCAATTAGAAAAAGAATATCCCCTTTAGTTTAAACAAACACCCGAGAAACAACCGAACCCACGACACTGGAAGAACAAAGGAAGGCAATTATTGCCTCCCCCAATTCCACCCTGATCCACCAAACGTGTGTATTCCAGAAACAAATGAAACCGAGGCAGATGGAAACTAGTCAAAACCATTCCCTTTAATAGCAGCCAGCGAGCACGCGTGTCCGTGGCGTGCTCAAGAATTAATATCGAAAACGGATCTAGGGCAACGCGAATAAATGCCGCCTGGTAGCGAATCGCTGCGAGAACAAAACCCTCCACGATACACCGAGCTGGCATCTTGATGAATAACGCCACGCATTCGATTCCCTTCCGATGCGAGCGCCGTACCGATAAACTGCTTACGGGAACTGGCCGCGGCAGTAACGCGCTAACGAAGCGACAGTTTAAACGTTTACTCGCCAGCTGGTAATTACCAGCGAGGCGCCGGTGATTTATTCAAAAGGTATCAGTGGTTGCGCGGACACAGGGGCGCTGGCCGCAGAAACTCGAGGAGGAACTGTTTATTAACCGTAAAAAAGCAACTTCTGCTTTCGGGGTTTCGCTCTTACGGGCTTTCGTCCGTTGTTTTTTTTCCCCTCCCTTTTCCGTTTATTTCGCCAACTTCGCGGAGTTCAACCGTGAATTTCTACAACTGCCGCGGAAAATCCCTTTTTTCCGCGATGCGTTAATAAAACTACGCGGACCGGCATGCTAAGTGTATGAAACGTTGCATCGTTTTAACGCGACACCGTGGGAACGCGGGGCTTGATACTTTGGGATCACGCGTCAAATAAATGTCCACGTATGGCGTTCGCGTGGATTTAACAGCGGATATTAAAATTTTAAACGGTTAGCAACATTTTGCCGAGCTTTTGGGACGCGACACTTCGGGCCACTGTTCCGTCGTTGAATCGGGGATGGCTGGGTGGGATGTCCATTCAAGTAGGGTAAGTGTGGGTATTACTGCGGATGCCCCAATTACTGCGGATATTCTAAAACAGCTCATATTTAATGTTGGAAAGTATATAATCTCTTGAAAATTTTTGCTAAAATTATTTTAAACTCTATTACAGGCAATTATTAATAAATATGTACAGCAAAGTTATTATAAATTTTTTTATCGTAGTTTGAAATGCGTCAAGGCGAAACTTCGGTCGATTTCCGATATGGCGGTCATGAACACCGACTTGAAAAACATTTATATTGGTGTTATTAACAGTAATACATGTAATGTAGCGTTATTGCTCGATAGAAGAAGAGTTGCTTTTTCAGAAAAACAGTCAATGAGTCATCTACATTTTAGTTTTCATTTTTAATTCTCACCGCAGTATTAGGTGCAGTACTTTACACCAAAGCATGCATTACTGCGGACCGACGACTGCGTAACCTAACCTTTTTTCCGACCGCTTCACTCACGCCACATAACCTTCAAAGTGAGCAGCGGTGTAGGTATACATATCGCGTGGTGCGTGAGTTGGAATTTATAGTTGCAACTGTGTAACAATGCCGAGAAAAAATAAAAGTGATATAAAAGAATCAAAAAATAAGAAAAAACACCACAGACTTTGCTATTCAAAAGAACATTTAGCGTTAGTAACTGGCACGCAGTAATGCATGCATGTCCGCAGTAATACATGCAATGACATTGATCGACAAATCTCTGTGTTTTTAATTAACTGTGCTCATTACCCCGCCCTCATATTTTTTTATGGAATTATTAAGGTCCCACCTTTCTTTTAAAAAAAGAAGGAGGAACTTTCATTCATTGGAATGCCGTATCGAGGGTTCTAAAGTTAACCTACCTTAAAAGTCCGCAGTAATACCCACACTTACCCTATTCGCGTGTCCGTTTGTGTAGTTTTCAAAGGGCAATGGAATGGTTATATATTCTTAGTTTTTGTAGCTTTCGATGAATGTCCCTGTTTTTTATTCGGCAGGTGCTTCGAATTTATTTCAATTAAATAGTTAGTGCTACTTTGTTTGAACAGGGATGTGTGTTCTGTAGAAATTGATGGAATATGTAGTCAGTGAGTTTTTTGTAGAATTAAGGCTTGTTCACACGTGATTTTGTGATTTGTTCGTACATCTTCTATTTTGTCGAATGTTTTTGGTAAATGGACGTATTATTAGTTATTAAATAAGTTATTTTAGTTACACTTCGTGTATGTAGATATATCACTGGACAATCGTCCACGATTTTGAATTCAGTTTGAGATTCTGGCTTTCCCATGGCAAATAAAGAAAAAGCGGGATGAAAAGAGTAAGAAAAGTCTCGTGCACAATGAATTGGACTCCAAAGGGAATAATGAAGGTATGCAGTTGGAACTTTATTGCCGGAGTCTCACAAATTTACCCCCTTTCCTGTGCTCGATGCGCGGAAATGTGGAAAATTTGCATTTCCCAAGGTTTTTTCTCGGTTTCGTTATTAGCGCGACGGAAGTCTCCTCCTTATTTGCTTGGTATCCTAATTAAGAGTCTCAAAGGCGACGGTTCTCAACCGTTTCGCAGTGGTGAATTATTTTCATCGCGATCTTTTAATGAATTTTCCGAAAGAGGAAAAGTACACGTAATGCTTGGGGGTATTAATTAAGGAGCCCTTAAATTCTGTTTAAATGTCTGCGAGAGGTTTGTCTATTAGTGGTTGATAAGACATGGCATTGATAATACTTGATAACTCTTTGCTAATCAAACACACACCAAAACAGTAATAAAAACTAAGTATATAGTTTAATAGATGACATAGTTATCAATGGCTTAGTGCACAATTATTGTGCCCACTTTTAGCGTTTTTGAAAAATACAGGTTTAAACGTGCAATGGTACCTACAATGGAGAAAAATATTATTTTTCACAGATTTATGAAATAGATATAAATGCGAATTTTATACAGAAGAAAGAACTGTTGTTGCATGAAAACTTCACAAAAAGTGGGCATACAATATTTGTGCACTGTGCCATCGACATGTTTTTCTATCAGAGATGAAACTCTAAATATTTTAAACCCGAAAGCTTTTTAAAACAGAAAGCTGTAATCGAGGGTAAAACTAAATCAACTGAATTCAACTTAAAGAATCATTTAAAAGGAAAATAGAAATTGTCGCCTACAAAATTGCGGTTCGAGGTTGAGTCTACTCGGTTCGCTGCGGTAGAATAGTCAATAGCACAGCGGTATCTATTTGCACGAGAGTCGTTTGCGTGTTTCGAGCAACGTCGTCGTTAATATTAATTTACCCTATAACATCCCCCGCAAGTGACGTAAACAGATATGTAAGCTGTTCCAAAAGGTGAACGCGGGAACTCCGTGTCAGTATAATATTCTTGCCTACCCCACGAGGAGAATTAGACGCGAGCTGGCTCAAAAGAAGACACTCTGATACAACGCGGATATAAATTCAATTTGTCACGTGTCACGAGTCGTCTTATACCTTAGTGTGCTTCAAAAGGAATAAACTTGCAAGGTATTAAGTGCACCATGAACGTAGCTCGAAGGGGCATGCATACGCCTGCAGTCTTTGGTTCGCTGGAATACGAAGGAACGAATCCTGCCACTTCGACTATCGTTGCGCGCTTCTTCGCAATTTCGGTTTCGAGATATTCCCTTGTCAAAAGTACGAGGGTTGAAACTTTGTAAGCCTTCGTACGTGAAAATGGTTACTCCTGCGGAAAAAACTCGTAGAACCTATTTTGTAGAGAATTTGCTAAGCTACAAATTATGTAATAACTATTTCTGTCGTAAAACTGGTAGATAACGGAATATACGCGAAAAACGTTTTGACATATTGTTTAAAACGACGGAATAAAGGTCCATAGAAAATTTAAAAAACTTGCTGGGAATTATTCCGCGGGTAGATCCTAATTTCACTAGACTATAGCAGGTTAATTTGGATAACAGGAGTTCACTGATTCTCCCTGACATCACTGTTTATTCGTTCGGATCTTTGATTTCTAGGAAGCATTTATATGTATGTATTTTGTTATGTAGAAGAGATCGAGGCAGATTGTAACAAAAATGTTTACACAGGTTTTACTCGAAAGTGTTTTCCTCAATCAGGAAATAATTTTCGTGATTTACTACTTACATATGTAGTGAACTGATTGCGTGAAAGTATTTGATAAAATTTTGAGCACTTGGACATCTAGCTTCATCTTAAACAAATCTGAACCTTTGTTACAATTTATCCCGTATTATAATATACCCCTGTTTTCTCTATATATGTGTGTAGGGGAGTTTTAGAAATTCTGTGGAAACCCTTGGCTAATTATACAAATTTTATCCAAACCCTACACTAACTCTACAAATTTTATCTAAACCCTACACTAACTCTACAAATTTTATCTAAACCCTACACTAACTCTACAAATTTTATCTAAACCCTACACTAACTCTACAAATTTTATTTAAACCCTACACTAACTCTACAAATTTTATCTAAACCCTACACTAACTCTACAAATTTTATCTAAACCCTACACTAACTCTACAAATTTTATCTAAACCCTACACTAACTCTACAAATTTTTTACAAATCCTAGACCCACTCTACAAACCCTATATAACTCTTACACCAGCTCTGCAAATTTTGTAAAAACCCTAAATATGTTAATTCTACGAATTCCATGTATGTAAATCCTGCGCCACTTCTACTGATTCTACGTAATTCTATATAAACCATACGTCGATTCTACAAAATTCTACACAAACTCTAGACCAATTCCCTAAATTCTACATAAACCCTGACCCAAGTCTGCAAATTCAACATAAGTGGTGTCCAATATCTCGTAACATATTAACAGAAATATACCTCGATTCAGACGAATCCCTCACTCGTGAAGCTTACTTAGCAAGAACCTTGCAGTGAGCCCACTTACAAAGCAGACATAGGTATCCTACGTTACAATCCCTCGGGGTATATTTATTACTGTTTCTCTTCCCGCAAGCCAGCAAGAAGATTAATACGAATACGAGCCCCGAGAGAAACTACACACAGATCATTGCCACGAGGAAAGCAAATATTTTTCCGGGAACGTCTCCGCGAAAGTAAATCTGTGCTAGAGTTTTCCAAAGTCAATACCGCCAACTTCGCGGGGGCACCGCGTAACTTGTTGCGGAGATACGTGTGGGTGATAATCCTCGCGAGCTTTTTCATGGGTGAACGTACACGTAACAGCTAGACATACGGCAGGGTTGCGGCAGTAATTCTCGTTTAGCATCCTCGAAGCGCGGTACCCGATGACGTTTTTAATCAACCTTCGGTAATCCTCGTCCGCCATTAAATATTCCTCGTAATAAGTAGCTACCATTTACACTCCTACCTGGCTGAAAGAAATCAATGTCTCTGATTCCGTAGAATGGCACGTAGAAACAATTCCGTGCAGCGATACAAATAAAATGGAAGAATATAGTAGAGATTGTTAAGCCGCGGTTGAAACAAAAAGAGTAGATTAATAGCTTCGATTAAAACAGCGCTGCTTCTCCCAAGCAAAGGGCTGGCATCTATTTATGGTCCCCGGTTGATGTTATTCAAATGAAAGTTTATACCGAAGTGGTGCCATTATTCAAATAAAAAAATTCATCCCGCCACGGTATCAGTAGCTCCTGTATCGCTGCACCGCGCGCGAAATGAGAGGAAAATTTTACCGTCAGCCATAACCGAAGAATGATGATGCAATTTTTCATGCGGCCATCTACGTTCGCAATTCACTTGGCCGATCGATCATTGTAAAATGAAAAAAAAAGGGCAGCTGCAGGGCCGCGAGTGCACGCAGATGACGATTATTGCGTGTATACAGGGTGCACTCGGCCGTCTCGCATGGTAATCCAGTGGAGGAGGATGGGAGATCCACGAAAAAACGCGGAATGAAATTTCTCCGGGATCAGCGGCTGGGAATGGTGCTCGAAAAACTCATAGCGGATCGTCTGCGAAGTAAACGTATTGTCTGCTTCCCTTTTAACAGTATCACACTCCACTTGTCTCTAGCGTGGTGTTGTATTCCGAGGTAACCGACTACTCAACCCTCGCATCGTGGACACTGGATCCATTTCGACACATCTTACACAGCTGGATTATATCAGAGGAAGTATCCTAGTAGCATTTATTGTTGGCAATTCGATGGCCAACTAATCCCCAACTTGGGGATACCGTGGGCTATATGGTATATTTGGAGTATCAGATTGTTCAAGACAAATGAAACTGCATAATTTCATAGACAGACTAAATTTTAAAACTCTCGGTATTAATGAAAATCAAAAAGTATCCGAATCTTCAGTGTAATTGATAAGTGACAATTTACCTTCATTAACAAGTAGATTATCAAATTATTTAATTTTATGATCTAATCAGGCCCAAAAATTACACCACAGGAAGAATCATATTTGGTAAATATAAATTCTAACAATAAGTCTTAAAATTTACTTGCAGGAGACACAGGTGTAACTTCCTGAGTTATAATCAGAACATTCACAGTATACACATATTTCACACATTAAACACATGCTGCATCCACTCTTCTCATTTTAATTCACAACTCAGAAGAGGCACACATTTTTTGCCACGTTCTGTATTCTCAAAATAATCGGAAAATTGACAGGAAACTATAGAAGTAATATGTAAATGAGTGGATTAAATGTTGAATTCTGAAGTTTTGACATATTTTAACCATGGTTGGAACGATTGAATATTTTCTGATAAAGTGTTGCAAATTTGACGTTTCCTTACTCTGCAAATTAAGTCGAAAATGTCAAGGTGGTGGTTCGTCCACAAATTTCATTAGTTAACAGGTCATTCGCCCCTACTATTTGCGGTGTTACAAATTATATAACATTAGTAGTTTATTTTTTAAATATTTCGGTATTTCGAATTACCAAAAATATTCCAAATATGCTGCACTTCCTGTACTCGTTAAAACACCTTTAATAGACCCACTGTGTCTTGAACTATATCAATCCACTCTCTATTCGAGGTTTCAAAGAGAGAAATGTGACATTTGAAAGACAGTTTCAAATACTAATTCCTGTGATTCTAAGGTAACGCGTAGATATTATATTATAGACATAGTTTCTCCCTCGCTTATCCTAATCGAAGTAGGCTAGGAACCTTGGGCTCTGTCCTTTACCACCGCGTACCCGTCGAGCGCCTGAAGCTATGTGTCCTACCGTGCACGCGTGCATAGCTGAAAGTCAAACTTAATTTTCTGGAAAACGAAGGGAGTTAGAAAAAAATTTGTTCCACATTTTCGACTTAATTTTTTAAACAGAATAACTATCCTCTAACGAGCGACGTAAAGTGAACTACCCTGTATTAGTAAATTCGATATGACAATTAAAAAAATCATGGATTTCTTCTCGAGTCCAGAGCCCAAGCAAATAGATATCAATAGACTCCGCCGAATCCATTCACTTTTCAAGCTCGACGAATCGAATACCGACGATTTCGAGATGATCTGAATAATCTCTCTTTGAGAGACCACCCTTTGATCTCTTTCTGGAGATCCGGGGAGTTTCTATATCAATGGCTTCAAAGTCAAAGCGTGATCGACAAGCCCGAAATAAACCTGCACGGCGGAACGCTGCACTGGATTACCGTCTGCTGCCGGGGCTCCTACCGACGAGCCTCCGCATGCAAACAGAGGTATGCAAGTCAATCCCTGATAACCCTCCGTGTCGTGGGATCCGCCCCGAATCCTGCGAGTCGATACTTACAGTTTCTGGGTCATGACTCGGGTGACTTTTGGAATTACGGGAGGATGGATGAGCTGGAAACGGCCAATTATAACCGGAGCGTGTCTCGGTCATTTAGGGGTAATTCGTTCGAAAGACTTTCAGCAGTGAATGGGAAATTGCCTCCTGTTTTTTAGAATATGAACAGAGCGGAGACCTTTTCAAGAGATAAATGCAATGGAAATTCTTTATGGAGGGTATACATATTCAGCTTCCACAGCTGTTTAAGTTATATATATATACTATTCAGTTATCCTTAGACGATGTTTCAATGGCCAATAACCGGTAACTGGTTTAATCATCTGTTCAACTGCTTGTATCAGAGTTATGCTAATGCTGTGAGTTCTTAAGGGGGTAAATTACTATGAAGGTCCGAAAAAAGTAGGTGATTTTCTGATGCAAATTGTAGAGAAACTAATCAGTCAATTAAATTGCCGTTTAGTACTTGATTTTGGCATATTGTAAAGCAATCAGGTCAGAATTATACATTGTATTCGGCTCTGTATCTCCAAAACTAAGCTCTATTTATATTTCAAACCTTTCGCACGTCATTCTAAACATTTCAAACTAATATTTAAGCGAAAAGAAAAATTACAATGTCTCGACCGTTTTACAGTAATACGACGGTTAAGTGCAATTTGTTAAATCATTAATTACATGGTTGAACGGACCTCTTTGTCTTTGCTCTGAATTCCTCCGAGAGTAGTTTCGCCGGCTTTGAACGGATTAGTCTACTTGCAGAACGACGCTTGTGTGCTCTTTAGGTCGTTGGATAGCTTTGCAGCAATATTTCCCTGGTGCTAATAATAAGAGAAATATAAGTGATAACGTGTTCATTCGAGATATGCAATAAACCTTTCCAGTACTGTATTTTCCTTCCTTCGATCACCCTGTATAAAAATCTGTATGCAGCGTATCGAGTTTATTAGGGAAAAGCTGTGCCCGACGCGAAAACAGATACTCGCGGCAGATAGGAATTATTATACCGTCTGTTTGGCTTCCGCAGGCTGAAGATTATATCGGATTGAAGGGCAGCTTTGACGATCATATCGGATTATTGGTGCGCGGGGAAGACGGGGGACAGAAGACCGCGATACAACCGGACCCGAGGGGTTTGCCGAGCTTACCACCCAACTTGGAAGCTCGTCTACCGCAACTCGATCAGAGCTTGAGGATCACGCACGCCGAATGGCTGCCAGTCACGAAAACCAGGTGTGTCCACCGGCTGATAAGGCCTGCTTGAATATTTATTGGCCGTAATTGTTCACACTTAATTTCGATTGACCCCCTTTAGCTGATACCAGCTCCGCTGTACGCGCAGAAATGCTAAAGAAAACCTGCTTCTTCGTGCGCGATCGATTAACACGTTCTGTGTGGTAGAACCATTAAAAAATGATGAGAATAATTATTGGCCTTCGCCGTTGCCACGGAGACGTAGTAGATGCGCGAAATTCTCTGCGACTTTACTTCGGCAGTTTCTTTTTTGTTTTCTGTCAAAATCGATTGGAATGTCCGATAGATACCTAACATGGGTCAATGTGCTACTTTACGTGTTCAATAAATGATTGGAACAATTTGTTAGAACCTGACAAGGGTTTCATTGTGGCACGGTTGGGAATAAAGTAATGCCGTTTTATTCGTTTCGATTTATTATTTAAGTTCTCAAAAGGGAAATTCGGGTGGAAGATTAAGGGTGAGAAGTTAAGGAAATTAGAACAGAACTCTGTTATCAATAATATTCTACGTTAATAAGAAAATAATTTTCTCAACTACTCTCTGTACTGTTTATTCCGAAAAGCGGTAGGGGTGTGTCAAATATTTAATGTAAATAATTGTAAAATTTTGGTGGATATTTTTCCTGATTCTCAGATTCAAATTCTTCGTGTACTCGGCGTACTTCGACGACAGGGTCGGTGGTGCAGGCACACCGACGGGGAAAAGCCAAGGGATGGTGCGCGTAATAAGCGCAACGAAGACGAGAGGACCAGAGCGTGTTTGGTGTAGATTTTGGTATCGACCCGAAAACGGGGGGAACGTTACCGCTTCCGTAACGGTGGCTGCTAAAGTGAAGGTGTGTATTAACGAAGGTAAAAGAAGAGAACCACTTCCGCAGTGTTGCCCTTAAAACGCGGGCAATTATTTTCGAAAAAGGAAAAGAAAACGAGGGGAGGGGAGTAACTTTCGTCCTAACTTACCGGCGCGTTATTTTTAATACCCTGAACAAGTCTGTCCCGGTGTGGCGGGTAAATTAGAGGAAACATAATTTTCCTCGTGCATACGCTTGCTACGAACAACTATATTTTACTTTGCACGAAAGCGCTACTGGATACTCGGGAAATGTTTAATTTTATGTTAGTACGTGCACGTCGCCGTCCATGCGTCGCTGGACGCTTGAAAATAATTCATTTAGGTGTATTATTAAATTAAAGTAATATTTAGGAATATTCTTTATGCTGTGCAAGAGTTGTTAATTTGTTTTTTATATTAACCCTTGGCTTTGGAACTTATTCCCCTCGGTAATTAATCGGAGATTTTCTGCTCCATGCACTTTTTGAATACAGAAGTTTGAAATGGAATGAAATGTAGTGGAGTATTTTCGAAATTAATAATTCCCTTGAATTTTACCAACCACGGAAGTTTTATTTGGTGTACTGACGTGTAAAGTTAATTTCAATTAAGAATTTTATCAATAAGTGAACGGAAAAGTTAAAATATAAACTTTAAAATTCATGTCGACGCTGAATTAAGTAATTTTTTATTAGCGAGCTTCGTAGTTTCCTGTATATTTCTATTAAATGGCTGAGGAACCTTTAATTTATTTTCTTATAACTTTTTACAAAGTTCCTCGCGTCAAAGTAATCTAAAATAAAAGTGGAAAGAAGGAACTAACTAATTATTCTGAATTGATTACTAGAAAGTAAATGAATAAATTAACGACTGTCGAAGGGGTTCTCGAACTTTTTCTTCGTTAAAATTTAACGGCGTAACGACGTTTACCAGCACTCGGAGCGTAATCTGCGTCACAGCTGCGACTTGTCATTTTATAATTCATCGTTCCCATTATTGGCTTGCGCCAGGGGATTAGGCCACCCCGCAACGTACAAAATAAGCAAACTTGCAACAAGTGTAATCAAAGCATCGTGCTTGCGTTCAACATTAGTCGCCCCACCTTTATTTAAATTATTAATAACCAATTTGGTAGTCATCCAACTTGGTTTCATAAATGAATAATGTCTTTGAATAGATACCTGTGGCAAAAGAAGATATTATAATCACTGCAGAAGATACTATTTGCGAGACAATATAAATTGTTTATTAAATTATAACTGTACTTATAGACAGTAATGTATGTCACATTTTCTTAAGCAGGTACACATTCTCATTCGCGAGCGAGAAAAGGTGTTTTCCCACAAATTTTTTGCAGTAAAAGTATTAATGCGAATAAATTCCGAGCTGGTTTTGTTTTTTATAGAAATATTCGACCTTGTGTTGAAATTTCAATTTATTCGCATTAATACTTTTACTGCAAAAAATTTGTGGGAAAACACCTTTTCTCGCTCGCCCTTTAATATAATATTAAAAATCGGAATATCGTTTTGGGACAATCTCTTAGCACTTTCCATGAAAATTGGTAAAAACTGTAAACTCTGAGAGCTTGTATTTTTTAAACAATTTCGAAACCAGAAGAGTGATGACCTAGTTTCATATATCCTACAACATATGTCGATATCATAAAAATCCTTGATACGGGGTACAAAAGTGATCGAGTTGTCATGCAATGACCCACAGTTCATAAATACCTAAATTGCAAATTTGAACTGCACAAAACTTTGCCAGTAGAAGGGATCGCTCGGGAAGGCGTGACCGATTCGAAGACGCACTTTTCAAAACCTTACGCCATTGAAAATGTTGATAAAACTAACAGCTAGGGTAGATGTACCGTTTGTGGCCATCTGCACAATTATCTTAATTTTAAATTGCTTGCAGATCATTATTAAGTACATGGAGAATTCCACATCATAACTAATTTGTTTAGTACACCGCTAGAAATATAAGGTTACATTTATTGCTTACACGGAAAAATATTATATTCCTTAAAAAGTAGCCAAAACTGTTATAATACCTTAAAGTGGCCACAAATGGTGCATCCACCCTATATTACCCATCTCCTACAGGTAATCAGAGAGAACTGGAACTTGAAGTACAGTGCCTGCTTCGTGATCTGCCCGCTGCCCAAGGAGTCACCCACGTCCGACAAGGTACCGGAAACTGTGAGCGTCGTGGCCAGGCTTAAGGCGGCCCCGACGAACCGCATCCTCGTGCAGAACCGGCCGGAGAACAGGTCGAAGGACAAGGAATTGTTGGCCGTTTGCGTGAAGCCCCTGCATTACGATTATAACAGAGTACGTCGAAAGACCTTTCAGGATTTCAATGGGAACACACCGAGGAGAGGCGTGCATTACGGTTAACTCACTCGCCCACACGTTGCCCCCGCGTAAATCTTGAATAATTCAACGAACGTGGCCGTGGCAGTTGCGCTCCTTCTTTTCTCCGTTCCCCTCCGACCCGCTCCTCCGTCGAGCAATCTTATTTATTTTGTTGTAGATGTAATTGCTCTCGATAAGAAAAGGCGAGGGTTGCGCGTTGATGGTGTCGAGTCACGATAAGCCTACCGAGTCGAATCGATAGAGAGAAAAGAGTGTGGATTAAAGAAAGACGTCATAGTTGCAGGTCGCGCGTGTCCGTGGTAACCTGGTGAAAATTTTATAGGTGCTGCAGCTCGTGGAGTTCATCGAGTTGCATAGATTGCTCGGCGCCAGCCATGTGACTCTTTACAATGACACGGTTGGCGCGGAGGCCGGATGCGCTCTGAAGTACTACGAAGCTAAAGGTCTCGTCACCGTGCTACCTTGGCATCATTTGGACATGATCTCCCAACGAGAGATCCGCACGGAAGGACTGTTCGCTGCCCTGAACGATTGCCTTTATCGATCTATGTACAAATACGAGTACGTGGCGTTGGTGGACCTCGACGAGTTTATTGTACCGAGGCACAACGACACGATCATTGATCTCATTAGGTGAGATTCCCTTGATTCTCTACAATAAAACCGTCCAAAAGCCTCCGATTCCTCTGCCACGCCCGTGCTGATGCGATTCAACGTGTTCCAGGTGGATGAGCAGTCGTATAAACACCAAGTCCACCGGGGCGTACTCTTTCCAAAACGCTTTCTTTTACCTGCAGTGGGCCGACGATCCGTTCACGGTGATGAGTCGGACGCCGGTGGAGGCCGGTTTAATTACATTAAGGAAAACGCGACGCAGGACGAAGCTGCACCCGCACAAACAGCGCTCAAAGTACGTTTGCAAGCCTCAAGACGTGGTGGAGGCCGGCAATCATTTCGTATGGGAGTTCATTCCCGGGCACGGGACACTGAACGTGCCCTCCGATGCCGCCATCCTGCATCATTACCGGGTATGCGAGTTCGGCGGCGACGACTGTATAAAGACACAATCGGTAGTCGATAGAACGGCCTACAAATACAAGGACAGATTGGCCGACAACGCTGGGAGAACCTGGTCGGACCTGAGCGCCGAGTGCTCCCTGCCGAAGTTGGAGCCGGTGCCAGCGATGACGCCGCGGATAAAAGCGAACAACGCCCCGCTGAAAGCGGTCAGGTAGCAAAAGACCGTCGTCGACGTATGGGATATCGGTAATTTCACTGGTACACCCAAGGTAGCGAGAACCTATTTCTATAACTACGGCGGCGCTTAGCTTCTCGGTGGGAACCGTGGTGTCCCGCGGGAGCTTCCATCCGCGGCGTGGAACTAATTGTCGGGGAAAGGGAGGATTTGGGGGTGCTACCGTAACACGTTTTTTCTACCTTTCGCGGTCCACAGCCTGGACATGTCCCGTTTCTCCCTAGACGGAGAACCATGCCAACGGGGGTGGCTGACGTTGAAGAAGGTGGCGCGACGCTCATCGAAAAAAAAAAGCTGACGAATAATATTTTTCTACGTGAGAAGGACTCATGACCGGCCGGGAAAGTACAGGACGACTTTCCCGGCCGATCCTGCAACTCTTACGCTATGGTGCTTCTTTCACGATTTTATACGTGTATTTTACTTACAATTAGATTCGTTTCCGTTCGAACCGAAGCCGGTCTACAGTGGTTGGTACTAGTGTTCAGGCACCGCGGTTACCTTGTAAGTTAGCCCTGCGAGCACGCACTTACTTAATATGGGATTAACGGGCTGGTCGGTGCTTAATGAGCTGAAGTACTTGATCCTGGTTGGCAAGAGGCATGGGATTTAGTTGCTCGACGCTTCAAGGAGGGAATATTTTTGTATAGAGTGTACAGTTGGATTAACAAAAATTCTAGCGATTTTAATGTATCTTCTGCCAAACCTGTTCTCGACCCCCCCAAGCATGCTGGGCAAATCTGCCAGCTTATCTCCTGGGATATATCATGTATAGAGAACTATGCATATAAGTTAAGCGACTAAATATTATAGTTATCTCAAATAGAATAAGTGTTTTAACTCATTCAAGCAATAATCAGTTCATTAACGCCGAGGATACAAAGGAATAATTTACAAGGTATAGGTGTAACAAGCAACAGCGAGGCCTCTAACGCGCTGGGGATCGTTGAATCCCGAGTATATAGACATCATAGGCGAAGCGAAGTGGTTATCAACGTTTCGTTCGAACCTGCGCGTTTGGGGGCCTCGTGGTTGCTCGAGATACCTGCAGCATGGTGTTCGAATGATAATACGAGTGGCTGTACGTGAAACTGACTAAGATACGTAGAGGTTACTTACGCAGGGCCTACAGTTCGGTCTACGTTGCAGGCTATAACGCGAGATTTGATATTAGTACATCGTTGTCTTGTTGATATATTGTTTTTAACCACACCTTATAAATCCGCACAACGTATAAACAAAACATACGCATATCCATAGGATCAATACCTAGCCGTAGTTTATGTATGTATAATATGTATCTAGAACATCTAGTATTTAATCTATAGCGAACGCGTAGAATGCGTAATGTTTTTTCAACCATCGTTTTACATCTAGCAGTTTCTATCGGATGAATTTGCGAAGCTGCACGAGACACCTTGGTTCGGGGGAAGGATTTCTCATTCACCTTTAGTTTGGACCGCGGTCAGTTACGTTCGGCAATCACACGCGTTGCCGGCCAGTCCTCGCGAACACTTTTTATTACCCAGTGAAAGTAATCGCGGACACTGTTGTTACTTATAATGGTAGACGTGTTAAGGGAGGAGGTGATTGTTAATTGTGCTCACAAACGGCGGGGGAGAGGTGGCGGGGGGGGGGGGAGGGGAAGGGAGGGGATTTACCGTGTCAGCGAAATAGGAATTACAGATCTGAGCGTTATGACAATGAATACGGGCAAATTGTTTCTATTTCTTTCATAAGGTCACATTTTTTACACGCACATACATTTATGTATATATGTGTATACACGAGTGTGTACGTGTATTTGCGTACGCAGCATGTAGGATAGGTGAAATACATACATGTGATCGGTGCTGAGCCACGTCAACGTGCCGTTTGGTCGTGTTGAGAAAGTTAATAAATATTATACGACGACAATATGTATTTTGATTCCCTTGAAAATATATTTCGTTACGCGCGTCTGGGATACATGCGAACCCTGTAACGAACAACTGAATTCGAAATTATATTACGAGACCATTTAGATGCACGTACATGTACGTCTTAAGTATTTTCGACCACCGTAAAAATTCACGAGAAGCCACGAGGAACGATAACGTGTTACCATTTATTGATACCTATTTACAGTTATTGTACACACCTGCGATACAGATCGATAAATTACACGGACGGTATATTTTCGAAGTTTTTGTAAATTGCTTTTTTTTATAACGCTGTTAGAAATCCTCATCCGAATGATCTAGCTTGCTAACGGCTCGTTTCTCTTGTCCAACCTTTAAGTCGAAACTCCCAATCTCTGGTCCCACGGAGTCTAGAATATCGTCATCTTCGTCGTCATCGTCGAGATCACCGTCGATCAGCAAATCACTGTCACTGTCCAGCGAGCCACCACTGTCGTTCGATTCCTGAATCGTCCCCCTCTGACGTCCAGACATACTGCCATAAATTCGACGCTGTGATATCGGCATTCTTGACGAACGGCCTGCTATTTTTTTTTATATGTAAGTTTACGGGATAATCTTTGTATTTCATTAAGATATTTAACGAATAAATTGTAACAGTCCTTACCTGACTTTAGTCGACTGCTTGGAGTTGTCTTCTCAGTATTCTGTTTTTCTGTGTCACCGAGTGGAGGCGGAGGTTCTTGGAGATTTGTAGGTAGTATAGAATCATTTCCCTCCATCATGCTTTCGAAATTGGCGTCCTCCGCTTTCATCTTTTCCAGCTGCTTCCGCGTCGCCTCTTGCCTGTTATTAATCGGAAGTTTGCCAGAGATATTAATCAAACGTTGCTATTCTACGTCGCCCTTAAATTCTATTAGTCGTAGTTAACGTACCGTCTTTCGAACCTTTCCTGTTCCGCTTTAACCGCATCTTCGTGCAGATGTTCTAGGTACGCAAGGTAACGAAATTTTTGTAAGTAATCGTCGTATAAAGATCTTAATTCAACTTCGAGCTTCTCAAACTCTTCCATGAAAGCTGGGCGTACTTTCTTCAATGTCTGTAGTCTCTTTTGGTTTCTATCGAGTTCCGCGCGACGCCTTTCGATTCTCACGTCCAGGTTCTGTTCCGTATCCTTTACGAACGGCCGTAGATTACGTTAGGAATCTTAGTTGTTTTAAGAGTAAAAGGGAGGAAGTATTTGGTACCTTAACGTTATCTATCTGCTTGTTGGTGTCGTCAATTTCTTTACGCACGCTCTCGATGACATTTGTCAATGCTGTTTCAATCTCTGACGTGTCGAATTGTCTAGCTACTTTGGAATTACGGATTTCTCGAAGATCAACTTCGCGTCCTAATAGGTCGAACAACGATGCACCAGTGACCGTCAGCTGACTAGCCAACTGTCTGGTCGATTTCAACTCGTTAATTTTGTCGGAGATGTCAAAATTAGATATATGGAAGTTCTCGTCAGAAATTATATCACTGTTGCTGTTGCTCTGAGCGTCGTACAGTAATGTGGCTATTTTTAATAATTCCTTCACAGCGTAGCCGTCTGCTTGATACAGTTTCTTTGTATTTAACTTCACATTTGTTTTCAACGCCTATATTAAATCAGTTAGTTAAAGATTGTAAAGTATTTATAATCCTTATTCATAGTTACTGTTTAACTTTGAAACTTTCAAACCTCCCAATTAATAGGTTGAAACTTTATTTACACCGTCGCAAGTAGAGAACCCAATAAAGCATGCCACTTTTTTATCGGACTCTATGATTCGGAGTAGCGAGTATGCTAGCCTTATTCGAATAAATCTATAAATCATTCCCTTATTTCTAATTTCCATTCATTACCATAAACTCAGCGACAGCACGTATCAATGCGATACGTCCTTCTTCGGTAACATATTCATCGGGTATGTCAGCATCGGGATCAAATCTTTTCACCAGCCATATGAGAATTTCTGCGACCAATGGGAAAATCGGTGTTCGAAAATTTCCAACAGAAATCAGCCTCGGATAACCCAGTACCCGCATCATTTCTGTAAAATCTGGAAAGAAGTAACTAACAATTACTACGTCCAATATGGTAGTGAAACATGCACTGTACATAATGAAAAATAGTTTGCTTACGTACTTCTTAAGTCGCGAAACGACATGTTTCTGAAACATGTAAATACCACTGAACCAAGGCACTTTTCTTCACCCTCTCCATGTATGTTTTCATTCACGCGCGATGCGTTACCAGGGAAACGTGTCCTACTATGTATATACATACAGAGTTCAAAGTGAATCTCTCTCAAATCCATGAATAAGAAATTTTCCAATTGTATAGATTTCGTTTCTTAAACGCGATTTTTTGTTAATATTGCAATATAAATTTTTCATATAAGAATTATAGATATCCGATCGAGGGATTTATATTAATTGCAATAGAATAATAGCCACTATAGTTTTAAATTTCAATAGCGATGGTATTTAAGTGCTTTGTAACATTTTTGTGAGAAATTTCGGTGGAAATTTGAAACTATCGATGTCATAATATAAATTCGAGTATGTTTTACATTATATTCCATTTATTTTAACAGTATATGTATTATTCTATATATAATGTACAAGTACAATCGTGTAATGAATATCTAAAGATCGTCGCAAGACTGTCTTCTACTTTGCTTAATCTGAGAATGTTGTCGTTTTTCGATAAGTCTTTTCCTGGCTGCTCTAAGTTGTTGCTTCCGCTTCATTTCCAAGGTCTCGGCGGACACCTCTGCGGGAGGCTTTATAGTCTCCCATATCATTGTTCTCAGCTTTCTTAGGGCATCGGCTAAATTCAATTGCTGAGATCTTGTTAATTCTGACTTGATTATTAGACAGCCGTCCTTGTTTAGTTTATTTTTATGCTGCAACAGATGTAACGTCGATGAGCGTAACGCTTCTTCGAAGTAACCACGGAAGATTCCGAGTTACCTGTTCTAATATCTTCTCTTTGACTTCTTCCGACAACCATTTAGCATTTTGTACGTTAAACCTCAAATCTACTTTAGTGTTTACACAATTTACGTGCTGTCCTCCTGGACCACCGCTACGGGAATACGTTATATCGAGTTCATCCAAAGGTATATAGCCAAGGAATTTTGCCTTTGGATCCTCTGGAGTCTGAAAAGATTTAGCATTGTAATGTTTATCAAAATTCACCGCAATTATAAAATACCCGGCTGAAGTCGCATTTATCATTTAATTCCGTAAAAAGGCTCGTAAAATTTCCCACTACGAACCAGTAATATAAATTACAGAACCGACAAAATGTGTTGTTTAAAAACTTGCGCTCTGTTTCTCGCACGCGGTAAACAATAACAAACTTACGAAAGTTGGCGTGTAGAGTTTAAGGTTACTCGTTGGGTACAGCTTGTCAAGGGAGAAGGCACTTTTGTAGGCAAGCGCCCTTCCAAGAAGGCAATACTGGCTTTGCTGCGTTACATTATTTTTTAAAATTTTAAGGCATTGTCTGCCGACAACATTCATCTTGTCTTCCCGAATCGTGCAACTTCAGTTTTCAAACATAACCTATATCGTGGTAATAACAAACTTCTTGCCTGAACGTCGCCGCTGATTTTCGACTTTCGAGAATCGAAAGAATTCGTATCGATATTTTAAGTTAGATTTGGTGGTATCCCGTAGTCAAGCAGGAAAAGTGGACGTGATTTTTGCTCGTGATTTTAAATCTTTAATTGTTCCTTGGCGTGGAAAGGTATGTAATAATTGGACCACTTATCTCATTTTGCTCACAGACACTATATATTTACGCCCTTTGTACGAATGAAATTTTCAATGATTCCTAAATCATTCCAAACTTTTTGGTAGCAGCGTCTAAAAGCTAACAGGTTAGACCTGACTGAAACATATTATCTACGAATTTACATAATTTGTTAAAACTATTATTTGTCCTTCATGTATGCAGCTCGTATTTACGTCTGTCGTAAGTTTTAACACGTTCGTCTACGTGACGTAACACTCTTCAGTGGCAAATAATTATTTGGCGTTGAATTTCGCAGTCGGTGTTAACGACCGTCTCGTAAACCCGCGAAATAACCGATATACATTTTCTTGCGGTTATGCTTTACTGCTACGCTATAAGAGCAATAAACTATGCGCGAGGTTACTTTTGTTTTGCAATGGTTTAAAATAAGTGACCTTAGTAGTTTTCATTAAACCCAAGATAATATGAAATACATGTTATGGGGTGAAAATATGAAAAAAAGCAAGAAAACCAATTGTAAAATGGCGTAATTTCCACTATACTATTTAATAATGAAACTGCTTCAGAGAATAGGAGGTAATCCAGGGCGGATTTAGGCATATTGGGAGGGGAGGGGGGACGGAAGATTTTGGAAAGCGGAAAATTTTGGAAGGGCGACAAATTTTGAGAAGCGACAAAGTTTGGGGACTGATAAAGTTTGAAGGCAAGTTTTGAGGCGCGGAAATTTGTAAGAAGTCGATAATTTTGGGAAGCGGAAAATGTTAGGGAGCGGAAAATTTTAGTGAGTGGCAAATTTTGGGGAGCGATAAACTTTGGGAAGCGGTGTAATTTTAAGGAGCAGATAATTTTAGGGAATGGCAAATTTTGGGGAGCGATAAATTTTGGGAAGCAGTTTAATTTTAAGCAGATAATTTTAGGGAATGGCAAATTTTGGGGAGCGATAAATTTTGGGAAGCAGTTTAATTTTAAGCAGATAATTTTAGGGAATGGCAAATTTTGGGGAGTGACCGATTTTGGGAAGTATCAAATTTTGGGAAGCAGTAAATTTCGAGAAGAGACAAATTTTGTGAAACAGCAAATTTTGGGGAGCGACAAATTTTGAGAAGTAGCAAATTTTGTAGAACGTCAAATTTTGGGAAGTAGCAAATTTTGTAGAACGTGAAGTTTTGAGCGAAAGAAATTGGAAAAGATGTAAATAGAAGCTTGAGACCACTTTAAACATAATTTACTTTTTTTTCATGTAGCGAATTAGCAATGACTCAGACGTGGGTTGCAATATTGAATTAATTTTGAAATTGTCTCGATTCTTTTAAAATGAAATATTTGATGACGTTCGTTAGCCCAAGGGCGCCAAATCTTCAAATCCGCCTCTGTAGGGAATGATCGAATGAGTCTCAATCGACTCGATCAGTACCTACTCAATCGACTCGATGTACGCATCGCTGCAGTATATACACAAACTATTGGTGTGACGCCGATTTTGCAATAGTCCGAAGGATTGCACAAACGCATTCTGGAAAACACGGTAATAACCAACGTGCGATCTCCCGCAAGGACGCCGAACTTCTTAAAGCCGGCTGTGTTTTCCCTGGCAAAGTACTGTGACAAGGCCGTTGATTTAACTTCTAGCTACATAGTACATACTTGGATTTATAAAGGGGAACAGAAGTAAATGCAATGGAAGGAAGGAAGGAAGTAAAATTAAATGTAGAGGAAGGAAGGGAATGAAATTAAATCTAAAAGAAGAAAAGGAATCCAGATCAATCTAAACGAAGAAGAGCGAAGTACTAAATCCAAAGTAAGAATAATAAGAAAATTGAAAATTGAATCGATTAGATCGGTGGAAGCGAGTAAACATTGAGTTACAAGATTTAAACTAAACAAACATACAGAGGAGTGAAGCTGAATAAAATCGTTTAAAAAGAAAAGGAGGGAATACTTTTTTCTGAAGTCAGTCGTCTGCAAATATTGTGACAAGGCTGCCACTGATTTACGTTTTGTTGCCCCCGCGAAAAAACTGCCGACAAATAAATCATAAAATCGACGACTGTCCTGTCGATTATGTAGGCAGAACAATTCTCCTCGACACGGTTCTTCCACGAGCCATATCCGCGCAATCGGCTTTTGCGAAATAGATTCTATCCAGGAATATGTCCTGCTTGCTTCGTCCTGCGCCGTGCATCAATCCTTAATTTTTCCTAGTCGAGCGACTATAATTATTGGCAATCGTCTCGCTTTATCACGAACGTGGTATAGGATTAACATAGGTATGGATTTACCACTCAAGAACTACAAATAGTTATCCTCATCGGTAATAGAAAGGATTTAATAAACAATCCATAAAATCAACCCCTTGATTATTTAGAATTTTAGAATTCACTCCTCTCCTGCCAAATAAAAACCAGAAATTTTGACAGACATTGCACATAAAAAAATCCTACACTTCCCTCTACCAAACACGCGATACACTTCCATTAAAACCGATCCTCGCGCAAACAGAAGAAGAAGAATGTGATTTCGACAAAGAATTTCTTCCTCCCTGGATTTCTCAAACTTTCATCGCCATCCGAAATAAAATACACCGAATTTTAGTGCCACCAGCGCGGAGCTGAGAAATCGCGCCGATGCTCGCGGCATTACCGTAGCGAAATCTGTTCTTCGGTGAGGCATCGCGCGGTAATTCGATTCAACGACCCGCCGCTTTCGAGCGACGATGACGAAAACGACTCGTGACTATGAGTCCGCGCGGCTGTTGCAGCATTGACACAAAATCGTAATTATCGTAATGGAAGGTATTACACGGCTGATGTGCTTTTATATAACGTTCGATTTTTCAACCATGCCCGTGACGCAATGTCGCGAGGCGCGCGCGCTCCCGATGGACTTACCTGCGAAGCGCCTGGCAGCCGTTAGATAACGGTTCGCAGCGCGGGCACATACGCCCCTTTTCCAGCGTCCGTCATCCCGTGGAACGGTGGATCACCGAAGGTGAAGACGTCGTAGAGGCGAAAGAGGAGCACGGAGAACGAACCGGGGGTAGGGAATATGGCGAGGAACAGGGATTGCACAATATAGCGCGTGATCGCAGCTTGGTGGAACGCGCGCGCATACAAACGCGATTTATCTCTCGGTGTACTCGCGTGCCATCGGTCTATCCCACAACGACCGTTGTAATCCACGATACGGGTATTCAATTAAAGTATTCTTACGGCACGCGAGCCTGTATCGACGGGATTTTTCGATGCAGCCTTTCTCAAATTGCACGGTTTATTTACAGATAAATTGGCTTCACCCTCGATAAGCGAAATTTTTAGAACGATGGTAGAGATTAAAGATCGTAGGTATGTGGATTAGTAGGTAATGTTTAATTATGTTTCATAAACGCTTGCTTGGAAAATTACGAGTTGCGATTCCTGTGTTAGGTATTATAAATTAGTTGAATATGAATTTTTGGGGAAATTTCCACCCCCAAAGGGAGAGGAAAAAGGAGATTAATGTAACCACGACTGAAGTAATTCAAAAACTTTGGAAAAAGAAAGGGAAACTGGATCTTATTCTTTAAATAAATTTGTATGATCATCTAATGAATTTTATTCAATTTGCATTGAAAATATTTTTATCCGACATGCTTGGTTTCCATCGAGATTAAATCCTGATATATATTTTTGCAAAATCAAGATCATACTTGAGGGAGTATCTTTATGGTTTTTCTAAAAATAAATTGATTAGAATTTCGACCGTATATATGAGATAATTCAAAATTAAAATGGTTTCAGCGCACTGGTTCGGTCAATTTAATATTTAAATATTTAATATTTTAATATTTAAATTGACCGAACCAGTGCGCTGAAACCATTTTAATTTTGAAATTTATGGTTTTTCTGTTTTACTTTTATTTATGGTATTGGAAGCCCTTCTCTAATTGTGGTGAAAAATGGTCTATTTTTTTACGACTTTTTCTAAATGTTCTGGTTCTTCAGGGTCCTTCTGAGTTTGTGAAATTTAGGGGTGGCACTATTGTATCAGCTGCTAATAGGGTTTGTTAATCAAACGACACATTTTAGATCGTCTTGTTATCTGGGGAAGACGAGTTGATTCGTCAGTAGAAAATTCCGAAAAGTCGCGAAAATGAAATAATTCCATTTGCACAAAACCAATAAATCATGTGTCAGGACATGTATCGCATTTACTATGGATGCTTATAATAATTCAGCAGTCACTTTGTACGAAATTCTGGCAAATATCCCTTATCTTCCCAACGAAATTTTTCTAACATTTTACAACCAAGAGTACAATAAGGAGTAGCAAAAAGTTTGAAAGAGCATGGTCAGTAATTGAAGCGTTAAATTGTATACTTATACCTCTGAAGTTCTTCTTCCAACTTCTGGTTCTACGAACTTGCAATTACGAGAACAGGTTGCTCAACGTAGAGTAATAACATTATTATAAAGCTGCGTTCGTAATAACATACCGCGTGGGCAGAGCGTCTATATGAGTAAATAATATAATTATAATAGCACAGCAGGTCGCCAATATTGATCTTAATACGACGTTCCTACTTGTTGGACGTAGCCATGCATTACGTTTATCCTTTAGAGTTCGCTAGGGTGTGACACGTGATCTTTGGTCTTTCCAAAGGCACCAGGGTTTCCCACAAAATTATTTTAATGAAGGAGTAGGATCTCTACGAGAACAGCCTATCGAGAAAGTCAGCGAAAGTCGAATTCTATTTTGCTCTCGCATACTTCGGGAGCATCGTTTTACGTTTAATTGCGATTTAAAATTCGGAACCTTTCCGTAATGTTTGACCGGTCGATGTGACTTTCCAAAGTGGTGAATGTAAATAGCTTATTAATATTATCTCGATACTATTGCCTTCGAGCACATTTTGGTAAATTATAAAGTGGGTAAGAAGTTCAAAATTAATGCCACTCGGATGTGAATTTAAATATCCCAGTCAGGAATTATTTAGATTATTAGTCTAAGTAAGTCTTCCTAATTCATGTATCATTTTCTACAAAATATATGTATCTCCAGCAGATTAGAACAAACTGTTGCGCGTATGTATAGAAATCTTTAGGAAAGGATTAAGAAAAATCTATGAATAGAAAGAAAAGGGTATCGAAGTTCTGAAAATGTTCGGCGAAGAATAACGCAGGTGCCGGCATGGGAGATAGATCGTTTACGGAGGAAAACGGAAAATGATCGCTAATGATCCCCTGCGCGATGTTCCTCTTCATTACGTGTACACTCGACCAAGACGTATTCCGCTCGGATGCACCGGTATTTTGCTGTTTTCGTAATAAATTATGCAGGCATAGATATGGCTCACGTGTTCTGCACGCGGAACCGGATCTGAATTATTCTCTTCGCCCGAAGGGAACACGACAGTACCATGGAGGACTTAATCATTCCCTCTCTGGGAAGAAAAGAGCACCGGCGGGAAAGTTCGCTCGAAGGGGGAAAGAGGAAAAACCCGCCGGCGATAACCGCGCGATGATGAACTTATAATTAGCCGTTTTTTCCAAGAGCTACGAAAAATCATGGTATTATCCCATCGATACGGGAACATGACGTGTACTTTTCAGCCTTTTTTAATGCAACTTCGCGGATAGATAGAGAAGCAAAAAATATTTAATCGTTGCTTGGTCTTTTCTGTGGACACGCAATAGTTTATGAGATATTTAATAATAAAAATGGTACTTTGCTCGAGTGATGTGAACTTTCTTCCCAGTAAGACGATACAGGCTAGTGTCGATGTATTTTGTGATTTAGAAATCTTGAGTTCGGAGATCGTTTCAGCCCGCCATTACTTTTTTATTTAAATTTTCATAGCGAATGCCAAACTCGATCAATGGAATTGTTGTTGCCTTCGGCAAGCACCTGTAATACTTTGTTCGCGCAGGATGCAGTATCTAGCGGATTTGCATCTGTAACTTGACTTTAGATCCTGGAAAGCGCATTTCAATTGACGCTCGGTTTACGTAATTATTTTTTATCTAATTCACGCATGATTAATGTTCAGCGATTACGTTGACACAGAGGAACTCTGTTTGTCCGTGAACTTCAACAGCTGATCGCGCGAAGCTTTGTATCATTTTTGAAAGTGTTTTACCGTATCCTTGATGGGAACTTTGCAAACATTTGCGACAGAGGTTTGTGGTTATATTCCTCTTTATACCTTTAACAATCTAAAGTTAAAGTAACTTTTACTTGATACGTTATTTAAATATTTT
This sequence comes from Andrena flavipes, assembly GCA_963971345.1. Taxonomy (NCBI): domain Eukaryota; kingdom Metazoa; phylum Arthropoda; class Insecta; order Hymenoptera; family Andrenidae; genus Andrena; species Andrena flavipes. Next base: position 3,852,345 of record OZ020480.1, read on the forward strand.
TTTATTTAGTTAATGCTCAACTCTGCTTATGGAACTCTTCCCATTTAAAGCTGACCTAAGCTGTTTATGTTTTTCATGTTTTATTGCTCGATTAGACACAGTAAAGCATATCATATCATAGCTTAGCATAACTTTGCTTAGTTTTGGCTTCACACTGACGGCACTGAACCCGCCTTAAATCTTGGAAGCAACAATCTCTACAACGTTTTCCCTCTCGTAGATGCTCCATGGGAAACGTCAGGCGACAGAATACATATCGTTGGGTTCTTTTTTAAACGGTAAACTATAATCGTTGCAGCGTTACTTTCTCCTACAATGGCCGGACGAACGTTTATACTTAAAGAGAATTCGTGAGACGCGTGTAAAGGAGGCCCGATAGCGGGCGCCGGACAAATAGGCGTGTATTCGGGATTTCTGTGCCCGGAATGCAAGCCTGCAATGAATTTACCGATCCAGGGCACGTATACACGTAGAAAATACTATTTTTCCTTTGTTCCCCGCTTTTATGCCGCTCGATTTCGCAAGAACTCCACCCGGTAAATATAAATTCGTGGACGCTAAAATGATATTCGGTTCGAATTGTGGTTCAATCCGAATTTCAGGGTCAGACGTTTAGAAATTCTTTTTGGGTCGAGAAAAACTGGTTCGTGGAATGGTGTCCCGCCGGGCGGCCGCGTGTCTGCGAGTTTGCGAGTCTGCCCAACTTTGTCTTCGACAGATGAATCTTAAGTTAAACGATTCTCCTGTTATATAATTGTCTGCCGAGCGTGCAAATGCGGTGGACTTCTTTATAAGTCACTAGGTGAAGTTCGAAGTGTGGCAATAATCGAAGATTCACAGAGGGCTGTATTAACAAATTTCAGCGCCCTGGGCTATACAAATTTGGCGCTTTGATCCTTCGCGTACCAACTCTATTGGGAAACTTAGTGGAGGCGTGGCTTAGGTTACAGCGCTGTGGTGGTGAATTGGCAAACTATTGAAAGTAGGCCCGGGTCCCACCAAACATTCCGAATAAGTATTTATTAATCGAATAAGTAAGAAATTAATGTTGAAAAAAATTTAAAAACACTCATTTTTCATAACTTGTCTATTGAAACACTGATAATCATATGGATTTCGACCTACTCTCAATAGTTCAATTTTCTGTCACTAGTTGGCGTATCGAAATTCTTGGTTTCCCAATACAAACTACAGTTTCTTCCAAATCAGTGCAAGGCGGTACATTTTATGGACTTAACGTTGACGCGTCTCTTCTCACAGAAAAAATTGAAAACAAAAAAGAAGTTTTTCAATATACTTGATTCTTAACCCTTCGTTGACACACCTCTTTTTTCGATCAACTTTGACACACCTGGGTGGTTCACACCCAGAGCAATTTTTGAACGAGTGCCATTCTCATCCAAAGAATCCAATTATTATGAAAAAAATCATGGGTCACTCTCAATGTCTCTAGAATGTATGTCAATAATTTTTTTATTGGAATTTTATCACAGTTTTTGATAAATAATAATTAGATTACCACGTGTCGGGAAAAAAAACGAAGAAAATCGTAAAGAAATTGTAACTTTTACAAATTTCAATATTAAAAGCTAAAAATCTACAGAGTTGCCCTTCGGATATAATATTTTGAGAGAAAAAATAGTTTGTAAGTCGGCTTTGAAAAAAGGTATTTATTTTGCATATAAAAGGTTCAGAGCGTCAAAATCAGCTTATGGGTGGTTCACACCCAGAGTGTCAACGAAGGGTTAAGCGCCCTTAGACCACCGGCGCCCCTGGGCTATAGCCCAGTTAGCCCACTGGATAAGGAGGCCCTAGATTTCCATTTTTGTAGGACTTGGTTCGCGTATAGTTATTTAACCCCTTAAGACTCAGCTTAATAATATTACGTTTCTTAGGAACAGTCTGAAAATTCCACCTCCGTAATATAACGTCCCTTAGAATAAAAAGTAAACGCTTTTTTCCAAAATCACTGTTTCACACCGGTTTATTAACATTTGTATAGTAAAATAGAAACATTAAAAAAGGTTGCAAGTTTTTAAAGTTTTTTTTTTCTAAAATTTAGTGAAACGTTAAAGGGTAAACTTTTCCTTCTTTCCCTTTCTCTACCGTTCTTTCTCACACCGAGGGTCTATTGTAATTAGAAATTGTAACACGAATTCGCGAGTGAACCGCAGGCATCGCACACAAAGGAACGAAAATGTGAGTTAGTGGCGTAGAAGGAAAGGAATTTCTAAGTTTCTACTGTGCAGCTTACGTCACATGCTAACAGGAAACATTTCTTCAGGATTCGATAATTTATTTTTTAGGATCAGGGGTGAATCACGTAACGATGTACGCATAACTTTATCCACGTTTCCTATTTGTTGCTTCGTGTAAACGGTTGATTGCAGGGAAATATTCGATATTATTTTTATTTAACCATTTTACCAATCCATTCTGATATACATATTCCTAATTACAAGCCTCTGGCGCAAATAACTTTCGCGGAGAAACGTTTGTGGCACCAATCACTGTACACGTGGAAACGTTTCATTAAACGGTCGTGTATCAATTAATTTCGTCGTGGTATAAATAATGATACTTAATTAAACGTTTCAATTATAATGAATTTGGGTAAAAGTGTCTTCCGTAGTTCGTTTGCATTGTTTTTGCCAGTGTCTGCTATAATAGAATTTTGCTGGCGTGTCAATGATATCTTTAATATCTGTATATATTAATCTCAAATAATTATTACGTAGTTAGACATACTAAAATATTTTTTTGGTCAGTTTTTATGGCCAGAACCATAAAGAAATTCAATTTTTTTCTAATACCAAGAGTGCAGAGAATATTTCAAGTTCAACGAACTCAAATAATACTTGTTGAAACAATTGCTATCCAATTTACTGTACTTTCAGGAGAATTGTGCATGCACTTTTTGGCCGTAACCGCCTTCTTCGAATTCCTAGATCAGAGAGATTGCGAAAAAAATCTGTGACCCTCGCACGAGTTTCGAAATCTTTGTTTCGTCCTGCTCGTTCCGTTGGATTAGCCTCACAGCCTTTGTCAGACATGATTCTTGGACTCCTGATGAGTGTCGCCGCCTCGTCCACTCGAAATTTACGCGCACCGAGACCGTGACCTGGCTTAACGAATCGTTTGCCATCGTTTCACAATTTCCACATGTTTAGAATTATCGAATGGTCGCATGACCTTCGATACGTCTTTATTCCTTTTTACTGAGTGAAACTTGTTCTCGCCTTTTCGGCGTAGTTTCAGTGTTTTGATAAACCGGTGAGAACAAAATTAATAACTCGACATGATTTAATTATTAAGTCGGTGCAACAGCTCGTTCCCTCACTGTTAGATGATGTTAGGTGTAGTCTTTTCACTACACGCATTTATACTTTTATCAGAAAGGTGGCAAAAGGTGATAGATAGCCACAAAAAATATATTATGTAATATATTTTTACTTTTAATAAAGACTTTGTGCCAGAAAAGTGAACGAACTTTTTCAAAGACCTAGTAATACGGCAATTATTTTTATTTTGTGTAGGTACGTATGAAATGAAAGTATGTAGAATCATTGAAGCTTCTATTTCACATTCAAGAAATAGCTAATCGCGTGCAAAAATAAAGAGTCTACCTGTGAAAGACAGTAAGGTCAGTTTCTAATTTCTTCGATTTCAATTCCCTCTCGCCGTTGCGCTGCTATGATTAACGTGCCCGTTTGTTAGATCAAATCAAGCTCACAGTTGATGTATAAGGTAGCAAGGTCGCAAATCTCGCATCAGGAACGATAAAATCTCAGACACAGCTTCAGGCAACCTCAACCCTGATTACTCCTCGAAATTGAACACTGTAGTGAATAATGTAGATATTAGAAAAATTCCTTTCTCCATTTATTGGAAACTACGTCAATCGTGGGCTTCTTGCGTTATTTCAAATGAAGGGTGAGGAGGAAAACCGCGTTACAAAACAGTTTTATCGAGATAATTTTTACTACTTTAGTCCACCAGTAAAGAAACAAGGTTCAATGAATTTATCTGCATTCTTCGTGAACTTTTACATTATTTTAATATTTTTTCAACACAACAGCATATCCAAATAAAATAAGAGAATTCCACTTCTACTATTATCAAAACCGCTGTCTCATAAAACCGTTGAGTCTTAGGACCGTTGAATTTTTTTAAGACCATGAGGTGTTCATATTTTGCTTTTGAAATAGCCAGGAGTTCTTTGTGTGCTCCGTTGGGAAGTTCGAATTCTCCTTTTTTCTATCACTGCCTCGTCTTCATTTTTTTATGCTGACGAGGGTTTCAACCAACCAGCCATTGTTGATGGTTCGATAAAAAATATCACTTAATATTCACGTTTCTTTCCCCTACTGAGTGGGCAACGGGCATCCGTTAAGAAATTTTTCTCGCAGCAAAGATCTCCATTCCCTTATCAATTTTTTTTTGCATCTTACATGTTTATCGCAGTACGAGAGAATATACTTTTTTAATGCGCGGACGGGAATGTAGGGGCGTTCGATTTCAGTTGAAAAACAGCGGAAGGGTTAAAGGGTCATTTTTCAAAATTTAATGAAAGCGGAAGTAATCGAGAACCTTTCGTATTATTCTAGTTGGATTACTCGTTAGCGGGCAATATTCCGTCAATGTTAAGATCAGAGATCCAATGCGGTTTCAGGCAGTTTTAACCATAATTGGCGTTCGTTCTCCGTCACTGGCGTAAAGTCTCGAACGATCTCTGATTTAGTCAGTTGGGAATAAATTTATCGAGAAGTGTTTGTTACTCGGCAATCAGGTACACTGGCGTTAGTCATCCGTTCGTCGAACAATTTATTCGATCCAGCGTTTGCTGTTTGTCGATTGATCGATCCGACAATTTTATATATATGGGAGTCTAATTACCGGTGGAGACACCTGCGTTCTCCCACTTGGAGATCTAAGTACAGGCAGCTTCGTGCACAAGGTTGCAGAAAAGTGTATCCATGAAATGGGTGACCCTGCCTGTAAAATTGGAACAGCCACGTCAGAATTTCATAATTACACGTTTCGTTCGGTGCATTCTCCCGTTTAGTAGAATGATGGATGCATTGCAGTTAATTTCTCTGAAGCAGCAAATTTGAAACATCAGTTGTGAATTTAAAATAAATTTGATTATACGCTCGATTCGATTAGATGAATCAAATATAGTTAACCTTTCGTTGACACTCTGGGTGTGAACCACCCATAAGCTGATTTTCACGCTCTGAACCCTTTATATGCAAAATAAATATCTTTTTTTTCAACGCCGACTTAAAAACTATTTTCTCTCTCAAAATATTATATCCGAACATCAACTCTGTAAATTTTTAGCTTTTAATATTGAAATTTGTAAAAGTTACAATTTTTTACGATTTTCTTCGTTTTTTTCTCGACATGTGGTAAGTTAGAATTATTTTACAAAAACTGTGATAAAATTTCAATAAAAAAATTATTGGAATACATTCTAGAGACCTTGAAATCGACTCATGATTTTTTTCATAATAATTGGATTCTTTGGATGAGAATGGCACTCGTTCAAAAATTGCTTAGGGTGTAAGCCACCCAGGTGTGTCAAAGTTGATTGAAAAAAGAGGTGTGTCAACGAAGGGTTAAAGCAAATAAAAATATCAAAACGAATACAGATCCCAGGTAGTTGAAATCATCTGGGAATTAGAAAATTCTCGTTGCAACGAGTCCCAGAACCCCTGCGCTGCTTCAAACACTCGGCATACTTGTGCCGCGTTTGTGTAACACCCGTAATGCTAAAGTGTTTCGCACACAGACAGCGTCAACGCTATATCCGTCAAAAACCCGCAGAAGTAGAACGCCCGGCTCAAAGAATTACGTTTCGTCGCAAGTTTCTCGAATTAGAATGGTCGAAAGATGAAGGACGCAGATAGTTTAAGTTCATACGTCTGCCATTTTGGCGAAGGATAAACGCGTAATTAATTGTAATTAAGAATAGTCGTCGTTTTAATTTTAACGAGCCATAAGGCTATGACACCATTCTGTTTACGACCCCAGGTACCAGCAGCTTCAATCTCGCTAACGAGTCGATGTAACAGGGGAATAAAAATAAAAATTCTACGAAAAGTGAAAGTCATAAAAGTCCCCGAAACCAGCGGGGTTAGGAAATTGTCTGGTACGAAGTTCGAAGTACAGCGTGGATCTTCGTTGCACTCGACGACGAAATCTTTTTAAATGTCAGAAATACGCTGTGCGGTAGCGGGCTCTTGAACCGTTGCACAAGAGACCGTGCGCCTTCGTTACGGAGACAATGATCAACAGAGGGATTCATTTTCAAGGGAACGAAGCTGTTTCGTATCTGTGTAGTCAGCTCGGAACAAGAATATTTAGTTTCACTTCCATATCATTTAGTGTTAGTATTCGGAAGGCTGCAGCCTAGGATGGCAAATTTTGGGGAGCTTCAAATTTGTGGGGCGATAAATTTGGGGGCGGTAAATTTGGGGAGCGACAAATTTGGGGGGGCGGTAAATTTTGGGAGCGACAAATTTTGCGCGAAAGAAATTGGGAATGGTTTACACACAGATGCTTGAGACAACTTTAAAAACAATTCACTTCTGTTTCATATAGCAAATTAGCAATAACTCATATAAGAGTTGTCATATTTAAATTAAAATATTTTATGATATTCCGCGGAAAGTACCAACTACTTTGATAAAATTGTTATGAAAATTGTTTCATGGGACGTAGATTTTTGGGTGGCATAATAAATATTTAACTACAGCACTGTAGTTAAATTCAATTAAAAGGACTGCTCTAAAGAAGGCTTGAAGAGATCACGATTTATTTGAATACTCGCACGATTTGGTGCGGGGAATAAGAGTGGAAGGAAATACATAGTAAAACACGCTGAAGATGAATGGAGAGCGATAGTTGGCGTAGTTTCTTCAGAAGCGAATACCAAGGAAAAAGCAGATCTGCGATTACTCTAGTTTCTGTAGCACAAAGAAATCAGACCCCGATGTACCTTCAATTCCCTTAGCTGAACTAGCAGGAATTTAACAGGCAGTGAAATACGCAGGATACCACCTTTGACTGCGATTTTGGAGGCGTTTTTCATGATTTTTTTTGCATACAAAGACTGATCAGAAAGAAAATCGGTTTGATTCATTTATTAATGTAACTTTAATCTGTAATTACATATTTTTTGAAACTGAAAAAGTAAAAAATAATCTCTCGTAGGTGGCGCCAAAATACAGATGTTTTCAAATCGGCGTGTCAGATTACTCTTATAATTATCATCGGATTGACTTGAAACTTTGCACAATTCTTCCCTGTGGCATAATCTAACGATGTACGTAGGGATTTTACGAAATATCGATTTTTAAGAAAATGGCGGTCATTTTAACAAAAAAGCGCAATTTTTTAGGGTAAAAAAGTTTATAAAATTGCGCACCAAAAAAAAAAATAACAACGCTACAGCAAAAGTCCTACGTACATCATTAGATTATACCACGGGGAAGAATTGTCAAAAGTTTCAAGTGAATCCGATGAAAATTGTAAGATTAATCTAACACGCCGATGAATTATTAACATCTGTATTTTGGCGCCACCTACGAGAGATTATTTTTTACTTTTTCAGTTTCAAAAAATGTGTAATTACAGATTAAAGTAACATTAATAAATGAATTAAACCGATTTTATTTCTGCGCAGTCTATACATGCAAAAAAATTCATGAAAAAACGCCTCCAAAATCGCAGTCAAAGGTGGTATCCTGCCTTAAAAGAGATAAGGATTACGTTTTCTGCGGAGTCAGAAGTGAATTTCTTGGAACGAGTGAATAATTTCTAGCTAATCATTTATTCGCTGGTATCGAAGTTTCACACCACAGGGAGGTATAAGCTTGTTAATTGGGGCGTTTCTTGATCAGAGATGTTCCCAGTATATTTAAAAATGATTATAGGTGAATTAACTCATTTTTCCTATAGTGAATGCGATACACGACCTGTTTATATTCTACCTACATTATTCAATTCTATTGTACGTAGACTGAAATTTTTTAATTTCCGGTATGAATCTATTCGTCGTATCAATGCAGAAGAATTTCAGAACGACCATCGGTGGTACACTCAGGAACATTAAACCGACGACGCGTTACGAAAAGTAGCACGTTTCATTTCTTCTACACGCGGTTGTCCGTAAGAAAAAATGAAACGCGGTACTCTTCGTAACGCGCGTCGAAACCACCAACCGTCAATGCTGCTAATTCAACCACGAGACCGAGCAATTTACCGACAAATAGAAGGAGCAAAATTCATGAACTCGCGGTGTGGCAACGTTCCCCTAAAGCAGAGCCGCGTTACTCGTTACCAAGCTAATTAGGTGTAATCAGTGGCTGGTTCCCAGGAATGTGTCAAGCCCCGCGGAAAGGGGATCGATGGAGGCGTAGGAACATCGTGGAAAGCGCGGGATGGCCGTCGATTCGCAATAAGTAACCGTGGCCGCAGAATTATGTACTTTGTAAAAGCAGCAACCGCTCGGGTCGTTAATGCCTTTCGGTGTTTCGATGGCAAGTCAAACACCCAGGGACGTATTCAATGGAATTTGTGAGGATTAAAAGTTGTTTGAAGTCCTGGAGATGCCGAGGAGATAAATGCTTAATGCTTAATCCTACGAAATATTGAGGAAAATTTAAAGAAGCTATTGCAAAAACAACTGGCAGGCATCGAAACTTTAGGTTCTGATTAGTCTGTGATTTATACTTAAATCTACAAACGGGATTTTCAAATTTTCATTACAGGCTCAGATAAAAAGTTTGAAAAAGCGAGAGCCACTATTTTCTTCGATATTCCGACAAATTGCATTTTTTTTTCAAAACGGCGAGTCACATCATTTACTTAGTAAATTAAACCTTCTGCCTTCTCAAAAAACTCAAGTTGTTTGGACCAATTTTGAAAAAGTTATTCTATTTTAAGGGGGTATTCTCGTATAACGTGTTTCTTTTTAAAAAAACCAGAGTAATATTGCATTAAACTCTTTTGAGATATAAGAAGGCATCTTTAAACTTGCAAAAAATATTTTTTTTATGTCAATCCTTATTATTTATTAATTATCTTGGACTCATATCCACCTCCGTGATAGCCACATTCATATAGATTAAAAACCTCTTTTCTTTTTTACGTTTTTAATAAACCTCCCAGTACTTTTCGTCAACGCCAGGCTCGCCGGATTATTTTTCAACTCTCTTTCTGTACCTCCCATGTTCTTTCTTTCACTGTCGCACAAAAATTCAGAACATTAATTCAAAATACAATAAAACAGCCTGCAAAACCTCAAATTAATTCGTCGAACCGTTTTTCTACAAAAAATTCACAAAGAATTACCTATTTTTCGGCCGAACAAGTCGCAAAATCCCCTTGCTGGTACCTACTTACTTCATACCACTCGAGTGGGTCTCGACTTGGTCACTATTTCTCGACGAGGTACCCTAGGTCCTCGATCATCGAGGACCGATTCTACGGAATGACTGGAACGCATCTCTCCTGCTGGCCGCGGCCAGAAGCTGGCTGTAACCGGCGAGCAGGCAATGATTGCGCAATGTGGCCGTGTCCCGAGTCTCGTCCGTTGTTGTTGGTGTTGCTCGAGCACCAGCCAGGGGAGCACGCGTTGACTAATGCACGAAGATGCATCTCTCCTGGGTTACAACGTCGGGCCCCCTAACCGTCGTTCACCGGTGGATATTATGAAACAAGGATGTCTGTGGCGGAAAGCGGGTCACTGCACGGTTCGTTTATCTCGCGCCTGGTTCCTGGATCATTTCACCTCGACCAAACTCTGCTCCCATTTCCCCGATTTCCCGAAAATCGTTCGGCAACGATCGACCGAGATACGGCTCTCCGTTGCAGGCTCTGTGCACCGTTGCCTTTAAACTTTGTTGTTTCCAAGCATCGTGTGGGAGGATCTTGACGTGGTCGCTTTGGGACTGAGCGCTGGGGATGATGGATTTTCGTGGGGTAGGGTGATCGGGGGATAGAGATTTTATATAGGTAGGTGCGGTTTTCGTAGCTTTGAAACGAGCGGCGGCTTGTTTTAACAATAGTAATATAATAAATGCGAAAGTGTGTTTGGATGTTTTAATGGTTGTTACTCAATCGCGTCGCAACTAGGGTAGATGTCCCTGTTACTGTCACTTTATTTATTTTGCTTAATAAAAATGTAACGTATAAAGAATAGTGTACAATAATAATATTATTATTAAATTGGGACTGTTCTTATTATTATTAATATTATTGTTGTACGCTGTTCTTTATACGTTATATTTTTATTAAGCATAATAAATAAAGTGGCAGTAATAGGGACATCTACCCTACGCAACGGATATTTCTGAAAATTTTGTATATACATAGTCTAGGACCAGGAATAACACGTGGGATACTTTTTGTCCCGATTTTTTTAACTGGAAGAATCAAATTTTGTATAATTAAAAGCTAGAAGCTAGAACCTAGAAATTAGAAACTAAAATCCTGTGGAAAATAGTAGGCTACCCCCTTATTTCCCCCAATAGAATGGCTATTAAATCTAATACTGATATTATTAATTTTATCAGAATAATCCTAAGTAATTTCAGAATTTTATACCAATTCAGAAAAACTGGTCGATAAGTATTTGCTTTAAGAAAACATTTGCTCTCTCGATGTGGGTAAAGATGATTCCCGTCATTTGTTTCTTTTGTTCTAAAAACCTGCCTCTTCGTTTATGTATATTTGTTCTAGTAAATAATTTTCTTCCCCCGTTTGTCCCCCTCTCGCCGTCTTCTAAATCCTCCATCACCCAGCCCACTCAAGAAACCAGGGGTCAAGCATTTTCAAACGTTCCTCGATGGACAATGAAATCCCCAGCGCTAGTATGCGCAGAGGAACGTAATATACAGCCGCGAAACGATCGTAATTTCTCGTGCACGGGATTAAATACAGTGCGCGAGAAAAGGTGTCGCACGTGAGATAACCGTCCTTGATACAAGTGCACTTTACGCCGTCGCGAGTCGACGCGTCACTGAATTCAGGGAAGGATCTTGTTTTTTAAAAAAAGAAACGTGCCCTTTAGCGTCTCGCGCCGAGACGATCGGTTGGGAGATCCTTGCGACTGAAAATAATCCGTGTCCTTGCGAGACACGAACTCGTGACACGCTGGAATCGACTCCTTTCGAGAAGCTATTGACCCCCTTCCATCCGAAGCGATCGTGCTCGATAGCCACGGGACCTGGACTAAACATTTTCCAATCCCTGCGCTTCTTACACTGTCGCCAGGAACGTCGGGCATGCTAAGCATCCTGTAATCGTCGTGCACGATGGTACGCGTTCGAGAAGTTCGAGGAGGAATTATCGTACTTGCTCGTTCTAACGTGTCCATTTTCGTTCGTTGCACTCGGATTTCTGAAAGGGAATAAATACAGAGAGCAACGAAAATATTCGGACACTTTTTAAAATTGCATAAAACTTTTAAAATTAATCCAAACGACTTGTGTTTTTTTTTAGAAACTAGAAGGATTAGTTTACCGAGTGGCGTGTTTCGTCTTTTTGAAAAAAATTGCAATTTGTCGGAAGAGCGAAAACAATAGTGAAGGTGATTTTTCAACTTTTTTAGAGGCTGCTTGTAATGAAAATTTAAAAATCTCCTTTGTAGATTGAAGTGGGGATAATTTTTGTGTTATTTTAAATTTATTTTTTGCTTTTGTTTCAATGAGATTTTTAATGTTTTATTTTTTCTTCGAGGTTAGTTTAATTATTGTTTATGTGATTATTTTGAAGTGGGGGCTGGGTGTAATGCGTTTAATTTCTGGTTATTATTCTATGTTTTATACCTTATTTTTTTCTTTACCTTTACTTATCTTTATTTTGTGTGTAACTTATGATTTTAATAGCTCTATAATGGTTACTTTAGAAGTTGGTGCTGTTTATGTTAATTGTTATTTATATATTTATATGTGTATGGGTTTTATGTTGAAGATTCCTATGTATATGTTTCATGGCTGATTGTTGTAGGTTATATAGATGCCTAAAATTTTATCAAAATAGGTTAACGTTGCTCTGAGCTATAAATACTTAAAGACCATAGAATAATTTGATTTTGAGTGATTTTCGACCTCATTTTACGATCTTGGAGAATTTATAGCTCAAAGCAACGTTAAACAATTTTGATGAAATTTTAGGCATCTATAATCAATCTACAAACGGCTTTTGTGCTGGTGAACTTTTGAAATTTCCCCGTTGCAGCAACTCATTTTCAACAATGCAGAGGAATTTTTAAATCACGAGTTAACACGTCTTTCCTTTTAACACTTTGAGTGGCGCAACATTTTGATAAATGCACCTTTAAATCGACCTGACCTTTCCGAGCGATCGCTTCTGCGGGAAATTTTTGTATACCTAGGAGTGAATTTGAGTTTTTTTTTTTAACTTCAGTATAGAAAAATTAAGGTTCGTCCCAGAATATTATAATAATTTTCAATACTGTATTCTTGAAAGAATACAATAGGGAATTAATATAATATATTACTTTGCACAAGTTTGTTTGCAAAGTAAAATCTTGAGTCTCTCGAACAATAGTTTCAATGCTTTTCAGAAAATATCAACGCGAAAACGCGCCGAAGCCGTGCACTTGCGTTACAACTTGCTGACGCTTTCAAAGTGTTACCTAACAGGTTAAATTTGGTAGACGATAGTACGAAACTATGTAAAGTCAGTGAGCAAGTGACAAATATAGAGCAAGTGCCTTCGAAACCGTGGCGTTGAGAACGCGGTAGGATATTAAGCCGAAGCCATCAATGGACGTCAGCGTAGACATCTATTATGCTTAATATGATTCTCGTGATTGATATCATAAAATCAGTCACACTTGAATAATTCTCCCGATCAATATTCATTAAATCCACGGCACGTTGACTGTGGCAAATTCGCTCCCTCCCAGTTGCAGTTGCATTCCAGAATAATCCTCTTGTCGTAACGAGATGTAACGCAAGTAGGAGAAAGTTGTTATGCTTTTAGCGCGTATTACCTACCATATTTGACCGCGTCGGCTCGCCAAATCTCTACACGCGAACGCGTGGGTGCTATTTGTCGCCGATCAGCGTATTTATCAACGGGGGATGCAGACGAGCTGGACGTTTAATCGTACTTTACTTTTTTTTCCGCTCGACACACCATCCGGTCGAATGACTTACGATATTTGAATATTTTAATGAGTCAAATATTTGGTGAATATAATTGGAATACTATTTCAATATTCTGCGCAAGTGATATAGTATATGGATATTTATAGTATTCGAATAGCGTGATGTGGATTGTAATTCAAAACTCAAGCTCTTTAAATCCAGCATGCTTTTCTTGAAGTTTATTTTTAGTTATGATATTTACAGTAGGCACTTTTATTTTAGGACAAAAGAATTAAGGTGTTTGGATTAGATTCACAAGTAGAGTTGTAATTATTACGTTCGAATAATTCGAATAATTTCGAATACGAAGAATTTCTTCGAATAATCAGGAGTATTTAAATATTCGTTACAGCTCTATTCACAAGAGATGTTCACAAAATAATATAATAATTTCCAATATTATCTTACTAAAATATTATAATAGGGAATTGAAATAATATAGACTTATATAATATATTATATAATATACGAAATATAATATAATATATTATATAATATATGGAATATAATATATTATATAATATAGGAAATATAATATATTATTTAATATATGAAATATAATATATTATTTAATCTTTGATCTCATTCATCACAATTTGAATTCAATATGACTGATGATAGGTGCAATATTTAAATATAAAAAATATCGCAAATATATGAATATCTACTTCTTTGAATAATATATCGAGTAATACATCTAATAAGTGTTCAAATACTGAAATATTCTATGTTCATTTATGGTATTTGAATACATATACCTACAGAATATTTAAATACTCCCAACCATAGTCGTGAATGTTCAAAGAAATTTTGAACTTCTGAGAACTCGACGTGCAGGAAATGATTTGTAAAACTTTATATATTTTTATTTACCGATCACTATCGTACATGTCGGTTAGTTGCGTATAATTTAACGCATGAATTGCGTTCGTATCTGCGAGATATATCGGTGAATTCTTACGTAATAGGAATCTGAGAAGCAGGAACTCCAGAGACAGTAATCGTTAAGTAGTATTAAGTTCACTAGAAACTGCTGCAAGCGCTTCCTTCGTTGACTTCGAGACTATTTTCTGTTTACGACAGGACTGACTAGACGATATAAATTAGTATCGAGGATGCAGAGAATACTGTTAGGTACTCGTGACTGGCAAGTGGCATTAGTCGCGTGTTATCTCGACAGTCATGAGAGAAAGCAAATTGATGGTGAAAAGTGAGTGAACGTATCGAAGATATTTAAGCTATATGCTAATCGAGGAGTTTAATCTATCCTTCGGAATTTGATTTCCAAAATTTACTTCTTTGTGACTGAAAGTTTCGTTTCGATTGGGTAATCTTTGTCGATTAACTTGAAGATGTGTAAATTAATAGAGTAAAACTTTAAAATAAACAATTAGTGATTTCGGCGCACTAGTTCGGTCAGTTTATTTTTTTATTTTTTTAAATAGAGATGAATTCTTTGCTTAGAGAGATCTTTGAGGTTTCTTACTATTTCTGGTCCAAAGTTTCTTGCATTTGAATTGAAAAAACCTTCCTTTGTTGTGGATTGTGTAACGGTTTCGCCTTCCATTTGAAATAAAGTATTTATGCTATCGACCGTATTTTTGAAGTAAAACTTTATTTACAAATTCGCTGGAGATATTGTTTTCTTTCTTAAACTTTGCTAGATTTAAAATATCTGATATTGCTTCAATCGTGCTCCAAGTTCTTCCATACGCAATTTTCTCGAAAACAGCTTTCCACAGAAAAATGTCATTCCTCGTTGCCGCTGCAGTTTTCTCCCTTTGTTCCAACTTCAGTATCTCCTTTAAAATGCACTTTCTTTAAAAAATGTTATGTCTCAGGATTTCACCTCTCCATCAAACTTTACTTTCAATAAATTTCATTCCCATGGAAAATTTGCGTATCTCTCAAAGTGTTACCCAGCATTTCAACCAGAGATGGGCAAAATTGTTATTGAAATAAAAATTCCGAATAACGAATAAAAGTTAAAAAAATATTCAGTTAAAGTAACTTCTATTCCATCCTTTATTTAAATAATTTTTTTATTTAGTTAATGCCTAAATTTGATTTCAAACCCTGATTAAACACTTCAACAATACGAAAGCCCCTAAAAACGACTGAACTGACACAGAAATTTGAACATCTGATCTCTCGATAAATGAACGAATTTTCCTATGCCACCTGTTCGACAAAAGCTGACGAACGGGTGGTCTCTGGTTAAGTCAGCTTTATTTTGAAGACCTGTTACGTGTGAAACACTAGCCAAACCTGGATTGGGAATGCGTACGTGATGGTGGTCATGTGGCGCTTCCGTTTACGAACGGTTACATTCCAATCGTGGCGTGAGTTAATCGATGATGAATCCAAACCTTGAACCGATTTCAATCGTACGTTACAAATACAAGTGACGCCATATCCTTCGTCCTCTGTCCAACATTTCGTAGACGACATATTTCAAGGTTCTCTTGCAGCCAGAATTCACTAATGCAATGCGGTCCGTGGCAACGTTACGATGTCGTCGTCTGACTTGTGTGTACACGAAGCATCGTTGAGAAGGATTTGTTTCACAACTTCATAACGATAGGTTTTCTGAAGTTTTAGATACCTAATTAATGAAATTGTTACAAATTTGTAGTTTAAATAAAAAAAGTTCCCCACTACGGATTTTAAACAATTCGATTACACAGTTTTATAGGGCATAAAAAGCAGTTAAGTTTTTATTTTGATAATTATTCTATATCTACTATAGTATTCAAGATATACAGGGAAGTAGGAAATAACGCATTAATCTTCAGGGGATGTTTTCACCCTCAAGAATCGATTTCCTTGATTTCCTGAAATCCTGATTTTTTGGGGCAAAAATTACGCAAAAAAATCAGGACTTCAACTTTAAATAGCCGTTATTTTGTTTTAATTTAAAATTTCGGAACGAAATATTTTTGTTTTTTTGATATTAGATAATATGGTTCCGAATGACAGTGCTCACCGCAAAACCAAATTTTTTAAAAAGGCTTCTTGGATATCAGTTGTTACTTTATTATAAACGTATATATTTGTCTACGAAAAAATTACCAAATCTTCTTCAAACGTTGCTCTTTTAAGTGGAAAAAGTTCTGCAAAAATATATGCTTCCGCTTTTTAAGAAAAAATTCACAAACTTATTATAAACATATATATTTGTCTACGAAAAAATTACCAAATCTCCTTCAAACGTTGTTCTTTTAAGTAGAAAAAGTTCTGCAAAAATATATGCTTCCGCTTTTTAAGAAAAAATTCACAAACTTATTATAAACATATATATTTGTCTACGAAAAAATTACCAAATCTTCTTTCAACGTTGCTCTTTTAAGTGGAAAAAGTTCTGCAAAAATATATGCTTCCGCTTTTTAAGAAAAAATTCAAAAACTTATTACAACCGTATATATTTGTCTACGAAAAAATTACCAAATCTTCTTCAAACGTTGTTCTTTTAAGTGGAAAAAGTTCTGCAAAAATATATGTTTCCACTTTTTAAGAAAAAATTCACAAACTTATTATAAACGTATATATTTGTCTACGAAAAAATTACCAAATCTTCTTCAAACGTTGTTCTTTTAAGTGGAAAAAATTCTGCAAAAATATATGCTTCCTCTTTTTAAGAAAAAATTCACAAACACTCGCCTCTTCTCAGCCTCCTGACTAGGTATAACCCCTTAACACATTCCGCACGGCTGATGTCACAAGACACAAACCGAAACTACCTGCCCTATACCTTCGGAAATAGCCGCGCGGAACGTGTTAAAAAGCGCCCAGGTCTCATCGACAGCCATCTCGTAGAGCTACTTACCCCAGCCCCGCTAAGAACAACTCTCACTAAAACGACACGAGTCACGCTAACGACTGCCTAGCAAACGACAGCCCATGAAAGCAAAAAATATTCACTCTTGTCGCGTAACGATCTGCTAAAAACCGTCCCAGAGAAGCGTTAAAGAAAACTATTAACCGTTTAAAGTATCGCTAACATTTCGTTGCCTCGTAATTTCCACCTGTCGCTGGTGTCAGAAAGATGCTCGTTCTATTGGCCGATTAAGAAGACTCCTGGATCCAGGAAGCGGGTTCGGAGGAAACCCGCGATTATACGTTGGCCGATTTAACTTCACTTTCTCCCGAGGCTCGATGAAGATAATGATGATACCATCGAAGCTGGCGGATAACGACGGCGGCTCATGCGGTCGGAGGGAATATCAGATCGTCGCGTTAAGTCGGGTACAGACGGGTGTAAGGCAACGTACTCTGTAATGTGTGGAGCAAACACAGTTCTATGGACGCTGCACCAATTTATGTGTTACAAGTTGCAATGAACTGCCTGGATGATTCTTCGAACTCAGTGTTTATTTCTTAAAGGAGAGGACGAAATACGATGTCGTAGCAGACGGTGGGAAGATTATTGTTAGTTCTGCCAAAAGGATATGCAACTGTACTCAAATTACTCACAATTCTCAGTGATAAGCCTCCCAATGAGTGGAGCAGAGTTTTGGCAAATGTTCCTTCGAGTTGGCCAGGACTTTTAGAACACTCCTGCTGGAAGACTTTTATACTAGAAATTGTTACAGGATACAAATCCCTCGCCGTGATAACACGACGTCAGTCAGTCATGAAATCAATGAATGAAAAAAAATGAAAAAATTGACTGCCAATAGATCGACTCGAATCGCTAACTAATTTTTGCATAGGACACCTGGAGATTGTTTATATCGCGTACCGCGTT
The DNA here is from genome assembly GCA_963971345.1 of Andrena flavipes. Classification (NCBI taxonomy): domain Eukaryota; kingdom Metazoa; phylum Arthropoda; class Insecta; order Hymenoptera; family Andrenidae; genus Andrena; species Andrena flavipes. The sequence goes on from OZ020480.1 coordinate 3,870,279, forward strand.
GTACGCTGCGTGGCAGCAGTGCGCAGCCGGCTTTAGGGTGCGCGAAAGAAGAGGATTACTGGAGCAAAACCGTTGTGGCACGCGCAGGAGCCGCTAGCGCGCGAGTATGCTCGTCACACACGAGGATCGCTCATTGAGTAACGCTCGCTCGCGCTCACTCTCGCTATTGATACGAACCCGTATGACACACTGACACAGAAATCGACTTGTGCCGGCTGACCCTTGTCACGAGCAGCGGGAGGAAAAAATCTTGAACCGTGGGGGAAGAACGGAACACGCGTTATCTTAGTGTTAGGCTGCACTTCGGTACAAAAAAAGAGGTGGTAATTCTGGTGTTATGGTTACGTATTACGAGATCCCGACTCGAATATGTTATTATTATTATTATTAATAAATTAACGGGAGAACCCTTTGGAAACAAAGTGTACAACAAATTAGTACAAATATTAAGTAAAGCTAATATAACAAAAACAAACAATAACATGAAATAAAATAACGAGAAATAAAATAAAATAAAGTAAAACAAACAAAACAGTCTGAGACCTTAGACCTCATCATTGCACGAAGATACTTAATTTAATTTAAATTAAATTAAATTAAATAAAATTAGTAATTTAATTTAATTAAAATAAATTACGGAGGTAACAGTCTCCTTAGCAATTGAGACCTAAAAGAAGCGAAGGAGACTGCGAACAACGTCTATGTCATCAGGGCACTGGTTCATCTCTTCCATAGCACGACTTAATCGACTTAGGATCGACTGTAAAGTGGAAATATTTAGGGACACACGATACAAAAAGAGGTCTCATGTTATTAAGCACTACGATACTTGTCCTCCCTTTTGCAAATTAAATGCTTCTTGTTAATCCTTAAATTTGTTTGAGGTGGCAAGAGTAAGATTGTTCGATGATGGATGTTGATAAATAATACCAATGATTATCGGTAATTATACACAAAGTAGTTTATAGGAAATCGATGCTTGATTATGAAATATTTTACGGGTTTGTCACAAATATTTAGATACCTTTTTATCCAGATTTAATGTTGAACCTAATCTGATTTATATAAAATATTGATGGCATACCACGAAATACTAAAAGTCATTTATCTCAGAATCACCTTTTGACCAGATATCTATGCCCTGTCGAATTAACATGTCAGTATTGTAATTACTGCAACTTCGTATTAGTAACTCGTTAGAAGCTTCTAACTAAAAAATTCGATTAAGGATGTGTTCGCTCGAAAAATCCATTTTTTAAAAATATATTTTTGTATTGGTATGAAGGTTTTTGAGTATTCCGTTGAAATTGTTTTGAGAAATTCGAAATATTGACGAAGTGAAACAGGTTTGACGTTAAACGCGCGGATAGCCGATTGACTTGATAATTAACTTCAAACGCGTTTTCCTCGAAACTGCATTGTTCAAACTGGTCAGCATGATTTCTTAGAATCTAACAGGCCGATTATCTTCCAATTGTACATACATCTTCTATACATATGCCTTTCGCTACCGTTCCTACTAAAATTATGAAAGTGTCAACAATATTTCCATGTTTTATAACAGATAACAGTAAAGAAAATTAGGTTACATAAATGAAATTTTCTCCTTGATGGGTTCTTAGGGTCGCCATTTTATTCCCATTGATATTAATGCGGACGGATTCGTGGGGGCAATTAAGGCAAGTTTATTGGATAAAATAAAAGTAAATTTTTTATTTCGGACCAATACAACAGTCACAATCAGGTTAACCGTGAAGGAGGAATTTTTGAAAGTGATCGCAGATAAGCACCTGCAACATAATAAATATTCGTCACTTTTTAATGGAATAGCGGGAGAGTGTTGGTAAAATATTAATAAACAGATGTACAAAACCAGAACTAAGCGGAACGTGTATTTTGAAAGGAAAAAATTCATAAAAACTGTCCATTTCGCTCTAGTATTTAATTTGTAGGAGTCAACACTTTTTGTTTTTTTGTTCTAAGTCACACGGTGTGGACGTGAAAAATTCCACCGCGGAATGAGTCAGTGGAAATGATGTATCGACTGCGTGGTATTGTGTCGCTATTTTTTATTATAAAAATCCGAGAAAAAATATTCTTTATATTACATATAGAATCTTATGTTGCATTTTTAATAAAGTTCATAAATTTCTTTAAAATCACATCCAACGTTACCGTACCAGTTTCAGCCTATCCTCGTAGCGTTACCCGCGAAGAAATAACTTTAAGTAGAATATGACAATATGTAACAGACAACTCTCCAGAGATCGGTTGGGACCTTTCCGCAAGAATTATTTCGACCTTTGACGACTAGAAATATTTATTGCATCGCTTTAATCAATACGATATCACTTATACCTCTCTTAATATTAATATGTACTAGGAAGATAATTTGGATACGAATCGTTTTATCAACCATATTGCAATGAAAATTCTGCGTACCACTTGAATTTGAGAGCGATGCAATAAATATTTCCAGTACTGTATGTACGTCTTCACACGTTTCGTATTTTTTTTCTGCATTTCTTATATCAGCGCTGTCTGTTAGGTAAATGTATCGGAAGTACCACTTGTAAGAGTTGCTATAACCAGTTTCATTCTTGAAATATGAACACACTATTCTTCATAATTAAATAATGGTGTCCATACCACGAGTATGTGACTAAAAATTGATAGATGAATTATTACAAGATATTATACATATTATTGACATTATAACACTTTAGTTGACTGTAATTGTTAATAAACATGGGATCTAGGGTAATAAAACTCACGCTCATAAGATTCGGAGAACATCAAGATTTGCATCAAGTGGAAATATTCGCTTCGAGGAAAAATATTTAATTATAGGAACTCATTGTCAGTCGGCACAATATACAGAATTTTGCGAGGATAATAAATTCGTGAATCAACCAAGAAACATGTGATTCCTTATACATAAACAAATCTCACAAACATGGAATAAACGTTTCACGTATGAAGTTTAGATTTCGTGGAAACCAAATAGAAGATAATTATTATGCAGGTATAAAATCAACCAATTTCCCAACAAACTATTTTCGTTCACCTTTATTTAAACGCTAACAATAATTTATTACCTTGTCATCTGATCACGGCCAAGAGAGGTCTAGTAAAAAGATCATCTATTTAATTTTAGTATGCCTAAAGTTTTATAGTCGTTTTAATAAATTTAATCGTCACTTCGGTTACACCGATTGGATCTTCTGTGGTTGATTAACTGTATAAAATTCTCCTGGAAGGAGGAGGAAAATTCTTGACAAAAGTTCCCACGAAATGAACTTTTAACGGGTTCCAGCAATACAAAATCCAGTTGAGGGACTGCTTATTTAGGAAGATTAATGTCTTTGTTGCAGGAGGTGCAGTTTCCGTTTTCGAGCTGTATAGAGGTGTATAACTCGAGGAATAGAAAGCCAACGGTACCCTACAACGTTGCGGTTATATCATTACCACGATTTGTGAGTATTAATCAATATTCGTATTTAAATATACTGCGAATTCATGCGGAGAGAGAGAAGGTCATGAAGTCGTAAAAATTTAGCGAATTAAACGGCAGTCGGCGTTTCCTTGTCTATATCTTCGTTTTCTGTTTTCATCATTATAATTACGTTTGATGAAAATCGATTTGTTCTACTTGAAATTCACTACTACCACCAATATCCAAATTGTGGACATTTTTATAAATATCAGTGTAACATATATTCCAATATAAGAAGTATACTTGCTGAATAATATTTCCAGAAGAACTATATGTTTGAGTTTAGTATACACTTTTCCTGTAAATTTTTTATCGATTTACTTTTCTCAATTATATCTTTTAACGAGTTAGCAGGCGTTAGTGTACGCAGCCAGAATTAAAATAATGCATAGAACAACGTATTAATGAAGCATACATCTGCAATTGGTCAGTAATGCGTTAAATAATTCAAATCTAATACACGTACGTAATAATTACTTTTTTTAAACGAGCCGTTGAAAGTATTCTGAACAGTTTCTCTTTATCGTTAAAGTTTATTTTGAATGATCGTAGAGAAAGCAATCTTGTAAAAACTAACGAAGCACCTTGAGTACCTAGACTCAGATGGAATGCACTACACAAACATCAATTTTCATTTCTAAACAAAATTAAGAACGTTTCGATCGTCAGTTGCGCATCTTCTTTTACCGGTAAACTATTTAATTCTCATTTATTTTATACAAAAAATACGTTTGCCATAGGCACAAATAATCACAGATAATCACTCAGAAAACCCGGCAGGGCTAACGAAGCTTTGCTTTCCATTCTTCCCACACATACACGCGTTGTTTGCAATTTTTGATGAGTTTCTATTTCTCGACGCATTATTAGAATGCGGAAACGACGGAACCAGTGGTCGTGCCTCATACGCGTAATTCAACGGTCGATCTTTAACAATCGCAGTCCTCGCCTGAATGCAGGGAAAAAATATGACAACTAAAAAAAAAAAAAAGAAACGTTTAAAAAGTTTGACCCCATAAATCACGCGCGCTTGTCTCGATTTTTCGTGACTCCATAAATAATCCCGCGTTTTTCTTCTTTCGTTTTTCCCTTTAACCCGCCGCGTATGCTTGTTTGCTGTTGTTGCCGTCGCGAAATGAGAGACTTGGGGGAGAGAAAGAGAGAGGAGGAGAGCCCGTCTTACCCATCCTTCTTTCTCCTCCGGCAACACTTTCACTGCGTGTCCCGTGACTCTGATCCCCTTGCTTCCCTCTACGCTCTTGTCCTCGTTACGGTACACACGTGCACGTGAAAGTTTCGTCTGGCCGCGGTGGCCGTTTTTCTAATGGACAGCCGGACAGTAGTTTTCCCGACGGCAATGGAATGAGGAAAAATAGCGGCGAGCCATTTTCAAGATCAGCATCGGCGATCGTGATCGACCGGCGATGAATTCGGAAGCTCCGCTGAAAACGAGACCTCCGCAGACTTCCGGGACGAATTGGCCGTTCCTGGGCCACTGGGCGACCCCATTCGCGCGTTTCGCGTTAAGGTTCGTTCACAGCAAGGCTGGGACTGTGTATCGAGTTCGTTTCTAATTAATTATACCAACAATCCTAGTATTTGAACACGGATTAAGTAAAATTCATACACTCGTCGAATTGAATTCGTGTACAGGTTGTTTCGTCTAATTTTTTTCGCCTGAAATACATATATGTTATATTTGAAACGTCATAGAAATGTTTCCCACAGAAGTTGCGTAGTTAATTAGTTTGGGGGCTGGGGTATAATAACGATTGTTTTATTTTGTGGGGATATTCTGCTAGGAACATCGACAAGATGCATTAAGCAAAGATGCGTAAGCAAAAGAAACACGTGGTTAGAGCATCGGGAGACAGGGAGGCACTATTTAAATTTTCTGATTTTTAAAATTAAAGAAACGCTTTTTAGGCAAATTACCCTGTATAAGGGAGCTTCAAAATCTTTTAAGTGCTTGAAGCCTCTAAAAGTTCTAATGCGGTCCTGGTTACCACTGGAAGTTCTTCAACCCTCTTAACCGCTGAATGAGAACACTGTGAATAATTCAATCACTGCGAGAGCCTTCGCGATGACTACCCTGGATTCTTATCGATATTCACAACGGTCATTAGAAAATAATAATTTAAAAATCAAGTCTCGCTCTGGTTGCAGTGTAGGCATGATTTATCACGGACCATGCGTGGGGTTTAGTTGGGGATCTTGTCTGATCGACCACTGTGGAGCTCCGGTCAGAGTATCGGTCTGTTTGATCCTGTTTAGGGGTGTTTAAGAGTCCAGTCGCGTCTCAGGATCTAAGTAGCCATAGTTCGGTCTGGAGTTCTAGTGTGGAGGTCCTTATCTGATATTTCAATTGCAGTTTTCCAATGAGGTTCACTATGGAGATCGCGCTCGAATCTTGAGATCTAGGCATATGCCAGTCGCAGGATCTAGTTATAGTCCTAGCCCAGCCTGAGTGTTTAGCCCCGTTTCATGATAATATCTGGAATTCCAGTAGGAGTGTCACGGTCTAGTCAGTGTCTGGTGCAGAACCAGTGATAGTGTCCCACCACTACGAGTGTGGACGCTCAGGGATGTGGTTTTTATTGAGAAGGGAGCGTGACCCGACCGATAGCGTGGATCGAGGCTTAGAGGGTCCAAGGTGATCGTGATCGCGGAAGCTGATAATCGTTCTTTAATGGTCACGTCTAATGGCGGATATATGTATTCCTACCATTTTAGTAAATGGAACATCGAAGTAGTTTGAGAAAATGTATTTTCCACAAAGCTGAGGTACGGTAGCGAAGCCGGAAGTAAAAGGTACCTGAGGAAATCTGAACTCAAAGTGTAGTCTCCAGGCTCGTGTATCACGAGTTCAAAGCTCTGAGTGCTGAAAGTGGTATTCGCCCTCGGGCAACCAGTCACCTTGGTTTTAGAATCCCGGATTACTTGCTCGCCTTCCTTTCTTCTTTCTCCTGTTCCCTGGGGCTTTCCACCTTTCCTATTGACCCGGCGAGTCGATTTGGGGTTTCCATTGTATCCCTTGAAACAAAGTGCTGGTTCGTAATAAAAATTTAATCTTCAATCTCGTACAGATTCCACTTGCCTAACTTTGAACTCTAACGATAGGGTATTATATTAATATTAATATTTAATTTAGTTATAATTATGTAAAAATAATGTCGGAGAATGTGGATAATAATTGTTCAATTGCATATTGAAATTGGTTGGGTGGTGAAGTAATAAAACATTAGGCGCACGGGCAACTTCCGATCGAGCAACGAAATCGAAGTTTCTCTGTCGATGAAAGTGGAATTGTAAGCAGGATTTCGACTTATACTTGCACTTGTCAAGGTCACGACACGGTTTCATCGTCGGAATAATTGAAGTTGAACGACGTCGGGAGGGATCATCGCGTTCCACTTTATACCTTTGTGTGGCCTCCTTTCAGCCGATTCATAGAGTTATCGAGAGCCCTTTTAGGTAAATCTCTTTGAGATTTCACTGAAGCATCAGTGAGATCCACTCACTAGTTCAAGGTGACATACTTTCGATTACCACATGATAGGAATTTTCTTAATTAAACACTACGAAGTCGTTGTAAATTAGAACACTTAATGCTTCCCGAATCTTTTGAGTATCGTTTAGTAATATTTTTTCATTTTTATTATAATATTCCTTTGTTTCAGATACATACTTCTTTTAATAATAAATATTTCGCTTGTTTTAGTACTAATTCTACTGTTTTGGCTGTTTACGTATTGGAGTTAGTACCTTTTATCCTGATTAATTAATTAAATTATTTTTTTCGAATATTGCATTTTGATATTTAACTCATCTTAAATTAAAGTAAAGCTAGACTATCATAGTAATTCTTATGTTTCTTTTTCGAATTCACAATTCTTGATATTGTATGTTTAATGTGTTATGAGCTGGAAGAAATTTGAACTTTCGTTGGCTGTTTAACTAATTATCAAGCAAATTTTTGTAGAAAAATATTTAATTGCTGAAGGAAGCGTGAGGAATCAATAGGTAGTCATTAACCAACACTTAACATTAGAAATACTAACGTCAGATATAAAAGGGGTACGAATAGGATAAATAATATTATGCCACTGTTATGTATAGGATAAATAATAATCACTATTATGTATAGAATGGTGAAAGTCGTATCAAAGTAAAAATCAAGCATCAGTCATTTAAGAATCGATACATCTTTTTTTTACATATTCACATAGGCTTTTTTTTACATACTCACATTCATTGCTATCACGATAGTATGATTTAGGAAGCAATCGACCATGTATCAATCACACGTATCGATACTCAGTACGTTCTCTTTCAATACATTTCACTTCTCCTAAATGCAATGACTCACAAATTTCTTCAACAAGTATTCCTACCTTCACGTATCCAGTTTTGTACTTTGTGTCAGAATTCGACAAACTAACTGACAATTCGGTATCGAAACTAAAGGCAACCCAGATAAAAGCACACACTCAAATCCCACCCAATACTTGTAGAAAACACTGTACGTGCCAAAATTAAAAAAAAAAAAAAATTATCCAAAAATGTTCTACGTGCCAATGATAATACTATTGTATAGAATTTGATTTTTGGCACTTACAGTATTTTCTACAAAGACTTCAATTATTCTTTTGAATTTATACGAATGAACCCGTGAGTGACCCTAATAATTGTGAGTAGTATTTCCTTCTCGATAAATTTTATAATTTCTTATTTCTCATTTCTCGAGAAACTTAAGTGTGCGAAAATTATTATAAATCCCATTTGTTTTCAGAAATGAATTTTCAGTTAGTTCAAATTGTGTGTTACTAATTAATCCTGAACATATAAGCACATCTACAATCTGTAATAAATACGAAGAATTGCGCGATTTTTCATAAACTTTTCTCTTCGTATCCCCGATGCTTTATATACAATTAAATCAACATCCACTCAAAATGAAATAAATTTTTCTACAGCCGCAGATTTCTCCACAAAGAAGAAGTAAATTGACTGACGCGACATTAGACGCATCGTGCTTTTTAAATAACTATTTTAAAACAAGAAAGTAATCTTTCTTGCTCACATTTTGTATTAAATTTATCAATTATATCCAACATCTGTTCTTTTCATTTACACAACTTCTGTCTAAGCTAGACACGAATAAAAATTTAGATAAATATTACCAACATTACTCCAAATATATAAATTTCGCAATATTTTTTTAATTCCTTGAGAATTCTCGAGAAATACAATCTGATTTGACGTTTCGCGAGATGCGAAAAGTATCAAGGAATCAGTAACACTAATCGTGAGAAAATAGTAGATCAGTCCGGCCGCTAACTTCTTCGCGGCGGAGCGATCTCCTGCGCGCTCCAAGTCAGCCATTATCCAGACGCCGGTGGAAAAATCAGACGGGGAAAGGCTGGAGCAGCTGGAGTGGCCCGATGAAATTGCCTGGTGAACGGTGTTAGATCTATCGTCAGTCGAGTCCTTTCGACGATCACATGACAATTACGGCATTCTGTTCTGATCGGCGGGATTCTCCGTTCGCTGTTTCTCAGAATTTTTGTGATCCTCGGCTTGCCGGCCGTCCCTCCCTCTTCCCTGAACGCCTCACCTCTCGCGCGTCGATCCGAAGCCTCCCTCTCTCGCCGCCTTCAACGAGCATGCGAACAATACGAAAGACAATGGGCGATAGACGAGGAAGATGCGCGTAAGTGCATCCGTCACCTCGAAGTGCTCGCGTGACGGAGTAGGCGCGATAAGGTGATGTGGTCAGAGCTCGGGGCTTATTTGAATACATTTTTATTATTGTAGGTATACGTATGTTGCTTATTTTTTTATTTCCTTCCATTATTCTCTACTTTGTGGCTGCTCGAAAAGTCCGCGGCGCTTCTGGCGGCTGTCAAATAGAAACGACTCAAGAGGTTTCGCATGCTTTTTCTTTCAAATGACGTCATTCGACGTCAGCGTCATTTGAAAGGGAAACCATCGAAACTTTTTGTGTTACGCCTGTTCAACTTTTTCAACGAGCTGTTTTAACCCTTTATAATTACGCGTAACTCTGAGGCAACGCGTTTGTATTGGGAGGACTATATAATTCGCAAGAGTTTCATATTGAATTATTGTTATTTACTATATTTATTTATTGTGAAATTAAACTGCGCCTGTTAATTTATGCGCGATCTTTAATATCCTAGAAATTTGGATTAAGGAGGGTTAAATACTACAGAATTCATTGTCAGTTCAATTATTGTGACGCAGGAACCGCAGAACTTTATTTTACAATATGATGTGGGTAAAATGAAATTAAAATTTACCTACGTGTTAGTTTCTACGTAGAATCGTTAAATATTTTTGAAGATTCTAGAATCTCAGTTATAGAGGGTTATGGAAATAAATTTTTATAGGCACCTGTTTATTGTGTTGAGAATAGTTAGGTCCGGGTGAGATTGTTTTCTGCAAGGTGGGATGACTAAAAATAATCTTGAATCCCATTTGGCTGCTGTGACTTGAGGATCTTTGTCGCGCTTAAATTTATGCAAAACAGACGAAACTAAAAGCTGTTGGGATTAAAAATGGAGGTGTAATAATAGAAAGGCTATTTTTCTCAAGTTCAACGTTTTCGAGTATTCAGTATCATTGGCGATCTCTTTTTAAGGTCGTGGTACGTTAGTCGTTGTTGAGAGAAAATTAGACACCTACAGTACTACTGGAAATATTGATCACACCACTCTGAAAATTACCTACTTATCACGCAGAATTTTTATAACAATTTGATTGATAAAACGATTTGTATCCAATTCATTTTGCAATAATATTTTTCTAGTACTAATAATAAGAGGCATAAGTGATAACGTGTTTATTCAAGCGATGTAATAAATATTTCCAGTACTGTGTAACCTATAGTGTCTTCCAGAGACATAGCAACGTCGTAAAAGTAATGAAGAGTGAAGTTGATAGCGATATTCACTGTCTTCCAGCAAATTAAGTCCTGGAGGTGTGTAAGAAGCTCACCAAATAAATGCAGCTTCCTAATAGACATATTTGGTGGTTTATAACATCAAAGATGTTTACCACAATATCTTTACGTACCACACAAGTGTGTACTAGGTTAGTCATTACATCTCTGCACGGCACAGTACTCGAAGATTCCGCTTAGAATGTCAGATTCTCCCTACCTGTAAACGTGCAACGCAAAGTTGACGGAGTAAATGGAATTCTTTTACACGACGCTCAATTTCCCGAAATTTAATTTATGACTTTCAGTTTCTGAATCAATAGAATCACGGAAAGGAGAAGAAAAGGAAGTGGTCGTAGAAAAATGTTGTCGCGTCTCAAGTAGGGTTGAGGCTATTCATCAAATTTTGCTCTATTCGAATATAACATTGGAATTAGATCTACACTTGAATATTTGAATAGCAAATATTCACAACAATTATTGAAATATTGAAATATTCGAGTATCTTTTGACAGTCTAATAAAATTTCAAATTTCGATTTGAAAAGTGTAGGTATATTTTTGTTGCGTTCTAAAATATTTTCTTTATCTTGTAAAATATTTCCCTTTATTATAAAAAGTGTGAAAAAGCATGTTTCACAAGTACGTACCCCTTTTGTTCCTCTTTTCTTCTGCCCCTGCCCCCCACGGGATAAATTGTTAGGTATCTGGCGCTTTGTCCGTGCAGGTTGAAATACATAATTATCCGGACACTTCCAAACCTATTAGGGTGTATATACTACTAACTGACCACGTACCAGTGAATGGCCATTTTTCATTAAAATAAGTAAATTAAGTTATTAAAATAATCAACTACCTAATCAACGAGAGACTTCTTTTAATTTCTTGCTCCGTATCCAAACAATTTTTGCAGCACGTGGAAACACAATTTTATAATAGCGTCCATTCACTGGCCTCAAGTGTTCATTTATCGTTTCGTTTACCCTACCAAGAAGCTGGAGCTTCTCAGCGCCGTCCGAGAGAGCAGCCCGAGATCTCGAATCCGTCTGAAAAGCGGGCGAACCTGGCGCGTATCAGCGGGTTCCTTCCGCGTGGTGCTTTCGCCGTGGTTCCACTCCCCGTCGTCGCGACTCGTTTGGCTCGGTTTTCCTCGCACGTGACAAGACCCGTCGTGCTCCCCCGGTCGCTCGCGCGCCTCTGGGCCCGCTGTCCTTCTCCCGCCGCCGCACTCTCCGTCTCAGGCCCACCAGCCGGGGCCGGATAAGCGCCTCCCGTTTTTCACGTGACCGGCAGCGTCGTGCTTTCTCTCTCGCTTTAAATCATTCTATTGAATCGCCGCGCCGGCCGCGAGAAGAGCACCGTTCTCGCGGCCACCACCACCTACTCCCACCCGTTCTCTCCCTGGGCCCCCCCCGGTTACACTGTTCTTCCCTCTCGGAGCGTAATTGCAACTCTCGTGCTTTCTTGCTCGCTTCAATCAGTCCTCCTCGTTGTCCTCTCCACGTAACGGAGGACCAAAGCGTAGTCGCGCCTCCGCCGCGCCACCGTCTGTCCTCCACGTCGGCTCTGCCGCCCGCCAACAGGCCCCCCATAAGCGTCTCCTTGTTTTCACGTGACCGAGGAATCACGCTTTCTCTCTCGCCCCCCTCGATCCTCCGTCTTCCTCTTTCCTGCTCGGGCTCGTGACTCGTCGTTGTTCGCCCGGTGCCTCTCGCGGCACCTCTCGCTTTCACTCGTCCGTGTGAAGAGGCTATCGCGGGCCCCGAGAGCTCAGTATCCGCCGGACCGTCGCGTGGCTCGATGTCGTGCACGCTGCACGACTGGTGCATCACCACCTGAACAACGACGATAGAAGAAAGTGTTTCTTCTTCTTCCTTCTTCTTTTTTTTTTGTTTTTTTTTTTTTTATTCCGCTGCCTTCGCGCGCCAACTCGTCTGCACCCGTTCGCCTCTCTCCACTGTTACCAATCTTGCGACGAGGACGCGGGGCTCCTCGATACGCGCAGTGATCCCTCAGCGACCGCAGGGGATCCGAACGTCCACGGTGTCGTTGTGCAAGGGAGGCTGCTGGAATCTTGTTGACCGAGATGGGGAGGATCGACTCGTTCAGGTAAGAATCGCCCCCTACAGCGATTATATATCGGGGACTCTGGCGCGAGGCTAGCCTCCCCGGCCACCTGTTGCGCATCGCTCGTAATCGTCCTAGCGTTGCTCAAGATTCGACGTCCATTGAGGCGACTCGGCCAGTCGGACGTGCCAGGCGTTTTAACACGCGCGAGCTTAGGTAGAAATGTCATGTATATATGCCTCGCGACTGCAAGCGCGAGCGCCCGTGCTTGGCTCGGGGTATCGAGATATTTCTGCTCGTCCCGGTATTCGCTGGTCGCGCGTGCGTGGAATGAGAATCCGCACGGTGATCCGACTGCACGGCAGGAAGTGGACGTTCTCAAAAGTGAAAGTTAATGAATTCGTTTTTCAAATTTTCGAGTCACGGATCGCGAGACCCTTACCGAGCGTAGTCCAGATAACGTGGCCGATAAAGGCGGGCCGTGTACGGCGGATGGTGAATTGTTTACCGACAGCCACCGTGTAGCGACTGTTCGCGGTCATGAGAAGGCTGATACGGCCCGCATAGAGAAACGATTTCGGTTGTCAAACCGGCCGAGCCGTCGGCGCTGCACTAGCCGCGTGTCGAAAGGAACAGTATTTCTGTGAAGAACAAAGCGACTCTGATTGACCCACAAAACCATACGAAGATGGACGACGCGGAGGAGCGAACCGAGCGTATAAATGCATCGAAAGTAGCATCGGCGATTACGCGGGTAAAGTGATTTCTTTGGGATTATCGCTGTAGGTAGTCGAGACTAAGTACTGTGGAATTTAATTGGAATGAATGGAGCGTAGAGTGTATAGGATGTTACCAAATTTTTCTTTGCTGGTGGGAATTCTTAAATTGCAGTTCTATATACTGTGAGGTTATCCTGTTACTTTAGGAGTCTGAGGATTGCGGTTTGCGGTTGATTATTATTTACGGGTTGAAGTTTGTAGCTTAATGTTGCTGAGGAAGACCTAGAATTTATTAAATGGTGCGGCTTAGGAAACTGGGTTTTCTTAGAGTACTCTGTTATTATTGTTATGTCTTTGGAATTTCATTTATATGAGGCAGTCAGTGCAAAAACGGAACAACTCACATTAAAAAAATTTTTTTTTTCCTATTTTATATGGTTAGTAGAGCCTATTGGAATACGTTATTGCTACTTATTCAATTTCGAAAAAAATGTGGGTTAGTCCGTTTTTGCACTGACTGCCTCATATAAGTATGGAATATTTCTTGAAAAGGTTGAATTGGAGTTTTTAAAATTTGTGCCAGCTAAGGTGGGATGTTCGATACTGAGACGCCAAGTTGCCTGAGTTACGAGTCCTGTCGTTTCTTGTGAAATTAGACAACAGAGTAATCAAATTGTTACAACTTTTAGAACTTATTCCGTTATATATTCTCCAAGCCACTTGAAACTTTGCTATCATTCTGTACAACTGGATAAGGATCCAATAGGTACAGTAAACCCAATCGATAGAGTATATTATGTGAAACAAATTTGTTTGTATGTCACTTCGACTTTCTCATCTTTCTGCCATACCATTTAATAGATCATTGTGTTTTGAGCAAATATATAAAAGCACTACCCAGTTAACAGCAATAATATTAATAATTTGCTCCGTATATTTCATTTCTCGCAAACTTTGCAATTCCCTTTGATTTAATAAAATCTTTGGGATAGAAGTACAATGCTTCCATAAACGAATATCTCTTTTAGCAAGTTTCCGACAAATCATCTTGGATCGAACACCAAGAGAATTGTCAGTGGAGTTCCCGCGCGATAATCGCTGATCGATTACCCATCGTTCGCTGTAATTGAACCATTTAATCGCGCACAGACGCCACGTAACACTTTTCTACATTATCAATGGTTAATTATCGTTATTACATTATTATTTCGAGAAGAATGGAAGACAGAAGTGTTTAAGAACGCGATTGAATTTCTATGTAACGCTAAAGAGAGCAGCGTTAATTATTCCCCTGCTCCAAGTGATAAAGTCGGACTTCGAGTGCAAGTAGTACGAGCCGCTATTGGTCAGACGCGGGCGACTTGTCGTAGCCCACTGGAACACTCCATATTTCCGGGATTAATTCGTGCAAGCATGCGTGGTAATTTATTGGTGACCTTATACAGTATTCCTCGAACTTTATACAATTAATTTTTAGACACAGAATCAGAATTGTTTTCTATTAAATAATATCGCTTAAAATATTCTTCCAACGTAACATTTAAACTGTACTCTCAGAGGTTACTTATAAAATTCTGCATTTCAGTGTAGGAAGTAATTTTGGAATTATTATTCGTGCCGAATTAAAACGTCGTTAAATACAGATGAATTAAAAATATCGAAGACATTCGCCTTCATTGCGCTAATAGTAATAAAAGATAACAAAGAAAAAAAAAGAAAAGGAGATAGGAAGAACACGATGTTCTTGGAATTTTAAGTATGTACTTGCAATAAATTAATACTTTGCTTAATTCCAAAGACGATCGTTGTAAAAGGAATACTGGAATGCTATTTCAAATCGTGATTCACTCGTTTCGATTTCAAATGAAATTTGTCCGGCTTTGCTAGCGCGGGAGTTAATTGATTCGTAAATGGCGGACGCAAGGGAAGATGAACGTCGAAGCTTTTATTATGCAGCGCCCATGCATTTGCGTACAAATACATCCGTTAGATCGTAAAAGTAGCCAGGACTTGATTAAATGAAAAGGATTCTCTCGTTAGAGGGAATTACACCGGCTTGAATCATGCGACTTTCCGAGCAATAAATTATAATAATTGGTAAATAAGGATTCTTTGTTCGACCGTGAAATGCACAGCGGGGAAGTAAACACGGTGAACGGTTAATGTTCATTACTGAAAATAGATGGAATTCATTGGATTGCTATTAAACGACTTAATTTACGCGCGAACTGTTTGTCACTTCAAGGAAAGAAATTGTTCGATTCAAGGTGCGGATGCGTGCATTTGAAAGTGATCCTTGTTTAGAAATTTTTATTTCTCACGCTTCAAATGTTGCTAGTGTGAACATATTACGAGTTTAAATATTCGGTATTATAATTCAAATCTTTCTCTAATTAACAGGACTGTAGGAATGCTTTGGTAATCTATTAATTAATTGGGTCATTTCTCGAACAGAAATATCTCAAAGTAGTGGGTTCAACCCTTGAAGACCGGTGTCTGGATCAATTTTCACCCATATTTTCAATGTTTTTAATTTATATTAAAAAATACATCTCCAAAGTTCGAACTTTGAAGTATCAATTATGAGAAAAGAATCATATTTCTAAGTGACAGAGAAAGAAAAGTGCGTATGAGCCTCGGTTGCCATAAACGTTGGCCTACCAAGGGTTAAATTCATTCAAATATAAAATACATAATAATTATGATCTAAGACGTTAGGTTCTTTTTTAATTTTTTTTAATGAATTAATGTGTGTAAGAATTTTTGAACGACGACTTAACTCGTCTTCCCAGGTTAACGGGGTAGCAAGTTTTACTAATTTTTGTATCAAGCATTTAAGCACAAAGTGTTTTCACAATGGTTTTATGTTTGTTTACCTTCGTTTCTTAATTAAATCCACACAGCATGCTGGTCTGCCTAACGTCACGGTCAAGTGGTCGCTAAAAAACGTATACCTAATTGTTTTTCTCGAATTTCTTTCTTCTCCGCGCCTGAATTACACAATCCATCGATAATTACAAGTTCGACTGCGTTAGAAACTCGATTTATCGTAGGAAATAGAGTTTCAGGATTGGGCACGGTTTTTCGATTAAATGTTAAATTCATTCATATTTTTGGAAATAAGGAATTCAGAGTGATCTCATCGGGCGAGTATAATGCACGTTTCAAACATGCAAAATTACTTACAAAAGTTCGTATTGTTAGTTTTCCAAGAACTTTAACCGGAAAATCACAAGAATTTAATAAGAAACACTAAATCTCAGGGTCACGATGTGCACACGATGAGTAATCTGAGCTGCATTTTTATGGTCCGTGCAAATCGATGACTACGTTGCAAGAGAAATACTTGAAAACAAGTACTGTTCCCTGAAGACACTTGTTTTTCACTCCACGGTGCTAACAAGACGCATATTTGTTAATAAATTCGGAAAAATTTGAAGGTTATCGTTTGGATTGTTTTTATCTTGCACGCGATTAAATATCTGTGTAGTAATAGTAACTCTATTGTTTTCTTATGAATTACAATGATTTTCTTCATAAGCATCTTTACATTTTTCAACATTTAAAATGTTTAATTTGTCACATTTGTCACATTTTGTATAAAAAATCATGGCATTATTTAAATTAAACGATTAGACCACCATAAAATTGAAACTCAATCTAACAATAACTTTAGGAGCTACTGATTAAATTTATTAAACAAGTCACAGATATGATAAGAAGCAGTATTAACTAAATAGATAGTATGTTCATATGTACAAAACGATGACTTACGAGGAAACGGAAATTACATGTCATAGGATGTTGTGAAGAACAAAATTAGCGGAAGTGATTTTATACGAAAACGAGTAGACACGAATATTCAGTTTCGGACATCGTATTAAAGTATTACATTTAAATCAACACTATATTACCTATCATTCTTGTTACATAAATCATTCAAATAATTCCAAGCAACATATTCTATTAAAAATTCCATTTACCATCTGATTTAATCCTAATTTTATTCCGTTTAAAGACCCACTTAATACTTTTAAAAATAATTGAAACTGCATATTGTAAATAAGATCGAGATGCTGCAATTATATATTTCTGTCAAACTTAAACGCGATAACAGGTCCAAGGTCACGAATTTGCATATTCTATTAAAGAAATCAGTCCTTCTTTAAACAAACAAATTTAAATAACTTATTCACACGATGATATATTAAAATTGATTAAAATCAAGAACATTGCAGTCATAAATAAACAGTGTCAACTTGTTTCTATTGCCATAGGATGTGATCCAACTAAAAATCGATAAGTGATCGGAAATTTTTGGCAGATGGTGTACCTAAAACCCGATTACTGGTGCGATTCTGCAATGTTCAGCGTCCTTTCGTTCGAAAGCACTGCGTATTGAGAGGAAATGGTTCGGCACAAAGGAAGCATGAAACCACACTAACACATAGTTCAACGAACCGACGGTCGATGCGTGATAAGTGAAAAAGACTGAATTCCGCGAAATGATTAACGAGTTATCGCGGAAAGCTGCCTCTTTTTTTTTTTCTTTTTGCAATAGCGCGCGATTTAACCGCAGCCACGGCACTGTCCGCCGACCATCGAGTTCCGTTCGGTAAGATGTAATTTTTGCCCCGCGTTTTGCTGTTGTGCCGTTTGAAAAATTTCCTGTCACTGGGGAACAGTGAAACCCGAAGACGCCGTCGGAGGAAACGAGACGGTCGAAGGACGTTGCACTCGGCTAAGGATGCCTGTGTTTACAACCGTAGTGGATTTACGGTAGAACGAGCACGTGCATTATTAGATTACTAATCGTCATAACGTTCGCTATGTGGGACAGTAACCGTAACACAGGTGTACGGGGTGAGTTTCTTAGGTCGACCGCGGGTTAAAACACTTTTGTGCTCGACGACTGTTACTTTGAATTTGTTCTACCTTCTGCTATGTTCTTTTTTTAAATCAACATGGGATCTGTTGGGTGTATTTGGCGGAAATGTCAGTCGCGAATAAGCGAAAGATGGAAGGATAGAGATCCTTTTCAGATGAGATACTTTTGTGGTTGATAAATTGATTAGAATTTCGACCGTATATATGAGATAATTCAAAATTAAATTGGTTTCGGCGCACCGGTTCGGTCAATTTAATTTTGAATTATCTCATATATACGGCCGAAATTCTAATCAATTTATTTTTAAAACGAATGGCGAAAACCTCACACACACGACAAAGGAAAGTTCTTTCGATTCAGTGTCAAGAAGATTTGGACCTGGAGCTTTGAAAAATTTCAAGGACTTATCTAGCAACAAATCGAGTCTATCTATGATAAGTAATAAGAAATTATTTTTATTAAAATGTAGATCACATAATTTAATCCCAAAATTTATATCTGATAATATAGTAAATTAAATTGACCGAACCAGTGCGCTGAAACCAATTTAATTTTGTGGTTGATGTTTTGGGTATAAGTAGGGTAATTGCAGGAGAGTTGCTTTGCACTTTAAGCAAAATTGTCCCCGTGTTTAAATTTGGCAGTGGAATTTTTTTCCAATTTGAATATCTTGTGTTACAACTTGCATTGAAGAAAATCACAATTTTTATATTTATCACCCTTAAAAAATTAAAACCAAAAACATCCTTTTGTTGGGAGAGCACTTTTAATTTTCGATTTGAACTTGTTAATTCTAACTTTTTATTTAAAAAGAAAAGTAGTGAAAGCAAAGTAGAACGAAACATATTTTTATTTTATACGTTAATAGCAAGTTATTAGTTATAAAATTCAATGAAATTGGAAAAATAAATAGATACAGATATTGTTTCTGCTTCTCTGAATTGAATTATCTTTTCTTCATTCTTCCACATTCATTACACATAAAATAGAAATAAAATGCCATACCGAATGTGACTTATTCCAGCAGAAAAATATTCCACGGTATATTTAACGCATTACAAAATTGATATCACGAGAAATTATGTATTCTATTATAATTTCTTAACTACTATGACAGCAAAAATAAACACGACGTATATCTATAAACGCAAAGTGCGGTAAGCTTACCTCGAAAAACAGCAAAACTTTAAAAGTAATAAAGTAAACACCAGTCGCGGTTGTCGACCATGCTCACTGATCACCTATCGGTGTGTCCCGCACACACAACGCCCTGAACGAGTGCATATACGTGCCCATAACGCTTAAAGAGTTAAGCTGCTGTAATCAACAGAAATCAAGCTTCTTCTAGGGATTTTTTTAAACAAAATATACATGCAATCTTTACAAAACTTTCAGGCTATATTATTATATATTTCAAAGACCGAAGAAACATTTATTTTATATAAAAATAACGCAGTAATTTCAAATGGCGCAAGTGTTTCGGAACCATCCAATGTTTATCATCCTATAAACTCATATTGGGAAATAATATCCAAGGCTCTTCAAGCCAGTTAACGCGCAACCGAACGGAATCATCTGTAAGCCCCTATAAACGAAGACTAAGTAGACACAAATACATTTGATACGACAGTACTAAACGACTTACTTCCGCCATCCTTCAAATTTCTATCTCAGAATTGTCATTAGGAAGAAGGCTCCACTTCTTCGCGAATATTACCGTGCTCTCGCGGAAATGAGAATAGCGCGAGTTACTTTCTCTGACGAAGGTGGAATCGACGCGTCGCAACCTGCTCCTTTCACGTTAAACATTCTCAAATGTGTGCTCTTCGGCATCGACGTGTTTCGACGTGAGAAAAATCGTTTAAAAAAAAAAACTGGCGTTACATTGCCAGGAACGGCTGATAACGAATCGCGGGCAGAGATAATTGCGATTCGGCGAATACCTTCAGGAATAGGTCCTGCTTTCTCCTTCCGTGGCCACTGCCTTCTACGGTCTCCCAACGAACTGCCTCCGAAGCGTTCGATCTTGAAATCTTCGCTATTAGGCTAATGAGATACGGATGTCCGGGTACAAGTACCTACCGTGGAGGGTCATTAGAAATCGAAGGGAAACACGGTGCATCGGAATATTGGGCTAGTGCGTATGAAATTGCCGATCATGGATAGATTAAAAGTTCCTTTGTTTACGGCGAGGTCGCGATAATAATTTATAAAGCTGCCTCGCGACTCTAGAAATGTCGAAGCAACTGAAAAAAAAATAATATTGTTATCTATACTTTTATATAAAATTGAAGTTGCATACTTTGAAATGCGGTTTCTCAGTAAATATTAAGTGTAACCACAAGTGTGTTACGTCACTTTGTTCGTCTTGACGAGAGGAAGGTTCTAACGTCTTTATTTTTTTTTTTAATAATGATTTTTAAATAATAAGTGAGGAAAGGATTTTTGGAACTTCCATCCCCAAAGTGTGAAACGGAGTAAAATATATTGCCTAATATCTCTTATTCCCGATTAGATATCAACTCACAAAGATAACCTACATAAATGTAAAAAAAAAAAACAATTTCAGGATTTTTCCCTAATCAATTCCCAAAAGGGGTGGTGAAAAGGGATGAACCGTGTTTTCATGGAGTTCTCAATATTCTTTAGGCTGCGGGGGTATTTTGCTAGTAAAGTATAAAGCACAATTACACGATGTAAAGATTAAGCAAGCAATAGTAGAACACACTGTACGAAATTAATTGTAATAAATAGAATTTAATATTCATTCAACATCCGATTGAAACATCGATATTGCATTTAATTCTTACAACTGACCCGTGCCTTGCGACTATGGCGACCTATCCCGCGGTGCTTGAACAGCAACGAGGATTTTTTATTTAACTTGACTCGTGATAGGTCAGTGCCACGGTTAAGCATTGTCACCGTGACCAAACATCCGGGATTAACATTTGGATTTCCCTCGAGCGTTCTCCAAATTCACGTAGTTAAAACGAGCCACCATTTTCAGTTTCACTTTTTTTTTTTCATAAATGAAAAGGGACATTTTTATTAAACTCCACTTAATATTGACAGTGGGAAATCTATTTGTACATGGAAGATTTAAATTAGAGAATGTTTGGAGGAAATGAAGAAATTGGGGGAGGGAATAGAAAAGATGACGAAGCGATTGAAAATTTGTACACGCTGCATGATTTTCTGGGCATTGAATAAATATTTTTTATATAAATAGTGTTTGAAATAAATAGTGTTTAACAGCAAAATTCACGGGATAGACAACGTGGGAAAATAATTCGTTATGTTTTATAACTGAAAGCGAAGGAAAGTATGCTGTTTCTTTATTTCATTATTAGCTCTTAGATCTTCGGATGACATGTGGCTCTAAAGAACAACGACTTCGGGCAATTATGTGGAGGAGAGAAAAAAGAACGGGTAGAATTACGTAAATTATTGTCACTCCTGTATCTCTTTGCATGATTATGGTAAGAAGCGTGCGTAACGAGGATAACGATGTTAAAGATGATGAAGTCAAGGAGAACGACATTTAACGACGATCCTTCCCTTTCTCGTTCCCATGTTCACGACACTTTTCAGCTTCTTCTTTCTCTCTCTTCCCTCCCCATTTCGAATTTTATATAATTTACACGTTTCGGAGTAATATTCACCTCTGCGCACCAACGATGTTAACGAAGAGGAATTTAAAAAATAATAAATAACATTGTTTCCCGTTTTGTTTTCGTTATTAAGGTAACAACTTTCCAGACAGTTATTAAAACAATTTCTTTGGGCGTAATTAATTCTTTCATTAATTCTTAGATAAAGAATTCAGATAACGAAAGTTTCTATTATATAATCCTATTATTTCCAATTTCTATTTGATAATGCAAGAAAATCTCATATCCCTTTTTCACTTCGAAAACACATTTTTAACACGTGTTCGCGCAAGCTGCGAAGACAGTTCGCACTTCTCCCTAAGCTTGCAATATTTTTCAATTTCTTTCGTCTAGATGACACCAGCTTCGTTTCCTTCCTTCTGAACGTCTTTGTATCCACAGCTGCATATTGGATGATAATTTATTCTGGTTAAATGTCGGTGTTATAAGTGAAGCAAGGCTGGAACACAATCGATTGGAATTGGAAAAAATGATGTACACTGAAATTATCTGATTGGATACGTCGATAATACCGTCTATTGTTCAATGGAAACATATCGTTCGATATATCCTCGATCGCCAGCTTCGAAGTGCATATAATTATTAAACGGAAAGGGAAGGGTGAACGTAACGATTATAATTGTATTATAATTGTTAATTTCTTAATATATTCAATTCGAAGATGATAACGTCGTAGACTTATTTAATTTATTTTCGTACCAAAAGTTCAATTTTACGAGGTGAAAGAAATAATTAAAATGGAAATTGAAAAGGTTTTAGGGAGACGTTAAATAATAATTTACATATTTTATAGATTTCAAGGTTGCTGCTACTTCTTTATTTTATTTTTATTTTATTCGTTTTCCTTATTTACTAGGATAAAAAAAAAATATCAAAGTACTCTAACATTTCATTATTTGAAATACGTTTGTTTTGTGTTTTAAGTAATTTTCACACAATCCTTTTGAATTTTTTTCGATGTCAGTGAATCTGTACGTACCTTCACGCTGAAGGACATCTTTTCGATTATCACCGTTAAAAATAATTCATTCGCATTAATTTTATTGAGGAAACTACTGCGAATTCTCGAATGTCATAGGTCATTGGTTGTGCTTTGCTGAAATTGCAGTACCATTCCAAGAAGTAAACAATTTCATTTATAAGAAATGACGAAAGACCTTCAAATATCTGCCATTTGTAAAGAAGCGATATTCACCATGCTTTTTCTTATGATCCTTCAACTGTCGTTTAAAATATTTTTTCATATTTCTATGGATGAATTAAAATGGGACACCATATCGATCTATTCTCTGTTATATATATTTGTCTTATTTAAGAAGTCTGCCCGCAGGTTTGGGGTTTAAAAATTTATCTTTAAATTCTATTGGAAAATAAATTCGGAGAATACGAGAATAATTTAAACGCCCCTGCTAAACGACTCTTGCCCGTTTATCCAATTGCGTAATCGAAATTCGATATTCCCGGCAGCCGTAAAACCGCGGTAAAAAATCCGCTTATAATATTCAGTTACATAAAAATTAACGAACGTGCTGAATTTTCGATTCCCTCGCTTTCACTTTTATTTGCCCACGCGAAATGTTGTAACGCTAATAAAAGCTTCGGATCAGTTCGTCAGGATCAATTTCTTTATCTCTGGGATTCACATTATTACTGTAGAGGTAACGAAGAAGTGAAAAAAGGCCTTGTTATTGTAAGAAATATTCTTTAAAATTTTTAATCCAGTGCAACTGTATTTTCACGTCTAAATACGCGAATTCTTATACTTTGCATAGAACGAATATTTTCAGTACTCAAAATTGGTAGAAGGGAGAAAACTGTAGTAAATAAAAAATGGATACTAGCACGTAATGTTAGTAAAACACTAATAACGGTAGTAAATGAAAAGAAATAACTCTAATATTACTAAATTTAGTCTCCAAAGACAAAAGTGTCTTATAATACTACTAAAAAATTTATCGCCACGATACAAGTCTCCCTTTAGTGTCCCCAAAAATTAAAACCTATAATTTAAATCAAAACCACCCCTCAACCCTTGGACAGAAATTTGCTTCCAACTATTCTAATCCAGAATCTGTATTTCCTTCAAGAAGAAATACCAATATGACGTAACGTATGTAAATTACATTCATAAGTAGGCTGATACACATTCCAAATTCACCTCCGTCCACAAAGGACAATAGAAACTTGAAATATTAAGAAACCTCGCGCTCTGTTCGCGTCTAAAGTGATTGCAAGCGAAAAAGTGAAATAAGGAAAAAAAAAAGGAAGCTGATTGGTTTCGTTGTCTCAGCAGTTGCGCGCCGCGATTTGCACAACGCGGCCTTGTCGCCCCGTTCTTTCGCGATCCAGAAGAACGCGCGCGATTCTGAAAACGCCGAGGCCGCGGGGCCGGCGAGGCTGCGAGAAGAAAGGCGCCCTCATGAATGGGCATAGATAGAGGGGCGAGAATTGCCACGGGCAATCCGCGGCGAGAATAAAATCGATCCTCTCGAGGAAATGACCGCGGGTGAAAGTGCTTCTGGGACATTCGTCGAGAGCGGTCGGACACGTTCGTTCGGGAGAAAAAAATGGCTACGCGCCGTTCGACACGCGCACGATTTTTTACAGGGGCGATCGAAGGTCGCCGCGATTACGATAATCGATAGTGCTTAGTAAGAGTCGGGCATTATTCGAATACTTTCGAATGAGTGTTTTTGGGGCGGTGGAGAAGTTTGTTCTTTGACTGTCAGGTGTATGAAAATGATTTTTTATTGTACTATACCTACTTGCATTTTTTCCAGAAAAGTGGCAAAATAGTTTAATTAATAAGATACGTAATGTAATTTCACTTTGGTTCAATATTGCGAATGAATTATTGCATTAATTATTAGTGAGACAATTTTCTGTATGCATATTTCATTTCAATAATAATTCTTCGTTGTTCGAAATATTCATTTTTGGAATGATTTATTTAGGTTTGTGGGAATTTTTGGGGAGGGGATTTAGAATAATTTAGATACTTCAAATTAACGAGCCATGTGTAGAACATTCAATTTTAAATCATGGTCACTTTAATCCAACAGGCTATTCATTGTTCAAGAGTCGATTTTTTCCTTTTTATGCATGAGTTTATTTTAAGGTGGTCGCATTGTTAGTGAGACAATTTTCTGTATGCATATTTCATTTCAATAATAATTCTTCGCTGTTCGAAATAGATTATTCTACAACATTTTTGGAATGATTTATTTAGGTTTGTGGGAATTTTTGGGGAGGGGATTTAGAATAATTTAGATACTTCAAATTAACGAGCCATGTGTAGAACATTCAATTTTAAATCATGGTCACTTTAATCCAACAGGCTATTCATTGTTGAAAAGTGGATTTTTTCCTTTTTATGCATGAGTTTATTTTAAGGTGGTCGCATAATGCTAGAATCACTAAAAAATCGAATTTATTATATCTTCGTCTTTCTTTTTTTTATGATGAATTAGGTACCTGATGTCAAGAATCGTTCTTCTAAAATGCAAACATTTTTTGCCAAGCTGACTAAGATGTATATGTAGTCATTATATTTTAATATTTACCTTGCAGACTATGAATATATTAATGGCTCGTATTAAAGCAGTAGGTTGAGCAGTAATGTGGCAAGCAGAGCCCAACAAGCTAAGAGGCTAGTTTTTTCTCTCCCTGAATATTCAAAACCAAGATTCATACATTTTTCTTTTATTTCCATGCCACAGCTATACCTATTTCTGTTTCACATATGTATAATGTGTTACGTTTACTAGCGTGACTAGAAAAGGCGACAACTTTTTGAAAGTGCCTATACGTATTCTGAATAACTAAATTCCAGCACACTCGATAAACAAAAAAAAGATGGCAATTCAGCAGACCAGTTCTTTCCTTCGTGTGTTTGCGCCGGTATGTGTTACTTTCCCATTATTTCTAACATGAAATTTCATGTCCAATAAAAGACGACCAAGCTGTAAACGTTCGCGATGTTACAATATTAGTTTTAGAGAGAACGAGCTCGTCGGTGGCCTGAATAGCTCAATTAATGGGGCAGTCATGCGGAAAATAAAGAGTCCCACTTCGAACGCCGGTCCAATAAATCCAAACTGTCTACGTTCATTTCTAAACATTCAAAAGTGGAACTTAACCGCTTCGCTAAGGGTGGCCTTAGTCACCTGCTGCTATTCTAAGAAAATAATAAAAAATAATAGTAGTGGTAATTTGTAACTAAGGTAATGCAACTAAAAAAACACAAACGAGTTTCATTCCCAAATCCTTTTATTCAGCGATGCAAAGAAAAAAGTGTAAGACACCCCTCAACTGTAAAGATATTTGTATGTTTGTAGAGAATCAGAAAATACTGAAGTACTTATGTATTATCATTAGGGTGTAACGAAATATAGGGGAAAAGTATTTTTTTATTATTCATGACTTCTAATAGTGGGCAAAAGTTGCCTTATATAATGGTATTTAAGCTTCCAAAGTTTGAATGTGATCGACAAATTTTTTGAGGTGCCGCAAGCCTTTCAAAAAGTAATATTTCAGTAAATATTAATATTTGAAGGGCTTGCGGCACCTCAAAAAATTTATCGATCGCGTTCAAACTTTGGCACCTTAAATACCATTATAAAAAACAACTTTTGCCCACTATTAGAACTCATGAATAATAAAAAAATATTTTGCCCCTATTTTTCGTTCCACCCTAATTATCATTCACGTCGATTGACTATTCACTTTTTACACCTTTCTCGTTATCCACGAGGTAGCATTCGCTATTATCAGATAAGAGGCAATCAAAGAAGCCATTCCTAAGGTACACGGAGCCAAACGGCGGAACACTAAATGTTCCTTGCATCATTACTAAAAAAATAAGTTCTCCTTTCTAAGGCAAACAGGATGCTAAAACTGATGATCGGGGCACGTTCACTTTTCGTCGTCTCGCTCGGACGTGAAAGTAACAGTGCCACTGGAACGTCGAATAATATCGATTTAAAGAAAGGGAGCGAAGAGGAGCATGGCTACAGAAATGGGAAGTAGCGATGGCCATTCAACTCGAAGTTTCAAGAAATTTCCGGGGTATTAAATTATTCAGATCTTTCCAAAACTTTCGAAGCCTACAGTAGTGATCAAAGGAAAGTTCAAACTGTAAGAAAATGAAGATATATAGTTGAATTAGTAAGAATTACATCTCATAGAATATGGGGTTGCAAGAAAAATATACGAAAAATCTTTTAAACTTTATTTGACGTCTTCATACTTGATTGGCTGTTACAACTCAGAATAAAAATTAATACATAAAGCAGAAAGCTTTTATATGCTTGTGTGTTTGTCAGACGCCTAAAAACTTTCGAGCCATAAACTCCGGTATCACGACACGTGCCTCGGCCCATTATGCCTCACAAATTCTGACGAATGTGTTCATTTTCACAAAAAAATAAAATAAAAAATTTGGTAAAAATCAGAATGTTAATTTCGGGCGAAGCCGAGTAGTAAAACTAGTATATTTATAAATTCAAACTAGTCATAAGCAAACTAAAGGATTATCTATTACACACCCATATGAGTTTTAAATTTTTTTCTCACAACCACTATATAGACAACTATTTATACATTTCTTAAATTCGAACCGCGTTCAAATTGATTCGAATATATTTGCTCGCGTGTTCGAAGTACGTTTAAGCCCATCACTAGTGAAAAGGAAAAGTGGAAATTTAGATTCGTCTAGGCAGGTGCATGGCTGGAAAGAAGGCTCGGCGTATTCCTATGTTAACAATGTTTTTGCAATACGGGAGACAGATGAGTCGATGGCCCGTAAAATATGAGACGCCCGAGGGAGAGGCACGTGTGCAATCGTGGAGAAAGATTTCTCCAGTTTCCGTTGACCCACTGACACTGAATTTACTGCTGCCCGTGTACCACTCGTGCCACGGAACAGCAAGAAAATTGCCTGCTGCCTTGTCTGCTCGCTGGAGGACCACGAATATCGAGGTGGTCGTGAACAATCCTCGCGACCAAGATTATTATTATAACAAATTTATTACACATTTGAATGAGAATACAGTAACTGTACAAGATTGAAAACCGCGAATGTAATGGCGAGTTACAGCTGTGAGGTATTATAAAATATAACCATATAAGTGGTGGTCAAAAGAAAGTTCGCAATTCATATTTTCACATGTCTGCATAAATAATTTAATAGACACTAAGCTTTAGGGATAATAATACTAATAATACTTCGTTTAACTCTACAGTGCACACATGGGAATTAACCAAAGTAATTAAAAATTTAAAACCGAAATTTAAAAATATTCCTTTCTTAGGATAAACTTAATAAAGATTAGTTTTGAAAAATAAGAGATTTTTTCACAAAAGCCAGGGGGCAATTGCCCCTTTTCAATATTTCATCTGTTCAGTGTTTCATTTCGTTATTAAATATTTTTGTTAATAAATATTAATGGTTAATAAATATTAACCAAAGTAATTAAAAATTTAAAACCGAAATTTAAAAATATTCCTTTTTTAGTATAAACTTAATAAAGATTAGTTTTGAAAAATAAGCGATTTTTTCACAAAAGCCAGGGGGCAATTGCCCCTTTTCAATATTTCATCTGTTCAGTATTTCATTTCGTTATTAAATATTTTTGTTAATAAATATTAATTGCAATAGCTTAGGTGCAATCTAAAACTTCTTTTTTCCAAATGAAATAGTTGGTGTGCATATTAAATTCATTCGAAGTTGGTATTGCTATTATTTTAAGCTAAAATTCTTTTTGATGGAAATATCTTATTTTTCTTACCGTTCACAGTTTAAACTATCTTTTGACCACGATAAAGATGGAGAAAGATTATAGTCCCACGAAATGCACGTCGTTGAATACAACCATCTCTGATACACCCTTGTGTATCGAACGACACACCGTTACGTGGAAGTAATTTTCATTTCGCTGTTAATTTTACTGATAATTGATCTAATCACGAGAAATGGAAAAGCTCACGACAATGTAATTTCTTTGCGCGGGCCTCTCACGTGCGGTTGGCCTCCAGAGTGGCTACGCAGAAAAGGAAACGATCTGGCCTGATTAGGAAGCAGTAACACGACTTCCGCGGAAGAGCCATGTAAGTCTAGAGCGGAAAAACAGGGAATGAAAATCGGTACCTCTTCCCGGCTTAATTGCAAGTCGATTGATATCTATTAATCGCAGGCGTGGCGAGTCCAAGGCTCGAGCGAAGTGAAATCCGTAAACCGTGGCCGTAGATAGAAGATTGCCCAGCACGTGCTCAATTCCAATTAATTGTTCGCTCTTTTTTTAACGTAGCCTTTCTTTCGAAATACAACACCATTGACGAACAACGGAAAGAATATTCATTGCCACTAAAAAATGACTAAAGTCACTGGAAAAGGAAGGCTTCCACAAAGAAGCTTTACTCTTCATTTTCAATTTACTTTTACATGTAGAATCATCTTCTCAGTTGCACCTTTAGTTGCAGTCTTTACTACGCACCCAGTATAATACAGTGAAAACACCAATCCCAATTTACGAGCTAATTAATTACAAAGCAGAGTATTAATTGAGGCAAGTAGCTGAGAAAGTGCAACATTTAATGGCAATTCAAGTTGATTTCTCAGCTGGAGGACTGAATACCGCCGACGAGCAACGAAGATTGCTGCCTTCCCTTTCGATCAAACTTTCACAGTGACCGCCGTGCCCGTTCAAATATAAATCCCGGTTCATTATCCACGGGTTTTGTTATTCGCGAAACAGTGGGGAAGGGGGACGGCGATAACTCGAGGAGCTTCTTTGCATAAGAATGTGAAAGTGCCGCGAGATAGGAAGAGATGAAAATTCTCAACAATGCGACTGGTTTCGTTGGCACTGTAAACGTAGTAAGGACGGAAACTCGGTGACCGCAAAAATTTCGAGCGCTCCACTGCAGAGGCGTGGAAATTGTTCGCCGCCAACGATTTCCTGACATTGAATCCGTCGATCGAGGCGGCAGGAAAGTTTTATGCCTCGGCGAGCAGAGAAGTGAGCGTCCGACCGAACGTGGTGAAGGTGAACAAACTGTATAAAAATACGAAGCCGCTGTGACCGTCGATTGTGTTAACGGTACGCGAGAGAAAAGGAGCGAACGCGAGGAAATCCAGTTAACGCTTCGAGTGGTGCAAGATTTTGAAAAATATGGGTCCTCCGAGCGAGTTTCGTACGAAGTGAATTCCGAGCTTGATTTGTTTAAAGTGTAAATATTCGGGGACTCGAGGATAATAGTTTCGACGCTTAATCAGAAAATATCGGCGCCGCGCACACTAAAAACACGCTTTTCTCGGGGTGCAAGCACGAAGAAATAAGTGGAAACGTGCGTTGATTGTCGAGAAAATCGGTTTCGAAGAGTAATCGTGAAAATCAAATGGAGCAGTGAATGTGGTGCAGGGAAGAGTTGTGCAGTACCGGTCAGTGTAAGTTTTTGTACTATAACTTGGGCTACTGTTTGTAAAAATGAAATTCTAAAAAAGTAATCTGTAGTAGCAATAAGAAGGGACGAGTCATTTTGCTTAAATTTTATCGTAAAGATTAACAATTCACAGGAATGAAAAAGGTGTCATTCGCAGCGAACGAAAAATTGTTATGTAGTACCAGGAAACTACTTACTTAGTTGCTTTTAATGTCTAGCAATAAGTAATTAATAATGTTAGTGAAAAATATTTAAAAATAGAATGGAAGTTTTATTTAGGCACGTCTATAAATATTATAGGTAAAATGATTGATATTTTCTTGGTCTGTACACTCCACGTGGGCCCAATCTTCGTTGAAGGATTATTTATAAATAATATACTCAGTGAATTATTCTAATTTAAGCTTAGTTTAGTTCGGTCTGATTTTGTTTTGAAGTAGCATTTTCAAAGCCGCATTCATATCGTTCTGCGTGTATTTTCCGTTTTCTGTTTAATTTCCAACAGTTTTCTGCAGAAACACAAAGAAGAAAAACCTGAGGACTCTAAGTATAGGAAAAAATTAAAAAAGATTTGGCCACGACAAGCACGTGGAAATAGTTTTAAGTTTGATGCATAATATACAAAGCAAATTGCAAAAACCGAGGCATTTAGGTACACCTAATAGTCTAAAAATAATGTACGTAGTTTGAAAAAATTATTTAAGGGGGTACTCCACTGTGAACGGTCGAAAAATCAAACTATTTTTAAAGATTTTTTTCTCAGTAAATACAACATATAATGAAATAATTTTTTTTGATATTTATTAAGCTACTCTTATATTATACAAAAAAAATTAAAAAGAATATTTTCAATGTGTGTTACACACTGTTTTTGTTGAAGTGCCATATTGATGCTGTAAAAAAACAAGTAACACACATTGAAAATATTCTTTTTAATTTTTTTGGTATAATATAAGAGTAGCTTAATAAATATCAAAAAAAATTATTTCATTATATGTTGTATTTAGTGAGAAAAAAATCTTTAAAAATAGTTTGATTTTTCGACCGTTCACAGTGGAGTACCCCCTTAATTACCTAAAAAATAACTTTTGTCATACGAAACACTAGTGTAAACGTTAAACGTCTTAAAACTCTGGTAATACTGAAGAAAACCGAACGTCGTCTGAATACGTTTCTCAGGACTACAGTATTCATTTGTTTTTCAATCGATAGTGCAATAAATTACCTGTGTAACTCTACGACTCTCCCCCATAAGTGTAATTGAAACGACTTGTGCGAAATTAAATCGAAAGTTGATTGCAAAAATTGAATCTATCGAGAATTCATTCCCATTTCACGTTCATTCCAAATCGAGATAATTTTAGTCAGTGACTCGTACTAAAAATTCCGTTCTACACGTTCGACTTACTTCTACACAAGCAATCACTTGCTCCTCGGTTGTACCACGATTTCCGAACCACACAGCCTATAAAAATCACAGTCTACAACGACACAAAAGTGTCTCGTGCGAGGCGGTCTTAAGACTTAGAGAGAAAAGTGACAAGTTCAACATTCGTCCCCACGGAACGGTGTCTGTAAGCGATTCTGTCGCGTTATGATCGCAATTAAACCCCCAGTATTGTTCGTCTCGTTATCGAGAGATCGACGAGGCAGATTACTCGTCGCGAGCGCGAAATGCAGCGGTAACACGAGGAGCTAAAAGCAATCATCCATATTCAAAGGCGTCTTCCCTCGTCTTTCCCAGGCACTTGAACATTTCCATACAAACGAACGAAAGACACGTGGTTCGTTGGAAGAAAAATAACGTGTCCTTATTAAACAGGTTCTCTTTTCAAACAGCGACTTTCTTACGCTTTCGAAAGCTGTGAAAGGAATTTCATCGTCGCCCGATACCGACCGATACTTAAATTTTGCCTTGGTCCTCGTGCACCGAGAAGATCGATGCTTTATTGCCCACCAGCTGATAGCGGGGAGGCTGTTGGTTTACCGAGGAGTCGTAAAGATCGTTACAGTTACGCCTGTGGGAAAAGGGAGTCTGCGTTAACCACGAGCTTAGATTGGTATTTGGTCTTCTCTGGGCTGCTTTCGTCAACCAGAGGCCCACCGTTTCCTCTGTCCACCTACGTAAGCGATGTCGTTGACAGTCGAAATCGAAAGACCCCTCGGCCAGTGTCTCTCAATCGGCCAAGGATTGAGGACTGATACTTTTTTAGGGATTTTAATGGGTTTATTTAGGAGGGTTTGTAGTTTATAAGTGCTGCTAGGAGGATCCTTAGCTTAGGTAGAAGTTGAAGGACTTTCTTCTAGTGAAGCTGCTAAGAGGATCGTTAGCTTGCAAGTGGGAATAAGTATGTCTTCTTAAGTCTTCGTGGTCACACCTTTTTATAGTGATAAATTGGTCACATGGGGTTCACTGCACCAATCTCGTATTTTTGAATCTTTTAACTTTTCAGTGATAATTGTATATTCGTAATAATCATACAATAGTCTTCTTCTGGAAATGTATATTTTGATGTGACGAAATTTGAAGGTAAAAAAGTAGTTGTGGAAAAGAGCGATTTTTTGTTCAAATTCGTCAACTTTTTATGTCGAGGTCTAACAATTTTCAGAAATATTGGCGAAGACATATACTTCTGGGAGAAATTTGCCTGGGGTGTGATTTTCACTGGGATGTGACCACGAAGGGTGAATAGGAATATGCAGATGCATAGTTCTTATTAGAAGTAGGAATATTTTTTTTTTTAATAATTCTACTAGGGTTTCCTTGTTTGCAAGGGCTTAACGTATATATGGAGGGGATGCTTGGTTCAGAAGTGGGACCACGTTTTCTTAATGAATCATACCTCGAAATATAGGTCACGTTGAAAGTTACCTTTTTACAATAATGTAGATCTGTGGAGCTAAGCGAAGATACTTGGCGAACTATTGTTATGCAAAACTGTAGTTGAAGGACTAGCTCAGAAACTCAGCTCGATTGATTCCAGAATCCACCATTGTTTGCAAAGTGTTAGAAAGAATTGCGAATATGGGCAACGATCACTGAATAATCTGTCAGAAGTCAATAGTGTGCAGAGAACGAATTCTTATTATTATCCAAGTTAAAAAGTGTGCCATTTTGAAATGAACTGTTGCAAGAATGAAGAGTAAGTGCCTTCGCGGTTACGGTGAACACTAAAAGTGATAGGTAGTTCGTGGCGAAACTTTAGTGCACCAAGCTGACCCAGGACTAATTCTGCGGGAAACTATCTCGCCTGTTTGCCGAGGCATATAATTATCCCTTGCCAACTATTATATCGCAATAGAATTGTAACTGAAAAGCTTTACGATGACTAACGGGATCATTTCAAGATGGCAATAGCATAAAAAGTGACGAGCTTCAATCACATTTCGTAGACTTCTGTTACATTTGCGCGACTTGCATTGCAAACAATTTGATATACTTTTTTATTTCTGCAAATATTTAGATACCTCCGAACTTGTAGATTTTTACTTAGGTACAGTAATATTGTTTATTAAAAGAATACAATTTGAAAATTGAAATTCACAATTTCATTATATCCTGATTTCCATTTCTTTCAAGTTTTTCGTAAAGGAACTTAAGAACCGGCCATGTAATTAATGACGTTTGACAAAATTTTTCACATCAAAGATATTTGCGTCGATTATTATCATGATGACGATCGGAAAAAATGATTTTATTAAAAATGCACTAAGAACTAAAAAATAATGATGTTTTTTCACTTTATGTATTTATGGATTTACATTCCGCAGCTCTGACTTCTATAGAAATATCCTTTGTTTAATTTCAAATTGCGTTAATTTTTTTTTAAATATTGTATTGTCATCCAAACTACACACGCCTACAAAGTTTCAAGACAATTTTATATGTTGGAAGTGGATTAAATTTGAGTTGCCAGATTTGAACCATACATGTAAACATACAAACAAACAAACAGAGGATCGAAGCTGAATAAAATCGTTTAAAAAGAAGAAATCAACGATGTTGTTAAAAAAAAAACAAGTATAACAAAAGACCGCCGCGACGCGATTTATAGTACGAAAGGTCAACGATTACTTTTCCTCTCTTGGAGATCCTCCTCGTTCATCGCGTCTCGCGATCACCCACAGATCCTGCTCACTTTCGAAAAATTCCGCTCAATTCAGTCGTTCTCAACTCGTGATTCTTTCATTTATTCAATGATAATTCATTTCCCTTTATTTAATGAGAAATTTCTCAACCCAACGGAACTATACGCATAATTCTGATTAAAAGTAAGAAGTAACCCGATTAAAACTAAAAATTATGAAAAGCCTTAGTTCAAAAGTATCAGTTACCAAGAACCCTTAAAGTCCTAAAACAATATCTAATTAACTATCCTTTGCCAACTAACTTTTACACATAAATTTATTCTCTTTAGAAAGCTCTTGAATTACCGCAGTCGTGGTTACATTAAGCTTCTATTTTCTTTTTCTTTGGGGGATGCCAAAACTTATTAGTATTAAATTCTTGGTAATTTTAACTATCCTTTCCTTACGAATAAAGTTAAGCTTTGCACTATTAATGTAACTTTATATACTAATATTACTACGCGTAATAAAAGGGTAAGAATTCGTAATTCGTAGTATTAAACTGACCGATTTTATAATCGATACACTATAGTATTCTCCATTCCGAACTGTCCTGTTTTATCGAGGAAAAGATCTCTGGTCTATCGATAAACGAATAATTTTTCACTGTTGAGTAATACATTATGGAATGATCGAGTGTTTGATCTCTACCGGCACGTTTCCCAACCGATCACCGAAATGCACTTTTCTTGTTTGGAATTTTTCGACGCAGGAAGGAGGTGTTTCGCTAATGGTATGCGTAACAAGCTCGCGATATTCTGCACGGTCTGGCGACTCTACTACGAAACGAGAGGAAAAGTCGCGGTAGTAAGCGAGGTCCCCGATGCGTAACACGCGTCGAGATCGGGACGGGCGTCTTTCGAACCGATGGAAACCGTTCTCCAGCTGGGTTCTCGGGCGAATCCGTTTGCCTGCTCTTGATCTTTCGTAGCCTTTCCCTCTTTCTCCCTCTTTCTTTCCCTTTCTTTCACCTTCAGCGGATCCTGCTTCCTCTCGCAGAGAAAGTATGCGGCCTTTTCAGCGGAGACATTCTCGAACTCGCATACCGACGATTTCAAAGATGCTTGGCCGCACGCGACTGCCGCGGTTCTTCATAATTGATGCTCATCATTATTCGTATAACTCTGGGTGTTGAACACTTGAAAATATACAGTTTGCACCGAAAGAAAGTAAAGCTGTTCGAGTTTAGAATCTCTAAGGTAAATTCGGGGGTGTCGGTACAGCAGGGTTGTTGGCGCAGTTGCTATATTTCAGGATCATTCTACTTTAATCAGCCAAAAAATTAAGCTCTTTTAAAGATTTTTTTCTCAGTAAATAAGTAGAATATATAACGAAATCAATATTTTTGGTATATATTGAACTTATTATTCTATACATTTAATTTGTCTTATATGCGTTATACGAATTGAAAAAATCGTGCGCTCCATTTGGGAGCTTTTTCAGGAACTTTAAAGCGTTTCTTTATTAATTTATCATATGTAGCAAGTGTCCTTGGGGCAGAAATACATTCGTAGAAATTCTGTTGTGCTACACTGTCTCGTATTACCAGGTTAATGCTAATTGTTTCTCTCAGTTATTTTAGTTTTCGATGAACTTGAAACATTATAATTTATAGGTACCTTAATGCATGGTTTAACACCGCTGTTATATCCATATTTTTTTATTTATATAAGAAACTGTTACACTAGGAACTTTTTGCTTATTTTTGCGACGAAGTGTCGGCAATAAGAATTTTTCTGGATAAAATAAAAAATCAGGATACTAAGTCCTTCTACAAATCTAAATCTTTCTACCCTCCTCCTTTTCGTCACCTCTCAATCCTAAACTGAAACGTCCACGTTTCAATATACATACTACTTAATCTCTGGTTGCTAATTAAGTCCAGTAGATCTTGTGCAAAGTTTTGCCACCACGTTGACACAATTGTGTCAGCGTTTAGCGAATCCGAAGTTGTAAAACTTTCATTGTGGTTCTCTTTTGCTTTTTGTTCTGCGAGGACGAACGCTGCTTCTTTTAGATAGAAACGGTTTTCAGTTTGTTACGAAGAGGAATCAGTTGTTCTGATTGGAATTAATTTTTTGTTTCAGGTACAGTCTGGGACTGCTGTCTACTGCAGTTCTTGCGGGGTTAGCGATCTCGACAGTTCATCAGTTCAATATCTCGGGTAAGCAGAAACCACTGGTGAACAATTAACTCGTCAATTATCGTGCAATTTTTTTAATTATATGCACATTTCGCGCGTTTTACTTGAAATATGTATTGTATATACATATGTAACTTGTAGAAATGTAATGCAGAAACTTAGAGGGCAGTTTAATATACGAACCGTTTTTGTTCAAAGTGGTATGGACTTTTATATTTTACCATTTTTCCATTTTTTCTTGATTTGAGATATTTAATATTTTGCATCAGTCTGTAAGTGAACCTAGCTTTAACTTATTTTTCAGCATTGAACTTGCACTACTTGGAAGGTACTACTATCGAGAAATAGTAGAATTTTAATAGGTTCTTGATAACATTGGTTGAGAAAGGTTGAAAATATTTAAAAAGAATGCATCACAAACGTGATGGTTTCGCAGATAATCTGTCCTGTGCTCTACGAATTTTTAGCTTATTACTGAGAGTATAATTAAAATTAAAATAATAGCAAATGTTATCAAAGAATAGCAAAAATATATACCCCCACTTATATAATCATAAAAAAACTACCAATACCAAAATTGAAAGCTGTTCTATTTTCACGTCTATTATTATTTTTCACACAAATCTTTTCCTTTCTTGCACTGAGTTCCAATCAGCCCCTCAACTTCGCACTCATAGTTTATTCGCTCACTATTAATTACCAGTAAATCATAGCTG
Organism: Andrena flavipes; assembly: GCA_963971345.1. Classification (NCBI taxonomy): domain Eukaryota; kingdom Metazoa; phylum Arthropoda; class Insecta; order Hymenoptera; family Andrenidae; genus Andrena; species Andrena flavipes. Next base: position 3,907,512 of record OZ020480.1, read on the forward strand.
CTGCAGTAAATTAGTATACTTTATAGCAGAAGATATATCAATTTCAATAGAAACATTTTCCATAAATCATAATTTTTAAAACATAAATATCCTCATGCAACGAATACCATTTACATATGTACATCCTTACAATACTAATACCAATCGGAAACCAAATTTTGATTAAACGTATCCTTAGCAAACTTAATTAAAATATTTTCAAGTGACCAGGAATATTCATAATCACCTAAAACTTCCTGTTTTCAAATTTATTCTACGCTACTTTCGAAAATCCTTGATATTTAACCGCTACTGTGACATTCTCCCTGTCTAAATAAACGTTGCGCAACGAAGATGCACGTGACCGTCGGTGTTACAAATTTAAGGTGTACATACTCGTGGAAAGACAATAGTGAGATTCCTCTCACGTCGATTGTGGCGTTGGCGTGGTTACGTCACAAAATCGACTAGCAGAGAATTTTCTCGTTAAGGAGCTCACTAACATAGTCATCCTTCGATCATTCAGTATCAAGCAGCATTTTGTTAAATTTTCACTTACGTGGCTAATTCTGGTACTCATAATAACGAAGAATCAGTCTGGTTTTTTGTTTTAGATGAGTCTGTGAGCTGAAGTCACTCTTGCTGTCTTTTCAAAGGCGCGATTTTTAACTCCAGATAACATTAAAAAAACACGATTAAAAGTGTATTTAAAAAATTGTAAAATTGTCAATTTTAAAAATTGTCAAAAGAAAAGTTTGACATTGTTATTCATTGTATTGACTGAGAAAAGAAACCTGAATGTAGCCGATTTTTGCGGCGTGATTACCAGAATGATCCCTTAAGAAAATTATTTAATAAAGTCCATGTGATTTAAATTGTTGTCGCTTGGACTATCAGTTTGAAAATAAAGTGGCTGATGTGTTACACTTGTGAATCTAGTTATCCTTTAACCAGATCTAACTTGTTATTACTTGCAAAGTGTGAAGTATATATATCCTAAGATTCTATTTTCGTTTTGCTCGATTGTTTACCCTAAAATCTCAATTATCATTTGCAGATTATGTCTACGGGGTGGACCATGATCTACAAGCGAGAGCACGTGCGGGGATCGAAGCTGAAAGGTTTACGTATGAAACGAGTGCCAGGTGAGTTTGCTTCCCCGACAAACAACATTTGCAATCTATCAACTATTATTCATCTGGGTACAGGTTGAATATTAATTTCAAATGAATGCCCGATCGAATCGAAGTAGAGTTTCATAAATGTCAATTATCTATGTAGATACTAGTCTATCGACGATTGGAATTATTTCACAAGTGATAAATCGTACACTAGGAGCATTGATTTATTAATTATCCCATAGATTACATTCCGTTCGAGGCAAGGACAATTTCCCTTGACTTATTGCAATTACCTAATCCACGGCTGCCTCTCTGGCTTCACTACGCCAGAAATATCGAAGGTCGTTTACTGTCTATAATGAAATTGGTTATAGCTGTGTTAACGTGACTTCTCAATAAAACGATAGTGCGATCATATTCCTACGCATTGTGAAACGTTCATGGAACTTTCTCACTTCCCATTCATACGCCATTCGTTGCCGTATCTTACAAAATACGGTCTACGATAATTCCTTCTTGGTAGACATCATCGAGCTTATCTACTTTATGCTTCCACTTGCTTCGTGGACTCTGAAGTAGCTAACGATAAATGATTATTACATGATCCTTCTGTATTGAAAAACTACGTAGTACACAAGAACAACTATTCAAATATCAAATGTATAAGGATAGTTTAATTAAGGGATGATACCACAAGGCCCAATACTTCAGAAAAATAGTGTTCAATCTAAATTCACTCACTTTTATTGAAGTATAAAATGTAATTAGACGAAAACAAATGAGAGTAAATCTGGCATATTGATTCTTAAATATGGCCATGCATTGGTTTACAAACGTGACTGATTTATTGTACAGCGATTGACATTTCAAACTCAAAAATTTGCTTTGAAACTTAAATCTGTATTTCACTATCGTGTTATAGGCTCTAATATAAAATAATTTAATTTTGAATTATCTCATATATACGGTCGAAATTCTAATCAATTTAGCTCTAATATAAATACCTACTTGCCACTTTATATTCTGCCAATGTGAGCTACGGTGTTCGAGGAGTCTCTTGAAGGCGTGGGTCCAAATAGACCCAGGTTAACGTGAAATCTGACACGGATGTAATTTTTACGTGTAGTACACGATTCCTTGCAACGTGGCGATTAGGAAGCACCGCGTTAAAACAAGAAAAATGTACACGATTCACCCTCTTTTCTGGTTATTTTTTTTTTTTTAAATCGTCACCAAATACGACGCCCGAAAATCGCTGGGGCGGTAAATCGAAGCAACAGATTAAAAGTGCATCAAGCTGACGAAACAGGAGATCGTTGCAGCACGAATCCTCGAGTGGAACTGTAACTGTAATTACGCCGAGGAGCGTGATACTTTTCACCGAATCAGAAGGCGGGTTCCCCGGTGCGGAAAGTGAATCGCAATTACCGCGAAACGCAAGCTATCTCGCACCTCTGTTACGAAATCACCGCAATCAAGAGAAATGGCGAATGCGCGCCGTGGGTTGAGCAATATTCAAGCTTTTAATAGAACCTAAGCACGCATGTGTTTGGGTATAACGAGCTGACCGGTTCTGTCGTTGGTAATGCAACAGATATCGGGTATTCGATAATTTCTAACAGAAAAGATGTTTCGAATTGTAAATAAAGGGGACGTGGCGAATTCGGGCCACGAAGCGAGCCTGATTTCAGCTTCTAATCGAATATAGAGCTATTCCGGTACAGATAGACCACGTTTTTAAAATCGTTTCAAACTTCTATATTTTAAAAATAATGAATATTAGACTTGTCTAATATTCTTTCGTTAAATTTACTTGTAGCAATTATTTTCGTCGGAGAAATTGTTTCGGTAAACAAAAGAAGATTAATTCCATTTCTAATATTATTGTAACAATTAAACACTTATTAATTTTTTTCCTACAATAATCACAGATGTTTTCATTGCAGTCTTTATAATCACTATTCACTCGAAATATGTGTCTCATTTGTTTCTTCTTCGCAACTACTTCATAATCACCGTTGCAGATTACAATCATTATAACGAAGGAACACTGACACAACCGCGCACTCGGCGGATAGATTGAAAAATACTTAACTGGTCCATCTCTCCCGGCGGACCATCTCTACACACGCGCGTGTTCCGTTTAAAAAAAAAGTAGTCCAGTTTTGTCGTTCGCAGTACCTACGCCGCATATTAAACACTTGACAAACTGAAACGGATGTTTCTTGCTGCTTCGTTCGCTGACAGTTTTCTTCGCTTTCTTATACGCGAAGTGTCCAGTATTTTGGATACAAGAGAATATGAAGGATCGCAGCTTTCTTCGGCTACTTTCTCCACCCAGAACTTCGGTTATTCCATTCCTCCTCAGTTATGGACACTACTCAAGTTGCCGTTACACACATCATCAGTGTATTTCAATAGCTCACATTTACTAAGCACGTTCTTCATTTAATTTCCCGATAAAAAGTGTTTAAGCGTAAACCAAAACATTAAGTACCATTACAGAGGTTTAATCTGTTCATTAAGAAACACAAATGAATAATTGGACACCTGCAAATTCACTCAGAACGAAATCTCACAACTTCGTTCTCGCATCGGTAGAAACTGAAGAAGAATTTCAGGAAATCATGCGCTGTCCTTAAGGGGGAACACCACTGTGACGGTCGGAAAAATGAGCCCATTTTTAAGATTTTTTTAAGGAATAACTTACAGTTTTATTATAAAATTGTTATTACCTATCTTTAGTATAATGTCTTAAGAGACTATAAAAAAAAAAGTAATAGAAAAACATACATAGATTTCCATATACAGTTAATCTCCTACACCCCTGACAAGAAAACATAGGTCGCTTATCGAAACGATATCTTTGGAACGGCAACTCTGAAATCAATTTTTTTTTTGTTTAATATAATCGGTATGAGTGTAGTTTCCGTTGTACGTACCGATTTTTAAAAAAAATTATTTTTGTAAAAATGGCGCACTTGGGAAGAAAAAGTTTCGAAAACCCGCAAAAAAATGGATAGTTTTTCGAGCGTATTTCAAAAAATATGTTTTCGATCAAAAAATCGGTACGTACAACTGAAGATACTCTTGTTTTAAAGATCCTGTAAAAATTTCAAGTCGATCGGATAAAAATTGACAGAGCTATTGATTCGATCAGTTAGAAAAATGTCGTTTCGAGAAAATCGCGTTTAAAGATACATAGCGCCCTTGGAACGGCATCGTGACGCGTCTCACAAAATGCACTGTATCTTCGTCAATTCTTCGAATATTAACTTGAATTTTTCAGACAATATTTTTGAAGAGTTAAACATTAAGAAAGTGAAGAAAAAAAAAATCGAAATTTTTTCAACTTTCACAGTGGTGTTCCCCCTTAAAACGAGTTAATTCGCGTTCCATCGCTTTTCGTTTAGATTTGAAAACACAAGGAACGTTTCTGTTTGGGAAACTGCTCGGTTAACAGGTTAACGAACCCATCGCGGCAGCCACCCCCTCGAACTATTTACCCTTAAAAAAAAAAAATACCTGCCGAAGAACGAAGGAACGAAGAGGAGAAAAATTTCGCTCCAGGGATGTTCCCTTGTACGGTTTCTTAGCAATCGTGGCGCGGCACGCATGCCCGCCGACGGCCAGTCCCCCGGGCGTCCTTCCTGTTCCATTTTCTTTCTTTTTCTCGCCAGCGAGCCGCGAACTTTTACTTTCATGGCCGAGAAAAGGAGCCCGGCGGCCGGCCTGGCGTCCTTCCGTGGCGATGTTTCAGTCACGAGGAAGGTTTCTCGTCCGACCATTACCGGTGCTATCCCCTTTCCTCAACCTCGGGGAAGGTTGGCGCGCCGCGCCGTCCGGGCCCTCTACCACTGCCATAATCGACGCCACCGCTGCCGTGCTTACGGGCAGCCTCTCTTTCGCGCTGACCGCTATCACCCGTCGAGAAACGTCCGACCATCGCCCCCGGGGCCTTCCTTCCTGATGCCCGGCCAAAGCATTCCACCGTGGACATCATCGTTTCTTGCCTCGTTGCTCTTGAACAGCTTCTCTTTTTTTCTTCTTTCACTTTTTACTGCTCCCGTCTTCTTCTCTCTCTCTCTTTTCTGCCAGATAGAAAGTCGCCACGGTCGTTGCGATGGGCAGGGTCACCTTCCGCGCGGCTCGCTTGTGCGTAGCCCCTCGAGGCCCCTTTTGGAGAAATGGGGTACAGTGAGGTGATTAATCTCTTGGGGGTTACATGTGTAAGTTTTGTTGGGTGGAGACGTGATTTTGACGATTGCTAGGGATGCTTGTGTTTTTAGTAGTCCAAGTGGGTGGGTAGAGATTTGCTTCGAGGAATTGGGAGGATCTCGGTGGCGGGGGAGATGGTGGATTAGGTGTGATTGTTCTTGGTTTTGAGGGATGGTTTTAATTGGGGGGTTGAGGATTGGTGGGGGATAATTGGAAGCTTAGGTGTTCAGTGAAGATGATGTGGTTATTATTGTTGATTAATTCAATTTTCTATTGTATAAATAAGATGGTATCGGCGCACTGATTCGGTCACTATACCGTTTGTCATAAATGGCAATATCGAGTAATTTCTTTGAAAATCTCCTATGTAAATTCAACAGTTTGCCTGATGCCGCGGTAGAAGTAGTAAAAAAATTTGAACTGTTCACCAACATGTTTGAAATAAATTTAGGGATAATATTGTTAGATCTGCACTTGAGTAGAAAAATCAGTGCGCCGATACCATCTTATTTAATTCTTACGGTCGAAAATTTTAAACTGAAAATTTTCTATTGTGTTTTGGAACACGTTGTTCGCTGTGGTATTACTCGGATGTGGTACCTCATTTATTCAGACTTGGATCAAAGGTTTTTGGGTAATCGAGTAGGTATGTAATGTTTATTTGACATAAAGTAATGAAGAAGGAAGTAATTTGAGTTTCATAAAGTTATCACTCACGAAAGTGTTATTAATTTTTGACAGAATTTCCCATTCATCATAGTTTCTGTTCAATGAAGCCTAATTACAATTTCTTCCCACTACTGCACAGGAAGTATACACTATTATCAGTTTGTTGCAATAGATTAATTAAGAAGCAGCACGGATTAAAAATCTTTTCTCCATACAGAAAAGCTTCTGCACACAATTCCTATAAATTAAAGCTACATCGAAGCTGTGTGCTTCCATTCTAAACTTTCTTCGACAAATAGAAGAAACATTTCTCGCCACTCCGACAGAACCTGCAAAATGGAACGTAAACATTATCGTTCGATTCACTTCGTCTGTTTACTTTAAATTTAAAACCCATGGTGCCCTGTTGTTTTGATTGTACAAACAAGGAAAGCGAAGGAAAGATACCATTGTTTCCTATTTCCAAATGGCTCCGTAGTATCTCTAATTGATACCACTTCCAGCCTTTGATACAGCTTCAGATACTGTTCCCGCGGAGCAATTTGTACGTACATAACACGCAATCTTTTACTGTGCGAAAACAATTTGATTTATAGGAGTGCGTGTACACGCATCGCAGACAGCTGCTTATTGTCAGAGATTTTACAAGGCGCGCACGACTCATGCGTGAATTATACTTCCTCGTTGCCGGTGCGTCGCTAATTTCTGTGGAACAACTACGAGGTGGATAGACATGTGCTGTTCAAATTCTAGCTTTCTTATTGTCTTCCATGGGAGAAAAGGTTTAAATTTAAATTGCCATAGTTAACGTTTAGATTTGGAGGCGGTGAAAAGTTGAATGAAATAATTTGCAATCCCTTTTATAGTGGAAGGGGAAGATGGAAATATATTAGGGGTTAATAAAAGTAGTTGGGAAGTAATAATAATTTAATTTAAAATTGAAGATTGTCTAAATACGAGAAATCTGATTTTTCTTCGAATTTGTCGTGTTAGGTTAAGATAGATAATTTAATTTAAAATCGAAGATTGTCTAAATACGAGAAATCTGATTTTTCTTCGAATTTGTTATGTTACATTAAGATAGATAATTACTATTTACTAATAATATTTTTATAAACAAAATATCCACCCTTCTCCTATAAATTCTATATTCAAGAAAAATTATTCCAACTGTAAAACACCACGATAATCAGAATTGCGTTCTGATATCTATTACATTCTGTTCGCGAGGAAGAAGCTGTCCGATTACTTTGCTTGGAAGAGTCCTTTACAGTGGAATCCACTTCACGGAAACTTTCTTTTTCATTCAGGTTTCCAGATAAGCCGGAATCGAGGGATTCTCCCTGCAGGATCAAACCGGATGGACCTTGCCCGCCCAGCAAGTATAGAACGCCTTCCGGTGCTTGCAACAACGTGAGATATCCTGTTTGGGGTGCTCGTGGTGCGCCCTTCCTGAAACTGCTCCCTCCCGAATATTCTGATGGTAAGTGATTATCTTATCACCTGTTCAAGCTTCTAACAATGCAACTGCATATCTTAGAGTCGGGTCATCGATCCGAGTAAAACTTCCAGCATAGTTAGTCCATTAAGCTAACTAGTTAGAAGCGATATTTTTTAATTAGTTGGTGGGGCAAAGCGTAGCATAGCGTTGCTCTTGATCAACCGTAAGTAGCAACGGGATTCACGAATACTGGGTCGTTCTAAGTATCTAAGAAATAATGGAGAAAGGGGCTGTGTTAAAAAATATAAATATTACAATAATATACAATAATATAAGTATTGGAATAACTAATATATTTAGTTATTCCAAATTTAGTTAGATAATCAACCTGAAACTTATGTTAAGTCTCATCGATATTATTTATAAGGAAAGATAAAAATATTAAATCGGAACCAAATGAAAGTCTAAAGTTCGTTTGGAAGTGTGTAAGAATGAAACACTTATTTGTAAACATAGTGAAAAATTAGTGAAAACATATACAAATATCCGAAATTATTACATGGATTACACTTGAGCTGGCAATATAACTTAATTAAATTTTCGTTTTTATAATATGTGCGGAAACGAAACCTGGAACTCCATTTTCCCGCCAGAAATCTCAAACAATTTTCCCCATGCGTTTAACCGATTATAATACACGCCAGTCGAGTGATTAGAATCTCTTGCAATACCTACACTTTCCTGACAAACGGTTGTAAATTTTGGAATGGAAACGGGAGCTAGAAAACGAAGAGTACGAAGATGGACCCCGAGCTGACGTAACGGAACCGATAGGCGCGAATAGCAAATAGCTCGCGCGAAGATTCCACGCGCGACAACCTGCTCGCCGTCGTCCATCGGCGAATACGCGCTTCCCGTATCGAGAATGGAAAGTGAAAATTGGAACGAGCCAAGTACCTACACGGAGCTCGAATCCATTTCGACGAGCGCCGCGCCGCGCTGGCACGCTCGCGGGGATTAGAAACGACGGATTAGCATGCTAGGAGGCGCGCCAGTACAACGAAATAGAGAGTCCCTCGGCGAGCATTGATTGCGCCATCGCCCGCGCGAATAATAAGCGAGTCCATCTGTGATTCCGTCCTCCTCGTCGATGCTTACTTGCCGATCTTTGATATAGATACACCGGCGCTCGTAAGTATTAAGACACCTGCTGCATTTGCACAAATGCAAATATTCGTGAGATTCGCTACTTTTCGCTGCTCTTGTTTTCTGATTTTAATTCGAAGTAGCAAATAAAGTGGCATATAAGTTTGCAACTTATGTCCTAATACTTACGAACGGCTGTGTATGTATATGTAGCAGGTTATTGTAAAATCAGCCTTTTTGTAGAAAGCTTAGATTTTTTACAAATCATCGATTTTTAATATTCGTAAATAGTAGATATGGATTTAAAGTATTTTCTATTTTTTTTTTTTACAACGTGCTACTCTTCAGGAGGAGGAACAGGTATGACCACTAATGTGTCACGACGCCGTGAACATGTTAATGAACGTAATCTGTGTTCTAATTATCCAAATTGAACGTTATGGGAGCGAAGGAAATATTAAAGAAATTATAGCGAATAATTTTCGCATGGAATGCACTCTGAAACAGTAACAGATTAGATACAAGGAAGACTGTTAATGTAGCCGTAGCCTAACTGAATGCTTCGAATCAAGAAACTTCCGCGTTCAATATTCACTTCCTGAACGGTTTCAAAGTAACTTAGGTCATTAGCTTCAGAGGATGCACCTCCTTTTCATGCATATTCTCGCAAATACGATTCTGTGCAGCATTTATCGTTTGCTGTATATACAGTTGGTTGAGATGGAGCATTGAAGAGGTAAAGGTTCGATCGAAGTCCATGATGTACGAGGGGATGAGATCGGTGTTAATTAAACGCAGACATTGTATCGGTTCATCTATGGATCTGTTGGAGGTAGAGTAAAGAGAGCGCGAAAGGCAGCTGGCGCCTGTCTCCTACAGAAAAAAATCCAAACGAAAATATGAAAGTGAAAAGAGCGAAGAAAGCGACTCCGATGTCCTGGCCAGTGGTTCCCTAGCTCCGCCTTGCAACATTCGTTGACCCAAAATACTGGGATCGTTTGGTAAAAATATTATTCGAGAGATCGTTTCATAGACTCGGAGGTTAAGGAAATATTGTAGTTTATTATTGGAAATATCTCGTGGGGTGTGGAGCGACTGAACCAAAGGCGGATTTGTGTATCGGCTAAGGCGCCAAATTTTGAAGAGCGGAAAATTTTGGGGTGCAAGAAATTTTATGAATTTCAATCGTAACATTATACTTTGCGATCGAAGTAAATTTACTACCCACAAATCCAATGATCGCGTGGAAATTTTTAATTTTTAATTGAATTACAAAAGACGGGTTAGACAACCCATTGGTACAATTAATTACAAAAAAAAAACTGACGCATATTAAGAAAGAAAGACAGAAAGAAACAGGAAAGGATGAAAAAAGAAAATGCACGAGTATACAATATGAATCATTCGATGCGACAACCGCAAATTTTTGTACGGATCTTATCTACATGGAATCAGAGAGAAAGGCAAGTTGGTCGTGATAAGAATTAGCAATGATGCAATTATCTTTACCATAAAGGGTTCCACGAGTTTTTACGTTAAAATTTAGTTGTTTTAGTATGGATGACGAAAACACCATAGAGAGTTCGCCGAAAATGCCGGTGAACGCTGATCGTATAAAATACAAAGAATGGTGGCGAGGAAGAGTTAGAAAAAGCAGAAAAATTGCATAAGAGCTTCGTGGAAATATTTGGAACGATCATAGATGCGCCGGTATGCCTGTCGCAGCGGGAAGGATTTACGAGCAAGCAGAGATCTTCGTCCGTACGTTTACGGTAATATTTAAATGGCGAGTTTCCCATGCTTGTCTCTCCACACGTACGCATGAATCAACTTAATTAGGGACAAGGACGGGACTTGTTAAAATACTTTCCCGAACTGCTCAGCCCTTTTTCATCGTTAGACGAATATCTGCGATTCGTCGTGGATAAACGCGCGTAATGATCGGCTGTAACTGCGTCGCTATCAATCTTCTACAGCTGCGTCCACTGCGGGAATTAGTGGAGGAGTTAAGTTTACCGTGCCTTGAGAAGATAGAGTGACTATATAATCTCTTCGCGAGACACGCTTAAGTGGTGGTCCTGGTTTAGTCGGTTAAAAGTGACGTTCTTTACGAAACGAAGAGGGATATCGGTATGGTGTTTTTTGCATTATATTTATTGGCACTTGTAATTTAGGACCTTGCAGCAAGAGGGGTGCAGCTCCATCTTTTCCAACTTTGAGTAAATTAGGAAGAACTGGTAATAAAATTATTTCACGCAATAAGTAGTTATTGAGTTGATAAGTTTTTATTTCTATTTTTGGCGAATTTTTCAAGTTAATTACCCTATCAGCTTAACTATCTCTACAAAATCTATGCTGAAAACGTCTCTGAACTCTTGACTTGGAAAGATACTACAGGGTGGTAGTATTATGGTTACTGCTTTTACGAAACCGCTACGTGTTTACAAAGTACAACACCTGTGTACCTGTTCGTCGAATCGAAAGATGACGAAGATCGTCGCGTAGGAAGGCGCTGTGTGCGATTCATTAGCTGCCTACTTTCCCGCGGAATTCACCGAATACGGATACGCCGTACGTAACCGTGACACGGAAATTTGCCATGCATTGCAAATTTAGAAGCTGGCCCCCTATTTTGTGACAGTCGGTAACACTGTGTGGCGTCAGCGTGTTTTCACGCCGAGGGACTTGTCACGTTCCATACGTGTGTTACAAAAGATAGTACCTATATTGCCCGCAGTAGCGCACTCAGGATTTAATCTTTGGGGGGAGCCGAATTGAACGGATAAAAATATTTTTAACGCAAATACAATCAAATTCATTAGGCGATTGAATGAATTAATTTAAAGAGTAAAATCCAGTTTTCTTTTCTTTTTACAAATTGTATCCTCCGTTTTCCTTTTTCTTTCGGGTGCCAGGGCCGATTATTGTATTCAAATATTTCTGTAGTATATTTGTTACTATAAATTCTCCCAAGGGAACGTTTGCCTTTTAAAATACATTGGAATTTCATTGCTACATGATTTTACTCTACAATCGCAAGCTACAAATTTTTAGTCGTCCCCGCCTAAAGTAACGTAAAGCGACTTTCTACTTTGTGATGAAAATGATTATTCCCTCTCAAATGCATCTGATGTTAGTTGTTACTGGAGATAGCGAAATTTATCGCAACTTTCTAGGCCAAGGATCCATGTCTCGACCATCTGTCTTTCGATTATGATCGACATTGAAATCAAATGCCGCTTATTAGAAATCGAAAGCGTATCGTCACGATGACTCGAGCTTACTACAAATCTGCGAGCAAATACTACAATTTATTGTGGCTACCCTTCTAACGCGTACAATGTTTCCACAATTTTGAATTAATATTTTGAACCTGTCTTTCAACCGTTAAATGTGTATCCCCTGTATCTATTTTAATTTTTCCCAGCATACTTCGCGGGAAATAAAATCAATTGTAGGATGTTCGGCGTGCTATTTCCCGTTGGAGTAAGAGTTTTTTTTACATAATACTGTTACGACTAGCTCGCTACGTTATACAACGTTTAATTTAACGCGTGCTCCTGCGATCCTAATCTACAATAGACACCTGTTTCCATTCAAATTGCGCACCCTCGCGAAGTAAAAGCGGGGATCATACTGATAAGCATTCATCGAAAAGGAATGCTCTTTCGCCTGTTAATGAGGTTGGAAAAGAAGAATAGCCGAACGAGGTGTGCGTAGAAAAGTATGTTTACGTAAGGACGTAATAGGGTCGTACACATTGGAATCGGTGGTTAAGTGAGAACTCGCGAACGGGCAGGATCGTTTGAATTGCCTTCTTGTGGCGAATGCCAACTCCGTCCACTACGTATCCGCAATTACCCCCAGAACACAGCCCCACGAAACAATCCCTGAAGAATTGACTAAACAGTGAACATCTCTTTATGCTTGATCAGGTATCGCGGCACCCCGGCAATCGATAGGCAGCCACGTGCTCCCAGCACCTACCAGAGCAGTGTCGATGGTGATCGACCACCTGCAGCCAGTGCCGGAAGCCCACGAGGGCCTGACCAGCTTCTCGGGTGTATGGTCGGAACTAGTCCTCCAGGACATCGCTTCAACGGTCCACCCATCTAATCAACCCGGCCTCTGCTGCTCCGGCAAATCGAGGCACCCCGAGTGCCACGAGATTCGCGACGAGCAGGGCGGCTGCACGGATTACTGGCGGTCGGTGCCGAGCCTGACCGTCTACAAGTGCAACTTCGACACCAGGGAGCAGATGAACGCGGCGTCCGCGTACCTCGACGGCTCGGAGATCTACGGCGCGGTCGACGAGAAGCTCCATCAGCTGAGGACCTACAGCCGAGGGAAGGTGGACGCTTCCGTCTGCGAGGTGTGCAACAACACCGACAACAGGGCGCTGGGAATGATGTACGCCGCGATATTGGGCGAGCACAACCGCGTGGCGGAGAAGCTGGCCGACGCCAATCAACACTGGGACGACTCGAAGCTGTTCCTCGAGGCGCGTAGACTGGTGGTTGCGCAGATCCAGCACGTCACTCTGAACGAGTACGTGCCAAGCATCCTCGGGGAAGGCGCTCGGACTGATCCCGAACTGCTGCCGGTCGCCAGCGGTTTCTATAACGGTTACTCGTCGTCGAACGTGGGGGGCACGTACGATGCCGTCGCGCTGGCGGCCCTCCGCGCTCTGACGTCACTGCGCCGACGCGGGATCAACGACGCCACGTGCTTGGAGGACCACGTGGCCGCGTCAGCCAATCGCGTGAGCCTCGATCTTAATCGATCCGCTTTCGAGCCCCAGCTGGACGCGGACGCCCGTTACGTACACGTGGGCCGCGATCACGGGATTCCCGGATACACACGGTTCATCGCGGGATGTTCCGGGAACAATGTTACGGTAGGTCGTCGTGATTTTACGAATCTCTCTTGCGGCTATGTTGATTTATGATTTCTGGTACAATTGGAAGCGTGCTTGGGAAGTGAAGAGTTATATCAGGTGGTTCCCATAATTAATACGGATTTTTCGGTGCAAATTTGCAAACCTTTCCAATGCGTTTTAGAATGAGACGAATTCTACTTCTGAGTTAATTCTTCGGTAGCTATTATTGCACTTTGTTCAGCGGTAACCCGTGTTTTCACGCGAACGTCGCTTAAAGTGTTAGAATCCCTAGAAATTCGTTTGAAACTTGCCAAGTAATAGTGTCATCAACATATATTTTTCCTTCAACTGTCTCAGGTTCAGACTTTCAAGGATCTGGAGCGCTTCATGCACCCCATGCACGCGAAAGTGCTGCAGTCTATTTACTCCCGCGTGGAGGACGTGGATCTTCTTCTAGGCGGAATCTTGGAAATCCCCACGAAGGGTGCAGCTGTCGGGCCAACCTTCGAATGCCTCCTAAAGAAGCAGTTCATCAAACTAAGAAACTCCGATCGCTTTTGGTACGAGAACGACATTCCCCCGTCCGGGCTGAGTCCAGCGCAGCTTGCCGAGATAAAGAAAGTGTCTCTCGCTGGCATCCTCTGCGCCAACACGAAGATCCAAAGGATCCAGCCGAAAGCGTTCATCCAGCAGGACCCGTACTTGAACGCGCGGATCAACTGCGACCAGCACAGCGTGCTGGACGTGACTCCGTGGAGAGAGGAGCCTTTGCCAGAGCCAGCTAAGGAAAGAATCACCAACGCGCCAGAGACCCCCGAGCTCATCCCCAACCTCAGAGCCAGCTTGATAGCGGCAGCTGTGAAAAAGGCTGAGGTAGAGCTAATCGAGAGGAAGCAATTGGAATATAACTCCTGGTTGGAGCAGAGGATAGCGGACCCTAAATCGCCCACCGGCACCGCCGCCAGCTTCTCTAAAGCTAATAGAGACGCCCTGCTGCTGGCTAACTCGTCGATCATGTACGAGTTGGCTACCAACGAGATCCTGAACGGTGCCTACGGCCTAAGACGCAGGAAACGACAGATCTTCGACACCACGGATAATATCCTCGGTTTCCCCAATAACGACTTCTCCGATCTACTGCAGAACGTCGACATATCTGGATTCCTGTCTCAGAAAAAGCCGACGAACCACGAGGAGGTCGAGTGCCCCGCGGATGACAGCCCATGCGACCCTACAAGCCCGTATAGAACCCTCTCCGGTCACTGCAACAACCTTCGTAACCCCAGTCTTGGCAAATCGCTGACAACCTTCGCCAGATTGCTACCTCCTGTCTACGAGAACGGTGTGTCCAAGCCAAGGATAACGTCCTTATCCGGGATACCTCTGCCGAATCCAAGAGTGATATCCACGGTGCTCCATCCCGACATCTCCCACCTCCACAATCGATACACGCTGATGGTGATGCAGTTCGCCCAGTTCCTGGACCACGATCTCACGATGACGCCGATACACAAGGGCTTCGCGGAGTCCATACCGAGCTGTCGTCCCTGCGACTCTCCCCGCACGGTGCACCCGGAGTGTAATCCTTTCCCGGTGCCACCCGGCGACCACTACTACCCCACTGTCAACGTAAGCTCCGGTGCGCGAATGTGCTTCCCGTCCATGAGATCGTTGCCGGGGCAACAGCACCTGGGTCCACGAGAGCAGATTAACCAGAACACTGGTTTCCTAGATGCTTCTGTGATATACGGCGAGAATACTTGCATATGCAACGTTCTGCGAGGTTTCAACGGTCGTATGAACATCACCCAGAGCCCACATCGCGGGAGCAAGGATCTCCTGCCGCAGTCGCCTACACATCCCGAATGCAAGGCGAAATCTGGCTACTGCTTCATCGGCGGTGACGGTCGCGCCTCTGAGCAGCCTGGTCTGACCGTTATGCACACGTATTGGGTGCGGGAGCATAACAGGGTGGTGGAGGGCTTGAGACAAGTGAACCCGCACTGGGACGGTGAGAAATTGTTCCAGCAGACCCGTCGTATCATCAGCGCGATGCTGCAGCACATCACGTACAACGAGTTCCTGCCGCGGATCCTCGGCTGGAACGCTGTCAGTCTATACGGCTTGAAACTCCTACCTCAGGGCTACTACAAGGAGTACTCGCCCACTTGCAATCCCAGCGTGCTCACCGAGTTCGCCACAGCCGCGTACAGGATAGGGCACTCTCTTCTGAGGCCCCACCTGCCCAGGATGGACCGCAACTACCAGAACGTGGAGCCGGCTATCTTGCTGAGGGATGGATTCTTCGACCCCGATCCGCTATACCAGCACGGCATGGTGGACGAAATGATGCGAGGGCTGGTAGCCACGCCAATGGAGTCACTGGACCAGTTCATAACCGGGGAGGTGACCAACCATCTGTTCGAGATCCGCGGAATCCCGTACTCCGGCATCGACTTGATAGCTCTGAATGTTCATCGCGCTAGGGACCACGGGATACCGTCCTACAATAATTACAGGGCTCTGTGTAACCTGAAGAGGGCTACCACGTTCGAGGATCTGTCCAGGGAGATGGCACCGGAAGTCATAGCACGTATGAAGCGTATCTACGCTTCCGTGGACGATATCGACTTGTTCCCCGGAGGGCTGAGCGAGAGGCCGCTTCAAGGTGGCCTCGTGGGGCCAACCTTCGCCTGCATAATAGCCATACAGTTCAGGCAGTCGCGGAAGTGCGATCGTTTCTGGTACGAGACCGACGATCCAAATATTCGATTCACCGAGCATCAGCTGGCGGAGATTCGTAAATCCACGCTGGCGAAAGCGATGTGCGACAACATGGACGAGCATGTTGACATGCAGCGAGCTATCTTCGATTTGCCCAGCAATTTCCTGAATCCGCGCGTCCCTTGCAGCTCCATGCCGCAGATAGACCTCTCTGCTTGGAGGGAGACGAGGCACGGTTGCCAGATCGGGGGAAGGAACGTCGCTTTGGGAGAGTCTGGTTTCCCTACGCCTTGCACCAGCTGCGTCTGCACGGCGGAAGGTGTAAGTATTCATTTCACAATTTGCTCGTGTCGTGTCTTTAAGGGAGCGTTAACTTTGGAGGAAGCGGCAAATTTTGGGGAGAGTCAAATTTTGGGTAACGGACGAATGTTGGGAAGCTGCAAATACTAAAAAGAATTACATCTTAAAATTAATATCCCATAGATGGGGGTTGTAAGGCTAAGCCAGCGATAACAACATAATACAGTAGTTATTAAATCACTTACGCAGATATGTAAAGATGAGTTTTAACTTTCTTTTGATAACCACTGTACCTAAATTGATTTCCAGCGTTTCTTTTAAATTCGGCTATTCTCGTTTCAGACCCAATGCGCTTCTCTAAGGATCACGGATTGCAACCAACTTCTGCGCGAGGCCTCCAGAGAAGCAATATTACGCGACGACGTGTGCACCGCCCAATGTGGTTTCGTTCTGGCATCCACGGAAGCTACCTCGAGACTTCAGCAGTTCACCACGCCGACCAGCTTCCCCGGTTTCGTGACGCACAGGAACAGTTTAAGAAGCGTGCCGACGCCTGTCTCCTTTAACGGCTTCAAGCTGCCCGATCTCTCGCAGTTCGTAGGCTGAGCATCAGGAATAAACAGAGACACGCCGACAAAGACTTTTTTTTACACAACTCGTTGCTTAATTAACTATTGTAACATGCAAGAGACACACTGTCTTCCTTCAAGAGACTGTACAACGACAGTAACGTTTCACTATAACGGGCTCTGCATTAATCCACGATACTTGGACAGACAGATGTTAGAGGTGTCTGTGCTCGTGCCCCTTACGTATTACCTTTGAACGTTATCCACGAGGAAAGGTCGAGAGTAATCGCAAACGCAAAAGTTACACCAGAGTGTACAGAGATATAAACGTATCCGTGATTCGCCAATTCGAGGTAAAACGGAATCGTATCGGTGACGATATCGTGTATCGTCGTGTAACGAATACCTCTGATATTTCTTTTTGTTATGTTTTTTTTTATTAGTGCTATTACTGTATAGATTGTAAGAAGTATTTAATTTACGAAAGAAGACGTACTCTCGAATGTGGTCAGTACACGACGCGTCTATGTATAAGAGCTGTCATTGCCAGTTTGAAGGAAAAAATTGTACAGTGATCTCGTAGTACATAATTGCGGTGTGAAAAACAATAAGGACTCCAAATAATTCGTCACGGTACTAACGGTGATACCGTGGCGCTGCTAGGAAGGGAGATATTAAAATGTGAATATCGTCACGGGGCGGATGAGTGATATATGTGTTTTAAGGAGTTGCGCTGGGAATTGTACCAGGCAAATCGTGTTTTTTTTTTATACTTGTATAGTAATTATTGCGCGAAATAACAGATACAAAACAGAGAAATTTTCATAATGAATTGTCTTTCTTTCTGTCATTACACCTTTATCTAATTTTGTAGTATAATAATGTGACATGTATAACGTTAATAAATGTTAATGTTTCTTTTTTTTTCTTCTTTACAATAAATAGCGAACGGCGTCCCACACTTCCATCACCTATCAGGTCTACAATGAAGTTTGGTCCGCTCATCTTTTAGTATTCTCCGGGACACCCACGGCTAACAGGCCGAACAGGTGGAGTTTGCTTGTTTCTCAGAGATCCGATGATGCGTGTATATATATACAAAGTATTTTGGCAGCCGCCGCCTAGCGAAATGAAATTTCGACTCAAGTCACCATAGAGATTCCTTCTTCTCGCTGCCTTGCTCTCACATATACCCACGAACGGTCCCGCTCTTCAATGTCAAAAATACTTTACACTATTCATGAGCTGTCACATTCTTAACTGGCAGGAACTTCTTGTTTGTTGTTAAGTACGGCGGCAGTGTCTTGCAATGCGGACGACTGCTCTATACATCGCCAGAGGCCGTAAGTTTTGCCGACAGTCGTTTGCCATAATCTCAAGGTGCCGTCCTCCGAGCCGCTTGCGTATAGCTCGCCGTCCGGCGAAAAGTGTACACTGTGTATTGGACCGAAATGCCCCTTGAACGATTCTGAAAATAATTTCGAACGTTTATAAGCACGCTGTAATTAAGTGGGCATTCTACTCTCTCAGCCGAAAAATCCGAATTTCGATGATGGCTTTTATAATGAAATACACACTTAACGTTTTCGAATTTCAATCCTTGTTGTTTGTTTATTTTACTTTTTTACTTAAATATTTCGCAGTGAAGTTGGCGTTTACAGAATTTCACCCCTTGCTGGCGGTTGAAATTTCGGACCCCAAGAAATTCGAAAACGTGTTTATTTCGTTATAAAAACCATCAGCGAAAAGTGGCCAATTTTTCGGCCGAGAGAATAGAATATCTCCTTAAAGGAGAATATACTCCTTCAGCGTTGATATTACATCAGAATAACTCACCGATCTCTGTGCCTGTACTGTAGTCGAACTTGTACATTTTCAAGTCCTCCCCACCGCATACAAAAATACTGCAATCTGGATGCAAGCTAGCACTATTCATCTGTGTCGGTACAGTGTACTCGCGTAATTTCGTCAAACTACAGAGACGATAAGTAACATTACACATACATCAAACCGACAGTGCGTTAATCAAACGTGCTATTTGATTGTGCAGCTTGGCGCGAGCGTATGGGACTTATTGAAATGCAAGGAAGTATTCCCTGGCGAGCCGAGGTCGACTTAAGGACGACTATCAGGGATTTACAAATTCATGGTCGGGATGGTAATTCGTTCGTCTTAACAGACGCATACTAACAATAAGAACATCGGGTACATTCGAACATCATGAATTCTTTTCAGTATTCTATTATCTCGTTAGCAGTTCCGAAATTAGAAATAAAAATGTGAACTTACTCTTTGCTGTTCCAGAAGGTAACTATATTGGAATGGGTAGTCGTGATGATAGTTCCATCTTTCGATACCTCCATGGAATTTGGAATCGTTGGGAAATCTAGCCTGTTCACCTCTTGACCGTTGATTATATCCCAGACTCTCAGCGTCTTATCGTCGGCGCAAGTAATTAACTGAGTGTCGTTATTAAAGAAAGTAACGTGTCTGATACCGTTCTTGTGACCTGAGAAAACCTGTTGGCATCATTCGTTAAATAAAATGTTACTTCGACGTTAGAATATCGAACGCACAGATGCGAATACATACCTGTGGCGCCGCCTCCGGTTTGTTCAGATCAAAAATCCGTACGAGCTTCTCGGTAGAGCCGGTACACAAATAATTGGAGTTGGTGCTGAAGTTCACAGACTTCACTATGTGTTTGTGTTGAAACGATTGTATTTCTTCTCCTTTAATGGCGTCCCAGACTTTAGCGTTAAAGTCAGCGGCGCCTGACGCAGCTCTCGTAGCATCGGGGTTCAACGCGACACCCCATACCGCTCCTTTGTGTCCTACGAATGTTCCAATCCAGTCTCCGGTGTCTCCTTGTCGCAACATAGGCTTTCCATCTAAACATGTATTAAATTCATCTTTACTTTACATATTTATTACAAGTTTTGTTTAATTCTAACGATTCTTCCCATGATATATTCAAATACTGTAACTGCTCGCGGCTGAGCCATATAGAAAGTACTTGAAATAATCAGTGATCCATTAAGAACGTTTTCCAAACATCCATGGTAATAATTATTAATTATTTGGTCCCAGTTTTGTAAAATTCTAAGCATATTGTACCATATTTTTTATCATTTTTGAAGAATTCATCTGTTATTTGCAATTAATATAGCTTGAGAAAACGAAATAAGAAACAAACTGAAATTACTTATAATTCTATTTTAGGTTATTTCGGAAAAATGTAACGTTGGTATAAAATATTTTATATAATATTATTAAGCCAAATTTCATTAGAATCCAAGGTCTACCAACTGTAGAATAGAGATTACTTTAATATATCTCAACAAAATAAATTAAGGAGCAACCTTGTTTAATTAAGATACTATACAGGGTGTCTCAAAATACATGGAGCGATCCAAAAGGATAATATACGATTCCCAGTGGAAAAATTAAGCATAAAACACGGACTAAAATCCTTTGTTTCTGAAATAATCAATTTTGAAATGTCATAAAACATATTTCTCAACAAAACGTACATTAATATTTCGTTGTTTTGCACTGTTAAATGGCAATCTGTCAACAACACAAGATAAGAGACACACGAACGTTTGCATAGTATAGCCTAAATCTACGATTCTTCGAGCACTTGAATAGCTTTTTCTTTCAATTTCAATGTTTTGAAGCCTAAATTGCCATTTCCATTCTTGGAGTACAAACACGACGAACATCTGTAACGCGAGCCCCAGCGCGAAATATATTGCGCGCGTATTTCAGGCGCATTCAAATTCAGTTGCCTCGAAAGCCAAGGCTACTGTTCCTCGTTTCACATTCTCGAATTATTCTTCGAAAAATGAATCGCCTCGTGTCAGGTAGGACCACGTACTTCAGGGCAGCCAGTAGATACGACAACGTAGTAACGTACAGCCGCGAATTTTAATTCGTTTTAAATGCATCCCGAAAATAGCCCGACGCCAACGAAATGTGCCGCGAGAACAAAGGAATTGGACGGGGAAATCCGTAACATCGCGAGCATGCGGTGTCTAACCTCGAAACCCGTGGCTCGCGAAACCTTGGTGCCCCGAAGGAACTGGGCCAAGGAGATCAAGAACTGAACGCGTCGATCGTGACAGAAGAAAAATTCACCGACACGGGCTGGCGGCGAGCTTTTCCCGTAGAGCTGGGAAATCGGAGGTTCAGCTACCTTTGCACGCAGAAATTAGGTAGTATCCAGAATCCGTGACATCGGAGAATGCAAGATGCACCACAGGCCTGGTGTGCCCGCTACACGTCAGCGGGGTCTGCCTCAAACTCGCCATAGTGCCCGGTCGCAGCAGTGAACGATGGAATTTCCTCCCTTTTCCGCGATGCCCCTACACCCGGTAGGGCGTGACAAAAAAGGTGTGCTCGCGAATTTCCCTCGCTCGCCCGTCGCGAATCGGTTGTTATGCTCTCGGCTACCAACACGTCCCTCTTCTACCGAACCGTCACCATCTACGTACGACGCGACACTGAACGTCGTGAACGTAGCGGGGCGCACTAGACCGTGGGCCAAGTTCAGACAGGAAGAACGTTACGGCGGCCTCGGCAACTTTTCAGCTCTCTCGTAAGCGGTTTCGAGGACGAAACGCGCGAGCGTTGTTTATTCCTGTTCTTCCTTTAAAAGACAGCCAGAAGATTGCTCCTCGGCGACGGTTTACCGTACAAGGCAATCGATTTATTTTGCAAAGCGAACTTGGAGAGCAGCGCCATCTGCTACGCCGAAACTACTGTTCGAAAATTAATGAGTTATACATTCGATGGTGAATTGAATATTACGGGGCTGCCTGACTATGCTAGGTTAATTAACAATGCTGGGAGAGTACAGTGTATTATTAAATCCAGAATGGATGAACGGATGTGCACAAGGTAATATATTTTGGATTAAGCCAACTTCTATGAAATTTCGAAACTTCTTGCTAATCTTTGTTTCCTTACTACGATTCGATGAATTTAGAAGAAATGATGATTTCAAGGAAATTCGATAGAGTGTATAGAATTGTGGCGTTTAGGGACAATGTTACACAATTTGCTGGTTAATTTCGGATTCATTTATTCCTTTACTGAGGAGGAATAATAATTACAGGACGTGTAGAGACAGGGTCTAAATGAACTTGCATCTTTGTCCTTGACTCTCTCCCTTTTCTCCGCTCTCTCTCTCTCTGTGTCTCTCTCTCTCTCTCTCTGTCTCCCTCTGAAATTCGTGGTTCGTTTTCGTAGTGACTGTATCCATCTTTGTCTGTCTACCTATCGGTTTCGCTTCTCGGCCGTGAGTTTTAACCGATCTCGTTCCTTTCGAATAACCTTAAAGCCTGTTCTGAGAAATGTAAACTTGTGCATCGTGCAGAGACTGGCAAACAGCGGGATATGCGAAATAATGTGATAAAAGTAGGTCAAATTAGAGAACAAAGAGACGACTATAGGTGAATACAAAAAGTTACGTTTAATAGCTTCGAAGTACTTTGAACTTACTATTACTTTTTTAAATTGTTGGGTATTTAAAAGATTATCGTATTGAATATTTTCCTTTTAACACTGCGAAATATTTTGTAATTATAAATAATTAATAAGAGAAAAGAAGAAGAGGATAATTAATAAGAAATAATTAATGTTTTAATTATTACGAAAAATAATACGAATTTGTCAAGGCGTGGTATAACAAAAGAAATAATTAATGTTTTATTTATCGTTATAATCCTTATTTAATCTACGACTCTCATACTTTTTAAGTCGGTGCCTCATTATTTGCACTGTGTAAATCTGGCGCCGCTTTAAAAATATGAGACTCGTAGATTAAATAAGGGAAAAAATTATTTTCTACATTTTAGTGCAATTTTATTTTTTTGACGTGGGTTTTTAGAATACACATTGCTTATGATTATTGTGCAGAATAGGTAATAAGTACTTCGTAATTTATGCAGCAATATATGTGATTTGCGTCTGCAATAATTAGAATACATTATGGATGCATGCACAATTAACATTGAAAATTCTAAATATGAAATAGGTCAGTGTAAGTGTGCATTCTTTTACTTGTGTAAAAGAAACACTAACACCAGCCGAAATAGCTCAGTTGGGAGAGCGTTAGACTGAAGATCTAAATGTCCCCGGTTCAATCCCGGGTTTCGGCAAAGACGTTGGTTCTCTTTTTTTTTCTTCAAATTTTTGCATCATTTCAAAGCATACATTTACAATGCATAAAATTGTTTTTTACAGTAGAATAATTATTAAAAATATACATATTTAAATTTATTATTACCAAGTCCTATTAATAAGTCCATTATACAAAATACAAGTTTCTTAATTTAGTGTTTATAATTTTCAAGCATATATTTATAAGTGTAATGCCATTAATGAAACGCACGTTAATTGCAAAAATGTTGTAGAAGTTTTCGAATGCTGTTTCCCACAAATTTATAAAAACTGGAAATATTTTGCTTTTCCCAATTGTATATATTTTCAACATATGACCGTGTTTGCTGTTAAAAAAAATATTGCTCGTTAAAACTGATGGCTTGCTCCGTTGAGTGCATCTGACAGCCGCGATTATTCTCATGCGGGTAAACATTAAACAAACGTTTTTTCGACGAGGAGCAATTCTGTTTGGAATTACGATGCGTGAATAGTGCACGAACGAACCGAACATCGATGAAAATTTCCCATGTAGCATTTTCCAGCAGTGTCAAAAATGGAGAGGAGATGCAAACATTTATCTTTCAATCAATATTCATTCGTGACCATCAGAAAATAATATTTCCAATTTTTAATCCAATTGTAGGTATATTAAAAAAGAATGATCATGTAGAAATAATTCGGTCAATGTTGGCAACATGAACAACTTTTAAACGTTGGGAGCAGTATTTTTTACTCGCTCATCTCCTTTTTATATAAAAAAGAACATTTCGTAAGCTAAAATAACGCGTTAAAAACTTCTGCGCCCTCGAACAATTTAATTTTCGAATGAAAAGGAGTAGTTTTGCGTAGGCTATACTTTTAGAGCCATGAACTTTTTAATTAAATCCATTGAGGAGAACGTAGCTCTTGGAAGATGAATGAAATCCCCAATGCGACCTTGCAACATGTGTATTCTTTATCTGGATATAACAAATGAACACTGGATGTACAATCATTAATTTTAGAAGTTTTGTACTCATTTATTGCTAGAAATCAGGTTAGGTAGGTGATAAATGGAAAAGATGATCAAAACGACGAGCATGAATGCTTATTGTTGTATTACAACGTATATTTATTGGATAATTTGTCGGTGTGAACGGTTAACTATTTTCATTTTTGTAACAACTGTGTTTGTATGTTTATTGGTACATTAATTAACATTTTTTTTTGCAGAGGAGCATCGAATGGAAAGAAAACGAAAATATGAATTTATTACTTGCTCGTTCTGAAAGAAGCTGTCTTTGACATTCACAAGATAACAATAAATTGAGGGATCGATGGTAATGTACCTTATTAATATTTTTTAATCAGTACATAATGTACCAGTTTCGTTAATTATTTCTGTTTCCATCCGAGTTTAAAATGTAATATGACATTTTTATAAAATTGCAAAATTGTTACTGAATATAACTTTCTAAACGCTTTTACTGGTTATTCTTTAGTTTTATTAGTAACTTGCGATCGAACGTGTTCGATATTTAAGGAACTCTAAATACAGTAAAGGTTTTTAAAAAGCAGGTCACTGCATCCATCATTTTCGAATAAATTGTTTCTATACAGAAAGTATTAATTTGCAGAGTTTTGAGTCAGCTTATCGATATGAACAAAACAAAACTAATGGTTCACATCACGATATTATTTCAAAATGAAACAATTATCATTATTATTACATTCTATTAAAATATGTATTTCTAAATATTCAGATTTATTTCGTAACTGAACTAAACAGTGTAGAAACAAACATTCTTGAAATTTGAAAGCTCTACCATAGAAGCCTTTACAAAGAAAATCCTCACTAGACTTTTGTTTCTATTCATAAACGTACAGGATTAATATTCTTAACAATGCCCCATTCTATTTCAATATTTCGGTTATAATACAGAATCCCATTGACATCATCATTAATTAACAAGCGTACTCGCTTGCGCACGGCCATTTGTTGCATGGTGAAAACTTTAATTGCTAATTAATCACGCCACAGAAAAGTTAAATTGTCGCTGTTAGGATTCTTTATCCCTTCGTGTCCCTATAATCTGTTATTCAATTCACTCTATAATGTATCTTTAACGTATTACCGCAATAAACAACAAATCGAAGACGTAGATTGATTCCCAAAGGCAAACTAAAACTAACCATTCCACAAAAAAAAAAAACAAGATCGCCAAATTCATTCGCCCGTTCGACGACCACGCGAGCCTGTTGCACTATACTTACCGTAGTGGCTATAGCGTTCATGTGTCGCCTGCGTCTGCACGCTCACATGCGCATACACACACGGTTTGACACCGTTGGCAGTCGACACGCGCGTTACACGCAGGGGTGGGAGGGGGCGAACTGTGGAAGGAAAAGAACGCCGGATGTGAGAATTTCGCGGCGACAAGATCCTGCGGAGTCTGTTCCCGAGATATCCGCGGATCCCGGACGCGAGAAACAGGGAAAGGCACTTTTTAAATCCGACCAAAAAGTCGCAGAACGTCGGCTGCGGTTAGCGATGGGCATTCGCGCGCGGTGATTCGCGGGCGGCGGCGCTTGCGCACGACCCCTGCCGCGCGGGGTGCGTGGTAGGACTCGGCGCACCGTGCTCAGTCGGTTCAAGGCGCTCTCGGAGGGAAGATGTTGGCCGCGGTTGCTCGCCGGCGACGAAACGTCAAACGAAATTCGTGTTTCATTTGAAACTGCCGTGTGGCCGGTAGCACACCGCTGTGAGCTGAGAGCAAAGTGACCCGTGTCGCTGTCTGTGAAAAGCCACGGGGCTAGCGTGAAACGAACTCTCGGTCGCGGATGTTTACGCGGTGAGCATCAGTGCACGGACAGAAGCCAGAGGGCACCTTACCGCAGTCGCGATCGTACAACGGTCGCACGTGCGTCTCCGGCACGATCGTAAATCGATTCGGTGGTTCGCCTGCCAACGGGACTGATCGCCAGTCGGAGGCTAAGTGAACAAAAAAATGAGAACTACATCGTTGCTCGCGCTCGTTGCCTGTCTGCAGTGTCACGTCATCGGTACGCGTGCTGGTAAGCCTGCAACGGTTCTATCCCCCCTTCCTCGATTTCCCATTTTAAATCTCCGTGACGGCTGTCGCCGACTGACGGAGCATCGCGATCTTTTATGCGGAAGAGGCCGTACCACCATGTTTGCTGGTATGCGATGTTACCATCGCGCGGTTAGGGAATACAAAATTCATATTCTTGTATCGTTTCGGAAACACGGAGTGTCGGGATTTGAACCTTCGCTCCGAGTAATTTGCTTTTCTAATCGATCCATTTCACTGGGATTAATTTGGAGATACTGGGTGACGTTAAATGTTTAAGTTTCGTAGTGGATGTAATAATGTTCCGGCGTTTCTAATTGTTCATATGGCGGACGGGTAATTCTTAGGAGTCTGTTGAATCGTTCGTGTTCGGATTAAGTTCGTGGTAGAAATGGCAGAACGTTACATCGAATTGACCTTGACACTGGATTATAGCGATTTAAGAATTGTTATTCTTTTTATAGGAATATTGAGAATTATTGTTTGACAGAATTGAAGGTTGAACTTGCGTTTAGGTTATGGTATTGTACAATTACGATACTGCTACATAATATATTATAATATCATATGGTGTTAATATATTGTGTTATTTACTATAATATACTATAGGATATAGTATTGTATAACAATCTTTTATGAGAACTTGTTTTACTAATTCACATGAATTTTGATTAGTAATCCTCCCAAAAATATAGTAATTTGTAAAGAAAATATTCTTCGGAAAGTCAACACAGGTTCCTATTTCAGGAATTTTTATTTTTAATCTGGGTACGTAACTCTTTGTCGAAGTGTATATTAAACGAAATACATGCACGAGATAGTGGCAGATATGATTGATTCGTACCACTGAAGTGCCAGAGGAATATAAATATGAAAGCAAGGGAAGGCGGACGGTCTATAATCAGGCGTAATCTATAACCAATTCTAGTGAGAAATATATTGCTCTGTGATTTGTAATTCGCGGAGCAATTTTACTACATAATTGCAATTCGCGTCGTTCTTATTCTCTTTTAATAGTTTAAATCAAATCTGATGGTTAGAAATATTGGGAAATGATTCGATGAACCAAATTTTCTTTGTTTATTGAATAGTTTTATTGAAACGCAAATGAAATTCTTTATACAGTTGCATTACTTTACCCTTACGGTGTGTTTGTTAGTGAATTTTATATCAATCTTGATATTCAAAGAGTACCTTCAAAAGAAAATTCAAAAAATTCTTCACACGAAGACAAAGTATTAATGTTATAAGAAATGTTTATAATTCTACAGTCGCTAGTTCATAGAAGGCTTTCAACCTTAAACAATGTTTCATCGATTTTCCTTTCATGACCATAAAATTTTTCGTATTTTCAATACTTACACAATTATAATCGATCACATATGATGGTCCCCAATATTGAAGTAACTTCTAGTGAATTCCACCACCGTCCTACTTTTGTCGCCATTTCTAAAACTCCAAAATTGAAAGCGTTTTCAGAAATATTCTGCAAGTTGTATCCCGTCGCGTTTCGGTTGAACTAAGTTTGGTATCAGCCTCTTTCAGATGGTGGTGTCGGCTCAAGTAGTAGTTACATATCAGGACGGGACCATTTTTCCGTTTCGGGTGTCATAGCCAGTGAAATCCACGCGGTGCTCGCGGCCGTCTGCGCATCGCAGATAAGGTGCTTAGTTTGTTGGTACAATGCATTTCCACTTGTAACACGAACATTCCTCTCCCTGAATAACCGATCTACGATTAGGACCTGGAGGAAACTCGTCAGGAAAAATACGCTTTCGCTTCTCCCGGGACCATTCTTCTCTGACACCCGCGTTAGAATTGCTTATATCTATCTCGGGTACAAAGTTACAATTACTCACAGAAGTTTATCAACGTTAAAGTTAGAATTTCCAATTCTAATCGATGTTAGTAAACAGAGCGATTAATTACTTCTAAATAGTGAGTATCACTATAAACTCAAAAATTAAATCAAAATTCTGCGATTAGTGGCTGAAAAACGGCGATTCTTCCGAGAAAAAATCATTCTTTTCTGTGCGCTACCAAAATCCAGTGACTTCTGAATTTTTTATGAAAACCTCGAATTTTTACATACTTTTTGATTGGAAAGAAATTTTTCGAAAGACGCTCGAAAAACTATCCATCTTATTTTCGAAACTATTCTTCTAAAGCGCACCATTTTTACCAAAATAATTTGTTTAAGAAATCGGTACGCACAACGGAAACTACACTCATATAGATTATAAAAAAATGGAATTTGACTTCGGACTTGATGTTCCATAGTTACACATTCGACCAGCTCGCGTGGGGGGTTTAGAAGCTTAATTAATATATTAAAATTAATGCAAGTTTTTCTATGTATTTTTTGTAAAATCTCTTAAGACATTGTGCTAAAGGTAGGAAATAAAATTTTTCTACGAAACCTGTAAATTATTCCTTCAAAAAACTCTTAAAAATGGCTTACATTTCCGACCGCCACAATAGTGTTCCCCTTAACATCTTACCCAGTACACTCTAAAGAATCTCCAGCAAACCCTCCCGCATAAGCATTCGTCTCTCGACTTCGGTGTCGTTTGTAAGGTACAATCAACTCGACGAAACGCGCCGTTCCCTGCCTACTAGTAAAACTTCACCACGAGGCATCCTGCTGATTCCCAGTCAAAGCACGGAGCGCCAAGGTTTCGCGAAATACATAAAATCCCATTTAAAAATCCCCCGACTCCGAGTTCGTTTCCCTTCCCGAATCTCGGCTGCGCTCGGCGCTCGGGGCGTTCGCGCGCGCACGCTCCATAGTCTTTGGAAAGGGAAGTGTCGCGGCACAGCGTGAATCGGAAATTTTTGCGGGGCTGAGTTATAGCGTTCGAACGATCCAAGAGCGTTTCACTGGGTATGGAATCGCGCGGCGGTGACGTTGCTTGTAACGGCTAACGAGTGGGGGACGGCACCACCTCTCTCGCCCTTGGTTTCTTCCACTGTAGCAGGTTGCAGCCTTTAAGGAGCATCGTCGGCGTTGCGCCGACTGTAGCCATCCTCCGAAACGCTTGTTTCAAACCCCTCGACTGGAAAGAGCGGAGGAAAAAGAGTCGAGTAATTTCGAGGGAAATTTTTGGAGCTGAAATAATGCCCTCGGCACAACTTCCACGGACAACCTTTCTTTTTTTTTATGTTTCTCCCTTCGTCTCTTTTTCTTCCCTATTTCTGGCCGACGGGGGATTCACGAGTGTCATTACGCGACACTCGGACGTAGACAGGGCTGGTGTCGTTTCAAAGAAATTTTCTGCGGGTATAGTGTTTGTTATGGAAGTATAATTTCGAGGACGTTATTGCTGAAATTCCGGATGGTGGTTGGTTCCAGTTAAAGTCTTCTCTTCTCCTTTCAATGGGTTCCCTTCGGAGTGCTACTGCTGTGGGGTATTTGATTCTCATTCTTCGAGCAGTTTACGCGTTTCGAATGTCTGCTTGTACCGACTGTTTACTGGAAGATGAAACGACTGTTTGAGGATGGGAGTTGGCTTTGGATGTTGGGTTGTAGGTATTTCAGGAAGCAGTTATATTTCGTTCTTTGGTTACTTAAACGAAGCTACTTTTCATTCTATTTATAACACTGAAGTACCTACTCCATTGTGATTTTTTTGTGATTTAGTAAATTCATTGCTCTTTCCCTTCTTCTCAATGAGTGTATTCAGCATCTCGCCCCAGTGTTTTTAACTTAACAATTCGTCTTTATTGTACTCAGGAATTACAATGGCACAAATAAGTACATTCCGTAATTAATGGTTCTTGAAAATGCAAGGATTTAGTTGAGCAGAAAGCAACTAACAAGACCTCCGTCCAATTAGCTTGTTGAGGGGAAGTTTTCCCTCGCTAAACACTTCGGCTGGCAACTTAAAACACTAACCACACTGGGTTACGACAACCCAGTCCGCCCGGAAAACACTCGGCATTTCTGAAAGGAAAAGTGCGGGGAGTTAGGGCTTTTTAAGTCCCTTAATACTTCCCTTCCTATAGGATGCCGAAAAGGTATTAGCGTATACTCGAATGTTTTTTCTTTCGAGCGGAACGATGAATATCTCTTCGTTATCTGTTGAAAGGCGTCTCCGAGTGTCTCAGAGGACTCGAGCACGGAAGGCGGGGGACGTCGATCGAGGTGAAATTGAAAGGAAGCCCGAGGAATTTCCTCTTTGAGATTCAGCTCTAATCGCCTGGAGTGAATCTTAATTTCCCAAGAATATATTGTCTGGCGTCTTGTGTAACACGAGCACGATGTTATTGCGCGTTACATTGCGGGGTATCCTCGCTTGGAGGATGTTGGCGAGGCCTTGATTAAATTTCTTCATTATCTTGATTTCCCGAGTGCGCGGACAGCCGGCGGTTTCAAGGCCAAGATTCACGGTTGCCCGTCTCGCTGCGGACCATCCAGTCAATTAGTCTTCCTTAAGGGACCGATGAAATTTCAGTGCAGATATCTTTTCTAGGTTTATTTCGCTGGAAGTCGTATTGTCTGCGAGGAAGTACGGTGTTAAATACTTAAGTTTCATTTCGTAAAGTCACGTATTCATTAGTCAAGTTCCTTGGTTTCAAGTTTCTTAACTTCAAGTACGTGTTCAGTAGTGTCGGTTGCCTTCGAGTTAGTTTAAAGATTACTCGAAGCAAGTAGATATCTGAAATGGCGTCAAAGGGGGTGGTGTTTGCTGGATTGTGTGTATAATAAGGAACGAAATTACGAATGAGTTATTAGAAGAATTAAGCATCGATCCTAAGAAGTAAATATGTGTATATACTTGTACAAGATTTGATGTACATTTTGCTGTGTTAATCTTTCAAGAGGTTACATATTATCAAATACTATCAGCACCTTCTGTTGTGATAGTAAAGAACGAATGGGAATTTTTTAAATATGCAATGCAACAAGTATAAGGTTATCCGTATGTATCGCATCAAACGTGACTAGACTTTTAAGTGGAAATATCGATGCAAAGTCAGGCGGGACATAAGACTCGAAGTAGCGATGGTTGGATTATACTTGCAAGTATTATTCTGCTCACCCAGAGTGGTCGTATAGAATTCCCTTATTAGTGGTCTCAATAGTAATTATAACACGAACTCTACATACAAAATTTGAGTCAAACAAGGAACACAGATTTTTTCTACACCCCTTCCAAATTATCTCCACCAAGTTTCTTATCTGAGCGAATATTAAGTCGAAGGAAATGTATAAGAAACACACTTTTTCTATCCGCTCTAGTATCCCTCGATGCTATAGGTACTTTGTATTCGTAGACCTCTGTACCTACTCGATTCTCTCAGCTTAGAATCTCTCAGGACTCCACTTACGACTGTCCCATTCTTTCCATTCTCAATCACGCTACACATTTCAGGCTCTGTAATTCCAAGAAGTTCGTAAACGTAACCTTGTTAAAATTTCGCAGTGCCCATTCGAAAATCAAGCTCACGACACACCTACAAAATATTCTCCTACCCAACCTCCGCGACGAAACGAACCTTCAGGCGCTCTGAGCCGCGAAAAGTTGGCGAGCCGCGGGATACTTCGCCACACGTTAGTGGGCCGCGACCGAGATGCTCCGCTCCTCGGAGCGTTACATAAAACGCTTGCAAGTATCAGAACTGTGCTAGCCAGCTGCCGACCTTCGCCGGTTATTAGCGCGAATTTAAATGTCCTTCCCGCAAAGCGAAGTGGAGAAAATCTCTCGTTATCTTTGAAAGCCGCTTCGCCGGCGCAAGAGGCCCGAGGAGGTTGCCTGGCCGAGCGGTAAGAGGAACGTGGAAACGCGCGGGGCGGCTCGAGATATAAAGTGAAATTGAAAGGAGACCCCTAGGAGCGTTCCTCCCCTCCCACTTCCCGCGCCATCCCTCCCGAGTCTTCCTTGCGCCTTGATCCCTGGCTGTAAGTACGCCTGCTGGATGCAAGGCCCGTGCAAAGCCCCGGGCTTTGCCCGTGTTATTTAAGCAGTGGTAGAATCGTACGTACGGCCAGACGTGCCACGGCTCCAGCCATCCCTTATCCTTTGCCTGTGCTCCTTCGCCTTTCTGCTCCGGCCTGTCCCGATCCTCGGCGCCGGTAACCCGCAACGTGTATTTTTGACATTGACGGATACTGTTAAGACTTCTCGAATGTTTCCGAGCGTTAGCGTCGTGAAACGATCGTTGGGGGCTACGGGTGTTCTCGAGGGACGCCCGGCCGGTGAAAGCCGTCTGGGATTTTAGGGTGACTCGAGGAGTCGAGGATGTGGGTATCGATTTGTTGGAAAAGACGTTTCAAGGCTTAACACGCTTTGGGTAATAATGAGCGCTCTTTGTGATTGTGTTTTGTACCTACGTCGATAGAGGGATTTATTAATTGTTTTATTGTAATCGAATTTAAGAGTCTTCTGCTTCTATGCGATTTTTAATGAGTGTCTATGTTTCTGTTCACAAGCTGTGAAAGTTTCTTGTACCTCTATTGGGAAACTTAGTGGAGGCGTGGGTTAGGTTACAGCGCTGTGGTGGTGAGTTGGCAAACTATTGAAAGTAGGCCCGGGTCCCACCAAAAATTCCGAATAAGTATTTATTAATCGAATAAGTAAGAAATTAGTATTGAAAAAAATTTAAAAACACTCATTTTTCATAACTTGTCTATTGAAACACTGATAATCATATGGATTTCGACCTACTCTCAATAGTTCAATTTTCTGTCACTAGTTGGCGTATCGAAATTCTTGGTTTCCCAATATTACCAATATTCTTTTTACAGTTAGATTATATGTAGTACTAGTTTAAGGGGACTGGACAGTCGAAAAATCGATTTTTTATTGCATTTTCTGAAAGTACTATCTTTTCTGAATAAAATGCCGCTTGGTTTATAGTGAAATTCGCAAAATTGTGGAGTTGGCAGCTAAGAACGTCAAGCGGCAACTTATAGCGTCGCCTTTGCCTAGAAACTTCAAACACTTTTTCTCGAATATTTTTTTCTCTTGGTTTTTTCTGATTGCGAACGAATGGAGGTTCAAATCGACTTGGAAAAAGTTACAGGATGTGTAAAACATGTGCCGTTTCGTCGTAAAGCTCTGATATGGTCCGTAAAAATCTGAGATTTTCCATTGCCTTGAAATTTCGGAAAATATGACCTTGAGAAAAAGATCTTCGTCGCAATAATTGCTTCTCCGAAGGAAACATTTTTTCGTCAGATATTAGAAGAATGGAGATATTTTTGGTTTAAATATTAGGTGATTCACCCTGTGTATGTATATTGGATTATATTGGATAATACATATACGTTATTATATTTTATACACATTTCCAAAAAGGGCTATCTCTCCCTAAAATTCTGAACTATTAAATTCCTCAGCTTTTGGAAGATTACAGAGAAAGCCTATCTCCCCCTTCCCCACATCCATTCTTGCAGTCTTTGCTATTATCTCGACAATAAAAACAGCACAGCAAAAACAGAATCCAAATAGTACCTACTTGAATTATATTTATGAACAGTGATGGGAATAAATTCTATAAATTCTTCCGAGTGTATTTAACCTTTCACACTTCAAGATTACGCTACTACTTATCAAATAAATGTTGCAGATTCTCTATCTTAATCCCCGCTAATTATTCTGTTTCACACTATGAATATCTAACGTCAGAGGCGATAAAGATTTCAGCGACCCGTTTCAGCGACGAGTCACGAACGGGTTCGCAGAAAATCACCGGAGATTGTGAAGCAGCGAGATCTGGCCACCTGGATCCGTGCAGCGCGTTACGACTTTCTCTGCCAGTCGTAAACTTATGAAACAAGCCCCCAGAGTATCTCTCCGGATGTCATTGCTACCAGTGTATAGCGCCGTTACTTTTGCCATTACGATGTCTTGCCATACTACTCCCTTTTGGGGTCTCGTAGCTGCACGAACTCGTACCTCGTTTAAACCCTTTACAGCTCTGGTATCTTAGGTCCCGGGAATCCTGATGTTAAACTTTCCAGCACGGTTGCTCTAAAATCGCTGAGGTAGCGCAAAATTTACTATAAATCCGTAAAGAGCAGTAGTTGCGTCGCGCCATTTAAAAGATTCATAGTGGATAGGTGAAACCCCTTAGAAAATAGGTGAAACATTTTTATGAATTTTTACAACAAGAGGTTATAACATATCCTGATAAATATTTTTGCCACTTATTGATACACTCGTTGGGGTGCAAAAAGAATTTTTGTTTCATGTTTTCGGTATTGATGTATTTTCTGGGTGGCGTTAAGAGAGATACCAAAATGGTAATCACGAAATTTACTCACAGGATCGTTCAAAAACAAAGATTCAAGCAATTTCTTAAAATTTATTTCAAAGGCTTTTACAGCACTTCTTGTTGGGGCAAAAATGATCAAAACTATGTCGTCTATTATACTTCTAATTTATAACATTAGGAAGGTCAGTCATCTGACTATAACAGCACACGGTCATATTAAGCTTTTTCGCTTTTTACAAAAGTGTATTTCGCCCCTTTCATAAATTGACTGTATTGAATGGAACAGTGTAATAAAACAAGGTAATATATTTCTTTAATTCGTGCCTACGAAGCTGGTCTTCCAGCACATAGGAAGACCTTTTCATCCACCATAACGAATAACACAATCCTTGACAAATTCGTGAAAAATTTTTGGCAACAGTTTCGTAGAATAATTTCATACGAATAATAGTCCTTGCGGTACCCGAGAGAAGCTATCGCGTTTTGCATTTTTCACCACATTTTACGTCCTCGTTAGTTCTAGTGGGGCACGATTTCGACTTGCTGAGCTTGATAACGGGAAACTCTTTGCTCTCTCCGCTGGCCGTTCGGTTCTCGCCTCGGTGCGCTTTTTTTCCAGCTTAGCTGCCAGCCAGATGCGTGGCCGCTTTTTATTACCGCGAGGATAAATCGTTAGCTTCCTTTGTGGACTCCCCGCGTCGATAAAGAATACACGAGGAACAGTTTCTCTTCTGTGCCAGGGTAAACTAAAGCTGGAGCGATTGTTTCCGAAGAAACACTGTAGCATTTATCGTTTCTGTTTCGAATGGAGAAGCTTTATGATCCTCTTTTATCGTTCCTTGTTTCCCCCATTCCCGTTTGCAGCTCAGCTCTTAATGGAGACTTGTGCGTTTATGTCTGATTAAACCTGTTTACTTTTAGTTTTAATTTGTTTCTTCATAATTGAAAAATAAAGTTGTAATTTAAAATTGTACTAGGGACTGACTGCAACTTAAGGGATTTTGGAATAGGGGAAGGGGAAAAAATCGAAATACGGTTAAAAGCATAACTATTTTAAAAATTTCCCGTCACCCCAGGATCAAAGAAGATAATTAAGAGACACGGTCTACGTGGACTCTACTCCATTTCTACCGAACACTTTGTAACGTAAAAATTAATTTCTATCCTTCGAATGCGAACTAAAATACCCTGAAAGTTTGGAAAAGATCCGATCAGCAGTTTCTTAGAAAAAAATTCCCAAGAATCACCTTACTCCTAGCTTCCTAAATAGGGCTCCCCCTTAACTTGCCCAACCAAGCAAGCTGTTGCTTAGCCAAAAACGAGAGCGAAAGAAAATCCATGTCCCCTACGCGTTACATGCTCGCCTCTTGCCCAATCCACGAGCATATAACGAATATATACTCCATTTTCATACATATAACCATGTAACCCATTTTTCCACACTTGAGACGAATGGAAGCCTTAACCCACTCGTTCCCGGACTGCCCTGCGCTTCGTTCGGCAATCATTTGTCTCCTAAGTCGTGTCCGCCACAACCACTTCATCCCCACACCCCCAGTGGGGTAGCTTCCCCGATGCACATGCATCGAGCAGGTTGGCCACAGCGAAACCAGGGTATATACAGTCTTCGACGGGATAAATGGCGCGGTGTATAACGGTAATTTAATGGTCGAGAAGGCAACCGACCCAAGGGAAGGCCATTCATCTTTCGGCTGGTATTCGTTTTCATTCCGACGGCGAAAGAAAGCCTGGGAAATATTGCTGGGAAGAATGGGGGGGCGTAAAAAGAGGGACCCCAAGGG
This sequence comes from Andrena flavipes, assembly GCA_963971345.1. Classification (NCBI taxonomy): domain Eukaryota; kingdom Metazoa; phylum Arthropoda; class Insecta; order Hymenoptera; family Andrenidae; genus Andrena; species Andrena flavipes. The sequence continues at coordinate 3,943,819 of OZ020480.1, forward strand.
TGACCGCTGTAGAAAAATGTTGGCTCGGCACAGGGAATGGCTTCGAGGGAGAAGAAAGACAATAGCCGGTCAGACTCCATATTGTAATGCGCTCGTTACGGTAAACGGTTCGGTCGGATACCCGCGTTTCGATTCAGCTGGCCGCCGGTGAATAATTCACTGGGCGAATTTTTTCCTCTTTTTTTTTTTCGCGGCGACGTAATCGAATGATCGATTTCGTTGCGTTAGAAAAATACACTGTTGCGTCCTTTGGAGGGAAAACCCGGCAACTGTCGGCGAAGATTGATTATTCCGAACTGGCACCGGGCGTGCACACGCTTTCCGTCATTTCTCCTCTGCGGCGCGTTGTTTCTCTGGGATTCAAGGAAATCAGAGGGCAGCGGCTGAACGAAATATAAATCCAGGGTGCCCGGTAATTAATGGCGCAATTTCGAATATGGTGGGTTTATGGGAAACGATCAGAAAATTTTAAATAACATTTCTTTCGAAGCTTTGAGCTAAGAAGGGACATAGATTGTTTACTTAAATATTGTAGTTCTCGAAAAGGTACTTGAGAGTTATTTTTTCCTGTTGGTTTTTAAAATTCATTTATCGTTTATGGTTGACAATTCCGTATTTTCGAAGACAACATCTGCTTGCCAGATTTCCAAAAGACAGTCAAGAACGTACCTTTAAGAATTTAGATATTATTATTATACGTTGACAAATTTACGTCAAAATGGATGAACAGTCTGTAAGAAAAACGAGTGAAAGCAACTACTTTTTAATATATTGTTCAAATAAATTGATGTATTAGGAATCTGATTACGTCGCTGAATTTGTTATATAAAATTATCCCAATTTCGTCTAAAAGATACCTATTTTTCTATAGTGAATACCTACTTTCTGAGATATTGGAGGAAATCTGTTTTTCACCCCAACTTTGAGGGCCAATTTCACTCCCTAGATATGTATGATTGCCGATAAAAAAAGGAGCTGTGAAATATTTTTCCGAGAACTGTAATCTACGTAAACTTCTTCAAAATCAAGTTGGGAAATGTCTAATTGTAGTTATAAGTACTTACAATGAAATTGATAGTTCGGATTTTAATTTTCACGACTCGGCTTCGTAATTGGACCGATTTAGCAGATTTCAGTTGGACTTCTCTATGCACATTTCCCTCCAGTGACGCATGTCAGTATCACTCTTGATTTTCCTAATTTTGATTCTGTTTAATGAATTTGAACTATCTTCCATACCGAAATAAACGGCCCTTGAATGCTTTATAATTCTCCAGTTGTATCAAGAAATAGATTTCTGATAAAGCAATCCTATGTATAGAATCAACCATGGATTTTTTACGAAAGATTGTCACGCTCCTTTGACCACATTGTGTCTGTAGTCTTATTTTTCATATTAAAATTATGGATCAAGTATATTAATCTGGACACCAAGGAACAAAAGCAAGGTGGTAGCTTTGACAGTTAGTTATTCTTTTTAATTTATGTGAAGAAACCTGTGACTCATCATACCTATATTAATTTATACTTAAAGATGAAACCAATTAAAATAAATGATAATCCCCAGTAGGTATTATAATCGTAGAACAGAAACTTGACTATATGGAAACTTTAAAGAAAATTTTGAACTCGATTTTCTCATCAAATTTTCAGTAGTACCTACTTACCTATAAAATTTGAGCCAAGCCAGTGACTCGAAACTTCGTAGAACACTGAAAGTAGTGCATAAGTCTCGAGGTTCTCCAAGTGCCTGAAACCGTCTTCAGACCACACCTGTCGATAGTGAAATGAAAAAAAGGAAGGGTAAACTAGGAGAGAGTGGTCGATAAGCTTCTGTAGTAAGCTCCGCAGGAGCTGTGAGGGAGCAATACGACAAATAGTCCAGTAGAACCTTCTTGCAGCTACTTTGGAGGGATGACATGGTTTCGATCACAGAGAAGTTGTTTCGTTTGGCAATGTATCATGGGTGAATGCTATATGAGCATAGCTACGAGCAAGTTCTCAGAGTCGATGAACAGGGTTGAAGCAAACTTGGGATTCGCTTGAAACTCTGCTCCAGTTATAAGTTCGCAGGATGCTTCGGTTGAGCGATAATTAAGTATTGGATCTTTGTTAAGGTGGATCTTGTTTTACGTTTAGCTTGTCAGACGAAAAGTTGTTTCTGTTGAAAGTATAAATAACAGACCAGACCCTGTTATTTTCATCAGAATATATAAATCCTCAACATTATTAAAGTAAAATAGAATTAAATTCAAGACTACAAGTGAGAATATTATAAAAAACCACGAAACAAAGAAAATAATCAATCAAGCTTACCTGTTAAATATTACTTTATTTTCATCAGAATATATAAATACCCAACATTATTAAAGTAAAGTAGAATTAAATGCAAGACTACAAATGAGCATATTAAAAACCAAAAAGTGATATCAGCGCATAGGTTCGGTCATATAAACAATTAATAAAAGCTATTTTGCAATTAATTTATTCGACGTTTCGGTCTATGATTTAGACCCTTTTCAAGAAAGAAACTGAAACTACTGCGTTTGCTTTTATACGTTAAACACAAAGTACGTCTTTAGATAACGTGTTTAACGTATAAAAGCAAACGCAGTAGTTTCAGTTTCTTTCTTGAAAATGGTCTAAATCATAGACCGAAACGTCGAATAAATTAATTGCAAAATAGCTTTTATTAATTGTTTATATGACCGAACCTATGCGCTGATATCACTTTTTGGTTTATAATATTTTAAAAATACGGTCGAAATTATAAATTCTTTATACAAATGAGCATATTATAAAAAGACCACAAAACAAAGAAAATAATCAATCAAGCTTACCTGTTAAATATTTTAATTTCAGTTGAATATAGGCACTTTTAATGTCAACCGCGGATTACTATTCTGTTTACGTCAAATGACTAATTATACCATACACAGGAAAATAACGCGCATGTGAAATGCATTTAGAATTTTGTCAATACGCTTTGTCCCACTTAATACTCGTCTATGGCGATACGAAAAGGTGGGCTTACGCGCCTGCAACGCGCGCTTCGCCGAGAAGCTTTCGCGTGACGGTTAGATAAGTGCAGAAAGTAATCAAGCAAAATGTGAAATATTAACGGCAACCAGCATCCACCGCTTCTTGGCACTTGAGCAGATACCGAGGGGGGACCCGCGCCAGTGCCGTTTTCACCTAAATGCTCTCCGTGGCTGGCCGCTTTTAGCGAAAAAGCCCTCGGTCTTGTGTACAACCCTTGGCGAGCGTGTGCGCCTTGCGTTTTTATGCAACGTGCACGCTCCCCGGCACACGCTGATGCCTGCTAATGCACGCTACCACCGACGGCGAACAAAAGGCTCGACACGTTGAGGTTCGACAGACCGTGTGGACCTTCTTGAAACGTGCAACCGCTGTCCTATAGTTACCGGAGTATCGAGAAGTTGCGCGGCTCTGTGCGATGAAAGAAGACCGCTGATTATGGAATTTTTTTTGTACTAAAGTCTTGGACATACCGATGGACCTCTCTTAAGGGGGGATTATACTTTACGCAACGCTAAAACAGGCATATTTTTGGGATTTTTTTCTGGAGGAATTATAAAGCGAATTATATTAAACCTTTCATGGTTTTATATTTAATATTTGAAGATATGGAAAAAATTAGGTTAAAAATATTCGTTGTGGATGAATACTCTTATTATTTATCAAATTATATCATCGATAAACCTCGAAAATATTAAAAAAAGTCGAAATTTGCAAGATTGTAGAGCTTAGGAGAAAAGTTTTTAAAGACTTTTTCTTCCAAGTTCTACAATTTGGTTAATTTTCGATTTTATACTATCTTTGGGGTGATAAATGATACTTTGATAAATGATAAGAATATTCCTCTACAATGAATATTTTTAACATAATTTTTTTCGTATCTTCAAATGTTAAATATAAAGCCACAAAAAGATTCAAACTGATTTTCTTCATAATTTTTCCAGAAAAAAATTCCCAAAATAGGTCGATGCAAAAACTTCTTAACAGTTCTGTATAAGTTTACCAATGGAGCTTGCTTTAACGTTGACTGTGTAACACTGGAAAAATTATGAAGAAAATTATTCAATAATACCGAAGAAGCGAAACAACAAACGTGTATGAAACTATGTGGAATTCCAAATTGGTAATTCTGAGGAGGTTGAAGTAAAATAATGGTTTCATTTCGGTGAAAGCTGAATAAACAAAAGGGGCAGATGTTGCGCGAGCCACAACAGGCATGTAAAAATTAATTGAATTTGCTAAAACCCTTTTGTGTTTAAAAGCTTGACCTGAAATCTGAATTAAGCATCAGAAACAAATTTGGATCCATACATTTTTCAGCCAAATCGTGATTAATTTCATTAGTTCCATTGTTAAGCAATATCAGGAAATAAGTGTTTTTCATTATCTGAAAATTCATTCACTCGCACATTCACGTTCACTAATTAATTTGGATAATCAAAATTTTACTGTAACAATCAAATCTCTATTCAGTGAAATTTTATACCGAGAAAGCAGAGATAGAACTACCACTGCAGGATTTGTTCCTCCCTGTTAGCTTTTTTTTATGGTGGACACGGCGGTGCTTGAATTATTCAAACGAAAAAATCGAATGAAATGAATTTTCAAAGTATTATAATGTAGTTGCAGCTACGTCCGTAGAAGTTTCTTTTAGTTGAAATAATGTGGTTGGATGGTGTTCACGATGTTACGGGTAGAAGAATATGTATTGTATATGTAGCCAGGAAATAGTTGAAAATATAATGAGGTAAAGTTCAGAAATTGTTAGAGAAGTTTTGTCGTTATTTTTGCATTTATAAGCAAGTGAAAATCGCTCGGAATCAAATAATCTCGAAGAGAACAGCGGGGTTCGGGAAACTTTGTACTTGTTCATAGAAAATTAAAGAACTTTTCCTTCGTACTTTATGGGCTGGTTCACAGATTTTCGATTATCGAGGTTCCCGATTGAATTTCAAATTTTTAGGCGAGAGAAGAAGTTACCGTTCGCAAAGTTTGCCTACTATAATTTGATAATTGATTATGAAACGCGGCACGATAGTTGTTTGATAATATTAGATCGCTAATAACTCAGCGAATATTCTGCTAATAATTAAACAATTAATAATTCTCTAGTTAGAGTATGGATAATTAGAGTTTTCCTCTTCAAACGATTTGCATAGAATTCTGCAGAACGGAAATTAGTCGACGCTTTGCCGGAGATATTGTACGGTTCCTTTCCTTTCTTTCTCCTTTTTTTTTTTAATGGGACAACATTCGAGCACGCTGCGCAGTTCCATAGGAAATGAGAAAAGCTCACGTATCAATTAAAGCTTTAACGTCATCCAGATTGTTGCGTACTGCTGGAGAGAATGAAGCTTTTCCTCTTCTCTTTTGTTTTTGATTTAAACTCGAGGGAAAAAAAAAACATTCAAAAGCTACTCACATCACGTATCCGCGCAATTGTTTCGCCTCTTGTATGGCCACCATTGGTTTACTCTTATATCAATTACGTAATTGTTCCTCGTTGAATTAACCACGGAAATTAAACGAGGAGAAATTATGAGGTAATAAAATTAGATTTGCGTGGTAGTAGTAGGAAATTTTTATTACAGTATTATATAATGCTACTGGTTGCATTTTCTTGTTCTTCCACAATTCTTCCTTTGTTTCCTGTCTTCATTTGTTTCATATTTGTTAATATATACGTTGTTATATATTCCATTCTTTTTGTCAAATTAAAGCCTAACTTTGCGAGTGTGAAATTAAAATTCGATAATGTGTACTATCTCATATGCGAAAGTAATAGAATTTGTCGGCGTTTAAAAGGGCACCAATTACGAACGTAAAAATTTATGCTTTCAAAATTATGGAGGTTATAACGAAAGTTATCGTCGTTAAAAAAATTCAAATTTTTAGTAGATAGAAAAGCTTTATGACTTGCAAAAAATTTCGTTTATGTCCCCATTTTTAACTTAATGTCACATCAAAAGGAGACTGGTGTGATTTTATTTTCCCATTGATTTTATTTTCCAAAGGCGTCATTAAATCCTGAAGTCATGAATTTCTAAATGCTTCTTCGACTAGGGTTAATTCTTCTTGTTATATCTGTTTCTTGTAGAGTTGGGAAAAATGTAATCTAATTACAACTTACAAATTACGATTAAATTGTAATTGTGTTGTCGATTAGATATCATTTTCTGCAATACACCACCAGTTTTTTAACACTCTATACAATATCAAACCCCCGTATAACCATCGCCCCGCGTCCTTACTCCACCATTTTAGTCCAGTGAAATTAGAATCTGTCTTCGGACTAATTCCCACCAAGCTGAATTTTGGCATGGACCTTTATTTGGTTGTTTTAAACAATATGTCAAAAGTCCCCATTAATCCCACTGCTGCTAAAAATTTTGCAGAGGGTTGAAAAAAAAATAAACTGTTTTTCGCAAATATCTCGCTATCTAGCAGTTTTGCGACAAAAATAGTTATTATACAATTTATAGCCTAGGAAATTCTCTACAAAAAAGGTCCTACAAGTTTTTTCGTAGGTGTAACCATTTTCATGTATGTCGGGTTACCGAGTTTCAACCCCCATAAACTTGACAAGGGAAGATCTTGAACCTGGAAATTCAGAAAATTATCAAACTCTGGAAATATGTAAGGGAAGTCCTCCTGAGTACAACGCAATTTCGTTCGATGCCCAAATTCACTCCAAGAGGGTGCAATTCACCCTTAAACTTTTTTTTGGGGGGTATTATTACTCGCGAACTGTAGGAGATAGAAAAAAAGTGTTCAGGAAAAAGTTACTTCTTTTAATTGGGACTATCAGTTGGTAAATTATAGGTCTTACAGTTCTTACGGTTTACGAGTTATAACTCAAAATCGAAAAAAAAAAACATATTTTCAGGAGTCAATTTCACCCCCTTACAATGAATTTGGGCAACAAATTCATAAGCAACAAATAGGTGTGTATTGCGTAATTTTTTCGTTTGTTTTTTTTTCAACCCTCTGTAAAATTTTTAGCAGCAGTGGGATTAATGGGGACTTTTGACATATTGTTTAAAACGACCAAATAAAGGTTCATGCCAAAATTCAGCTTGGCGGGAATTAGTCCGTAGATTGGGCAGATTTTCGTCTAATTTCACTGGACTATTTCTCTCGTTCCGAAAGATGTCCAGCCGAGATCAGTTAATCGTCCGAAAATGATTCGTCGTCGTCGAAAAGTAAAACGCGCGAGCTTTAACACTGCCCCAAGAGTGTCTGATATATTATACATATAAAAGGGCGCTGTATCCTCCTTGCCCGTGGAACGAGGTTATACGAGTGCCTTCCAATTACAGGCTCACTTGACACACATTGCCGTGCCTCGAAGTTCCCCCGTTCCTCTGACTTTAACTGCTACCGGGAATTAGTAAGCGACAAGTATCACATGGCGGTCCTCACCTCGCAAAATGCATTAGCGGCGGTTGCATAGTTTATGGGTGTCGCGGCGCTTCGCTCGAGGAAAATGTAGTTTAATCTGCGAGCGAATAAAACCGTGATCAACCGGGGGGAGCTCGTGTTGTCGAGCTCGGTGACTGTCGCCGTGCGATTCTCGAGAATGAATCGCGGTGATAATACGTGGCTTGAACTGTAGTGGTGATTTTATTGGCTCTTCGTGGATTAGACTTGCCTCGATTGTAGATGTAAGTTTATTTACGAAGTAGTTGCTATTTTAATCTCTTCCTGATATTTATATTATTAGTATCACAGCGCTGAATTTTTATTTAGAATTGTACATCTTCTCCTTCAGTCTGTTCTAAATTCTTCTCCCACTTCAATTTCCCTTTCAATTTTTTTTTTGTTTATTAACTCTCCGTCTACTTAGCTTCTTATCGCATAAGATTTCCTTCACATTCTTCGTACTTATCCCCTTCTGTATTTCTAGAAAAATCCTCCCCTCGTTTCACTTCAGCTGAGCATCATTATTTTTATTATTTTGTTTAGCTGTTCCCTGTGCATAGTCTGTAATGCTTTAAATGCTGAATACACACTCGAAGTGTATTATAAAACACGCTGTATACGAATTTACCAGTTTTGCATGTTTGGAAATAAGAACAAATTGATTGTCGAGTTGGAAATATGAAATACAAAATTATTATAGTAGGTCGATTTTCTTGGAGAATAGAAAAACACTTCTGACAACCGAATTTTTGGACGATCGATCAAGGAAAGCAAGTGTTGCGTTTTATGAAACAGAGATAGAATTTTCTCGTGGAATGAGTGATGGATAATCGATTAATGAATAATGCGATTAATTTTGAAAGCGACTAAATTGATAGTCAAGTTTGCCAAACAAGCAATGACATATCGTGGAGCTGGGCTGCGAATCAATCTTGTATAATGTATACAGGCTTCGCATCTACCACGTTGATCTAATGCATTCTCATCAGTTTCAGTGGCAGACCACAATTTCCATCGTTTAATGGCAGACACCATTAATTGGGACAATTTTATATTTAATAATATTGCATTTATTCATGTCACACGCTGTGCAGTAGCCTCTCTCCATTTTGTGGAATATGGGAAACGTAAAATGATAATAAAATATTGGGAAACACTCAGATAAACAAGAAACAAAACAAAAACTTGCAATTATACATCATCAGAAAGGGATAATTTTTTCCTGTTTCTTTAGCGTAAATTTCATTCCCATATCTTTTACAGTTTAAAAGTTATACAAAAATGCCCCCCCCCCCCCTACTATTCCGGCCACTATGCGCCCCCTGCGCCAAGATTTATGCGAGCTCAGAGTCGGATTTACCTTTTCAGGGGCCCTAGGCTGAATATTCGGGGGGCCCCCGGTTAAGTATAAAAAATAAAATAACGCTGATTTGATTTTTTTTATCATAAAACTCGTATAATCTAAATAGGAATTTAATTTTAAAATTAATATTGAATATCAAAACTAAACATAACATTAACGTAAATAAATTGATTAGAATTTCGACCGTATATATGAGATAATTCAAAATTAAATTAGTTTTCGGCGCACTGGTTCGGTCAATTTAAACGAATTTTAAATTTTAAATTGACCGAACCAGTGCGCCGAAAACTAATTTAATTTTGAATTATTAACGTAAATAAACATTAAAGATACAAGTTAATAATGATGATATAAAAAAATGCTGATTTTTCGAAGAAAATATTTAGAACGAGGGGCCCCCAGGTAAACGGGGCCCTAGGCTTCAGCCTTGTTAGCCTATGGGGTAAATCCAGCACTGCGCGAGCTTCCCCATTATCGAGATTCCCCTTCCACCATCACTTTCCTTTATTTATTCTCATTGCCAAAGCAATCTCGCTTCTCGCTTCTCGATAGAACACAAGAGACGTCGTTCGTCTACAAGCGTCGACTTCAGTCCCCGCGCCTGAAATAACTGTCACGGTCCCGAAAAGTGTCTCGCGCGAAACGACCCTTAGCGTTGAAATTCGCCGGTTCGGTGAAAGAAGGCGGGGCATTCCCGGAACTTTTCGCATTTCCGAGCTGTCCATCCGAAACGGATTAGCCGGCGCAGACACGTATAATACGAGCGCAATTTAGAAGGGATTCCGTTGGTAGCTTATGAGCCGAGCAGCGTGGATTCCTCTTGTTTTTTTCCGCTCTGTCGCACGGCCAAAGCGACCGAGGAAATGGGTCACCGTCGCGTCGCGAAATCAACGGGCGTACTTTATGAATCGCTTTGTGAATTTCTATATTACGCCTCGGCGGGAGCTCGGTGGTCCTCATTACGGGAATTCGCCACCGATTCCAAACGGTTTGGACTTCTGGCACGGATCGGGCCACCTTTAAACGTCCCCGAAAGGAACCACTTTCTGGAACGTCTTATATCTGTCACTTCTGTCAACGAAAAGAACGAGGCGAGTTGTAGCGAACGCTGAACGCAGCGTTTTGTGGGAAGGGACTATTCGGAGTCCCTAAGCAATTTCCTGTAACGTATTTGCTTTGAATTTTGTGTATTAATAGGCTGATAAGATGTGTGCTTGCGGCTAGGATTTACTTATTTTCACGGTTCGTATTTTACGAAATATATGTAGGGGAGATTATAACTTTTAATCGTGAAAAGATATTGAAAAGTCACGATTTTTAATTTTGAAGTAGATTCATTTCGACGCTATAAATAATCCTGTAACTTTTTGAATTCTTTCCAAGTGGGAGCTTGAAATGTGACCGATTTATCATTTTAATGATCCAGAAAAAAATGTCAAGATCTAGAAAGTATATGTTATTTTTTTAAATATCTGTTTCACTATTGGATTCAATTTCTTAATGATATCCGACTCGGTTTTGTTCAAGTAGATACAGTGCCTCGTGGGAAACGGTTTTCGATTGTACGTGAAGTTTAAAATAGCTAGGTATATGTGTCAAGTATATGGAGGGATTCAAATATTATGTATTTTCTGCATACGACATTCTCTCAATGAAATCTGATTTATGAAATATTCAGAGGACCGGGTAATACAGCCGGAGGAAGTAATTGTGTTTCCTGAATCATGAAACGCGTAAACGCGGACGAAGGAGTGGGTACAGTATTCTCGATATGTCCATTGGGAACTCTTCACGATGGAATATTGGATCTGTTAATAAATAAAGACGAATAATTCAGTCGTAGCGTGTGTCGAGTAACAATTTCCAGGGAAATTGGCCTGTTATCTCGTAATACTAAGTGAAAACGAATACGATTAGCGTATATCACTTGCTACTTCGATATTAGCGATCTTAAAATAACTTTCTAGATAACGTGGAATTTTAAGACCTTCCTTCGATAAATTCATAGTGTTGCAGTATCGTGATAATTCGAGTAAACGTCGTTAAAAACAAATTAGAATTTAATATATAGGGTGGTCCACAACGGGGTCAAGTGACATCTCTTTTCTCATTGCAATTAGGAAATAATGTTACAGAGAAAAATTTTTATTTAATTTTAATATCGACCGTATTGATTAAATTACTATGATTTCGGCGCAAGGTTCGGTCACTTTATAAAAATTTAAAAAAGTCCTTTTGCAACTATTCACTAGTCCATAAAATATAGAGTTTCCGACGTTACTATTTGAACGCGCCGACTAATAAATTTAATAGTTCACGCAATATTCTTATACATACATCTTTCCTTGATGAAGGTCCAAATCTGGACCGAAACGTCGGAAACTCTATATTTTATGGACTAGTGAATAGTTGCAAAACGACTTTTTTAAATTTTTATAAAGTGACCGAACCTTGCGCCGAAATCATAGTAAGTTACAGAGAAAAGTTGAATAACTCACAGAGAATAGAAGAAAATCTTCCTACAAATTTTTTGCAACTCCCACGGCTGGCGTTTAATACGCAATTTCACAATTTTTAAATTGAAACACTTTTTACATACTTAAATCAATTCCTCTATTTACTTAACAAAATTCCTTACCAAAATATTGAATACAGTGAGAATTCTAAAGGCTAATAATAAAAGAACAAACTAATGCTCGGATAACAGAGAATAATAATAATCCTATGTAAGATTTCTCAGATTTCCTTACTTCGAAGTTTTGGAGAAAACAAAATTTAAGTTAAATCATTTAACTGATAAGCCTACTCACGATACCGAGGCATAAATTAACCGATATTTCATTATCACCAATTACATTTTACTTCCCTCTTCTTCACCGATGAAACTATCTACAGCAGTCTGTCGTTTCTCTGGTGAAGTATGGATACTTGATTCATCGCCTTCTTTAATTCGCCTAGATATTCATCTTCGAAGCTTCCCCATCGCGATCCTCCCCTTTCCCACTTAACCGATGCTCGTTCGATGCCTCTTATTAAATCTTGGCGAATTTCGCCCCGGTTAGCAAAAAATAATCGCTGCGTCAGTGCAATCAGCCTCCGGCGGTATTGGATCTTTGACCGAATATCCTAATTAACTCAATTTCGCGGCGATGGCGGCGGTGGCCGCCGCTCCACCGGCGATGCATTGCGGTTTAAGTACTGCAATTTGTCGATGGCATCGATTTGCACTCGAAAGTCGAGTGAGGTTTCGATAGCACGGTACGACCTACACGCGCAAACATTGTCGCGATACGGCTTTGAGCAATCTGCAGGTTGTTGCGCAGGAAGTGCATCCTCCGTCGCTCCAAACACTGTTTGCTGGCCCGTGACAACGTCTACTTCGACAAAGGAGCTCGTGCGAACCCTAAAAAAGATGGCAAAGGACAATGGTAGAAAAGGGGAATCTTCTACGAAATCAGAAACTAAATAATAATTAATAGGAATACTGGTTTCAGAACCTAAGAAGTTACTTGTGCTCCTTTAAAAAGTTTCGAGTGCCTTTTATCAATTTTTAAAGCTTTATAAACTTGTTTCAGCAGATAAGATTTATTGGTATTTGATTTCTTAAACTCTGCTTCTGTGGTTTTAAAAAATTTTCATTTTCCATTGGTTTTCATCCTTTATCATCTTTATCCGTGAAAATCGTGAGAATTATTAGTTCCTTTTACCCTGAATTGGTAGGGTGAATTAGTAAGCTTGGTAGAGAAAGGAGAGAAGAAAAATCGTTCGCGCATTGTCCAAAGTTGAATGGCAGAGTGTGGATGGAATACGTAAATGTAGTTTTCAAATACTTTTTAGGTAGCTCTCAGTTCGAGTACACCTCTGGGTTCTACTTTCCCGTTCTACCTTTATGGCTTTCAGTTAAGATCGCTATTCGTCTTTCTACCTTTCGATTCCGTTCAGGTCAAATCCGCCTTTAGAGCAGGGGATTGCTGTAATGGGCGAATACGATGCTGTAAAGGGAGAGTTTGCATCATTTCTGTTTTGTTCGTTATGTTTAATGAATGGTTAGAGTTTGTGATTGCAAATACGAGGATAGTATTTTTATCAAAGGTATGAAAGTGTGAGGTAAGGGATGATAATATCAATTCTCGAGGGAGGAATATTTATAAATTAGCACCGTGAGATGTTTTATTTCTGTAATTATATTTATATTGAAATTTTTGCACCAGTCTTGTCGAGTTTTTATTCATCATCCTGCAAGCTATAAATAACTCACAATGCTTTCGATTTCTTTAATTAAAACAGAATATTTTCCCCGCTCGCTGAAACAGCAAATAAAATAAAGGAGAAATGAAATAAAATCAAGATTCACGTAATAATCTTCTTACGAACAATGCACCTACATTTTAGCCCAGGCTAATCGCCAATTAAGTTCGGAATGATAATTTTTTAACTCCCTTTCAACGCTCTCCGTGCGAACGCCCACGTTTCCTCGAAACTGTGTTTTTTCCCACCGAGTCAGGGGTTTATCGCCGACGTTCCAATTAAAAGAATCGAAGCAATATTGCGGCGTTGTTCGCGAGCAGGAAAAAATCTGCGGAATCACTTGCCATAAACTATACGCGTTAGCGTCCATCGACACAGAAACTTTTCTCCTTCGTTAATGCTCTCACGGGCTATTAATTTCGCAAGTTCGTAATTGTTAGTGAATTTAATTAACGCGGGCTATGACTTGTTGCCAGTTGCCCGTAATTAAGTCATCGCGTTGTTCGTCGTTCGATACTTTCCTGTAGCATCTATTAAAGTCTCTTTAAAGAAAATTCAGGGACACGATCTTTATTAAGTTATCGATGGCTTGGACACTTTCCGCGGTTCTTCTTTTCCTTTCGCAAGCATGCTTCGCAGGGACTATGAAACTTTAATTTTTAATGGAAAAGGTTGATAAGCATATCACTCGCGGCTAATATCAGTTATCTCGTACTTTTACTTTTCCTTTTTCGTTCCCCGGGAATTAATTACAATTAAATCAATTAGAATATCTTTCACGCGGATGAAAAATAGTTTTCCTGTTTGGGCATGCGCAGTAGAGGTACACCTACTATATTCTCTTCAAAAGTTAGCATTTAATAGAATTTGCAATTTACAATGAAACTCTTTAAGGAGCCTTTACAATTCTCAGGAATATATTAATATTAAATCACTAGTGACACATTTGTAATCGTAAAATTATATTCCTCATTTTCTTTGTCGTTTCTCATGCTACAAAAAAATTAATACCATCGTACAAATACATTTTCACCGTAGCTACAACCCTGCGCACAGGATTGGAAGCCAGCAACTATATTGGATGCTTGATTAAATAATACCAGAGCGATAGAACAGCCCTTTTTGCATCATTCATTACGCCATACTCGTTATAAAAAGGGAAACTAAGTTTCCTCGTTAAATTCGAGTGTGAACGGTGCGTGCTGGGAAATCGGGGAAGGTGAGCTGCGCGCTCGCGAGAATTCCCTTCCCTTTGAGAAATCACGGGAAATTCGTGTCGCTTACAGACAAGGGGACACTTCGCAATGGCTGAGTGAAAAGAGCTATTTGTCTAGCGATTCTTCCATCTTCGCGCCGAGATTTCTTATCGAAACCCGAGACGTTCGGGTCGTCTGCCGTAAAAGTTACACTCACTTCGAGCCAGAAAGTTTCACGGTGCCCGCCTGCCGTCTCCTACCATCGATCAAATCGAATGGAACGAGCAACTGTGAAGGAAAGCATTTGTACTCGCGAAAGTTTCGTCTCTTTCTCATTCGAACAGATTGTTAGTAGCGAATCACTTGCGAGACATCTTAGGATTGGTGTTTTTTGTGTTAGCGAAACAATGCAGGGCTATGAATGGAGAAAGCATTTTTATGGCATTTATTTATCCGGGGCAATTTATTTATTTATGTATCTAGGGCAAACGTTCTTGTTTCCACTTTTGTTGATTTTGAATTTTTTAATTATACTTTTGTGAACGGGATTCTGCCAACGTGAAAATCTGATGAAGTGAAATCCCAAGGAGGGTGTTTGTTTGAAGAAATTTGCTTTACTAAGCAAGCTTTCGAGGCACTAAGCACTAAGGCTGGTTCAGACACGGCTACTAATTTAGTGGAGTGGTGAGTAATTTAGTAATTTACCATTGTTTTACTAAACTAGGTACTGGACTAAATTTTAGTCTCCACACACGGTAAATTACTAAATTACTCGCTATAGTATCGTCTAAATTACTGGACGTGTCTGAACCAGCCATAATTGCATTTTGTTACGCAATCTCAGTCTTAATATCCATTATTTTAATTTCAATTTCAATTGCGCATCTGTTTTGTATGTAAACCCTTAGAACAGGCGCATTCCTCTTCGTATCTTTACATAATTATACTGTAGTCTTCCATTTACAACTTTCGCGCATTTGGTTAAAAGAAAGTTGCACAACCACTTTGTTTAATCTTGTTTTTAACTCGGGTAGTGCAATCAATTCGATACACCGTGTGGACAGTGTATCCTGTCCATGGTTTAAATTACAATAGAGATGGGCAAAATTTTTATTTAAATAAAATTGGGAATAACGGATGAAAGTTAAAAAAAATTATTCGACGAATATTTTTTCAACTTTAACTTTAACTTAAACTTTAACTCAAACTTTAACTCAAACTTTAACTCAAACTTTGACTCAAACTTTAACTCAAACTTTAACTCAAACTTTAACTCAAACTTTAACTCAAACTTTAACTCAAACTTTAACTATAACATTAACTATAACATTAACTTTAACTTTAACTTTAACTTTAACTTTAACTTTAACTTTAACTTTAACTTAAACTTTAACTCAAACTTTCACTCAAACTTTAACTCAAACTTTGACTCAAACTTTGACTCAAACTTTAACTCAAACTTTAACTCAAACTTTAACTCAAACTTTAACTTAAACTTTAACTATACCATTAACTATAACATTAACTTGAACTTGAACTTGAACTTTAACTTTAACTCAAACTTTAACTCAAACTTTAACTTTAACTTAAACTTTAACTCAAACTTTAACTCAAACTTTAACTCAAACTTTAACTCAAACTTTAACTCTAACTTTAACTTTAACTTTAACTTTAACTTTATTCGACGTCGAAAATTATTTGCCGCGAAAAGGAAATAACTTCGTTCCCCGCTTCAATGCGCGCGAAAAACTGGGGACTTCGGTCCCCAAACAGTTGCAAGTATCGCGCAGAGAGGGAGGCCGCGTCGAGCATCCGTTCGAACCTGAATTCGCGCGCTACGAACGCGCCTTGGCAATATAAGCATCTTTGCATCCACACGCTCATTACTCTGTTCATCATTGAAAAACACCGAGGCTGAGCAAAGCAGCGCTGTTTCACGGACACCGAGTACGTAGCGCGATATTAAACGGCGGAAGGAAGTATTCGAGCGGTAGGAGAAAAAAGAAGAGCTGCGAATGAGAATTCCTCATTGCCTGCTCCACGAGAACTCTCTTTCTCCCCACCCATT
This sequence comes from Andrena flavipes, assembly GCA_963971345.1. Lineage (NCBI taxonomy): Eukaryota > Metazoa > Arthropoda > Insecta > Hymenoptera > Andrenidae > Andrena > Andrena flavipes. The sequence goes on from OZ020480.1 coordinate 3,960,155, forward strand.
TCTTCCTGCATCCCTTTCTTCCCCACCCTTCCCCGCCTTCACCTTCTTTCACCCTGTTCTCTGTATCTGTTCGGTGTCCCTCTTCTGTGTTCACCCGTCCACCTGTTCCTTCGTCTATTTTCTTGTTACCCTTCCTTCGCTTCCTTCTCTTCTCCGTTTCTCTCTGTCCTCCCTCTGCTCTCATTCTCATCATCTGGCACCGTTTACCCCGTCTCTGCTTCTCCTCGAGCATCGCCACGTCGCTTTTACATGTGTATAATTCAATCGCATTTATTTACAAAACCCCCGTTTCGCTGGCACTTGAACGAGTAAATTGCGCTGACCGTTTCTTCTCTCTGCCTCTCTTTTTTTTCTACGGTACGTAGTGGCACCCGTAGAGAAAGCTTCTGTAACGAGGTTTCAACCCTCCTTCCCCTGATGGCTGTTAAATAGCACGGGGGCGAAGTTTCGCGTTTCACTCGTTTGAATTTTAGTTACGGATCGTTAAGTGTGAGTCTTGATGGGGCGTGAGTACTTAACGTTCAACGATTGTGAATTATTAATGATCGTAGTTTCGTGGTGGGCCGTGTTTTATTTCTTGTACACGTTTTACCGTTGAATATGAAACTAGAATAGGGTAGATGCACCATTTGTGGCCACTTTAAGGATTTCAGTGACTTTCATCGTAATTATCTTTAAAATTGTACTTCAAATCAGGAAGCTAAAAGCTTTACTAAATTTTACACTATCTTTACTATTCATGTCTAAGTTTTCATTAACTAGAGAAATCGTTAAAGAATTAATAAAGTTAAAAAATATAAGAAATCCATTTTTCACCGTTTGTGGCCACTTGCCACTTTTCGCGTAAGCAATAAATGCAACCTTATATTTCTGGTGGTATACTAAACAAAATATTTACGGTTTGAAATTCTATACATAATTATGTGTCTGCAAGCAATTTTAAGCTAAAAACACAGGCCACAAACGGTACAACTACCCTACTTTGAGATCATGGAGATATACTACTTTTATAATAATTAACACGCTGATTACTATAGTGCTGGTGTTAGCAATTTGGGGTTTGAACATCATATTTAAACGTTTGCAATAAATGAATCTCTGTGTTTATAAGTGTACATGAGTGGATGCTTAAACATTTGATTAAATGAATCTAAGGTTTGCAAATACCTAATTGCAAAGCTAACGTTATTTTAGTAAATTGGAAAACTAAAGTGGAAAATTTCTGTACGTACAATTTGAAATTTTTTATAAATATTTGTCAGTAATCTTCTTCGTTTCTTAACATGTATGTGGTTAATACTACTTAGGAACTGTCATTTCTTCCTTTCCATAAATATAACTATATTAAACATTTCAAATTAATCGAACACCAAACTTCTACAATATTTGAGTTTCCTAACGTCACAGGTATATTGGCAAAATTAGAAACTTCTCCATGAATCTCTGTCAGTGGTGTTCCTTAACGCGTACGTGCTTTATAACCCCCAAAGGCGATGGCGAGGGAAACTGATCCAACATCCCTATTAAATCTCTGCTATGCGACATACGTCGACCATGGCTCCGAGTTACAGAACACAATGGAGGGAAGGAACGCAGCTGCGCGTAGTTCGATAATCACAGGCATTGCTCCGTATCGGCCGGAGGAAGCGAACGTTCCCGTTCGTCGGAAATAGATGAAAAAAGACCCTTCGCTCTGGAGAGTGGAATGCATTCGGTGGATCGTCCTCGCTATAATTTCTTCTCCTAGGCGCATTTACGCGGCAGATATAGGGTGAATGTTCAGAACAGAGTAGAAAAAAATCGTTCATGCAATTCCATTTGCAGAAAGAAACTTTAAAATTCATATTTTTACATATTTTTAATACTTCTCGCATCCCCTCAATCTATATAAATTTTAATCGAGCCATTTTACTTTTATCAACACTCAAAGTTTAAAAGCTTCAACTTCCTTCCCGGAATTATTCAAATAAAAATGAATAATGTATGTACTACGAAATTCTATTTAACTTGATAAATTTAGGAAATTTAAAGGTGAAAATGTTCCTTGTGGGATGGCGTTCAGCTGGTATTTGTCACTCGCATGCTTCCGCAACGTTAGTGTCTTAATATTAATTGTTGTTTCGGATTTGAAGAGGCGTCTGCTCTCCAAAAAGCTGCGCGACGAAATACCTGCACAAGCTGATGCATCGCCATGCAAAAAAATCCAGACAAATTTCGAGAGATGCTTGAAAAGTCGATCCACCACACCATGCTAATATTTTTCATTCGCTATTTGTCCCTTTCGCTCAAAACTCTTCAATCCCGCGCTCACTCGTATTGCGTAGACCACTTCTTCCAATCTCCGCCTTCCATAAAATGTTCTCGCCACTCGAAAGTTATCGATCTTCGTAAAACATCATTTCCATACACCTCTCTCGACATTTCATACCTCTGCTTGCGCAGCTTTATATTTTTCAAGTCTCCCCGACACAGAAGTAAGTTTACTCACAAATTCGACCAATAGCGTTCACCGTTTAATTCGCTCGAGTGTCGTTTCAGGTTCTTAGTATCACCTTACAAATCGATAAAGGAAAGCTAGATTTCCGTATTGAATTGCCAAGAAGTAGGGTGGATGTACCAGTAAATGAACACGTGCCAGTGAATGGCTATTTTTTATTAAAACGAGTCAAATAAGTTATTAAAATAAGCAACGAATTAATTAAAGGGTGGTCTTTGGAAATTTTTTTACTCAAAAACTATAACACATTTCTCAAAAAGTCTTTTTTCCTTTTAAGGATTGCATCTAGTACCGTGCATCGTAATTTTTTTATTTAAAAATATTTATCAATAACTAAGTTATTGTCCATCACTCGAAGGTTCTCTCAAATAAAAGGCTTCTGCGGTGACCAAAATATTTAAAAAACCATTCAACCGATTTACTTCAAATTTTACAAGCTCACTATAGGAACAATAAACTAGTCTTTGAACGAAGGATTTTTCGAAACATTGATTTGGGAAAAAATGGCTGATGTTTAAAGTCAAAGTTTCAATTTTTATCATAAATTGGTCATCGTAAATCGTCGATTAAAAGAAAAATAAGCATCGGATAAAAAAATCCTTCGTTCAAAGACTAGTTTATCGTTCCTATAGTAAGCTTGTAAAATTTGAAGTAAATCGGTCGAAAGGTTTTTTAAATATTTTGGTCACCGCAGAAGCCTTTTATTTGAGAGGACCTTCGAGCGATGGACAATAACTTAGTTATCGATAAGTATTTTTAAATAAAAAAATTACGATGCACGGTACTAGATGCAATCCTTAAAAGGAAAAAAGATTTTTTGAGAAATGTGTTATAGTTTTTGAGTAACAAAATTTCCAAATTCCACCCTTTTTTCGGCCTCCTGACCGAGCATCACCCCTTAAGTATTCAGTTCTTCATTTCCCTCCACCATCCCCTCCTGTGTTTTCCCCCGATTTCCCTCCCCGAACGAAGCGCAACCCTCAAACACCACAGCTAGTCAGCGCAAAGCCGCTTGATCGTCGAATTTCGTAAGGTGACGTGGATTTAAATCGAATCCGTCCACGGGAATTGGTGTCCCGTGCGAATGTGGCGACTAGGAACGACCCAATTTCGTAATTAAAGCGAGCGTTAAGCGGTGTTCCTTCTCGGCTCCGGGCCCTCTGCGGCGTGTGCGTGTGTACGTCGCGCATACATACGTACCAGCGGGACGTCGTTCCGCAGCGATCTCTCGCTCGTTGTCGCCGATCGAGCGAAAGGGGCTGCCGGCCACGTGTAACCGTGTACAGGTCTTCCACTGGATTAAATCCTTCCACCGGCGGACAGGCGGCGGTTGTCGCGAAGCGATTCACTGGCTTGAATAATTTCACCCGATCGACTGCCAGCCCCGCGCTTCCAGTTTCGCGCTGACATTTGACTCTTGGAGTCCTGCAGACGCGGGGCTTTCTCCGCGGCATCGCGACAGCGTTTAACCCCTCGTGGAATACGGGGGTGCAATATTCATTTCGATAAGCCATGCGAGATTTATCGCCAAGTTTGCGAGCATTTTGCACAGCTGATATTATTGCTTGTTGTTTTCATTGTGGTCATAATAGGTGCTTTGTATAGGTATAATATTTGTTATATAATGTGGCAGAGAAGTTTGGATAGTTACTTGTTAATCTATTTATGGAATAGCGAAGTTGGGTGTTTGTCGATTTTGAAAGATTGAAACGTGGACTGCTGATTTCGAGATAACGTAAACTGGGGCATCAGAGGCATTGGCATGTTTTTGGGAGATTTTGTTATGTGAGATAAGGATTAACAGTTGTAGATTTGATTTAAGTACTATTTATTTCTTTTAATGTAGTTATTTTCTATCAGAATATTGCATTTTTTGTGAATGTACTTACTATAAGTGTCAAAATGCACAAAATTTTGTCCAATGGTACGTAATTCGTGACTTCTGGGAGAGTATAAGAGAAGATCTGGAAATGGGAGATCTTCGTTTAATTTTTATAGGAATCAGTTTGTTTTCTTTGGAAGGAGAACACGTGTTATTGAAGTTTCTTAATGACTTAACAGATACTCTTATTTCAGATAACAGAGTTTTAAACGAGTTCCTCTATTTGACCATTGGTGATCGACGTGTGAAGCTTTTAAGGAGCTATTCCGATCTGGATTCTATAAAAATAGGCAAACTTTAGGAATTAATTAAAGAAAATCTACTACATATAATTTAATGGGAGTTTTTGCATTATATTAAGGATATCTTAGACTATAGAAATGATTTTTTTATAATTATTCATTGCAGATGACACTGGGGAGTGATTTGATGAAAAAATTCATCCAAATCTGAAAAATCAAAATTTTTCATCCTTTCAACACCTTTAAAAATAATAAATTTTCAATTTTTTTAAATTTTACTATTTTACGCCCGAGCCAGAAGCATATTCTTCGAAGTAAAAAAAGTTTTACTCGAATCGGATAATAACTTTTGGAGATACAGGTTCTACCAATTTTGTGAACAATATTTCGAGAAAAACGCGGTTTAAAGTTTTACATGGGTGCCGAGTGGCCAGGTCTCACCCATGCATTTGCCGCTACTCAAATTTTTACGAATTTCAACAAATCCGTTCAAAAACTTATTCCTAAAATGTTGAACATTCGAAAAATGAAATAAAAAAATCGATTTTTAGATCGGAACCTCCCTTAAAAACATACTTAAAATAGGTGGCTATAATTTACTAGCTTATTGTACCCATCTGAAGAATACCCAAAGAAGGGATATATAAAAACATGAGGCAAACTTGCTTTTTATAATATTAGAAAGAAAGAAATAAGAATATAAAATATATAAATATTATATAATATATTATTTCCATTCTAAATTATCGTTCACATTTTCGAACACTGAGTAGTACCAATGAAGGATACCGTTTAAAAGTTATTCAAAACTTATGCAGAAGGTAATTAAAATAATTAAAATAATGGCCAACGATATGAACGATCGATTTCAATAAACACACGGAATCGTCCACGCGTGAAATTATACGTTATACCGGAATAAAATCTAGCTCACCGCCATTGTTTGAATAATTACCCTGCTCAGGTATATCTGCATCTGCTATGACGCCAACTGCAGAGTTTTGCTTTCATTAATTTCGTAAGCAGATTAGCCTCGTTATGATGCTTCAGGATTTAAGGAAGAATTATGCATATGTTTTCTGGCTTTCAAAGTTTGAATTTTACCCGAATGAGCTAGATGTTGCTTTTGGCCTAGAAGCTCACAGTTGTTAATTAGTAGCGGTAAGCATAAAACGCGTCTTTTAAAAAAAAACAGTGGACCGAGTATCGCGGACACGTTTACAAATACCTTTTTTATTTTTGTAAAATATAACTAATTTCTTCGCCCTTTAATGGACAAGGTCTAGTAACAAGCAGAGTTGTGCAATAACTAAGTGGAATATTATTTAAATAACGGATCAAATAAAAGTTACGATAAGTTTAGAATATTTGACGTATAAAGTTAACTTGATTCAACACACGACGAATAATTTTTGTAGCTTTTATTGGTTATTCGAAATTTTTTGGTTTTTAATATTCTAAAAATACGGTCGAAATTATAAATTCTTTATTTATTTAAATAAAAACATTGCCCATCTCTGCTAACAAGATTTATTTAGTGTTGCATATAAAAAACCACAAAAGAATGGGCACGAAGCTCGTTCTTCTAAAGTTCTTCGTAAAAGTCACCGGTAATTCGGTTTGTTAAAAGAAATACTTAAACACTTTTTTACCACACTCCGTAGTAGCGTTAAATCGCGAATTCACGAGCACCGCGGTCGTTTGCATCGATTTCGTGTAAACGTTTCCTTGCTACTCGATGGCAAGTTTCGGGAGCATCTAAAGCGGCAGTTAGGATAATTGCCGTGTGATGTTGGCGTTAGAGGCGATTTAGATTACGTGCTCGGTAACAGAATAGAAAATAGGGTTTGTCTTTGGAGCTGAATTCGCAATTAAACGTTCGCCCCGCCGTATTGCGAGTGAACATTTCTAACGTTTGCTTAGGGCCTTTGTCTAACTAATTGCCAAATATTGTCCTGATTCCATTTACATGGATCCTGATGTTCGGATACAAAGACGTTGCTTATGTCCAAACCGAAGTTGTCGAAGCAACACCGTCTTCTGTTAATGATCAATTAATTATCTCTGGAATCGTTCATCATCTCCCCACCAAGCTTTCTAATCCTCTTTTGTAAAAGCTCCTGAAGGGCACTGCTTAGGCAGTCGTTTTTGTCGAAAATGAAGCATTACTTTTTTATTTAATTACAAAGATATAAATTGAAGCTGAGACTTGTACATTGTCACAATGTTTATTAATATGATAATCTATAAAAAAACATATTTGCCTCCCCAAAAATATGCATTGTTCGTGGACAACGCTGCATTTTGATCATTAAAGAGGCTTTTTAAAAATGTTTCTTTTGTTTTACAGCGATTTTAACGAAACGAAACGAAATTCAGCGGCTTGTTTGCAAATTCTACTTGAGAATACTTCTGTTTCTGCAGTGAATCTATAAAAGTAAAAAAATTATGAAAAAGTGCGTTTTTTTTGTTAGACAAAAGTAAGGTTTTACTTTCTTTTCATGAAGAATAAGAGTTTTAAAGATTTAGAGGTTTTACTTTCTTAGCATAAAGAATAAGAGTTTTAAATTAATTTCAATTTAGGTTCAGGTCGAATCTACACATTTTCTAAACACGCTCGAAGTTTATTTGAATCGATTGGAAAATTCATTTTTGATTTTTTCACAAGCTTCTTTAATAATCCATCTGTTGCTTCATCTATAATGTATATCCTTGACTAAACAAACATGTTGTTTATACCTTATGTTGTTATCAAACTTTGTGCCAAGGAACAAATCTTAGCTTCAATTTATTTCTCGTAATTAAATGAGAAAGATTTTCGACAAAAATATCTGTCTAGGACTCCTAAGCTAGGAATTTGAGAAATGTCTTTACAACTAGCCTGCCAAAACACAATCGACTGTAACATTCTAGAATAGGGTGGAACGAAAAATAGGGGCAAAATATTTTTTTATTATTCATGAGTTCTAATAGCGGGCAAAAGTTGTTTTTTATAATGGTATTTAAGGTGCCAAAGTTTGAACGTGATCGACAAATTTTTTGAGGTGCCGCGAGCCCTTCAAATATTAATATTTACTGAAATATTACTTTTTGAAAGGCTCGCGGCAGCTCAAAAAATTTGTCGATCACGTTCAAACTTTGGAAGCTTAAATACCATTATATAAGGCAACTTTTGCCCACTATTAGAAGTCACGAATAATAAAAAAATACTTTCCCCCTATATTTCGTTCCACCCTATTCTAGAATCTAATACAAAAGTGGCAGCTAATTGAAATCGCGTGGTTGTTTCCGCAGCATCCCATTCACGAATGACGAAACACCAGGCGCAAAGACAATACACGCATTATTCATAAAAATTCTTTCACCTGTCACAGAGCGACTACGAGGACGAATCTTTTGAAGCCAGAAAAACGATGCGTTCGTACCTTGCTCTCCAATATTCCTCATTTTTCTTTGTCGCTGGCACACCCTACCCTCTTGTTACTCTTCTCCTTTCGCATTCAATCCTTTTCCCTCTTGGTTTTCCACACCCTTCGCCTGTCTCTGTTCGCCCTCCCCTTTCTCTCGCCCACTCTCGCACGCTGTCTGCGTCGATCGACGGCGCGGTTCGCATATGAATCGGGCTTAACGACTTCGTCGGCTGAAAGGGCTCCCAAGCGCCCGGCCGACCCCCGTTAGCTCGCTACCGTGGCCCACCAGGAGAAATATGAACTCGACCTAAGTTTTTAAGACCGCCGCGACACGGCTTCCTGTCGCAAATAACCTTCGTGCCCGGCCAGAAATTTTCTTATCCATAAATTACCGTCCGCAAGGCTCTCCTCCGGCCGCCGAACAGCCACGCGCATCATGAGCCCAGGCGGCACGAGAATTCCGCGCCAAGTGTGAAACGCTTTTAACCCCCTGACGTTCTATTAAAACCGTGCAGTCGCCATACTAATTTCTCCGTGGACTTCCCTAATTAACTCCCTTTGTACGTGATTCGTTTCTTCGCCTCGACTTTTCTTCGTCTCTAAACAATGGCTGGCGAATATTTTCTAGAGTCTAGACTGCAACGCGGACGGCCGAGGATATTGCGGGATTAAGCTTCTTGGTCCTTGGCGGTTGCAAAGTGGAGGCCGTGAGAGATTGTATTGGTTCTGAGTGTTCTATTATTTCCGGTGAAGTTGTTAGTTGCAGTGCTAATTACGGTCGTTGATTGTGAGTATAGGATAAACTGGAATCTTGATTGCTGGAGCATTTTTTAGAGAAGTTATTAATTTGCAGGTGAAGTTAGGTAACGTGGAGATTCAAGAAATTTTTCGACTTTGTGTGCAAGTAGAGTAGATTATGTGTAAGAAGAACCTACTTTTTTGTTGGTGTCATTGTGTTGTTTTGGGGGTGAAACCACCCCTTGAATGCAGAATTTTATTTTTGATGGAATATCTCGAGCATCTTTTTTATATCTACAAAATTACGTAAAAGTAAGTATGGAATGAAGGATTGGTGGTGGGGGAGTTTTCGAAAATTATTTTTAAGCGGTGTTGTTGATATAAAAACATGTGCAATTTTTGTTTACACTTCTTTTCGATATCTCTCACCGTTCCCGCGATATTCCACGAAGCAGAAAGATTTTCTGAATTTCCGGGTCGCCTAACTTCCCTTGTTAGCTGCCAAATTGTCAGCTGTAGTTTCTTTACTTTTTCTGTAATAATTGATTCTTCTAAATGTGTAAATGGAATATTATCCTTATTAAAAAAATTCATTACCCGAATATTGTGATTCCCAATTGGGTACTATTTTTCAATTTTGCCATAAAATTTTAATACTTACTATAGCAATCTTATTTAAATAAAATAAAACACTGACCAACTCATCTAGATTTACGTTCTATCGAAAACACGTCTCAATTGGCAAATCATCCAAATGAATTTTATAATCGATCAATTCGTCGTTTTATTATCGTTAGCAACCACAAACGCAAACGAATAAACGAACGTATACATATACTAGTTTTCATATTACGGTAATAGCAAGCGTAAAGTCGATTCGACTACACGTTGAATTCATTTGCGCGGGAAAACGCGAACTCGACGGAAGTTCGTCCAACGCAGTTTGCGCATTCATAAACGGGACATTTAATTAATTCACGTTATCCTCGCGTTAAATTGATAAAGTGAACGAGATTGTTTTATCAATTACAGCATATAATGTATGTCGTTGGAAATTGTTGCGCGCAACTTGACGAGTAACGGAATTATGCGTGCGGAATGTTTCATTTTTACAAATTCTCTGTTACAAAGCACAATTGTCTTATCAAGCTTCGTCACACGAAAAAATCTGTCTCGCAACACAGAAAAGAACACTTTACGTTCATCTTAAAAGACTAAACGAGGGTTTAAATTTAAATTTTTTAATAAAATTGCCGCAAAACCTGTGCATATTTAAGTTCCCATTATTATGAACAATTTTTAAAATAATGCAGACTTATAACAAACTTATTCATATTTGAATCCCAGTGCAGTAATTTTTCCAAAACCTGGACTTGTACCACTTTTAAAAAAAAAACGATTCCTGCAATAACATTTTACAGTACAACTTTTTTTTATTAATTTCGGAAGATATTCTACACCATTGATTGTGCGTTTATAAATATAAAAAGAGTATATCTGAATCAGACTAAAGCTACCATGAACTCATGTTTTCCAAAGAATGGATTTATGCCACTTTCAAAAACAACGACTCATATATCCCCAGTCATATTACTTCGAGAGCGGTGTCTGACCATAGACAGTGTTCTTCCACTTGCTTTCCAACGTTTTAGTTTCCACTAGCGCAGTGGTTCCCAAGAGATGAGTCACGACCCCCAAGTGGAACGCGAAGTGCTCTTTTTGTGCCTCAGGAGTCGCCACGATTTTTTTTAAATATTATTAAGTTAAAATTTTTTTAACGTGTTTTCTTGAAAGTTGAAAAACACTGATCTAGCACTTTAGTACTAAAGTTGAGATACACTTTCTTGCATCTTCTCCTATCGCTTAATTCACGCATTGCTTTAAACATTGTTTCATATAAAAGTTGCTAAAATTAATAATTCCACCTTCGGAGGCCTGAAAACCATGAGTGTTATCAGAAATTTATACAAGATAAATTACTGAGCGGATTGTTGTCAAATCTTACATACATATTCATTAGCCCTTAGATAATACACACCGATTATTTCATATGCGTATTAACAACAGTGTCTCAACTTGCTGAAAGCACAGACATTTAAGTACAAGAAATTTTATTAAGGATTCTCAAGTCACACCATTGTTCATTCTGCCACAAAGCAATTGGAATTTTCTTCTGCTGGTGGAGCAAAGAAGCTTTTCTCTAACGAACTTCGAAAAGGAAAGTTATTTGGACGTCGCGAAAGCAGTCGCGGAAACTGTCTCGTAACGAAATCAGCGAGACGCCCTGTATACTCTTTTACGATTATATCCATTTGTCATTTCAACGCCAGGATCAAATACGCGATACTCTGGTTATTGAGTTCCTCCATACAATCGCAGGTTTTTTTTCTGCCAACGAATCGCGAGAATTTAACGATGCTACTTGTACAGAAATCGGTGGCGCATGTTTTATTGTAATAATATTTAGCAACAAGACGACCTATGGAATCTGTTCCGATTAATTCTGCAGTTTAATTGAGATTCAAACTGACATCTAATAATGGATAAATTTCCCTTGTATTACATGGAACGATCCACCGGGCAGAAAAAATTTTCACTGAAAATACAAACGAAAAATGTTCTAAAGAAAATTTGATATTCTTTATGCAGGGCGAAGAATGGGGTCGGAAAACTAACACTTTTCCATCAGCCTCGTTTATCAGATTGATCAATATTGGCAATAGCTTTTATTCAGAAAACTTCCAAAAGAACTGAATTTTAAAAATAGCACTTGCATCGTCGAAACCAAAAATGGGTTCCAACTCTTGTTTCACTTATCTTTTTCTATTGATGATACCTTAGTGGTCCTAGGTAATATATTTATAAATAATACACGTGTACAATTGTTTAGTGATTTCATTGAAGATTTAGTTAATCGATAAGTTAATAATTTAACGATTCCATAAGCATTCGGTGTACATTTTCTATTTCTATTTTCTAATCGTTTTTACGGTTTTCACGGACTCTGTTTTTTCATTACACTGCTCCACGTGACGTATCCCCGATTCGTACGGGCTCCGATAGAAATTTCTCGCGTTCATTTCACCGCGTCGCGGGAAATTCATTTTTGTTTCATCCGATAGACAGTCGTCACTCTCAAACCCGATATTTCGCTGGCCCGTGTCTGCATTTCTCCGCTGTTTGCACGTCTGTCCGTTCATTAAGGCCCTCAGGGTCATGCCTGCAAGTTCTAGAGTCGGTGGTCGACGTTTCCATGATGCTGGATAACTTCTCTGCCCTGTGCCCAGTCGCTCGGTATCTGTCATCGTCCACGAACAACTATAAAAATATAACGGATTTCCATCTCTAGTCTTGCAACGTTCAACCTGCTCGTGAAAAAAGTTACACGCAGGTGTCTGTTGAAAGTATAAAACCTCTTCATCTTAATTTCAAATAGAATCTGTTTTTTTAAAATGAAAGCAGAAGTAGATAAATCTATTTACGATATAAATGTGGACGTTTTTATAAGACAGAACTCGAAGTGACAAAGTGAAAGTCTTTAAATATTAGTGTCTTTCTACGTAACTTTTACGAAGTTAAACTTGCGGAAATTATTTTCGGTTAGGAAATCACGTTATCGACGACTAGAATTTTTTTGGTTGCGAATAACTATTATAAATGACGAGAATTTGTTTTGGTTCCGGTGTAACCAATATCGATTGTAACAATTTTTATTAGGTTACGGCGTAACCAAAACAAATTATGTATTGTCATCGATAATGGTTATTCACAAAAAAAAAATTCTAGTCATCGATAATGGTTATTCGTAACTGAAAACAATTTCCATCGCCAATAATGGTTATTGGTGACCGAAAAATATTTCTGTTGACAATTGTTATTCATAACCGAAGCAGGCAAATCTTAATACTTTTTAATCACTTCATTTTTTCAAAAAATTTCTTCAGAACGTAGGGACGATTGCCTTCAATTTGAATAAAAATGAACTTTTTCTTAATGATTTCTTTTCGAAAATATTTGAATAATAACCGCTATTTTGGATCTCCGCTTCGCGCAGTGTAATTAGAATTTTGATATTTGGGTATGGACAGATATCGATGATAATGCATTCCATTGAACGATGATCTATAAGGTTCGTAATGCATTGATGTGACATTTAACTAGTTAATGCTGCGAATAATCCCTGTTAATCCATTACACCGCGACTAAACTAACAATGCTGCCAAAGACTGATCTATCGTATTATTACAGATTAAATTCCGCCGTTAGGTCGACTATTGATTGTGAAACGCCACCCGTTCCTGTTCAACGTGGCAAACGATAATCATTTACGACTATTAATACTATTCGATTTCGTGGTAAAAATAATATTTCTTAATCCTTTAGAAGAAAATGGATAATTATTGTTCTGTGTTATGCTGATCCTAAAGTTGAATGATAAAACTTCGAAAATAAATAGCAAGAAGTGAGCGACGATGTTCATACGAAGTCACAAGAACTGGTAATTTACTATTTCTACGCATAATGTATCCTGTCCATGGTTTAAATTACAATAGAGATGGGCAAAATTTTTATTTATATAAAATTGGGAATAACGGATGAAAGTTAAAAAAAATTATTCGACGAATATTTTTTCAACTTTAACATTAACTTAAACTTAAACTTTAACTTTAACTTTAACTTAAACTTTAACTCAAACTTTAACTCAAACTTTAACTCAAACTTTAACTCAAACTTTAACTCAATCTTTAACTCAAACTTTAACTCAAACTTTAACTTAAACTTTAACTATAACATTAACTTTAACTTGAACTTGAACTTGAACTTGAACTTTAACTTTAACTTTAACTGTAACTTTATTATATATTGCCAGTACTCTAAGAAGTAAATCTTAGCAAGAAGAACATTGATACAGAACAGTTTCTCAATTTAAATTATACGAATACTCTTCGTTCGTTATGAAACAATGGTTGGAACGCGAGTGAATCGAGGATTTTCTATTTACAACCAACCCAGTCGCATTCCATTATTGGTCAGATCACAGTTCGTTAAATATTATTCGGTGCCCCCAAACAGGCTCCGTATACCAGCGTTCACGTTTCAAAACAATTGTTTGCGATGCATTGTCCAAAAGCATTCCCTCCACCAAAAATAATATCCCTGCAGCGAAATCCCAGCAACGATATGACCAGGATCGCTGATGTGTACTTCGATTTGATTTTTTTAAACGATATTCACATTATTCGGTTACTTCGTTTAATTAATTGAAACAATATAAATAATACTGGATATAATTCGAAGATTGCTTATTTATATATACACTGTAGATCATAATGTAAAAATCGTGATACAACTAGAAAAAGGTGAATCCACGTGTAAAAATAAATGGAAAACGTAGAATAATTTTTTTTCTTATAGGTACTTAAATCTTCATTTTGAGAAAATTGATTTTGGAAACCCGCTTAGTGCGCGTACACTTGGCTAAGAGTTAGCAGAATATAGTAGCAAGTGTGATGAAATGAATCCTTACCCGAAAATGAGTCACACTTTTGATTTGCAAGTTTTCATAGTGGTTTAAGTTTAAACATTGTGTTTTCGTCAGTGCCTCAGTCGCAGTTAGGAAAGTTCTTTAAAAAAAAAAAGGGAGAAATAATTTTAAATGTGTTTGGACTAGTGACTACAAGTACCACTCAACGCGCAGTGGTTTAAGGAGCATACCGTGGACAAAAGTGAACGAAGAAGCCAGCTGTCCCGTTTTCCACGGAACGAAGTTTTCCCCAACGTGCTTCTGTATTTTCCAGAATTTGTCACACAAACGTCGTTGTCGGAGTTTCTGCTGGGACAGAGTGTATTAGGTGCAATGCGAAAACGTACCGTGTTCAAAGAAGTTACATTTCACAATTTCAAACCTACTGCAACTGTCCTTCCACGAACGGCCTTAAAATCTCTTCGGACTTTTAGAAAGCTACATTTTCAAACAAAATAACTACAAAAATGGCAGAGTTTACCACTCTTATACGTTCTGACTTTTTTAATACTAAAATCCATATAACCACTTCGTAATATCTTCTGTTTGATATTAAAGGAATAAAGTACTTCCATGTTTAATTATTGCTTACATTTCCAAACATTAAATACACAGTGCCAGTGAAGGATATCGTTTAAAGGATGTTCAAAGCACCTGCCGAAGATAATTAAATTAATTAAAACAAACGCTATCGCAATGGAACAATTGCAGTGTGCACAGGCCTCCACGTGTGAAATTATACGTTATGCGTGAACAAACTCTACCTGGTCGCTTTTGTTTGAATAATAGTCCTGTTCGTGTATGTATAACTGCATCTGCCACGACGCCAACTGCAGAGTTTCATTAGCTTCGTAAGAATATTAGCCTGGATATGATATTTCCGGATTTAAGTGGGGATTAATTCATGAAACATCGTAACTTGCCACAAAGAGACATCAAAGTGTAGAAAAAGGGAAGAATCAAAAAAATTTGAGTTTTCCAATTGAAAACTGTATGAATAATTGGATAGTTGAAAATTTGGGAATTTGTTCTCAGCAGTCTCCAGTTAACCCGTCTAATAAATCCCGTCGCGCGAGTCCGCCGAAAACTTTTTCACGTTCAAAAGCATTTAACTTTTCCGTGCTAAGCCTCTGGATTTTGAGATTCAAAGCGGCCTGATGAGCCTGCCTTAAGAGGCACATTCGCGTGTGCTCCGCAAGTAATATTTATGTATATACCCTGGCTCATCCTGAGGATCGTAATATCTCGTACCCAAACAAGTTAGCGTGGACCTCGAAATGACCCTTTTAAGGCGTTTTGCTAATTTGGAAAAAAGCTGGCTTGCAAAAATTCAGCAGTGAACGAGGGAAACCGTGGAATGAGATCGAAATGTATGAGAGTCGTTGATAAACAAAATTAATTTTAATTCCCAATTTTTCTTTCATCTTTCTTTTTGGCTAATGACCTTATGTAATAATGTAATAGCTTTCAATAAAGACGGTATTATTGTGGAGAATATTGCGAACAAAGGGTTTAAGGGTACTTGCCAACTGTGGTAAAAATGGAATTTCCTAGAATCAAATTTCTAATAATTTAGAATTGAGAGTTTAGTGGATATCAGTGATTGTTTATGATGGAAATGGAAACATTACTAAATGCATGGGTTTAAATTCACACGAACGAAAAATTGATTCATCGAATTTGGATTGCTGATCCATCAACATTCTGCAGGACAGAAAACGTATTTGCAGATGATACCATCAATTTGCATGATGGAACGTGTGCCAGTTGCACGTCAGTTTTTTGCGATTTTTTTCGGGTATTTTGGTACTTCCATCGAATTTTCGTAAAGAGGCCTCTGACAGACAGTTTTTGAGGATTTTTTTAGGGCGTTGTGTATTTTATTATTTTGTGCGAAATTGGTTGCTTGCGTTGTGCACTTTTAAGCCCTGCATTGTGTCTTCAGTGGCAAGTATAACTTTCATTTGTTTTGTAAGTACCCGACACTAAAATTAAATTTTTACATTTACCACATTTTTTACATTATCTATAAAAAGAAGGGAAATATACACTTCGCCATTTTAGTTGCACGTGTAATTATCAGGGATCCAAAATAACAGGTATTTTAAAAGTGTTTTAGAAAAAAGTCCTCAAGTAAAACTGGATTTTTATTTAAGTGGAACAAAGTTATCATTAAATCTCAAATTTAAATCATTTATATTGGTTATTCGTATCCAAATGCATTTAAATAAAGATATTAACTCTTATACTATAACTTTTAAAAGTTGTCTTACAACAGTTATGACGTCTGGTAATTACGGCACGTCCATTTTTCGCTGAGGCAGAAAACGAAATCGGGACATCGAATGGAAGAGACACATTCCGCTTTCGATAAATCAGCGTTTCTGAGAGACAATGGAAATATCCTCGATCCGCGTATAGACGTGGAATAATCCTGGAAAGAAATATCCCATATGAGCTCCGAGATACTTAAACGTCCGCTCCTCCTTTTTGTTCGTCCCGTCCTCCCCGCTTCGAAATCCCGCTGAAAAAAAAAAAGGAACGCGTAATCGCTGACGGGCCTCAATTTCCGCTTTCATATGAACGCAACATGCCATTTTCCGTCCTATTCCCTTTCTCTTTCCGTTTATCCGTTTCCTCATTGTTTGCACGTCCGTCCATGCATCGAGAGTTCCGCACGATCTACCTCGAAATCTCGGGGCTCTCGGTACCCAGACCCAGGATTCCTTCGAATCCCATCAACCTCCGTAGAAAATTGAAACGAGCTTCCTTCTGTACCTGTTATCCTACAGCTTTCCCCCGGTTACACGTTTCGTTTCGATTTACGCGTGCGAATTTCGATGTCTGGAAATATTGATTTATTCGGTATTACTTTTTTTTTTATTGTTTATCATATATTTATATTCGCGAATGTCGAATTCGAGGGAGTAGAATTGTAATCTTCTGTGGAGTTAACCAGTTTTTATACTTATTTCACTTTAACTTTCCAATCTGCTTCTTATCGTCTTCACAGTTAATTCGATGGTCTTCTTATGTTCCTAGAAGATACATTCCGCAATTTCTGAATTGCTTCGAGATTGGGTGACCGTGTTTTATACAGATAATAAAGAATATAATAAAATCGTGTCAGAGACTCGTAAGGTAAAGGTAGGTAATATGGAACATCGCAAAATTTCGATATAGAAATGTGTAAAAGGGTGTATTAATTCCCTAGAAACAATAGTCTTTGTTTTCTACTTGTGTCGCATTAGTCGAGGATCCATTATTGGAAGAGAAGCGTTTTCATTTTTCGTGGTGTGCAAGAGTTTTTGAAAAGTGAATGAAATAGTTTAATATTGCAGTGAAGTTAAGTTATACAGTATTATCTTTGTATAATTTATCATTAAATATGTTTGTTCTTGATTATCCAAAAATTGTTTACCGGTAAAGTTGTTTTCTTCTTGGTATAATTCGTAATTTTTTTATCGGAGCATGTGTGTACGTAATATGGAATATATCGAGTGAGGTTTGTGCGTGTTCTATAATACGATTATATTATATTTTATAATATTACGTTACAAACACAGTATTATTTTTTAAAATTCTTTTAAAGTTGACCCAAAGTATCCGCTTTCAGTGGGCACACGAAGAATGTGGGGCTTCGCATGTATTATTCACCTGCTCAATAAGTAGGAGACGTAGAAAGCAACCATAAATTTAAAAAAATGATATACATTTGTTTATTTTGATCTTCTACTTAATAAAACTTCATTTTTAGTAACAAAAGTAAAGTTTCTCAGTTTTCTTTACAAATTTCCTAGGTGTTCCATATTACACACCACTTTTTCAAATTGCCGAATTTCACTCTTTCAAATCTTTTCAGTATAATTTAAAAAAAATTGAATTTTTTACACTTGACTGTGTAAATATGATTATGCATTAAGTGACTTAATTGACTTCGGTATTGTAACTCTGTTAACTTCTTCAATAATTCCTATAATTCCTTCAATCACTCTGCTCTGATCGCTGTGCGCAATTCCCATTCCCCTTAACTTTTACTATTATGTTTGCTGCTGTTATTATTACTAAGATTTTCATATCTATATTGTCACTATCATTAACTATTATTTTGCGCTTACTTCTCTGCTTTTGTATCTTTCAATTATTTTTCTTTTGTACTGTTTGTTCTATGCTTGTGTAACTGCAATTTACACTTCCTATAACAAAGTAGTTATCCGGTTGAGATATACTTAAATAAATAAAAATAACAAAAAGTAGTTCCTACATTCCCTCGCGTCAGTTTCATTCATAAAAAAAATTCCCCTATTTTTGGCAAGCTTTTAAAATCCCTTGTACCATATTTCCCCTACCAGTGCTCCAAAAAGCACTCACACTTATAAACGCGAGTGCCCCGAAATAATTCCGCCTCCACCAGCCACTACAAACAAGCTTACAAATTCAACAAGACCAACGGCGACACTTTTTCACCCACTCGTTTAATCCCGGCCGATCATTCGAAATTCAATTAAACTTCAAAGCGATCGCTTAAACGATCTGGATCCCTCATTAATGCTTGATTACGATTATCCGTTAATTCTTAATTAGCCGTAAGCGTCCTGGACGCGCTACCTGCTGTATCTACTCTCGTGAAATTCTTCCCTGGTCCCCGCCTTGTTTGCGCGCCGGTCCGTTCATTAAGGGTCTCGGCATGTTAGGCCTGGGTTAGATCTACCCGGTAATTGCCAGGCTCCACGGACGCCTCGATCAGCCTTGAAGCTTTGTGTGCACGCACACCGGTCCGCTAGCGGCTCCTCTTCCTCCACGCTTTTATCGCCCACCCTCGCCTGACCGCGCCGATAGAAAACCACGATCTCGATTGGTTAATATCCCGGTATCGTTTCAAGCTTGATAGCCAATCACGTGGCCCCGCCGCGACGTTCATTTGTTTTGCGGCGCGATGTGCCATCCAATTTTCTTCCCCGTACGATCGATCCTCCATGCCGCGCCAGGATGCCTGTCGCTGTGTGCCCCCTCGTTTATCAGGTGTCCTTTCCTCCGGACGTCGCCCCTGCGTCAGGATTAGCTGGTAGCCGCTGGTCCATTCTTTCAGCCCCGTTCTGGTCATTTACAAGTTCCGCCGAGGAAGCTTCGGAGCTCCCAGCTTCTGGTGTCTCTGTTTTTAAAACAGTTACACATTTGCCGAAGACCACGGTTGTGGGCATCAGAGTTGGGCATTATTCGAATAAATTTTCATTCGAATACGAATTCGTATACATCCCCAAGATTATTCGATACTCGCGAATAAATCTGTACCGTTATTCTAGCCAGATTCGTTCGAATAAGAATTTATTCGTTATTCGACCTGAATGAACGACGAATAAGAAATGTGATACCCGGCATCTATCGATGGAAGTCTGTACTGTGATCAACATAGCTAAAAAACGAAGCGATCTGAAGATTCTGTAAGACGACGGCAACGACGACGGTACCGTTTAGAAGATGGAATTCAGAGTTCACTGTTTGACACTTTGATGCTGCGTATCTCCTAAACGGCTGGTCCTACGTAGGGCTGGGATTATTTGTCGAATTATTCGGTATTCGAATATTCGAATACTTCAGTTGCTCAATTATTTGTCAAATATAATTCGAATATCCACGTATTCGAATACTATTCGAATATCCACGTATTCGAATACTATTCGAATATCCACGTATTCGAATACTATTCGAATATTTGAGTATTCGAATACTATTCGAATATTTGAGTATTCGAATATTTGAGTATTCGAATACTATTCGAATATTTGAGTATTCGAATACTATTCGAATATTTGAGTATTCGAATATTTGAGTATTCGAATATTTGAGTATTCGAATATTTGAGTATTCGAATATTTGAGTATTCGAATATTTGAGTATTCGAATACTATTCGAATATTTGAGTATTCGAATACTATTCGAATATTTGAGTATTCGAATACTATTCGAATATTTGAGTATTCGAATATTTGAGTATTCGAATACTATTCGAATATTTGAGTATTCGAATATTTGAGTATTCGAATATTTGAGTATTCGAATACTATTCGAATATTTGAGTATTCGAATACTATTCGAATATTTGAGTATTCGAATAGTACCTATGGTGTGAATTATAAATCAAGTTGTTCAGGTTCATTTGTCAGGGTGAAATCTTGTAAGCTAATTTGGACCCACTTCACACCATACTATTCGAATACACCAGTATTCGAATATATCGGTATTCGAATATATCGGTATTCGAATATATCGGTATTCGAATATATCGGTATTCGAATATATCGGTATTCGAATATATCGGTATTCGAATATATCGGTATTCGAATATATCGGTATTCGAATATATCGGTATTCGAATACATCGATATTCGAATAGTATTCGAATAATAACATTCGAATACTGAAATATTCGAAGTTTATTCGTAGCATTTGAATACTTGTAAAATATTCGAATATTAAATTATTCGAATAGTCCCAGCCCTAGTCCTACGTCGTTTTTGACGAAATTTCGAAAGAAAACTCAACCAAAGAAAATATAATCTCCTCCTTTTAAAACGTCCCATGTACTTTAAGCAAGCAGACTCTCCCGACACCGCCTTAAAGAAGTATTCTCTTCTGGAGGCGTCGGCCATTTTATTCGTCCGTTGAGTCGACTAAATTCTTATTCGAATAATTTCTAATTTTCCGTCGAATAAAAAATTATTTGAAGATTATTCGAATAAGAATTTATTCGCACAAATTTATTCGAATACTTATTAAAATGAAAATTCAGCCGAATAATGACCAACTCTGGTGGGCATTCGTTAAGTTGCGAGTCTAGCTTTAATCAAGCCGATAGGAAACAACGGTAAATCGGTTTCGGATTCGATCGGGTGATGGCGCGAGGTGGGGGTTGGTTATACTCGAAGGAAATAACGGAATGGCGATGGGGTGCCTTTCAATTTTCTACTCGGGGATACGTAATCTTCGGCGGGATTCGAGGGAGCAGGTGAAACCACACGAAGGAAAAGTTCCGAGCGACCGTAATCCGTAAATCCCCGATGCCTACGGAGATCCTTCTCACGTGGCGAATATCAAGAGGCAACCGCTCGTGTTCAAGCTGCACCGAGAGATGCTTCTCTAATTAGGAATTATGGCACGTCTGCGTCGCTAGTATCCGCGGGATCAGACTGCTCTGCTAGACCTCTCTTCGAGCGTCTGGTTTACGTTTAGGATATTTGCCTGAACCTTCGACGTACGCTCTTAGTCTGGCACCGAGGAAGTGTCTGAATATGCATTCGGCAGATTTCGGACTGTAAAGGAAGTTGAGATGTGCGTTGACACGTGGCTTGAAAGAACAGCTTGGAAATCTGACAAGGAAACACCGCGAAATCGGACTCACCTATTGGAACGTAATTTTCTGGGTTTTTCAAAATTAAATTGGTTTCAGCGCACTGGTTCGGTCAATTTAAAAAATAAATAATATTTTTTGAATTGACCGAACCAGTGCGCTGAAACCAATTTAATTTTGAATTATCTCATATATACGGTCGAAATTCTAATCAATTTATTATTTTTTTTTCTGGGTTTTTAGAGTGACTCGAAACAAGAACAACGGTGTGTTTCATTCGGTGAGTAATTATTCGCGGTGTTCCCGTGTGAGTAAGGTAGCCAGAAATGGACAGGGTGGAAAATATCAAAAATGGAAAATACAAAAGTCGAATGGTGGTTCTAAACCCTCGCTAGGCGGATGCAGGGTCGAATTTGACCCATCCTAAGTGTCGAGCTGAGTGGCGGAGTTGAACGGACAGAAATATATTTAATGCAAATGATTATAAAAATTTATTTAAAGAATATTTTGTTATTGGTATTACTTCCTGAAAAATATAAGAATTGAAAAAATATCTGGGGGTGTATATAAATAGAATTCTGTGCGCCGTTGAAAATTTTAATAATTTATGAAACATGGGAGTATGAAACAAATTTGTCGCGCATTAAGGAAGGCAGATAATCGGGTCAGAATGGTAAATATGAAAATATATCTCTTCTTAGTTACGTTTGTTTTTATTCGCAATAACCAGGGTTTACGAATGCATTATCGTATCGTTGTTCGCGAAATTCTTCTTATCCCCTCGTAAAGGAATTATGCTTACTTTTTATTGCAGCGTCTTAATTAAAGTTCGCGTACAATTTATTATTCCCGAGGGTCGTTATTCCCACGTTTTATGGCAGATTTGCTCCCCATTCGTAATCATAAAATCATCCTCGGTCCTTATTACAAAATTGCAATTAAATTACGCGTTAAACTTAAGCTGCCGTAACAATTTTTTACAGTAAAATGTGATCCTTTTGTAATAAAATCGAGGAAGGCTTTGTAACGTGGTCTTTTAATTGTTAAAAATTACAAGCAATTTAATATGTTTATGTAGTACACGTCTACGTTAAAAATAATAAAGTCTGTCTATAATGAATTCTCTTGTTAAATATTCTGTATATTATAAGAAAAAGGCTAGGAAGTTCAGTTGTATTATACTAATTTGTGAAACTTTTTAATATTTGTTTAATAGCATATTATTTTTTAATTGCAATCATAGTTGTTTCATTAGGCTGATATATATTTTTAATTGCTTCTTGCACTGTTCCACGTTATTACTTTGACAACCAATATAGTTCAATTGTTTCTTTTGCAACGCATAATGAAGCAAATTTATGCAATAATTGATTAAATGCTAACGTAACGCAGCATCACAAAATATGAAAATTCATTACGAACTGTAATGCACGCATTCTCACATTTAAAGCCGGCTTAAGATTTAATTGTTCTCATTATGCTTTGTACTCTGATTACACTTTCGGCTCTCCTTTGTACGCGCATCAGATGCGTGCAGAATTTCAAATCAGCAAAATGTGACGAACGTTCCGCGTTTCTGGGTAAAAAAATTAATAATCCTACTTCCACTCGTTTCCTGGTCTCTTTCTTAAAGAACATTTAAATAGACATTTACGATAGCATTTTTTTTCACATGAAAGTGTTTAAATAATTATATAAATTTGAAGATCGAAAGGAGAGAAAATCAGTGATTTCTATGTAAAAGCAGAAGAAAAAGGAGGGACTTTTAGTTGTTGAAGACTGGAAGGAAACTTTAAATGAAAAAGTACAAAAACGATGATAAAACAGTGAAGCAAGAAACAGCAATATTCACTGTAATTATTTATGGATCGTAGCGCTTCCTTTTTCGAGGAATCGATTTTCCCGGAAACTTTCGACTCTTGGATTTCCAATTCTTCTCGCGTTAACAAACTGGCCGCGTGTTGGAGTAAAAATAGCACTAACTTCGATCCAAGTTTCTTATAAACTGTATCAGGTTGTCGATTAAGTTTCCTTCGAACTTTAATTTCGACCTTAAGAAAATTTACCATCCACAGAAATTGGAAATTAGTACTCGAAGAACCGAATCACTAGAAATTGCCATTTTAATTGAGTGGAACAATAGCTGCGTAATTTAAAAATGAACGTAAATTGGATCAGACGAAATCTTTCCAATGATAATATATAATAAGAAATAATACGTGAAAGCGTTTTTAAAATGGAACCACTAATTTTATATAATAAGATTCTGGCACACATTATTCCAAACGCAGCATCTCCTAATTCTCCAGTCACTGCTATTCAACTGCCCCATTCTTCATTTATATAAACGTCCAGAAATTTCTAAAGAACGCGAGCACTATAATCACGGTCCTGCTGCAGTTCTTTTGATTCACAAATTAATTTGCCTACTATTCTCGTAACTTTTCATCCCGCATGAATCCCAGAAAAACGAGTTATCCGACTTTAATCTCTTCAGACGAATTCTCTAACACCCGTGCTAAAGTTAGTGGGTTCATTCTTCTCCCAAGATAGATCTTAAATTACGAGGCTGCTGCCTAACTAGGAGTGGAAACTCTGTTTACTGTATGGAGAAATTTTTTTTCCAGCTGCCTTGATCCAATCTCTGTGAACTTTTCGCGAAAACGTGACACGTTTCGTCTTGGAAACTGTTAAACCTTTGCATCGATATTCTCTGCATTATACAGAGTTGGGCGTTGTCCGTGGTACGATCAAGAAATAGTTCGCTCTGTGTGTGAAAATAAATCGAGAATGTAGAATAAGATTTTTGTATATGGAGCTTCATTCGTGATAATCGATTCCGAAGATGTGTGGGGCACGTATACGATTGCGAACGATTGTCTGACTATTACTCGCTTCTTCCACTTGCGCGCCGTATTCGCCAAGATCGATGGACGTTCTGGATGAAATTATACAACAAACATTTATTGATTGTTAGCTTTAGGGTTTATAAAAAACCGACTTTTGAAATAAACCGGTTTTGGAATTATAGTATTTCCAAAAACCTGGTTTTCGAATTTTGACAGAAAGAAATAGAATATAATTAGACCCGGAAAAATTTATACTTCAACATTTTTCGGTTTATTTAATGTTTATTGAACTATGAATATGTAATAAAATAAAATATACCCTATAGAAAACTAATTTTAAAAAAAAAACTAAAATCCGTACAAAATATAAATTGTAAATCTGTATTTCATTTAGTATTTTTCGTTTAGAAGTATGAAAGTTTACAGCAAACGTTTACTAGAATATACTTGTGCCCGAGGCGATTAAAATTCAAAATGTGAACTGTTTTAATTAAAGAATTAATTAATTTTTACATAATAATTCTAGTATCTGAACCCGGTTTTTTAAATTTAAACTCGGTTTTTGAATTTTACAAATTTATCCCAAAAACAGTTTTAAACCCGGATTTTAAAAACCGATAAATCGTAGTTAGGTTTTTATTATCCCAAAAATTGTGTTTTAGTTCCTCATGGTTATTGAATAAGTTAGCTTCTGAAATCGTCAGACGTCGCATCCGTTGATTATTATTTAGACGTTGCATTGAACATATTATTAAAGATAAAGTCTAGGAGAGAGAATATGAACATTACTTCCAAATTGAAAGAAAAAATTTAACATTCGTATTTATGAATTTACCATACAGCACTCCGTAATATTTTTAATTAATTCTTAACGCAATAAAAGAATTTATTTCGCGATGCCACCAGTGTTTACAAAGACAAACATACCAACAAAAATACAACACAATATGTAGCCAACTCGTACTCGCGTGACGAATTTTCGACGTGGGTTTTCACGAAACCAAAGCCGGATTTGAAATTTATTTAACTACATTTTCGAAACATTTCTACATAAATACAGAGTCACCTCTACTTCGTTCGTGTTGCAAATTACGCTCCACCCATTTTTCAATCTTTGTTACTTGCATGCCCTTCAATCGTCGATCGTTTTTATTTTTTTTTTTTTTTTGAAAAAAATATGGATTTCAAAATTCGTTAGCGACGAAACTGATCTTCGTTAGAGTTCTATGATACTTCACGATTGTTAAGTATTTCGCGAACCGTGCGCGACGTTAAAGGCAGTGCGATAATAGTAGCTACGTAATTAATTCCGAGAACTAAAATATTCCCGTTGGTAATCCGTAGTCTTTGGCTACTTCCTGTCCGGGCCAGATTATTTCCACAACAAGCATTATCACGTTGAAGCGCATTATGCTAATATCGCATAAACCTGCTCTCCATAAAGCGAAAATTTTAACGGAATCCTCCGACTGCGATTACACTTACGAGAATTTCTTCAATTATGAGAATGGCACGAGCTGCGAATTACGCGAATTTAAAGCACGAACGGCTGGTTGATTTTAAAGTTGGACCGAAGACTCTTCGGAAGGTAGAATAAACTTGAATCGGAATCGGGTAACGATCGTTGGCAATTATCGTGCACGCGTTTATATTTATAGTCTGTATGCAATATAGTAAGAAATGAGACATGTATATTTAAATTAAAATATCCAGTCTGAGTTTCAGCGAGACGTTTTAAATTTGATATCCTATTCGTTATTAAAGTTAAGTTGAAAGGACAGCGCTAGACGGTTAATTGTTTATGAATACCAAGAATAACAGAAATGTTTTATATTTTACAGTGCAATATTTGTATATTCTAAGTTCTTTCCATTTCATTGCGTTAAAATACACTTTTGCTATTGGTGATATGAAAAAATATTTAAGGAAGGAGTAACAGAATTTGAAAAAATAAATATGGCGACAGAGAAAGTTTGTTCGTTTATGTCTCCTTCTCAGTGATCCTAATTAGTTGAAATGGATGTATTAAATTACATAAAGTAATAAAATTATTACAAACTTCTTAGACATATATGATATTAACGAAGCTGTTTTCAAGCGAAGGCAGGATGAAGATAAATTTATACATTAAAAGTAGTGATTGTATTAATATTTCAAGAGCCAGACGTTAAATGATACCTAGTGGATAAATGTAGTTATATAACCTTTCAGTATATATAACTCTAACCGTGGAAAACTCGTGGAAATTTTATTCCATTTGATTGATACTTCAGATATTGAAGATATAGAATTCTAAAGTATTGAATATGCAAAAGGTATTGAAGTTCCATTCTAGTCACTTCAGCTGCCCTCCAGAGACTTCGAACGTCTACCTCCACTTTGCATATCTCTCGAAACCAATTTTCGCATAGACTTAATACGAAAAATTGGATGTTAGAAATTCTATTTTCAAATTTTACATTCCCTTTTGTAGATTACCTCGTTCCCATTACATTTTCACGTGATTCAATTAAATCTGCGAATAGGTATATTCTTTTTACCCTTAGTAAAAAAAAAAAAATAATAATCTTCTCACAAAGCGATATATAAAAAGTAACACATTCCCCGAAGTCCTGTTTCAACAATTAAATGCAGTAACTAATTACGAAGCATTCATAAAAAAGATTTTATTTACTTTATTTACTCAAAAATTTTATAATTGCACCTATGCGAAGTCAGAAAATCTTTGCAGGAATACTTTCTTGCCTAAAGTAGACCGTAATGCGAACGATATTAAATTCCCACTTCTTTTATTTCATTTCCAAATTAATTCACGAAATAACAACCTCAATTTTGCAATAACCGCCGATTACATTAATCAGTCGTGGCAGTGGTCTTGAAACGGGGATTTCAAAGACCCACTACCCCCCATCACGACAAATGTATCGAAATCGCCTGTGAACAGCGGAGTTGGTCACATTTGGTGCACTTCGGAGTTTAGGATAAGCCAGTTTACCCGGAATTACGAACATATGCGGCAGCCCTGAGTATTGCATATGAATTCACGCAACAGCGTGGCCGCCAAATGCATCTCTAAACGCGTGCACTATTCAGAAGAGCATTCAAGAATTTTGTATTCATATTCTAATCCCTCTATTCCTGGATTTGCCCTGAAACTGTCTTGAATGAAAACTATTTAATTTTCCCCGAACTTTAAAGTCAACGATGCAATTTTCGTATTTCCTTCGGAACTTACAAGGAGAGTATTTTAGGTGTCCGCCTCCGATCATTTTGATTTTTGGATATGTTATAGAAGACCGAAAAATAAGAAATACGTGTTTTTTTATTTTTCCCCGTTTTCAGATTTGGGGGGTGAAAACTGCGTTCAAAGTTAGGGTTGAAAAACCATTTTTGTGGAATATCTCGAGAACTATTAGAGATAGGGGAATAGTATCAATGGACGAATTTTGTGTCTTTGAATGCAAAATATGACTGCCTCACCAGATTTTCAAAAACTCCATTTGTTTAAATAATACATAAAAACTTTGAACGCAGTTTTCACCCCCCAAATCTGAAAACGGGGAAAAATAAAAAAACACGTATTTCTTATTTTTCGGTCCTCTATAACATATCCAAAAATCAAAATGATCGGAGGCGGACACCTAAAATATTCTCCTTGGTAACAGAGAACGTTCCTAAATTCCACCTACATAGTGCAAAAATCATGGAAAAAGCTCGAACGTGGAAATTTCTCGTACCAAGGAAATCGGAAAGCCTTTTATCATTTTGGCTGCGTCACTGGCGGTGAATATTTTAAGAGAAATTATGAAAAGAAAAAAAAAATTGGAGAGCAGATTTATTATACTTATTCGTATCGTATTGCATCACGGTTTCTTTAACGAGCAAAATACCAGTCAGGAGGCGATAAACACTTAGCTTTTACATTCCTACTGCATATTTCAAGGCCCGAATAAAATCGTTCCCACCGGCACAACGGAGAATCTCGTGAGAACAATCTTGAACTGAAATTAGGAACACTTCAGGGGGAAACTTTCGAACACTTTGAACGACGGCACACTGATGAATAAACTTACCTTCAAGCTCGACGAATGTTTCCAATTACGGTCCGTCACAGTCTTGTATTAAGGTGGCTTTGGTGTGAAGCGACTTTAAGAACGCTACGAGGAAGTTATTACTTACGTGTTTCACCCGCGCTCTCGTTGCAGCTCGGGGGGTGACGTTGTTATATAAAGTGGTGGATAGGTTACTGGCGAAAACACTCGCCCCGTTTCGCGATTAATTCCACTTGTTTTCGAGGTTTTACAAAATTTTTAACACTTAGACTACTTACTCGTTTCAGACACTGTATACAATGTTTCAGCATTATACAACACTTTCGCTGTGGTATGAAAAAAAAATTGTTCTCTACCAACCTGCAAAGTTTAAAAAAAAACTGAACTTTAAGCTTATTTTTTATAACTTTTCCATCGCCCTCAGGGTAAAGAATTATACATTTCGGATTCCTTAAGGGGGTATACCCGTTTGAACCCTCAGAAAGTGTGTACATTTTGTGGATTTTTTTACAAGTCAACGGCTTGATGCAGATTTCCTGTTTTTTTTTTACTATCTTTATATAATATTATGAACGACTTAAAAAAAGTTTCAGTTAAAAAACTATTCTTTCTGGGAAGTCATGGATATATATCCGAAAGTCCCCGATTTTAGACGGTTAAACGGTGGCCCTAAAAACTCGCGCTACGTTCAACCAATTTACCTCCAATTTTGCATGCAGAATCGTAATAAGATTCCACATCGTCCAACGAAGGCTTTTTTTATTCCGATTCCCCGTTTATTATTTATAATGAAAAAAGTTGGATTTTTCTCTTAGAAAAATTTAACTTTACCTTTGATCTCTCACCATTTCTTTATTTTTCAAAATTTGCAAAATCAGCTTCGTTGGACGATAGCTATTGACATACTTTATAAGAAAATTTTGTTGTTTTTGATTTCTGACACTACATACAGCTGTTTTCAGGGCCACCGTTTAGCCGTCTAAAATCGAAAGACTTCAGGATGTGTATGCATAACTTCCCGAAAACAATAGTTTTTTAACTGAAACTTTTTATTTAAGTAGTTCATAATACTATGTAAAGATAGTAAAAAACCGAGAAATCTGCATTAAACCATTGACTTGTAAAAAAATCCACAAAATGTACACATTTTCCGAGGGTTCAAACGGGTATACCCCCTTAAGCCTGTAAAAAGATATCTTTCGTTGCTAGTCAATTCCAAAATTGACCAATTTCTAAATTCTCCTGTCTGTTGCAAGCTGAATAACAGTGTTTCCTGAAACGAGCGCTACGTCAGCTTGATCTCGATCGAGCCACTGATTTACGTCTTGAAGCTGGCACGCCATGAATGCACGCTCGGAAAAAGCTTCCCGAGTTAGCATCGTCCCACGAACAGGAAATGAAAAGAATATTTATTAATTCACCGGACAATAGGTCACCGTCCGTTGCTTCCGCGTGGCTGGCTAACGCCTTTCCTCGTTTGAATACAGGAAACGTCAGAGTGTTATTTATCACCAGGGTCCCGATGGCAGATTTATTTTCCTCCCAGGGCTTTATGGAGCCGCTTATCGATAAACTGCTGTGAAGCGTTCCCGTTTGGTATTCTGGAACATGCTTTTTTACGTCTCCATTCGCGGATAGAATTATCACCAGTCCGCGAACGTGTACATGCTTGTTCAAAAGTCTCGGGAGAGTTGTTACGCTGGCTACAAATCTGGAGGGAATTGGGTAAGCATCGAAGGATATACAGAAGTGTTATCACATTTGATATTTTTTACGATAGAGAAAGAATAGAGCGTTGAAACTGCGAACGATAATAAACGTAAGATAGAAAGTACATTAACACTGGAAAGTATTTTAACTTACAAGAGAAGATCTCTAAGCCGGAAATTCAAAAAATTATCAAACTTTGGGGATATGTAGAAGATATATAGGTATGTAATTATTTTTCGCTGTCAAAATTTATTCTAAGGGGATGAAATTGTCCCCTAAAAATCCAGCTATTTTTTTTATTTTCATCCTCTACATATCCCCAGTTTCATAATTTTTTGAATTTCCGAGTTGGATATATTCCCTTGTTAAAATTTATATTTCGTAGACTGCGGGTTGCCTGAATAAGCCAGTGATACTCAAAGCGTGGTATTAAGTTACTATAGTTGTGCAGATGTATGTACAAAAATATGAGATTTTAACTTTCATTTGATCTCTGTGCGAGATTTTGTAGTGTTTTAATATTTTTTTAAAGGCGCCGGGAATGTGTACTTTGAAATCTAATCAAGCAAAGCAATTCTCTTTGTACAAAAGTTTCCAATTTCCAAAGCCCAGGTAAATTTGAGAGTGATGCGATAAATATATCCAGTACTGTATCTTATGTGCTAAATGTAGTCGAAAATTTATCATCTGTAATCTTCCTGAAAACAACGGATCCCTGAGACTCTTGAACGAGGCTGTATGTCCGCGCGGAAAGTACACAGTCACGAAGAAACGCGCGAACTGGGAACTGGGCCGCGCTATAGCTCCTTCCTAAGAGGAGATACCTAGAGAAAATTGGTAGAGGGAAACGTTGCACGGTTTAATGAGATCTATGTGCCCGTGTGCATGTTTTTTTCGAAAGATGCGCGTGCAAGGTGCAGCCACGCTTCCTTTACTGGAAACCTCATATTTCTTTACATTCCTTTTCTGTGCAAATTGTATCATACAAAGAGGGAATAGTAGGTAGTAAAAGGGAGTGATATCGAGGAAACTGGTGGCACGGTAATAGTGGATGGTCAGATGTTCGTACTAACCAACATAAACTACACGTTTCTTAGTAATTTTATCTTCCTTTGGATATTGTGAAGGAAAGTTGCGTAAGGAATCTCAGTAAGAGCGTTTTCACGCGAGATAATAATCTAACTTACGACTGATATCCCAAGTACTTTCAGAGATAGCTTCACTTCGAAAAGGTGTGAAAGGCGTAGGGGGAGTTGGGGCACTTTGGTGCAAGGGGCACAATGAAACATTAATATTCTCTTATTATTTAGAAACAGTCAGAAGTTAAAAAACTGATCACAAAACAGTATACTCTTTGATCTTGAAAGGTGATATAAGATTATAAGATGATACCCTATAGATATCAAGATAATATTAATGTTTCATTGTGCCCCCTGCATCAAAGTGCCCCAACTCCCCATAGATATATGTGAATACGGGGTGTGAACACTTAGTCAATTGTCAATTAAACACTTATTCGATTGGTATAATTCTTTTTATGTTCATATACCTATAACTAGAATTTTTCCAAAAATGTTTGTTTCTCTTGAAATATCATTTTCCAAAACGGTAGGCACGATAACTGCCTCACTGTTCATCCGATTAACTTCATCATTTCCACACATATTCGACGTAACATTCGTTATCTGGTGACGGTGAAAATTTTCAATTAAATCGAACCACTTTTTAGTGACAAGCAAAAACGTAGGACTTTTATAGCGAAAATCACGACCTTTTTTTAAAAAGTGATACCATTGCCGCAATTTTTTTTGCCAAAACCAGAAACGTGTCTGGTGTGAAAATTGCCCAAGGTCTCAGGCTTCGCTAAACGCAATCAAAGCCTTCATTGTAATCAGCCTGATCGTCAGCAACGCGTTGAATTCGCGATGATTGCACGGTTCTCGCGGAAAATTAGAATATCAATGGATGCATTGTTCGCTTTATTAACACGAAGCTGTCATAAGGCCGTTCGCGAGGGGTCTAGGTTCCCAGCGCGCCAAAACTCGTTCTTGTCGTGCTTAATTAAATTTTCGACGATTAATGGGAGGCTGGACGGGCTCCGTCACAGCCCTGAGAACAATGGGGGTTGATGTCACGCTTGATAGATTCGATTCGAGAAGCAAGTGCTCGGAAACTAATCGGCCAGGCTGGAAAGAAGCTACTCGAACGCTTGAACGTTGAATAAGAACAGTTCTTTCGAAGGGGCTGGGGGTCCTTGAGCTGCTCGACCGTGGGTAGAAATATTATTAATCACTTTGAAAAGTCGTGGATGAATCCCCGTTTTCATCCGTGTTCCAGTAACGACGGGTGTGGTCTAATTCCGGTCGACCAGTAACAGATAGTAATTGCGAACGACCTTCTTTGTTGTCGTGATTATTTGGTAATTTTATTACCATGTTTGTACAACTTTTTTTCTTTATTTTACATACCTTTAAGAAAACCAGTGAATGGGAAAGTTGTTGGAAAGAAGTTTGCAATTTCTTATCGATTTTAAATACAACAACTGTCGATATATTTTTTTCATATTTGATTAATACATTTCAATGTTTCTTTATTATGCATAATTATCGAAAAGCAATCATTTTTTTTTTTGTAACTTTGGTGCAAATCAGGGGTACTTCCAGATTTGAAAAATTCGCCAAAAATAGAAATAAAAACTTATCAACTCAATCACTACTGATTATTGTGTGGAAATTATATAGGTACTTTTTCTCTTTTTAATGTTAAGTCAAAGCAATAATTCTATAAACAGTTTTTTCTAATTTACTCGAAGTTAGTAAAGATGGAGCTGCACCCCTCTTGCTATAACATCCCCAATTCCAACTAGGATTACAATGCCATTTATTTTAATAAATTTTAGTATCTTCTCATGTGAAAAGTTCTACAAAATACGCCGATTGCCGCACAATGGAACTCAAGGTTCTCGTCGGAACTTTAAGAATTTAATAAGCATTATAATACTGAATTACAGGGAACTTGAATGTGGATTCAGCTCTGAGTAGTTCGAGCTTCTTCCCTCTCCTGTTTCGTTTCGACATCGAGTTGAAGAATATTCTTTCTCTTTTTCCTTGAATAAAAGCTTCGCTTATAATAAATACCACGAGCCACCAGTGACCCATATGGCAATGAACTTCCTAACCCTCTTCATTTAACAAGAAAATCCTTTCACTCGACGTTTCTGTGTTTAACCAAAGGTCCCTTGTAAGACGGGATATTAATAATAACATCTTTCCCTGAAATTAGATATAAAAAAAAAACATAGATGCGATTAAAAGCTAGTCGGACGATCGAGGGCTCGAATAAACTATCTAGGTAGTAAGTATCGAAGAAATCGAGGTCATTGAAGCTGAGTTTCATTTCATTGTGCGCACTCCATCCTGAATGGTCGATTCGCAAAACGTGTCGCGTAACAGCTGAGTGTAAAATCGCGGTGGCTGGGGATCCCTTTTTTGCCTTCCTTTATTTTCTCCCATTTTTACCGACGATGGCCGACCAACGAGCAGCACGCTGTGTGTCGAGGATTCTCCGCGTAATTCATAAGTTCCTTTTGTCTTGGCGGACTCGTGACGGAAGCATTTTTAATTAGGCCCGTGGCTGCCTACCAGCCACGTTTCTCTGCACGCAAGCTGCAGCTAGAAGTGGCCACCATTTTGCACGTGCACGCTTAGACAATATTTAAACATATCGTTAGCAAAACGATCGCAAAACGTTTCGTATCGCATTCCATGTAAAATCACTTTTACTTTATTTTTAACACGGAAACTTTTGCGCGACGATCGTTTTTATCAACTTGTTGAGCGGTTGCTAAGGTTTGATATTAATCGAATAATTCTGAATAAGTAGATGTTTGTTTAATTAATCGTTATTAATAGACGTCTTAGAGTTGGAGCAATTGAACTTACCCGTCAACAGATACAGTATTTAGTAATATTAATTATTAAAAGCTCACCTTTTGGATGAAAACAAATGCAAGTAGAATACAATTTCTCTCAACATCATTTTCACTTATTTCTCAAATTCGACAGTATTTTCTTGTTACTCAATGAATGTTAATGCCTCAAAGAAATATCGATATTAAAGAGAAAAATGATAACAAGATTTGTAGACGACTTTACACGTTCTCATTTTGCTTTCGTATTATTTACAATTTAAAAGACTGATGCCTCTACTAGAAATAAGTTAAACACGTACAATAACATTTATATCCATAACATTTATTCCAGTATTCCAAAATACCCAATTTTCGAATTTTGACAAACAAAAGTAAGATAAAATTAAAACAGTAAAAAATATTTAGTTTATTTAATATTTCTGGAATCAAAATAACATAACGAAGTAAAATATAGATATGATTTCGGTCGAAATTAAATTTATAAATAACTTTTTGAAGTAAAATATACTCTATCTATACAAAACCAAATAAACAAAATAATCTAAATTTTAAAATAACTAAAATCCGTACAAAATATAAATTATAAACCTTTATTTCATTTAGTATTTTTCCCCAGGAAATACGAACTCATGAAGATTAGTTTTTCAGTAAACCTTTACCACAATACGCTTGTGCCCAAGGGGATTTCAAGTCAAAACGTGAACGTTTTTAATTAAATAATTAATTAATTTTTACATATTAATTCCAGTATCTAAAACCGGCTTTTTTAAATTAAAAAAGAAACTGGTTTTAAACCCGGTTCTTAAAAATCGACAAACCCTACGAAACAACTTGCAAAGCATTCACTGTAATATTACAATCACTTTAATAGATAATCGCCTACCAGTTTTACACATTTCACCAATGCGTCTGAAAATTCTCCCCAAGAACGCCAGATGGATACGGTCTACCGTTAATGGAAATATTTCCACGATCCAACTTTCTTATCAGCCGTAATACAAGCCCGCGTTCCACGTTGAAATTACAATTAAACTCCAGTTGAGCCGCAGCTGAAAGGGATCGGGGCATTTTGAATTCCTGGCGGGGGAATCCAGTGGGCATGAAATACTTCGTTCTCCCGTGAACTTGGCGCAAACAAATCCATCGGATTTAGGCACATCTGAAGTATTTAGGTTAGTGGGTAAATCCTGAGCGCGGAGTTCGTGACGGTCGATATCGAATCACCGTCCGATCCCTGTTTCCGACGTGACGGTACAGCGGAGATACTGTAAAATGATTATACGTGACTTTGACGTGGTAGACAGTGATTAACCGACGCAGTGACGGATCTCTGTATAACGTGTAACGAAGACAGCTCTCTGTTCCTCCTCCCTCGGCCTGCAACAATTCCGAATCACCGTTCAACGAAACATTTACAGCGGCGATTTGTAAAATTTTCAACTGCGAATGGTAACGGAAATAAGATAGTGGCGATTAAAACAATTATATCGTACAATTTATATACCATGGATAGGAAGGCTCCTTAAATCGTGAAGTAAAAAGTAGGATAGATGGAGAAATATGAGCTTTGAAATTTATTTTCACCGCCACTGTAAGTTAATTTATAGAATTATACAGGGAAATTCAGTTCCATCGGAAAGTGTATGATTCTGCGTGAAAATATAACTCGGAAATCTTGGAAAATATTTCTCTATTTTGAATAAAAATGACAGAAATATTTATAGGAAAATTTTTGTAAATTACAATCATCCCTTAAAGTGTCAAGTCTCCTTCAGTCTTAGTCTAACTTATAGAATTATACAGGGAAATTCAGTTCCATCGGAAAGTGTATGATTCTGCGTGAAAATATAACTCGGAAATGTTGGAAAATATTTCTCTATTTTGAATAAAAATGACAGAAATAGGTATTTATAGGAAAATTTTCCTAAATTACAATCATCCCTTAAAGTGTCAAGTCTCCTTCAGTCTTAGTCTAACTTATAGAATTATACAGGGAAATTCAGTTCCATCGGAAAGTGTGTGATTCTGCATGAAAATATAACTCGAAAATCTTGGAAAATATTTCTCTATTTTGAATAAAAATGACAGAAATATTTATAGGAAAATTTTCCTAAATTACAATCATCCCTTAAAGTGTCAAGTCTCCTTCAGTCTTAGTCTTCGAATAATGGTACTTAATACGTTTGCCACCCGACGTGATTTTCACAAAGATCTACCAAGCTTTCGGCCGATTGTGTGTTTGAAATGGAAGGATCGTTGGGAAAACGAACTCGGAAGATCGTTTCGAAACGCAGGGTGGACACGTCACAAGAGAGCGTATTAATTTGTCGAATAGGTTGAATCAATTCTCCGTCGATTCTGCCGCTGCAAATGGGCGGCTTATCTCATAAGCCGGATAACGATAACGTTGATTTAACTCCGCGCGTTAGTGCCCCATTGCTCGCCGGGCATAATAAAATATTTCGCGTTTCGATTATCCGAAACGGACGGGCCTCCCAGGTTCATCAATTTCCCCGGGCATCGCGATAACCCCTTAAATCGTGTATCGGGTGGCCCTTATCGAATTAAGGGTTCGGTTATTGAATAGTGGGATCCACGGTTATCCAATCTGTGATGGTTAGATCGCGCATATTGCATCCAGGCACCGTAATTCACGACGTAGTAACAACACACCGATGGCAAGATGAATTTTGGTCCGCGACTAATAGGACGGAGTCAACGCGATTCCCAGGGTTGTCGCGCGGAAACCTACAGTTTCTGAAAGTCCTATCACCCTGGGGGAGATTAGCTACCAAATCCTCACTTCTCTCAGAATATCTTGAAAAACACTGCTGGAGATACAAACAAGATTTTTTGGACAAATAGGTTACGAGTATAATAATGAGAATCAGCATACTGTGTAGATATATTATAGTTGGTATAATATATTTTAAATTAAGGGTACTTAGACAGTCGTTTTTGTCGCAAATGAAGCATTCCCTTTTCAATTAATTACTAAAAAAAATTGAAAGTGAGACTTGTTTTATTTATGGCACAATGTTTATTATACAGCTTTTAACTTGCAAGTGATGAATGTGTTTGTAGAAGGAGAAAGCAAGCTGTTTCTATTACAACTTCAGAATTTTATTCTTCTAAAAACTCTATTTAAAATATTCCAAAACTTATTTTATTCTAAATCTAAAATTCAATTTTCCTAAACATTCTATACACAGAAATCTTACTATGAATTATTCAAGCTCTTCTCTCAGAGTAGAGTTGACCGTTAACTAAATAAAAAGTTATTTAAATAACGTATCGAATAAAAGTGAGATTAACTTTAGATTATTCGACGAATAAAGTTACCTAATATCTTTATTTAACACGAATTTAACTTTATTCGACACACGACGATTTTTTTCACTGTTATTCGTTATTCGAAATTTGTAGTAAATAGGTTTATTTTTTGCCTTTCGGCCTCAAAATGGGATTACATGTGTTATGTGTGTAAGTGTTTCTGGGACTGTTAATTCAAGGATGCGCTTTCGATTTGATTTCTTCCTTCATCTTGTTCTTTTTTTCTTCTCCCTTTTTTCCAGAACCATTCGCATCCACTCCGCTCCGTCTTCTTCTTAGAATCGATCTGATCGTTGAATTCTCTATTTTCAGCTCCTTACAGTCTTGTAGCATATGACCCATCGTCTCTCTAGTCCCATTGCATAGTCTGCATACTGTGTCTTTTTCCTCCTTCCAGTACTTGCTCCCCCGCTCTTCGTTTCCACATCTGAACCTAGCAATCATACTTTGTCCACATCTGAACCTAGCAATCATGCTTTGTATTCGAAATTTGTATTTAAATAAAAACTTTGCCCACCTCAGTTTCACAAGGGGTTTCACAGAATTTTTCAAAGTCGATTTCCTCGAATTTGGCTGAAAAGCACGTCTTACTGCTTTGAGAAATTATTGCCCGAGTGAAGACCTTCCCGTACGGTTAAGTATCAACATTTTCTGAAATTGACAAACCCGAAGGGCCCCCTGTCAGAGTGTTTCTAAACTCTCAATTTCCTATACCTTTCACGAGAAACACTCGAACGTTCCACTAATTGCAAACCGTCGAGGAGGTACGATACTCCACCCGTGACAAGTATTTCATCAATTACCCTGATTTTAACGCGGCAGCCAACCCTATATGATATGTTTCGACAGGGCTCGCAGTCCATCAGTCTCGATCAATTGAAGCCTGCTTTTAATTCAGTAGCCTTTTGTTCCGCGGCAAGGAAACAGGGCTGTTGTCCTGCTGAATAATGGGATCATTATGGGCTGGCATTGTGGGGCCGTAAAGCGTTGGTCGCGTTTAATAATACTGGGCTGAAGGATGCGCTTCAGTTGCTATATCAATAGTCCCAGCGTGCACCGGTGCTACCTCAACCGGGGACTATAGTTGGCATATTAATTATTAAACGCGACCGCGACGTGATTGCCGCCTGTCGACGGCAGGGATTTTCATCTGACAGCCATAATTAACGAGCACAATAAGTGTCGCTGAAAGGAATCTCGTGACAATGTTACGCCGAAGCGGGCCGGATGTTCTGGCTGTTTCAGATTCCTCCAGATTGGAACGTCGTCTCCTGCGGAATGACGGCGGATATGCTAGAATTTTTGGTATGGTCACTTCTATCGCAATGGAAGCTTTCCCATAAGGTTATACTGTTCCAGATTCCCACCTAATTCGAGTGAATTTCTCGGCTAGCCGGTTATCACTTTGAATGGCGCGAGCCTTGTCCGTGTAATAAGAAATACCTATGGAAATGTTAAAAGATTCCGTGCGGAGACCTCCGATAGGCGTTCAGTGACTATGCTTAAGGCATTCGAGTAGAGGAGTCACGCACACGGTGTACGATGAGCGGTTCAAGTTGTCAGCAATCAAAAATCTTCGATAAATTTACTTTTAAATCCAATTTCAAAATTATATTAAAATAATTTATCCAAGAATTTAATTTATTATAATTCATACAATCTATAGTAACCTGCATTTTTACTTGAATTATTATTTCAATTAAATATACCAAGAATAATATATAAATAAACTCTTCAAACAGCAATACGCAAAGTTAATAAACGATAGTTAATCCTATTGTGGCTCATCAATTAATACTCAAATTTCTCTAAATAAATTATAAAGCTGTCATATTCAATTTAAATTATTTTTATAATAGAGTGTCTAACCCCAGTTTATTCAAGAACTTTCTAAATATTAGTTAAATAAAGAGTTTGTTTTATTAAATGTGCATAAAATGAATGGTGCTGTTGATTTTGAAGCTCGAAAAAAGTATCAAGAGTGCTTGAATTGAAAGAGATAGATATCATAATGGGGAAGGTAAGCTTCTCTTATTTATCTTTTTTTTTCTTTTTATTTTATACATATTAATGGATTATTTTTTTCATTTAAATTCCTTTATAAAGTTAGTCCACTATCGATCCAGAAGCTGGAAAATTCAGAGGTTCGTACCACCTCCGCCGTTCCGAAAATGTTCAGAATTCCATTGGACTGCCATCAAGTATCTCGTTATTAACTTACCCAATAGGATCGACCATTGAAATTTACGTGCTGCATAAAATACGATCACTCCTAGCTGCAGGAATGAACCGAATCGCAATTAGGGGCACGGTTTATTAACGCGTGCTGCATCTCCCGGGCAGGATAAACTGGCAGTGAAATATTATGCGTAATTGGTCGTCCATTTTCACAGCTGAGTGCCTCTGAACGTTATTCGAACCTAATTCGATTCTTTCTGAAATCGGAAGCTCGCGATAAAACCGTCGACATTCCATCGGGGATGGTTTCGTTGCGAAACACCGGGGGCACCTTCTCGCTCCATTGTCCGAGTTTAAAATCTGGGAAGCTCGGGAATTAATATCGCCTACTCGAGTACTATCGCTGCAGCGGGAAGACGCGGATTTTGCTCGACAGGGAACGTCTGGGGCAGGGAATGTCTGCGCAGAAATTACGCTCGAAAGGTCGAGGATCGTAAATCACGTCGTTCGCGACTCCTCCGGCTGGACGCGTGTCATATCTTCAGCCCCGAGGTGACTTTATCATACGCTTACCATATATTCGATACGAGATGCAAATCCCAGGTCGGGAGATGCAGATAAAGGAAGGGGGAGGGCGTGAATAGAATTTCATCGGCTCGATGATGCGGAATAAATGGATCTTTTATAGATTCCGAGGGAATATCGTATTATATTAGATACCATCGATCTGGCTGCTTATCAAAGATTATACTTTTATGAAATCAGTGGCTGCGTAGTATATACTCCACTCTAACAAATATCCTTAGCTTTGATAAATAATTTCGACAAATAAAACAAGAGTGATTTCGGCGCGTTAGTTCGGTCAGTGTAAGTTTATTTTTTTTCTTTTTTTTTTAGGTGAATTCTTTGATTAGAAAGGTCCTTGAGGTTTCTTATAGTTTCTGGTCCAAACTTCCTTGACTGACCGAACTAACGCGCCGAAATCACTCTTGTTTTATTCTAAAAATACGGTCGATAACATTATTACTTTATTTTAATTTCGACAAATACTACTTACACGTCGCTAAACTAGCCTCTGTATCTTTTTTCTAGATCTTGCCATTCCTTCTTGATTCCAGAACCTCGAGCTATATTATAAATAGGAAAACGATCACGGATATTTACTAATACACACTCATGTACACAAGACGTTTGTAGAATATCGGAAATACAATTGATCGTTGTCAGAGTTGTGGGAATTACAATTGAATTACTGCATGAATTATAATTACAAAATAATTCAATTACTATATTAAAAAACCATAGAATGATATCAGCGCGTAGGCTCGGTCATATAAAATTTAAAATTCGTTTAAAATTCTTTCTTGAAAATGGTCTAAATCATAGACCGAAACGTCGAATAAATTAATTGCAAAATAGCTTTTATTAATTGTTTATATGACCGAACCTATCTGATATCACTCTATGGTTTTTTAATATTCTAAAAATACGGTCGAAATTCTAAATTCTTTATAATTCAATTACATCGTACATACATAGTTTCTGCATATATTTAATTTTCTATAAAGTACACTCTGCTGTTCATAAATACATATTAAGACACCTACTTTGTACGGAATCATTGTGAAAAACAGTGCAAATTTATCGAAGAACTATAATTCTACTTTACTTGGTATCTTAAATTAAAAGCAGTGAGAAGTATTCAACCTCAAATATCACATTTTCTGCAGATACAGCAGTTATTCCAATGCTTACGAACTCCAGTTAATATTAGTTAAGTAAAGTGTGGTTTATTAACGAACTTCCTCCCAACAGAAGCCTTAAAACCATCTGTATTTCCACGATTCCAACTTCCTCCAATAGTTTTGCATTGAAATGAAAATCTTGTATTACACGAGGGCGGATCTCTGCGAGACTAAAAGAAAATTTAATTTTCAATCTCATAAAGGGTCCGCTGTATTTCTCATAAAAATTTCCTTCCGTGCTCGTTGTAGCAGGTACATCGATGTTTCTATCTTCCAACGTGCAGCTTCCACGGCGTGGCGTGGTCGAATCAAACTGGATACTCCCGAAACCAATAAAATCGGAGAAATAAAATAGAATCTTGAACGGTGGATGTTGTAGTGCCACGACGGTATTGCAGCAAGCTGTTCGTACATAGGGGCTTCGAGCACCACTCGAGAAAAAGTA
Organism: Andrena flavipes; assembly: GCA_963971345.1. NCBI lineage: Eukaryota > Metazoa > Arthropoda > Insecta > Hymenoptera > Andrenidae > Andrena > Andrena flavipes. The sequence goes on from OZ020480.1 coordinate 4,002,039, forward strand.
ACATCCACCGTCCCACTGATTTAATTTTGATTCCCTGTGTCTTCTTCCCCCCTCGAACATTTTAAAGCACTCCTTCGCGAATGCAACCCGCAGACTTCGCCATCGGACTCGTCGTGCTTACCTTGCTAGACTCTTCGCGACTAACCGTACGTTTCGAACGAATCGAACCGCCCGGAAACTCATCAGTACCCGTCGCGTTAGAAATAAAAAAGAAAAACATTACCCTCCGCCTGCCACAGACGAGAACTAGTCGAGCACGCGCAGCGCCGAAAAATCTCCAATTACCAACGTGCCTCCGTTGATTCTCACGATGGAATCGCTGGGAATTAATGGTAGGGAGCAGTCGAACATCGCGTCGAAATGACCGACGTCCCCGGGATATTACTTGCCAGCAGGCATTTCCACGTCGCCCGATTAGGCGGCTCGATAAACAATAGTAGCAGCTGCGTCTGGCCAGGCAGCCAGCGTTTCTACTGCGGCCAGTGATCGATACCAGCGATTGATCAGGCAGATGCGCCCAGCGAGAGGCAGCCTCTCCTCAGCGCGCCCGATCGCGCGGAATTTATCAGTGCTCGCGGTCGCCCCGCTATTTGTTATGTTTATGCACGGCCATGAAAATTAATCGTGCCAATTCAGGGGCCGGTCGTCCCTTCGCAACGCGAATTCGCTTGAATCGCGTCGGCACGGGACGCCACGGTTAATGACGCGTGTGCTTTGCGCCACGAGGTTTGCTCGCTCGATGTTTGCGGGTGGGGAGTAAAAATTCAGCGGGTCGTGGGCTATTTGGAAGTGGTTGTTTCGGTAAAAATTGTAACGCGATGGTTACTTTTATTTTCGTGTAATCGTGCCACGATTAACCACCTGTCGGCAAAGGTGGGGCATGTTTCACCCGCATTCTGTTATCGTTAGTGGATGTGGGACGTGATAAATGTGTAAGATATTATTTGTAAATTGTAAAGGCGCGTAAGCAACGGTATTTATATTGTATATTTTTTTTTTAAGTAAATGTTAGAATTTTGTGAAGGAATATAAGAAGAATGACTGTCAGCTGGACTTCACTCTTTGCACTTTACTTTTATAAATTATGTTATCTAATTTCTATCTTTACTATTTTCTCTTTCTTGTCGTTTATGTATTTAGGTTTCTTTTATCTTCTTATTATTCTTAATGTCTACTGGTGCAATACAGAATTATTATTATTATTATTATTATTTGTGCTTCGTGAATGTGTAATTTATTCGAATGAAATTCTGAGGAAGTTCATTCTCTGAATTTTAGATAAACAAAGTTTACTATTCGACACTGTTCCATGTTTGTTAAAATAGTTGTGTTAGTTGCTTAAGGGGGTACTCCACTGTGAACGGTCGAAAAATCAAACTATTTTTAAAGATTTTTTTCTCACTAAATACAACATATAATGAAATAATTTTTTTTTTATATTTATTAAGCTACTCTTATATTATACCAAAAAAATTAAAAAGAATATTTTCAATGTGTGTTACTTGTTTTTTTTACAGCATTAATATGGCACTTCAACAAAAACAGTGTGTTCGTGGTGCAGGTGATTTCCCGGCTTGGGCTTATCCGAAACAAAAAATTCGAAAAGATTCTTAATCTGTATGAGTGTCGCTATCGTCCGTACCTCAATTAACAATTTTTATTGAAAAATAACCGAGATTTTTCTCGGGGAACATTTGAGAAACACCATTTTGGGGAACTTTTTCCTTCAAACAGGCGCCATTTTGTTATTTTTCAATAAAAATTGTTAATTGAGGTATGGACGATAGCGACACTCATACAGATTAAGAATCTTTTCGAATTTTTTGTTTCGGATAAGCCCAAGCCGGGAAATCACCTGCACCACGAACACACTGTTTTTGTTGAAGTGCCATATTAATGCTGTAAAAAAAACAAGTAACACACATTGAAAATATTCTTTTTAATTTTTTTGGTATAATATAAGAGTAGCTTAATAAATATCAAAAAAAATTATTTCATTATATGTTGTATTTAGTGAGAAAAAAATCTTTAAAAATAGTTTGATTTTTCGACCGTTCACAGTGGAGTACCCCCTTAATATTAGTATCGTTTAAAGTAGTTGTAGTCCATGAAATTCTTTTTTATGCTTTGCTTAGTAATATCAAATTGAATACACTCACGTGCTTCGTATCACTAAATCTCCTAAGAGCACCTTTTAACAAATATCTCTCTGAAATCGCAAGAATTTATCCAGAAGTGCTTTCACTTTGAATGCCTACGTTATTCGCTGTTGCTCTTTTAGTTACGCATTCTCCACCTCTCTCCTCCCCGCTCTTTTCAATAATAAGCGATGGAAGACTTGGGTAGACGTGAAAAGAAAAATGCTGGCCAGCAAATACGGGCAACCAGTTCGTGTACCGTGTATTTACGGGCCATTGTACATAAAAGAACCCCAGAGCAAGCATTATTTGGCATAAGAATGCAAATTCGGGGAAATGTGCCGTGGAAAATGTTGATTTCTGCGAGAACATCCGGAATTGTGTGTGTCGTTACGATTTGGCTGTTCGTAATGAGACACTGTGCGTAATCACCTTCTGTTATTTATAAAAATAATACAGAATGTTTCAGAAATGGGACAGCCCAACTTCGCGGAATAAAAAGTAAAGAAAATTTATGCGTTAGGCAGTAATTATTTTATTTATTAGGAAGTAACAAACAAGTCAATCTATTAACGAGCATAGACATTCTGTCAACGAAATTGTATTTTTTAGATGTTTTCCTCGAGCGTAAATACACGTAGAAATGAATTACATTTTTTAAAAAATAGCCTCGGAAAATAATCGTTCCTAAAATATTCAGTCTTTGGATGAAAAGTATTTTAAACCTTTGAAATATTATAATATAATCGGAATGCCATTTTACCTTAAATATCACAAATGTATGAATAACAGGAGTCATTTTCAGTTAACGAAGGATAAAGAAGAAGTAAGAAAAATCATTATAAATAATGAAATTTCTATAAGAATTAATCAATGCAGTTTTCCATTCTAGTTTCAAGCAATAACTAAGAGAGACTGTTTACTTTTCTTTATCAACAAATGAATTCCTCCTCGAACTCGTTCATCATAGACACCCTCGATCCGTTACCCAAGAAGATTAAAACTAGGCTAAACTGAAAGAAAGCTCACCGGGAAGTAGCGACGTGTTTCACGAGCGAATCTCGGAGATTCTAAAAGTACCCTTAAATCACGAACTTTCACCGCGTGCAGTTTTTCCCGCGCATCCAATCGAGAGTGCTTTCTCCCCTCGATGGGGAAACACCGCGTTGGATACCTACTCTCGATACTTTAAACCGCAAGATACGCTTAACGTAGGAACATACTTTTCAGGTTCAACGAGAATGTATTATGATCGAAATATTTGCGATAGCTGCGTTCGGATAGTTTCGACAACAGTGGAGAAGCTTATAAGTTATAAACATCAGAAGTGGCACTCGAAATCAGTTTCTCATTAGCAGTCACGTTACTATGTATATGTAACAATTAAGTAACAAGCAACTAATTAACTATCAAGACCCTATATAACTTAACATGTTAAAATTGTAGATAAAGAAACTAATGTAAATCAGAGAATTCTATTGGAGACAATTCACACGATTAAACAACCGAGCGTAAATCTTAGGTATGAAACACTTAAATTACAGGAATATTACGCAACATTACTAAATAAGTAATGTATTATGATGTTTTTTCTCCATGGAATTACATATGATCTGACTAATTCCTACATATTTTTCTATTAGTATGTAATTGTTTATGCTCGTCAACACCTTGAAGAGTGTTTTATATAAAACAAAACACCATATGAGCAAGAATGTTTCGTTACAGCGCACAGTATTTCCTTCAAATTTGAAATTCGGGGTTTTTAGATTGTTTATGTGTAAACGGTTTGCTCTCCTTCACCTTCTAGAAGCAGATGTTTTGCGACGTTCACCTCAGTCTTCTTCCAGCCGACTCGCGAGTCACTCGTTGCTTGTGCACGATGACATTAGTTTCAAATAGCAAACGCAATACATTATATATATAGTTTAACTTTCCTTGAAGATGATCTAAATGAAGATCGAAACGTCAGAATTAATATATATAACTGATCAAATTGCAAACAGCTTTGAAATATTATTTAAAAGAAAAATGCTTTCTCGGAAAGTTTTTTAAAATAATAATTTTGTTAAATTGACCGATTCAGTGCGCCGATAACAATTATTTTAGTTTTGCGGTCGATATTTCTATTTAAAAACCCTATAAACATTTTTATATTACGAATCAACTCGTCAACCTCGATCGATAGATTAAGAACAGACTCCTCCATTAAAAGTTTGAAAATCTCGCGTAATATAGAATTATTAATTAATTCGTGTAATATAGAATTTCAGGATTCCCAAGGATATCGGGATCCCCAAGGCCATCGGGATTCCCGAGAATTTCTGGATTCCCGAGGATATTGTAATCCCCAAGGATATCGGGATCCCCGAGAATTTCTGGATTCCCGAGGATATCGGGATTACCGAGAATTTTGGGTTTCCCGGGAATTTCGGGATCCCAAACGAATATATCGGGATCCCCCCCGAATTTTTCCAACTCGCCCGGAAACTCGGGTTCCCCATCCTCCTGACGACCCGCACACCCCTACCGAATCAACGTCGCGATAATTCGGGCGCCACTGCTGTTTCACTCCATCAACGTCGGCGAATCGATACTCTTGGACGTCGTCTCTAATTACACCAATGTTGTTGCTGGAAACTTGCCGAGAAACTCCCACACGAGGATTATTCCGAGAAAACGTTACGCCACTGTCGTCTCTATTCGTTTTATCATCATTATTCATTTAAAACTCCTTCCCAACACGCCTCGTTAATATTTATTTGTCTCGCGGAGTTCCAAAGTGGCCGAGCTGTAAGCGGGCGAATGGCTCACTGTAGCGGGAAAAATCGCGTGAATGCAAATGTCGCGAGGCTGCGGGGCCTGTAACCGGGCGGGCATGGTTTCGAAACGCGGTCGAGTGTTCCAGCTGGCTGGAACGGCGGATTTTTCAGCGCGGAAAGCGCAACACGGGCCGACTTAACCCGTCGCGTTAAATATTTCGTTATTCTCGCCGAGTGGAAGCGTTTCTGTGGCCACGCTGGCTGTCAACCGGACGCACGTGGCTCGGTACGTCGATTTGCTTCGAATTTTGCAAATAATTAGCGCGGGACATGTGCAATAACGTTGCGAATGGGTATCGAGTGAAATTCACGTTTATTTAGTCCCTGCAATTAGTTCCTGCTTATAAGTTCACCCTGGTCACCGTACAGACTAGGCCGGGGTCTGTGTTGACCCACGCTCTGAATCTCACTAAACTCCTCAAATTATCATCGACCTGTATCATAAATTAATTATGTCGAGGAGCAACATACGCCTAGAAGGTGAAAAAGTAGGATAAATTTGAAGAATTTTTTTTTTTTTTTTTTTTGGAAAAATAATGAGGTCATACATTTGCCTATAAAATGTGAAATTTTCGTTAACAAATTCTGCGAAGATACTGCGTGGTAGCTGTTTCCGTACAGCTACGGAAATTTTCTTTTTCTTTTCCTCTTTTTCTCAAAAAAGGAGTTTAAGGTATCTATCGTATCCTCGCGGATTTTTATCCGAAACAAAAGAGGAAATTTATTCTTAAAGTAGACCTGTCGTAGCCGATTTTGGCCGACATTTGAACATAGAAGTCGACTTTATGACTTTTCATATTTTCAGTCATAAAGTCGACTAAGCTAAGCTACGGTGCGTTAAGATTTAATAAATTACATTCAATACATTCTTATAGAACCTTTTCCACCAAAACCTAAGCTAAGCTGTGCTTATGTTTTATGGCACAGCCAGACTTAGCTTAGCTTAGCTTATCCTCGGCTTTACAGTTCCAAGTATCAATATAAATGCTATAAGAAAAGAATCACGATCCCGAGTGATAGAAGCAGAAAAAAAGGCGTAGTACAAATACACCAGAATATGAGACACAACTGAATCGATAAATCGCGCGGGTCTCTGTTCTGAAATTAAAACAGAGGAAGCGAGGACCAGCGTTAGGATTTAAACGCAAATGTAAACGACCCGTTTACAGGAGGCGTGCAACAACTTCCATGGCTGGCAGAAATCGATTCTTGGTGTTGGCGACCCCGCGGCAGGAGAAACACAGAGAATACACGCGAGGAATAATGGAATCTAGGATTAGCCGACGGGGAAGAAGGATTGCTTTCTTCCTTTCTCGTTCCTTTTCTCCTGTTTGCGTCCGAGCACCGTGTAAGGCTACCGCGCACTGTCTAGTTTGCATTTATATATTCGTGCCATTGCTGGCTCGTTCATGAAATCCATGTTGTTTCTCCTTTGCATACACCACGGTCTTGTAATATTCACCGAGGGATCCTCGTTGCTTGAAAGTAACGATGAAAGTCTTACGCTGAATACATTTTATGACGGATATTTTAGAAGAAAGCGGAAGGTAGGAAGTATAAAGGCACAGGTAGTCAAAACAATGTTTATAATTCATACTTTGCAGTATTTCTGGTTAATTGAGTTTAAATAAATCGGAATATTTAAATCTGTCTTGGCAAATGATAATATTTTTGTTCTCTTCAACGTTTCTTAGTCTTTGGAATAATTATTATTGCTTTCTAATGAAATAACACTTATTTATCACATAATATTCATTACCGTGCCCTGCTTGATAAAGAAGTTAACGACCGATATATTCAGTAGGGGTGGAATGAAAACTTTTAAAACTGTTAACTTTCATTAATAAAAGTTTTTTGTCGAACTTGTAACTTTTAAATCATTTCTTTCCTGTTTTAAGTTAACTTTGCACGT